>CM027571.2:8602079-10087079 GCA_015852605.2 Populus deltoides | reverse complement strand
AAAAGAAGAAGAAGATAGGAAATGGATGTGTTATTTCGGTAAACACCCATAAAAATTATTTCTACGAATTAGACATATGTTGAACATGTAATAACGAGTTTTACCTGGGCTGCGGGAAGATTCTGGGGCACTGATTCAGGTAGAAATCCTTGATATATTTGGCAGCAAACATTGGACGATTATTTTCATCGGGACAGGTTAGCATGGCAGTAACTAGACCACCGGTGCTTGTCCCCGCAATCACGTCAAAATAGTCCGCTATTCTTGCATCCTCGCCATCCAATTTCTAAACCAAGGGCAGAAGGATCTAGATTTAGTTCTTGTACACGATTATAAGAACAAAAATTAAAGGGTAGCCATTAATTCATTACTTCCGGGATGCAATGTCAGTATTTGGCGTTTTGTGTGTTCATGTGTATCTTTCTCATATAAATTTATTTTTATTAATAATTTTAGGTTAAAATTGTTTTTTAATATGATATTATATTCTAAGCAATTAAACATTTATAAATTTAGATTTTACCATCTCTATTCTATCTAATTAAATTATAAAAATTAAACACAAGATAATAATGAGTCTATGTAAGTACTTCAAATTGTAAAATCATTTTAAAACCTCATATAACCTCTGAACATATAAAATTAAATTTAGAGCATCATCTAAAAACTTAATCTTTTAAATTAAGATGATTCACATTGTAAATTTCATACCCAACATGCAATCCTAAAGTAATATTTTTAGATGATAGTATAAAATGTATTCCCAAACAATATTTAATTAATTCTTATGTAGTGGAATTTGAGTTGTATGTGACCTATATGTTAGAAATGTGAAAGATATTTAATTTGTATGAAAACAATGTTAGATATGCTTTGATTTCACTATGCATTATAATGCATAGTTGTTAGACTTGGATTGATCTAGGTTATTGTATCAACTAATTGGTCATCGAGTCAACCTATAAATTACTAAGTTAACTCAAATCCATTAATTTTATCTAAAACAATATTGTTTCAGTTTTCTATTAGATTTTTTAGTAATAATTAAAGTAAGTTTGGATTGAGTTTAACCTAGTGAATCAGGTCACAAATCAATTAATTTTGACCATGTCAATATTAAAATTAATTCAATTTTTTTATGTCAAACCATTAGTGCAGCTCGATTTGAACAATCATGCTCTAATGTATGCATTGTAATGTGGAGGCACTTACGAACTTTTGACTCTTGCAGCGGACGTGTACAGTGCATATGTGCCTCGGAAAATTAATATTCACAACGAAAAAATGGCATGCATGCACAGTTATTTAATTTTGAGCATCAACGTTCATGCCCAAAAAACCTTGCTATCCTACCTGAAGTTCAGATTCTAGGAAATTAATGATGGTTCCAGGGATAAGTCCTCTTATTCCACCCCCGTCAATGCTGAGAACTGTTATTAGATTTCCAAAAGTTGGTGGTTGAAGAAGCACAGTGCCTGTTCCTTCCATGAAATGTTATAAGCTGAATGTACGATCTTAGAGAGGAAGAGCAGTACTCTGAGAACAACGAATGTGTGCTGATTATCTTAGGACGATATGCTTGAACTTGTAATTAGACCTCGGAGAGGGACTGGCAGGGAGATCCTAAGACCCTAGGGAAAAACTTTAATTGTTTTGAGTTGTGTGATTTTGGGTTCTCATGGTACGGGTATTTATAGACCTCTAATTTCTTCTCATTCTTCAAATTTCTATAATTATATTGGATAATCGAATATTCTTTCATCGGACTCAACACCTGCTAACGTGGATTTGTTTCGTGTAGGATGTTTATCAAATCGAGGGAAAAGTTGAAAATTTTGACATTTGAACCGAGCAGCATCATGCCCATAATAATATTCTTACGTACGTGACAACCAAAAACAATTATACATGTGTATAAGGCTTGCAGGAGAGAATTCACGTGAATTGTATGTTTGAATAACTAGGTCATGCAATCAAGCGAGAACGGGACATATTGACCCAATTAATGCTAGGGTTAACAATTCATGGAGATCCCAAAGGTGGCGTCTCAAATAACGAAGAAAACAATAATATGGGAAAGTCCATTAGGGTTACGATGCTATGCGAAAATCAGAAACAATTGGCTCGAATGATTAAAATTAACTTAATTAACTGCTCCGATGGTGTTGTTTCACAATTTCTCAAAGTATATTTGACGACCCAAAATGCCTTGTAAAATCCAAATAAAATAAAACTAACAAAACTAGATAATGTAACGCAAGGTTCCATTCAATTAATGTGGTCACATATCCATATTCTTGTTAAAACTGGAAAGAAAAGAAAAGAAAAATCTTATAATAACAGACTCTGATCTGATCATAATGACTCATGTGTAGATCAGTATTCAAACAATTCGTGTGTATATATATACTTTTTAATACATTTGTCATAATTAATTAGGAATTTGGGGCGACTAATTAAATAGCATTTTCAACATTAAATTAGCTCTATGTAGTTTTTTTCTTCTTCTTATAAGCAAAGATTGCGAAACAACGCCAAGCTAGGAAGAGATGGAAAAAAAAAAACTAATTTACAGAAACAAAGATTCCATAGAAAACATAAACTTTCAACTTGCTCTTGGTGTAATAATCTCTCAACTTTCTGTGATGATTTAAATTAGTTTACAGCAGATGATCAGTTTGGTTGATGGAACTTCCACGATCAACAATAGTTATTGATATGTAATTTCTTGCCTCCCGCGCCTACGTCTTAGATAGATGACTTGATTTCTAAATATACTAAAATGTACGAAAGTCGAAAATAAAATTGAGAGTACTTGGATTAATTCCGAGATAACTTTAAGATCAGGAGATGTAGATGTTTGACCAGTTTAACCAAAGCTAATTAAATCAGTAAGTTTCTTTCAGGATATAATTAAGGTTAGTTAATTATAGGAGTTCTTTTACTCCAATATTATTATATTTATCTTCTGTGGGCTGAGCTTTCAAATGATGTTTAATCTACGTCGATTTCTTGTTCAAGATGAACAAACTGCGTATGCAAGTGCATGCATGTTAAAGATTGATAAATTTACCATTCGATATGATTGGTGAATGAAGTTAAGCATGCCAGAGATGATCATGTTAATAAGACATTGTCAGACTTTGCTTGATATTATTTTATTAATGAATCTGAAAGCACCTTTCAGCCATGATGTATATGGGCTTCAATCCAGAAGATGTTCCATGCATGGACGCAAACAATTTTAGTGAAGCTTGGAAGGTGAGTACGGCATCTCTAAAGAACATTAGAAGCTAAAAGAGGTGACGATGTAATGAAAAGTTACAGTGATCTAATTGATAATATTCAAATACACAGTCTTTAATCAAATCAATATCTTTTATTTTAATCCATGCGTGGATGCCAAGCATCCATTGCATAGATGACGAACAGGGAAGCCAAACTGGTCCAGTTGATTCATCCAACTAGGGCCGCCTTTCTGTTAACATTTCAGAGTTTTTATCTGTTTATACAGTCATCAGCATCATCCGGACGGAGACTTGGATTCAGATTTGAAGTTTTCGCTTGTAAATCATTTGGCTCTAGTATAATCTAATCTAATCTATATATATATATAAACAAAAGAGTAATTAAATTAATTAACGGGATCAACTCTTAGAGGTTTCCATGGAGTTCTGGAGACACATGGATGGACGTATTCATATGTGTAGTTAGCCCAGGTAACGACTAATGATATTTCTCCAATTATGAAAAAAATAAAACATTCAAACACTTCCTCTTGATGATGATGATGAGATTGAAAATATTTTTAATACATTATATTAAAGTTCAAGAAAAAGAAAATAGGAGAAAGAATTTTCAAACAAAAAATTTGAATCAATATTTTATTACTTTTTCTTAAACCAATTGAGAAAGTTTGTGATATTGATTTTAATTAAGATGTATATTATAATTCCATGGAAATGTAGTGATCTTTAAAATTTTTTTAAATTTTTATTATTTTATTAGAATTAAATTCTATATCATTTACGCTCATTATTGTTTTTTAATTAATTAAGTCATATATTAATAAATTATAATATCAAATGAATTGATTGAATTTATAGCATCTATTTCAAAAGTTAAATCAATTAAGAATTTAAATATATAATATACACATTTTGTTACTTTCATTAATTTTAGCTGTTGGATATGAATTTTCTTGATTCCATTGACAACACTAAAACAAATATTAGGTTGAAAATTGTTATGTTTTGGTGGGTACGTATGTGTAAATAAAAATAAATAAAAAATCCTCTCTATGCACGTGTGTATAAAGCAAGATTAATCAGTAAGTAATGAGGATCATGCATCATATGTATATATGATCTGTGTAATAAATCTCTCACATCAGCATTTTGATTTGGATTAATATTTATCATGAGGACATGAGTACTAAATCAACTCGAAGCACTGGCAGCACGGCACCTTTAACGTGAGGGTGTTAACCAGCGATACAATTTCTGAAGACAGATTTTTTTGACTAGCTGAAATTTGCTCTTGGTCCAAGTTTTCTGGAAAGGATGTCTTAAGAAATCAGTCCAAGTTTTCTAACCTGTAATATGATCAAAGATATATCTTTGTTTCTCGAATTTAAAATTTTTTAAAATTATTTATTGTTTTTTCTATAAATATATCAACTTTATCATTGAAGGGTCTTTAGGTCCCTCAATTAAAACTATTTTTGTATGTACTCAAGCTTTTACCGTAAGCTTGGAATTCTTTAGACTAAAAGAAGAAATCCGGTACTTGAACGTATTGATTAACCATTATTTCAAACACTAAATAACCCATTATTTGCATATCTTGGATTTTGGGACAACATCAACTTAGATCATTAAACTTTGTTTTTTTTTTTCCATCATTATAAGTTATGTTGACATAGTTTGATGTGTTGGGATTAATTTATAGCAATTTGTTTGTTCTTGCATATTTGATATGCCATAGAAAATTTTCACATTAAATGAAAGTTTGATTTTACAAAGAGAATTTTAGGTTCATGTTGAGCAAAAATTTTAAAAAAAAGGACCAATTTTTTTTTTTATAAAAAAACAAGTTGGTTTTTTCATAAGGTTCAAAAAACTTCAATTTTATCTATTAAGTTTGAGATTTTACATATTTGATCCTTATTGTTTATGGTTTTTATATTTTGAAATGACATTTTATTTGTATTACATTTCACTCACTAAATATTGAGGGAGGAAAAGGAAAGTCTTCAAAAAAAAAAAGAGAGGAGAGAGATAATTTTTAGTGAGTTACATTTTAGCAACAAAAAAACTGAGTTTGATGTTATTGAGTTCATCTTATAAAAAGGAGTTTAATATAAGTTGTTTTATTTTTAAAACATGCCATAAAAAGATAGGTCGAGACCCTCAAATTTTGTTTTGATTTGGTTTTATTTCGGGTTTTTGAATTGATTAAAAATTGTTTTATTACTAAAAATATATTTATTTAGGTTTTAGGATGTTTTTAAATAAAAATAAATTGTAATGATCTGAAAACTCGAATAAGATTTTTTGGATATTGAAAATAATCTAGCAACAACACAACATCTGTCAAGGGAATCAGTTGCAGTTTTTAAAGTTTAGCTATCTATTATTTACCAGCTGAGTTAATTTGTTGAATGTGTGGTTAGGGAGGCAGGTAGGATTCTGGGATTTTTAGCCATGTTTTATGAAATTCTAACCTTAATTTTTTTCCTGCCAAAGTTGTTGGTTTTTAAGAAGGTAAGTTGGTATTTTAGCCTATAAAGTGGTTGCTATATATCTTATTCGAGGAGCATAAAAAGATGGATATATAGCAAATATACTGTTGATCCATCAAGAGAGTGTACGTAGATTTCATGCGCAGAGAGAAATATAGAGTAGTAAAACTGAGTTTTTAGTGTTGATTGATACCTTCTTTCCAAGATTTTGTCTTCCCTGCATGCATGGATTGATAGCAGTATACAGAATCTTGCAGAGCTCTTAATATCTGGCAAGGCAAGCTCTCTTATGGCTGTTGCTAGCTCATTAGCATGCAACTGTGCTGCTTAAAAAGCAATGACGCATGCATCTAGCTTGGGGGTTTACGTAAATTAGTTGTTGTTCAGTTAACTTGTCGTATCAAAGCACCGGAAACAATGGAGTGAAGGCTTTAAAAATTCAATTTGATGGAAGCGCAAACCTAATCAAAGAGCTTGGATCTATTAGGAGTACTGTAGTGAGTTGGGAAAACTGACCTCAAATAATGTAAAATATGGAACTGCTTGATCCAAGAGATTGCCTGAATTGGTCAACAAAACAAAATGAGCGGACCGGATACCTTAGCCATTTCCACTTGAATGATCATGATTTAATTTGCAATTAAACATGATTCACGAGTATCCACGTTCTGCTAGTGTAATGAAATCCAAAAACACATTATCCATTATAAACGTTAATGTTAAAACTGAATGCACGCTTGTGCCTTTTTCTTCATGAGAATAATTAAGATGTTCATTATCCAATGTATTTCTACCATGTAAAATTAGTTGGTCCCACTTAAATAAGGTTTGATTTACAGCGAGATCGCTTGACTCCAACAGTACTTTCATTAAAATTTACAAAAAACAAAAAAAACATTAGTTCTCACTATCACGTGTTAATTATACCAGGAGGCTTTTCTTGTGTTAAAAATTGATATTTAGATGGTGCAAACACACTTTAAAAATAAAATAGAATTAGTAACTTGAGCTATAAATCCAATTGAATCAAATAAATTAGTTTTATTTTAATCAAATCATACAAAAAAAAGTAATAATAGAAAATTAACCAAATTAAAAAAATCATAGTGATAGCTTGGAAAAAAAATATTTTTGTAAAGGAGAGCAAACGATGTAGCTACCTATTAAATATAGAAGAGTGAAATTGAATGAAAAAAGAATAAAAAATAACTTGAGACAATCTATTTAGCATTGAACCATTATATCTGGAAAAACCGCGAACTCAATTCTCAACAAATTAAATATTAAAGGTTTAACTTGAAAAAATGATATCAATTACAAAAAAATTAAAAAAAATGACAATTAAAGTAATAAGGATCAAAATTAAAATACTACATAAATTTTATTTTTTTTATTAAAAGGTGAAATTAAAAAAAATTAATTAACCAAAAGGATAAAAAAAACAATCGAAAGAATAAATATCAAAATTGAAATAAAAATAAAAACAATATAGCGGAAGCTAATTTTGGCCAACAAGAGATGCCATATGCACTGCCCGTTAGACATTGACATCTCCACATCCATATGCTAGCACGTGCAATTATTTTTTTAAAATATTTTTTATATTTATTTAAAAATAAGTTACCTCTTATCTAACTTGATTATATATCTATATATATAACTTGTATAAAAGAAGACAAAATTGCCGTTTGACCTTATTTTTAGATTTTTTTTTCATCATTTTACTCATTTTCGCTTATTTTTTTAAAAAACCAACTTACCCTCAAACAAACTGATAATAACCAAATAAGCCTTGTGCAATGAACTTCATGCCTCTAATAATTAATATAATGATTTTTGGTTGAAGGAGCAAATTTGTCATTACAATTTTCTAGTGTTTACAAGTTTGCATAAATAGTATTTTTCCAATCCCTATTAGCTTTTTGTTAATAAAGACGGGTAGCCCAACAAACGAAAATCCGGTGCATGGGCTGGTACAGCCTAATATAAGGAAGAACAAATTAAGCATGCTTAAAGGAAAAATAAAATCTTGCGGCTATAATCATAGACCTTTCATGATTATTACGAGGGTCGGAGCTTTAAAAATTACGAGGACGAGTTTGATGACGATTAATGTTTTCTCTTGCCCTTTTGCAGGTAAGAGTTCTTGAAGATCCATGAATATATTTGGATAGAATAATCTGTATTGAATCATAAGTTTATAATAAGATTAAGTAAAAATTTAATTTAATTAAAAATTAAAAGTTTTATATACCTTGTCATATATATAAATATAAACTAAAACAACATGAGACCATGTTCGAGGTATCTACATAATCTGGTGAATTACGAGCTCCATGTATTAATCTAGTGAATACAAATATAACACGATGATCTATTAACTATTTGTATAATATGGTGAATTATGAGCTTTATGTATTGTGATATAACAAATTGATATGCATTAGTTTTTTTTTATAATATTTAATAGATAATTTTTTATATAAATTATATATGTTGGTATGTTTTTTTTTTTGTTATATATTAGGTTGTTTTTTTTTCTATACAAAGGTTTGGAGAGCCGCTGCCATGATTAGTTATGCTATTGACAATGCATCATTATAATCAAAGTCATTATGGACTTGATGAGGTTAGGAAAGCTAAGTGTCTAGACACTGCAATACAGAATGATATTGTTTTTTATGCCTAACAATATGTTTATTGTTTCGACCATGCAAATCCACCTCCAAAATAACTCATTACATGTAGCTGGATAATGATCTTGAATGTTATGAGAATTGATTTTGTTGCTATAATAAATTAATTTTTTTTATTATAAATTGACTTGAAATAGAATAAAATAAAATTACAAGTTATGCATATTGAATTTGCTGTGAATTGTGTTGAATATGATTTATTGAGTTTATTGATTTTTTTTTCTGAGAGTTGAAAGTTTGAAAAATAACATTAGATTTTCATTTGATTGTACACCAAGTTATATTAAGCTTCTATGTTGTGTTAGTTTTGCTTTTATGTTTGCGGTGCAATAAATATAATAAAGTGTTTGGTAACAAATCAAATTGTGGCTTGTATTGCGGGGCCCATTAAAAAAATTGAATTTAAAATGCAATTTTTACATGTTTTTTAACTGAGTTTTGTAAAACCTTATTTGTTTTTGTGTTTCAAATACGCTTTTAGAAAAATTTAATTTTTTTTATTTTTTTTACTTACTTTAAATTAATATTTTTTTATGTTTTCAGGTAATTTTGATGTGCTGATATGAAAAATAAATTTTAAAAAATAAAAAAATATTTTAATACATTTTCAATTAAAAAACATTTTGAAGATCAACCGCAGTTATATATTTTACTAAACACATTTCTAAACCCAACTAACTCTATCTAATTATATTTTTTTAAAATTTATTTTTAAAAAATTATAATCATAAAAACTATTTAAAAAACAAACACATAAATTGCATAAGTGAGAGTGTGAGACCACTGCGTCTCGTCTAAGGTGTTATTTATACAAATAAATTTTTAACCGAGTTATTTTGAAAAAAAAAAAATCTTTGACCACTGTGGTATTAAAAAAAAAAAGACTTAAAATTGTGTATTAGTCCGTATTCTTGCATAGAGGTACAAATCCCAGCCCAATACAATGAAAGATTATAATTATATATATAAAATAAAATAAAATAAAAACCTTCATTCAAGTAATATTTAAAAAAGCCCATCATGTTATTTGTTAAAGATCCTCCCATGGGTTAAAATATTTTTTTGACCCAAACCCAACAGAAGAAGGCGCGCATATCCTCTGAAAAATCCCCCCTTCGTAGAAATTTTTTCCTGCTCCTCTAACTGCCGTCTCCCGCCATCCACTCCTGCCAAAACAAGAAAGCTTACGCTTTTGGTCTCCACAATTTCATCGAAAAATAGACCAACGCAAGACTCCCTGTCAAATTTTTTATTCTATCTCCTTAATTCCGTCTCAGAAAAAAAAAATGCTCCGTCTCTGTCATAGAAATCGACGCTACCTTCGTCTTCCTCTCCCTCGCTTGTTCTCCTCCTCTTCTTCATCCTCTAAAAACCCCATCGAGCCCCCAAACAATCGCAAAAATTCCCAATATATGCCTACCCTACCAACTATTCTCCACCAGAATCACCTTATCCATACCAACACAACCACCACCGCCTCCTCTCTTCCTCGTAGCTCCGTACTCGCTCTCTCTGCCACTCTCGTCTCCGCCGTACTCGGATCCCTCGCTTATAATAATTTACAATCCACAAACCCTAACCCTAACAGCAATAATGATCACAATTCTCTGTACGCTGCATTTGAGAAGACAATTTCAAAACCAAATGAATCTTTAAAGAGAATCGTTTGTCACGTGAGCCAAACAGGCGTTGCCGCGTCGGTCTTATGGCAATCTCTAAGGTCTGTGCTTTCTTCTGCCAATCATGAGGTGAGGGTTGGATTTGAGCTTCGCGTGGCGTCTTTGTTGGCGGATATTGCGGCGGCAAATGCCGCACGCATGGCATCTTTGGTTGGGGCGGGTGGTGGATTGGTTATTGGAGACGGTTGCGGTAAGTGGGAACGGGTGTGGTACCCAGGCTGAGGCGGCTAGGGCATTAGCGTATTTGATTGCGGATCCTAATGTGTCTGCTGATGTTCTTGGGAGGCCTCGTGCTGTGCCTTATTTGCTACGGTTTCTATTTTCGTGCCAGCCGAAGAAGAATGTGAGGTTTTTACTTCCTGTGAAGTTTGGTGTTGGTGACTGATTAAGTGGTGATTGGTTTCAAATATGTTCATTGTTGAATCCAGTGAAGTTTGCAATTTTTTGCCATCTGTGGTCGATTAGTTGTGCTTTTATATATATGCGTCTAATTTATGTGTATGAATGATGTCTGGAGAATGGTAAATTAAGATTTTAATGACTGGTTTTTATGTCAATTTTACTTCATTGTTTCATTTGGTTATGTGCAAGGATATTTAGGCTTTGTAGTCATTTTAAGTGTTTTATTTTTTACCATTGATACATTCCATTTGAGAAGTAGTTCATTCGATATTTCTGATTCTTTGAAAGGTAGGAGCATGCTTGTGGCTGCAATCATGGATACTGTCACATCCTACTGCGATAGGTTAGAAAAGGTTTCTTTTAAGCCACCCTTACCAGGAAATGCAGAAATGAGGGACATTGCTGCAGCCATTGAAGTTGTTGAGGAAGGTGGTTTACAGATGGACAATGCAGGTGAAAATGAATACGATGACGATGGTGGGAGAGGAATGGAAGGTATTGGAATTAAAATCCTTGAAGGTTCAACAGTTTTAGGTCTTTCAAGGACTAGTGGACTTGTGGAGTTGGAGCATTCTGATGCTGTTCATGTTGAATCATTTGGCCACACTAAAACAGTTGCCTTGCTTCATAAGCATGACCATTCATTTGCAAAAGAAAAAATGTCTTCTGCCGTTGTTTCTGGACTCTGGGATGACCTGCGTTGTCAGCATGTTGCTGTACCCTTTGCAGCATGGGCATTGGCATCTGAGGTAAATAGATATCATATCCAAGAACTGGATCAAGATGGACAAGCTGTCATGACTGCTTTAATGGCACCTGAGAGATCTGTTAGATGGCATGGGAGCTTGGTGGCCCAATTGCTGTTGGAGGATCGCCATCTTCCTTTGAATGATTCTGTTTCTGATTGGAGTTTCAGTCTTCTGGCTACTATTTCACAGGCAACCAAAAATGATGATATCCCTTTGGCTCAGATGGCTTTGTCTGCCCTTTTGCTTTCTGTTGAAAGAAGTCCAGAGGCAAGAAAGATAGTGATAGGAGAAAGGTCTTCTGCTCATGAGAGACACAGCTAAGCGGACAACAAATCACAAGCAGGTACAGGAAGCATTAGCGAAGGCATTAGAGTTACTTTCTACCAGTGATGTTCACTTATCTCTTGAAGATAGTCAGAAGTGGTCTGGCATTCTGCTATCTTGGGTTTTTGCAAAATTTTCTTCCACAGCTATGCGATCTTCATCTATAAAAATTCTCTCATGCATTTTTGAAGAACATGGCCCATCTACCCTTCCAATTTCTCAAGGCTGGTTAGCCATTTTGCTAAATGAAGTTTTAGTTTCGAGCAAGGTGTCATTTGGTAAAGGAGGAACTCAGCCTAAAGCGGACAAAGTGAAGGTATGGAGATGCTTTGCCCCCCTCATTTCATATAATAGATGTCATCGATTTAATTGAACCTTTTTTCTCGTGTCTTTTAGAATGTATTTTATTTTCCCTATTTGTGCACTGCATTTATCAAGCTCAATTAACTTTTGCAGACTCAAATTGATCAGTCCAACATTGCTTTTGCTACACAGACTGCTAATCAATTGGCAGGTGCTGCTGTGGATCTAGCAAGGAATCAGCTAGGAACAGACATTGATTCTGTTGATAGTTTCCCTCTGGAATATCTTCTTTCCATGGATCCTTTTATTGGACCACTTAAGAACATGAAGAAAGACTCTGCACCTAAATTTAATGTGGAAGATTCTGCTTTGGCAACTCTTAAGGGGATCAAAATCAAAGCACTGACAGAGCTCTGTTCCGAAGATTCTTTATGTCAAGACAAAATATATGAATTTGGGGTGCTATGTTTGCTAAGGCGCTTTCTGTTGAGTGATGATTATGAGAAACTTGCTGCGATGGAAACTTATGATGCTTCTAGGGTCCCTGAGCCACAAGAACAAAGTGCTAATACTGCTGGTGAGTCGTCCAATGCAGATGGTATATTCCATCTAGTGTTCGAGTTCCTCCGACAGCTCACATTCGAAAGCATGCGGCTAGGCTATTGACTACTCTTTCACTGATTCCAAAAGGTTATTCTAGCAGATAAAGCCTGGTGTAAATGGCTAGAGGATTGTGCTCATGGGAGGATCGCAGGTTGTCGTGACCTTAAAACACAGAGTTATGCTAGGGCAACTCTCTCAAATGTGCTGTGCAACCATTATACTGGTAATAGTGATGGTAGTGAGACTGAAGCTCGAAATAGAAAAGGTGATTGTGCTCGTTATGGTGACATGATCTTTTTGGTTAATCCAGATTTGCCACACTGGAAGCATTGTGAAAAAAATAGATGTTATGATGATTAAAAAAAATAAATTTTCTTCAACTGAGGATTCTGTCAACAGCATTTCAATTGGAAATAGTGATTTAGATGATTGTACCAGGTCATCCGGTTGCAAGGAATTTCCCAAGGACTCTAATTCAGAAGTTCCAGAGATAGATGTTGTCTTTGTACATGGTTTGCGTGGTGGGCCTTACAAGATGTGGCGCATAGCTGAGGACAAACACTCAACTAAGTCTGGCTTGGTTGAGAAGATTGATGAGGAAGCAGGGAAGTTAGGAACATTTTGGCCAGGTCAATGGCTCTCAGCAGACTTCAGTCGAGCTCGTCTTTTTACCCTCAAATACAAGGTTTGTTTTAATTTCGATACTTCTATAAAAAAGTGCCTGATTCAAAAGAATGGTATTCCATCTTTTTAAGCCTCTCAACTGGGTTTTTCCTCTATCACAAGCCTCATCAATGTCTAACTCTTGTTTGAATGTCAATGCAGACGAGTCTTACACAGTGGTTCGGAGCTAGCCTGCCTGTTCAGGTTTGTACCCAATTTGTTGATATTGTGGTAGGATTAGTGCATGACTTTATGTCGGGGGTGTGATTTGAGGAGTTTGATTATCAACAATTCAAAAATATTAATCAAACTATTTTGGTGAATAATGGTGATCAATCTATCGATGGCTTTAAAAAGATTAAAAATATGCAGGTCAAACTTTGAATTTCAGGAACTCTTTTAAGTTTTTGCAGTTTAGTCATTTTATATACTAACATTTGTAGATTTGTCAAGTTTAATGGTCCAAGACATAAGATTGAGGATTTACACGCATGTCAAGGTTAATGCTCGCATTGCTCATATACATTTGAATTTCCCAAATTAGATGGACAATCCAATTTATAAAACTGGGTCTAATATTTTTAATCATAACTTGGATGATCATATAATACCATCAGTGAAAAATTGTCATTTTGTTGTGAATGTACTCGTGGTTTCTAATCATGCTATGTTAGTGACATCTTGTTTGCTGTGAACATCATTTCCTTCGGGCTTTTAGTATACCACTTTGTTATAAGATTTCTGATTAAAACTCGCAGGAAGTCAGCTCCAAGCAGTTAGAGCAGCTTGTGGATGCCGGCATTGGAAATCATCCTGTTGTATTTGTGACTCATAGGTAAGCTTTATGGTTGAAGTCCTCAGTTTTTGTGAGGTAATAAATTCGAACTTTCTCTTTCTTGTTTGATACTCGTCCTCTCCTTGTGTTCGGATGAATGGAGAGCCTGATGGATGCTGGGCACTGCTTTGCAGACCAAGGTAACTCCAATTGTTGAGGGATATGGAGGATGGGCCTGGAGGATGGAAATTGTGCCAATCGAATCAGCTTACCCTGGATTTGGTGAACTTATTGTAAGTGTGATCTGGAAACTTTTCTTTCACTTCTACTTTATACCTTTTAAGATGGTGGATGAGTTTATTGGATTCTATGACTTCTGGAAGGGTTGGGGTTGGTTTTACCAAACCATTGCATATTTTATGACTACGTACTTGGAGGCTCAAATGCTTCTTTTTTCCCTGAAGTTTCCTAGCTCTAGCCTTTTTCAGAGGCCAAAACATGCTGTCACAATGCTATACGTGTTAGACTTCTGTAGAATTTTGCGATTGACTCTTTTATCAAGAACACTGAAACAGGTTCTAGAGTCGACAGATCACATAAATTCATGCAAGCCAGTGTGCCGCACTGATCCTTCGAATACCGAGACATTAAAATTCTTACAGAAGCTGAAGACCCGTTACTCATGAAGATGAAGAGATGTTCACCGTGAAATTGTTGTCAATAGCCACACCGAACTTTGAACACTGAGACTTGATATTAGCGATGATTAGATTTCAAGGAAGCTGCGGGATACAAAATTTGACTTTGAAGAGAGACCGATTCCAACCTTTTGTAGAGATGAAGCTTTGGGACCTGATAGGATGCAGCATACAGATGTTCAATTTGTTCTCTAACCATCATCACAAGAAAGTTCTAGGTTTTTGGTCCCATTATATATATATATATATTTTTTTAAATTGTACACTAGTCTTGTATATCGTACATTTCTACCTCATTCATAGATTTTATCTGTTAATAAACCATTCATGCGTCTGTATATAAAAATACCGTTGAGAGGAAGAAGAGAAATAAATTGAGAAATGGAGAACAAACTTGTTATTTATGCTCTTCACATACCTCTGATTTTCCATGGAATGTATTGGATAATACGTCTAAAGTAGTAGTGGCATGTTACTGTAGGGCTAAAGGAGTGGGATGAATGTGGTCGGATATGCCACATGTAGAGACAGCTATCGTTGGAATTAATTAGTGGCCGGTAACAGTTGAAAGAAAAAAGCAGTAGCCCATTATCCTTAGATAATTTGGGCGGAGTGTATTGCTTAGTTACAGCCTTGCAGCCCACTAAGCAAAGAATAAACCTCATCATCGTCTAATAGTAGCAGGAGAGGAGAGGTTTTTTACTCTCTTTTTTTCAAGTTTTTTTTTTTTAATATTCTTAGATGATTTCATAATTCTCATTGAATCGGGATTCATGATTTAACAAGTTAAAGTCTAGAAGATTCAACTAAATTTACTTGATTTTTTTTAAGCTGATTTTTTTGTCAAATTATTTATTGTTGTTATATTTTTTAAATTATTAATTAAATTAATAACTCGAAACTTAAATCTTTTAATTTTTTTTTATTTGACCTGTAACAACAAATCTAGTTTTGTATTGAAAAGAAAGTCTTTAGTAATTTTTTCCCTTTTCGCCTCTCTAATTAATGGTTTTAAAGAATTCTAAATTTGAAACGATGTCACTATCAATATTTTCGTTATATATTTTTTTCTTCTATCTTCTATTTCTGCTGTTTAGATTAAAAACATGTAAAACGACGACAGAAGTAGCATCTTAGACAAACATACTTTAATGGTTCAGGCATCATTGCCAATCTCAAATCATTGGCTTTTTCATGAAGTTGCCATTAATTCTATTAAAAGTAGGACTTTACGGGTAGAAAACTTAGGCAAAAAGTTCTTACCAGCATTGTTGAGGTAATTAATTTTATGTAATGATTTTATAAACCATTTACATGGCAAGGAAATTAGTATTTACATAAACCTGTCTTCTTCTTCTTTTGTGTGTGTGATTTCTTTTCCTTTAATTATACACTCTAATATACCTAAATTATTTCCACACTAATTTTACTTTAGATTTGGGAAACGATGGAAAACCACTTCTTTTCCCAATCATGAAAAACGTCGGCGTTTCGTTTTCACTTCATTGTCCTATAAATCCTGGTTTGCAGCAATAAGGAATATTTTTCCGAATGGCAGTCGGTGACTCACAAAAGTTATAATATATAAAAAATATAAAAAGACAATAAAATGTTTTTACATCTGCTGTTAAAAATGCTATATTAAAATAATATATTTTTTATTTTTTAAATTTTATTTTTAGTAAAATAATTAAAAAAAACAATTCAAAATAAAAAAATTCAAAAAAACACTACACTCCAAAAACACCCAAAATAAATCCAAAACCAATATAAAAACAACTGAAAATATCCCTACAGTACCCAAAAAAGCAAAGCAAAGGCAGCTGGCGGCGGATCCATGGGGGCAGCCAAAAACCAAAACAGTATCACATGCATATCCCCTGGTTTTATCAGAATCAACGGCTGTGATCAGAAGCCACCCCTCAATCCGACGGCCTTAAACATAACCGCGTTTCCAACTCCATCCTGATAAAAGAAAAGAAAAGGAAGTTGACACTCACAAATCCTCTCTTCTCTCAGACCCTAACCGTCTCTCTCTAAAACTTCAGATTCGTTTCCTTTCAGCTCATATAAACCTATTTCTTTTTCTACAATTTAATTTATAAAGAGAGAAAAATAAATATTAGATCTATTCTTACGCCATTTTTATCCAATAGAAAGATGCAATCCAGCGGTTCCGACTCACAGCCACAACAAGAGCAGAATAAACGGCAGCAGCAGCAAGGACAACAACCGCCGCCTCCACCGCAACAACAACAGTGGATGCCTATGCAGTACCCGGCCGCGGCTATGGTAATGCAGCACATGCCGCCTCAACATTATGGACTGCCGCCTCCACAACACTATATGGCTGCTACTGCGTACCACCAGTACCAGCATCACCACCATCTCCCGCATGTACAGCAGCAAAGAGAAGGATCCAGTGGAGATAATAAAACTATATGGATTGGTGACTTGCATCACTGGATGGATGAAAATTATTTACATACCTGCTTTGCTTCTACTGGCGAGGTATGGATATGAAATATTTTTGTATTTTCCCTACATATATAGCAAAATTCATTTTTTTTAAATGCGCATGTTAGATGATTGTTTTCATTAATTTCAATTTTTTCGAGGATTACAAAGAAAAAATCGTTGTATTAAATATACCTGAAAGTTTGAAGATCATGTAGGGAATGGCTTGTAAAGCGTTGGTGGTGTTTTGTACCTTAAGAACTTGTTTGAAAATGATATTCTAACACTAACAAATAAGAATCACTGAAACGTGGATCGATGAACAGAATATTGATGATGATAGAATTTGTTGTGTCGAAATAACGTGTTTGTAAGATAACTATTAAAGGCATAAACTTTGCTACTTATATTTGATAACATGCACTTAGCTTATACAAAGAGCTAGTGCTTTTAACGTGGATATTCTTATTGTACTTGTTAATATAATGCAATGCATTACTGTGCTGGTAGGCAAAGGAATGACCTGGTACAATCTCTAAATGAAAGAAATTGTTTTTGCAGTTTGGTGACTGTGCTCTTTCGTGTCTGACAACCAGTGTTGTATATTGACAGATTGCTTCTATCAAGGTTATTCGCAGTAAGCAGACAGGTTTGTCCGAGGGCTATGGGTTTGTGGAATTTTTTACACATGCCACAGCTGAGAAAGTTCTACAGAACTATGGTGGCATTCTTATGCCTAACACAGAACAGCCTTTCCGCCTCAATTGGGCAACATTTAGCACGGGTGACAAGCGATCAGATAATACTCCTGATCTTTCTATTTTTGTAGGAGACTTAGCTGCAGATGTTACTGATAGTTTATTGCAAGAAACTTTTGCGAGCAAATATCAGTCTGTTAAATCTGCAAAAGTTGTATTTGATGCCAATACTGGTCGTTCAAAAGGTTATGGTTTTGTGAGGTTTGGAGATGATACTGAAAGAACACAGGCAATGACTGAAATGAATGGTGTATATTGTTCGAGCAGGCCTATGCGTATTGGTGCTGCAACCCCCAGGAAGTCCTCTGGATATCAGCAACAAGGTATTAGATTATTGTTCTTTCTTTGAATCTTTATCATACAAGTTCTTTCTTTGAATCTTTGTCATATTGAACTCTTCTTGTCTTATTTTTAGGCGGATATGGATCAAATGGTGCTTCTTCCCAAGGCTTCCAATCGGATGGCGATTCCAGCAATGCAACAGTGAGATTTCAAGCTTCTTTGTGCAGTTTTAATCTTTAGGATGCCCATGTTTTTTCTTTGAATTGACTATGTTTCTGTGTAGATATTTGTTGGAGGGCTTGACCCTAATGTCACTGATGAAGATCTCAAGCAGCCTTTCTCTCAGTATGGTGAGATAGTGTCCGTTAAAATACCAGTCAGTAAAGGATGTGGGTTTGTACAATTTGCCAACAGGTAAAACTTTGTGGCTGTAACTCTGCTTTGCCTTGAAAATATGTGAATAATAATGTATTGGTTGGTTATTCCTTCATTACCGAGTTACTACATGATTCTCTATCTAACTTCAATTGTCAGGAATAATGCGGAAGAAGCATTGCAGAAGTTGAATGGAACAGTAATTGGCAAGCAAACTGTGCGTCTTTCTTGGGGTCGCAATCCAGGAAATAAGCAGGTATTGATTCTCCCTCCCTTTCTATCCACAGCCACCTTACTTCATATCTTTCTTTCATTACCTTACCGGATAGGATGTGTTTAGAATAAATACGAACTCTTTTTGGAAAAAAAAAAAAAAAGAGTCCGCAGTATAGAGTTCAAGTGTAATTAGCTTGCTCAGAACTGTTTTTATTTTTAAGTTTGGTAGGATAGCTGTTTATTTACATCTGAAGGATGTTTTGACATATTTTGTAAGAAAGTGTTGATAGCTATTGAAATTGTAGTCTTACCAAAACTGAGAATCTTTACAACTTTCTCTGAAGTCATATTCTATACTATATGTCCAAAGCAACTAATGTTAGAAATCATCTGTTTAATGAGTTCATATTCTGTTTCAAGCTCTCTTTTTTTTCTTTCCCTTTTGTTTTTGGTATTCAAGCTTGTTTATTGTGTTGGTGTTGTTGGGATTTGGCAGCATAGAGCAGATTTCAGCAGTCCCTGGAATGGGGCATACTATGGAGGGCAGGTTTATGATGGTTATGGATATGCTCTGCCACCACCTCATGATCCAAGCACGTATGCTGCGGCATATGGGGCTTACCCTGTGTATGGGAACCACCAACAGCAAGTAAGCTGAGTGAATTGTACCCCGAGAGAGCATGATGTAGCTCTGGTAATCAGTATTAATCATGCTAGAAGGGGAAATTCGTTTCATTTCTCTTCAATTCCATCGGTTCTGTAAAATTCTTATAAATCTCTACAATTTGTGGAGTGGAACTGAATTTTGATGACTTGAGGTAGCTTTATAGGGATTTAATTTATCATTTGTTTAGGATTATAGTAGTTGAAGAAAAACTTATCAATTGGAATAGATTGTTTTGCAGTATGCTGTCTGAATAAAGTTGGGCTCCAGAGCGTGAGTCTGCCAAACTCTATTCTAAATCTGCTCTAGTATGAGTTAATTACCTTAGTTTGTCCAATATTTATTCGAGTAGGATGAATGTTTGCAGAGGTGCTCGATACTTTCTTGCCACAATATCAGTTTGTTACCTACTGAGCAGATAAAGAAAAATTTACAATATTCACCTTGACCTTTTGTGTTTATAGTAATTTACTATAAAAATATTACTTTTATATTATTTAAATTAAGAACTATCATAAAAGAGTTCAACTTAAATTAAAAAGATATTATTTTATATTATACTTAATTGTATAAAGAAATATGAAATTAATGAAATGCAAGAATAGAAGCGGTGGCATGATAACGGCGATAAGTAGATAAGCGACCAGTGGCAAGCAACCTGAAAGGCCTTATTGGCATCTGAATCAACACAATTCCATGCTGTCGGCGATCTAAAAAATAGAAGCAACGTAATCCACGAAGCATGAACCTCCCCATACGGCACGTGATGCCCAAATACGATGACGTTAAGACCTTTTATCCCAAGTGGTCTTACTGTTACAAGTCAATATCATAAGCGGTGGTAATCAGTGTTCGTGGACCCCAGAAGCAATCACGATGTGAGGTTCCTTCCAATCGTCCATTCGGGCCCAGAGGTCGTGCTGGTCTCGTGGTGCGCTAGGGTTTGGCCCTTCTTTAATCTCCGCATTAGGTCGTGTTAGATTCTCTAGACGATTAGGGGTAATGGTATTTTAAATAACTGTAATTTTTTATTTAAATACTTATATTTACAAAATTTAATAAATTGAATATCCTGTCAAATAAATCTGTATAATAAATCAACTAAAAATCATACATAAAATACTTGTATTTCATGATTTTTTTATTTGAATAATTGTGTTGCACTGACCGATTCTAAAAATGATACATGAAATACTTTGATTCTATAAATTATAGTAGTTTTTTTAAATGATTTTTTTTTATATCCCAACTTAATAATAATAATAATAATAATAATAGTAGTAGGAGATAACAAAAACACCTTTTTTTTAGAAATTTTGATTTTAAAAAAAATTTAATCATTATTATTTCTAAAATAAAGCAAAAAAACCTAAAGGGTTCATCTTACCATCCAAATTGGATGGATTGGATTTTATTCCTCTATTTGTTTTTATAATTTTAAATACTTTGAACGTGGATGAACTAATTATCATATATGATTATTAGAATATTTAGTTTCAGTTTGGATAAATTTGATTTAATTTTTAATTGATAGAGTATTCAAAAATAAAATCCAATTCAAATCGAAATGCTATTTATTTTTTCAATTTTTATTTAGTTTTTTTTTTATCGGTAGAATAGTGTTTTTCTTTTAATATAGAAATTGATTTTATGAGTTCTATAATTCTTCGAACACCTTTTTTAATGCGTAGAAAAGAATTCCGTGATTTATATTCAACGTGTTAATGAATTAATTACATTGGCCAAGTATATACCGTGTGGTATCGTTATTCCAAGACTTGTAAGATGTAAACAATGGAGAATTATTTACTCGAAACTCATTTTTTTTATTCCTCTCTCCAAATTTATTCGAATCCAATTAAATGAAATAATAAAATTGATTCTGAAAAGCGTATTTAATCTCGTAATTAAATTCAATAATTAAAAAAAGAAATTAATTTAAGAGTAACAATCGACTTCATTTCGGATTAGCATCATTTCCTTGTGGTGACCTGACTAAACGAAGCTGTTTCTCGTGTGAAAGTCGTTCAGCAAACCTACAAAAACAAGAGGAAAATCAAATTAAATAACTGAAGGCATAATTAAGGTGCTATTAATTAATTATACGCTGAGAACAGATTTATACGTACTTTATGAGAGCATCTTCATTTGTCAACTGATTAGCAGGCTCAAAGACACCGGTATCCAGATTCACCCTTGATACTGGTTTCTTCAACAATCCTTCGCCCACTTTCACAAGATTTTCTAAATTTTCTCTGGTGGCAATATCCACGGATGCAAGTTTTCCAGTCAATGTATCGTCCTGCATTTTTAGCACAAGTTACAATTACAACTACACAAGTCTATATATATATATATATATATATATATATTTTATATACACACACATACAAGGGCCGAGTATGTTAAGAGCTGGGGTGGGCTGTAGCCCAGGTGAAGATTTTATCAATATTTTTTTTTGACTAGTTTTATGTAAAAAACAATTTGTAATTTCGAGTTATAAAAAAATTTGAAAATTTACGTGAAACTTCTAATATGATATTTTAGCTTGGGTTAAAATTTCAGAATGTTTTGAGAAATTCAGAAATTTGATGAAAAATCACAATTTGACCAGTTTTACGTATGTTATTAGATGTAATTTTCAATCCGACCATCAGATTGAGCTGAAATTTTACGAGGGATCTTAAAATATATTGAATAAAATCTGGTTAAAAATTTAGGATGAACATAACTTGATAGTGCCAACAAAAAAAAGAACCGTCAATTAAAAGCAAAACGACTCATTAAGAATAAAATGATTATTTGCCATTAAAAAATAAAATAAATCAGCTCTTTCTTTCTTTTATATGTTACCGACTAGGCAGAAGTAGGAAAAGAAAAGAAAAGAAAAGTTAGAGAGAAATAGAGAAACGTAAGGGAAAGACATAAAAAAATCCAAGGAAAAAAAATAAGAAAAGTGAGAGAATAACCTTGTAAACTTATAAAATCCAACTTATAAAATACTAATCTAAGAAAGAATTAAGTGAAGGAAGGAGGGATTGAGAGAGGAAAAAAATTTAATTACTTTGTTTTCCAGTTGACATGAGATTATTATTTTATCCTGGTTGAAGGGTTGTTACAATATCAATTCAGATTCGATTATAAATGAATTATATTTCACAAAACATCGAAAGATATAACTTTAATAATGAGTTTATTTTTACTTTTACTTTAATTTTATGTACTTTCAAATTTATTTTTTAATATTTTGAATAGTATATTTGAATTAAAACTTTACTGTTTCCCCCTCCACACACACACACACACACACACACACACACACACACACACACACACACACACACACACACACACACACACACACACACACACATATGAACTTGAAATATACCTGAATTCGGAGATAATTATTTTCAGAACGGAGGGCTTGAAAAACAGTTCCAAGGTGAAGGTCAACCATGTCACTGCTGGCTTGCGTAAAAACATCCACCAATGGAGTAGAATTGTCACTAGTCAACCATCCCAAGACACCCCACTTTGCTGCCTTATTTGCATCGTACTTTTCTTCTGTTTTTGCTGTACCAGTCCCAAGAGACAGTACCAGGAATCGCCCATAGTCCGTGGGCTTCGCGGGGAAGAAGTCAGGGCTGTCCCGATTGATTTCTTTGGATACTTCACCCATAGCAACTAAAGTCTGATCGATAAACCAAATATAAATGAAAAATAAGCATTTTGTGCAACAACTGTAGTTATACAAGATTAATTAAGATTTTTGATATGGATTAGTATAGATTACAATATAAATAGATATAGATATATGTATATACCGGATTATTAGCAGCCACACCGCCATCAACAAGATTGAAACCCCTCACTTTGCCCTCCGAATCTTTGGTTTCAAAATAATGTGCTGGGAGATAAGTTGGGGCAGCTGAAGTTCCAATGCATATATCGGATAGAAGAGCATCGGTGGATGGATCATTCTTCACCTGAACCGAAAAGTCGTATTGTGAGGGAATTGTTATTTCTCCTGATCAGCGTTGATATGACTCTTTTCAACTTGCAGAGTAAGAAAACAATATTTAGAGATATATACGAACCTGATAGCTAGAAAAGATGGTGGGCTGGAGGTATTTGATGTCAAAAGTTGGGATCACAACATTTGTCAAGGTCTGATGCAATCGCTTATCTTCCAATTTCTCCTTGACAATGCTACGTAAATATTTGCCATCATATGTTGGCCCTCTGAAAGCCTTGATCAGATTACCAACAGCTGCAAATGGAGACCTATATATTGGAAAAGGAGTATAATTAGTTAATATCAAGGATACTGAAAGTAGATTGAGAAAACAATATTCTTCATGCAAATCTAATTAATTCACTAATATGATGTGATCATCAAAGACTATTACCCATCCTGGGGGAAGATTCTTGGGCTGTTCTCAAGATAGAAGTCATTGATATCTTTGGCAGCAAACAAAGGGCGATTTTGCTCGTTTGGGGCAGTTAGCATGGCAGTGACCAGGCCACCAGTGCTAGTCCCTGAAATCACATCAAAATAGTCCGCGAGTCTTGCATCTTCACCATCCAGCTTCTTCACGTTTGCATTAAAAAATGAATGAACATAAAATTATATACTTGAAGTCTTTGAATCGACAACACACATTTGATTCTTTTTATCATGAACATTACTATTGGAATTGGAACAGGTAGCTAATCAAACGAGTTGTGTTAATTAAATGCACATTGTCATGCATGTGGTAATATAAAGTTCAAATAAAAGTCGAAGGTTACAACTTATCCCAACTTATCACCATGAGCGCGCAAAAAAAGTACGATTTCTACCTGAAGTTCGGACTCCAAAAAGGCAAGGATAGTCCCTGGTATGATCCCTCTTATTCCACCTCCATCAATGCTAAGAACAGTGATTAGGTTTCCATAAGTTGGTGGTTGATGGGGTGATCCTGGAGTTTCCATATGAGCGATAAGATAGGTGCTAAAAAAATTTAAAAAGGAATGACGGGAGAACTAGGATATGGTAGAGATTGCTAACTAGCTGGAGAGGCTTAGCTTAATTAAAGTTTTTGACTGTCTGGGAGTCCGCACTCAAATCAAATCAAGTGTTAACCTTGAGATCTCCAAAAGGAATGTGAAGGTACAATTTATAGACTTCAGGGCTTCTCTAAAGTTGGAAGCTTTCAACAGGTTCAAACATACTACTCAGCCAAATTAACAATTCAACGCGCCTGAACTTTCCTGGATGGAGGGGTCCCGTTTTAAATTAATGGGTCTAGACTCCAGAGGTTATCTGTTACTGTCTCTAGTTCCAAGTTGGACCACATATATACGCACTTGTGGTAAGGGGAATTGTAAGTTGTTAAAAACTCTGAAATTACAAAACGGTTCAATTACGAGATTGATAAGGTCATGAAACCTTCCACGTTGGATTATGCTTTTCATTATCATGTTTTAGGGTCAAGCCTGTGTTTGAATTTAGAATTTGTTTCTAGACTGGTTGATATGTAAAAACAAGTTTTTTATTAGAATAAATGACCTTCAATGTTTAAATTAGTAAATATAAAAAAAAATATATATATATATATATATATATAAAGATGTGGGGAATGTATGTATAGAATGAACTACTGTGAAGCCTTTGAATGAGCTTGAATTGAACTTTTTTGTTTCACTTGGTGACCAAAAGTATTTATAAATCTCAACCATGTTAATTGACCTCATGAATAGTGGTGCTACAAATTCCTCATGGTAGGTGGAGTTGCAAGTGTCTAGTGGTGAGTAGAGTTCCAAGTGTCTTGTGGTGCGTGGGGTTGCAGGTCAGTTGTTGGTTGCTATACAATTAGTGGAGTTGGTGCTTCTGCTTCTACACAAAGAATTTGGTGTGCACCAAAAACATCGATGGGTGGTTTAGTATTGCATAAGGTGCGCTCGAAAGGGTGGTGTGTGACACCACTCTAACTTCTTTGAACTAAAAAAAATACATTAAGGTGTGTGCTTGAGATAAGAGTACTGCGTTGAGCCTAAAAATATCGTGATCAACCCATTAGGTTTAGATGGTGTTGGGCTAGGGTGTCTGGTTATAGGCTATGCCTAAATGGATGGTTAGGATTCCTAGTTGTTTGTTTGTTTTTTTTTTTGCATATTTTTCATGTACCATCTCTCAAGTTTGAAAGACTTAACCATAACAAGTAAGAGGGGAATAAAAAATATATTTGTCAGGTTACCTTCTCGCAACTTTTGTTAACATGTTTGTAGAATAGGTGAGAGTTTGCTTGCAAGAGAGATGAGAGTTCAATGGGTTTTCTTGTTCTTTTTAATGTAAAGGACATTATTTAGTTTTAAAAAGTGAAGGATGCTTTGTGATCGTAAAAGTAATGTTAATGCATTGTGTACGGAGACATTGTATGGATGGAAATTTTAATTAGAGATGTGGAGATTCCGGTGTGGGAATTTTATTAAAGACATGAAGAATTCATCTAGAGATGTGAAAATTTCAATAAAAATATGAAGATCTCGTTGTGGAGATTTTATTGAAGACATAGAGTCCATTTTGAAGACACGGAGAAATAGTACTGCTTTTATTCAAAAGTTAAAAAAAAAATTCTCATGCAAGTGTGGTTACAAGTTTTGGATATTATATGATTGGGGTAATGCATTATAAGGATTTTTTCCTATTTATTTGGTTTACATTTCTTTCCTTATAAATTATTATAGATAACTTTTAGAGATCAATCTTTCCATCTAGTTTTATAGGGCATGACATTTCTTCATATCATGATAGTTGTCATGATGAAAATAACAGAACTTATTAAGGTTCTTTGTATTCATGTTACTTTTCACGGAAGGGAAGTATTTCATGAATTCTTTTTCCTTAATAATAGTCAATACCTTATTACATGCAGTGATTAAAAATGTAGTCATGTGCTCAAAACATATCAGGCGATCATCAATATATCCCTTGGCATTCCTTTTGTATTCCTTGAGGCTGTTAGGAGATTGATGGCATTTTGGAGTACATGTTCTATGTTGTTAGAAACAAAGGTGTTCTTATTTTGTTACGTTAACTTCTTCTACTTGAATGTGATTTTTCATTGTTTGTTTCATTTTAAGTAGAGTTTGGACGAAAAGAGCATACAATCAATCCCATATAGAATAATTGCAAACCCTACTAATCAAGGTTTTAGTGGTAATAAGTTTGAGTAAATTCTCATTTTTATACATAACTTTTTTTATTTTCATTTAAAATTTTTTATATATAAAAACATGTAAAAAAAAAATATATATATATATATATATTGTAAAATAAAATGCACGGGTCAAATAAGTAGTTTATAACTACTTCTCAGTAACTTCCCACATAACAAACACGAGCTTGATTTTAATTTTCTCCTGAACTTCTTACAAAAACAAATAAAAATTACTTTTAACAATATTTCTATTAATTTCATAATAACAAATTGACAACAACAATGATAAAAGGCTATAATCAGTCATTAATTGAACAAACAATTTTCCTAGTTACTTTATCTTGTTAATTAACAATACTACTTTATTTTTTTTATAGAAAATTTTTGGTTCATGTATAAAAAGAATAAATAACAAGATTACAAGGCAAAAAAAAAAACTCATTGACAAAGAAACAACCTTTGTTTATATCAAACAAGACTTTTGCAAAACCTGATATTTAGTTATTGTTTAGTTACTGTCTCGAGATAATAAAAAAAACCAAATATAGTGGATATAAAAGAAATAAGATAAAAAAGAAGACAAATAAAATTGTAATTGATAGTGATATATAAGTCAAAGTAACTGTCTATTTATCATATTTGGTTATAGTGGATAAAACAAAATAAAATATAAAAAAACTCCATTTTACATTTAATATGTATTGTTGTCAAACTAATATATTTTAAAAAATAATTAGATATTTTTTTTTTACTTTAGTTTATATTAAGTGTTAAAATTAACAATATTATAATAACTCTTGTTATAAAAACATAATCGACTTGAACCTTGCCACCGATCTCTGGTCAGCTATGATAATAATCATTTTTATTTATATATTGACTTGAGCCAACCCATGTTAACTCTCCCGACTTGTGACTTGGGCCTTGTCCTGATTGACCTCTTTAGTCGGGTTTTAAAACTATAATAATATTTTATTCTTACATTGACTCAGGTCAACTCGAGTTAAAGCTTTTGATTTTTGAACCTAACCTTTTCTCGAGTTGATCCTCGAATCAAGTTGTAAAATTACAATAACAACCATTTTTATTTTATATTGACTGAGATCAGCCCGAGTTGACCCTCCTGATACATGACCTGGACTTTAACTCTGGTTGACCCTCAATTAGGGTCTAAAACTATGATAATAACCATTTTTATCTTTATGTTGTTAACGATCAATCCCACTTATGACCAGATCCTTATCCAGGGTCAACTCTAGAATTGAGTTTTAAAACTATGATAATAATTATTTTTATTCTTATATTGACTCGGGTCAACCCGACTCGTGACCCGACTTTGCCCCGAATCAATCCTCGAGTTGGGTTTAAAAGCTATGATAATAATTATTTTTATCCTACATGCCTTAGTTGAATAATTTTAGAATTAAAAGTTTTTTATAATGATATTTTAAGAATAAAAAATAATAAATATTGTCTCTAAATATATGACTTTTCTACATCTCATGTTTTGAAAATACAAAAATTCACTCTAAAATTATTTTAGAGACATATTTGTTTTTATTTTTTTGTCTCTTCAATCAAATATATTTTTATCTTTATTGTTTTTGTTTTTATTATCACATGACAAGAACCAAATACTATCATAAAATATATGCATAAAAAAGAAAAGGATATATTATATATATATATATATATATATATATATATATATATATATATATATAAAATCTTTGAATATATATGTGTGAATTATTTTATATATTATTATACTAATTTTGAATTGAAATACTGCAATAAATTGGTAAACTCTTCGTACTAATTATATTGAAAATTTGAATGGCTTCTAGAACAGTATTGATAGCTTAACCTCCAATTCAACCACCTTATTAATGAGTTATCAACTAGAATTGACTAGATTATATAATTGATTTATTTTGTTTTAATACAATTATAAATCAAGGAAAAAATCAGCGAATAAATAAATAAAAATTGCAATCAAACATAGACACGCAACTGGTTAAGGGCTAAAGATTTGTCATATGGATCAAGACTCCACGTTTTATAATTTTATTTGAACGGAACAAACCTGATGGGCAGGAGTATTAAATAATTAGAGAAAACCTCAAGACTAGCATTAATTATTAAGATGAGGGTCCTGACTCTTGGAGATATGCACAGACCTGTCTCCGATCCCATTTCCTGCAGAGCACACAAAAGAATAATTCTTGCAAGGAAGCTTGTCCAGTTTTCTTTCTCCGTGTTTGTTTAGTCACCACTGATGTTTTCCTTCTCTCTCTTTTTTTTCGTTTTTCATTTTCGTGGAAAGAAGATGTTTTCGTGTGTTTGGGGGCAATGGAGCACGACTGTTTTATGAAATTTTAAATTTTTTATTTTAAATTAAATTTTTATATATATTTTTGATGTGTGGATATTAAAATAAATTTTTAAAAAATAAAATTCTATATATATTTTTTAATATATTTTTAAATAAAAAATACTTTTTAAAAAAAAAAACCTCTAAACACTTTAAAAAAACACCCCATCTTGTCAACACAAACACCATTTTCCCGTATACTTGCTCCTGTCAAGGTTTTCAAGTCATCAAGACTCGAAAATACACTAAACCAGGATTAAAATTGAGAGAGAGAGAGTACGGTTTATACGAGGTCAAATAAGCCTTGAAAATCCGGCTGAATATCAAACCATATATCAGGCTTGTAGGTTTCGTCCTTAAAAATGGGCCAGGGCAGACTAACCTTTTCTTACTATATGGGCTGAACAAGCCTAATTCTGCTTTTCTAGCCCATTAATTGAAACCTATGGGCCTGACAAAACCCTGCAAATATTGAAGTCGTAAGCCCATCTAGCTTCAGGGGCCTAATACCCAAGAATATTTAATTACTTAACCTTTCAAGGGCATAAGAGCAAAATCTTGAATCTTCTCTAACAAGTTCACAATTTCCTTCTCTCTTTTTTTTTTCCCCTGATAAATACCAGTGAGAAGACTAGAAGTTAGCAGCCCCTATCTTGCTCAGAAAGAAAACCTCAACAATCTGTGTTTGGCTACAGAGAAAGAAACCAAGAAAGTTAAATAATAATAATAATGTCAGGTATGGAGAGACTGCAAAGAATGTTTGCAGGTGCAGGAGGCGCGCTGGGTCATCCACCACCAGATTCTCCCACTCTCGATTCCTCCGAGCAGGTCTACATCTCCTCTCTTGCCCTCCTCAAAATGCTTAAGCACGGTACGGTTTTCTAAAATCCACAACCTACGTATTCAATTTTAGGGTTTTGTTGTTGTTCTATGTAAATCCGAGTTTAAACCCTGAATTAGGATTTTGGATGTACTTATTTTTAATGAATTTAAGAATTGGGTGATTTTTGTGTTTGATTTTGGTGGATGTTGATGATAGGGAGAGCTGGGGTACCGATGGAGGTGATGGGTTTGATGCTTGGAGAGTTTGTGGATGAATATACAGTTCGTGTTGTCGATGTATTCGCAATGCCACAAAGTGGTACTGGTGTGAGTGTTGAAGCTGTTGATCATGTGTTCCAGACTAATATGCTTGACATGCTTAAACAGACTGGAAGGTATTATTTTCTATTTCTGTCAAGTTGATTTTGATGAAAATCATTTGGTAGTTTTTGGGTATAGTTCCGCTAATGATTTTTTGATTCTTTGTTTGGTGTTGCAGACCGGAGATGGTTGTGGGGTGGTACCATTCACATCCTGGATTTGGCTGTTGGCTCTCTGGTGTTGATATAAATACCCAGCAGGTTTTGCTTTGTGTTTATGCTTACGGTCTTGGTATTGATATTCTTAATGGTTGGTGTCATCGGTGAACTTTTCATTGATGTTACAGGTTGTCAAAAAATGGATTGCTAGATTTAGTCATTCAGTGATTATGATTAGTTTCTTGTGTGTGTCTGGGCTTTTGAGTAGGCAATAGGATTGTGTTACCTTCTGAATTCTCCCTCACTTGGGAAAAACTACTGCCTGAAATAGGACAGCTTGATTACAAAAGTCTAATGTGAACAGTGACTGCATGGGTCAGAAAAAACACCCTTTTGAATGATGCTGTTGGACATGGATATAAATGGACTGAGGACTCTTGATTTGGGGAGTGCCAATGTGACCTAGAAGACTAATAACACTTAAAACGTTATGGTGTCTTTCTCTTACAATTCTCCTTATCCTCTTACAATATTTTGATGAAATTTAGTTTTGCCACCATGCTAAGATTGTATTGATTGAGGGAAGGGTTCGTGATTGCTATGTCTTGTATTTGACTGTTGTTTGTTTCAGTAATTGTTACTGCTTGTTGCTACTAGAATTGACTGTTTTATTGTGTTTGATATTCAGAGTTTTGAAGCTTTGAATCAACGTGCTGTGGCCGTGGTGGTGGATCCAATTCAGAGTGTTAAAGGAAAGGTGGTAATTGATGCCTTTCGTTTGATTAACCCACAAACAATGATGCTTGGCCAAGAACCACGGCAGACAACTTCCAATCTTGGGCATCTGAATAAGCCATCCATTCAAGTGAGTGCATGCCAAAAGTGATTTTTTTTCAGCAAACTATTTTTCTGTTGCATCAAGATTTAACATGGTTCACTTGAAAACTTTCAGGCTTTGATCCATGGATTGAACAGACATTACTACTCCATAGCCATTAATTACAGAAAGAATGAACTTGAGGAAAAGATGCTTCTTAACCTGCACAAGAAGAAATGGACAGATGGTTTGACACTTAGGCGGTTTGATACTCATTCAAAAACCAATGAGCAGACTGTTCAGGTGAACAGACGTTATTGGAGTTCCCTTAATCTCTGTTGTGTTGTTTTCATTCTGTCTTTTAATTGTGTGAGAGGGCGTTTGTGATATTTGAGTGTCCTATTCATGAACTCCCATGTTGGATCTAGTTGAGTGTCATTACTCATCCAGCACTAAGGCAATGCCTTTTGTGTGTTCATGGTTTGTCATCATTCATCTAGCATAGTGTTCCATTACTCATCCTCCAACATTAGAACAATTGCATCCCGAGAAACGGGCTGGGGATGGGGCTCTAATTCTGACAGGTTAGCTGAATCTCTGGTAACTGCCATCTTATCATTAAGGCAATGCCATTTGTCTGTTTCTACTCTGGTAGGTACTAGGTGCATACAGTAATCTCCATTTTTGCAGTGCTATCTATCGTGATTGGTCTTGATATTTCTTGAAATCTGCAGGAAATGCTGAGCTTAGCTATTAAATACAACAAGGCAGTGCAAGAGGAAGATGAGCTGCCACCTGAAAAGCTGGCAATTGCAAATGTAGGAAGGCAAGATGCGAAGAAACACCTTGAAGAACATGTCTCAAATTTGATGTCCTCCAACATAGTTCAGACATTGGGCACAATGCTTGACACTGTTGTGTTTTAGACCTGACTTTATGTCATTCTGTACTCTGTTTCAAGTAGAACGATCTTGATTCATAATTTACTTTTAGATTTCCTTTCCTTTCATTGTTTGTTATGTTGTACTGGACTAGTTGTCATGGTGGATATTTGGAAGACAGTTCAATCACTGGGATCAATAGAGTCATTTTATTATCTGCTTCATGATGTTAGATTATGGGGTGCTCCGCTGTGCCTGTGTCTGCATGCTGATGTTTGGTGAATTTGTTGTGGAAGTTATAATTAGGTAATCTAACGCCAGTAATGTTGACCACCTACGACAACCTGGGTTTGAAGATTGGATGACCACTATCTAGTGATATCCTAGTAATGCTGACCCCTTCGACAACTCGGGACTGGATGACCACTCAAAGCATGTACAGCCTTGGGCTTTCTTCTTCTCCTTTTGAAGTGATCCTACAAATGAATGCATAGTCACGTGTTCAATTTTCTAAATTATCATGTCTTTTGGATGCGGGTTACCGTTCTTTTTTGGCACTCGTGGGCTTGCTGGCTCATATGTTGAGCAAAGAGCTTAGGGTTGCAGTTGGGGAAAGATTTGAGCTCACAAAATTTTTGAATGTTTTTGAATAGTTAGAGAGAGAATGTGGTGTTCCTCTCAAGAAAAATCTTCCAAGTTGAAGTTCTTGATTTTTAAATAATAGCTTACCTATGTTGACAACTTAAGAGTTTACATATTTCCTTTCGTGTGATGGTTAATAACTGTTTCTTTCATCAATGTTTGTATGATGAAATACGGGACTGTGGCGATGATTTGGCCATGGGAAAGTAAATACATGAAATTTTTTCTCTTTGTTTGAACTTTTCAGTTGGTAGATTATTTCCTTAACTGGGTGGATATTATTTGCTCGTTGACATGAAGATGGGTGCTGTAATTTGATTGCGCGGTGTTTGTAAAATGATAAATAATGTTCTGAGAATTTGTAGTGGCGGGATGAAGACCCTACATTAAATATATAGGGTTATAAGAGGGGGACTATCGGTGCTGCTTAATCTGTAAACTACAAACGTGACAGGTATTTTTATAACCCAGAAGGTGCTATGCTGATTGCTTGATGCCTCTCTACTACGAATGGATTGCTTATTGTTATAGAAGAACTTGAAAGGATCAGATTTTGTGGACAACAAAATTGTGATTGATGCATCTGGTCTCAAAATTTAGTCTTTTGTAAAGTTTCTGCCTCAAAGACAGAAAGTATTGTCGTAGCAACAGTGGTTTCTTCCCTGATTTCCGCACATGTCTCTCTCTCTCTCTCTGTGAGTGTGTGTGCACGCACATGATTGAACTGCCTAGCTCTTCCTTTTGTTAATAAGAGGGAGGGTTTTGGTTTAGAGCCACGGGCAAGCTCACCGAGGGGTCCATTTTACAAGAGAAGATGCTAATTGTTTCTCTTGCTGGTAGGTTAACTAGTTTTTCAAATTTCATAAACTTCAACACCACAAACGAGAACATGACTTGTGAATTAGGCAACCACCGGCTATAATCTAGAGGAGTATAAAAACGGTTTCTCATAAGCGAAACCTAGTTATTTATTCTTTAATCTTGATGTGCATGCTTGCTTTCCATTGCCAAGGCCAAAAAAAACAAAAGGATGAAGATGCTCTTGACTCTTAAGCCATCTTAACAATTCTAGCACCTTTGCGCCAGGACCAAGATTCAGAAGGGGATTTGGGCAAAGGTGGAAGTAACACAGCCTTTCTCCATAGACCGAATGGCCATCCCTGACAGTGACAGAACTCCTTGAGTATCGAGCGCTTTGGAAAATCTGGAAAACAAAACTCGTTGAAACTTGAACATCGAGAGAAGCTTGGCTTGGCAGAAACAAATGCTTCCCTGCTCAAAGCACTTGAACAACAGGATAAACAACTCCCAACAGAGAAAAATTCCTCTCTTGTATCATCATATTCATCGTTGTCATCGTTGCCGTCGTCCTTTTGTTGAACAGCCTTCGGGGTTACAAACAATTCTCCTGTTTTCGGAGAGTATACCCAGGAAAAGCTGTCCGTGAAAATAAAGGGTTTATGCCTCAACTTTTCCATGGCTCTGCTTCGAATTTCTGAAACAATAACCTGAAGAAGGAAAACACACTCAGATTAGCGAGGATAGAAAGAAAGAACATGATTTTCTATTCTTTTCCTTTTTTCTGTGAGGGGGGTTGGAACATGAATTTTTCAATGGTGAAAAGTGAGTACTTCCTGCTCATCATCAACGTCAGCAGTTGGATACTCTTCCTCTGGGCTTGAAGTTGAAATCCGTCCACCACAAGTACTGCAATTAGAAAACACATCCTTCAAAGTTGCAGCAAGGAACTTGCATTTCTTAGAAGGATTCGGTGCCTCTTCATGGTGAAAGACGCCCATGTTGAGAAGAGAAAGTTTGGTGGTATTTCCAACTTCAATGGTATGGGACAAAATATATACAGCACTAGCATTTATAAGTCATAGTTTTTGTTGATGTCCACATTGACTGGCTCCTGTGATAGTGGCCTTGCATCTTACTGACAGCAGTGGCTTTCGATCCTTTGGGGTAAAGACGAAGTTAAAAAAGTTGAAAGACGTATTAGCAAATTACTCAAAAGTCCCACTTTAATTTCTCACTAGTGAGATGCACGCGTGACGTGGCGGGGAACTTTTCACCGACGTTATTGGATTGTTAACTCGTCAATCTAATTTTTTTTTTTAAGATTCGAAAAAATCTTATTTTTTCAAAAAATGTATTTTATTAGTTGAAACTCTGATTGTCCCAAACTCTTATAAGAGATGCACGCCCTGACTCGAACTCGAGACCTGCTGTGCATATCTTAAACTCTTTACCATCACGCTATACCGTTTGGGAACTTGTCAATCTAACCTGTGCACCGGTTAGGTTTTAAATTAAATTCAATGAAAATTAATTATTCTTGTTTAGCCATTCTTACTTGGATCAAGTTTGGTTCTTTAAAAATATATTGAAAACCACATTGATTTATTATTTTTTAAAAAATATTGATATTGACCCGATTATTATTCTTGTTATATTTTGGATCTACTTAAATTAAATTGAGTTAATTTATCTAACTCATAATCTAAATGATGATCTTGGTTATGTTAAATAACTTTGTTTTGTATAACTTATTTTTTATTTAATTAAATAATTATAAAAATAAATATTTACATGATTGATAATGAATTAAATTATCAAGGAGAAATATATATTTTTAATTTAAATTATATTTTTTATTAATGTATTTCTTTATTATTTAATAAAAAAATGTTTTTTTAATCGCAAGCATTATTCTTTAAATGAAAATCTATCATGACTTCGATAGCAAAAATTTTTAAGAAAACAATCAAAATAATTCTTTTAATAAAAAAAACCTTGAACAAAACAATAGAGAAGGGTAAGTCATTTGTGCTAAAGAGACGAGGCTCGCATACTTGGCCCAACAAAAAAAAATCTTGTGCGCGTGGGCTTTGCAAGGCTAGAACCGTGACTTGATTTCTTTTTTTTGTTTTTGCTAAAGGGCGAATGGCCTTTTTATATATAAAGAAAATAAAGCAAAAAAACATGTTATCTACCTATCCAATATTCGATGACCAGACAAATCACGGAAAAAATAGGTTATGTTTTTTCAAACATAAAAAATTATTTTAAATCTATTTCATTTAAAAATACTCTCTTGATAAATTTATTTATCAATTTAAAATACCTCTAAATCGATTAAATAACATAAAATTAAATCAAAAACAAAAAAAAATCTAAACTCTGTTATACTTTTTCTAGTAATATCAAAGCTAAAAAACACATTCATCTCGTGAAGAGAAATACATTAACACTAAATTTGATTTTTTTGTTAATAAAAAATAACAAATTATTACTGTCTCTCTCTTCCATTATTTTTAGACAAGTCTCCTTTTCTTTTTGCAAATTTAAAATCTAAAATATAAATAAAATAAATTTTAAAACAATTCATTAAAGGGACAAAAATGAAATTGAAAAATTCTTTTGGCTAAGATCTTTTAAAAGATGCATATTCAATAGTAATAAAATATAACCCTATAATTTTGAAGGGTGTAGCTGAACTGGTCAAACCCCCGAGTTTGTTTCTCGAGTTATTAATTTAAGTGCCACAAACCTCAAGGTCATTGGAAACTTACATGGTTGTTAACTTCGGGGTTTTGGGAGATTAGTCGAGATACGTGTAAACTGACCCGGACACTTATGGTTACCAAAAAAAAACTACCCTACATTATGTTTTTTTGTCAGATTCGGTTCTCAAATTTTTATTTTTTTGCTAACAATAAAACTAGATTTTTATTTTATAAATTTGGTTATTAATTTAATGTGGGGATGTTTTTTTTATATCAAGATAACTTTATAAAAATAATAAAATAAATATAGGCAGTCCAATTCTAATAAAATATAATATAGAATGATGAATTTAAAGGAAAAAAAACTAGTGGCTAAAAAAAATTTGAAAAAATAAAATAGAAAGAGAGAGTGAAACACCATACGAGTCTATGGTGAATTCTATCTTGGTCCACGGTGTTTCAACTGCGAAACAGTGATCTGTTACGGGGACCCTCAATCCTCGATTCACGGAAGCCATGTCTTAAAAGAGTGTTAATCATGTCGTTTTCAAGTAATCACTTCAAGCAGAAGTCAAAGTGAAGGAGGACATGATACCAAATCGTGAACGCAATTTATTTGATTACTTGAGAATGATGCCCTGCCGTACAAGTTATTACCGGTAAACAGAAACGTCCATTGAATTTATTTTTGTGTAACAGAAACTAGGAACAAAACTCGGATATGATCCGAATGAATTCTATTTTAAGTTAAAACAATACTAAAATGCAATTAATTAGGCGTATGAAATTTAATGAGATGGTGGAAAATGGTATGGCAAGCTTAAAATTGGATTTCCTCTTCTCCAACTTGAGCATGAAAGTAACCTGACCACGAAAGTAGTTAATTTTTTAAAGTTTTTTTTTTTTATAAATATATTAAAATAATATATATTTTTTAAAAAATTATTTTTAATATTAATATATAGTATGAAAACATTAAAAAAAATTAATTTAAAACAAATAAAAACTTTTTAATTTTTATCAAAAATATTTTTAAAATACAAAAACAAACAAAATTCAACCCGTTACATACAAAGTGTTTGTAAGAAATAAATTGAAGAGAACAGAATTACAGGCAAATATGAAACTGCAAGAAATGGGAGTGTGTTTGCAATCTTCATCCACAGCAAGCAGGGATAGAACCAGAAGCAACCATGACGAATCAGAGTTCTTCGTTGATAATGATAAATGCATTGCAGACAGCCTAGCCAGGCCCAGATTCGCCACTTAGACAGGGTTATTGAACTGATGTGCGATCATATTCACGCCAATAAGGGCAACTCATGGCTAACGTAAAAAGCAAAGCAGTTGAATTGACAAACTAGATAGTAAAATGTAGAAACTAGTGCAGATACCACCATCAGAAGACGATCTTTTAACCTGCAGACAAACTCTCCAAATACCGCATTTCACCTACTTTCAGCATGATAAAATGGAAAACGGTCCCGTGCTGCTACATCTACATCAGAGACGAATTTCTTTTTGGTGTTATCAAATATAATTTGATTGTTTACTCACAGAAAAAAATCTTCTCAGCTTGCATCCAAAAGTTTCAGACAATCAAACCCTGCAGAGATTTGGAACTCGAATTTGGCAGGGTTTTTGAGCTAACGTGTGATAATATTCACAATAACAAGAGCAACCACAAAGCAATGTGAGAGCATAGTAGAATTGACGAATGCATAAACTGGAGCAGATGCCACCTCAAAAAAGTAAAAAATTGTCATCTTTCAACCTCACACAAACCCTCTAAAACGCTCAACTTGCCTCCTTCTAGCAGTGAACAGATGGAGAATCTGTCTGATGTTGCTACACCTACATCAGAGATGATTTTCTTTCTGGTGTAACCAAATATAAAGGATTGTTCACTCACAGAAACAAATATCAGATACTAATGAGTCATGATCATCTTACACAACTATACATCTTTAGTGAATCTATCCCTTCATTTGATCAGTTGCATGTATAGAACAATTTCACAGCGAATTCAATGTCTGATCCTGAAGCCAAAACCACTGATAAGCTAAGAGCAAGTAAGGAGACCATATCAGAAGGGTCATAAAAAGGGTCATATAATTCAATCATTTCGACACACAGAAGTTGAAATCATAGATATAAGATGATTATAGTATGGCCAAAGGAGTTAACCTAACTTCTAGGATAGAATATTTAAAAGCAAACGCAGCACTCAACAATAAAATTTACCAAAGAACGTCAAAATCATGAATTTAGAAAAAATTGAAGGAAGAATTACAAATCTAGACTAATAAAACTACTTTACTACCCAACATCAAATTGTAGCAAAATCAAAATGATACCAAAGGAGTAAAGCATACAAGAAATGAAAGAGTCAAGTGGAGTTGCTGTGAAGTAAGAGAAATAAGAGACTGCAGCTTTACAACAGCAGAGGTTTTATCAGGAGGACATTTCGAGAGAGAGACATTCAAATACTGGAGAGCCTCGTCAAGCTTCCCAGCAGCCAAGGCTGCACAGCCTGCCATGTAAGTCCCATCTGCCATTTTAGCATCATATTGAGGATTTGCACCCGAATCGGAGCTCATGTTAGTCTTTACTATGTGGGTTGAGGTTTGTGATGGCGAGTCGAGAAGGGCTGTGGAACGGCTGTATTCCAATTCATTAATAGCAGTCTCGATTTCAGACATGAGAGTTTCTGGGTTTGATGATGCCACGTTTCTCACTCCCTCAAACACGCTCCAGTGAGTGCTCCCTTCTTCAGAACCCATCTATCTTCCGCTAAGCAACCATAGATAGTGTTCGTCCTGTCTCTGTTTTGGTTTGAAATTTTTACTTCCCCTGTTCCGATGGCGAAAGGAGGGGGGGCTTCTTGGTTCCATTTCACTGCTCTTATAGGTATCGCGAGGAGACATGTTAGTAAGCAGCAAGGCAGCAGCTTTTGGACTTGAAATTTGTAAAAATAAAATAAACTGATTATAAATAACAAAGCGAGTGTTTCAACTAATTGGATTGGATTTTTATCTGCATCATCTCTGTATTTAATAATAAATATAGGAAGTACAATGAGATTGTACAACTATTATCAAACTGTAAGCTTGTCATAATCAGAAAAAACCTAAACTGACTTTGATTTGTGCAACTGAGTATTAACTAAGTAAGTGCATGCTCTAACACCCCTCTGTAAATTCATGGGTGATTGGCAAACCATGAGTTTGAACCTTAGAAATTGAAACTGAGTTGCAGACTGCCCTTTGGTAAAACGATGAACCCAACTAATCCTATCTGACTAGAACATCTTTATTAACTACCTTCTGTCTAACAACATGATAGTCAGTTTTCACATGTTTGATTTGGGCATGGAAGCTAGCATCTGAAGCTAAAGCTAGTGCTCTAATGTTATCACACTAGATAGTATGGGGCAATGAAAGATAAGTTTGGAATTCTTTCATTAACATTCCAATCTAGAATGCCTCTATCGTAGCTAAAACCATGTTTCGGTACTCTGCTTATGTGTTTGAACCCAAGACAACTCCTTGTTTCTTGGCACACCATGATATTAAATTCATGCCTTGAAAAATATTGAATCCATAGGTGCTTCTTTGGTTATCAGGATTTCTAGCCTACATGACAGTCATAGAAAACAATTAAGTTGGCAGCAGAAGGTGCATAAAATAGGTCATAGTTAATTGTGCCTTTCAACTAGCAAAGGACTCTCTTGATTGCCATCCAATGAGAGTCTTGTGGATTATGCATAAATTAACATCATTGATTTACTACATAGGAAATATCATTCTTGAAGTCGTAGGACAGACCGAGCTAGCTACAGGTACCCTGCTGGATTTATATTCATTCAGTTTTGATTCGTTTCAGACCTTTGGAATTGGAGTTTCGGATTTTTGCTGGTGAACAGCATACCAAAAGGTTCTGGGTGGCTACTTGAGACCGAACCATGACATATATGTGTGTGTGTGTGTGTGTGTGTGTGTGTGTGTGTGTGTGTGATCACTCTCATTGTTTCGTTGCTGGATCCCTTCAGGCGCTGCTGGTTTCCTAGGGGATTTTGCCCAGTTGGCAATTCATTTCTTCATATTTTGCCTTGTTAACAATTTTACTTGTGTTTTACTGTTTTTTTTTCCAATTAATTTTCAAGATAATTAACAGAAGGTTCCCTCGGAGTGATCACACACGTAGCTTTTATCAAAACCAAAATATTTGGGGATCTAAATGTGGTTATCGTGTGTTACCATGAACAAAGGCAACATTGATGTGTTCTTTAACGAGGGCCATACAAATGATTGTTAGGTCATAATCTTGAAAATAAAAAAGAGAAAGAAAGCTCGATCCATGTCTTGGTCCATGCCATTAATCATTCGTCTCATGATGGAGAAACTTCACAATCATTCGTTACATGATAGAGAGAGTTCATAGAAGTGCAATTTTAATTGAGCAAGGAACAGCCCCAGTGGTTCATGTGGCTCATGCGCAAAATGTTATTACTTTGGTCAGGTTAGAAACAGAAAGCCATAACATTCCTCATATGATTCATGCATATCAATATAAGAACTTGGCACTTCTGTTTGTATACTTGAATTCTCAAATTCATATTTTGTGCTAACAATTCACATCAAAAGCTAGAGGGGCTAGCCATGATTAGCACATAAATATCATTCCCAAAGCCTGATGAACACGTTGTCAAGCTAGTTATTGTTGGTCTTGAATAAAAAGGAAAATATTTCTGTTAGACACTCTCTCATAACGAATGAAAACTGAATGAGTATAAATCCAGCAGGGTACACCTATAAATAGTTGGTTTAACTATTGGAGGGAAAGTGTCAAAATAGTTGATTCTATATTTTTTTTATTAAAATATTATTTTAATATATTTTTAAAAATAAATTTTTTTTAAAAAATAACTATAATCACACTTCTAAATTACACTCTTCTCGTAGCTTTTCTCCTCTCAAGTTTGGCTACTGAGTTGGCTCGGATTCTGGAAGTACACCAGTCAAATAATGGAAAGGATGGTGAGTGGTACAAAACATTTTAAAACCAGGATATTCTTTAGGTTTTAAACTTCATGTTTTAGAGCATTTTAAGATAACTCTATCAGGTTGTGAGAGTTGAGGACTTTGAGGAGATGTAATGCTAGGATGTGTTTGATGGAGAAATGAATTTGTCTCTACGCAGGAGTTTGAAGGATTCGCAGGAATGACAATATCATAGTCAAGAGAGAAGGGTAAAGAATATTTTTTTGGTAAATGTGCTCAAAGAAATACTGTCTTTTTTAATTTTTTCTGTAATTAATATAACGTGGGCTGATCCAGCTTTCGCGGTCAGCCTTACAATTTGACTCTCTTTGAGCATTGCCTCGTCGTTGTCTCACGAGAGTAGTCAGGGCTTCTAATTTTATCGAACTTCTTTCCCTAAATTACACCTTCAAAAATCACAACCGTTAAATTTATGAAACCACTTGCAATGAACGAGATTGCTTGTTCATCATGAATTGAGGAGTTGCGGATTTAGATTTTAAATCCATCCTGTTTGAGGTCCGGTTTTAGATTTTAACTAAATTATCAATTATTTAAGTTAATTTTTTTAATTAAAACAACATCATTTTAATAAAAAAAAATTAATAAATTATAACCAGGTTTTTGTTCAGGTTAATCCACCCAATCACTTTGAGTTTTATTTATTTTTAATTTTTTTCATACTCCATCTAATTTCAGTTTCGAATTAACTATATCCCGGATCAACGCATTAATATGGGCCGAGTTTCAAAAGGATATTTGCGGCTACTTATGTAAGTTGCTCTCTAATCTTGGTATTAGAGCTAATTAAACTGATACTTACTACTTTTACTACTTTGCCACCACGCTATTTTTAAGCATAAATCTGTAGAAAATGACAAAATTTTACAGGGAGCCGGTGAGGAAGATTGGGATGGAAAGAAGAATTGTTGCAATGGAAACCCAAAATCCCCACTGCCACCCTTACGGAAAACTCATAAAGCATGTCTTGGTTTCTTCCACCATATCTTTTGTTAAAATCTTCCTTAACTCGCTCCAAAAAGGCAATTGGGATTTGTCGGCCAGCAGATTCAACGGCAACAACCCGGAAAGAAAAAACTGCAGGTTACAGACATGTATTCAGAGAAGTTAGGATGTTAATTAAACAGAGACAAATAAAAAAAATTAGGGTTGTTGTGAATAGTAATTCGCATAGATCAATTTGGGAGAGTAAACCTTAGGAACTCTTTCCTTAAAGAGACCCTGTAAAAGCTTTTTTTCTGACTTGGTATCAGTATTCATCAACTGTGTGATTAAGCTGGTCACTTCGACTTTCATTAAAAAAAAAACTACAAATCAAAACAACAATTACCATATATAAATATTTTACTTTCATTTTTATAATCTAATACTTATAATCGCTATTCTGAATAGAATATAATTAGGGTTACATGAACAATAACCCAGTAAAAATCAATTTGGTTTTTTCTTGGGTTTTGAAAAATATAATAATACAAGGGTTAAAAAAGTCCAATGAGAAGGGGACAAGATCCCAACAGCTCAAGGTATAAATTGTTTCTTCTTCAACAACAAACATCACGAGAAACTAAGAAATCGAATAAAAAAACCTAGATTGATTTCGATCTAGAGTTGTCTTGAAAGAGAACATTATATAGGAGAGAAGTAGTTTCAAGTGTCAGATACAAAGTAGGTGGTCTGTTGCGTGTTGTCTTAGCAAGTTTCTCATATATTATTTTTCAAGGGTAGAAGCGTTATTCTATATAACAAAAACTATAAAATATAATTTCAAAAAAAAAATCGAAATATCTAAAAAAAACCCCGTTAACAATAACTTTGAAAATAAATCTTTTCTAAATAAAATAAAAACAAATATTCAAACTATCAAATAATATAATTTAATCATGTTCATCAAGTTTTAAAAATTTTAACCTATTACTCAATCCATGTTTTTTTAAAAAAATTATCTTATTATTATTTATAATTCTCAGAGATCAGATAATACAAATATTATAAATATACTAATTTTTTTAGACACCCCTTTGCGAAATTCCGTAGTCCGAAGAACAAACTCTTAATTCCCAGGAAGAAATTCAATAGCATTCGATGGTTAAAAATTTGCATACCATTTCAACAAATTAATTTTTCATCCCTTTTACAAGGAACCAAACCAATCTTCTCAGGCTAATCCATAAAGAAAGTTCTTGATGTCAACTGTAAAAGAGGCTGCCTAGTCTGGGCGCCAGATACTATATTAATATCATTAGCGCCAGGACTTCCGCACCCCGTGTTAAAAAAATGCTTCTGGCAATTAAACGAGGGATCACACCACTCGCCCGTTCTCTCTTTCCCAAAAAAAAAAAAACAAATGAAATGAAGTCAATATTCACCACATCTGGATGCAAAGAGTGCCTAATCGAAGGTATCAGCAGAGGCAGCTTCACATCTTCTAAAAATTGTCACAAGACGATAATGACCGCAGCTCAAGCAATTTAACATCAAACTATTTGGGATGTTACTTTCAATCATGCACTAACAACACCAGAAACCCAGGGGACAATCAATGGCGCATTTGGGTGGGAATCTCTAAATGATTCAGAATACCTATCCTTGAAATTCAGTTTGGGCTTTTCTGCCTGCAATTTGACAAGATAAAATGTCATAATTGGATTAGTTAAAGAATTGATGAATTTTAGCTCATAATGAAACATTAAACCAATTCTTACATATTTTAGCCAGCACTCTTGATTTTTATGTTGATAGATATCCGCTAAAAGCACCCTGTCTCTGATGGGCAATAGACCCATGTGTTGCATTTCTTTTCACCAGGCTTTGCATATTTTGCCTGATCTAGGCAAGCTTGACAGCAGTCAGCTGCACTTTCCTTATGGTGGGTAAGGCCCCATCTAACAGCAGCACCATCATAATCAGTATGAAGCTCGGCATGGCATTCAGGTGGAAGTGGCCTGCCAGGTAGAACTTCTTCCTCTGTAAAAAATAAGTAATAATTAAACCAACATGTATAAATTTGTTTCATCGGTAAATGCTTAGATACTGGCAACATGAAGAATAAAATTTTACCAACAGAAACCTCAATTTAATTACCAGGCTCTTCTTCACCCTCAGGCTTATCATCGTGTTCCTGGTGAATTACTTCAGCAGGTAACCAAAGGCCAATATTTTCTGACAGCACAGCCCAATCAGACTCTAAGGCTCTTACTAGGATACCTAAAAACATTCAGGAACACGCGTGAGCAGCAGGGTATGGGAAACGAGGATTTAAAGTGCTTCCTACAGACACAAATATAATTGGTCCTTGAGGCCATTACATCAGAGATTTAAATGACACCTAACCACACCCTTCCAAGGACAGAAGCATACCAGCTTCCTCTTTCAAAATAGATGAAGTCAACCCCTCTGTTTCACGGGCCAACAGTTTGACCTCTTGCAGTTTTTCTTTCCGCCACTTTTCAACAGCATCTGTTTACAAAAGAAGAGAAGAACAAAGATAAGTGGCAAGGTACCAGCACAGAGAAGGTCAAAAGTCATAGCTCTTATGTTACATGTCCTATATATATCCATCCACATTGATTGGATAGTTGGATGACCCTATTGTAGGCAAGCGAGCAATAAACTTCTGGAAATCATTGTTTAATGTTGCTAAAAATAGTGAAATGTCAGGAATGAGACTGGAAATACGATTAAAAAGAAGCACTAATCAAATCCTGATACAACCAGGACTGGGTGGTTATCAGCTAAGTAAATTATAACTGAACAGAAAAATGATGTCAGTCCAAAATCATCCTAACAGTACACTTGAACTCCATGAGGCAGGAAGTCACCATTTCAAGTAGAGATGTCTTCATGAATGACAAAATTGTCAAAACATCCAAAGAATCCTTGGATAATTCTACATCGAAGAGCATGAATATGGCAGAGATTAAGAAATAGAAGAAGAAAAAATTTACAGCTTTCAGAAATAACAAATGGCTGAAGTTTTCCATGCCAAAGATACCCTCAATCAAATATTATCAGTCAACAAAATGTAAATTCCAAATGGTAGCTTCTGAAAATTCTTCTTTCTTTTATCCAACTTCCAAGCTAACCATGGAGCTAATAAAATACAAAGAGATGTATAACAGACTAAGCCCACAAATATCATTCAGCACCATTACAGATTCCTTCCTTCTCTATATGGAATCATGGGGCATGATGTCCAAGGTTTCAAGAAGAACCTTATGAACAAGATTCAAAGCATAACATCAGCCTAAAGCACCAGAATTTCAATGCATTATAATTTTTTAATTGAAAAAAATTAATAGCAATCAGATGGGCTGTCTAATTTCAAAACAAGCAATACCTATTTGATTATGAAAAACTTATAGCTAACAAGTAGAATTACAACATTTTTTGACAGAGAATTTACTTTTCTAGTTTGCTATTGACAGCCAATGTGTCATGTAAGAAATTAGGAACAAATTCTGTGAGCATTTGCACTGTAGTAGTTTGGGAGTGAAGAAGGAAAAAAAGAGAGGATGTCGGCGATAGAAAAACCAAAAAAGGCCACAGATACTTAAATCGTCAAGAGGCAGCAGAGGAATAATGCTGCAAATAGAGGTCATGATGTTTGCAGTTGTGAGACAAGAGACATGGAAAAAATATGGTAGCAACAGTTATGACGATAAATAAGAGGCCTCAGGCGGTAAAAATGTCAGTGTTGGCATGGTGCTAATGATAGATATGGTGGATTCATGGCATGGAGGTGAGCGTGGTAGAGGCATCAGGTTCTGGTCATTTTAATATTAATACAAAAAAATGGCACTTGTTTCATGAAAGCAAACAAAAGTAGCTGTGACTTTACAAGAGAGACAGCATGGGAGATATAGCTGAGTTAGGGTGGATACGGGAAAAATAAAAATAAAAGTAGCATGTTATAGTTGATGGAGGGGACAGAGTTTAAAGTCGTAAACCACCATGTTTAAGCACTTCATAGAAAAAAAAAAACCAGATAAATTGATACATACATACAAACATACATGTGTGTGTATAATGGTGGTAGCAAGCTCCATTGAATTCTATACTCCTTGTACAACAGTAATAGGATCTGCTAGAAATCAAAACCGAGAATGGCAACATATTAAAGAAGAAAATATACCTCCTTTCCTTTGTTTTCCATCATTGTAATACCAATATTGGTTGGGGGCATAGGCCCGTCGTAACAAAAACTAATATTCAGTAGATTTGAGCACTCATCTTCTGTTTAGTTAAACAAAATGCAGTCAAGCAGATGTTGTATGGAAGAGTGAGCAACAACAAAGAAACACCACTCTTGCTGTTCACTAATTCCAGTGAGACAGCACAGAAAAATGTTTTCTGGTTCTCCGCATTATACCAAATTAGTTGTTGTTTGATGAATAATACACGTCAAATGCGCTGAACCTTCAAGACTCGAACAAAGCAAGTGTTCAAACCTATCCTAATTGCATGAATCAATTTGAAATAGAATAGGCAGTTGCAAAACAAAACGACATGGGATTGAAAGATGAACCTACTTCTCTGCTCACTGATATTCGCATTCGCATTCAAGCTTCTCAATCTCTCCAGAATCTCATCAGTTATTTTATTCTTAACCTCTTTTGGCAATTCAATCACCGTTTCTTCTCTGTTAAACTCTTCCTTAAGTTCCTTCACCTTTCCAAAAACAGAAAACACTGAATTAAAACACCAACATCCAATGAAGGAATCCAGAGCTCATATTAATCACACAATAACTGAAAAACCTAAAAGGAAATGCTTACAATTTTAACAAGCTCTAAAGGTTCTTTCGCTCTTCGAATCCGAATTGATTCCTCCATTTTCCTAATCTGATCTGGTGTGTACTTTACAACTACAACTACAACATAATAATAATAATAATAATAATAAAGAAAAAGGAAAGCTCGAAAATCAAATAAACCGCTTCAATAAAAAAAAAGGGACCTAAAAAACTTGGAGAGTTGGTTACCTCTGTTAAAATCATTATTGGAGTAGAGATAAAGGGAAGCATATAGAGAGCGAAGAACATAAAGAGCAATAAAAATGTTAATAGAGCAAACAAAGAGAGTGGTTCTCTTGTACGAACATCCCCATTTCACTCCTCTCGCCATTTCCTCCTCATCCCGCCATAATATCCAATTATTCCTCTTTCTTTTATTAGATCAACCGATAGATCGCTCTGCAACCAAGTCGTGTTTTTTTTAAAAAAAAAAAATGCAGTAATGAGTTATTTTTGTGCTCTTTTTTTTTAATAAAAAATAAAGACCGTTTTGGAGGGCGCCGATGAGATCGGGATTTTACTATAAGAAATTAATACAAGTGACTATTGTTTTCTTTCTTTTGATTTTAATGGCTGGTTAAGAGTTAGCTTCATAAATGAACTCCGTTTTGCTGACTCTGGAGCCTGGGCTAACGTGCGCCCTTGTGGTTAGGTTAGCGGCTAAAAGATAGGAGGATGCATTTGTGTTGATCAATGCGTGCTGTCGCTGTTTAAAATTTAAATATTCTTATCATATGATTGATTGATGGACGGATTTATGAATTTGGTGTATTTCGAGGGAGAGCAATTGGTATTATATAACAACTAAATATTTACATATAATTACAAATACTTACATTTCTAATTTTAAAAATAATATTGTCACCATAAGTACTTCGTTTCTTGAAAGCAGTTTGAAAACAATTGTCTGAACAGCTAAATAATAGCTTGGAAGGATATTGTTAGAGCACTTGTTCTAGTTCACAAAAGAAAAGAAAAGAAAACTTTATTATTTTTTTTATTTATAAAATAAAAAATCATGTATTAATTCTTTTTATTATCCATTAGACAACATCCTAAAATAACACCCAAAACACAATTAAGAATAGATGTATTAAAAATTTTAGCTCTTGTTAATATAAATAGTGATGTGGTTATTTAATTATTAAAACTATGATATTATATTAAAAAAATATTTTCTACGGATTTATTTTACTATGTTGAAATACAATTCACAAAGGATCAATTATAGATTTAGTATGTATCTAGTTAATTGATGATATATAGGACTCGAATTCAAGCATAGAGAGAGGAAAATGAACTTCTTAACTATTGTGCCCGTCAAGAGGTTGTAGGCATTTTCTTTCTGCACTGATCTTGCCATGTACCATTATCGATAGCAGATGTTCTTGAAGGACAGAAAATAAAAGTAAAAAAAAAAATAAGAAGAAAATATCAACATGAACGTTGTCTGTCTCCAGATTTCGCATTTCAAGCATTAAACAAATAAATCAAACCACTAGTTTAAAATTCTTCAATGTCTGATTTTTCATGAATTTTAAAAATACAAAAAACTTAATATAAATTCTTTTATATATAAAAAAAACCATTTACCATGAATATCATTTATTTTGATGATTTAAATTAATATTAATGATATTTTTTTATTTAAATCTAATGACTTTTTTCCTCTCTCAATTAGAAATTAAAAACTAATCAAATAAATTTTTATAATAAAATAAAATTAAAAAAATATTAAAATACTAAAATTATATAATTTCCATGATTTTTAAAATTTAAAGATCAAAATATATTTTTTACAAAACTTATAACATGTTATCCGTGTTATTTTTATTTTTATTTTTTATTTTAATAAAAAATCAAAATAAATTAATTTTTAGTTAGAACTAAATCATTAAAAAAACAAAATTTAAGAATCAAAATAAAAAAAAATATAAAATTTTACGCACTCCATAATAATATATTATAGAATGAACAGTAAATTAATGTAAAACACACGTTTTGTATAGTAATACTTAATGATTATACATTTGCTTTTATTTCTTTAGATTGGATCTTAGTTGTCTTTAATTTTTTGGTGCCCCATAAGTTAATCAGCAAGGCACACTGATCATCGAAGTCCATTGATAGAGAACTGAAAGCTGTTTTCGAAGGGGGCATGAAGGAAATGTGGGGATTTGGAGGTAGATATTATTGGGGGAGAAGGGAAATGGAAAGAGAAGGGATAGTGGTGGTTTTTGCTTGGATGTCTAGTCAAGAAAGACATGTGAAAAGCTATGTTGACCTTTATGGGTCTCTTGGTTGGAATTCCCTTGTCTGTCACTCTCAATTTCTCAATATGTAAGTTCGGTTTTTTCCTCTGAATTGGCTGTTTTTCGCTTGTTTAATGATATTGGTTTCTGGGTTTGACCGGGTTTATAAGAATTCGATGTTTTGTTTTTGTTGAATTTTGGTTTCTGGGTTTGACTGGGTTGGTGCTCATATGTTTTTGGATGATGCTGAACTGTAGTTTTTGTTGAATTTTGTTACTTTATATAGTGAAGCATAAGGTTAAAATGGAACCTTAGCTAGATAGGTGGAGCTGGATCTTCTGGTTCCCTTTAATGGTCCTAATATTTCTGATAACGGATGATAGCTTTATCTGAAAGTGCTAAATGGGATCTGGTAGTTGAGACAAATCAAGATATAAGCCTGTTTGTTTTACATGCTAGGATTGACTTCTGCATGCTCTCTGTAAAGTTTTGTGTTTTCCTATATGAATGACATGTAACATCTGAGATAATATTCCATGATAAAAAAAATGTTTACGGCAGTAAAGCTTTGTATTCATTCCTACATGTGCACAATCAGTTATAATTTTAAACCTGGGTGTAATGTCTATAATAATCTGTTCAGGTTCTTTCCTGAGAAGGCTGAAACTTTAGCATTTGACATCCTCAATGAACTTCTTGAGGTCAGTGCTATTCTACGTCAAATCCTCCGATGCATTCAATTCATTTTGCTGGCTATATTTTATGTGGCTACATTCTGGTACAACTTCACCTGCCTCAACAGTTTTAAACGAGATCTAGTATTTCCTTTGTACTCCACATATCTGCTTTGCTTTAAATATGACACTCTCCCTGAGGAATAAGCCGCTGATTTTGTACTGCTCTAACTTGAAATCTGTCGAGTTTAACTGTTGGTTATCTTGTAATTTGCTTGCATCATTTTTAAATATTGCAGGAGCTAAAGATAAGGCCATACCCTATAGTCTTTGTGCCCTTTTCTGATGGTCCCAAAGCTTGCTTGTACAAGGTTCTCCAGGTAACTACCTCATATGCCCCTGGGTAATTATCAATGATGGATTTTAACCCCTCTTTGAGTAAGAAGCAACCCCAGTTTCTTTGGATGAGTGAACACATTGTATTTTCCCATTGCAGATCATTGAGGGAAAGTGTGAAGTACAACTGAATCCGGTATGTCAGTCTTTAGCATGAGTTTGACTTCCTCTTTGTATACGTGGTGAAAGCCATATGTTCTTATATTTTCCATTGCTCAGTTTATGCATTTGACGCCCATTTCTGTTTCTGTTTTGTTTAATTCCTTTTTTCCCGTCTATCTATAGGATGACTGTCAGCTGGTCAGAGACTGTATTGCAGGCCATATCTATGATTCTAGTCCAGTGGATTTTACGAGTGATCTGGGGAGACGATTTGTTGTTCACCCATCTGTTCTTAAAATGTCTCATCTGCCAAGAATACTATCCTGGATGGCAAATGGAATTAGTAGCAGTCTTGATGCTCTCTTCCTGAACAGATTTGAATCACAGCGTGCTGAGTATTGGCAGACTCTGTACTCCTCTGTTGTAAGTACATAATAGCGTATTTCTATAAATTATGTTGCGCTGCGTCTTCTCTTTTTGGCATCTATTTAATTTAGTGTCACTTTATTGCAGAGCATGGGAGGGCCATATCTAATTTTGTGCTCAGAGAATGATGATCTTGCTCCGTATCAAGTCATTTGCAATTTTGCTCAAAGACTAAAAGAACTGGGTGGTGATGTAAAGCTTGTGAAAATGAATGGCTCACCTCATTTAGGTCTGTTCCTAACTACAGTTAAATGTTCAACCAAGACATTCTACAAGCCATGTTGTTTGCAAAAACCTATTTTGGTGGGTTGCTTTGAATATCACTTGTATAATAAAACCAAATGGAGTTGTTTGATTTTTTTTATTTCTGGTTTGAGGTACCCGTGCAAAATTTAGTTCAAGCTTTTGTAGCTTGGTGCTTTGAGTGATGCCACCGGTATCTTTTTCACTTGTGGTTTAATTCTTGAAAATCCCTTCGATTCCCATTACAGTCAATGTTGTGATGGCCATGCTCCTTTTTCTACTACACAATCAATATATTATTTTGAGACAGCAAATGGATATTCTTTAATTGCAACAAGTGCTGTCTTTTCACATGATTGCCTTTTTAGAGTTCTTAGATTGTCTCTATGCTTCTCCTCTCCTTTGTACTAACATATTCAAGTTCTCTCTGTATGAATTGTTGTAGGTCATTATCGACTTTATCCTGTTGACTACAAGGCTTCTGTCACTGAGCTCCTTTGTAAGGCAGCTGCAATTTTTTCCCAGAGAATTCAACGACTTGAAGGAGAAAAGATGGGTTTCGAAGGGACACATGATCAGATCTCTGAGCCAATTAGTGACCTGAGGAAAGCAACTGTTAATCCACACCATAGTTTTCGTGGAGTTACTTTTGCACCAAGTGATCATTTCTTTACGCCAAGCTCAGTTGAGTATTACGAGGGTAGAGATGTTGAGTCCTTGCAAGATGAACACAAGGAAAGTTTGGTTCATTTTGCGAAGCCCTCCAACTATCAATCCACATGGAGTGCTTAGTCAAATCCTTTTCGATGTGTGTGTTCCCAAGAATGTTGAAGGTTGGGATTTAAGGTCATCAGCTTCCATGAACAGACACCCACTTAATCCCTCGCGAAGGCATGCTCCATTTAATCCAATGAAATGTATACGCCGTTCAAGACTGTAACAGTAGTTATCACTGACATCCTAGAGGCAAGATCGTTCGTGTGAGTATGCGAGATTCAAATTTGGCGTGAAGCCTTGGCTTTGAGTTTCCAAGGAGGCAACACTTCCTTCATCCTAAGAGAATAAACGCGAGAGCCAAGGGGTGTGAGCTTGGAAGTGTAGCATCCGTATAATTTCCCTGTCACCTGTCTAAGTGTACAGTAATTTTGAAAAGAATAAAGAAGAGATTGAATTTGCTGAAGTAATTCTCATTGATACTGAACCATGAACCATGTACTTATAGAGGGAGTCTGCAATTGATTTCTACGAGTCAGGAATCAGTTGCTGCATTGTAGCTTATTCAGCGACATGTTAGGAATTATAATAGAAAGTTAATAAATACAGATCTGCTATTCTATATATGCCTGCTATTCTATACATGGAAGGTTTGATTTCGTAACTAATTTTACTTGCAACACTTCAATTTAATACGAAGTTCGTTAGTTACAGCTCGATCCACCTACTCATGCCACATAGTCATTCCATGTCAGCGAAAAGATTTTCTTCCTTCTCTTTTCATCCTTCTTGTAATGAAAAATCCTTAAAAATCACAGTCCACGTCCATCCCTCCCTCTCTGTCTACAAAACAGTCAACCTCCATCTCCTCCCTCTCTATGCTGAACACAAAAAATAAGAGACGCCCAGAAAAATCACAGCCCACACAGCACCACCCTCCTCCCTCTCCAAGACTGCTGGGAATATTAAAGGAAAATCTGCAAATCTATGAGTAGTATTTCTCCTGAAAATCCAAACCAAAACTCCAAAATCTAAGATTGCTGGAAATTTTAAGGGAAAATCTGGAGACAAAGTTTCAAGGAACAAATTTATGTCTTCAATTTGTAGTGAAGCACTTTTTCTAGCCATCTCCATTTTGTAATTTGCTTGACAATTGACACTACCACATTCTTCGTTTTCAATGAAATTCAAGAATCCTGCGTTGGTTACAATGCTTTGCAGAAACAAGTCGTTTTCAAGTATGAAACAAATTGTACTATCTACAGGTTGATGCAGTAGCTTAACTCTTAGTGGACAAGTGTTATAATTTCTTGTTTGTCATTTGATTTTCTTTTCTCTTGAGAAAATTGATACTTGGTTTTTCTTCTTAAAAAGAAAGAACAGGAGCTTCAGTCTAAATAAACATAAAATCACAAGGAGCATGGTCAAGGGATCTCTATCCTAATTACATCCCGATATATAAATCAATAATAATAATAATAATAATAATAATAATAATAAAGAAACTCTAAACCACTGGGAGGGGGCATTGTGGATGAGTTCGCTGTTTTTTTCCATTTTGCCCCTCTCAATACAAAAATAAATGCTATCTATAAGGGTATATAATCTTTTCATAGGGACACATTTGTATTTCAAACATACAATAGGGGCACAAAGATTTTTTGCATTTTATTTGAACAATAGTTATCAAAATAACCTTTTAGACCAAAATAAATAAATAAATAACAATACCAGATGGGATAGATCAAGACCAGCAATACCCAGGTTGGATATGGGCATCGAAGAAATCAGTGGTTCGGAGATATTTACATAAAGATTGAGGTTTTTCAAGGGATTTTGGAATATCTGAGGGTTTTGATTAGGTAATAAAAAAGGATGGGATTTAGGATTTTCGCAAGCTAAGAGAAGATGTAGAAAGTGAAGGGCTTTCTGGGGTTCAAGGGAAGATTGTAGAGTATTGTTAATAGTTGAGGATTCTTTTTAGAGAAGAAGGATGTTGATGCTCTGTAATTATAATATTTAAAGATAATATTTTTTTTTTTTATGGATTGTCGAGATTAAAATACATTTATCGGTCATTACTCGGTCTTGTAGTAGCTCGCAGCGATTTTCTTGTTAAAATGTTGATTTGATATGCATGAAAATAGCCGGGATACCCGCGCCAAACTGCGTGCAGGATTCCAACATTAATATATTTGGCAATATAATAATGATTTTTTTAAAATAATTTTTATGATAAAATATATGTTAATAATATTTTTTATTTTTTAAAAATTATTTTTAATATCAATATTAAAATAATTCAAAACATACAAACCATATTATATTTTAATTAAAAAAATATTTTTTTTAAAAATATAGTTTGGACCATGTTTCCAAACAAATTGTTTTTTTTTCATAAAATTTTTTAATTAAAAACTAAAAAATAATAGTTGCTGTTTTATAAAATGAATAAATAAAATATATAAACTGATAAATTATAATTTGAAAATATATAGAAAAATATTGCAAGTAAACGACATATCATATAGATCTTTAAGACTTCGTTTAAATATAAATTATAATTTAAGTGATTGTGATTAGTGTTATGCTTAAATGCACAGTTTGGCCCTTCACTCCTTATGCCTTTCCCTGAAACCAAACCAAACCCAACCCAACCCTCCCTGAGAAGAGACTATGAAGGCGCTGGTGACCGGTGCATCCGGTTACTTAGGCGGTAGACTCTGCCACGGCCTCCTTAAACAAGGCCACTCCGTCCGCGCCTTGGTCCGTCGCACCAGTGACATCTCCGAGCTTCCTCCTCCCTCCAGCGGTGGAGTCTTCGAACTCGCATACGGTGACATTACCGACTACCAGTCTCTCCTGGATGCCTTCTCTGGTTGCCAAGTCATCTTCCACGCTGCCGCTATCGTCGAACCCTGGCTTCCAGATCCTTCAAAATTCTTCTCCGTAAGCACATCGTTGACTTCAAAATTTTTCACTGAATTGATAAATGAAAAAAAAATGAAATTAATTGTTGTGTTAGGTTAATGTTGAAGGATTGAATAACGTGCTACAAGCAGCTAAAGAGACAGAAACAATTGAGAAGATCATATACACGTCGTCGTTTTTCGCACTTGGTTCCACTGATGGACATGTTGCTGATGAGAGCCAAGTAATTGAGAATTATGAAGTGTTTCGATTTTAAGATTCATTAATTTTCCCGAAATTTGTTCGAGTTTTTGTGATTACAGGTGCATTGCGAGAAACGTTTCTGTACGGAATACGAGAGATCAAAGATGACTGCTGATAAGATTGCTTCACAAGCTGCGGCAGAGGGGGTGCCGATCGTGATGCTTTATCCTGGTGTTATTTATGGTCCAGGGAAGCTCACTACTGGTAATATAGTGGCTCAGTTGGTAAGATTCTTTTCTGTTTTCCTTATTCATTGAATTTTAAATTTTTATTTGATTGTTGAAATCATAGTCGTAGCTTGAGGTTAGTTGTATTCTTTTCTCGTTTGGTTATCCTTAGATGGTTTATGATATATCAAAGATGATATTGATTGAGGTTAGAAATTGGTAATTGTATTGCCGTAATGGTATTGAAAATCACTGTTGTCTCACTCTGTTGCTGTCCTTGTCATGTATTTTGTTTGGCCAGGAGAAACGCTTTTAATAAAGTGGGAATGGTTTGCTAGGTGATATTTGTTAATTTTGATGTTCTTCAACCAAGTCTGTCAAAGTTGTGCTTCATTCTTTTTTTATTTTGGTGATTATGCATTTTTTCTTTGCATATTGGATTTGTTTTTTGCACATTTGTTGGTATACATGCTACGTATATAGCTGGGGCATCTACTTTGATGAGATTCTATTTCGTTTAGTCTCTCTGGTTCATGATTTTCTTACGGGAATTTAAACATGTCCTTACTATAGTAATATATGCACATCACTTCTTTTTTTTATGCCTTGGTGTCTTAATGCATTCTTGGAATTCATTGGAGATCCCACCTACTTCTATACTTTCTTGGTTTTTGGGGTCATTACCTTCAAGGCTGCATTGTTGGTTTTTGGCATCTAAATGAGGATAATCATTTAATGGGGGAGCCTTCCCATGTCCAGCGAGAGACATTTTGTGCCATAGCGTGTGTATCTGAACAACATATTTTCTCAATTAATAACAGAATTTAATGTTTCATAGCTTTGTAATCTCAGCTCATTGAATGCTTTGCTGGATGTTCGCCAGGATATTTAGGCTATGGGAATGATAAATTTTCCTTGTCCAGCGAGAGACATTTTGTGCCATAGCATTTGTATCCGCACAATGCATTTCCCAACGAATAACAGAATTTAATGTTTCATAGCTTTGTAATCTCAGCTCATCGAACGCTTTGCTGGACGTTTACCAGGATATATCGGCTATGGGAATGATAAATTTTCCTTTTGTCATGTTGATGACCTGGTAGATGGTCATATTGCAGCAATGGACAAAGGTAGACAAGGTGAAAGATATCTACTTACAGGAGAAAATGCATCCTTCAAGCTTGTTTTTGATATGGCTGCTATTATCTCTGAAACAAAAAAGCCAAGGTTTAGCATTCCTTTATGCATAATTGAATCTTATGGATGGTTATTGGTTCTTGTTTCCCGACTTACAGGAAACCTTCCTCTCATCAGTCCCCCGGTATGCCCCATTGCTTTAACCACTCAGTTCTGATCCTGTTATTCGTTTGGTGTTATTTTTTTTATATTTTTTTTTTTCTATCGAGTTGGCTATCGAGATAATTCTTTTGATATCTGACTCTATACTATCTTTCTACGAGCAGACTGTACATGTTCTAAGACATCAGTGGGAATATTCATGTGAAAAGGCCAAGACAGAGCTAGGTTATAATCCTCGGGGCTTGGAAGATGGACTGAAAGAGGTCCTTCCATGGTTGAAGAGCATGGGGGTGATCAAATACTGAGGAAAATTGCTTGTTGTAACATGTGTTGTGCCTTGCACGGGTGAGATGTTAACTAGTTAGCGGGTCCGCTTAAAAAATATGATTTGCGTTTAGTTAAATTTAAATTCAATTCTTAATTATTTTGTGGGTTTTTTTAAAATTTAATGTATATTATAGATTTTACTGCCATATGTGTGTTTTACACTTATAGTTTAAATATATCTTGATATTTTCTATGATACTGAGATAATAAATTTGAGATTAATACCTAATTGATACATGATTGTGGCATGTCATGTAAACTATGATACTAAAATAATAAATTCGAGATTAATACCTAATTAATATATGATTGTCATATGTCATGTAAATATGTTATAGCAAGTTAACATTTCTGATTTAACTCATGTTAGAAAATAATGCAAATTTTGGATGACTGGTTTAGCTATTTATCAATAATTGACTGAACCTCGAAAACGGATAATTCATTTATTTCAATTTAAGAGTTTTATAGATTTTTTAAGACAGGACTAGAAAAATTTTAATCGGAACCTTAGAATTACCCGTGCATCTTATGAATATTTGATTAAAAAAATCAAGCTTGTAATTTATTATTTATTTATTTAAAATTTTATTTAAAGAGCCTGGTATTGGAATGGGTCTTTTCATGGTTATTAAACCCAGTACAAAGCCCGGGTTGGGCAGATTATTTCGGGTTAAAACTACATTGTCTAAAAAAATTGTCAAAAAATCAATAGGTTTGGACCTGTTATTTGGTCAAACTTGCTTAATTTTGAATTGATTTTTTTAGACTTGGCTTGGGCTAAGAGGTGGTTGGTTGAGTTTTGGATCAATATGTTAGCTTTGAGTTTAAAATACCGTCTTCCCTTGTTATTTTCTAATTGATTGTTAAATCTTTTTTAAAAAAACAAAATGTGCATTGATATAATTTTTAGCATTAAGTTTCATTTATCCAAATTTAATTATAAATCTATGCGCACAATGATGGAATTAAGCAATAACAATTGCGACATGTGGAAGAATTATTGTCAATTTTGAATATATTAAATTGAAAATGAATTATCTAATATACTAAAACAATTAGATTTCTTGATGGTCCTTCCTTCGTGTAAATAATGAAGTACCTTCCCAATTATTTTTGTTTTCATTTTCACATTTGTTTTATCCTCAAACTTTTTTTTTTCTTTGTTGAATTTTTTTATGGTCTATTAGATGAGATTAAGTTTAAAATTGTGATAGAAAGATCAAATTAGAAAATAGAGGATTGAAATGTAAAATATAAAGAAAACACATGACTAATTCCAAATATGCGACAATTTTCATTTTGATCTAGCAATTTATTTTGTTTATTTTTCAATCTTTGATTTTAAAAAAAAAGAAAGAAATTCTTAAGAAAACTGCTGAAGAGATAGAAAGTTATAGGTTGTCATGATTTCATCAACCAAAATTATCAAGCTTTATGTTAAATAGTTCCATTCGATGAGATAAGTTCGATGATAATGATTTTTCACTGTAAACATACTTGAAAAGGTAGATCGGGCTATTTAACTTTATTTGATTAAGTTGATTTTTGTTTTTCAAGTGATTTTGAGGGTATTTTGGAGTTGATAAGTAATTTATGAAAGCTTATATTATGTTTTAAAAGTGTTTTCAATATAGTTATGAAACTCGACCTGGCGAGTTGACTCAGGACTTTTGACATCTATATTGATGACTTCTGTAAACCCCTAGAAAATAAAAAATTAAAAATGAATAGAAATAGTTTAAAATAATCAAAATGAGTGTTAAGAATAACATGAAAAAAAAATATTAGGGTGAATCCAGTTAAAAAAACTATAACAATATCATCATAAACCGGTAATAAGCTTATAAAAGAACTAAATGATAAAAAGGTAAAATAAATATATTCTGACATGAGAACTTAGTGGAATGATTAATATGGTATGTGTAAGGAGGCCACATGAAAATTTGAATTTTGGTACAAAATCACCAACCAACCAGTTTTATGCTATAAGTATAACTCTTAATCTGATCGTTGAATCAGGCTGAAGTTTTACATGGAGTCACATAATATATTTTCTTACCTTGAGTTAAAATTTTAGAGGAATCGAAGTTCGGTAAGTCTTTGCAAGAATGTTAGTTGGACTAAAATATATATAAAAAAAACATGGGTTAACTAAGGGGTAAAATAGTCATTTTAAAAAAAAACAATCTAGCCCTCCTTATTCCTTATATCCAGAGTGAGCTACTAGAAAATGGAGAAAGAAAGAAAAGAAGGGAGAAAAGCTAGGTTAACATTAAAAATCCTTTAGAGTAAATATAAATTTTTCATGGAGGGTGATGAAATGAGAAATTAACATCATCTAACATGAAATCTAGAAGGGGAAAAATCAACTCGGAAAGATAAAAATAAGAGAGAGAAACTTATAGTCAAAGAGAGAGAGAGAGAAGAGGTGTGGAAAAATCTTGACTGGTTAGCATTTGAAACTCATTTTATTGCCTGGTAAGAAGTTTCAAACTCATTTAAATAAGTTTGAGTAAAATAAATAAATTTAATGTTTAATTCTTGAAATAAGGTTCTCGATGGCAAATTGGGGTTTGGCGTACTTGTTTAATTATGCGTGATTGATTTATATTGATGTGTTAGTGACCAATGAAAAGGTATAAGATTAATTTACTTAATTGTTATGGAATTATTAGTAAGCTTGATACAAGTACATTGAAGTATATAATGGAAGTTACATGTTATTGTTGTTTTGGGACAAGTAAGATATTTTTATTTTTTATAAAACAATTATATATGCAGTTTTTTCAACGCGTTTTTATAGTTTAAAAAATTTATATTTAAATAATTTTTTTATGCATACCTGTAATAAAATAAATCGAGAATTATGTGTGCAAATAAATAAATAAAAAGTTATTAATGATACCAAAAATAAAACTTGAAAAATCGAGAGACATATGTAGGTCAAGATATTTAATCTTGAAAAACGAGATATTTATCTGATTGTATTTGCTAAATTTTTTTATTAAAATAATATTTTTCTCTTTCTATCACCGAAATCTAACGATCTTTTTCTCTTCTCTCTCAACTAGGAACTAAAAATAACAAAAATAAAATCTTATACCAAATTAAATTGGAAAAATATTGAGGTACGTAAATTGTATAAGTTGCATGATTTTTAAAGTTTAAGGATAAAAAAAAATTAGTATTGAATTCTTACTTAATTTTGTACGTTTGTATTTTGTTATTGTATAATTAAATAAAAATAAATTTATTAAATTTAATAAAATTTATGATACAAATTATAGGTTATTTACCTTTACCCGTTCCTCTAATACGTACGCCAGGGTCTTAATATTTTTTATATATATAACGAGTTACATACCCCGTGCGATGCCGTGGGTCAATTATTTTTTGCATTTTAAAAATAGCCAAGATCTAAAAGTGTTAGGTTTTTTTGCAAAGTTATACCCAAGAGTCTCAGCTTTGGTTGCAACGCCTGACCCAAGAATAATGTTTATAATATTAATAATAACATTAAAATTGGATTAACCCTTAGCATAAAAGTGTCTGGACTGCAATATCAGACCCAATAGCATTGGGCTTGAGTCTGGCTGCAAGGTCGTGTCATAAAAGTGTGATAATTAAATAGATTAGTTAAAAAGAAAAAAAACCAACAGGAAGAAAAAAACTAATGAAAAAAAATATGAATTAATTGGGTTAACCCTTCAAATCAGGTTAACCAGTCATACCTTGAATTCGCATAGTGAAAGTTTGATAATTAAAAAGAAAAAAAACAAATTAATAGGTTAACCCAGAATTAACTGAGCTAACTCGTCAAACCAAGGTTAACTTTGTCAAACCCTAACTGTAATGAAAGTTTGATAACTAAATAGAAAAAAAATTAACATTAACAATTTAAATTAAACAAAAAAATTAATTAAAAAAAACATAAAGCATCAGTCTTTTCACTATGGATTGACCCATGGATCCCCATCAAATGCATAAAAAAAAAACTAAAGGTATCAGCCGAGAACTATTTAGAAAAAAATTTAACATTAATAAACTAAATTAATTAAATAAAATTAATTAAAAAGAAAAAATAAAAGAAAAAAAACTCTAAGAAGAAAAAAAACTAAATAGAAAGAAATTTAACATTAACAAACTAAACTAAACGAAAAAAATAATTAAAAAGAAAAAAAAAGCAAAAAATAAAATAAAATTCAGGTTAACTCGTCAAATCAAGTTAACCTGTTAAACCCGGGATCCGTGTCATAAATGTATGGTAACTAAATAAAAAAAAGTGAACATTAACAAACTGAACTAAAATAAAAAAATTAATTAAAAAGAAAAAAAATCTGGGTTAACTCGTCAAACCATATTAACCTGTTAAACCCAGTATTTGTGTCATGAAAGTCTGATAACTAAATAAAAAAAATTTAACATTAACAAACTAAATTAAACAAAAATATTTATGAAAATAAAAAAAATAAATTGACGGGTCAACCCAGAATTAACTGGCTTCACCCGTGAAACCTGGTTAACCCGTGAAACTCGGGATATGTGTCATGAAAGTCTAATAACTAAATAGAAAGAAATTTAACATTAACAAACTAAATTAAACGAAAAAAATTAATTAAAAAAACAAAGAAAGAAACAAAAAAAAAATCTCAAAAAGCATAAAAAACGGCTAAAAAAACTTAGACAACTTTAAAAAAAAATAAAAACAAAAATAAAAACGCCTAAGGAATCAGTATTTTACTGTGGACTGCACTGACACTGATTCCTTTTAGCTATTTATGAAAATTTGATAATTGGATAGGAAAAAAATTACGGGTTAACCCAGAATTAGCTGGGTTAACCCGTCAAATCCGGAATCCATGTCATGAAAGTTTGATAACTAAATAGAAAAAATTTAACATTAACAAACTAAATTAAACGAAAAAATTAATTAAAAAGAAAAACCAGAAAAAATCCGGGTTAACCCATCAAACCCGAAACTCGTGTCATAAAAGTTTGATAAGTAAATAGAAAAAAAATTAACATTAACAAAAAAAAAATTCATTAAAAAAAACAAAGAAAAAAAAACAGCTTAAAAAAAATATAAAAAAAAACAGCTCAGCGTTTCACTTTAAACTGCACTCGAAAAAATAATTAATTAAAAAGTAAACCAGAAAAAAAAATTTAACATTAAAAAAAATAAAAAAAAATCATTAAAAAAATATAAAAAAAACAGTTTTAAAAAATAAAACAAAACAATTTAAAAAAAAAGTAAAAAAGCAAAAAAAAAAAAGAAGCGGGCTTTCGGCGTTTCATCGTGGACTTGTACGGTGAAATGAAAGCGCTTTAGTGTGTTTGGTATTGCGATTGCTGGTATGGTTGTGGTTTTAAAAAAATTGTTTTATAAAAAGTATTTTTAGTTGAGGTTGGTTTGGAAAAATATATGTTTGGTTAAAATTGTAGTTGAAATTGAGGTTGAATAAAAAGTTGTTTAATGTATTTGGTTAAAAAAATACTTTTTAAATTGAGGTTATAAAATAATTTTAAAATAATTTTAATTTAAATATTGTAGATTTAACTACTATTATTACATCATGAAATAAATAATATTGATATCAAATATTTTTTATTATTCAATTAAACTATATGCAATGTCATCACATACAAAATCTACCCAACAATGACTATATTTTTCATGGTTTCTTAAGCATGCAACAACAAAAACTGAATTTTCTGTTACGTCATCAAGCGATATTCTTCTAATTTTTTGAATAAAACACAATTAAAATAAAAATAAAAACTGAATTTTTTTTAACTGAGTCGGACCCGGCAAGAATATAATTAAAATTGCGATCAAATTCCACAAATGCTACGTCATTATACGATATCCTTCTAATTTATGTAGTGTTATTAAATGATATTAAATACTAGTTTTTTGAGTAAAACTCAATTTTTTTTTAAAAAAATTTCCAATGTCATTACGTACAAAATTCATTCGACAAGAACTATAGTTTTCATATTTTTTGAGCATGCAATAAAATTAGGTAAAATATTATCAGGAATAAAATTGGAATTACAATACGAGTAAATTTAATTCATCTTAAACTATTTTTTTAACAAAAAAATATTATTAATGTTCACATGAATAGTGTGAGTGAAATCAATTAATTGGACTGATTTTTTTTAAAAAAAAACCTAAACTTTTAACAGTGTAGCACACTGGTTTTTTAAAATTAAAAAAAAAAAATACTTCTCATTTTATAATGAACAGTTACAGTGGAGCATGGCTCCACTGTTGACAGTGGAGCCATGCTCCACTGTTAGATGAGAAGCAGCAAAAACAAATGCTGCTTCTCATGAAACTCCGGTTTCATGTGAGTTTTACCCACCAAAAACAATTTTTTTGAGTTATCAAACGTTAATTAACGTGGCTGGAGGTGAACCTCGCCCACAGCCACGTTCCCAAACAGCCACATCTGGAAGATGAAAACACATTCGAAAAACTGCTTGGTGTGGTGCTTCTTCGTAGTAATTATGAAACAAGGAGAACAATGAATTGGGTCAGGATTTCCTCGCGAGCAAATTGCCAATGAACCGTTTGTTTAGTGGGATCCACCGATCAGATGGTAAATGATACCTGAAAGAAATTGCTGACCTTAACACGGGGAGTGATATTATATTAGAACAAAAGAAGGCGTCTTCATTATTGACAATGGAAGGGTATATAAGAAGGGTCACCTCAATAATGCTCGACAATCAAGTCCGATCTACAAATCAGGGCAAAAAGTCTAACAAAAACATCACTGCAAGTACACTCGTATCCGGTCAGATTTTCTCTCCATAAGTTGTCGTTGAGAATGAAGAAGATAGTTGTGACCGGCGCATCTGGTTTCGTAGGCGGGGTACTGTGCCACACCCTCCTTAAACAGGGCCACTCCGTCCGGGCCTTAGTCCGCCGAACCAGCGACTTGTCCGGCCTCCCTTCGCCCTCTACGGGGGAGAACTTTGAACTCGCCTATGGTGACGTTACCGACTATCGGTCACTCCTGGATGCCATCTTCGGCTGCGACGTGATCTTCCATGCTGCCGCCGCTGTCGAGCCCTGGCTTCCAGATCCTTCTAAATTCTTCTCCGTAAGCACGTCCCATCCGCTCTGAGTTTCCGCTTCCACTTTTTCTATATGAAATCACTGAAAAGAACACTATTTAGTTTTCTGTTAATAATTCTTGACAGGTGAACGTAGGAGGATTAAAGAATGTGGTGCAAGCAGCTAAAGAGACAAAAACGATAGAGAAGATTATATACACTTCTTCAATGGTGGCCCTTGGATCAACTGATGGATATGTTGCTGATGAGAGCCAGGTGAGCAATAATACTATTTGGTTTCGACTTATTTCGCCCAGATGGCTTGATTTGAAATTGCATAATTAAATCAAAGAAAGATTCTTCCCAAAAATCTTGGGTCCTGGATTTATGGGATCGCGAATCACAAAAGTTGATCCAATCATACAATGAACAAGACTTTTGGAGAGAACATTGATTTGGGATTATGATTGTTACAGGTACATCACGAGAAGTATTTCTATACAGAGTATGAGAGATCAAAGGTAGCAGCTGACAAGGTTGCTTCACAAGCAGCAGCAGAAGGATTGCCAATTGTGACCCTTTATCCTGGTGTTGTTTATGGTCCAGGGAAACTCACAACTGGCAACGCTCTGGCTAAAATGGTAAGATCCTCAACTTGATCAAGATGTTTTTGATGACTCGGTAATATTTAGGAGTGAGCGGTGACCGGTTTTTGGGGAAAAAAACTCGACCATACTAAAATTATAAAAATTCAAAATTTTAAGCCAAACCCAAACGATTTGATTTAGATATTCTTTGAAAATGATTTTTCACATGTTTTTTTATTAAAAACATTTTAAAATTTATTTTTATAGTATTTTTAGATTATTTTGTACGCAATAATATCAAAAATAAATTTTAAAATATAAAATAGATATTTTTTAATATTTTTTTAAATAAAAATATTTTAATAAATAATCACTACCCCACTTATAAATACCTTTGTAATATCAAATTAATTTTGGTTTTATTTTACTATTTTCAACTCAAACTATGGCCATCCATTTACACAGATCTTATGGGAAAAAAACCACTCCAAGATACGGATGAAAAGTCAAGATATTGTTTGGTTAATGTTCTGACATCAAGAAAAAGATAGAAACATACAAAAATAGAAACGGGTTTGGTGGAGAATTAAAAAAATAAGAAGAAGAAAAATGTGTTCTTGTCTTCTATCTAAGAAATAATTTTTTATTCATCTAAAAAGGAGAGACAAAAGGTACAAATATAGAGACAAAATTAAGTTAATTTTTTTCTACAAATATCTTTTTAAACATTTTTATAATTTTAATTCTCATTTTTATCCTAACATTTAGATCTACATCATTGAAATTGAATTTGATTAATTTAATTTTCATCATTAAATTTGAAAACTATAAAATATAGAAGCAAATACCATAAAATATAAGAAAAGAAAGAGAAGAGAGAATTTAGAAAATATAGACTGAAAGGATCATCATTAAATGAAGGTGCTCTCATTAATTTAAACAATTTTATTGTTGGATTTGAGAGATTTGGATTTGAAGTTATATATCTAAAAAGTTTAAAAACTGGATTTGTGTGTCGATTAGTTATTTAAAAGTGATTTTTAATATTAGATTTATTTTAATAATGTTGATTAGAGTATTTTCGTGTCTCTTTTTCCTATGAAAATAAAGCTGTTTCTAAGATGGCTGACAAGCTAATTGGAATTCAACTATAAAACTTAGAAACCGACAAGAGACTAGTGACACAATGACAAATCACGCATAATTCAAATGAATGTTGCGTCACTTTTTAATGTTTTCTTACCCAGTAGGGATTAGGGAAATTATTTTTAGTTTGGTTTGGTTTTATAAAAAGAAATAATTAAACTGAATTTTTTTATAAAAAATCGAAACCGAACCGAAACCGGTTCAAACCGATCGGTTTCGGTTCGGTTTTTTAGAAAAAAACCGGTTTAAACTGGTTTGACTCGGTTTTTCGGTCTGTCTCGGTTTTTACCGATTTGGCTCGATTTTTCCGGTTTGATTCGGTTTTTTTTGGTTTTTTCTGTTTCAGGCTTATAAAACCAAAACCAAACCTGTCGGTTTTTTTGAAATTTTTATCGGTTTTTTTCATAGTTCGGTTTTTTCGATTATTTTTTTTTCCAGTTTTCTCAGTTTAATCAGTTTTTTGATTTTTTGCTCACCACTAGTAGCGATTGCACTTGGTTTTAAGCTCATATATTTTATTTAATTTACTCAATTTCAAATATATTTTATCTTTAACACACATATTAATATTTTAATTTTTAAAAATATTTTTTAAGAATATAATTGTATAAAGAGTTTGGTTTTTTTCATTTCATCATAGTAACATGAGAACATCAATTGCTCAAATTAAATGATAAATTATGTTATATAATTTATAATATTTAAAAAAAAATATTAATTAGAGTAAATGAGTTTTATATGAATTAAATAAAATTTAACTAAAACGTGATTTATATTAAAAAGTATAAGAATAATTCTTTTTAAAGAATGAGCGTATCGTTTTAACATTATATTTTATAAAAAATATCGTTATTAAAAAATTAATTTAATAATTTATATATAGAAATTAAAAGGTAGACACTTTCTCACATAAAGTGAATTTAATAATGAAAAGTTGGGGATTGACTGTAAAAAATAAATATGTATCTGTAATAAAATTATTATTTTATATTTTCAACTATGTTAGTTTTAACTATGTATTGATATAAATATTTTATTTGATATATGATTAGTTTAATTATTTATTTTATTTTTAAATATATTTTAAAAAATAATTAATAACTGATTAAATCATAATTTAATTATATTATATTATTAAAAATTAATTAACTTTTTTAACATAAGTAAAAATCTTTTTTTAATATGACTTTGATGACTAGATAAATTGATATTTTAAGTTAGTTTTTAAAAAAATTAATGTCCATATTGTAAACTAAAGTGAAAATAATGATCACTATTTATTATTTTAAATATTGCAATTTTGATATTAATATATATTGAGAATAAAAAAAAACTTATATTTTGTTTTATTTTGTCTATTATCAATCTAATAAAATATAAAGATATTCACTGAGTTACATATTACTATATTAAAGATAGCTTCATCTATGTTTTTATTTCATATTGTCATCTCTACTTAGTTGTTTCTGTCTCTCCTACCCCCACAATAATTAAATGAGTAAATTTTATTATATTACCCAAAGGTTACTCTTCTTCTACTGAGCAAGCTCTATTCATGCCCAGTCATCATATCCAAGAGGCAACCTTTGAACCATTTATTTTTTAGCATGGTAAAAAATAATGATAAAATAACATGATATAAAAAATATTTTAAGAAATAACACAGTTTAGAGAGTTGTATATAACATTTATGACTCACAAATAACAAGTATCATTTGTGACTCACTCAAATTATAAAATTATTGGACACAAGATTCAATAAAAAAATATGAGAGAGAGAAATAAAAGGAAAGAAAAGGTCTCTAAAGGTACACTGAAGCTCCAATAATGACATTACTGGTACCATTAGAAAGATTTTGATAAGATGAATTCAACGACACCAAAAAAGGTCACCAACGGTGATTGAAGTGGGTCATATGAGTGGCTGATAAGCAAGTGAGCTTTGATATTTTTGGACGGTCCATATGGCTCACTTCGTTCATTGTTAGTGACCTTATTTGATGTCATTGAATTTGTCTTATCAAGATATTTTTTACAATACTAGTGATGTCGTCATCGGAGTTTCAATATGTTTCTAGGATCATTTTTTTCTCTCTCTCCTAGTAATTTGTGAAGAGATAAGAGAGAAAAAAAAAATTAAAAGCACACTAAAGCTCCGATAACCATAGCATTGGGATCATAAAAAAAATCTTAACAATATAAATCCAACACATCAAAGAATGACACGAATACTAAATAATTGTGTTATTTTATCAATTTTTTCTTTTTACCATGCTAGAGTCCTAAAAAGTTCCCTTCGAACCTATGGCAAACCAATATCATACTCGGGGCGGTATAGTGAGATCAAATGATATCCGAGTGAACCTTATCTTACTTGGTACAAACCAAGTTTGATGGTAGTCCTTTCCAAAACTGTAGGTCAGTTAGGTTCTAGCATTTAAGCTGTAAACCAAATGTGAACAAACCGATGTACAGTGGCGGAGCTAGGGGGAGGCTGGCAGGGGCCCGGGCCCCTGCAAGGAAATTTTTCCCAGCCTCTCCCTTTGTAAAATAATTAAAATTTTACTCTTTTTAAAATATTTCTTTTAATTTGCCCCCCTACTTTTTTCTTCTTGCTCCGCCCCTGCCGATGCATATTATAGATATTTCAACTGAACTGACCTGACTTAAAATCTGACTAGGTTGGTTCAATTTTGTTATGCTGGCAATTCAGGTTTTTATTGATCATAATGCAAAATGGTAGAAATATTAGTAGGTTTAAAAAAAGAAAACCCGAATGATTCAAAATGATAATATTTTAATTTTAAAAAAAAATTAAAACATTGTTTTGAGTTATTTAAAAATAATAATAATAATAATCTTACTTGAGCTTTGATCAAGTCATAGATGAACATGTCAAGCCAATCAGGTTCATTTTCACTCAATTTAATTTAAAATCTGGTCCAGATCCTATATTAACATGTCATCAAATTGACCATCTAGAACGGTGTGTTTAATCGCATTGTTTTCATGTTTTTGATCGGCCTTTCTGAACATAGTCCACGCCTTTGCAAATTTTTTTCAGACAGGGGATCTGCTTGTGTACGTCACTAACCACTTCGATAACCGTCCGTAGGATTACATGATGCATCATGTTCTTATTTGATGTTATGACGTTCATTTGTAGCTGTTTTCCACCCCCTCCAATGAATATATTCATACCCATGGTGCTTTTAGTTAAGAACAAGTTTTGGCATCAAATTACGTATGCTAGTTTGCTAGATTCTTCCCATAATGAAAAGTAATCTTGTAAATTTGTATATGTTTCCTTAAAATGCACAAGCAGATTGTGATGGTTCTTAGATTTGCCATTTCAGTTGATTGATCGATTCACTGGACGTTTACCGGGATATATAGGGCGTGGAAATGATAGGCTTTCCTTTTGTCACGTTGATGATGTAGTTGGAGGTCATATTGCAGCAATGGACAAAGGTCGACTGGGTGAAAGATATCTACTCACAGGAGAAAATGCATCGTTCTCACGTGTGCTTGATATAGCCGCTATCATCACTAGAACAGAAAAGCCAAGGTTTAGCATTCCTTTATGGGTAATTGAAGCTTACGGATGGCTGTCGATTCTTATTTTTCACTTTACAGGAAAGCTTCCACTTTTATGTCCACCGGTAAGCCCCCATCGTGACCACTAGTCAGCTCTGATCATATGTTTGACGACTAAAATTGTTAATCAAGAATTCTTCCTTTGATGTCTGAATCCTTTTTAATGTGTTTTACTGGAGCAGAGTGTGCATGTTCTGCGACACCAGTGGGAATATTCTTGCGAGAAAGCCAGAATAGAGCTGGATTACAATCCCCGAAGCTTGAAAGAAGGACTAGATGAGTTGCTACCGTGGTTGAAGAGCTTAGGGGCGATAACATACTGAGTTGGGTTGCGGCGTTAAGCTGTGTGCCTATCTTATTTGTTAGATTACTTGTTTAATATCAAATTCCCCGCTTCATTTTTAAATCACTTCTTCCAAGCGTATTTTGAGTTGTGACGATAAATCTATTATCTGTTCAAGAAAGGATCAATGCATTAGAAATGCAGCTCAATTACAACATCCCCTGACGATTAAATCCAGTTGCCATGTATGTCATTACAGCTTTTATATTTCTACCGGAACAAACATAACCTAAACTTTGAAAAATCGTGTTAATTCAGAGATCCTCTGTTTTCAGCTTGGATACGTATTAATCTCTTGTTCCATGTCGTATCCCCCTTGTTTCCTGTGAAGTTAATGGCGAAGCCACATAAGCAGTGGTGATGCTAATCTGGCAGGCCAAGTTGGGTGGTATTCATCTGGAGTGAAGATTAGTCATGCATGTGGAAATGGAAGATAGGAAGCCAAGCTGGATATAAAAGAAACCAAAATGGCTAAAATGGAATCAGAGAAAACAAGATGCCTGCAAGCACCCCATTTTTTCTTGTGATTACTCGCATAACCACAGATGCGAAAGTGCAAGAGAGGCTGCACTCAGTCCTTGTTACATTTTCCGTTTGAAATTCGGCAACTGTTCACAAGGTTTACAATGACCTGGCTTAACCCCTTGGAGGCACTAGTCTAAAACAACCAGGAGACGAACATGCCTAGAAGCTGCAGGTATAGCAAACACGCCATGATCCCCATGTGTCCAAGTGCTCTTCAAACTGAGAACTGAGGAAGATTAGATAGTGCAAATAATTGTTGCAGAGGTTTCCACTCCATGGATAGACGGCACCGCCAATTTCTTGGTGTAGAAAAAGTCTTGCAAAAAACCATAAACCATGACAAATATTTTATTAGTGTACGTGTGGTTGATGAGCTGTGATGGGTAAGAACTAAGAAGTGTGTAGTTGTTGACAGCAACACTGCTTGGCAAGCCGGACCCTTGTCCAGCTTGCATTCTTGCTGTGCAAAAATAAATGGAAAATGCTTTGAAGCAGCGTGTCAACAGCAAAGACGAGGGACACAGGAAATAAGCATTGTACACTCTCATTAGTCATTTCTTTCTCTAAAGCTGCTTGGTCAAATTGTATCGTGGGCAGCCACTAAAGCCGTCCAGCGAACGCTGTTATAAGTGGTTGATCGAGCTCTCTAGATATCTTCTTGTTAATCAATCATTGATTTTATTCTTTCACGCGGATCGGTTAATTGCACTAAATTAGAGATTAACTGGCGCCGAGAATTCCGGCGTCCTCCAATTCCTCCAATTGGAGGTCAAAGGATTAGGTTGTAAAGACACAAAAATAAGGCTCCCCAGCCTTGCAGGTCCATTGGCCCTGTTTCCATCCACAAAAGAAGAGAAAGAGAATCTCTCGGGAAAAGTTTGTTTTTGCTGCAAAAATCGTGTTTTATAAAATTTTAATTTTTTTTAAATTGTTTTTTTAATTATTTTGATATATTAATGTTAAAAATAAATTTTAAAAAATAAAAAAATATTATTTTTATACATTCCCAGATAAAAGATACTTTGAAAAATAATTACTCTCATAATATCAAACACTATTTTAAAATAATGTCAAACACCATCTCAAAACTATGCGACATTAAAAATTATTTATTTATTTATAAATAATTTTAAAAATTTTATTAGAAATTTTAAAATATTATTAGTTAAATAATACACTTGCCAAGTACGTGTTCAAATAACTAATTCTCCTAAATGTGGATGAGCATAAACAATTTTATTTTTATTTATTGGCAAGCTAATTAATAGTAAATATATAAAGACTATAATGTTGTATTGACAATAAAACATCTCCTCATTTTTGCACGTTGTATGTTTGTATGGTTTTTGTCCCCCTGATTTTCTTGACTAGTTACATTTTGCGCGTTGCTTCCCTTGACCGCCTGCACCTCCAAATATAGAAATGCATACAAGTTATATGACTCTTGCTTAAGCTAGATATTTTTATTTTTTTAAAAAATATATATTCAGGTTTTTTTAATACATATCTATAATTTTAAAAATTTAAATTAAAAATTTTATACATATATATAATCAAATAAATTAAAAACTATATATGTAAATAAATAAATAAATCATTAACGATTTCTAAAAATAAAACTTGCAAAACCAGAAGACAAGTGTAGATTAAGATATTTAATCTCAAAAGACATGACATTTACTTGGTTGTGTTTGATAAATTTTTTTATTAATTTTTTTTATTTAAGCAAATAATAATAGAAATAGATACATAAATTAAATAATCGAATAAAATAAAAGGGAAAAATATCCAAGGCTGCACATATTAAATAATACTATTTGAAATCATATATATATTTTTTCAAAATTAAAGTTCATCTATAAAAAAAAAATATATGTGAATCAGAAAACATTTGAATTTAAATGTATATTTTAAAAAATAATCATCATTTAAAAAAGACTCTCCAAATAAAATGAAAGAGAAAGGCTATAGTAATTTAGATATATATTAGAGAAAATTAAAGAAAAAACCATAAAAAAATCATTTATTAAAAAATGAATTAACAAAAAAGACAAAGGCTAAGCACTGCTAGGCTTAGCAAGCCAGACCGACTTTTTTCTTTCAATCCCATATTTTGATTCCTCTTCTTGCAATCTTAGGCACTCTAGGTCTGATAAGCCAAGCCTGACAAATTTATAGTATGCTATTCATGTCTAGTTTTTTTTTTATTTCAGTTCCTCTTCTTTTAACCTTATATTTTTATAAAAAAGATTAAAATTAATTAGTCTTAAATTAGAACTAAATTATATAAAAAAATTAAAACTTTACATAACCCATTCATAATAATATATGAAAAAAAAAACAATGGATTCTTACCCAATGACCCATTTCTTTTTAGTAATACTTGATAAATCAATCCAAGCTACTGTGTCTCCATTAATCTCTCAAGTCGGCTTGATCTTGATTTTTAATAAATAAATTTAATTACTTAACTTCGACATAACGAGTGATCTAGACCCTACCATATTTGTCCCAGAGTGGGCCATCCTACTCAATCAAAGCTAATCAGACGGTCCTGTTAGCGTCCACAAGCGCAAAGATAGTGTTTCTGACTGACAAGCCGCTCAAAAAACGGCTATCTTTCTTGCGCCGAGCGGAACGAATGGCGATTTTGGACACATCAGCATTCAGCAGAGAAAAACAGCTGCATATGCGCTATGCTATTTCTTAAATGAAAACAATCCACCTCCTCTCTTTCTTCTCCCCTTCTTTTCAACATGGAATTTTTGCAGGTTGCTGGGATCCGCGTATCTCGATCACTGGAACACCAACAACAAAAACAAATGAATTTCTCTCTCAGCTCTTAATCTCTTTACAGCTGCTAGCTATAACTTCTTTTTCTTGTAACTTTTCTCCTCTCTTGTCTTTTTCCAATTTGTTATGCTATTTTTCATGATTTATTGTTTTTGGTCAGACATTTCCCACATTGATCTATAGAATTATTATCTCTTTATCCGATGATTAATTATTCAACCAAAGTTTCTTGTACCAGGAAATGAAGAAATAGATATTCTGGCGTTGGCGGTGTTGTTAAGAGGGAAATTTATCTGTGTAGGGGATTTTTGAAGGAGGAAACATAATAACAATGATGGCTGCTACGAGGGAACATCATACGGTGCCGCTCTCGGTGCTTTTAAAGCGAGAATTGGCGAGTGAGAAGGTAGAGAAGCCGGAGATTTTATACGGACAGGCTTGTCAGAGCAAGAAAGGGGAGGATTTCACCTTGTTAAAAACTGAATGCCAGAGAATCGTGGGTGATGGGATTACTACTTATTCTGTTTTCGGGGTAATTTCTCTTTGACTTAATTTTTTATGCCATTTTAACGGATTCATGATCAGTTGAATTGAAATCAACTACTTCTTTGACATTTGCATGTTTTACTTAATTTCGGCAGGTTTCCTTAATACAACAAACCTTGTTTTTTTTGTTTTATTTTTCCAGTTATTTGATGGACATAATGGGTCTGCAGCAGCAATATACACCAAGGAGAATCTACTAAATAACTTCATAGCCGCCATGCCTCCAGATCTTAACAGAGATGAATGGGTAGCAGCACTTCCAAGAGCTTTAGTTGCAGGGTTTGTCAAAACAGATAAAGATTTTCAACAGAGAGGTACGACATGTTTCTTTTGAAAATCAAACTTCAGTTGAAAACTCGAGGAGTATTTATGTTACGTTGGAGTATAAACTCAAAGACCTTTACTCACACCCTTTGATTGGATGATTTTCTTGAACTGCTCAGCATCTGCTTTAGCCTTTCCACTATTGTTCTGGAACACGTGTTCAACTCAATTTACACACTTCGGTAAATTGCATCTTTGTTATTATTAATGGAGAGTTCACCTTTCGCTTGTCATGGACACTGATTTCCATTCATTTATATGTTTTATAAGACTCAAAAATAGTGACATTGTATTGATTGAGGGAACATTAATATAAATACTAAGATTTCCACACAATCCATATTCCCGAGAAACGTCTTGATGCCTTCAGACTTATGCAGACATTTTACTTATTCATCATAACATTGTGCATCCACTGATGATAAATACATTTACTGATTACTGTAACTAATCATTCATCAATGTATTTCAAGGCACTACTGTTTCTTTACACTGAGGGCATCGTGTGATGTTTGTTTCACACCAAATTAACAAATGGTTGATTTAACAGGATATTTTACAAGACAAATATGATTGTTAAGATTTCTGTATAACAGGATATTATTGATTTTGTTTTTCTCACTCATTGATTTGCAGGACCTAGGGTGCGTACCTGAATATGATTGATAATCATAATCTTATTCTATTCCTGTAGTTTACTACATGAATCAATAAATATGAATCTTTTGCCTTGGCCTTATTATTCTACTTTCTTTAGCAGTACTGCTTTTGTTGATTGAGTTGAGTGTTGTGAACTTTGTATGCGAATGATGTTTCATTTTCAAAATTTGGTGTTTTTTCCTTTTCAGCTCGAACATCAGGAACAACTGTCACCTTTGCAGTAATCGAAGGATTGGTCATAACTGTGGCATCTGTTGGCGATTCCCGTTGCATTCTTGAATCTGCTGAAGGTGATCTCTATTACTTGTCAGCAGATCATCGGCTTGAATGCAATGAAGAGGAGTAAGTCAGATATACAGTGTCTTGTTATACCAATAACAGATCCTGTTATTACTGAGACATTAAGTTTTAATTTAACAGGAGGGAGCGCATTACTGCAAGTGGGGGTGAGGTGGGACGACTAAATACTGGCGGTGGTGCAGAGGTACCTTTCCTTGTGTAGCTTTTTTGTTCTTTTCAAATCTCAAATTGTGTCCGTTTCTTGCACTTTTCTGTTTATGCGAAATGGAATAACTCAATGATATTCTCCTTCAAGTTAATTGGTCAAAGTCAGGACAACTACCAGAACATAAAAATAAGGCATTATTTAGCTTATGAATCTTTGAAGTCTTTAGAAATAGAACTGGAACTCTTCTATGGAATAAATGGCCTGTATGATATTTTGAATGGAATTCTTCCTGTGTCATATTTAATTGAACTTCTATCAAAATTTGTTTTATGTATTGAAGTAGATTGTCTAACTTGGGTGGTAGTTCTGTTTCAGATTGGCCCTTTGAGATGTTGGCCTGGTGGCTTATGTCTTTCGCGATCTATCGGGGATGTGGATGTTGGCGAGTACATTGTTCCTGTTCCTTATGTGAAGCAAATTAAGGTTTGTTCTTAAGATTTTGTCATGTGTAAATTATGCTTGATATTGTATTGGTAGTTTTAATTCTATTGCTCGCATGCCACTGTGGGCTTTAAGTACTGTTGGCAAACTCCATGCTTGTCCTATACGTTACCTTTACACCATGCTTGTCCTATAAATTACCTTTCTCTTTCTCATCATTTTTAACAATCTGTTTATCCATTAATTTGACGATTTTTTTCCTGAAATAAGTAACAGCACTTACAAAATGGATTTCTTTGATAATTTGCTGTGAAATTTAGATTGATTATAATATCAATGCTTGTCACCCCAGAGAACAAAGGTCACGTGGACTGAGGCTGTTTTGGCAGCATCTTAAAAAATTATTTATGGTCTGCTTGTAGCTTCTCATGGCATGGTTTGTTTTTTTTAAGTAACATTATCTCATTGTGCATTCTTTGCACATAGCTTGATTCATACCGAAGCACAGTGTGCTGTTATTCACTTTTTTTCATCCTTGAAAGCTTCAAATCTTTGTGATTTTCAGTTGTCTACTGGGGGTGGTAGGCTTATTATCTCAAGTGATGGTGTTTGGGATGCTTTATCTGATGAAGTGGCTCTTGATTGTTGCCGTGGGATGCCAGTGGAAGCTGCAGCTGCACAAATTGTTAAGGTGGAGTGTTATTTTTTTCATGAAAACTCCAACTGAAATTGCTTCTGGTTTAAGATGCCATGGCTTCCCTACTATGGCACATTATGTGATACCATAACCTGTAGTCTGTCTTACTCTCTGCATTCCATTTGCAGGAAGCAGTGCAGGTGAAAGGACTTCGAGATGATACAACCTGCATTGTGATTGATATAGTACCACCAGAGAAACCAGCTGCCCCTTTGCCACCACCAAAAAAGCTTGGAAGAGGAGTATTCAAGTCCATGTTTCGCAAAAGGTCCCCGGAATCTTCTTCTCAAATTTATAAGGAATATCTGGAACCAGATGTGGTTGAGGAACTATTTGAGGAAGGATCTGCCATGCTTTCAGAAAGGTTTGTGCTGTGAAGATCATCATTGTTGGCTAAAATTGATGGTTTGATCTCTATGTTAGGCATTGGTGACAGATTTGTACGTTGAGTGCTCCTTTCTGGTGGCTTTTTGCCTTTCTGTGTGGTTGTGTTTGACACCATCCATAACGGGTGGTTTGGCTGCCCGTCTTTTGACAAACAGTTATTCTGGTTTTTAGTGTTTTGACGCAATGCATTTTTGTGTGAAATGCAGGTTAGATACGAAATACCCGCTTTGCAAAATGTTTAAGCTGTTTATATGTGCAGTCTGTCAAGTAGAGATAAAACCTGACGAGGGTATTTCAATACATGTTGGTTCATCTGATTTTGGAAAATTACGTCCCTGGGATGGCCCTTTCCTTTGCTCAAGTTGCCAGAGAGAAAAAGAAGCAATGGAAGGGAAAAGACCACTAGGAGGTACAAACAGCAGTTCTCTACGGGTTTTTTTTTTTCTTCGCTCAAGTCTCGCTCTCCTTTCATGCTGACTGATTTTCCATTTCATTTGGGTTCAATTTTACAGATAGGCATAGCAGTGATAGTGATTAGCCAGCCATCCTTGATTTTATTTGCTTTTGGCAAGCCCTGACAATTGTTTCAGAGTTCAAAACAAATGGAAAGAACTTTCTCACAATATTCAGCCCCCCCAACTTCTCATGGGTGTCTGCATTTTGACCTGTTTGTGGTGAACTTGAAGGATTCACTTGGCTCTCTCCCAACTGTTTCTGAGCTCGAAGTTGGAAGATCAAAATTAGAGCTGTTTGCTTTTTACAAATCTGTTTCTGGCTTCAAAATAACAGTTGTGCTCGTGGTACCTAAAGATCCATTGAAGGCTTTGATAAACTTATGTTTTTCTATCTGAATCTGTTCCTGTGCGGTTCATAGAGCTAACATCAAATGACAGTGGCCTTCTGATGTAATTTTGTCGTTATATAGAGAATTTGACTGAGTGCTGAATACAGATCCATTACAAGTCAGGTACAAGCTTGTGTGATTGGCCTGCTGGATGAATTTGTTCATGTAACATCAAGGTGAACCTTCCTTGGTGAAGTAAGTAGGAAGGTGAACTTCAGAGATAGAAAACTAACTTCAGAGATAGAAAACTTGGCTATCAATTTTTTTTTTTTTTTTAACAATTGTCTCTATAATGTCAATCAGAATCCACTTCTTGTTGCTGTATACGAGCATGGAGACCATATAATTTTATTTGTTCGGGTTCGCAACTTGATCCTCCTTTTTGAAGGCACTCGAATAGTTGAATGTGTCTAATGAATCATGTACTATTATCAAGCTTCCTCGAACTCTTGTTCTGTGTTATCCCTGTTCTTAAATTTTGTTTTGGTTTGATGGTGGTGCTCTACGATGTCGCTGTGGTGTTCGGGGACCAGCTTCAGCAGGACAAAATGTGGACAGTTTCTTGGCCGGAGGTTTTCGAGGTGAGTCAAATAACATGTGAACTCTGTTTTACTAATTGGGACATCTCTGTATGCTTCTCTTTGTTTCATCTGCCGATGCTTCCTTTGAGACTTTTCAAGCTGGAAGTATATAGCTGTAATTATCCGTGAATTTCATTAAAGGTACTGATCTTCCTGAGTGAAGAATCCAAGTCTGCTTGGAGATGATTCTCATTGGCTTAAGAGGCAAGAATTTTTAGGCTTGGTGGTGGTGAGGTATTCATTTTTTAGAAGGCAGCAAGCGTGTTTTTTTTTTTTTTTCAATCCACATCTCATATTTGTCTTGCACTTCTGGTTTGTGGGACCATAATGTTAAAAGGCAGTGGTTTGTGTGCCTTATTATGCACGAAAATAAAACTTATCACCATGACTTTCATAAACAAATAAAAAGCAGATAAATAAATATCCCAATGTCCAAATCTTTTTGTTGATTAAGTTATTATCTTATGATTTGTCTCTATTTTATACGTAAGTTCTGGCTAATTTTTCATCCCTCGAAAAAGGAGGGAAGAAGATGACGAAGATGGAGACAAAACAACGTAGATTAATTTTTTTTTTTTCCATAAATGTTCCTTTGAGCATTTTATAATTTCCTTTTTTTTTTTACTAATTTTCTCTCTCACGCACATTTTAATTCTTAGAAATATTTTTTAAGAGTGCGATTATTTAAAAAGCTTGGTTTTTTAATTCCATCAAATTAATATGAAAAAATTAATTGTTCAAAATAAACAAGTTATTTTATATCATTTGATAATTTATAACAATTAAAAAATGAATGAATTAGAGAAGATAATTTTTTTACGACTTGAGTAAAATTAGTTAACAAAAGAGTGATTTTATTAAAAAGTATAAAGAGAGTTCTTTTTATTTTTTAACCAATTGAGTGAGTATTGATCATTTTGTAAGAAAATGAATATCATAATTAAAAATTTAATATAGTAATAAAAAATATATAACATATAAAAATGAAAATTAATCATGTTCTTAAATCAATTAGATTTAATGATGAAGAGGTGAGGATTGAGTGAGAACAAAAAATATGCTCTTTGTTGATCATTAATTAATTAATTTTTTTATTAAATATATTTGGAGAAATTATTTAATGGTCAAGTAAACTATAATCTAATTATATTATCCTCTTAGCAATGAATTATCTCTTTTTTTTTTATAATAATCACAATTTTTTTTTCTAACATGATTTTGATTAATGGAGAAATTACTATTTCATTTTCGTTTTCTATTTTATGTTTAATCTCATTTCCTTTTTCCCAATTATCTCCACCCTTTTATTTCAATGCCTAAACTAAACATTTCCTAAATTTCTGAAGTCCTGTTAGGCTACTGCTTCAAACATTCAGAAGAACTTATCACGCGCGCGCGCGTGTGGATGAGTGCTTGAAAGAGGATTTTTTTTGTCTGGTACCATGATTTGGTTATTGCTGCCTTTTCTTCTTTTCCATGAGTAGCTCTATCCACTGAAAGAAAGAATGAGATATTGGGTAGCCGAAGGCAAAGCAAGAAGAAAGAAAAAGCTTTTCTGCACCTAAGGATCTTATGGAGTTTTGAGTGTGAAATCTTTGTTTTATGCTTCGTCATGGTTTCTTTTTTTCTTACTCTCATTCCTCTTTTGACTTTAGTGAAAAAAAATAAAAGCATGTATAATTGTAGTGTTGTTTGGAACCGTGGTTAAAACGTTATTTTATAAAAAAATTAAAAGATTTTCATATACATATTAAAAGTAATTTTTTAAAAATAAAAAATAAAAATATTTTTTTAAAAATCCCATATAGAAAGATGATATCGAGAGGGTTATCTGGAAGTGTTGAAAATTAGCCAGTCCAACAAAATAATGCCTCCATGATTGAGATGTTGACCTCAAATAAACGAACAAAATTCTCCTCCTGGATTTGGACAGCTTTGTACACGTGTGTGTGATGTCTATCATCTTTACCTCACTGTGAAACCCTGGTTTTTGTCTTTGAAATGCATTCATTTTATCACCGTCCGATCTAAAACAGATGAGTTAATCTATAAAATATTTCCTGTAATCTTTTTGTTATTCGCCCCATGAATATTAGTTAAAATTCATTTTTTTTATTTAAAGTTATTTTTTAAAATTATTAGATTATTTTAATATTAAAAATAAATTATTTGGTTGGTGATGAGTGAAGTGTATATAAATCCGCTTGCATGAACTGATACGGTAGAAAGTCGCGAATGTGGAGCCCGCATCGATCCCACAGTAATTAATATCTTCTTGTCATTTCTTAATTTTCAACTTTTCTTTTCCATTACCGGTAAGACAGTAAATATTAATAATTCATCATGATATTCTCCCATGGAAATAGAAATGGAGATATTGCACATGATTGACGTGCCACGTGTAACCCTTCCCCCCCCTCTCTCTGGGATTCTCGTTATCTCATCCTAGGTTTTTTTTTTTTTGTGACTAAATCTCTCTCTTTTTTTCTCCCTTTGTTATCTACGTTTCAAATACACAATATTAATGCCTTTGTTAAAATATTTATTTATTTCCCATAATATTTTATAAATTTGAGCTCAAAATTCCATACCCTTTAACTATCAATGTACTCCTACAGTACTGCTTGAATAGTTACTACTTTAAGAAATGTAGAGATATAGGTTGTCTTAATCATCAACTCAAGTGAGAGAAAGAAGTCAGGACTGGTTTTAGACATCAATATTCAAAGATTGGCCCGAGTTGAATATAAACAGACAATATTAGAGCAAGAAATGTTACAAGTTAGGGCCAATTAAGCATAAAAGCTAAAGTAGAAATTTTGACTTGTTTATGTTGTCTCTAAGTGGGTCATGATTTTCACCAAACTAGCAGGGTAAGAAGAAAATGGAGGAAAATCCACACAGATAATATAACGAAACATGTTATTGATTTTTCTCATGAAAAATAAAAAAAACAAAGGTTGGGTAACTTCATGAGATTTGAAAACAAACAACATTCACTCGGAATCCATACAATCTTTTTGTTAATGTTTCATCTCAACTCAAAAGGTTAAGCTGTTAGGTGAGGTATCGTAATATGATTTATATTATTCTCTAACACGCTCCTTCAAGTGAAAGCTTTTTGGGGAAACTTACACAGACCTATATTATCTTGTGCTTAATTTTTTATCATATAAATGAGGATGGTGAGATTCGAACTCGAGACCATTTGATCATCAAAGCTCTGATATCGTGTCAATGAATCATCTCAACTCAAAAACTTAAGCTGTTAGGTGAGGTTTCAGGATATGATTTACATTATTTTCTAACACTCTTTTTTTAGTATACATGGCAATTTGCAAAATTAGTAAAAAGACTTGGTCAATTAACTTCTGGCAAAACTACAGTTTTAAAACTATAATAATTAATTGATGTTACAGTATATATAATTAATATAATATTTTAAAATTATGATAAATAGAATTCATAATTAAAAAACATAGTATTCATTAAATTTTATATTTCATAACTATGATATTAATTAAATTTCATTAGTTATCTCATGAAAATCTAGCAATAAAATCCAACAAAATTTCTATTTTCTGCATTTAAATTTAACTTAAAATATTATAAGCTCGTTTGTTATTGTGATAATGATTGTATTTTTAAAATACTTTTTTTATTGTATTTGTATTGAAATAATTTTTTTTTGATATAATGTATAAAAAAATATATAATTAATTTAAAGTAAAAACTAAAAAAGTCTTATTTTTTAAAAACGTTATTAAAACACAAAAAGAAATGAAAATTTATTTTGCCCTTGCACTGCCTCGCCAATCCAAGAAAGGTTTTGTGGGCAATTTTGTATTTTGCATCATAGTGATTCCCAATTCCAAAATCAGCTATGGCAATAGCTGTTTGATTTTGACAAGGACCCACCAACCTTCAACACATAATGCTAAATGTTAGCTTATAGTTCCATGGCCACCACAGCTTCTCCATACGAAGAATGATGTAAAAAGAAAAAGCTAGTTATGGGTTGTAAGCTCTGCACTAAAGACATTTTAAGCCCAGCTACAGATTGACAGCAATCCCCCGCCCTCTCTCCACCGCTTTCTGGTGCCCTTATCCTCCATCCATCCTCTAAGGTATGACAATATTCATTCCTACGTTATTGGCCCAAAAATAAGAAAGTGTTAGCGCTCCACATACTGAATCCGATCTTAATTGGTCTTTCTGTATAATTCTGCGAATTATGGACACCCAAACGCAAACGAACTCCAGAGAAAAAGTTGCGGACAAGCCTCAAGAAGGAAATTTAAAACAAGACGGAAAAGAGGGCATACAAGCAAAGCAACAGGCACTGCCAACATCCCCTGCCTCCCCATCTTCAGCATCCTCCTCTCCTTCTCATGAGTTTTCCTTCACAATCTCTCTCCACTCCGCCTCAGCACCAGTCCCTGACAAGGTCAAAACCCCTCCTAATTCATTTGCTATTGATTTGTCTCCAGCAGATGACATTTTCTTCCATGGGCACTTGCTCCCTCTCCATCTCCTCTCACACCTTCCTGTATCTCCTCGCTCGTCCACAAATTCCTTTGACAGCTTCACCCTCCCTATCAAGGAATTATTAGATGATCAAAGACCCAACAAAAGTAGCAATAACTGCAGCACCAGCAATGGAAATAGCATAAGCAGTAGCAGCAACATCAACAACAACAATAACTGCAGTCGCCATCGAAGCAAAAACTATAGTGAGACAAAGGGAAGAAGCAAGCCCAAGTCTTTCTCTTTATTCGGTTGGCGAAAAGGGTGTGAAGTTAAAGAAAAGGAGGAGGACAAGGGTGAGCACAAGAAAAAGCTGAGGTTCGACGCAAGTCAGGTACTGAAGAGGTACGCCAGAATGGTTAGGCCACTAATGTTCTTCAAAGGAAGGAGAGAAAATCTCCAATCCCACAGGCAACCTTATTCATTTTCAGGTAATTTAAGTTGGGGAAATAAACAGGAGTTGCGAGGGACGAGAGGAGAATGCTCAGCACCTGCATCGATGAGGACATCTCCAACAAATAGTGGCCTTCTTCTTGCAACTGCAACTCTTCCTACTTCTACTAATGATAGTACAATGGAAGAGTTTCATGCTGCTATTCAAGCAGCAATTGCTCATTGCAAGAACTCCATTGCTGCGGAAGAAAAGATGAAATCCTAAATGTTAGACTGGACTTCCGATTTTCTACTGTGAATTTCTTTTTTCTTATACCTGTGCATAAATTAAAGTACTATATATATATATATATATATATATATATATATATATATAGAGAGAGAGAGAGAGAGAGAGAGAGAGAGAGAGAGTTATGAAATGAGTTCGACAATCTCAAGATGGTATCAAAAGATCACTGCATTTAAGAATAAAGTTTCATGCTTTCTTGTCTTTCAGCTAGCTATTAAGTATTGCCGTTAATTGTTTGATGAGGTCCTCAAATTTCCAACAACAAGAACTGAACTTTTTCATTATGCATGCTCCTGCTATAAAAGATATTCATAATCATGCTATCTATTGGTTTCCTTTTCAGATTATTATTTTTTCTGTGCACATCATATCATGTCATTACCGATTAATTTATATATCATATAGTTTTAAAACCTAATCCGGCATGATGGGTTTGGCACGATGGGTTGTTCCTAGACATAACTGATTTGAGATTAAAACTGGACCGAGTTTATAAAAAATTAAAGGTAATTAAAAACCTGACTGACTTGGTTGACTGATTATCCGGTTGACTCAGTAAAACCCGATAAAAAACCCGGTTACAACTCATTAACTATTTTTTTTTATTTTTTTTACCAAAATGATGTCGTTTTGATTTGTAAAAAAAATTAAGGTTGATCCGGGTGACCCGGTCAAAACCCGTTACCTAGCCCTTGAACATGATCGACCACCGGGCTGGGTTTCAAAACACTAATTTATCAGATTCTAACTTGTTTTATAATTAGCATGATGTCCATGGCTTACATCATCAATCAATCCACGTAGTAATATTCATCCTCCGAACATAATTAATTTAATGCAACTCAACTAAGTTTTGATTTCAAATATTTGGTGTCGGCTATGTAGCAATTTATGTACGTAGACTACACCCTCCACTAGGCTTTAGATTGGAAACAATTGGTAATTGGAAAAGAAAATATGACTTCCATGCACACAATAACAAAACATTTTGGCAAAGTAATATATTTTTGGATGCAGCGATTCAGAACTGTGAAGCCAATTTAATTAATTTCATGTTTTATCAATAACATCATTAATATTTATATCACATTCAGGTTTAATGTTTCATTATAGTATCCAATCAGCTGATCAGTTGGTAAATAAAAACGTATTACTTTACTAAATTCTTTTTAAATTATGTTATTCTGACAAAAAAATAATAATTTAATTTACTTTGCTAATTTAAAAAAATAATTCAGGGAGGTGTTGTTACACGAGATGGTGTCAGTAGGTCAGATGCTGTGGCTGAGTCGACAGCTTCATAAGTCATGAAAATGCATGTATCAAGTACGACAATCGATACCTTAACAATAACGTGGAAGGTACTTCGCCAAGATTGACATGTCAAATACGAGTCCAATTTAGACACCGTAAACTATGACGTTGATGATACGTGGCAATGATGTATGCAGTTAACAGAGTTGTTGACTTTGCTCAAACGAGAGCATCCTTATCATTATTAAGCCACCTGTCCCAAATAATCATATGGAAGTGCTGCCTTGCCTTTTAATCATCGTGCTAAGGGCTAAATTAAGCTACGAAAATTAAAAGGAAAGTAAAAAAAAAACAGATATAGGGCTTTTTTCGCTTGTTCGTCAAGCTTTCGAGCAACTCTTTCAACTGCCGCCTAATCTAATCTCCCACCATGCTCGAGAACCGAGAGCCGTCCAGTCCCGGAGGGAGCTTGCTTATAGAAAGAAGATAGACCGGTCAAACAAAAAAAAAACATGAAACAACAAGAGCACATCGAACCAATGAGAAAATATTAATGGGAGGGTGTCCTGTGTTTTATGCGCACGAGTTTTATGTGTACTGTGAAATTAAGGCGAAGCCCTAGATCATGGCCATACAAATTTGAGCACCACATATTTTTCTTTTTTACCCCACCATGGAAATCCCAGGAAAAGGGCAATGGCTGCTGGGCTCAAGGAGAAAGCTAATAAACAACTAAGGTAGCCACCCACATGATTGATTTTACTCGAAAGTGTTACGGCTTGCAACAGAAGATCAGCTCTTTTCTTAAAATACAAGTCCAGAAAAAAGAAGAGATAGCAATGAGCACCGTATCACAGACGCCTTCAGAAGTCTCAAGATTCAAAAATCTTTCTTAAGATTTTCAAATCGAAAACTTATACCTTGTAAAGTGTAAGTGGTCTTAAAATTCAAAGCCGTGCGCATTCCTACATCCTGGTTTTTTATGGTTAATTATTGCTCCCCCCAATCAATTTCTTTTTTAAATCATATTATTGAATTAATTGAGCTTATATATTGAACCAAATCAAATCAATAACTCATATCTTTTTTATTTTTTAAAAATAATAGCATCGCCTAAATATCCTTTTTATGTTAGTAGAAAAATGACCCGACCTGCGGTGTAATCTATCTAGTAAAAATACTAAGTTGCGAGACATTTTAACGATGCACTTTGTACTGTGTATTCTCTAAAATATCATTGTGAATTGAAACATTGAATTTTTTTTTTTAAATTCTGAATTTAATCTTCAATCTTTTTTAGCCCAAATTAATATCCAAATGCTTCTTTTAAAAAAAAATTGAATTGAAAGACGAATAACCAAAGTAAAGAAAAAAAAAGGGAAATAGGTGGCAATTTTGAATTTTATATGAAAAATTCATTTTAATCCTTTTTTTTTCGGTTAATAAGTAATCGATCGCTTTGGTTGTTGAAAATCCAATTTTATCACAAAATTTTATATTTTTATTTTTCGATCCTTAGTCAAATTGTTAATTTAGCCAATTTTGGAGAAATTTGGGAAAGTTGATTTTGATTGTTGGATGTAATTGTGTTGAGAATTATGTTCAAATGCTAAGTATAAGATGATTGAAATTCATTGATGAAAAATTAATTCATCTAGGCATTGAAACTCATTGATGAAAAATTAAGTCATTTGAACATTGAAATTCAAATTCATTGATAAAAATTAAGCTATTTAGACATTAAAATTCGTTGATGAAAAACTAAATCATTTAAACATTGATATAATATGGACATCAAGATGAATTACAAAAATGAATAACAAAACGTTAGAACGATAAGTGTTATAGTAAAGACATGATAATGTATAGGAATATGTGTGTTTGACATTGGATTGAATTGTGAAAAAAATGAAAGATTCTATGTTAAAACTCTAAATTGGTAAGGTAAATATTAATTATTGGTTTTGATGTATAAACATGAAATTGTAAATTGAAGATATAAAAGTTTTAAGTGAGAACTTAACTTGATGGCATGGATATTGACTTAAAGATTGAAATATTAATTGGTATTTGAAATATAATTGAATATTAATTTGAAAGTTGAAATAAATATAAATCTTTAATTATGGTTGAATTTGTGATTTGTGGTGTTAATATTTATAAATGAATTAATTATGTGTATGTGATAATCAAACAAGGTATTGAATTTATACAGTTGGTACAACCAGAAAAGGATATAATATGATAAGAGATATGCATTAAGAATTTCAGGTAAGAGTGATCCCTTACTTTTTTAATTGTTTGAATTTTTATAATACTAGAATACAATAAAAATTATATGTATTTTGTACTGCTGTGTAGTATGAATATTGCCTACAAACATGAGAATTATTATTATTATTATTATTAAAATATTGCCTAATAAATTCGTGGGTGAACAATCAATACAAAAATTGAGAGAGACATAATCCGCCTTCTCTTTAGATTTGGATGGATTAACTAGTTTAAAACGTTTTTAGAGATTAGTATTGATCATCTAACTCACCATTATAAATTAAACGTCTCATGGTATCGCGTTGAAAATACATTAGAAATTTCATTTTTTTTATTAATCTGGTTATTAATTGGGACTGATTCTTGGTTTTCTAATTTGGGTTCTATCAGGATTGCAGTTATGAAGATATACGTGCAGGTTCATCAGTTCTTCAAGTTTTGAGCTTTGGAGTAAGAAGATTTTTGAAACGGTGAGAATAATTATTTTTTAAAATATTTCTTGGTTGGAATTATATTAAAATAATATTTTTTTATTTTAAAAAATTATTTTTGATATTAATATATTAAAATGATCTAGAAATATCAAAAAATATAATTTAAAATAAAAAAATTTAAATTGAAAAAATAAACTTTTAAAATACAAAAACAAATAGAATGTAAAACATCAAAATCTGGTTTGTTTGGTAAATTTCGAGGAGTTTTAAAGGCGATAGAGAGAAAGTGGTTACCGTTAGTATGGATGGAGTTGAAGCATATTTCCCCATGTATCTTGATAGCAGTGGGGAAGCAATTTCTTCTCATATATATATAGGTAGAAGGTGTTAGATTGAATGAAACATTGTGTCTCGTAAAATTCTACGTAAAAATAATGAAAGTTTCTTTTTAACCTAGAGAAATGTTTCTGTTAAATAAAAAAAACATTTTAATTTTAAATAAAATGAAAATTAAAATTAATTTAAAAAATTGTCTATATAAAAGGATAATTCTAACAAGGTTTATAATATTCAGAACAATTCTAAGCTTTTCAAAACCTTAACTCAAAAAAAGAATGGATCTCACTTTTAATTACAACTCAAATGTGTCCATTAATAACTTAAACTTAGAACTACTTTCTTTCTTTTTTCCCCCATGATAATACAGAATTAGCTACAATTTGTGGGGGGTGGTTAATTTTATTGTTTTTTAAATATGTAAAACCACTATAATGGAGAGAAGATAAAAATGCATGCAATAGCGTGGATCGGACTCCATCAATAAAAAAGGATGGGCCGGAGTATCTCAAATTGAACAGAGAACTGACTACGCAGGCCATAATCATTCCACTCTAAGATCCAAAATGGTTGTGGAACGTGTAAAAGTGGCTTGAATACCAAGCAAAATGAATCAAAACTGCAACACTGTTTGCAACCTGGTGGCTGTATGTGGTGGAGCACATCTTGACCAAAGCTAAGGTTTAAAAATCTTGACAAAAATATATGAGAGGAAGATTCTTCCATTTACCAAGATAGAAGTCTCACTTCGAAAAGGAAGAAATTGTTCACTAAGAATATATCTAAAGAAAAGATGGACAAAATTAAAATAAATGAGCCAGAAAGACATACTGAGGGCTTGCTGCTGGTTGTAGTTATAGACCTAGCCAGCGGCAGCCAGCCTGCGATTTAGTAATTCAGAAGAGGAGAACGGATGCAAGAGAGGATAGTTAATCCGATCACAGCCTGTGTGATTCTTTCTAGGATAATTTCGTGAGGAAAAAAAAGCATCAGAGTTCGAAATAGCCGTCGCTAATCAACACCATGTCTTGGACTTGAAGTATTCGGTAGAGCGCACTATATATATAACTTTTTTGAAAACAGATTATCATAATAAATGCTTCGATGCTCCTCCCAAGATTTAGGGCGTTGATAAGATCTTGCTTCCATATGCTGTATCCAATATTCTCCTTAATCTGAAGCAATAGCATTGATAAAGAAAACATATATTATCAGAATTTTCTTCTTGATTATTATTACATACCAGTCAGGCACAATGACACAGAGTGACAACATATGGGGAGGCCTATGAAATCATGTTACATGATTATATAATTATGATACCCAAGTGCTTTTGAGCAAAAGCAGCTAGGATATCGATTTCACTGTCATCAATAACACCGTTGCCATTGGCGTCTGCTGCCTTTACCCCCCTCTTTCCCTTCCAACCAGCAAACCATCCTCCATTACCCCGGACAGCGTCAGAGAGTTCATCCTTGCTTATCTTGCCATCTTTATCAGCATCAAGTGTTTTGACCCAAATCCTGAACTGCGCCATGGTCATTTCACGTTTGCCATCGATATTAACACCACGATTCTTGATTGCCATTTTAGAGATAATGACAACTGATGTATAAGTAGTGTGCTTATCTTTTATAGATTACAAACGTTTGTTGCATACAGGTCTATGAAGGCATCTCATTTTTATACTACCTGATCTCCCTCCCTCCACACTTTGTGTGTGTGTTGTTAAAGAATCAATTCAATCTAAAAGGTTAAGCTCGTAAGTGAGGTTTTAAAATATGATTTATATTATTTTCTAACATATCCTTTTAAGTGAAAATTTTTTAGTCTTGAAATTTGCACAGACCAACATTACTTTGTGTTTAAATTTTTATCAAATAAATAAGAATTGTAAGATTCGAACTTGTGACTGCATGATCATCAAAGCTCTAATATCATGTTAAAAAACTAATCCAACTTAAAAGCTTAAACTTTTAAGTGTCTTAAATGAGGTCTATAATATCTATATTATTCTCTAAAATGTGTGTCTTAATTATGCTTTCTAACAGAATAAGAATATCTTATTAAAGTGATCTGAACGTGAATTTGAAGAGCCTTATAAAGAAACAAAAATCGAGCATTTGATTTTTTCATGACCTGCCGAGAATAATACTGTTGATTAATTAATTTTATGCGGTAATTTAGAAAAGAAGAAGAAGAAGAAGAGATTATTTAGTCCATTGTAAACTTGACATGCGTACTTTCAAGTTGCGAGATAAATATCTCCTTCAATTCCCTTCTTTCTTCTTAATCACTTTGAGTTTATAACCTGATATTCTTTCCCATCCTTCATTTTATACTTCAAGAACAAGAGATGTTTATCCTGTTGGGAATAATTGTCGGAATAGATTCATGACTCGTTAGATATCTTGCTTTATTGATTGGCTTGATTACATAATTAAATATTTTGCGTAATAGTATACGGTCACCGTTTCCCTGTCTGTCGCAGAACACGCATGTGCAGTGCTCATGATCTGTTCAACATGTTCTGATTCAAAAACAATAACAGGCGACTTCGAGTAACAGGTTGTTTTTTTTTTAATCAATGGTGGGAGACATGTTACATGGCTGTTATTCATATTCGTTTTTGAGTAAAGGAGACCTAATTAGTTGAATAAATTCTGTGCTTGGGTATCGTCACTTCCAGAATCGTTGGAACTAATTTCAAAAGTGCTACAGTCTTGGCCTCTTGGGGGACTCGTAAATTACACATTCCTCCCAGGTCTCTTCCTCAACATGTGGATAGAGTCGAATATTTTTATAACATTTTGTACGTCTTTTCTTCCATATTTCAGTTCACTCCTCTCTACTATTCAAAATCTTCCGAGAATCACCGAAAAGAGAGAATGAGAAGAGGAGAAGAAATTAATTGGAATCTAAGCCTTCATGATGAAGAATCCTGTTCTTTGCATGGACTGGTCACAAACACAGATTGATAGGAAGGGCATCACAATCTGGTCCTAGTATCTGGTACTACACCAGTGGATTGAAGTGCCGAGGAAAATAGGACCATTATATATGTAAAGAAACTTGAGATTCTGATTCTATGAATTAAAAATCCTTAACTATATAGGATGCCATCTTGCCTTCAGAAGTATGTGAAACACGAAGCCATAAGTATAAATGAAAATTTACCGTACTATATCAAATAATGCGTTAGAAATTTTAGATAAATCAGTTACCAAGATCAAGATCAAGGAATAAAAAGCTTAAAGATATATCTAATAAGTTTATTTAAAATATTTGGGCAAAGATAAATTTTAAAAAGGTTACATATTTCATAAGTAATAATCATACTTTATTCAATTTAATTTACATACTGGAGGGGTTTGATCTATTAATTTACATATTTTAAAAAGGTTAAATATTTAATAAGTAATAATCATACTTTATTCAATTTAATTTACATACAGTAAGGATTTGATCTATCTATTTTATGGGCTAATTAATTTTGATAGTTAGAAACTTATTTTTTTAATACATAGTTTTATTTTAACAAGCATAAGTTTCAATCTAACAGTTGGATTTGGTTGCAATTTTATCAGAAGTTTTTAGAGATATTATTTTATATTGGGTTAGAATTTTAAATCAATTGAACATCAGTAAGGCCTTGCAATAAGGTCCAGAAACTACTATGCGGAAATTACATTAGTTTCCTAATTGATTTATGATTTTTTTTCTATTTTATTTGTAAATATTATTTTTCTAGCATTGTTTATGATGTTTTTACCTATTATAAATATGGTTATTTAACTTAAATTTAATTATTTTTTGACGTATTTTGATTTCTGAAAAATCAATTATGTGTGTGAGGGGAAATTCTCTTAATTTGATTCTTCATTGAACTACCATGACTTATCAAATAATTAACCAAGTTTCGTGACATCTTCATACTTTTCGTTCACATATCTTTATAGGCATTAGGTGAGTGTTCGATTTCTATAGTTTTAGTATCTCGTTACAAGTTATTATTATGTCAAGTTCTATTACAAATCTGAATTTAGCTTTGTTGGAAAGGATTGATTTGATTATGAGTTTATGAATCTTTACATTCATAGAGTTCGCATTAGTTGATAAAAACTCTAAATTCATGTTATATCCCTTTAATTATCTTTTAGTTTCAATGTTATTTCATCGTTGTCATTATCTAGAACTTAGTTGCAGTAAAAGGTTTTTTTTTTTAAGGAAAGATTATTTGAGACCTGGTTATCTGCAATTAAAAAAAAAATCAAAGAAATCACGTGAGGGGGAAATTAGGGTTTAGGCAGCAAATTAGGTTTTTTCATCAAATATTAGATTCAACAGCTCAAATATAAAAATTCTTGATTCTTGGAATATTTTAATACCATATTTTGATTTTGAGATTATTTAAACATACTTTGTTGATTTATTTCTGAAAATTAAAAAAAAAAATTCATAAGCAGCTTTGCATTAAAAAATTCTTTTGTTGTTGATTTTGGGTTTGCAATGGAAAAATCTATCCAAAAATAGTGTTTTTATGTAATTCTTGGACTAAAATTTTAGATTTTTTTTTGAAAATATTATAATGAATTTAAATAGGTATTGAATTGGATAGAATGATTGTAGACCTCTAGTTTAAATAGTATATATATGGGGGAAGAAGTTTCATTAAAAGATAGTTGTGAAATATAAGCAAATTTAGTGAATTTACGGTGTAAGTTGTATTGGTAACCGAAAAGTTTGTTTAAAATACCCAAAAAACTATGCCTAATGCAAAAACTAAAATAAACACAAAGATTTCATCTCCCTCTATATATAATGAGGCCGACTGCAATGGGAGAAGGATTAAGCTGTAATCCTCTCATTAATTTTCTTGCATTTCTACTCAAATCTTCTCTAAAATAACAGTTTCGAGGGGATATTATAAGGGTGATTAGTAAGAGATAAACACTTTGATACAAGATTTGGAAGGGTTTAAGGAGAGGGAAAGTTGGGAGTTAGTGAGAGAAACAAAGGAATCTTGGTAAAGGAAGAACCTGAGAAGAACTTTGTAAACACTTTATCATCTTTATTAATTACATATTACACATAATCTTTAAGGCAACACTACTTTTATATCTTTCCTAACTTAAGTATTGGAGGGTGTTTTACACAACACAGAGGACTTGTTTTATAGGAGTTCACGGATCTTTAACCAAGCTTTTCTTTACCAGCTCCCGAAGCTCATGATCAATATGCTATGGAAAAGCCTAGATATCTTTTGAAGTTTGCTCTTGATATAGTCAAACAATCTATAAGAATATAACTCTGATCACTCTATTGGTTAATTATACATACCAGGAAAGAAATCAAGTCAAATAATCCAACAGAAACAAGGACATGTGTAATCGATAATCTCTTAACAAATTCAGCCTTTAACGATGCCTTGGTCAACTCGGTTCTCAAATGTATTTTTTAATTTCTTTCTCTTAATTAGTTTCTGTGTTAGAAGTAGAGATAGAGTAAGTGTTTTTTTTTATTATAATTTATTTTTTAAATTGTTTTTTATTTGAAAAAGTATCAGATTAATTTTTGTATATGTTTTTGAATGATTTTGATATGTTGATATTAAAAATAAAAAAATATTTTAATATGTTTTTAATTAAAAATTATTTAGCTTTGATTTTTCACAATACTGTTGAATTGATAATATATTAAGAGGCAGTAGCAAAATTATAGATGAGTATTATTTATTTATTTATTAATATAAATATTCAAGTTAGTTTATATATATTTTAATTAATTTTATAAGCTTTAAAATTAATCAATTATATAAATTTTCCGGCCTGAGATTTATGTAAGAGTAACATGTGATTTTTATGGATATAAACGAGTAATATTGATTTTCAACACGGCTACCATTTTTTTTTTCTCTGTATGCTGATGATGATGACACCAAGTATTCAATATTCGCAAGTGGTTGGAGGAAACTCCACCGTGGCCTATGGGGTCTGATACATCTATATATAGATTATTTTTAATTTTTGGTGGGCAATATTTGTTTTTCATTTTTTATGAGGCAATTTTTTCCAACCTCCAATAATTTTAACTTTTGGTGGGCAATATCGGATTTTTATTATGTCAGCATTAGTTTATGAAACACAATATGAAACAATAACATAGATTCGACGAGGCATATATATTCATATCCTTATATATTATCACACAAGTAACTTTCCATTGGAATTTGAACATTACAAAGGAGGAGGTCATCTCTTCTTAATTTCCAGTAACCTGGAACTAAGATGATGCAGGCAAACTATACGAACGATGGCATGCAGTACAGTGGTAGAACCTTTATTTTAGGTGCTTTGAATTTTAAGTTCTAATGATGAACAGTATACCCAAGTTTATAAGCGTAGTTGACAAGATCATCCAGCTCACCCATGCCGATTAGTCCATCTTTGTCAGCATCGGCATGGCTGAGCCCACGGGCAGCTCTGTAATAAGAGGAAAATGCCCCCAGCTCGTCAAAGGCTTGCCTTAGCTCTTTCCTGCTGAGGTGATTGTCGTGATTGGTGTCATGTCTCAAGAAAAAACTCTTTAACTGCTCTTTGGTTAGGGTACGATTCCCTCCCTTGGCCTTGGGTATGGCGGCTGTTTTGTGATTGTTGACTGCAAAGCCCATGTTCTAGAAAGGGATCAGGCAGCGGATTAATTTTAGTTGGTGTTTATAAGATATTGTTTCCCTGCTGCTTTTCAGAAGCGTAGAAGGAAGGTTTATATACATCTCCTCCTAACGGCCTCCGTTCGCATCTATAATTTATTCCAACTTATCTCCTTCCATCTTTCGTGGATTATATCCATAGATTCGGTCGGTTTACTGTCACAGTCACATCATATTATTAGCATATATTCCCCGTGGTCAATCAATCAACTGCTCACACATCTGATTGATTTTATTTATATAAATATATTTTATTTATTAATAAAAATTTATTTATTTTTAATATTCAATTAATAAATCTACTGTGAATAGAAAGTTTTTAGGACTAATATGCATTCGATTAATAAAATATTTATTTTTAATATTCATTAAATATTCATTTGATGGATGCTTGTAACTAATATATAGGTGCTTAATGTATACTAAATTGATTTGCATAAGAATTTCATATAAAGAGATCACTTGTGTCTATGAAAATACTCACGTGTCGGTTGTGTAAGTGATCCTTAGACTTGAAATCATAAAATTATCTTAAATAGAAAGTGTTATGTTTTGATATTGTTATATGTTGTCTTAATCAATGGGTAACAAATGAACATATATTAGGTATAACATGAACTATGCGAAGGTATTTAAGTAATTAAGAGATGATTTATCACTCTAAGTGAATTAGGAAAATTGTTCTATCTGTTTTCAAATAATATTGATTGTAAATCTTCAGCAAAATAAAATGAGGTTTGAAAAGAGTTTTAAATCTTATTCAAATAATTAATAACTATAACTATAGTGTTGAGAACAAATATGATTTGATAGAATAGACATATTTTATGTCATATTGTCAAAATCAAGATATTGTTCATGAAAGGATAATAATTACACTGAAAATGTAGTTAGTAAAATGTTAAGTCAAACCACTTATGACTTTTATAATATTTAGGGAATCATGACAGAAAGGTTGTTAAATATTGTACTTAATTTTCAAATATAAATCAATTAATTATTGAATTGATAATAAATTAATTTATTTAATCCTCTTTTATTTAGAATTATGATTTTTATTTGGGCCAATTATTAAGAAATCTAATGGGTCACACAAATAAGAACTATTGATCAGAATTAAAATGAGATGATTAATCAAGTATGATTTGATTATAAATAAATTTTAGAAATTGAGGATTAAAGTATAATTTACATATGGAATTATAATTTTAGACTTAGAAAAATCAAGTAGGGACTTGATTGAATAAATTTATAAAATTATCCTCAAATAATATATGTGATATTATTTAGGGTGCAAATTGATATCTTATCATTTATAGGGTTTTCAAGTTTCTCTATAAATAGAATGTTATGCCTTTTTATTTTTGTACAATGTACAACAAGTAGCACACAGTACAAAAATTATCTATGTTACAGAACACCTGAAAAACACAAAAGAAAAGAGTTAACAGTTAAAGGCATAGCAATCATTCTCTCCTGAAAGGGTTTGAGAGATTTCTTAATGATGATTTATGTGAATTATCGTTAGAGGCCGTATATTTGGACAACTTATGGTTTGCGACAATCCAACCTTGAAACAATTATTCGAAGCCAAAAAGATCAAGTAATTATTCATTTTCCCCTGACACTATTTATTATGTCAATTACAAAGGGTATCACCGACAAATTAATTTCTTCGGTGTTTTTCAGAGAGCTCTGAAATTGTTCACTTCTTAAATACACTATTAATTATTGTTCTTTACAAATAAAATTACCGACTAATTGAAAAGTCATCGGTGATATTGGAGGGGTTTTTGAAAAAAAAATTATTAAATTAAAAATTTAAATTAAATATTATAAACAAAATCACGAAAGAATGATTAAAAATATTAATATTTAATTATTTATCAATAAAATCATAGGTAAAATGCCCCAATAAAAATATGAGAATTGATCGTTTTATAATAGACTCGCCTCTTTTTCTTCTTTTCTTTATGTAATCTCTCTCTCTCTCTCATGCGACATCACCTACATTTTTCTTCGAAATCTTTCATTTGAAAGTTCATCATACCTATTGTTGCATTGGTTTGTAATTTTAGCATTTCAGTTAAAGAGCTTCAATTCGGTAAAAACTTGAGATTGAATAAAAAGTGATTAATATGACTTTTTGTACAAGCATGGTTACGTCGGGTGGTGAAAATGAATTTGGAGAAGCATTTCGCGGAGATTGATTACATTTTCTCACTGAAATTTTCATGAGAAGTTTAGTTTTTTCTGTTTTTTTTTAAAGGAATTGAAAGAAACAAGTAGCTTCAATTTGGTAATAATGGCATTGAAACAATTGTGGTCAAGTAACTTCAATCATGTAACAGTTTTGAGTAATGTGTAGCTTAAGGTTGAAAGAAATATATTTGGGGTTATGATAATGATTTTTTTTTAAAGATAGGGTTGGACTTACCGATTTAGGTAGCTTGAATGGTGAAAATAGCAACATGGCAGATGTGGTCTAGCTGACGGGCCTGATGCAGTGCGGTTGATAGCCATGTTGGGTAAAGCTGCAAGCAAGGCACGGATGACTTGGAATATTTTTTTTAATTTTATTTTTTAATATTGAATTATTAAAAATTAGATTTTATAATTTATTTTAGTTTATTTTTAATGAGATTGTTTTGGTTTAATAATCTTGATAAGGGGTTTGGTTAGTTAACACGAGTTGAATCAACTTTATTTTATGTGTTATTTTTTTAATTTCATTATTTAACACTAGGTTGATTGAGAATTAAAATTTATAATTTATTTTAATTTGCTTTTCATGAGGATATTATTATCTCATGATCCCGGTTGTGGATTTAACAGGTTAAGCAAATGCCTTTTGAAATTTGTTCTGATTTTTTCAGATTTCTTATTCTTTATTTGATAGCATATTTTGATGAAGAATTGAATGTAACATATAGATATAATTTCAAAGCTGTTAAATATTGGATAGCATAATGATGAAGTGTTTTTACAACATAATAAATAAATATACTTAATAGTCTGTAAATTGCAAATCATAAGTCCTTCAAGTTACTTAGAAAAGGCTGAAAGGTAAAATTTGTGATTCCAAATTGTATTGGACTTCCTTGTGGCAAAAAGGAGAAAGGCCGGGTTCGGCTTCTAAATAAGTTCTGGGCCGTATCATATTGGGTTAGGCCCACAAATATTACCATTTCGTACAGTGTGACTCGCTCACTCTCTAGGCCGCAATCTACAAAAACATTCCGCGATTTCTCAGGAGACTCAAAAATCAAACTCTCTTCGATTCACTGCTGTCTATTCATTTTCAGGAGGGAGAAAATGGAACCCTCTGGACCCTCAAACCCTCTCTTATCTCTCTCAACCTTCATCCACCATCACTGCCTCCGTCTCGATGCCGAATTCTCCACTCGTATCAGCGATACCACTCGATTCCTAGGCGGCAACCTCCCTCCACCTGGCGCCATCGCCGCCTTTCGCTTCTGCATCGCAGCCAAAACAGACAGCTACAACCGCCAATCTCAACTCGGACCACATCGCAAAAACTCTGGCAGGCACGGCCGTGTACACAGTGAGCAATTCCAACAACGAGTTCGTGCTCATCTCGGATCCTAATAGAACTAAGTCCATTGGTTTGCTTTGCTTTCGGCAAGAAGATGCTGAAGCATTTCTTGCTCAGGTACAGTATTTCAATTCAGTTACACATTACATACATATGCTTATAATGTCTATGTTTTGCGGTGAGAGTCCCCCCCCTGATTTTGAAGTTCAGGTTAGGCTTTGGAGAAGGGAGTTGCGAAGCCAAGCTCAGGTTGTGCCTATCACACTCGACCAATTAATAATGTCGACCTTTAATCAATGGATTTTGATTTGTGTATAATTTTTAACTCTTGTAAAACTGGGGGAAATTGACTAATTTATTCAAATTCAAATTCTTCCTGCAGTTAGTTTAGTAGAAGCTATTGCATGGTCTTGGACATTGAGTTTGTTCAGGGCTTGCTCTAGAGTGCTAAATCAGATAATGTGGTTGATACTGTATTTGTATTTTCCTTTCTAAATCTTGTAGGTGTACATGCTGAAGGTTGAAGGAATTGCATTTTGTTTTTTACCTGATCCGGTTCAAATAAAGAATGCACTAGAGGTCAGTTCTGCTGAGTTATTAAACATATTGCTTGTTGACAAGGAATAAAAAACAATAACAGAAGGGAAAGTTAAAATGGCTTTTAGCCATGTAATGCTGCAAAGGCCATTTTCTTCTTTTTTTGGAATGAAAGCATTGACGAGGTATCTCTATTTGTACAGAATGAGTAATCATTTCATATAAACTTTCAGTTTTTGGTGTCATAATATAACATTGTTGAAGTTGCATGTTCAAGTGATTTTTGAGTTCATTATCCTTTGATAAATCTTGTAAGTTCTGATGGGTCCTGGATGATAATGTTAATGTCCTTTTGTGTTCTTAATCTTATGGGTTTCTTAAGTCAAAGAGAAGAGGAAGTGTTGTTTGTCATTTAGAATAAGTATGGATGGTGTTTACTTTTCATGTGGTTTTTGGGCTTTTAGGAGGGGGAAGCTTTAATCAGTAGGGTAGCAATTCAAAATTTCAATCACATTGTTTGTACAAGCTGCATATTGATATGATTGTACAAGCTGAACTACTTTAGACTAATATTCAATAATAGTCTTTCATGTTTATTAGCTCAAAGCTGTTGATATCAAGAGTGGCTTTGATGGAGTTCCTGTTTTCCAAGTATGCTATGTGATTGGTTGTACGTATAGGCTACCTTTGTTTCTTTGAAATTAGAAGCATGTCTAAGCTGGCTTGTCGATGTGATCAATTTGTCAAATACTGTAAAACAGAGAAGAGAAAATATTTGCCTTAAATTTATTTAATGATACTCTGCCGTTTATATACAAGTATTTCCCTACAATTGTGCTACGCTATATTAGGAATATGAATTACAATAGGAATAGTATAGTTGACAGAACAGGTCTACATATTTCTTTCCTAAACCATTACGTAACTTTGGGATATTCATTGATCCTTTCTTAACACTCCCGCTCAAGTTGGAGAGTGAATGTCGAGAACTCCCAACTTGCGAATCATGGTAGAGAAAATCTCCTTTTCCCAGTGGCTTAGTGAAGACATCCGCAAGTTGATTTGCTGAAATAACGAATTTGGTTATAATGGATCCATCCTGTATTTTATCCCGAATAAAATGACAATCCATTTCTATATGCCTGGTTCTCTCATGAAAAACTGGATTAGCAGCTATATGCAAAGCTGCTTTGTTGTCACAGTGTAGCAATGCTGGTTTCGGATGCAATATCTGTAAATCTTTTAACAATGAACGTAACCACGACAACTCACAGCATGTACCTGCCATGGCTCGATATTCAGCTTCCGCTGAGGAGAGTGATACTGTTTTCTGTCTTTTTGTTCGCCAAGAAACAAGTGAAGATCCTAAGAAAACACAATAACCTGTAGTGGATCTCCGAGTCATTGGGCAACCAGCCCAATCTGAATCACAAAAAGCACGCAGAGATAAATCAGTTTGAGAAGAGAAGAATAAACCCTGTCCTGGTGCACCTTTCAGATAACGTAACACACGCAAGGCGACCTCCATGTGTGGTTTGCGTGGTGCATGCATAAATCGACTTAGCACATGTACAGAATATATGATATTTGGTCGGGTAATAGTCAAGTAAATTAGACGACTCACAAGTTGCCTATACTGAGATGGATCTTTAAGTAAATCACCTGCATCTGAGAGTTTTGTGTTTTGTTCCATAGGAAAGTTCACAGGTTTAGCACCCAAAATCCCACCGTCCTTCAAAATTTGCAAAGTGTACTTCTGTTGTGAGATAGCAATGCCTTTTTGTGATCGAGAGACCTCAATTTCCAGAAAATATTTCAAGTTGCCCAAATCTTTAATTCGAAAATGACTGCAGAAATCTCTTAAGTGTGTATATAGCCTTAAGGTCATTATATGTGATTAGAATATCGTTAACATATATCAATAATGCAGTAAAGGATTTACCATTATGACAGGTGAATAATGAATAATCTGCTTTAGACTGAGCATATCCGGCAGCTTGAATAGCTGTAGAGAATTTAGCAAACCATTGACGAGAAGCTTGCTTTAATCCATATAATGACTTGTGGAGGCGACACACCAAATTCTCCCCCTGTCGCCGAAGACCAGGAGGTGGACACATATAAATTTCTTCATGAAGATCACCATGAAGGAAAGCATTATGCACATCTAGCTGGTGAAGGGACCAATTCTGTGCTGCTGCCAAAGCCAACAAACAACGAACGGTGATCATTTTAGTAGTAGGAGAGAAAGTGTCATGGAAGTCGATACCTTCTAGCTGTGTGTAACCCTTTGCCACCAAACGGGCTTTGTGACGTTCAATGGTACCATCTGAATGGCGTTTGATTTTGTAGATCCAACAGCATCCAATAGGTGTTTTGCCAGGAGGGAGAGAAGTGAGGGACCAGGTGTTATTAGCTTCCAATGCTGCCAATTCAGATTGCATGGCAGCTTGCCACTAGGGAATGGAAGCAGCTTCGGTGTAAGAACGGGGCTCAATGTCCTGGTTAATGGTGGCAGTATAGGAGCAAAGCCGTGGTGAGTAGCGATGGTAAGAAAGAAAATTACAAAGAGGATAGCGTATACCTTTTGATGGACCAGACGAGGAAGCCAACGATGGTTTGGGAGACGTTACTTGGTTGCAGATGTAATCACGTAAAGCAGGTGAAGGGCTGTGATGGCGCTGGGAACGGCACAAGGGCTGCATAGGAATCAGATGAGGAGATGACTGAGTGATATTGCTGGGAACTGAGGGAGAAAAATTTTAAGGAACTGGAGTAGAAGAAGCAGGATTGGAGATAGGGAAGTCTGCAGCAGGAGCATCAGGTATGGAAAGAGGCAGGACAGGGAAGGAAGCTGCAAAATTAGGGGTTGATGCATGAGGTGCAGGAATGGGTGGAGATGACTTGTAAGGGAAAATGTGTTCGTGGAAGACAACATCACGGCTAGTGAAAAATTTATAGGTGGTAAGGTTGTAGAGCTTGTAAGCTTTTTGGCCAACCGGGTAACTGAGAAAAACACGTGTGGCTCTAGGAGCAAATTTATGTGCAGCATGCACTTCAGTGGCATATGCAAGGCAACCAAAAATTTTAAGATGTGAGTAAGTGGGGATTGTGCCATAAAGTTTCTCAAAGGGGGTTTTGGTGAGAAAGAAGTGGTGTAGGTAAGCGATTAATTAAATGCACAGCGGTAAGAACACATTCTGCCCAAAAATGCAAAGGGAGATGAGCTTGAAAGCGAAGGGCACGTGCAGACTCAAGAATATGACGATGTTTACGCTCTACAACCCCATTTTGTTGAGGTGTATAAACGCAAGAGTGTTGATAAGTAGTGCCATGTTGACAAAAAAAATTCCGTATGGTAAAAAATTCCCCTCCATTATCAACGCGAATATTTGCAATGGATGCATTGAATTGTGTTTTGACAAAGAAAAAAAAATTGGTGAGTAAATTTTGTGTTTCATGTTTGTGATGCATAAAGAATACCCATGTAAATCTAGAATAATCATCCACAATTGTTAAAAAAATATTTAGCACCAGACAGGGAAGGAATTTTATAAGGGCCCCAAATATCACAATGAATTAATTCAAATGGTCGAATTGATGAAATTGAACTAGCGGAAAAAGGAAGTCGACATTGTTTTGAAAGAGCACAAATATCGCATGCATCATGGAGTTTGAAAGAGAAATTGAGTAAATTGTTGGCCATAAAATTTAATCGAGAGGAAGATAAATGCCCTAATCGGCGATGCCACAACTCGGTGGAGGAGATGACATGAGAACAAAATGATTTGGTAACAATAGCAGCTGAGGATTGGCAATTTGGTGTCGGTGTTGGTGATGCTAAGGCAACCAAGTAATAAAGTCCGCCTCGTTGTTTACCCAAACCAATCATCGTCTTCGTCGCCAAGTCCTGCAAAATACACCAATAGGGAAAAAAATGTTACTGAACAATTTAGACCTCTTGTAACTCGACTTATAGACATAAAATTCACTTTAAAGGACGGCACACCAAGCACATTTTTGAGAGAAATAACAGAATTTAAAGGCAAAGTCCCGGTAGAAGTAATTGGAGCCTATTCTCCACTAGGCATAGTAACCGGTGGTAAAACAGAATTCTGAAGACTATTGACAAGCAGATTTGGAGAAGAAGTAATGTGATCACTTGCACCACTGTCAAAAATCGACTGAGGTAGGCTATATGGTGCTTGCAACAAACCTGGAGAATTAACAACAGCATTGGCCTAAGGTTGAGGGGATTGTTCTGTCCCATTATTGTTCATAATGGATAATATCTGTTGAAACTGTAAATCAGAGAAGCCATTCATGACCGACTACATCTCGTGCCTTGTGGGACATTCCTTGACGTAATTGGCTGAAGGATGAGCAGACTTGTTGTAACAAGGACGACTACCTTGTCGGTTGAAACGACTGGCTTTATGTTTTGGATGGCTTGGTGGGTAACCATGCAGTTTCCAACATGTATCTCGTACGTGATGATTATTATCACAGTATGAGCAATGCAATGGCTTATGGTTAAAAGAGTTGGAGGGAGACTATGAGCAATGCAATGACAGTAAAAGAGGAAGCACCTTGTCCTAACCGAACTGCTAGAGCTGTGAGGGCATCTCATTGGATTGTCATGGCTGCAATTTTTACTGTCTCTTGTGTATCATTTAAGCTGCGTTGCTTCTCTTCTTGAATAATAGAGGAATATGCTTGGCGAACATCAGGGAGAGGATTCAACAATAAGATCTGTCCTCTAATGGCCTTGTAAGAGTCATTAAGTCCCATGAGGAACTGCATCAGCTGTCTTTTTTTATGGTCTGCTCCACAGGAGCAAACAGTGCTGCTATAGGAACCTAATTCATCCCACAATCCCTTCAGCTTTGTGTAGTAGGCTGCAACGGTCATCTGCACCTGATAAGTACAAGCAATGTCCCTCTCAATCCCTCTCAATCTGAAAGATACGTGGGGCATTGCTCTGAGAAAACCGATCACGAAGGTCCTCCTTAACCTCCTGTGCTATAGTTGAATATATAACACTGTCTGCAAGTTCTGACGAGATTGAATTAAGAATCCATGACAGAATCATGTCATTGCATCTCTTCCATAAAGCATAATCGTCTGGTTGGCTCTTGGCAGATGGTATCTGTACTGTTCCATCTATAAATCCCAACTTATTTTTAGCATTCAAAGAAATCATCATAGACCTGCACCAGGTGGAATAATTGTCGCCGTTGAGAGGCTTGGAGACCAGCACCAATCCTGGGTGATCAGAATGGTAGAGAAAAAAAGGATCGAAGGCATTGTTCTTGCCTTCTTTAGAAGATTGTTCATGCTCCATAATACTGGACAATTGGTAGGGAAAATTGGAGCAAGAAAAAAACAGCAGAGAGCTAGGTTACTAGCTCTGATACCATGTAAAATAGAGAAGAGAAAATATTTGTCTTATATTTATTCAATGATACTCTGCTGCTTATATACAATCATTTCCTTACAATTGTGCTACGCTATATTAGGAATATGAATTACAATAGGAATAGTATAGTTGACAGAACAGGTCTACATATTTCTTTTCTAAACCATTGCGTAACTTTGGGATATTCATTGATCCTTTCTTAACAAATACCTATGACTTTCAATGCATCAGATGGTTGGCTAATATGTTCACATGTTTGCAAATGGATACAATACTAGGTTTGACTTAACCTTTGCTCTGTGAAATTAGTTAGAAGGGATGGCTATGGGAGACCATGGAGACAGAGGATGCACCCTCCACCTCTGTCTCCATGGAGGCTTCCTAACTTCCATACCTGCCTCCATTGGAGGCGGACTCCAATGGAGGTCCACGTGATATTTTTGTGGCCAATTTCCATTAATTACATACTACATAGACCATGAAAAAAAATAAACAATGTGCATTTAAGAAACACAAGTTAATCAAGGTAATTTTAGGGGGGGAAAAAACTAAACAAATTTATCGTGTGTTTGCATTGAAAAATCTGTACCGAAATAAGTTGGGCATTTTACCCATCTCTGCGTCCGCCTCCGCCTTCATAGAGGCAAAAGTACCTCTGTACCCACCTCCATTTGGGTAAATGCTGGGAAGACCTCCATGGAGACAGGAACAATTAGTTCAGTAATCCTTGCCATTTAAGTGGAAGACAAGAAGTGTCGGGACCTCTTTTAGGGAACAGTAGTTTGATTTTATTGAGTATTTGATTGGTTACATTTGCTCGATTGTTTTTTTCTACATTGATTATAGAATCTTTTGGAGATGTCAGAAAAGTTACCTCTTGGTAAACTATCAAATAAATAAATAATTTTGTAACTTGTATCTTACGTGAATTGACTTTCTACACTATGTTATATTACTGCCAACATAATTATGGAGATCATTCTTTCCCCGATGTTTCTGTATTCAACCTTCCGTGTAATTCATTTAGTGAAATATATGCAAACAATGTCAAATATGTTAGTCATCTGGTTCAAACATTTACTATAGATTGTTATTTATTTGGGAAGTAAAGATACATAAATCATCAAATGGTGCCCAAGCAAAAAATGTTGTAGCATATCATCTGCCTTGATTTGAGTACAGGGACCACAACTAAGAGAATAAACTTGCAAAGGAATATTGTGCCAACTGTTTTCTCATGAACTGTGTGTCTTCAGTCAGACCTTCTGGTTGTGAAGAAGAAAAACAAGAGATATTGCCCAATATATTTTCAAAAGGTGTGTTTGATCCATCGAACTCCCTGGGGGTGTCATTATAGGATTTGGAGTGTACAACTTTTGTAAAATTGAGGTTCGAGTACATGGATGACCGGCTATCTGCCTCTTGCTATGCAGGAAGATATAGAAAAAGAATTGTCGAAGGTCTCAAAGGCATCAAGGGGCCCCAGTCTTTCTCAACATATTATGGCATGACTAATTTTTTACCTTTTGCTTTTCTTTTTGTAGACATAAAATTTTCTAAAGCATATATTCATACCAAAGAAGTATTGTAGCTGATATTCACTTGGCACATTTTCCATGGTCTGGTTTGTTGTTTGAACAGGTGGGAAGTTTAGAGGATGTTCTTAAAAAAATGGAGGTATGCATTTAAATTTTGCATGAAGTATGGCGGCAAGAAATAGGAATTCAATGTTGAACTCTTTGATCTGATACAGATTAGTGAGAAAAAATCTGGCTGGGAAGATCTGATTTTCATTCCACCTGGTAAAAGCCATTCTCAACACATTCATGAGATAACTAAGGTATGATGCATTGCATTCATTGTTCTGGCTGACTGTACGAAGGGATGAGCTATCAGCAGGGATTTTGCGTCTTCCATCTCATGATTATATTTATGAAGCAGGTTGGCGATTATGACTATTCATTTCTTTTCCCTCACTGTCCGTTTTATTTTTGCATGAGACAAGTAGATATGAAGTTTCACCATTTAAAATTGTTTTTCATAGATTTGGTCTCTAGTAGCTTGAGATGAAAGAAGGGATACATTTCACTTTGATTAAAGAATAAAATGAACGAATGGACAAACTGACGTTCAATTCAGTAAAAGAGGCGAGTAAAATGTTAGCACTGGATTCTCAACTTGGAGGAACTCACCGAGGTGCCTGTATAGTTCAATGGTTTTGATAATTGAAAATTATCAGTAGACTATTATTTAATTTGTTTTTTATGAGATGGCGGTGGTTCCAGATATCTCTTCAGTTGTTTCATTTTGATTACTCTATGGTCTCATAGATGTTTCGATTTGAGGAATTTCATTAGCAAACTTGCAGGATCTTGATGCCTCTTTGTGCCATTTTATTATACTTCTAAGAACTCAAAAGTGAGTTATAAAAGAGAGGGGAAAAAAAAAGAACTCACAAATGAGACAGTAGGCAGTATTTCCAGATTGACAATGTATTTTGGTGACAAGGCGTTAGTTGTGCGTTAGTTGTTGTGTACATGGAAAATCATATGGTGCTTAAGCTGCAACAACAGTAGTATTAGAGAGAGATGGTCTAATAGTCTGACATGGCGAAATTGTGAACGATTTTATTCCAACCCTCTTGTTAAATTCGTTTTTTAAAAATGAATTTATCCATACTATTTTTTAATAATTTTGAATAAATCTAATTTTGTTGTGTACCTAATTTTTTTAGGTCCACACTTCCAGATGGTCTCATTGTCTAAAATGGCTGACATGGCGAAATCGTGATGGTTAAACATATTATGAAAACATTCTAATGAGTTGTGGAATGCTGATATCTGACGTAAGCCTGTTCTCCCATAATCATTTGGATTTGAACGGAAGGACGACATCTTAATAAAGAAATAAAATTGATATCGGACAAGAAACAAGCGACATTATATTGCATATAGGAAGGAGACAGGGCAACCAAAGAGTTATGGCCCTTATGGGTGGTCGCCTTCCTGTAATCTGTGCATATGACAGCAATCTCTCTCGATTGGAGGACTATATTTTCAGTGGGGAATGCTGCAGTAGGTTTACGATTATATTATCAACAGGAGAAAACCCGGAAATTAGAGAGTCAATATTAAGACAGTGGATATTTTTAGGTTTAAAGTTGAGAAGTAAAAAGGTAGGATTCACATATTGGTAGACAGATATAGATGAACATAGTTGACTCCATTAATTAGTGGTGTAACATGATTTTTAAAACAAAAGGTAGGCAAAGGGAAGGATTGGATTTGGAGGACCAAGGCTGTCTTTTGGAGCAAATGCAGGCCACTGTTGGAGGCGTTTAGGTGAAACAGGGAGGTGATTGGTGGTTCTATGAGCCGGAGATGGCAAAGCTGGAACAGAAAGTCTCATTGCCTACTGGGTCTTGCAAACTCGCTTTGCCTTTGTGGGCAAAAGGTATTGTTGGTTCCAAAAATAATCATAGTATTAAGACCCCGTTTGTTTGCTGGAAAGTAGTTTTTTTTTGAAAAGTGAATTCCGGAGAAAGTGAATTCCAGGAAAATGAATTCTGAGAAAGTATTTTCCGATGTTTGGTAGTGTAATGAAAAATAAGTTGGAAAGCACTTTCCAGTGTTTTGGTTATGTCATGGAAAATGAGCTGGAAAATAACTTATTAATGTTTTATTTTTCTCAAGTTTATTAAATTAATGAGGAACAAATCTTACAAATTAAAAAGTTGAATGAGAATGAAATTGAAAAAAAATATAATTTCATAAATTATCTCAAATAAAATAAATAATAATCAAAATAATAGAGATCAAATCTAAAAAATTAAAAATAAATAAATGGTGAATAAATTAAAATAATAATAATTAACATTTCATAAATTATTTCAAATAAAATAAGTAACAATCATAAGAATAAGGACCAAATTTGATAGATAAAAAATTTCAATAAAAAAATGATAAGGAAAAAGCAAATAGCAATTATAAAAATAAGAACCAAAATTAATATAAAAATTAAATTTTAAGAGATGGAATTGAAAAATAAATATACAAAACAAATTATATATAGCAATCAAAAGTTTGAGGATCAAATTTAATATAATCAGCAAATAATGACATTTCTAAATTTTTCACAACTTCCGGAAAGTGTTTTCCGCCCAAATTTTCCAGGAAAACACTTTCCTGAAAACCAAGCCAAATTTTTTCTTTGACTGGAAAGTGTTTTCCGTTGACCAACTTTTCTAATGGCAAACAAACACAGGAAAGTTTGGAAAGTGGTTTCCGGGAAACCACTTTCCGGAAAACAAACACAGCTAAACGGAAAACACTTTCCTGGAAACTAAACCAAATTTTTCTTTGACTCGAAAGTGTTTTTCGTTGACTGGAAAGTGTTTTTCGTTGACCAACTTTCCTAATAGTAAACAAACACAGAAAAGTTTGAAAAATAATTTCCCGAAAAGTAAATTTCAGGAAACAAACATGGCCTAAGTGATCTTGTTTTCACTTCGTACAAGAAAAATTATATAAATTTAATTGTTACAAAACGCGTCAGGTAGGGGTCGAACCTACGACTTTCTGCTTAGGAAACAGACGCTCTATCCACTGAGCTACAGACGCTACGACTTTCCTCATTGTTTTTTTATTATAAATTATAATATCAAGAAAACAGAAAAGGAGCGTGACCTTATTCTTCTCCTAGACAATTCCATCTCTGAACCCAAACGTAACGCTCTCGCTGCAGATCAGACTCGTCCAAAGAATCCGAATAAACATAACTCCACATGAACAAATAAATAAAAAAGATTGAGAGATCAAAATGATAAAAAGAACAAACTAAAAATAAAAAATAAAACATTTTGAATTATTATTGTAATTTATAGTGAATTAGACGTGGTTGAACAATGTTTTTTCATACCCTTTAGTTTTTTTTTAATTAGTTATTTGACTCGTGCTTCACCACGAGTCGGATATTTTTTTCATAAAAAAATAAATATACAAGCTTTCCAACATGTTTTTGGACATAAAGAAAATTCTATATCGTAAATCAAAAAATTTATGCATATATTTAATTAAATAAATTGAGAATTATTCATGCTAATAAATGTAAAAAAATTGTTAAAGATAACTAAACTAAAAATTCAAGAGATAAGTGTAGATTATGATATTTGATCTTACAAAACGGATCATATACCCATTCGTGTTTAATAAATTTTTTCTTTAGAATAAATTCTTTACTTAATCAAACAATTATTTATGTCAATAAAACATAAAAAAAGAAAATTGTTAACATTAACTAAACACTAAACTGAAAAAATTAAAAAATAAATGTAGATTAAAATATGTGATTTTGCTATTCATGTCATGTATACAGTTGTGTTTCATAACTTTATTTTTAAGAATAGAATTTTTATTGAATCGAATGGTAATAAAAACAAGCACACGCATTAAAGAAATTGAATAAAATCAAAGAAAAAAATATATTATATAAAGTTGCACATATTCAAAAAAATGCTATAATTTTATATGAAAATCAAATAAAAAATAAATGATATTTAACCAAAAATAAAATTAAAAAGTTAAAAGATATATCTGATTGTAAACCTTTTATCTTGAAACATGCATCATAAACTTGATTATATTTAATAATATTATTGTTGGAGCCAATGTTTTATTTAATAAAACAATAATAATAAAAACATATAGGAAATCATTTGAATAAAATTAAAGAGAAAATAAAATACAAATATGGCTACTAAGGAAGAATATCTCCTATCATAAAAAAAATAATGGAATTTTATTACTAAACTGAGTTAAAATTAAATCATATTTTATTTAATAAACATTTGAAAAAAATTGTTAAAAACTATTAAATTGAAAAATGAAATTGTAAAAAAATAATAATAATAAAAATAATATATATATATATATATATATATATATATATATATATATATATATATATAAAAGCTTAGATATATGATCCATTGTTTTAAAACCTGGCCCGATAGGTTGACCAGGACTCAAGTGACCCAGGGATAGAATAAGACCGGGTTTATGAAAAAATAGGGGTAGTTAAAAACCTGATTGACCCGACAAAACCTGGTAAAAATCTAATTGAAATTCATTGACTATTTTTTATTTTTTATTAAAACGATGTGGTTTTAATTTATATAAAAAAATAAAATTGACCCAGATGACCCGATCAAAATCTAATAACCTGATTAAAATTCATAACTCGGGTCTTAAGCCGGGTTTAAAAATATTGATATGTTCTTGGCGTGGATGGCTTAAGCGCATTTTAATTTTTTTTATTATTATTGGTTGGACAAAAGGTTATTAAAAAAAAAAGAAAGATAAAACGCTGTTTATTTTAGACGTGGATGCGTCGCTTGCTTCTCCAGAAAAATTAACTGTTGTGATGCTCGAAAAATCAGGGAAGATGGTTTTGTACCCAGAAACCCTTTTTTTTAATCCAAGGCTGCCATAAAACTAGACATTTTCATCACCTTGACCACATGTAACCCAAAAATCAATATGTGAGACAGCTAGCCTTCCTGTCCCCACAACAGAACTCCGAGCAAGGAACTTTGCAAAGAGGTCATGGTCAACAAAAAAAAAAACGTGATCCGGGTATTTCGGTCTTTTGACAACAACAGGAGCGTTCCTGTCTCCCAATAAACTAAATTAAAAAGCGATCCAGACTGTTATTGCGATTGTTAACGGTATTTCTTTTCCTTGGAGATTAATTACGGAATAGAAAATCAAGTACACAAATAAATAGGAGGGGAAAATTGCGGCCAGTAGCTGAACGAAAACTGAGTTGAGTTGAGTTGAGTTGAGTTGCGTTGTTATAAGCTGTGTAGTTTTGTACAAATTTTTTAAGATTTTTTAATTTTTTATTTTAAATAAAAATGCTTTAAAAAATAACTTTTATCAAATATTCAAACACTCTATTAGTTAAAAACAACTTTTGATTTCTATTTTTTAAGAAAAAACTATTTTCGCAGATTCTCTCTCGCTATAGAAGAAGAAGAAAATGTTCAAATAAAAATCCACCACTAGCTCCATAAATAAATAAAAAGAAAAAAATAGACTAAAAAAAGAAAAAAAAAACAATCTAATCTTGACTTGACTTGAGGGGGAGACAGATGGATCTAGTCTGGGAGACGAAGGAGGCTCCAGTTCACGCACGTGTATCCTCTCCGTTTCTTTCTCTTTTATTTCTATTTTTGGTTCCATTTCTATTTTTCGCTTACGTGAGAATCAAACTCCTTTCAATTATTACTCGACCCACGGATGGTTATGACCAGGTATGTTTTTTCTTCCTCTGTTTTCTTTTTCTTGTCTCCTTTTTTTTATATATATTTTTTTATATTGAACCAGTCAGACCTTCCAAATCCAAAATCAGCTTGAAATTTTATTATTCGATTGCTCTCAGTTTCTCATTTTTATTTAGTTTCTTTTCCTATGTTGACTTCGTTGAGTAAGTTTTTGTTTTTGTTTTTGTTTTGTTTCTTCTGGAACTCATTTAATGAAGCTCGGTTTGATGATTTTCACATTAATTTTCTCGAGTCAAGCTGAGCTCTCAATGATATTGCATAATCTTAACCAATAGTTTAGTTAGTTTTAAGGTTGCTGTTACAGTTCTATTAATTGTTTTACTCTCTTTAGAGCAATTTTCAGCAACCAAATGAAGAATTCGCAGAATTATTGGTCTAAATTGTTTACTTGATAGTCGGAGATTAATTAAATCCTTGCTTGAGGATATTAGCCTGATTTCTGGCTAGAAGATTATATCTCTGCTAGGAGGAAAAAAAAATCTTAGAGCTTTTTGCATTTTGAATCTGGTCTTGCATTTTGTTTTCAATTCTAAAATGGTTATGTATTTTTGCTGCTGAATTTGTTGGAGATATTTGGTGCTGGTGTTTGGCTAATTAATTTTTTCTTCTTCTTTGTTCATTTCAGATACCGTTCTGGCTCTGATTGCTAATTTTTTCTCTGATGGAGGATGTGAAAATTACTGAAGTTATATCTTCTCTGGAACCTTCTTCATCATCCCAAGATAATTGTCCTTCTCATGGTGAAGCTTCATCAAGCCATGCGACAAATGCAAATGTAGAACTTGATCAAGTTGCCATGAAAGACGATTCAGTTGATAAAACAGAGATAAACCACCAAGGTGCATTGAAGGATGATTCCAAATCAGAAGCAACACAAAATGTGCTGAATGTACAGGATGAATCTCGAGAGAAAACTGCAGGCGTCAAAATTTCCTCGAATGGTCCACAAGATCAAGAGCAAACCGAAGACATACAGAATTCCTCAGATGGACAGAAATCTCAAAGAAAAACTGAACCCGTACCTCATTCTTCTGGTGTACGGCAACCTCAGGATCCTATCAGCAGTCCTCATGTCCATGTTGATGATGGTATACCTGCTACTTCCTCTCCTATTGAAAGAGCACAATCCGAGGAACATGCTCTGCCCCATGTAAAGGTTAGAGTGCAGCAAGATGAGCTTGCTTCTCCTCATGCAAAGGTTGCCAGTCCTGATTTCAGGACACCGAATTCTACTGATTCTCCTCGACTTTTTAAGCAGAGTGACATGAACAGAGGTCTAATTGATACGGCAGCACCTTTTGAATCTGTTAAAGAAGCTGTTTCCAAGTTTGGAGGAATTGTTGATTGGAAAGCCCATAGAATCCAGACTGTAGAGGTACAATCAATCTGCCATTGTCATTGATGTCACACACCCTGTTGCATTTTCTTGATGATAATTACTTTTCAGCACTATTCGATCAAGCACTTGCCAATACTTTTTATAAAGAGAAGGGCAACAATATTTGTTGTTTCCCTATCTTCTTGTGGATTTTGCAGCAAAGAAAATCTCCGTGTCTGTGTTTAATAGAAATCTACATTGTAAATGGCATATCGGAAACAAGAATGTGTTGTTGAATTGGTGTGTGTTGAAGCCTATGGGAATTCTGGTTGCACCAGTGGTTTAGGAAAGGTTGGATATCTATTTGATGGTTTATTTATTTATTTTCATAAGAGGTTGTCATTTGAGGAGGCTTAAGATGAATGTACCCTTGAGTCTGTGATGAAAGCTTTAGTGTGATGAAGGAAGCCACTTCCCATCATTTTGATACAGCAATAGAAGAGAGTAGAGGATTTGGGTTTAGACATTCAATGTTGTTAGTTTTCGACTGAAAACATCAGCATATTCTCATGTATGATCGATCACTTACGCTGCTGTTGGTGATGCTCCACAAGGAAAATCCAAAATGTTTTCTTATCAAAGTAATGAATGCATCATCATTTCAGCAAAGACTTCCCTTTTGCTTCCAAAAAATGATGTTAAGAGTTGCTGCTGCAAACTGCTTCTTTGCTCATTTTATTTTCAAAAATATTTTCATATTTGACTGTTTCTTGGAAATGAAAGTGGAAATGAAGATATTCATGCAAAAGGGAATCTTATCTAACTGTGCATTTTTTGCATGTGTAAGAATCGGAAGCTTCTCTTCTTGGATTAAGTGCTGGCCTAGTGATTTGAGTTCTTTTTTATTTGCTTCCAATCATTGCATCCGTTTGATGACTGTGCTCCGCCAGAAAACATTTTTTCCATCTGGATAATTATTAACTTGTAGGCCTTTTCTCTAACTTTGTAGAGACGCAAACTTGTAGACCAAGAACTAGAGACGGTACAGGTGGAGATGCCTGAGTACAAGAAACGGTCAGAGGCTGCTGAAGAGGAAAAAATACAAGTTCTTAAGGAGCTGGACAGCACTAAGAGACTTATTGAAGAGCTAAAGCTCAATCTGGAGAGGGCACAGACTGAAGAGCATCAGGCAAAACAAGATTCTGAGCTTGCCAAGCTCAGAGTGGAAGAAATGGAACAGGGGATTGCTGATGAAGCTAGTGTTGCAGCCAAGGCACAACTTGAGGTTGCTAAAGCCAGGTACTCAGCTGCGGTGTCAGAACTAAAGACTGTTAATGATGAGGTGGAAGCACTGCACAAGGAATATGCTTCTTTGGTCAGTGAGAAAGATGAAGCTGTTAAAAAGCTGAAGATGCTGTTTCTGCATCCAAGGAAGTTGAGAAGACTGTAGAGGAACTTACAATCGAGCTGATTGCTACCAAGGAATCCTTAGAGTCTGCGCATGCTGCTCATATGGAAGCAGAGGAGCAAAGAATAGGAGCAACTATGGCCAAGGAGCAAGATTCTCTTCATTGGGAGAAGGAGTTAAAGCAAGCAGAAGAGGAGCTCCAAAGACTTAACCAACAAATTCTTTCAGCAAAGGATCTCAAATCAAAACTAAACACTGCTTCAGCTTTGCTAGTTGATTTGAAAGCTGAACTAGCAGCTTATATGGAATCTAAAACAAAGGAGGGAACTGAAGGAAAACCAAAAGCTGAGCAGCAGGAACCAGAGAAAACAACTCACACCGACATACAAGCAGCAGTTGCTTCAGCAAAGAAGGAACTGGAAGAAGTAAAACTCAACATTGAGAAAGCAACTGCAGAAGTAAATTGCTTGAAGGTGGCTGCCATATCGTTACAAACAGAGCTGGAAAAAGAAAAATCATTGTTTTCTGCAATTAAGCAGAGAGAAGGAATGGCCTCAGTAACAGTTGCTGCTCTTCAGGCTGAGCTGGACAAGACTAGGTCAGAAATAGCCCTGATTCAGATGGAAGAGAAAGAAGCCAGAGAAAAGACAGTTGAGATTCCCAAGCAACTGCAACTAGCAGCGGAAGCAGCTGATGAGGCCAAGTCACTCGCTCAAATGGCTCATGAAGAGCTATGCAAAGCGAAGGAAGAAGCAGAACAAGCAAAAGCTGGTGCAAGTACGATGGAGAGTAGATTACTTGCAGCTCAAAAGGAAATAGAAGCTGCCAGAGCCTCTGAAAAACTGGCTTTAGCAGCGATCAAAGCTTTGGAAGAGAGTGAATCAGTTCAAAGCACCAATAATGTGGATTTACCTACCAGTGTAACACTCTCTCTAGAAGAGTACTATGAGCTCAGCAAGCGTTCCCATGAAGCAGAGGAGCAGGGCAACCTGAGGGTAGCAACTGCTATTTCTCAGATCGAAGCAGCCAAGGAATCAGAGTCAAGAACCGCCGAGAAGTTGGAACGAGTGAATCAAGAGATGACCGCAAGAAAGGAAGCTCTGAAAATTGCACTGGATAAGGCTGAGCAGGCGAAGGAAGGGAAGTTGGGTGTAGAACAGGAGTTGAGAAAGTGGAGGGCTGAGAATGAGCAACGACGTAGGGCTAGTAATTCTGGTCTGGGAGCTGCAAACCCCAATAAAAGCCCAAGGGAAAGCTTCGAGGTCAGGAAAGAATCAAAGAGTGTTGATCGTGTACTGGATGCCGCCGTGGATTCTGTTTCAAATCCAAAATCAAATGTACCTGGAAGTAACGCTGGAACCGATTCCTCTCCAGAAGTAAAGGCTCCAAGGAAGAAGAAGAAATCGCTGTTCCCGCGATTTTTATTGTTTTTTGCGAGGAAAAAGTCACATCCTTCCAAGACAGGATAACTTCTTGCCGAAAACAGATGCACTGTCCTTGGTGTCATGATTTACCTCTCTTTACTGGGTATTTTTTTTCACATTGATAGGAAAAGATGAGAGTTCTTAGTTAAATGTAAATGTTTGTGATTGATTGTGCATTACAAGTTCATTGGTTTATATTTTTGTCTCACCGATTCATGATATACATGTAGGCCTTTGGACATTCGACCATCGAATCGAATCATTGTAAAGGTGTGAGATTGGTTTAATCAAAGAATTTTGTCAACTTGTACGTTTGGTGATAAACAAGATTGGATTTTTCCCCTGTGGGTATCAAATTGCATGCTGAATATCGCTGCAGCAGCACCTTTCAATTTCTTATTAATATGTTAAAAACAAAACAGGCTCTTCGGGTACATTTGCTCAGTGGGTAAAGCAAGGACGGTGGTGCGATGACGAAATCCTTAGGTTGCTGTTCGAATCCCCGCAGGTCGGAAATGTTCTGGTTTTTCTTTTCCTTAACTGTATTAATCGACGACATCAATCGCCAAATTCAGTGCCTGTACTTTCGGTAGGGGGGAAAAAAACAAAATTGAGTTCCTAGATTTTAAATTTTTGTATTTGAGTTCTTGCACATCTAAATGGTAAGATACACTGTGCATATTGACAATAATTGTGTGGACAGAATTAATGAACCGTAATTTAACTAATATTAATATCCTCCTTTTTAAAAACATTTTCTTAAATATTTTTTTATAATAAAAAAGATATAATTATGTGGATAAAAGTAAAATAAAAATACATGGTGATAATCAAATAATTTGGTATTATAAAAATACATGAATATTATAGTTAGCTTCTTTTAGATTGAATTTTTATTATATATGTGTGTGTGTGTGTGTGTGTGTTATATTTTTTATTGGCTCAAGTTCATTTGATAAATTAATTTAACTGTTATTTATACCCTTTTTTTGAAATAATAAACTCTTACCAATAGTTAAAATAATACTTTTGCGGGTGCAGGAAAATTAATCAAAAGTTTTTAAAATATTAGGACGATATTATACTTGGATTATGATTATCTCGTTTCTAAATCAAGGATTCCTGTTTTCATTATAAAGCCTCGTATCTCTCGGACTAGCTAGCTGGCGGAACATGAGCTCTCGTAAAGCCCAATGACTAATAACCGGGCTTCCCAACCTTTTCAATATAGAAGCCCAAATCTTAAGAGGATGCCTGTACCCTGTCTCGGCGGATAGCGAGGGCCTCGCACTTCGGAAAGTTGTCCTTTTGTGGAGGAGCCACCAGCATTTCACCTGAGGGTGTGACCAGCAGAACACAGAGATTACTCTAAATCATTATAATTTAGAGTTACATCAAATCAAATGAATATGAAAATTACCTTTTCTAAATAGGAATTTAGAAGAAGTTTATGTAAATCAATCAAAGAGGGTTAAAGAAACGGAGCACATGGTATGTGAATTTAAAAAATTAATATACGTACTTAAATATATTTCTAAACAATAGTATTTTAAGTTTAATAACATTATTATTTCCCTTAAATTTTTTTAAAAAATATTGTTGTTCAATGTATTGATATTAAGTTTAATGAAAACAAGTTTGTATTTATAATTCTATATATTAATGTTTAATGTTTATTTGCTTGCAACTAATGATCTTGCTATATAAAACTAAGAAAATTCTTTTTAATAATTTTGAGATACAAAACCCTACTTAAAATTTTATATTGTTATTTCCTACATAAAACCACGTTGCAATATAATTTCATTACCACACAGGTACCCTTAGACTTACCCTAATTAATTTTAACATTTCTTAGACTAATGATTTCATAATATATACTCAGGGTCATTCTTAACAACTTCATATCAGTGCCATAATAATTCAATAATTCCTAATTCAATTAAATATATGAAAATAATATAATTATATGCATTACAATAATATATTACAAGTTCCTTAAAAGAGTACCAAAATAACTTTTTGGAGTTTTTACATCAAACTTAAACAAACAAACAAAAACAAAATTACAACATCTCATATATAATATTTATACTTATAACAAAATTAGTAAATAACATGACAAAATTCTAATATTATAGGTAATATAATTTATACATTTGATTGTTTATATTTAGGTTATGTTTGTTTTCTGGAAAGTGGTTTTTGGAAAACTACTTTTCAGACTTTCATGTGTTTGTTTGCTATTAAAAAAGTTGGTCAACGGAAAACACTTTCCAGTCAAAGAAAAATTTGGCTTGATTTTCAGAAAAATATTTTTCTTTTATTTTGAGCGGAAAACACTTTCCGGAAGTTGTGAAAAATTTAGAAATGTTATATTATTTACTGATTATATCAAATTTAATCCTCAAACTTTTGATTGCTATATATATTTTGTTTTGAATATTTTGTTTTTCAATTTCATCCCTTAAAAAAAATTTATATTAATTTTGGTCTTTATTTTTATAATTATTTTTTGCTTTTTCCTTATTATTTTTTAATTAAACTTTTTATCTATTAAATTTGATCCTCATTCTTTTTATTGTTACTTATTTTATTTGAAATAATTTATGAAATGTTAATTATTATTATTTTAATTTTTTTATTTTTTAGATTTGATCTGTATTATTTTAATTATTATTTATTTTATTTGAGATAGTTTATGAAATTATATTTTCTTCAATTTTATTCTCATTCAACCTTTTAATTTGTAAAATTTATTCCTTATTATTTTAATAAACTTGAAAAAAATAAAACATTAATAAACTATTTTCCAGCTTATTTTTTATAACATAACCAAACACTGGAAATTGTTTTTCAATTTATTTTTCATTACACTACCAAATATCAAAAAATAATTTATTTTTTCAAAATTTATTTTCTCAAAACTTATTTTAAAAAAAAATTACTTTTCAACCAACAAATACTTTATAATCACTGAATGATTTATTTCAGCACTAGTTTTAACCCCGAGACGGGTTTTGTGTCACTCTCATCTGTGAAAAGAATTCCCGCAACTCCAGCCATGGCAAAGCGAGCGAGCATGGACCACCTCTGCCTTCACATACCACTTTCCGGATCCTCTCCAAGGCCAAGTGGGTCAAACCCAAAATCTCCTGCCAAACTAAACTTAGAGAAACACAGCAAGATTAAAGCAAAACATAAACAACAAAAATTTTTAAGTTCAGGTCGAGAATTAGACAGAGCACAGTGAGCGGCTCACGTTCCATCAAGATATGGTTGAGGATCAAGCCCAGGAAGCCATGTGGGTCGCTGTTGGGCATGAACCTCAAGTGGTGTGCAAGGAGTGCTTCCTGGTTTGGCAGGCACAACACATCTGCTGCAGTCTGCACCATGTGATGACTTATTTATGTTCTTAGGCAAGGAGCATAACGAAGAAGAAAAACATGGCTGAATAAGGAAAGCTCTACCCGTTGCAACAGCCATTTTTTCTTCTCTCCCTCTCTCTATACAAGCGAGTGGTTACCGAAGGCATCCATCATAGCTACGTATACAACTACCATCCAAAATAAGAACTCATCCATACGAAGACAACATGGTCCCACAAACTCCCACTAAATTTATGATGGCCAATCAAACAGCCAGGGAGGATGCCGGGCAGCCTAACTTCACAACAGCAAGCAGAAGGGGGAAAAGGAACAAGAAATCACGACAGCACTCCAACCTGCTGAAGACAGGAATTTCGGATTCAATGAGAAGCAATACAACAAGATAGGAAACATCAAAATACTAGCAATTTGACGTAAAACTCCAAATACAGTGTAATTAGATATCATTCTTCCTGGAAGATAAATCCAAACATACCTAGTTAATCAAAAATTAAAAAATACAATTCAGAAATTTTAGAAAAGCATTTCCGACACCGAGAGAGTGATCAACTGGGGAGCAATATTCAGCAATCAACGCCTGCTGGATATGCTGAAGGAGCTGACTTTCATGGGGGTTGCAATCACCAGTGGAGCCTCAGGAGAATCGCTGACTGCAAACTTGTCATGCATGAAACGGCTATCAACAATGGAGTCATCCTTAAGGACTACCTTGTAGCAGTAACAGCTCTTCAAGCCCTCTTGATTACGATAGCACTCATGGGAACCATTCTTTACCTGCTGGAAGTTCCATATCGCACTAAACTTGCCAGCTGTTGCAACCAAATGGCGCTCCTGCTTCCCATTCTCTGTGACCTGCCAAAGTTTTTTACTCACATAATGTTAAAAGTATCATGCATAGACCATCACAGCAGACACTTCAGGTGATATGCAAGTACAGTAGGGGAAAAGGAACTACGCAATAGAAATCCCAGCCCCACTATTTCGTTTGACTAAAGCAAGAGCGTCTATTGACAAATATTAAAATGGATTGTTACTAAGTATATTGTTTCACAACCAAGTATACGTTGTTAATGCTTATTATGCAATTTTAGACGTGTAAGGATCATCTGAACAAGTTTCAGTGCCATGCATCATCATTGTGATTGCTGGAATATGACCATGGTCTTTCACTGGCGTAGGTCTCGATGAAACTTGATTGATGAACAGCTTTTTTCCACTCCATAATACTTAGTTTCCAACTAAGGCTTCGGCGTCAAGTTCTAGGAAAAAATAAATTTCTAAATTTTGTTTTTGGTGAAGTTCATCAAGCACCCAAAACTGGGTGAAATTTTTAAATTTTTTAATGGGAAACATACAAGTTAGGCACGGAGCATTGTTTGAAGGATTCAACACTATCAAGGATATATTAAAGAGATGACCTTAGCTAAACAATCAGGAAATAAATGTCATGAATCAAAAGCTCATGCAACAAGAAAAATTCATTGCAAAAAACAACTAATCCCAGAACACATTCAAATCCCATGAATTAAGTGACTTGAAACAAGTGTGCAATACTTAAGCCTAAAAGCATTATTCCTATACCCTTTTAACAGAAAGAGATCACATAGAACAATATTTCATCTACAAACAAAGGTGAAGCCACACACTGCCGGACACTTCTTACTTCTAGAATCTAAAAATATACATGGTTATAGACATTCTTAAATGCAACGGGTATTGTATAATTCCTTCAAAATGGTCCTGCTAGAACACTGTTTTTATGTTATAAATAAAAGAAAAAAGTTAGTAAGAAATCGTGTAGGGGGAGCCTGGGAGGAGCTCTACCTGAAATACATGCTAACTAAAACCATTTCCCACCTCCCTAAAACTTTCTGAAGAAGCAAATAAACATTAAAGCAACAACTCCATTGAAGTTTCTGCTAAATCTCACATTTGTCACTAATGCAACAAATCCATAACATATTATGCGGAGAAGGAAAACAATTAGTAAAATGGAGAGCAAACCAAAATAAGGCAAATAAAATTAACATCCATTTTCATTATGCTTATCCAGAAAATTCTGCCCTAGGAACCTACAAAGCTTGGCATTTAAAGCAAATGAATTCACATGTTGAATTGTCTAGGCATTGATAAAAAGGTCAGAGGGAAAAAAAAGAATTCAATTATGTCCAAGTATCACCAATAACTTATGCATCTCATGGTCATGGTAGGATTGCATACATATCTTATGCATCAAACAGAAGATGCTCCACAAGAATTGACAACTCAATATGAAAAGGGATACAAGTCTACTTACCCAAGAGAACTGAGCCTTTTGGAACTTGTTATTAACTCCAGCTAGATGTGAATCCAGAGGAGTCAGCTTCAACAATCTCGGAGCTGCAATCCTGTTACCCATACGACCATTAAAACCAGTCTTCATCTTACCATCCTTGTCTGTGAAAAGAGTGCAGATAAGGATCAAATATGTATCGGTGGTGCCCAATATCCACTTCCCATCAAAGGTAACATCAACATGTGTAATAGGTGATCCCAGGCCAGGAAAAGCTGTTTTTGCCTGCCGCATCGAATTGCCTGAATACAATCGAATCTTCCCATCACGAGACCCAACAACAATTGATCCATCACCTGTGCTCGCAAAGCACTGGAAGTTAGTCCCTCTTGAAAACTGATGTCCTTGAGTCCAATTCAGAACAGGAGTATTAGCTGTAGCAAGATTTTGAACAATCCCATGCCGGTCACGCATATCCCACCTGCAAAGCCTATTGTCATCCAATCCCAAAAATGTAGATCCTGACGGATCCAACTGTGCTCCCTTGCTATCATTTGCAATATCCCTCATGGTAATATCAGTTCCATCCTTTTCAAACCTCCACTCAGTAATAATCTTCCCAGTCTCTATATCAAGTTGATGCAAACCAGTAGAATGCAATTTCCCTTCATTCATCGGACTCATAAGCAACATATTAGTCTCAGCCCGCATAAGAAGTGCCTTTTTAGGAGTCGAATGCACCAAATTCGAAGAACTCCTATGATTCCCACTTCCAAAATTGACATAAGCACCTTTTCCATGAATCCCGTGGCTAAAGTTCTTAACGACCTGAATCCCTGAACTACCCACCAAGAAACTGTTATCCAGCGCACCCAATGCCAAGCTCTGTATCCCCCCATTGGCTGCCTCCTCAAATTCCTCTTGCAGATCTTGATTTCCCTTCACAGGGGTCACAGATCCAGGGCTTTTCAAGAAATCATCCTCTGCATCCTCCCACATAGAATCATCTGCCTTTTCCGGGTTCGCCCACCCAACAAAATCCTTCCCGTAAACCTTAACCTTGTTTGCTTCATTGGACTCGTACCCAAAAGTATTCTCAAACAAACATTCCTGGTACTTGCTATTAAAAACCTTATAATCTTCATCACTAAAAAACTTTATAGCCCAAACACCGTCAGCAACAAAATCAACGCGGCGCTGTTCCTTAAATGTTTTCAATTGCATCTCAACAGCGACTTTCGCTCTAATTTTTGTACTAACCTTCAAAACCCACCAAGAAACTCCTTCAGATTCTGACTCCGAGTCCTCCTCTTCATCTTGACCATTAATTTTTGAGGTCTTGATGAAAGAATAAGAAGTCAACTTCTCTGAAGTAACCCATTTGGCTTTTGGGGTGTTACCGCCGATATGAAGGTAAAGTTTCACACCATTTTTAAAATTAGAGTTAGGACTCTGCTGAGTTCGGGTTGTTGTTGAGGGGTATTTGAGTTTTAGGGCTTTAAGCTTGGATTCGACTTCATCAAGAGAAGATGGGGTTTTGGGTCTGTTTCTTCCTGTGGAGGGTGATTTTTCTGGGGTTTCATTGCTGACATCTTGGTAGTTTTCTTCTTCTTCCGTTTCTTCTTCTTGTTGGCCCTCTGTGTCCGAGTCTGAGAGCTCCAGATCTTCACGGCTTTGAGAGCCCCCCATTTTCGCTTCTTTTTCTCTTGAGACAGAGGAATGAGAGTTTAGGTTTTTTTGAAAGAGCACCAGAGAGGGATTGGTTAGAGCGCCAAGCTCTAAATTTGAAATTGGAGCTGTTTCAGGTTTGGCTTCTTATAGGGATTTACTTTTAGTCATTTTTTCATGATGCTTCGTTGATTTAAAAATTACAGGAACTTTATAAATGCAAGAAAAATTTAAAAAAATCTATTTTTTTTTAAATTATCATTATATTTTAATTAACGATTAAAATACTCTTACAGAATCAAAATTACAAAACTGTGTTAAAAAAACTCCTCGAAATTCATAACCCAATCCCAATAAATCTCCTTTGAGAATAATTTTCCCAACAAGTCATGTCTTACAAAAACTAAATGAGATGAAATTCAGTGAATAAATGACAGATCTCGCTTTCTTTTTCTTGTCTGGAACCCCCCTAAAAATACAATCTTTCCCACAAACCCTAAAATCATCAAATTTAGGCCCTCATGAAGACTTTTAAAACTGCTGAAATGTCTCCGGCAAAAAGGAGGGAAGTAACTTCTTTCCAACATGACATCATGTCAGAGCTTGGAAAGCTAGGAATGACATATGAAAAGAGGCTCAATTTAGGTAGAGAATTGAAGTCTGCGTTGGGAGAAATGCATGACATTATGCCAAAGCCTGGAAAGCTGGTAGAGAATTAGAGTTTTTGTTGGGAGAAATGCATGTAAATATAATTGATTTCATGAGGGAACATTGTTTAAGCGGGAGGAATAGTGGAGAGGAGGAAATTGATATAGATATTGATGAACTCAATGATGATACCTTGTTCACATTATGAAAGCTCTGAATATTTGCAAGAAAAATGAAAAAATCAAATCATCATCCAAAAACACTAAAAAATAATAATTTCAAATAAAAAAAAATTAAAAAATCACAGAACTCTATTTCATCTGGAAAAACAAGCAGCAGAGAGTTAACCAAAATTCTCCTAGTGCATTAAATGTGTGTGACAACAATTGTCTATTTTTAGTCAGAGTTGTTAAACGAATTTCGGAAACCTTGTGAAAGAGAGGAATCTTACATTAGAAACTTTTGTTCAGTTGATTCTGGTGGGCTGTGTGTTTAGGAAATGACTTTGGCCGATGGGGATATTGACATTGGTTTTAATGGCCCTTCTATCTTAAGTTATGAACATGATGGTCTTGCCGGGGAACAGAATGGGATGGTCGGGTGGGGAATCTGAGAAGGAAATTTGGGAATTTAGGGTTAGCGTTAGGATTTATAAATTAAGGATGACAGTTTATGGATGTTTGTGTTATATTATATAAGAGTAAATTTATTTTTTCATTCAATTTTTTTTAAAAAATATAAGAGTAAATTTAATTTTTCATTCAAATTTATAATTTAAGGATGACAGTTTATGGATGTTTGTAATCTAAGCTCATCTTGTTCTTCTGCCTGTGATTTGATGGATGAATCACAAGTGAATGCTGAAGCATTGCATACACGTCTATTTACTGCTCCTGCCTTGTATAACTGTGAAAACAGAAGAAATGAAGCAGAGACACCTTAAGATCATGCAAAAACTAATTCTTCGTTGTCCACAACGAATTATTCTTGTAAGCAGTCTGATACATATGTAGCTACGGTATCCTGGTATTTACTTTTTTACCCACACACAATAATCTGTTCCAGATGCAGCAACCTGGAAGTTTGGGGGAATAAGGTTTCCAAGATCCATCTTAGGTCCAATCTTCATGATCATGTTACCATCGATTGCTGCCACATAAAGATCAGCATCAGAGGCTAAAATATTCACAGTGCTTGCAGAACCAATCCCAGAAGTTTTCCTAATTGTTGCCAATTTGCCAATTTCTTCCTTAAGGCCCCAGTCAAAAAAGTGATCATAAAACTGCAAAACATAGAAAGCTTCTGTAGTTAGGAATATTATATGTGAGTTTCCTAGTATATTAAACAGCGAAAAGAGAAGAAGAGTCTATAACAACTGGCAGATGACATGCTAAAGAGCATGATAGTAGTATTATTGCACGGACAAACAAATTGAAAAAAGGGAGATGAAGTTACAATGGATGGGGTCCCAGGATGAGTGAGAATGTAGGCATATCCCTGCATGACTTTATCTGATGGAAATGGCCAAAGCTTTTGAGTAGACCCGGTGTCATGATTGTCAATGAAAGTCACAGCATTTTGTGGCAACAGGCCAATCAATCCTGGTGGCTTTCCATTTGAGTCCTTCAACCTCCATAACTCTCCTTGCACAGCAGCTTGAAGTATCCCTTTTGTTGTAAAATCAAATGCTGTGACAGCACCACCAGCTGCTTGAATCCAATCTTTTAGTCCACCACGGTGCGCATCCTGGTTATAGCCAGGCTTTCCATCCTGGCCATAAGCAAGAGAGTCCCATTTTTCACCAACTGCAAAATCTGGTGAGGTATTTTCCATATAAATTTTGGTAATACTAGGAGCATAGCCCTTAACAAAGTCGAATCGCCATCCATCAAATCCTATTTCAGACTTTAACCAGTTCATCCAATCTGATAACTCCTTCTGAACTCTAGGATTGAGGTGGTCAATATCAGGGGCACCTCCGAAGTCACCTCCTGTATCAGGATTTCCTTTGCCATCAGAATAGGCAGTGTCATCACTGCAAATGAGGGACGGCCCCCAGTCAAGGCGATCATCAGAAGTTCCACCTTCAAAAATGCACCATATTCCTCTCCCATCTTGCTTCTCAGCAGTTCTATGGTTTATGACAATGTCTGCCAGGCATTTAATTCCCTTCTGATGGAAAGCCCCAATTAGTGATTTCAATTCACCCTGAGATCCATATTTTGATGCACTCAGATCATACAGCCTGCCTGGCATATATCCTAGAAGAAATTTAAGTAGAGTACATTATGTCTTCTGAAAAGGAATTCAAACAAATAAAGAATACCAAATGGTCACTTTCTGTCAGGTTTTTTTGTTTTTAAACATACTCGGATGTTCTTCGTTATTAATTGTAAATCATATGCTTCTTCAAATTAAATGCAATAACTAAATTCCTCATGCCATCGAAGTTACTATTCAGGTAAGTAAATAGCATCAGAGACAAAATTTCTACCTTGTAACACATGAGAACCAATTAATAAAGAAATGATACTTAAAATGAACAATTATTCATAAAGTACCTTGCGGTGCAACTGACTGAGAGGCTGGAGGAAGCCAGACATGAGTAATTCCAGCATTAGCCAAATCAGGAACTAAGTTCTTTAGTGAGTTGTACCATCCTCCTGCCTGATTACATGACTCCCAGTTGAACCCCTGTCACACGATCACCAAACCCATGAACAATTAAATTTACATGTACAAAATCGATTAGGTTTTGAGAGGGATACGATTGGGTGGTTCATGCCTTACCTGAAATAACAAAGCAGAAGAAGTGAACAAAGGGAAAACTGAGAGGAAGAGAGAGAAGAAGCAGAAAGTGAGAAATCTCATTCTCTTTGTTATGTTCTAGGGTGATGGATTTTGTAGATGGATTTTGATGCTGTCTCTTTTTATAGGTCTCATTGGCGTGTTGGTGCTGTAAGAATCCAAAAGGGAAACCAAGTTGTCCATGATAACTCGTGAAAGTCATAGTCAAGCAATACTAGAAGTCGTTGCTAATTGATGGCGTCATTGATGTTGACTAAGTGGACGACTCAGATGACAGAATTTTTCTTTATTGGATTCGAGCATTGTTGATGTTAGGCACTTGGACTCCTAAACTAGCCAGCCCAGCATCCGCATAACAGAAGCAACGGTGGATAATTCAGGAAACAGCAGAGTTAATTGATGGGATAGATTTAACAAAGGAGGGATCATAAGTTATTGAAGGGCAAAGACATGAATTCTAAGGTGTGTGCGCATATGTAAACTAAAAACAACGTAGGCCATAACTGAAATAGTAACGTAGAAGAAGAGAGGAAGGGCGAGAGAGCTGAAAAGACAGAAAAAGCTCATCTTTTTTATAGGTATCATCACTGCACTAGCCGGTTTGTGCTCGAGCGCGTTCACAGATGAATGAGAGTTCATAGGTATTCATTGCTGGTTTCAATTTTTCCAACCCCGTATTCTTCTCTCTCTCTCTCTTAAATTAGCTAGCTACCTGTGGTAGTCTTTAGAGAAGGTATTAATCATGGTTTAGATAGTTTAACACATGATTTGTTCGAATCAGTGTTTTGTGGATCTTATGCATTTGATATTGTTTCTGTATCTTTTACACAATATATGAATTTACTGTTAGTAATAGGAACGTAAAAGACTGGTTTAAACCGATCCTTTTTTTTATTTTTTTAAATTAAATTTTAACAGCAACATATTAAAATAACTTAAAAATATAAAAAAATAATTTAAAAAAAAATAAAAAATAAAAACACGATTTGACGATTTTTATAATTTGAAATGGTAATGCCAGTTATCGAAAATGAAATGTGAACGGATTGGGATGGGATGGGATGGGATGGGATTTATGTGGATGCGGTTGATTCTGTTAAATGTTCCTTTGACGTAAGAGAAATTACTTCCTTTGATTTCAAGTGTAAAAAGAGTCTGGCTAGCATTTCGCTTAAAGCCGGCAACACGCCCTCATTGTCGATGGAAGACAGGAGGACAGGAAAAGAACCGTGAGGCGTCCAAGGCACGAAGTGCTAGCGAAGATAATTAACCATGTACTCAAAGACGGGCTTTTCACACCCAAAACGCTAATTGTCTGAGCTTCTTTTTTTTCACATCAAGTCCCTGAAAATCTTACAGTTGTCAACTTTAGTCATTAAAACTTCTTTCCCTTTCAATTAAGTCCTTCTAAGTTCTGTTTTCAATGCTTTTATGCACTCAAAAATAATTGAAAGATGAAGTACCAGAGTTGATATCCAGGAAGAAATAGAGCCTCCAGCATCAAAAGGCACACAAAATTGTCATTTGGTCCTTAAAATTTGAATGTTGTCATAAGTTGTCCCTATCCTTTTAGTTTAGTGTGTTTAGGTCCTTAATTTCTTTTTTTTTATTCATTTTAATCCCTAAGTTTTGAGAGAAGAGAAAGAAAGCCATCAAAAATGATAAAAGAAAGAGAAAGTTCTCAATTAGCCATAATCCAACAACAAAAAATTTCAATCTTGGTGTCATTAGGTTTCTCTTGATAGGAAGAGTTTCATTGAGACATTTTTACTTTTATCTCCCAAAAAAAATAAATCAAGGTTTGGAAAAAAATTATTTTGTTTAATTTTGGGTTTTTTTAACTCATTTAGGGTGGTTTGATGTCTGAAATTGGCTTATTTATATGCCTAGAATGTGCATAGGTATTTTCAGGTGAAAAATAGAATTAAAAAATGAATTTTTAGGGTTTCAAAAACTCGAAACCTAATTTTTCAACAATCTCTAGTTTTCAATTTGTTAACAATACATTGTTTGTCGTAGAAGATGACGTGTCATCAATTTATTTTTTTTAAAACAAAAATAAGACTAACAATGTGTAATCCACCCTAATTTTTTTAAAAAAAAACAAATCTTGGCGAGCAACCCTAGTCTTGTAGGCCTATGCACACCTAGGCTTCTTTTTCTAGCTAGGTCCGTGAGTCCAACCTTCCAAGCCCATGTGTTTGATCTTTTTATAATTCAACCATTTATTTTTTATTTTTTTTATTAAATTTTAATTAGAATCCATTATAAATAAAATAATTAAAATTATGGTTAAAATACTTTTCATTAAAAACCATTCAATTTATTTTTGTTTTTAAATAAGATTATAGTAATATTTTTATAATATTACTAATTATTTTGTTAATTATTGAATATCTAATAAAAATAAAAAAAAATTATCAAGATATTTTTTATTATTATTATAGATATGTTACAAAATTTTCTCAAATTATTTTTTTTCTTCAATTGTATACAAAATTTCAAGACATGATTTCTAATATTTTGTAATTAGAACTTGCATTTCATATCATTATAGGTTTTTTATTTTAAAAACAATGCTTTTGATAAATAAATCATATTTTTGTTAAAAAAAACAATACATTGAAAAGGAGATGTTGTTTAGGTTGAAGAGATAATTTCTTACTTGTGTTAAGTTATTAAAATTGTTACAAAAAATAATTTTAATTGCTTTTACTCTTAATTAGAAAAACATGCTACTGATAAAAAAAAATATTTTAGTAAAAGAATTATATGAATAAGAAAAGAATAGTTCGTTTAATAAAATATATATTTTTAAAATAATTTAAATAGTAGCGTTTCTTAAAAATATTTATTTTAATTATAAAAGATCGATGTAAAAATATATTTAAAAAATTACCCAGCATCATCGTGGATAAAATGAAAGGAACAATTACGAAAGACTATTTGCATGGGCATCTATTTTTTGCATCTTAAAAAAAAAATCAAAACTTTATTTTAGTTTTGAATTGACAATAACAACTTTTCTTGCTATTTATTCATATATTTTTTAATTTTTAATTCATTTTATTAGACGTGGATATTATCTTTCCATCACTCAATTATATCAAACCATGTATTTATTTATAAAATCAGCACCTTTTTTGTGTAAGAAATCAATTTGAAGAGTGTGTTTGTTTACGTGATTACACCACGCTTTTTAAAAAAATTATTTTTTTAAATTAAAATTTTTAATATTTTTAATCGTTTTGATATATATTATTTTAATGCATTTTTAAATAAAAAAAATATTTTGAAAAGTAATCATTATTATAATATAAAATAGAGCTAAAATTCAACTCATATACCACAATATCAAACAAAGCTTATGCAACTCGTAGCATAGCGTGGGTTCCTTGTTGGTTAAACCAAACAAGCCACGTAAGAGCCCCAAGATTTGCTGAAGAGCAAGATCCACCGAGCGTGTACTCATGGGAAATTGGTAACTATTGGTTGGGTTGTGGCTTTTGAGAGTTCAGACTTCAGAATTTGTTGATTTGCTCTTCCAAAGACAACTAATCAGACCGATAAAGAATGCGGTCAGCCTGTACGCTCAGAGAGTGAGTTAAGGACGACTATCCAGAAGCTGATGAGAAGTGTATCAAAGCCCTCCCAGGCCCTTCAAAGTTTGACAGTCCTCCCCCCACGGATTCTAAATTAGTTCAGCCAGTCGAGAGATTTTCCTTTTTCGATATGTAGAATAGAACCAACAATTACCAAACAGCAAAACTGAGGCAGCCAGGAGGCTCGTACTAGATGCTTTCAAGTAGCAAAAACGAAGCACCCGCTAAATTTTCTAACTCCTACCATTTAAGACCAATGGCCCCTGGTCCGGAGCACAGGCTCCGAGTTGCATGCCCCACAGATGAGACAGAGACAACTATGATCAGCACATCCATCCCTGCATTTCTTTATATTTTCTCTCAAACATAGCGTTGTCCATCTGAAACTCACTCAATAACGTTATTTGGACACCAGAAGCAACTAGGCAAGCATTGATTTTAACTCTCCCCAAGTCCAAAAGTTCAAGGTAGTAGCTCCTACTAAAGAGACTAGTAACAAAAGTTCATGGTGACGAACATTTCAATGTGGTTCACAGGAATATGCATATGATTAGATAATAAATTATGCAACTTAGGAGTGAACTTCAAGACACAGATGTGATACGAACAAATTAATGATTGCACAATCTAATGGTTTAGTCCGAGAGACTAGAACATGCAAATTGATCAACTGAGAGGATTGTGGAGCTTTTTATAATTCAAAGATTGCTCTAGACTTGCTGCCTCCAATCTAGTCCCATATTTTACATGACAAAAAAGAAAAAGAAACAAACAATTTATGAATTCATCAACAATAGCAGATGTTGATGGACATCTTTCAAACAGTTCTACACTCCTGGTACTAGCTCACAGCTTAGCAGGCTTTGGGAAGATATCAGGAGTGAATTTCTGCGCAGCACTCAAACTGCCCTTGATCTTCAAAGCACCCCTGCTTGCATCAAATAAAGTGGGTAAATAAAAAACAAGCAGCAAACTGAATTAAGGCAGGATAGAATAGAACAGCTAAATTTCCCACCTCATGAAAGCAATCTGGGGATTCAACTTTCCATTAGCAAGCTTTATAAAATCTTCGTCCTTCAACGAAAATGTGGCATCAGGCTTCCCTCCTTCGTATTGCCCTAAATTTCAAAAATCTTGCACAATCAACAACTACACTTGTTTAACAAAAAGGACAGTTTTGTGTGTGCGTGAGCAAGAGAGAAAAATTCTAGTATCGAATGCATTTTCTAATTGATCTCACCCAAAAACAAACAAGAGTATCAGAAGAAAGTCAAGAGAGCTACAATCACCATGCTTTTATACAGCAGTTGTTCATACACCATCTACTATCAATCCTGATTGCAGTAGAGGGACCAGTATACTAATTCAACATACTAAAGATCCTCTCCTTTCATCATCCAATTTTATTTTATTTTTTTAAGTCTTTTTTAGTTGATCTCCGGTTGCACAGGTCATGAAATAAGAAATAGGGCCAAAAACATATTGGAACCTCCCATTTTATTTATTTGCAAGATGTAGCTTTGTGAATGTATCAAAATTCCAATCGGATAGCAGAAGAAAAGCAAACTTAATGGAAAAACCAATACCTTTGATGACCTCGCCTTTCTTGAGATCAATAGTGTAAACCACCTCATCAATCCCAATTTTCTGCAACCCAAACCCATAAGAAAACGACCATAAAACGAAAAGAAAACAATCTAAACATACACAAACAATCATAGAAAAAAAAGGGGGGGTTACCTTGGGAGAGATATTGAATTGATAGACAAGGTTAACCTTATTTTTGACAGCAATACCTTCTTCGGTCCCAAGGAACCTCTTCAAAAGCTCAAAAATGGCGTCTGACTTCAGCTCTGTAGTAGCCATTGCCAATATGTTATGTTGCTGCTTTGATAGATTGGTAAATATATAGAATTCAGTTTTGTGGGTTATTATCTTGTTTCAACGAATTAGATGGGGTTGGGGTCGACGGATTTTGCTTATGGTAGTCTGATCGAGGTAAATGATGAGGTGGAGGAGGAGATCACGGTGGAACACGCATCCCAACACCCTGTTTGTTTTTTCTTAGGCTTTGCTATTTTATTAATTATTTCCCGTAACGACGTGTTTCCTTTCCTTCACTTTTGGGAACCTCTTTCCTCTACTTGGTTGGTTGATTTTCCTTCCTTCTAATTTAGGTCGACCTCAATTTAATCCCTAATCAATATATTCATTTTTCTATGGGATCCTGATCTTATAACTTTTATCAATTTGGCTTCAAATATTTTAGGAAATTCTAAATTGTCATTTTTCATTAACTTCGACCACACTTTCCTCGGATTGATATCTTTTTATTGCATGAAGTATGCTCATTATTCAAATAATTTTAATAAAAATTGACGACAAGACTCCATTGAGAAATGTAGATAATATTTGGAACCTAATTGATAATGCTTATAATTTTAGGACCTAATTGAAAATATATATACAATTGAGGAATTAAAATAAGGTTTACCTTTCCTTACAAGGTCGGTTTCTTCATTTGTCTTACCGACACTAACTGGTATGGTTTTCTCCCAGCCATCACATAACCGCAATTTCCACCTTGTAAGGTTTATTTCCAAATCAGAACATAACACATATAAAACTATATTTTTGCAAGCATATTTGTCACATAATAGATTTTTGATTAAAACTTGGAAATTTTCCCATTAACAAAATTTTAATAGAGTCTTCCCATTAACAAAGCATAGCCCAAATGGCAAGACTTTCTAATTTTTTGGGTCAGGCCCAAATAATTAGCATCCCTATCCATTTTCAATGCTATCTCGAGCAGATCGTGTGTTAGATTTTTATCTCAACACAGAAGAAAAATATTTAGTTATCTCTTTATACATAGTTTTTTCATAATATCTCCATGTAAAAGCTATGAAATTTTGGAGTGATACGGCAGATGCACTTATACAGAATAGAATACACGCATATTTGTTATATACAATGGCCAAGTCACAATGAGAATCGCAAGAGATAGAATTGAAGAAAAACATAGGACTATTGCTCATTAGGAGCAAAAATAATAAGTACTCGGCTAAAAAGGAATACAGTATTTATTATTTGTTAAAATGAAAAGTGAATTTGGAGACAAATAGCATCTCAGCTTATTTATCTAGAGCACCTATATCCTAGCTGGTATGTTCTTTCCAAAATCTGGCTGGAAGTCCATGCAATGGCACGGGGAACGGGCCATACTGAATCCCACTTTGAGATCCCACTACTTCCCACCTGCGAACCAAAATACAAAAAGCCTCGTCAATGTCTTGTACAGAGATTGGGCAATATTTTTACAGGAAAAAGAGTTCCTGCGAATTGTTACAGATCTCCGACGTCCTCTGTAGTATCTTTTACATATGTTGATCTTACTGAGGTGATAAACCATTGAATCTAAGATCCAACGTATTGTTACAGGAAAAGGAGTTCCTGCAAATTCAGTGGTTATTGTTTGGACATCAATACCATGATATAGTTTTTTTTAGGAAAATCTCATTGGAGCATTGGAGGGACCGACAGGAGGATATCTCATTTTGGTTAACCAGACAGCAGACAGACAATACATTCAGTAAATAGTTGTCGTGATTTTCAACAACACCTGAACTTGGTGAGCAAATGGTGGATCATGATAAGCATCTCCAACTTGGCAAGTTCATTTCCTGGACAAGCATGTTGTCCACTTCCAAATGGCATAAATGTATTGGGTCTTGGTGCAACCTACACCAAAAAAAAGGGGGATAGAATGAGGATTTGAAAAAACAGAAATTCCCTTGGCCACAAACCCAAAAACTACCCTGTTGTTTTGGCTAAGGGGGATTGAAAAGGTGAATGGCTATTCATACCTCAAACCTTGTTGGATCAAATTTTTGAGGATCTCTAAAATATTCTGGATTGTGATGAGTATTCCTGAACAAAGGCATCACCTTCCAACCTTTGGGAATCAGGTACCCTGTCACAAAGTTCAGGGTCAGTCAATTTCCCTGAATGTCAATTTCTATGATAAATGTTGAAAGAATCATTGCCAAATTCAATATAAGTTCAATTGACCACTCCGTCTAAGAAGGATTGTTTATGATTTTAATCTTGCATTTGTTCTCCAAATGTGGAAAACATTGTTGAATTTGACCAGCCCATCTGAACAGGGTGCCTTGTTATTTACTAAATACATGTGTGTAGGTCTGCAGGGATAACCTAGCGTTAGGACTTCGGGATTTCTACTGGGAGTCTTAGGTTCGAATCGTTGGAAAGAGAGGATGGATTTAGGAATACCCTCAGTGTAGTCTAAAGCCCATTTGGCTTCCAATGAAAACACAGATATGAGTTATTCTTCCTCTTACCCTTGTACTCGACATCAGCCACTGCTTCTCTAAACGTGAAGGATACAATGCTTGCCATTCTCAAGCTCTCCAACACAACCTGGCAGTACGTAGTTTCTCGCTATTAGCCGTTTATAACAACAAAATGGTATCCCACTTGGCAAATAAGTAAAACTACAAATCTACAGTTTCGAAATTCATGCCTTGTGCTTGAAAGAGTTATGAACACAGTTCTGTACCATACCTTGTGAGTAAATGGCATGTTTCTCGTTTGACCCCAACTCAATGGCTGATTACTTTCATCATTCAATTTGCGAATTGCGTTCTGTTCGGCCTATAGGAGACAGCATCACCAGTAATTATCAGCAATTAATACATTTACTGTATCTTTATATAGATAGAATTCATAGACAAGGACGAAACAGATGGGAGAAAGACTAGACTCTGCTGATGATTTGGCTTGTTCTTAATCGTACCTTTACAGCCTCTAGAACTTTCTGGTTGTCATGGAGATACTTGACAATCCATGTCATGGCACTAGCTGTGGTGTCTTGAGCAGCAAAAAACACTCCAATAATGTTATCCGCAATTTGATCATCGGTAAGGAGTTCTCCTGTCTCATTTTTCGAGTTCAATAGACAACCGAAGAGATCCTTTACAAGCAGTTTCTTCTCTTTTCTTTCACGAATAATATCACCAAGAATCTTGCTTAATTTCTTTCTTGCCTGAAGAACATCGATTTTTTAGAAATTATTTTGAGGAATCGATGTATGTCAAAGGACGTGCAATTAATGAGACAGAATTGAACAAATCTGATGTCAAATGTACTCTTGTTTGTTTTGCTTACTAGCACTGCCTTCCTGTAAGGAGTTCCTGGGAGGCTTGTTGGAAAGGAATTATAGCCTTTATCCACTATTCTGTAGTTCCTTTTCATTTCTTCTCTATATTGGGCTTCCAAATTGCCAAAAATTGCTAGTATTCCTACTTCAAAAGAAAACTGCGAAGGTAAATGACAAATCCATGAGAACTATAATGATTCTCGAGTAAAAGTATAAAAATAATACTAACATAACCTTAAAAAGTGCTCAGTTGTATGAGCAAGGAATATAAAACTATACAAATATTCACTAAGAATAAATACTTAAAGAAAGCCATATAGGATATAGTCTGGGTGTAGCAAGATATCAAAGGTAGAAAAGTACCATTAAAAAATTGATCCAATCATTCGTGTGAAACATTGACTACATATTGAACCACACCAACTGACCTTTTTCATTTCTTGAAAGGTGTTAAGGACATGTCCACCATCCCATGAATCTAAGGTAGAGGCTGCTGTGGATGAAATATCAGCAACCAAATTTCGGATTGAATCCAGAGACAAGGAGCTCTGAACCAACTTCCTTAGACGAATATGATAATCTCCTTGATGGAAAAAAAGAGCTGATGGACCAATCAAATGTTCCTTACTTTTGGGATATGTTGGCTTGAACAAATGAGCTTGAGTCACAAGCACAGACCGAGCTGCCTCTGGGCCAGCCAGTATAATACACGGGCAACCAAGAATGTGGGTCTTGAATATTTCTCCATACCTATATCACCAAGGACACCCAATTCAATTGCATGCACAAGAATGCTCATAAAGACTGAAGAGAACTACATATTGATCAGATGATCATCATGGGAAATACTTAAAATGATAAACACACACACACACATACACAAAAACAACCTTTTTTGTTTGGATGCGAAGAAGACATTTGGGTCTTGAGAGTAGAGTTGAAGAGTCTCTCCAATGTAAGGCCAACCCATTGATCCTGGTGGAAGCTTAATTCCTTTATTGGGTTTTTTCTTTTTTCTTATCTTAATTATATAAGACACTACACTTATGAGAAAGATGAGAACGTAAGCCAGAATCCCTCCCATCTCTGTCCCAGTCTCTGTCTCTCTCCCCTTGTGAGTAGGTGTTAGCTACAATATAATACAAGGTAATGGAAAAGGTTATTCTAGTCATGGAGAGAGCAGGAGAGAGCCGATTTATAGATGTGCAGAGGACATATAAAAGACAAAAACACTAATCTGGTGTCTCATTTTATTTATGGTAGTAATTTAATTCGAACAAATTCAGACAACTTTTTATCACACGGGCAATTTTTACCATGGAGGATATTCACGTTCAAGCCTATCCAGATGTCTTACAATTTTCTTGTTAAGGCTTACTATCATCAGAATTCACCATTTGTTAGCCATCGATCACTCCTACTTAATTTGTTTACATAATCTTCAAAGGGAACAAACAGAATCACAAATCTTTTTACTTTGTTGTTCCTAGCCCCCAAGTCCAGCTTGAAGAATTGCTAAACGAATAACTGACTAGTACATCCCCTGACGAGGGCATTTTTCTCATCTAGATAGTGGTGTGGGGACAGCCGGACAGGGGTCATTTGACAGTTTTACGTTCTTGTTTGTTTTAATCGCTACAGTTTAGAATCTTAGATTCTTTGTTATCGCTATTTGTCTGCCGTATATATATGGACTGCACGTAACAGATTGAATTAGGCTTTCGTGGTAAGAAAACGTAGCTTTTCGGTGTTGGTGGCGGCAAGGGTTGGTAGAAATCCTACATTCAATGGAGAATGAAAGCTCTGTATCACAGAAGAAAGAAAAAAAAGAGGCACTGATGATCATATTTCAATTTGCAGCCTATCTTGGCTCTCAAAACAGTAATATGGATGTGCAATGTGTAAAGAAAATTATCTGTGCTTAAAATCTCCAAAAAACCCTGTTTATTGTGTTTTTGTGTGGAGGAGCAACCCTGTTTTATGCGTTCATGATTTTACTAGAAGCAGATAGACAGACAGACAGACAAAACCCTGATCACGGATTGCGAAATGTTATTCCAAAATCGCCATACTATGTAACTCAAATGAAACAGATCAATGAAGATTCGATACAGCTTCGAAAATAGATTTTTCTAGAAATTCAAGACAAAAAAAAAATGATTGGATGATCAACTTATTTTATGGTAGTTTGGGCAGGTAATCTGACATAATGTAATGCCCCCGTCCTATATAATCATTACAAGAAACAGCTAGTGTCTTCCTTCTTGACTTCCATATAACTTCCCCTACATGAGAAGCTGTAAGAAAACGCAATTTCTTACAATAGCATTGAACAACTCACAGTCCTACATTAATCATAACTCTGTTTGATTTATCCATTACATTAGTTGTGTTACCTTCGACTACAAAACGACACACAATCCCCTAATTCGGACCACCACGATCGGTTCTTCAATATGGCTGAGAACTGGCCGCACCAGTCCCTTAATTTGCCGAGAATGAAGCACTGCTTCAACAGCGTCATGATATATACAAGTATTCGTTTTACTGCTGGTTTTGATGAGAACTAGACAGGGGATAATTGCATTCGTTTTGCTTCAGCAGCGGAGGATTTGACTAAGCTGTCAAATGCTTATTTCCTAGCAAATGATTTAACTTGGACTGAGTGCGCAAAACCTAGACTTCTTAATTTTGTTTTCATGGTTCGTAAAAGTAAAAACTTAACTCCTAGATATTGCTTAATCATTTCATTTATCATAAACATCATTAATTTTTATATCATACTATCATTAATAAATAATACTCTAATTGTTATAAATTACAAATTAATTTAATTTTTCCTAAGTTTTCAGCAAAATCCATAATTAACTAGAATTAATTGGAACTCAACTAATTATTTATCATTTCTTCAATTCAAACTTGTTCAACCAAAATTAATATCTTTTAATTATTATCAATTCCACACAAATTTGTTTTTGTCAAATCTTCAACTTAACCACATAAAATTAATTAAAAAAATTAATACCCATTAAATTATTCATCACTTCTTCAATTCTAATACACTTGACTTATAAAATCACATTCAGTTTTAAAGTGATAAATTAAGTTAATTTCTCTCAAATCCCAAATAAATTTTAAAATAAAATTATATGTTAATACAATAAAATTATTATTATAAAACAAGTAAGACACTTAAATATACATGTAAACTACAAAAGTATGCAAATAAATTTCAAAAAATTAACTTCAAATATAAATTATTGTTACAACAAAAAAGAACATGTTTTTTTTACTTGGTGGAGTGAAGTTTACAAGAAACAAAACCAAGAAAGGGAGGTTGTTCCCACGTTTAGGATTTGAATTGAAATCAAAGAAGAAGAAGATAATGTTTTAATTCTTTTTAAAATCGCTAACTAAAATTCAACATGTTAGAAATGCCGGGGAAATTTATCTTTTAATTTTTATTTTCATTGAAATTACAAATAAACATTTTATGTCATAATTTTCATCAATAAATAATAATAGAATAAATTTTTGTCGATGTTTTCATTATTTCTTTTCAATTTTGAACAATGTATTTTATGCTATACATGATGCATAAAATTGTTATAAATGTCATTTCTTAGGATTTTAATAATAATGTGACAAGCAAACTCGGTCATCAATATTTTATTTGTTAGTAAATAGGTTTTCTTCCTCCTCGAGGATTAAAATTCTATAGGAAGCCGCAAACTGATATGGCAATTAAGATAAAATATTGTAAATTCTATGTAAATGGTTTTATGACATCATTGCATCAAACAATAAACATTTTTTTATATATAAATTTTCCGTTTGTTTAGATATTTCTTTTACGTATATTAGTTTTTGTATAACATTAATGAAATAATTGATCAATAAAAGCTTTAAGCTATTGGATGCGTGGCAAATTAGACCTTTACGTACGCTGTGTACAAATAAATATAGACAAGTAAGAAGGAAAATACGTAAAAGACTTGATAGAAAAAAGAAAAGAAGTGAAAATATGCTGGTTCCTTCTATTTGTCAACCACTTTTTATTTAAATTATATTTTGTGTATGTTAAATTATGCAATTACCTTGTGTCTATCTAATACTTATAAAAAATATATATAATAAAATGAATAAAATATTCTTGAACACATGTTCAAGAAAATAATATTTCAAGTGTAGTTGATTAATTATACTATGAAGAAGAAGAAGAAGACCCTTGCCCCTAGTCTTACAATACGATATTTTACTAATGACCCTTATTTTTTATATATAATTATAAGCAAGTATATGTCATTATTATTCCGCAGGAATATCAACATAAGATTGATTGTTTTTTGTTTTGGCTTGGTGCATGCAAGTAGTATTTGACATGTCATTATTATTCCACGCACCAAGATAAGACCAATTTCTTGTTTTTTCTTACAGCATTCTACTATTGGAAAATTTTGGCTAATTGCGCACAAGGTAAGACCACTTTCTTGGCTAGTTGGGCTACTTCCATAAACACCAGTAGCATAGCCAAGGAATCTCGTGTGGAGAGGTTAAATTAAGAAAAAATCTAGAAGAAACTAGAAGTTAAAATTTACCTAAAATTACTCGATTAATAAAGGGGAAAAAAAATCTTGGCAGGGACTAGGGCCTACCATCCCCTGCCTCCACTCCTGACAAGCACAAGTTATGTCACTATTAATAGCATAACTAGCCAAAAAAAAAAATTAAATTACATGCGTCATTGTCAACGACACCACTAAATAAAATGTGTAATTTTTTTCTGATTGTAATAATTTGTAAAATATTTTTATTGTTCGTGGAAATTTGAAAGAAAAAAAATCTATTACATTTTGCATTTTGTCATAATGGCATCCAGCTGTCGGAATTCTTAAGGTATCCGACCTGTCAGATCAGGTCTGATTTCTCGATTGTCCCCGCCATCTCATGCTGTACGAAAACAGAAACTGCATACGTGGAAGTCTCTGCATACAGGTCTGATCCTCTCGTAGGAGTACCCCTCCTTCCACCTTCACAGACTCACGGTTCCATTGTCACCAGCATGGCTAGCTGGACTTTAACACTTGTCACAATCCCGATGGCCCATTTCGAGAAACTTCAGATACGATATTGCTTCCTTCACTATATTATCAAGCCTTCTTATTGGTATACATCAGCGTGGGGCTATTCCTTTCTTTTCTTTGTTTCTATATATATATATATATATATATATATACACGCGCGCGCGCGCGCAAGAGCACTCTCCCGTGTTCAGTCTCCTCTGCATCTGCATCGTCGATAATTTATTTTTAAAAACAGATTTTAAATTAATTCAGTTCTTTTAATTTTTTTTAAAAAAAAGCTAATTAGTTTCTCTGTTTTTTTAATCTACGATAGAAAAGTCAAGAATTTTTTCTTCCACGGTAAGATAAAATGGTATCCATATATTCAAAGTATATAGTTTAAAATTGCACATTAGGGGCCAATAAGTAACATTTTTGGTATAGAAGGAGCCTTTTGTATGATAGCGAAAACCTTTTGAAAAACTCCATTCAACTTTAGGGACCATTTGGATTTTAGGTCGGCTGGGAAGTGGGAACAGCCCCCATTGACTCTGCTATTGGGCGTGCACAAGCACCATTGCCTTGAAAAGGGCGCCTTAAAAAGAATTCAGTAATTAATTTTACTATTCTATTGAAAAGAGAATATGTTCAGATATTTTGAAGAAATTTATTAAAGAAAAAAAAAAGTATAGAATAATAATTTATTTTAAGGAGCAAACTATATTTATTTAGCCGTAACACAGCTTATTAATTATATATTTAGGGCGTTAGGAGGAGATTTATAATTAGGAGAAGATTGTAGGGACAATAATCTCATAATTCTGTTTAAATATAACACCGGTTTCACATGGTAATATTATTAGTTTGGACAACACTACTCGACATCGACAGCACTTGCTTTCTCTCTGTCCTCTTTGCTTGCGAATCCTAACTCCGCCTCTGCTGGGCATCACCGACAACCCTAACTAGGAGTCAAATTCATCCTTGTCATATTGTTTGTCGTCGCAGAGCTCTCTGCAAATGGAAGTTGAGCACGTATGCATAAGAAGAAAACAAACCAATAATTCGATAGGGTATACACACGGGTGGGTCCCATGGCATCGATGTGGCCATCCATCATGTTTTTAGTCACATGGCCGCTCTGAGAGGTAGTAAACACGCACGATAGGCATGGTCCTGTAAAAGTAATAAGCGAAAAAATAATGGGTTTAGGCCACCCTTTTGCCACAGCTGTTAAACCTGGTTAAACCCACTGAGTTTCTAGTTAAACCATGTTATACATGTCCTAGTTGACTCAAGTGGGTTTTTAATTATTTGATCGGCCTAGTCTAAATCTGACCAAATTAACAATAAATAATTTTTTATAAAAAAATAATTATTTTAATAAAATAAAAAATTGACTTCTAAGTCATCCGATAACATGTAGATTTACCCAATGACCCATGTTAATTATTGGGTTGACACTGTAAAGGTAATAAGTAAAAGTAACTGATCAAATAATTTATGGACTAGCAAAAAAAAAAAAAATGAAATGCCCAGAAAGACCCTCGACCATAGTTAAATAATCACTTGTTTTTAAGGGTAACAAAGTTATTTCCTTTTAGTTAATTTGTTGCAATTGCTTTACAAATTACAAAATAAACTTAAAAGTGCTTAGTGGTTTTGTTGCACCGATCTTTATTATTAACACTTATTTATAATTATGATAGCGATTGATTTTTAAAATATTTTTTATTTAAAATGATTTAATAATATAAAATAATTAATTTTAAATATAAAATATAAATTTTAATGAAATATCCTTTAGAACGTAGTTCCAAACCTCACAATAGTTTTATTTTTAATTACAATAGTATTTTTTTTTATCATCAAATTATTATTTTTTTATTGCAATCTGTTGTGAGCTATTTTGTGACAAAAAGTCTTTTATCTTCATGTGTTATAGAGATTTAAAGGTTTTTATCATATTGTAAAACTTGATTGGAGATCGATTTAATAAGACTTGGTTTGAATTTGTAGTGGAAAAACACAAATAGAAAAAAAAAGAATCAAATTGAAAAAAAAATAAGAAAATCACGTTGTCAATCTCAAATACGCTCAAAATTTTAACTTTTATTTGGTGAAAAAAGTTCAAATGAGGTGTTTTTGACTCTCTATCTCACCGAAAAATATAGATGAGGATTGAGAAAAAAAATTCAATTTTGCGTACCTATACCGAATTAGAGATGTTTTGGATTAAAAAATTAGTTTATTGATATTCTAAAAGTATTTATTAAATATTTTTTTCATGAAAATAGGTTGATAAATAGTTTTTTTATCCAAAGAACTTCAGCCCAATTTTTCAACCAACACTTTGGTGACTACAATACTAGCAAGCAAACAATGTATCGTTTGCCATGATAAATGGCGCATTGTTTGCTTTATTTTTTAAAAATTAAAAATAAAATGATAGATAATATGTCATTTGTTATTTGAACAAAAAAAAAAAAAAGCTAGACATATGAACCCTATCTTTTTAGCTCAAGCGTCTTACCCTTTTTTTATGTTATTTTTTTTTAATTTTTTATTGAAATGCACTATAAAAAATCCTTAACATGGTATTTAATTATTATTCAATTTTTCCATGTTTCTAAATTTTAATGGAAATGTTAACAATTTCTTTTTCAATTATTATGTATATATATATATATATATATATATATATATATATATATATATATATATATGTTATTTCCTTTTTTATTTCAAATCAATATAGGTTTTTTATATAAAAAAAATATATTTGTTGTTGCTTTTTATTCAATGAACCATGCTACTAATAAAATATAATTTTTATTTTTAAAATGAAAAAAAAAATGAACCAAATATGGTAATTTTGATTTAAAAATATATATATGTCCTTAATAGTTTTATTGATTGTCTTTCCATTGTATATCTATTTTTATAATCATTTAATTAAATTAAAAATAGATTTTAGAAAGCAAGATTATTTAAACTCAGTTGGGATCATGATCTACGTAAAATTAGATAAGTTAATATGATTTGACCCGATTCAGTTTATAATATTAACATTTCAGTATATTTCTTATAAAAATACTTTAGTCAACATCATGTTTAAGGTATAGTACATAGTTTTCTTAATTATTTTAGTAGAGAAAAGTTTCTGGTTTATTAGGTTTACCCATCTAAAAACTTTAATGAATATTTTAGTGATTTTTTTTTTATATATCTCAATGATCTTTTTTAATGTAAACTATTATTTTTAACGTGAAACCCATATCCGTTTGATAGTGAGGTTGTTAAGAGATTGATATTACTTCCATATATCTCGTCGAAGGAAGGGAAATTTAATTGATAACGATTCCTAACAATATTGTTTGTTGATTCTTGATTTTAAGTCAAACAACAGGTTAGCTAATAAGGGTGAAAAGGAGACAAATAGAGAATAAAAAGAACAAAATTGAAGGTATTCTTTTTGACCCGATAGAACAGAATTAATCATATGAACTGCCCTTTCTGAGTTCCCACGGGGTTATCTTGTATCTGATATATGCAAGCCGGCTATCTTCAAACCCTCCTTTTCTGGGTTGTTTCCAGGTATCTTTACGCGATCATCAGTCCACTTTACAGAACATGTACGCATGCATCCTGCATTGTTTGAACGTTCTTGGACTACACTACTTCAAACGGAATAATCCAGTTGTTGATTTAGCAATGGATATTTGTGTGTGTATTTAATATCAGCAATGTATTTAGCAATGAAAAAATCCAAAGTTGAATTAAAAACAATAAATTATCTCTTGAAAAATAAATTATCAAAGGAATCTGCAACTAATTATCCGTTGTTGATTCCCAAAATAAGTATCCTTTTAAATCTTGATTTAAAACTAAAACTTTATATCGTTGATATAGTTATGGAGTTCTAAGAAATATTTCAGTCGTCTGTTAGCTAAACTCTCTCTCTCTCTCTCTCTCTCTCTCTCTCATTACACGCGCATACACACACATAGAAAGAGTGAGTTTTCATCTTATAGATCATGACACATGTAAATGCATGTGTAAACATATCATGCTTGAACACTTTTAATGTGTAATTGATCAATAAGACATCTACGTACAAAGATGTGAAATATAAGTGAATGATTAAGACAAGACTGCAAGCTTGTTTAATGGACAACAGGTTGTGTATGTTTATAAATACATGTTTAATTTGGTGGGTAAATTTAACTGATTAGGTAATAATAAAAAGTAATTAGAGAGGTTGGTTTACTAAGCTAACTAAAAGCATGAATATAATCAAAGATACCAACTAATATGCATCATTACCATAGTAATTAGGAGATGGGTGTGACAAACTCCTCCTTACCTATACGATAGAAAGGCAGGAAAAAGAAAGAAGTGGAAAAAAATAAAAAGTTAAGTTATAATTGGCTTCTTCAATTTGTGTAACATGCGGCAGATAATGACTGGATTTGATCGATGGCAGAAAAAATGGAGATGTTCTATAGCTGTTCATAATAATCGATGGTAGGAAAAACAAAATTGTGGTCGAGATGCAACTCTGATTAATATCGGGATATATAATCATCAGCATTCACCAGATAGAGAGGACCTACCATGATCTTTCAGTATGCCACGTCACAATTTCCAGCTGGAGGATCCCGGAAAGTAGATGAATTATTGGAATGTGGATACCACAAGGTAAAAGGGAATCTAACGACATTTATCACCATATGGCATGGTCTCGAGATCATGACAGCTCTTACTGCTTCCACTAAGACCTCCATCATATGCATGGTGAAGGTGGGCTCATCATCATCATCATCATCATCGAATGATTACCTTCTCGGTGTATGAAGTAGATTGCCCTACTCTATAAAACGAGAACATTGCTCGTGTTTTAATGGAAATGAGGCAGTACTGGCTGGTGAGGGTGAACACGAGGGTGAGGATGTTAGGAAAAGCTCGACACCATTATGAATGATGGGGCAAGAGCATGGTTGTTTGGTTCCAGTCGGAGACCGTGATTGATGACACCAAGGAAACATTGGTGAAGCCATCATTTGATGAGGGAGTGTTTTCCTTTCCGAGTGTGGAACCCGTCAAGATATTTGGCCACCATGCACTCCTTTTCCATTATCCTCCACTCCCAATCCTGACATGTCATTTTCATGAATTGATATTTATATTTAGTCTGTCATCCATTACTGCAACTCTCTCCCGCAGCCGCTCTTTCAGTTCTCTTCCAATCCTCTCATCACAGATTTTGAGGAGAGGGTAACCACCTTCCGAGCAAAAGAAATTTGTTCCTTATAAGCTCTGTGGAACTCTTATAATTCAATTTAATTTTAAGGGTTAAATATATTTTTTAGTTTAAAATCTTTTTAAGTGTATTTATTTGAATTCCAAATAAAATTTAATTGCTAAAAAATAACCAAAAACAAATCAGAGAAGAGACACCCTCTTATTTGCTATCCTTTTGGAATTGACATTAAAAATATTATTTCAAAATACCCTTAATGCAAACTTGATTTCTTACAAAACTCTTCACTGTCTCTTTCCCTCATTTTCTAACACTTTCTTTCGCATAGTGGGATTACTGTAGAAAATATATAGGCTAATGTCTAAAAAGTTTTGAGCTGGGTTCCTTTGACCAAATTGTAATTTGTAACAAATGATTTATGTAACAAAAATGAATTATAAATTAAACTCAAAATAGTTAATATTGCTAATTCAATTTATTTTTACAGTATTCCAAACACTTGAATTGAATTTATTTTTGTGGTATGAGAATTGTAATAGATTATGAATTGAATTTAATTTTGGTTCCAAACATATTAATGCTTTAGCTCTTTCCGTTCCTTGGATCAAGCCCAGAAAAACTTCTCAAAAACCTTGGGCCAACGTACGAGCAGTAACCATTCGGACCTTCAATGGCTTCATACTTGCCAACTTTCCAGCTTCAGAATCGGTTTAAAATCCATCACTGTAATTTTTAAACCCAACAATTAATCGACATTAATGACCCTTGTTTACCTGGACATATAAACTTGCATAAGAAGACATAACAAAAGCTAGTAGCCTTGAAACAATGCACGTATGATCAAAGGCTGATTTGAGTTGCTAGGGCAAGCATGGGGTCGTGAGCTAAACAATGCACGTATGATCAAAGGTTGCTGTCTGCCAGAGGGATGGGAAGTATAATTGAGTAACTGAGGCCCAATCAAGTAAGAATCCAGTTACAGTTATTGCTCAAGTTTACCTAAACAACGAGATTCCATATCTCGTCTTCGTATAGATGGTATTTTAACTTGGCAATTAAATAAAAAAATACATGCATTTATGGGTATTCGAAACTAAAAAAGGCCTAATTAAAATGTGAGTAAAGTAAACAAGGGAAAGCCTAATGGGGCTAAGGTTGACAAAAAGCTTTGAATGACGATCAATAAAGAGATCAGTGTTCCGTGGAGGGCAGAGCGCATGACGGGAATGTTAATTTGATCCTCGAGAGTATTTTCATATGAGCTCCACGTCCAGCATCAGACCATGCTTTATAAGAAACTTTTATGCCTTCTCTCCGTAGGATTTCTCAAGGACTGAGACCCCTGGTCCATATATCAATCGGCAGCGCTCATCGAACGAACCAACCAGTCGGGAGACTACCTCCTTGAAAAACATGGATGCCACCTGTCAAACAAAGCCCTCGCTAAATCAAGATATACCAGATTTTGTAAAACAATCTTGAAGCCTCAAGCATGCTACAGATATTCTTTCCATGAGAAATATATGAGTGCTGACATGGTAAAATTATGCTGGTGACTGAATTTTGAGCTATGAGAAGATGACTAATCCAGAGTTACAGCAAGTCACCACTACCCCCACCTATCCCAATTTAGGTTGGCCTTTTTCAATGACATTTAAAACTTATAAATCTGAAATGGCCCATCACTACTACCACAGTGATCCCAATCTACAACTTATAGGCTGAGACTTTGAATTGTCATTCCAAAACAAAAGGTTTTGGCAATCCAGAATTTTCCTCCAATCTTTTCACCTGTTTTTTCAAGGCAACACAATCCTGGTGCGAATTACACCCAGCCCATCATACCATAAATCCATTCATATAACAACTCCATCATCCCATTCTGATGTAGTGTAACTAGAACTAGGAGGAGGCTAGAGAAACAACGATGATAAAAGCAGCTCCTTCCCTCCATCTGCTTTGTTTGTTTGAGCTATATATGTAGTTTGTGCTTTATTTCATAAAAGAAAAGACCTTTTCTTTTCTTTTTTTGAAAAAAAGGCCAAATAAAAAACAGAGTGTCAATTTTGCAGGCTACATTCATCCTTTGATCATTGAAATCAATTGTGTCCAAACTACAAACATGGACAAGAGCCAAGTGTAACGTTCATAGGAGAGTGAACAGTTTTTTTCTCATCCAGCTACATTTCCACTTTTCAATTTCAGGTTAGAAATGTTCTTCAAACCATTATGAAAGTGCTATTGTCAATCTACAAATTTACAATTTTTTCCTCAAAACTAGCACAACAAATCACCCCCCTTCTCATATTTTTCATGCCAACCAATTTAATATTTTCAATTGGCAAAATTAGGCTTCTTAAGTGACTGTGACTAACTGTACCAGGTATGCTAACCAAGGAGGATAGATTTCCTATTCAAGTGTTTGAGACCCATATGAGAAATTACTAAAGACAGAATGATGCAATAAATACCTTTTCATATCAAACTGTGTCTTCATTTATCAAATTGCAAGTCTACTCAGCAACTACAGTTTACAAACTAAAACAATAGGCTCGTTGGGACTTCTGAAATGTTTGGCCCCTCTTTGAAGAGCAGGTATGCTAATGCTTTTGGAATTTCTATATACACACATCATAGAAGCACAATAGATTGGAGTTTCATGTGAACTAAATTACTTTATTTTTAATTGGTGCATTTAACTTTGTGCAAAGAAATATATGCTTCTGAAAAGATTGATAACTCATTCACACAACTGACAACTACAAAATCACAGAGTAAAGCTCTTACAGGAAAGTGGACACTGTTTTCATCCAATTTTGTGTCCACTTTCCAGTTTCACTTCAGAATAATGCCCTCAAAAGATATTCAAAATGTTATTCTACATTATTCTTTTTGAGATTTTAATTTAAACATCACTTATAAGCATAAATCAGGCATCATGAAGTTAGATATCAGTCACATTACAAGTGAGAATATTGGTGTTGACAAGGGGCATGGAGTTATTTTTGCATTCAGCATGCATGTGTAGTTTGATTGTTTTTTGATAGCATGCCACCTTATCCCACTTCAAATTGTAACTTTTCTATCAGTAATTAGTTTCTAATCCATTTTCAATATCTTTCAAAAGTGCCAATCAAGTTTATGCCTTGATAAAATGTCTAGTAAAAGTGTAAGCCAAACTGCAAGATGTCGCGTGCCTCTTTTAAATTTCAAATGGAGCAATTCCGCATTTTTCATTTATTTAGTAACTTTTCTGCTAGCAAAAAACAAATACGTCATAAAAAGCATCTATATAATCATTTGCACAATGAGTGGTGAATGAAACATGCAAGAGAAGCATGTATTCAACTTCATAATTTCAAATTAAAACTAACAAATTCAAGAAAATAAGATCTTTACCTGTCTGTAAAGTGGTGACTGGAATTTGAAGTCCACTAAAAAATAAAGTTCACAAGATCCTGGAACTGGCCCCGGATTGAATTCCCAAATATTTATCAAATGGTCAAAGAGGTTACTCTCTGATGAAGTTGTCTGGAAGTAAAGGACAGTCAAAAGTAACATTATCAACAAAAAAAAAGACTTGAAAACAAATGATAGTAGCAACTTTAGTTTGAGAATAAGAAAAAAAAAACAAAATATTCAATTGCAAGTATAAGAACTAACTCAGGTATTTAATACAGCAACTTTTCCACACTAAAGACTTCCTGAACTGGGAGCAACTTCTTACTAAATAGGTGAGTGGTATGAGAATTGCCCTCGAGATTTTAATTCAAGTGTCTCAAAAAGCAAGCAGTGTAAAAACTACCGCAAGTTTGCTTATAATCAATACATGTATTAGAGACATTTGTTCAATCAAATTTATTTGATGACAACATTGCTGCCTAATTTTGAACATTGATTTTCAACTTGCTTTTTCTCCTTCATAAGGGCAAATTTCTGTTTTTTTTAATTTTGTATACCTCCTTTTACCTGCAAGTCTGAACTTCAATGCCAAAAAGAGCCACTAAAATTTCAGCCACACTCCTTGATGGAATCCACAATTAGCATTCTCATTCGGAGACATGTAATTAGATGCAAATCTCACACCAAGAAGCAGATGTGTTTACCTTGAGAAACTTCGGTCTATTTAATTCTACATGAGAAACATAGCTCTCGACGAGAAACTTAAAACCAATCTCCAACTCCGCATCAAATGATCCATCTGGGTACTGTTTCAGTATCTCCGACCGCTGACACCACGGTACAAACCCATGATACAGATCAACGGCAGCAACCACATCAAATAACTGCTCCGGAGAATACCTAAATTCCACAAAAATAACACAGCAAAACAGCTCAATCATAAAAAAACAAAAAAAAAAAACTAATTTCTGAATTTGCATTGCAGCATTAAAATCCTCAAGGTAATACAATAGGAGTTAGTAAAATGAAATAACTAAATTACCCTAACACGCGCCTCTCTTCGTAAACCTTCGATAAAACACCACCTTCTTCACCGTCACCGCAGCCAAGAAACCCTCGTTTTATAGTAGTGTTATTATACAAATTTCCTGATGCGAGATCAAAATCTTTCCGGTTATTGTAAGTTCCTCTACTAATTGATGGATTCAAGATACCGGCAAGGCTACTCAAGCATCGAGTTTGATCGAATTTGTGGCTATTATGATTTATTGCGGACCTGAAGAGATGTTTCCATACATTTTCACGGGTTATTAAGGAACGGATTGCTTTCGAGGTTGACATTGTAAATATAGGTGAATGTTGATTTTGGATGAATGAAAATCACTGCAAAAAATTGGAGAAAATTGAATGAGATAGGGACGAATTGAAACCCTAGAATTTTGGGGTGAAGAAGAAGAAAGGACAGGGAGCGTACATTATTAAAAGACCACAAAATAATTTATTTCCACAGCGAAGGGCGCCAATTTGGACAGCAACGCGAGACCGATGGACGGATGGAGGATTGGATGTGCGTATAATAAGTTGTTTTTCACAATCACACTATGTTGGTATATTCATGTTAAACGTGATTAATTTGATAATATAAAAAAAATTAAAGCAATAATAATAAAGATAAATTAAAAGAATATTTTCCCATACAAAATTGGATTAACATGCAAAATTTATTATCTGGAGAATAAAATCAAGATAGCCCCGTGTAAGAATGGAATTGTGAAAATCAATTATAAAAAAATAAAAGAAAAATTAAATCAAATAGGTCAAATTTTTCAAGCCTATGATCTAAAAGGTTAATAAAATCCTGATTAAAAAAATATTGAGATATAAAATAAATAAATAAAATTCAAATAAAAAAAGAATTAAAAACAAAACAAGTAGGAATAAAAAATAAAAACTAAATTTGATATAGAATAAAATGAACTAAAATATCAAGGGTGTAGTTGAAAAAAAATCAATTAAAAGAATTATATAAGATATTGAGGGATGCAATTGAAAAGCTAATTTAATTAAGAGAATGATTAAAAAACTAACAATTAAAATAATGAGAACCATATCTAAAAGTTGAAAAAAATAAATCAGGGTTAAATTAAAGAAAAAATTAATTCCATGGGTTATTTAAAAAAACAACAATAAAAAAATAAAAATCATATCTAAAAGAAAAAAAATCAAAGAATTGCTTTAAAAATAAGTAGGAAAAGACTTTAAAACTGATAGGGAGATAAAAGAATAAAAAGGAAAAAAAAAAAGAAATGGCCACTCACACAAAACTTAACATAGTTTTACCTGGTGTACCATCCTGTAATGAAGGTGTTGCTGTGAGGATTTAAAATGTCATTGTGGAAGTTGGAGTTTAACCACCAGACAACTTTACAAGTATCGTTCAAAGACTAAAAGAGTACCTAAATACAACCGTTTTTTTAGATAAAATAATATTTTATATATATCAAATATTAAATTGTTCTTATTCAAACTCGATAATTATAGAAAAAAATTAAAAAAACAAGAACACCCTTTACCCAAAGGAAAGACAATTATAATTCAAGAGTCTTTTAGTAATCTTACTGTGCAACCATTAAAAAAAAAAAAAAAAGTTGAAAGTACCCCTACCCGCCAGTGTTTAAGTTTTTGCCTCTAATGGCATGTCAGTAATTTCACCCCTGCTTTCAAGATCACATGTTATGTTTATAGGGATAAAAATAAAATCATCATTTAACTATTATAATTTACTTGTCAGCGTTTAAGTTTTTGCCTCCAATGGTATGTCAGTAATTTTACTATGCAGATAACAACAAAAAGATTATTATACCCCCGCTTCCAATATCAAGTATGTTATGTTTATAGGGATAAAATCATCATTTAACTATTATAACCTACAATAATAACGAGTTTATGTGCAGAGTCATAAATGCAAATTAAAATAAGTAACCCTTTTAGTTTCACGGTTGGATGTTTTATTTTTTATCAATTTAAGTCGTCATTTGTCAGTAAAGTTCTTTGTCAAATCTCTCATGTTAGGTCCTCAGTGATGTGTCCATTAAATGATTATTAAATGGTTAGAGAACCATGCTACATGGTGGATCAAGTAATAAAAAAAAAATTACCTTAACAAATATATATATATATATATATATATATAAAGTTTGTAGAGAATTATTTGGGTATTTTTATCCAATCTAACTTAATGGACCAATTTTAAAATTTTTTGATTTGATTTTTTTGTTCAAACTAAATTTAAAATTAAATAATATGAAAGTTATCCCAACTTTAATTAGTCAACTTGCTTCATTAAAAGATATTCCAATCGACTAGCGAGATAAAAATAAAAATGAATTTTAGAAAAAAATAATGAAATTGACATAAAAAACCTTTTATGACTCAACTTATTGTCTAGCATGGGTTTAAAATTAAAATGTGCTTGAATCGTTTTGACTTGACCTGGTCGACGTTGTTGATCCAAAGACAATCTAGTCGACTAATAAGAAAAAACCAAGAAAAAAATCAACAAAATAAAAAAACCCTCCTAGCTCGACTCATTACTTTGCTTGGATTTAAAATTAAATTATATTGGAATAATGTGACCCAATCAATTTAACTGGTCCAAAAACAACCAAATAACTATTAAAAAAAGTCTAAAAATAAGATTGAGAAAACAAAAACAAAATTTTAATTCAAAAATGAAGGAAAATAAAAAGAATAAGGATCTGAATTATTATTTTTAAAAAATAAAAAAAGAAGCTTCACTGGTAATTTTTGTGTGTGTGTGTGATAATTTCTTCAAAGCAGTTCTTTAATTTGTTTTTCCATCATGTTTGGTCAATTTTCTTTTGATTATTATTTTGTGTTTTTTTTAATAATCTTCAAAGCTAGATTTTTTTTAATTTCATCATTCTTTAATTTTTTTTTTATCTCACAAATCCAAATCGGTCCTTTTTTTTTTTGTTTTTATTTGGTTTAATTATTATTTGAGATAATTTTTAAAATTATTATTTTTTAGTTGTATTTTTTTTTTATCGGAAGGGTTTCAATTGATATTTATTTTTTTATTTATTTTTTAATTGATTAGCTTCTTAACTGAGCCCGATGGTAGGATTTCACATGTTATGAGTATGAGAGATTAACCCGGATTTTTGAGATTCACTAGGATTTGCATGTTTTTTCTTTTTTAATTTTTTAAAACTTATATTTTTTTAGTTTCATCGTTCGATATTTATGTAGTTGGAGATTGGCTCCATTATTATTTTTATTTGCTTTCTATATAATTTTTCACTGTTTTTAAAATAACTTGAGTTATTTTGAGTCTTTTTTATCTATTGTTCTTTATTAAATTTATCTTTTTTATAATAAATTTTTTTTGAATTAAATCAAATTAATTGATTAAATATAAACATGAAATGCTCATGAAAAATTTATGATGTTAAGGGAGTAGCTAATAATATCTTATTAGTTACTTCCTAGACTACCATGAGGAAAGAGACAAATAAAAATTTTTTAAAAAAAAATAAAACTCATATTTGTTGAAAGTGATAAAATATACCCAACTAAGATTTTTATCTTCTACCTGTATTTATTTTTTCTTTAAAATGAGCCTAACTAGTAAAGAATGTCACTAGTTACTCCACGAACACCATAAAATTTCTCAATCACTTCATGATATCTTCTTTTGTTTTCTTTCTTGGTCGTGGCTCTGATGGTGCATGCAATCTCCTTTAGTGTTATCATATAGCCTTTCACAGTGACGTTAAAACCTTATTGATTAACTCTTTTTTATGTCTTTTTTTTTTTCTTTCAAGTATAATATTAAAAGTTTATCTTTTATAGTTAGTTATTGCTAGTTTTTTTATTGCGTTATTTACCGTTGATATTTTTTTAAATTATATCATTAAATTAATTAAATTTATCGAATCCAGTTAAATCAATAACCCATAACCCGGGTTTTAATTTTTTTTTGTTTTTTCAAACATTGGTGTCACTTGATTTTTTTTCATATCCAAAAATATATTTTTAAAAAAATTAACCTAACTGCAGTATAGTATAGATCACCTATCTTGTAACAAACTAAATTTTTTGCATAATGTGAGAGACCATATTTATAACATGCACACATTCCTTTTTTAGAATAATTGTTTTTTAACCAACTCGCAGCAGCTATTATATACGGGACCAAATATATGGACTTCAAAACCAGCGAAATGGAAGGAAAAAAAGAGAAGTCCTCGTTCACAGTGAGCCCCCCTGATCATGAAAATGTTTATTGGGCTTGTGAATATATACTAAGGTCTTTAAGTTCGAGCCCAGCAGGGAAGCAAAATCGGGTTAAAAGACTTCATTTTTTTAATGTTCAATGTAGCTGTGTATAAAACTTTCGATGTATGCATGGTATCAACCCGCCAACTGTTTTAAATTACTAAAAAAAAATATAAAAAAGAAAAAAGAAAAGAACCGTCTTAAATTAGCTCAGGCATCGGTTGCATGGAAATAAATCTTTTCTAATGAGATAACCTTCTTAGTTACCCAAACTCAATACCTACTGAATAGCTGTGCTTCAATAACTATCATCATTGCTTACACACAAACCTTAATTGTACTACAAAATCTGTTGACTTATGTCAACATATGAAGCAACCGACATGCAACATAAACAGTTGCCACAACTATATAAAAGGTTATAAGCAGATAAAGGATTAGTAGCCCTCCGTAACAGAGCATCCCCCCACCTCCTCCCTGTCTTTGTAGCATCAAATAATGCCAGCTATTCGTTGCTGTAACCATGTTAAGAAATGCCTCGCCGCATCCCCCCCATTCAAAAGAAAAGGAAAAAAAAATGCTTGTCCAGTCACTTCAAGGGTTAGAAAATTAGTCACACAAGCCAGCGACTTTCAGATCAGTATTGCAAGTCCTTTATTTAGCTGCAGAAATACTCTCAGTAACGTCTTCTTCTACAGGAGTCTTGCTGCGGGGAACAACCTGTAAAGGCAGTTAATGAGGGGGGCTAAACTGAGACTGCAATGCTGAAATTATGCCGTGACCTAGAGTCCGAATGAAAGGGTGCTGCTCAACCAAATTTAGAGATTACCTGGTCACAACTCGAAGGATCAGTTTTCAGAGTTTTCAACCTTTTTGAGCTGAAAGAACTGCTTGCCCTTTCACCTTCGATGTCTTCGTCAACAAAGTTCTGGCCTGACATCTCTACAAGAATAATGAAGATGCCGCTCAGTTTGATAGCAGAAGAAGATGTTTAAAGCATCCAATCGTTTTGTATTCTTTCTCCTGAAGCATTAGCACTTGAAACATTTTTCAGGACACCTAAGCATGGATAGCCACAAGGAACTAGGACTACCATGTTTATATAACTAAACAAATCCGTTCACTTTTTCCATAGTTAGAACAAATGCAGTACGGAAATTACTCTCCACATTTTAGTTGTTCTTCTTCTTTTAATTCACTAATTTAATGCACAATAGAAACTACTTTCTCGACTTTCAAACCCCCAGACTCCCCTATTTTTACCCACACAAAGTTTCTTTTGTTCAAATTCTTTGTAACACACTACTGTAGTAGTATTTTCGGAAACACTTGGATTCCAGGAAAATTTTTGTTCTGCCAGCCTTCATCTCTTACATATCTGCATGCGTGAGAGTATCCTTCAAGTCTACAGGTAGAACGATAAATTATCCCAGCCCTACAATTCATATATCATCGTACTTGACATAGTGACGTGGAAAAAGGAGCGTGATGATCCTGCCGATTTAATTTAAATATCCAACAGTAAATGATCAAGGAATCAACTAACAGAATTCATAGAAAACATGTATGAATTCTCAGTCTTCCCTAATCTTTTATTGTTGCAGTAGTTGTAGATATGGAGGAAAGAAGGAAAAGCATTGCAATGCAGAGCAGAAAAGGAGAATCTTTAAGGAAACACAGCAAACATAATTAAGAGCACCTGTGTTGCTTTCAACGAAATCACGATGCCATGAAAAAGAGTTGCCAAAATGAGAAAGTTTTGAATTAGTTGCTGGACAGCAGAGAACTGCTTTCTTCCATTTTAAATTGATTCCTCGACTTTGGATAGCACACTCTTGAAGAGCAGGAGATGTTGCACCTTCTGGTTTGCTTGCAGGCGTAAATTGTTGAATCCATGGGCTTGATAAAAACCCACGGGAGTCCTTCGCTGAGCTTAGTTGAGATTCAGGTCTTCGAAAATTGATTTTCTGCCAGCCGCCACGTCGAAGAACCTTAAACTGGAATAAATTTGAAATGAGGACAAAACAGAAGAAGAAACACTTACCAAGACAAAACATAGGCAATCGCAAACACACAGAAACAATAGCAAAAGGGAAGAGCACCAAAGCTAACAGAAGAGATTAGTTTCGAACCTGGCCAGAAGGCCTACAGGTGCTACAATTGACTTCCCCAGACAAGTTTGGAACTGACCTCCCCTTCTGGGAACGCCAACCAAGAAGATCTATCGAATTGTATAATTGATTAACAAATGAAGCCTCCATGGATTTAAGATAAAGATTGTGCTTCTCATCTGTCCATTCTGAAGACATGGATTCTATCATCGGTGAATCCTGACATGTATAGTTAACATTATAATTAGAATTAGAATCCTTGAAAATTAAAAAAAACGATCGTTTAATTCCCATGTATGATGTTCTTCATTTAATCTTGTGGTAAGAAAAAATCCTCACGAGCTGCCAACAGATTGTTATTTAAACAATTGAACCATCTTCCTTCTTAGGTTGAAGGAACAAAACAAGTAATAATAACTTCCACAAAAATCCACAGATCATGAAACCTACTTTCCTAGCACAATTTCCTTAAAAACAATCACAACTTTTATATTTTATTTTTTCAAGGATAAAAAGCAGAGATCTTATGTCGTAATAATCAAATGATTTTTTAACTCAACATTCATGATTATAAGAATTAAGGACATCAGAACCATATATCGGTGAATCACAAACATAATGAATAGTGTTAAAAAACAAACAAACAAACATATATATATATTCTTTGCGATTTTAAATATTGAAAGAAAACAAATTAATGTTGCTTTACAGTTTATAAGAAAGAAAAAGAAAAAGAAATCATACACACACTACTATATTGGCTCTTCAAAAGAAGAAAAAAGTAAATAAAAAAGGTATCAAAACTGCGCTAAGAATCAACAAAAAAAGCAGGCAAAAACAAATAAATTTGCAACAGCTAATCCAAGAAGACAGTACCTGTAATTGAGCCAACTCGACTGACTCGTGACCAGTTAACCCAGACGTTTCTGATCTCGTTCGACTTTCACTTTCTCTATAACCATCCATGTACAGCATAAAATAATAACTTCACAAAATTAAAGGATTAGATTTTCAGATTCAGAGAAACTTAAGGGGAAAAAAATTGAGGGAGAGAGAGAGAAAGGGAAACGTGAAGAATGAGAAGAGGGAGTTGGGACAAAAGAACGTTACAGTTGTCACCGCTTTTACACGTGTCATGGAGCCATCACTTGCCACGTCAGTAATGCAGACTAGTTAGCGCGAAGGCAGAGGCAGATATTTTTTTTTTTATTCCAGTGTCGAAAATATCTTCTTCACTTTAGTCTGTCTTGACCTTTCAGATGCGTTAAGGATATTACGTGGCGCTCGCGACTGTGACCTATGATATTATCAGCCATCGTTTTTTTTATTATTATTTTTAAACTCTGGCGGTTGCAATTATTTATCAGCACTGTCTCTCTCTCTCTCTCTCTCTTTCTCTCTCTAATCCTTAACTCCCGCTTCCCGCGCATGTTCTTACTTTACGGCATCGTTTTGCCTCTCTTGTCGGGATTTTTGCATTTTCAATGCACACGTTGTTGTTTTTATGCTCGTTTTTCTATTTACCAGCATGAGATTTCGGGTTCATTTTTTTTTTTCTGATATATTATGTGATATATGGTTGAAGTAAGTTGCTGTATGAAGTTTCTCCTTTCTATGAGTAATGCATGTTCATAAAGCTAAAATAAAAAATTATTAATTTATTATATTCAATGCAAAATTAATTAACGTCTCGGATGAAATTTTTTTTTTTGGCTGAAACTTGCAAAGGAAGATTCCTAGTAACATTAATAATTCCTAAAACACCCTGGAAAATCATTAAAAAGAACTACGAATCAAACCAAATAAAAGTATTTTTACATGCAATATTTATCTACTTTTCTTAAATCTAGTTAAAGAGAAAACTATCCCAGTTGAATCTCTTATTTTCAAAATTTATCTATTCTTACTAATATAATTTTTTTTATAATTGAAATGTGATCGATTAAATATTTTTTCTCTTCTCTCTCAACATTTAAAAGATTAAAACATGAAAAAAATGATTAAGTTTAGGACTATAATACAAAATGCTAAAACAATAGGGACCAAAACATAAAAATTTAGGGACCAAATTGCATTTTTTCATGCCTTGTAAGCAATAAAAATGAAAATAGTCTTGTTTTTCATGCTAGTTTTGATGATTATTGTTTTAATTGTTCTAACTATATCTAAAACTTTATTTCATTAAAAGATTGTGCTGTTCTCGGTCACATAACACAAAATGCTTTTTCTTTAATTTATTGAGGTTGCATTGTTCCCAATAGAAAAAAAAAAAAAAAAAAAAACAGAGCACAAACAATATTTTAAGGTATACCCGATGACTGATGACGACTTGAGATCCAATTTAGATTGGATTTGAGATTAAACAAATCAAATAATTGACTTAATTAGATTTAACTAAAACTCAGTTGATCTAATTTAACTTAGCTTAAACTTGATAAGTCAACTGTTTTATATATATTATATATATATATATATATATATATCAAGATCACTGGCATTTTAGGCCACTATATTCTGGCCTCTTGTTCTACTTCAAAATTATGTAACAAACTATTATTTTATTATCAAAGTATCATGATCTCTTTTTGTTTTTCACTCGCTTGTTGACCCAACTTGTCATCTTTAACTTCCTCATTTCTCATAAAAATCTCTAAATCAGCTCATTTGTTTAATTTGTCCTCTTCAAACAATACCATGGAGACAACATGCATTGGTGATGCTTTTCTCTTCATTCTCTTCATTGGTGATGGTTGTACTATTTTCTTTTTTTATCTTTAATTTTTTAAAACCTCTATTTGATTCCTAAAAAACTGAAATGAAAGAAAATCATAACAATAAAAACAATCTTGACTGATTTAATTTAGTTGGATCTCCAGTTATTAAGTTCAATTTTAACATTATTTTGTTTTTTAAAAAATATATATATAAAAATATATAAATTGTGTTGTTCTCAACAATACGCATTCACAAATTTTTTATTTCTTTTCTTTAAGATTGATTACAGTATTGAAAACAATCGTAGCCTCAAAAAATTATATTTCAAAAAAAAATTGTATCGAGCTACACGAAAAATATACATAAGGAGATCAGCCAATCCCCTGTAAACATTGACGCGCGCGCGCAAACACGTGAAGTACTCGAGAGTTGCTTTTTCGTACCTGGCTCTGACACGTGTGAGAGGAAGACAAGCTCCCAACAAATTGTTTTCGATTTGAACTGAACTATTTAGTTGCTATGAAGTACCAAAACAGATTCGTGTATGCAAAAATCATTGTGGCCCAGAAATGCAGCTTACAAGCACTTGTAAAATCATGGTGTCCTTGTTCATGTCTTCCGATTCAGATTTCAGCCTCGAATAATTCTCCCTTTGTAGATTGCAGAACTAGGAATATCGACAGCACTTTGCAGCAAAGCATGATACTTGGATCTCATGTTTCCGGCTTCTGCTCACCTTCTGATGTTGCAGTCTCTTGCAGGTCAATCTGACCTGAATTGGCCGAAAGAGAAATAAACATTAAATTAAGCCAACGATTACAAGCACTTGTAAAATCAGGTACTAGCTTAATCCTTAATTTTTTCAACCACGCTGGCTCATCCAACAACAAAACAGATTAAAGTCTTGTGATGTTACAATATAATCACGCAAACATGGCTCGATGATATGATACATTGTTGATGCCAGGCTAGGCAGTTGTCATGAGGAAACAACCAATTACTGAATCCGTCATCGAAATAGCAGCACCTCCAATATTTTACCGCCACCACCAGTGGCGCAACAACTCCACACGATTACCACATTGAAATTTAATTGAAGGAAAAGTAATCATACCTAACAAGGAAATCAGAGATGGAGCCTTCGAAGAGTCATTCAATTTCATGTCTGTACCTGAAATCAGCATCCAAAGTCAATATGACACTAGCCAGCTATTCATGCGATTTATGGCCAATTTGTTTACAGCATTGCTAATTTGCAGTTTGAGCGTAGTCAAATATAATGAGCACCATTTAGAAAAACAAGGCATAGGCTCAAGTGAAGTATTGTGAAAAATATAATAACGAAAATAGAAAATAAAGAAAAGCTCTCTACATTTCGTTTGCGTTTATATAACTTAAATTTCTGACCAGGCGAAGTCACATAAGAAACTCATCATGTATATGTACTTATTGACTCCTAAGTGTGTTGCAGAATGACCACTGTCTTCAGTTTTTCTTCCGCAGTTTTCTAAGGTAATGCAGATTAAATTCCAAGTGTTCAGATTTCAGCTGGGCCAGAGTCCCTTGTCGTTGACTCAAAATTTTAGATAATGTGCTAAAATGGTTAAACAAAAGAGAGGACAAGAAAATGAAGATACCAAAGGAAAGCTGCCAAACTCCAAAGCAGCTTACCTGAACTTTCCATTGATTTAAGGACGTCTGATTTCTTATAAGTAAATCCAATAAAATTGGTATCTTTTGATGTCAACATCTGCACCATGGACCAAGAAAAACAAACTGAAAAGTTATCACCACAGCTAACATAAACCTTAGGGGAAAAAATGGGATATAGGGATGCATGTTTTAAGAAGAAAATTGTGCACATGTATGGAAAAATCATAGAACCATAATCTATCAGGGTAATTATATAACTGAGCTGCCAAGACAAACCCAGGGACATAATGAAACAATTTCTCTTACAATTTTTACAACAATATAGCCATGTTATCGTGACTGACAAGAATCCTTTGGACCATTTCTCTAAAGCTCATGGATATAAACTTGGATTAATTTTTAAGGACTTCTCTGCGTAAATAAAAAGTTAAACTTCAGATAATGTTGTTACCTTCCTCCAAGGCCCTACACTTGGTATTGTGGACGGTGGGCCTTCCAGCTGCCAAAAAGAAAAAGCTTAGCGAAAGTTATTTTAAGAGGAAAACATATCCACATATAAACAAGAACGCGATAATAAATGTGTGTCCCAAGCCAACTTGTCAAACTTCAGCCAAGGCATAGCACGAAAATTACTTATTTTTAAAGAGCTTAAACATCCTATCAAATTCTAGGAAGCATTTAAATAATTATTAAATAGCCTGTTGCTTTGAATAGAGAAACTGTTGATATGGGATCTCTTTTTGTAGAACTGATAGTTGCAGGAGTTCCTAGGTAAGTTGAATGTGCTTGAAAATTGTGAGGACATCATACATCATATCAGAGTCAAATTTTACCCTAAATGAGACTATGAATTACATGTTGCAATCTTTTACAATGTACTCACATCAGGAAACTTCTCAAAGTTCTGAGTATCCAAGTCTCCATTGACTGTAGGCTTATATGCAGCTTCCAATTCATACAGAAAATCCCACTGAGTGCTCCTGAACCATGGATGCACCTGAAACAATGGAGAATTCAGAACAGATTACTAACAATCTCAAACCCCTCCGTTGCAGTATAAAGGTATTGATGGCAATTTCACAATGCTCCAAAAGCAGCCAGCAATAACACATAACAATTTGCAAAATTGAGAATAAAATTGAGGCATGCATGTTTTACATCTTGATAACTTCAAGGTGGCAGATTCACCTCTTTGATAATGTATCAATGCTTAACCTATCCTGGAAATTGAAAGAGTTTAACAAGAGCAGAAATATCTGCAGCTTTGTTTGATGTGTATGATGAATGTTGTTATTATTAGGAAAACAATTACTTTCAATTCTTCAACTCCTCTGGTCCCCAGCCTTGTTTCAACATCACAGAGCAAGTGGCAAATAAGATCTTTGGCCTCGCTTGATATCTTTGGTTCCTCAGGGAATTTAAGGCATGTTTTCCAATTGATTATCTGATAGAAACAGATACATTGACGATTTAGTAACCATGAAGAATTCTGAGAAAATAATGGAGAACAAAACTTAGGCACAACCTTGCGGCATGTGATCCTTGGTTCATCAGAGCAGAAGGGAGGATAGCCTATAAGCATCTCATACATGATAGCACCAAGGGACCACCAATCACACTCCATTCCATACCCCTTCTTTAGTAGCACTTCAGGAGCCATATAATCAAGAGTTCCAACTGTTGAATAAGCCTGAAGATAAATGTTAAATGATAATTGGCCACATGCAAAAATTACTGTTCCAGAAGAAGGCGGATAGAAAAATCTTGAACAGCATTTGATTTTCATAAAAAGTCAAAACCCGACTTGCTGCCAAAATATGCACCTTGCATAAATTACAGATACCTAGCAATGCTAAAAAATCAGAATATGCCAAAATGTGGCTTCAGAAAAAATGGATAAAGATCATACCAATGCACGTCGATTGCGTTTCCATTGTTGCAATTTTTCTTTCGGCATCAACCAGGGGGGTCTGTCACTGGTAGAATGCCCTTCAGATTCATTTCTTCCTTCCTGGGTAGAAAAATTTTCATTTTCCAGTAAATTTGAATACTTATCATCCAAAGGTTTGCACAAGCCAAAATCTGAAAGCTTTAAATGGCCATTTTTGTCCAGTATCAGGTTATCTGGTTTTATGTCCCTGCATGGAGAGCGTTCTCTGAGTAAAGAAAAAGAAAAACTGAACAGTATGTTAATTCTCTGAGAAAATTCTAGTGATAGTCTGCTATCAATCTAAAAATCTTCTAAGGTGGTCCTGACCTAGCACAAGAACAATTTATGAGACTTGTGGCCCGCTGTGACTCCTCAACCAGTGTCCTGGCTTCAAATGAAACTTACGATAAGCATGGACAAATCTATGAGTATAAATGCCATGGTCTTTGCAGGACTGAACCGTTTGGCTCCCCAAAAGATGAATTAAGAAATTAGGTCCATAAAAACCCATGAAGTCGAAGATTGAGCTCAGATGTGCTAATTTGACAGGTCACGGAGACTGGGCCAAAAATTGGCATTCCAATCTGGACATATACAAGGATCCACACATTTAATATCCTAAAACTCGGTCCATGCCATTAATAACTAAAGGCACACCAATCCCACAGGTAAATTATGGAAGCTTCTAAGCTCAATAATCACAATATTGACATACCTGTGAACATAATTGTGTTGGTGAATTGATTGTATGGCTAGAACGCTCTCCGCTATGTAAAAACGTGCAACATCTTCAGAAAGAATATCTTCTCTCATCAATAATGTCATTATGTCTCCACCAGGTAAATACTCCATAATCAGATACAAGAAATCAGAATCTTGAAAAGAGTAGAAAAGTTTTACTATGCACCGACTATCAACCTCCGCCAGTAAGTTCCTCTCTGATCGGACGTGCTCAACCTTAAAACAGAGGGAAAAGGAAAAGATCAATACAAGTCACAAACGCACACTGAGTTTAGTTGAGTACGGACTGTGTATGATTGATCTCCGAATTCAGACAAGTCAAGCATGCTTTATTAATTACTACACAGTACCTTGTACTTATAATTCTCTTTATCGAATACCTATAACCCTATTAGAATGGATTGATGTCTGGTTAAGCTGAAATGTACATTTGTCAGCAGCCAAGAGAGATTTATCTTGAGTATCAAAACTATCTGAATTACTTTGGTCTCACCTGTCCACGGCTAAGCATCTCTAACTTCTTCAATTTCTTCATAGCAAAAATCTCTCCGGTGTCCTTGGCTCTGCATAACCTAACCTGGATTTTTAGAAAATAAATAATAGAAAAGCTTCTTACAGTTTGCAATTGCAAATTAAATTACTTCTCATCAAGCACACAAATAAAAATCTACGGAGAAGTCAAGGTCGTATTAACTCAACAACAACGTACTTTACATGGCAACAATCGGATTTTCCCCTATCAGGCAAACCTTTTTATTAATATACCATTCCTTAGTAGCTGAGATATCAACGATCTCTCTGGATTTATATCTAATCATCAGTATTAAAAAAATTGGAACACAGCAGCAATTCTAGAGGAATTTAAGTATGCAGAGCTTGAAATCAATAATTACCTCCCCAAATGCACCTTTTCCAATCACAGTTAACTGTTCAAAATCATCAATTCCAATTTTACGCCTTTGCAGCCTCATATACTCTGTTTCTCTGCGCTCCAAATTCCTAAGCATCTCCTCTTGTTCTTCATTTGAAACCTGAGCTTCTTGTGCTCTCATTTGAAGCGCTCGTCGCCTAAAAAACATAATTAAATGTAACTCATTACACATCTTCAAAAAGAAAGAACAAAATTATGCGTACATTTACTTGGCAATTAATCAAACGGGTAAGCATAGCTTTAAGATAATTATACGAATTGTGAACCAAATATTCCTCAACTTTTAACCTAAAATACTCATAAATAAAAGCAACTATAAATGCATTAAATGTGACCACTTTTGACTTCAATCGAAGCAGCAATAAAATATCAGAAATTCAAGCAGAAAAGAAATCTACAAAAAAAAAAAAGAGTATCAATTCCACACTGCATACCTCTCTTTACGATCTTGCAGTCCTTGTAGATGGTTCTTATAATGATTCTCTATGAACTGTTTTGCAGCCGCAGCTTTTTGTCTCGTAACCGGCGATGAAACGGACACATCAGGGCCTGAATCGAAGCCGCTGTGATCCGGCTTCAAGTTCAAAGCCCCCAACCTCACCGTCCCATCACCACCGTCCATTCTATGGAATGATATTGAAGAGTGAGTCAGAGACTCATAATCGAACTGATTGAGAGTAACAGTATGGGGAAGAGATGTAGGGGGTGTTTGAGAAAATGAAAATTATTATAGAGACAAGTAAGAAGTATTGGTAGGGGAATGGAGTGTGATCAACGCCATCATCATCAGGTTTTGTTTAGCTCGCATTCGCACCAACTGGAATCTGTGAAGCACATCCTTTTATTTCTTTATTTATTTTAATCGCTTATTTCCAACTCTTAGAGAGAGAGCACGAATAAAATGTGTAGAGAGAGAATAGAAGAAGCATTACAGCAGGCCAGCTTCGTTCTTGCCTTTTTGGAGACTCTAAAATGTCGGCGGAGATATATATAGATAGAAACACTAATTTTTCTGATTGGCGTGTGTGATCGCGTGTGTTCACATGGTTGGTTGTTGTGCTGGCCTTTCAGTTGATTATGATTGGCAAGTGTTGGTTACGTCCTGTTGACGAGAGTGGGGTTTTGTGATTTCAACGGTTGAATGATGTGAGTCGCATGGTGGTGCGTGCTGGGTCAGATTTCATTCCATTGTCTTTAACGACGGGTGGGTGGTCTCAGGGAATTTACGTGGTCCCTTGGGTGACATTACTTCATCAAACGGGAGGTTTAAGATCTGGATTTTTAGGGTCCCTTTAATCTGGTCCCGGCCTCTGGGTCCCGCTGGGTTTTTTTTTTCCCGTTCAAAATCAAATTCAACAAAAAAAAGTCCCTGATTATTCTCTTTGTGATCTGATTCACCAGTAAACACACACATACATATTCAAAAAAAAAGAACATTTATGTTGGGTTGAGACTTGAGAGGCCTTTTTTAGTTTTATAGCTAGACCTTAACACTGTAATATAATTTTCTAGAGGGTAAAATTTGCTATCTGTACACATGTAGAAGCCAGCACTTGGACATTAATTTTTTTTATGGTGGGAATTTTCTAGAAAGTTGAATGCTTGCCCATCTCCAAATTCTCCTTTTCGCCAATACTGTTTGAATGTAGCTCAAGAGCTGCAGATTCCTTCTGATACACCAAACGGCAACTAGGAATCCAAAGGCTGAAACACTACCGGATAATATGAAAAGCCCGGCGAGAGGTTTGAGATCTAAACTTGAGCGGTCCCTTAATACATCAGAGGAAGAAGAGAGCGTCTCTTCCAATTGCCGAGTTTCTCCACTCTATAACTTTCAGGATTGCCGCCGACATGTCAAAAACCAGAGGAGAATCCTTTGGAAAAACCTGGAAATGAAAGCCATGCCAGTAACATAAAGTATAAGAATTTTCATTGTGCAAATTAACGGGGTAATGAAACGAGGAAGCAAACAAAAAGGAGAGAACTTAACAAAGCCAAAACCGCCTAGCTGAAAGGTAGGAAACACTGCCCTTTCCACCAGGCTAATAAACCGGTCCCCATTCTTCCAAAGAACGGTTGTCATTTACCCCCATTATCTCTCTTGGGGTTTTTTGGGGGGGGGTGGTGTTGACCACCGCCATTATCTATTAAAAAATTTTATATAGGGTGTTAAATTTTTTTTTTTTTTCCAAAAAAAATTTCTTTATGCTTCCCAAAACCCCAAAGTTGCGAAAAAAAGGGAGGGGGGGGGAAGATTGTTTTAAAAATTTTTTTTCCCCTCCCCTCCTGTGTTTTAGGAAGTAGGTTGGTTGTGGGGGTGTTTTGCTTTAAGAGGCTTGCAAATGCGTACAAACCCCGTTTTAAAACCACTCACATCTTGCATGTGTAATTCTTGTATGTTAATATTTAGATTATGATATTGTCCGGAAACGCGATTTAAATTGTGTTTTATTAAAATTTGAAATTATTTTTTGCTTAAATATAATTTTTTATATATGTATTTTTATATTATTTTAATGCATTAATATAAAAAAATAATTTTTAAAAAATAAAAAATAATATTTTAATATAATTTTAAATAAAAAATATTTTTAAAAACAAATATTATCAAAATTTCAAACAAACTGTGGGAGCGGGGGGGGCTGGGGGGGGTTCGAGAATCTAAAGGGCTAGAATATAGTTTAGCAGCGAGTGAATGCTAAGCCCATAACGGAGAAGGCCCAGTTCCTAACCCAATAACTCTGGCTGTTACCTGTGGCCTTAACGGTCTGGTAAGGGGGGTGGGGGGTTTCCCCTTGCAACTTCACTGACAGAGTGAGCAATGATAACTTGACCGTTACAATGCTCCAATTTCTGCTTTCCTAACAGCAAATTGCAGCACTAGCAAGTAACTAGCAAAAAAAACTGTTTCCTGGCCGTTATCTAAACCACCACCACCGCTATCCCTTCACGCTTTGTCAAACCCTATCTCTCTATTCTCCTCGCCGGCAGTGGTGTTATCTTTTCCGTTTAATCGAACAGCTTTCGCGAGTCCAAGTGCGCGCGCGATTAAGACAGGATCAGACAGTTCAGATTTGTTGAGGAAACCGATTGCACCGTCAGAGAAGGACTTGTTTGGAATCTCTGAAGAAGAAGAAGAGGACAGTGAAGGGGAAAGGGATGAAGAAGAAGAGGAAGGATTTGTGGATTGGGAGGATAGGATTTTGGAGGATACGGTCCCACTTGTTGGGTTTGTTAGAATGATTCTTCATTCTGACAAGTAAGCTTCTTTTTTTAAAAATAATAATCTGACAGTAATTAAAATTTTATATGATTTTTTAATGTAGTTTTTTTATGGGGTATTGCTGTGGCAGATATGAAAGTGGAGACAGATTGAGTCAAGAGCATGACAGAACTATTGTGGATAGATTGCTTGCTTATCATCCAGGTTTTGATAACAAGATTGGATGTGGAATTGATTATATTACAGTAATGCCTGCCTCTCTCTCTCTCTCTCTCTCTCTCTATATATATATATATATATATATATATGTATGTATTATCAATTTGATTCAGATCATTTTCATATAATACAATTGTACTGTTCATGTGTCTAGAAATTCTCAAATTCCTGAGTTGAAATTTAAAACATCTTCTTCGAGAACAATGTAAGATATTACAAATGTTAGATTATAATTTTGATGCATCTTTGCCACTTTTATTCTGGTGGGCCAAGGAAACAGAGAGAAAAGGATCCGATTTTTGTTTTACCTCAATCAAGCATATGTGTTGCTGCAAATATATATATATATGTATATATATATGCTTATAAGAAGTTACTTCTGTCAGACACCATTGTTTCGTCAATTGAATCGATGCTTTAATGCCTCTATATTTATGTCCTGGATTCTCGTTTCTCATCAAACGAGGCAGGTACTTGAGAATCATACATAGTGTGTTATTTCGTAGGTGTTTATGCATATGTAGCTCCCAGGTAACTTATAGTGCTAATTACATAAGGACATTTTCTAGAATGAAGGGGAAAATTATTTAATAGTTTGTATTGTATGTTTTTGCATCTTTGAGACATGGAAAACGGGACTTATTTTGTCTATGGTCTGCTAATAACCAAACTATCTGCAAAGCGCGATTCTTGTAAAATTCATTGGTTAAGTTGTGAAAAACATGAATAGCAGTTTCTTCAAAGAGCTGAGGGTGATCTCTTTTCATCTTTTCGACGGTAAAGCAAAATTCACACATGCAGCTGAAGAATGCTGCTGATAGAGCTAAAGTTTTGGTGTTGAAAAAGGTCATGGTTAGATTTGGTTGGCATTATCTAATACCATTTAAGACAGATTCAGATATGTTTCTAAATATAAAACTTGATTGTTTGCATTTTTAACCTTTTAAACTTCAGAAGTGAGTTGGTTGTCTTCATTGGGGTTGGGAATTGTGATTCTGATACATGTTTTCCAGCCACATTTGATTGCTAATTCTGTGGGTTTTGTCTTTGTTCTGCCAGGTTGGGTATCATCCTGATTTTGCGGACTCGCGATGTTTGTTCATAGTTCGAAAAGATGGGCAAACGGTTGACTTTTCTTATTGGAAATGCCTAAAGGGCTTGATCAAGAAGAACTATCCACTATATGCAGACAGTTTCATTCTCAGACATTTCCGACGGTAGAGGAGTTGTAGGTAGCCGCCTCAACCTCTCAACCACCTGTATAATTGTAAGCTGAGGGTTTTTTCTCCCTTCCTTTTGTCGTCTAAAAAGTCTTTGTACGTCTTGAAGCAACATATGTAGCAAGTAGAAGCAATGATTGAAATCCTTAAGTTTAAAATGAAATGCTTGGTAAAGTTTCCAGAAGGATAAATCTAAAAGTTTGGAGCACTCTTCAACTTCAATCTGCTCTATTTTTTGTTTACACCTACTTCGTCCATTTTTTAAACTGCCGATGTATTGTAATTTTGGGTAAGTTACAACTCTGGCCACAGCTTCCTCGCAGGGTCCTCAATCGGAAAAGACAAGAGCTAACTCGGTCTTTTTCGCTCCTCCCAAATGATGTTTGAATCCGACTTGGTAGTACATGCCTTAAAGTCGATGTCATGTTCACAAGCACTTGGCCATGTGATATGTCGCGTTAACTATAGTTGAGTCATGTTAAATGCCCTTGTGTTCATATTTCATTTTTCAACAAAAGTTGGACTTGAATTTGTCCCTTATTTTCATCAGAAAAATGCCATGCAGACGGAGTTACCGGAGACCTTCCTTGTGTTCATATTTCATTTTTCAACAAAAGCTGGCCTTGAATGTGGCACTTATCGGAATTTTCATGAAATATTTTGTGCTCCTTTTAAAAATTTGATATTGTGTTGTGCGTTTTGGAAATTGAAGACTGTTGTCTCTTTATATGTGATTTAGGAAGCTCCTCTACGATTCCCTAATCTCCAAATTTCGTAGCTTTAAACTTTCCAGGACCTTGGATTCTTTCTGGTTCAATTTGCATTATTTTCCATCACAAGACAGTCAGTTTGGCTGTAGCCTGTAATGAAGAATTGCAATGTGGAATTCTGAAGACTTTTCATCCTTTATATAGACTTCCCCTCGCGTAAAATTTATTCCGCTCCTTCGAATATTTCAAATGGACATTAAGGATCTTTATCAGAGGCTGGACCTGACTTTATTGAGTTGTCCAGCAAATCTTCCATTTCAGTTTTCTCAATCACCATCAGCATATCCTCTCTTTTAAAAAAAAACGAAACAAATCAAACACGATCCTGACGCTAACATCTTGGAAAAACAATCTCTTGCCACGTTTATCGACCTTTCAACAGGTGTCTAGATTGTTTTGGTTGGTCGTGCTCGCTGTCGCCATTTATCTGGATTCTGTGATAGTTGTCGCCATTTATCTGGATTCTGTCATCGTTTACGTATATGGTCAGAGATGCTTGTTTATTTTTAAAATATTTTTTTATTTTTTAAATTTTATTTTTGATATTAATATATTAAAATGATTTAAAAATATAAAAAAATTAATTAAAAATTAAAAAAATACTTTTAAAATTAAAAATAAACACGACCATGATGTACAGCATGACAATTGCATGCGAAATGCAAATTTGTAGCTATGCAAGGGTTTTCTTTTTTTCCAAATTCTCGAGAAGGTTTTTTACTGGAGAAGATAAAGTTCCTCAGGCTCAGTTCTCAGAAGAGGGTGCGGTGCCAAGAGCCATCATCACCGATGTTACATGGTCTATGCTGAATCGTGCAGCAAGCTAGAGAACAGGTGGCAGGCTTGCTTTTCTTCCATTTTGGGTCTCTCGTTATGATACGTTCCAAAATAATTTGTAGTGGTTTTATCACGCGGAAATAGAGATGATCACATTTCTCTTTTGCAAAATGGCTTTTGTTTATTTGGTAATGATCGGTGGTGTGTAGTATTTTTTAAAAGTAATTTTTAATTAAAAATATATTAAAGTATTTTTTATTTTTTATAGTAGCTTATTAAAATAAAAAAACACTTTAAAATATTTTTTAAAATAAAAATAATTTTAAAAAAAACTTTTACTATGAAATCTATTTCCGAGTCAACAATTTACATAAAAATATATATTTTGACTTATAAATTATATTTAGAAGAAAAAATTAATAAAATCATGAATTTTGTGTGAAACAATCAATTGGTTAATATAACCTGGATCTAATCGGTCGATCGATTGAGCAAAACATAATGTAATTTAACTATATAGTATTTTAAAAGCGCAATAATTATTTTATCACGCTTAAAAATAGTTACATTTCTGAAATGTAAAATGCTAAAAGTATATTATTTCATTAAAACTTTTTGAAACGGTATTTTATTTAATTTTTACTAATACTGTACTAATTTTTAAAATATATATATATATATATATATATATATTTAGGACGAGAAATATCCTACATTAAACGTGACTTTAAACCTTTAAACAAAAAATCATGGACTTGCATTAATGACAAGCAATTATAACAAGAAAAGTGGTTGTAATTTTTTTTTTAATTAGAGTGATATTTTTTTGCTCGGTTATAAAGGCAACCAATTCAAGACTCGCGCTAAAGACAAAAACTATTCCATCAAAATTATACAATTATATCGTCATTTATTTATTCTGAGTTTTTGAAAAAAAAATGACGTGTTCTATAAATAAAGAATTCTTTTTTATGCATCACTATTTAAACCGAGCATCAAATTTTTTTATTTTTTTTTTGACATTGCAAGAACTTCATATCAAGCCAACTAAAATAAATGATTAAATCTAACCTAAATCAATTTGATATATAAAAAAAAAAATTAAACAAAAATAAGTAAATGAAAAAAAAAGCTAAATTGGTTGGCTATTCAAATGAATAGTGTTCAAAACCCCAAATATTTTAATGTGTTTTTATTAATATGCTAAAGCTAACCAAGCAGTGTGTTGAGAATGACATCATGTGTGCCCCATTTATAAAAAAAGAAACAAAAAAAGAAGAAGCAGTGTGCTGATTGGTTGGTTAACCAAAAACTTATTATCATCATTGTTAAATTTGACTTGGTTCTACTGATTGACCTATAAAATATGGGATCTAAAAACTAATTTATGTCAAGTTTTTAATTGGAATTTAGTAATTTTATTCATTTGACCAAACTTGATTGGATGAATAAAAAAAATATTTTAATAAAAATAATTTACTTGGGTAGACATAATGCCAAAAAAAAATTAGATAGTTATAATAGAGGAGAAATGTTTTCTAATGTATTTTTTATTTTAAAAATATAAAAATTCATTATAAAATTATCTCAAAAATAAATAAAAAATTTATCTTCATCCATGCACTTTCATAAAAAAACCATCTACTACACACTCCGTACATCAATAAACATTAACCAATCCCAAACTAAGATGGTAAAATGGAACAAAATCTAGGTATGTTTGTTTACACGTCGTGGCCATGTATTTTTTTAAAAATTAATAATTTTTAAAATTATTTTGATATGTTATATTAAAAATATGTTTAAAAAAATTAAAAAATATATTTTAATATATTTTTAAATAAAAAATAGTTTAAAAACCAACGACAACTGTAGTTTCAAGGGTCTTTTATCAAGCTAGCATAGTTTGATAAAAGTTTTTGGAAAATAAAACAGGAGAAAAAAATATTTGAGAAATAGTATAGTTTTTACTCTATCACTATTAAAAAATGTGATTTTATTAACAATTGCCAATAATTATAGTGGTTTTAAACAACCACTGTTACTATTTAAAGTCGTTTAGAACCGCTAAACAACTATTAATAAGAATAGCAGCTATGTCCCAAACCTAATTTCCACACAAAACTAAGTTTAAACCACCACAATTAAAAGCCAAACAAGACCATAGATTATCAAACCTCAAACCCATAATTCAAAGTTTGATATTTTAACATCATTTTTATTTGTTATTTATGATCCCAAATTAATGTGTGTATTTTTTAAACATTGTTTTTATTTGTGTATTTTTTAAGTTGTTAATGAATGATTTGAAACTTTAAATAACATATTCACATGTTAATTTGTTCTTTGATGATATAAAATCATGCTTATATAAACCAAGTATGGAAATGCATAATAGGTAATACAACTTTAAAATCAATATGGCATTTAGTAAAAACAATATCACAAAAATAGTAATAATAAAAATAACTCTTGATTAAAAAAATAACACAGCATAATAATACATTTGAGGCTATCTATATCTTATGCGACAACAAGTGGATGGACCAACTTCATCAATAGCAGGACTTCCACCTGTCTTTGTGGTCTCATCATTCGAGACAACATCATCTAGGCTCAATGTCTCTCATAACAGATCAAGTATAGTATAACATGTCTCGAACCAAGAAAATGTATAATAACGAGCAAATCCACCATCATCATAATTGAGATTATGAAGATTAGTTGTGAAATGTTGACCATCATATAGTAACTGTCCAACCTAATACGAAGTAAATAAAAATTATCAATCCATAAATAAAATACAATGATTTTTTTATGATAAATAGACCAATCATTATAAACCATGTCATTAACTCCAGTATCACAACCAAATTTTAGAATCGGTGGCCTCAACATACCATCACCATCACCATCTGATGTTTCAACTGAACTCCTAACACCCTCATTTTCATTATCATTATGATCGGAGGAGGCATACCTACATTGATTATAATATGCAATTTTAATCCTATTTTCATCACAAATTCCCATAATTCTATCTTCCAATGTCCTAGATGTACCAGCAACGGCTGAATGTGATAATTGTCTAAATGGTCGAACAGATGTGGGCATAGATATATTAGTATCTTCATGCTCCATATTATATGAACTACTAAGTTTAGGTCGGCTACTTATATACAACCCTATCATATTCAACTAACTTTAGACGAACATTCACATCATGTTTCTAAAATCAACATCACAAGCAATTGGTATTAGAAAATATTGATGTTCTCTAATAAGACACCTCCAAGTGATATCTATTTTAACATCATTATAATTCAATTCAAGTCTTTCACATATAATTTTTTTGGCATCTTTAAATGACATGCCTCTAATACCATTCAAGAATACAATACTTCCGCCAATATAAATGATACTATTGTTCGTATCAAGAACAATAGTCCTACCATAATGACACAACATAAAGAAGTTTGAAGACATACTTTGTAAAATCAAAATACTCATTTTATCAAAAGTAAATTATCTCGCAATTTAACACAAAACAAATTGTTATTACGTAGATCATGATAACAACAATAAAACCATAATTAATTGCAAAAAATCAATTATAATAATTTTTACAACTAATCAATTGAATAATTTTTACAATTAGAAATTAAATTACAAAAATTTAATATCAATTAAAAAGTAAATGATCTTAATTGAACACAATCTACAATTATGATAATTTATATAAAAATTTGAAGCAAGCTCTAGTTTCTACTATTTCGACCATAATTTTATTAATAAAATCAATTCATTAAAAATCTATCTAATTTCATCAATTAAAATGAAATTTATATCAATTCAAACAATATAATTAAATATGACACCTAACCTAACAATCAATTTAAAACCTAATTTCTCTAATTCAAGTCTAATTGATTCCATAAATAACATCAATTATATTAAACACATGATTGTAACATTCAAAACCTAAATAATCTAATTATCAAACACAAAACAAATATCAAATTAAATCAAAACACATAATTTATTAATTCAATAATCAAACTCATCAAACTAACAGATAATGCAAATGTTTAACCTTGCTTTTATGATGTGTAGGTGGCCGACGGTGGCAGCGGTTTGCAACAAAAAATGGTACAACTACTCGTGGAGACAAGTGGAAGATGATTCTGGTGTTTTGATGGAGGATTGAACAATATTTTAGATGATTTAAAGGCTGTTTTCTCTTGGATTTTTTGGATTTTATGATTTTTTTCTTTCTCTCATGAGCAACAACCATTGAGAAACAAAGTTGTGCTTATATATAATTTGTAACCGCGATTCTGAATCGCAGTTATCTTATGAAATTGTTATTCTAAATTGTGTTGGTTAAAAAATTATTATTGTAAATAATGATTTTTTAATAATCACAATTCAAAATAATAGTTTTTATTTAAATTATTTTTTTGAATTGAGGTTTTTTAACTGCTATGATTCAAAATGGCAGTTATATATAGAATTTATACTATTTCTTCAATTTTTTTTTTAAAAATATGCCATTTCCTCTTGACTTTTTTTAAACCGCGTTAGATTTAAAAAAACTTCAGTTTCAACTTTCAAACACCACCCTGAACTAACTAGGAGGCAACGTCGATCAAATAATAGTCACCGTAAGGAGTGGCTGTGGCTCTCTCTGAAACTGGAAAAAATAAAGGACGTACTCCTTGGTTTCACGTGCACGAAAAGGATAAACATCAAATGTATTGACGAAAATACCCCTATGCCCCCATGTGCACAGCGCATTATAAAAACCACTTTTATCCGCACCCTCTAACAGCATCAGTGTCTCTACGTGGACGGCTCTCGAGAACCCATATTACTTTCTCCTATTGGATGCACATCACATCACATCACAGACTCCTACCCAATCATGTTGGTCCACGTATCCGTAGACAGCTGGCCCACTAAACAATTATTAAGTTTTCTTTACCCAAATATTTTTTCGAACCCGATTATTAAATCCTGGTTTTGTTCAGCTCCTCAGTTCCATTTATTTTAGTTTATATTCGGATGGATCGAAAATAACTGTAAATTGGCTGCTGGTACAAAGCGCGTTAATTTGTTTTTTACGTAACATCAAAAAAATATAAAATAAACTAAAAAGTTATAGAATTATAATTAAAATTTTCTAACTAATTATATATTAAAAATTTCACTTAAATACTAAATAATAATATAACAAAATAAAAATAAAAATAAAATAAATAATAAAAAATTTCAAGAACTTTAAAATATATTAAAAACTAAAAATAGTAAAGTAATCAATCAACTAGTTATTTCATATAAAATCAAGAAAATTATTTATTTTATAATTTTTATAAATTTATAATTTGATCTGATTTTATTAATTTGATCTTTTTTGCAACAATCAAGTCCAATTTTACTGATTTTTAAATTTTTAATTTGATTTTATATGTTAAATATAGTTTATTTTTAAAATTATATAATTTTATAAATAAACTAGCGATTTTGACAATAATCCATTATTATTACATTTTGAAAAATTCAAAATTATGAAATTGATTATAAATAATAAGCTCAATTTCAAATATAGAAGAAATTAGTTGGATGTAAGAAAAAAAATGATTTTAAAATAGAGATGAATCATCTCCAAATTTAGATAATTGTTTTTTTTCTTTTTTAATAAATGCACTGATCTATAAATAGTTTACCTACATATTTGCTAATTAGCTTCTATGTGGGGGACTACCCTTTAAGAAAATATATTAAACTCATCCATGTCTTTAAGAGCTAGAAAAAGAAAAAAACAGAGAGAAAGGACAGTCGACACATGGCGCGTCCATGAAGCCCTAAAAAAGCGAAGAAGAAGGAAAGAAAAGAAAAAATTGGAAACGCAAGACACCAAAACAAGAGGAGAGGGTGAATTCCAAAAAAAAGCAGAGCATAACAGATAGAAATACAAGCGCAAAACAGAGGTATGTTGTTTATTATTCATTTGCTCTCCTCCCCCTCCTCTCTCTCTTATTACTTCACTTGTATTTATTTTGTGTTGATTACAGATATAATTAACAAGGCAAGGCAGTATCAATTTCTTCTGCTTTAACATTTTTTATTTTATTTTTATGAAGCAGCTTTCATTTTGCATGGTTTAGAGTTTTTTTGTTTTCTTTTCGCTACTTTTGTATCATTATTTTTTTAAAAATAAAAAATTCTTGAAGTTTTTTTTTTTGTTCATAAATATCATCGTGGGATTGGAAATGCAATGAAGTTAGGGTTCTGAACTTTTTTTTTCGGATTTAGTTATCAATTTCTTTAGCTGTTTTGACACTGTTTTATCCAGAAATTTAGAGAATGGGGACGAATTTCAACTTCAAGAACTTCTCAAATGACCCGTCAGATGCCGTTGGTTGCCGGCCACCGGGGAATTCTCCGCTGACCAGACAGTCATCGATCTATTCGTTAACTTTTGACGAACTTCAAAACACAATGGGAGGATCATTAGGTAAGGACTTTGGGTCAATGAACATGGATGAGCTGTTGAAGAATATATGGAGTGCAGAGGAGACACAGACCATGGCAACAGCCACCTCTACTGGGGTCGAAGAGGGTGGTGGTCTCCAGCGTCAGGGCTCGCTGACGCTGCCGCGGACGCTGAGTCAGAGGACGGTGGATGAGGTCTGGAAAGACATGTCAAAGGAATATGTTATTAATGGGACTAGTGCTGGAGCTGCTAATAATGTGCCCCAGAGGCAGCCCACTTTAGGAGAGATGACTTTGGAGGAGTTTTTGTTGAGAGCTGGGGTGGCGAGAGAGGATATTCAAGTGGCTCCAAAGGCTAATACTAATGGTGGATTTTTTGGTGATTTATCACGGTCGGCCAATAATAGTTTAGTGATTGGTTTTCAGCAGAATAGGGGTGTAGGATTGAATAATGATAATACTAATCAGATCTCTTTGCAATCGTCTAATTTGCCTTTGAATGTTAACGGGGTTAGATCAAATCAGGCACAGGTGCAGCAGCAGCAGCAAATATTTCCTAAGCAGCCTGATATGGGATATGTGACGCAGCCTAATAACGATAATACTAATCAGATATCTTTGCAATCGTCTAATTTGCCTTTGAATGTTAATGGGGCTAGATCAAATCAGGCACAGGTGCAGCAGCAGCAGCAACAAATATTTCCCAAGCAGCCTAATATGGGATATGTGACGCAGATGCCTTTACAAAGTGGTCCTGGAATTAGAGGTGGAATGTTGGGGATTGGAGATCAAGGAATCGATAGCGGTTTGATGCAGGGTGGAGGGATGGGAGTAGTTGGATTGGGAGGTATTGCAACGGGGTCACCTGCGAACCAGCTGTCATCAGATGGGATTGGGAAGAGTAATGGGGATACATCTTCTGTATCTCCAGTGCCTTATGTATTCAGAGAAAGTGTAAGGGGAAGGAGACCGGGTGGTGCTGTTGAGAAGGTGGTTGAGAGGAGGCAGAGGAGAATGATTAAGAACAGAGAGTCAGCTGCAAGGTCTCGTGCTCGCAAGCAGGTGATTATCTTGTTTGATATTTTATATATCATCTATTGATTTATACATTTAGTTCTTGATTTTAAGTTTGCAGCAAATTCGATTTCAGTATATTGGTTTGAAATCTGTTCTTGAATTGAAACTTTGCATTAATTTAGAAGCAAGTTTGATATCTTTAAGATAAAAAGAATGTGTGGAAGCATGTACTATCCGTGCATTTGATGTAACCAATCCCATGGTTTATTTCCTATTTTCCGTACAATTGCACAATGGTTCTTTTACACTGCACCAAACTAGAGGAAAGCCGATAATAGGTTATTAGCCATGTTTTATTGACTGAAGTTCTTAGACACTTGATAAGTGCCCATATAGAGAAGCTTGCTGTGCAAAAGAGAAGAAAGAACAACGCTTCATTTACAATGAACCAAACTAGAGGAAAACCAGTAATAGGTTATTGGCCATGTTTTATTGAGTGAAGTTCCTAGACACTTGATAAGTATCCATATAGACAAACTTTCTGTGCAAAAGAGAAAAAAGAAGAATGACTGTGATATTTAGGTTTTCATATCAGTAAGTTGTTTTGAAATATTCCGTCTTGACACTTGTTGTATGTCACCAAAAATTAAGAAAGAAAAAACAATCACAAGTTTCTTCTTCTTGTGATTCATGAATTTTGCTGGCCATTAACCTTCTACTTTTATCATCTATGGCCTCTGCGCTTGCCAAAACACCATGAAAGATTATGGGGCAGAATGGTAATGTGATAGCGATCTGACATGACAAGAGATGAAAGTTTTTGAGAAGTCAAGGTCATGAGAAGTTATAAAGATCCAGTTTGTTACAAGGTAATGGAACATTTGTTTTAAGGATCACAACATGAATTTGAACTTGTATTGGGCCAAATTCAACAAACGTTAATTAAGAGCTGAACACTTTTGACTTATTTTGAATCAAAATATTATACAGGAACATAAGTAGATATTTTTAAAATAGAGTGTGTTGGATTATTACTTTTTAGCATGTGCTCAATATATACTCTTTTTTCTCATTTTGGTTTTTACCAGGCTTATACCATGGAATTGGAAGCAGAAGTGGCAAAGTTAAAAGAGGAAAACGAAGAATTGCGGAAGAAACAGGTATTTTAGCTTTTGTCACACACAATTATTTGTTCCTGCCATATCACACCCACCCACTCAAGGTATTAGTGTCTGTTACAAATTCAAAACCTTTGTATTTACCACTCATTGATTGTGGGTTGGTTACTGCAGGCGGAAATGATGGAAATACAGAAAAATCAGGTGCTAAATCTATCTAGTGTTCTTTCCATTGAGCGGAAAATAACGAATAATCTTGCCTGTTTGCTCATAGCATGTCTAATGACTATTCAATGCTCCTATAAAGCCTGCATGTATTTTCCCACTTTTTTCTTTATTACAAAAAAATGTCCATGCTTAATGTCAATAAAAGGAGGTACATCTTGTGTGCGTCTGTGTGTACAAACTCTATATTTGCTTGTTCTATGGTTAATTGAAAGCATTGCAAATATAGTGCCTTCAAGTTAGGGGCCATTAATTGTCTTTACTTATTTTGTGGTAAAAAAAAATTTCATCACTTTGTAAGTTGACTAATTATAGTTCCACGGCAATTCAATAAATATCATTACCTTGAAAAGAGAAAAGAATATTATTTAATTTATTATATTACAAACTGTTAAATATATTTACATATTATATCGTAATAATTTGTTTTATCATTTTGTAATTTAACTAATTTCACCATGATTGTGATAATTACAAATGATCAATTATACTATTGACAAAAAGAGTATCCTGTTATCTTAGAGAAGAAATAATACTATTTATTTCCTAAAAGGTTATTTTTAAGTGATTATAAATTAATTAGTACTTGTATTTAATGTATTGTAAATCTTATCTTAGTACTTCGTAAATTTTAAGACGCTATTATTAAAGTTCCTTTAGATAACAATAGCAAGCATATTCGTAAATGATGGTCACCTGAGATATTTTCTTCTTGCTTGAACAAAATGGGAGAAGTGGAATGCCTTAAATAAGGATCATTGATGCAAGTGCGCTTCTTACCTTTTTTTTCAAATAAGAGCGATGATCAGGAGTATCACTTTTGACTGTGCTTTCTACTTGCTAATTTTCTGTAACTACATCAATTGTCAACTTCTTTTTGTGTGCCACAAATCTTGATGCAATACTGATATATAACGTTGTGGTCTTATGAAATCTCTAGTGTTTATAATGCTATATTCATATGAATATGACAAACCAGCGCTGCAGCTTATCAATGAAATAACTATGATCAAGCATGCACCATCTGATTTGCCTTATACATTTCCTACATAAGCTGGACAATGTACATTGCTGGGCATTTCAGTTGTGGAAATCATTGCTTCCTACTGCGATAGCATTTAGCGTTTCTTGTGTTTCTGTTCAGCAGTGTGTCTCTCCAATTGACATTTATAATTGTGGCATAATGTACTTTTTGACAGTAACCACGCAGACACTGATGTCTTCTTGATTTTTCTCCATTTGGTGGTGTTACAGGTCGCGGAGATGATGAATATGCAGCAGGGTGGTAAGAAACGGTGCTTGAGACGAACTCAGACAGGTCCATGGTGAATTGAAAGCGATTTGTGATTATCCCCGTTGAAAATCATGTATGGTAGGTGACTGTACATATTTAATGGAATTGTGTTTTCTTCTGTAAATGAAGATACGAATTTTACAGTGAGAAGATCCGGAGGTTTACTGTGATGTAAATCAAACCTTCCAATATGTACTAACTGTGCTTGCATCTCTTCTGAACTTCTTTGATAAGTAATTAGATTGGCAAATGCATTTTGTGTTGGTGACCATTTTATCTATGTTTCCCGCAGTGTTGTATTTGGGTTTTCTCCTCTCATAATGATCCCTTTTATTTTTTCTTTGTGTTGATTTTGAATCTTTGAGGAGGAGAAGTATATATAAAGCCTCACTCAGTCACTTGTTTTCTTCATCGATGTGGATAACAATGGACTTCTGAGATATTAGCAAGTATTTACATCATTGAAGTCAAGTCAGCGAGCACAATTGTACATGGCAAACAAATGAAAATTAGAGTAGCATGATGGGGCCTGTCAGTCTGATTGCTTTTTGCGCTCTAGGCAAAGCTCTGTACCATCTGAGCCCTGATTCTAGGGTTAGAACTGGAAATGCAAAGCCAACTGGGAAGTAATCGATCTGGGAAGCATGCCTCAGATGGCCATGGTGACAATTATCATAATCCCAGTCTCATGGAAGTTCGGCTAATCTCGTGTTTCACGAGATGCATGAGTAAAACTAATAATCCTCAAGCCTCGCCATGCCATTCAAAGACACCATTCAAAATCCGAGCCACACGAAATCATTTGCATAACTGGCCTGGTTCAGAACTAAACCTTCCAGATTTTCTTGAAGCGACGAGGTTGCACAAATATTTGCATGTTTATATCAAGTTTATACCATGAAATTCTCGACTCTTCAGTATCTGGGAAATCACAACATTCAGCTCCTTAGTTGGAAATTAATCATCTGCAGACAGCACATGCAACGCCGTGAAATTCCTACTTCGGTGCCCCTAGATCGACAATGAATACTATACAACAACCCCTTGCAGGGAAAAGTAACTCCAAAATTCCTGGATATGCGCGTATAGCATATCCATCAATTTAAGCAGAATGGGCACCCCAAACAGTCCTTTGCATGAACAACGTAGTCTTTTCACATCCCCTATAGGCAAAGGTAATATCACCTCCCTCAAATACTTAATCCTACCACCAGCAGAGAGGTAGCAGCAATAGTTTCTGGTAATCATTTCATCTGCATGCCATGTCCTTCCAGGATATCATCTTCCTGCAATCCCTCCCTCTAAATGATCTAGCAAGAAGACTACCACTAACAGGTTTACACAAACTAACATCAACAGCAGAAGAACACTTTGCACTTGGAGATGCCTCATCGATGAAATACTCAAACAACACTGCAAGACAGTGCGCACTTGATGAGCTAAGATATGATTTTCTTGATCCAAAGGTAGTAGCTTTAATATATAAAGATTGACCTGCAGAACACCAACGGGAAACATGAATTTGTAGTCCTTCAGCAAGGAAACTAACACCACATTCGAGACAAACAACACAATAAGAACACTGAAAATAAAGACAATTAGGAGGCTTAACACGAACATGATAAATCACCAGGATGCAACTCTTTCTTACATTAATAGTGAATTGGTTGCAGTTGACATTCCAAGTAGATTAGCATTCAAATACCCTAACAACTCGTAAGGTAGATGCACCATATGAAGGTGTTCTTTAAACAATGCTGGACAACCACTACATCTCTGCAACAATAGTCTACCAGTGGTAATATTCTGTATTATAATTCTGATGTCTTAGTTTATTTTGTCTCGATCTGTCTCCAAGATAAAAGCTAACTATTTATTTTGAAGGAGTAAGCTTAACATCATTCACAACAGACGCAGCTGCGATTAGAGACCCCATCTTCCCCAACACTATCTGATCTTCCGTCCATATTGACATGTATTGGTTCCTGAAGTTGATTTGTATCTATGACAGGCAAGGTTGAAGCCTGATTAGGTGCGGGGCCTGTATGGGACCGGCCATGTAAATCGCATAAAGGTGTAAACCCACAGAAAACTTTCACAATTCAGAGCAGGCCATTCAAGCTTTGTACGTGATTCAAGCTGTTCCCTGTAAGCCAATCAAAGAATTCCGACTTTTCAACCCAAAGCATACCTTACCACAATGACAAACAAGACAACAAGGGAGCCACAGAATGAGAATTAATACCCAAAATAAGAGGCAATAAGCACGCATCACTAGTCAGAAGAGGTAAAACGATTAGGACTTTAAAAATTCCGCAACATGAGCCACTACATTATCTTATAATAGAGGCCATTGTAGTCCTAGCTGAAAGAACAAAAATATGAAAGCTTATACTCAGATTTGATCATATTTGGGCACCCATCCCCAGCTCAAATGTCCAGCCTTCCCCTAATGGTCCAAGACTTCAAACAGACAGGTCAGTGACTCACACAAGAGCCTGCTGTGCCCTTTTCCGAGAGCGAATTCTTTGCACAACTGTCTGCAACCGATTCTGCTGGCGATACAGAGACAATCCAGATAAAACAATCTCATTTATAGCTGTTTCACTGCTTGCAGGTTCAAGGTCACTGAGTAATGGGGCTGTCTCTAGTGAGAAACCAATCCCTGCCAAATGCTGGGCCCGCTTATATGGACGTGAAGTTCTCCTTTCATCAAATGCAAGGGAGAACAAACGTCCATACCTGGTGAGGCAGCTCAGTGCCAGTGTCACTGGGAAACAAGTTGCACAAGATGTTATTTTCTGGTCCTTCAAGCGATCCTTCAACCCCAACACATACAACATTCAACTTTAGAAAGTATTCGAACTTCAAAGTGAGGAGCTTTGGAGATTTTGTGATTAGAAACCTCATCAATAAATATATGGAGAATAATCTTGAGTGTATGAGCTTGATACAATCCTGCTTGATCAACGCCCTCTTTGCTTTGAACCCTCGTTCTCCTCCTTTGACCATCATCTTCCTCGTCAGGTGCATCATCCACCAACCTGGAAGTCTCTTCATTGGTGGATATACCTGGTCTATTCAACAAACATCACTTTAGTACTCTGCGACCATGTTAAATCACAAACGCAGGTTTTGCAAAGCGCATACCGCTGTCCTTATTTCCTTGCTGGCGAGTTGAAGCTTGAGCTTCTTTAACATTTCCCACCACCTCCAAATCAATACATTCTCCAAAAGCTTCCTTTTGCGCCAACAACTGCGAGTAAATCACATTAAGTGGAGGCGGAAGCAGCTCCGCTGAGTTGTGCTGCTTTAATTTCTTCGTATGCAGAACTCCTAATTGATTCTGTACAGGCAATAAAGCTTTCTTAAGCGATTTAAGATGTGACGGCGAACTCAGACAAGAACTTCCTGTTCGCAATAGTACTCTCCAAACAGGGCTTCCTTTTGCTGCCCCAGTTTGTCACACAACTTACACAGCTCTTTTCTCTAAATTCCAAGAACATTAACAAAAAAAAAAAGAGTAAACACCAACACAAATTATTTTTCAAAATATCAAGTTACCCGGTGAAGCTCATAATGAAGCAGCAAATTATGCGAAGCATGAGTAGACAAATTCGAACCTTTGATGTGCTGCGAAGCATCCAAAAACTCAACTTCTCTCGTACATCAAATTATACAGCTGTCGTAAAATACACTGGAGCTTTTGCCTTTTCTGTCTAATTTTTTTTATATTAATATATTAAAACAGTTTAAAAATATAAAAAATATATTTAATTTTTTTAAAAAAAGGGTTTAAACCGCCTTTCTAACTACTGCTTCCATTTACAGCTTCGTAAACAGTTTGGTAAAATCTTTTTTATTTTAAAATATATTAAAATAATATTTTTATAACTTTTTTTTATTTTTAATTATATTAAAGCAATTAAAAAATAGTAGAAAAAATAATTTGAATCGATCTATTGACCAAAAATAAAGAAAACAAGTACACAAAACTCATAGATTTTAATGTCAATTTGAATAATAATTTTAATTAAATATATATTTTAATTCAACTAGCAATAATTAAAAATACATTTTCAATTTTTTTAAAAAAAATTATAATTCTACAACCGCAAAACTGACTACCATGTTTTTTGGTCTTTTATGAATGGTAGATGTATTCCTCTTCTTCTTCTTTTTTTTCCCCCCTCTAAACCGTTTTTTTTTGTTACTATACTTTTTCACTCTCTCCTGCTTTCCAAATCATGCATCTCTTGACGGTAAAAATTTTACATCACAGCGAATTATTTCTCAAACAGAGAATCTTATCCCTTACATTTTGTCCTCAGCTATACGGTCGATACATGCTTTCATTAAGAAAAAACAAACTCGTGATCGAAAGTCATCGCTGCCCAGAACGTATTGAAGAAGACAGTAAATAAGATGGGCCCCACTGTCATTTCACTCCTAGTCAAATTTCAAATGGCATGACGAAGACCCTTCAACCACAACATTGATAAAAAGAAGTAAGAAACCGCATTAATAGCTTGCTCACGAATGCGCGGTGAAAATTATTTTTTATTTCAAAATATATTAAAATAATATATTTTTTATATTATAATATTAAAATATTAAAATATCCAAAAATATATATAAAAAATAATTTAAAGCTAAAAGAATTTAAAAACATGGTTAGGCCTAAAAAATAAACACAGTCTAACACTTATAACTACATTAATAAAACAAAAATCATATCGAATCATAATTTTAAAAAAACTCCAAACCTAAAATTAGCTCAAATTATTGTCTCTTTTTCAGTTTTTTTATTGCCTCCCAGATAAATCTTAGTTGATTAACTTGTGATTAGTTGTTAGTCGAATAATTTTTTTAAATAAAAAAAGTTTAATAGACATAAATGCATTTTGTAAAAGGAAAAACAATCAATGTCGAATAAAAAAAATTAATATCGGATAATGAAATAAAAAAAATAAACTATAAAAAACAATGTCAACCTTTTATTAACTTATTATGCTCGTGACTCGAGTCATTGAAATAAAAAAAAATAAGCTATAAAAAACAATGTTAACCTTTTATTAACCTATTATGCTCGTGACTCGAGTCATTTAACCTAAAGCACCAAAATTAAAAAAAAAAAACCTCAAAGCTCAATTTTCAATTAATTAAATATTAGAAGATATTTTTTTAAAAAAAATCAATCACATAAAGGATATAAAAAATAACAATTATAAGCTAAAAGAAAGGCTGAAGCTCACCTAGGGCAACCTGCCAAACCCACGAGTGACATTATGAGATCAGAATAACCTGATAGAAAGGAAAACGAAAAAAATCACAAAACCTAATTTTTAAAAAAACCATTATCGTGTTATAAAACCCGGGGGGTGGGGGGATTTGATCAAAAACCACAATATGAAAAAATCATGAAACTCAATTCTCAACAAACTAAATATTGAATGATGAATTTTTTTTTAAAAAAAACCAACTACACAAAAAGATAAAAAAAAAGTAATAAAAGGTGCTAGCTCACTCAGGTTAACACACTAACCCACAGACCATGTCATGAGATCATGATAATCCTAATTTAAATACGAATGAAGAAAACCATGAAACCTATTTCATTAAAAAATCAATGTCGAGTAATGAGGTCAGAAAGGAAAACAAGTAAACAAAAAAAAAACGATGTTGATCCACATTAGCTTACTAAGCCCGTGACTAGACTGTTTGATTGGAAGCAACAAATATGAAAAAATCATGAATCTCAATTTTTAATAAATCAAAAGTAAAAGGATAAAATTGAGAAAAAACTCAATTATTTAAAATAATTTAAAAGAAAAAATAGCAATTAAAAAAATAAGAATTAAATTTGATTAAAAAAACAGAGAGGATTAATGATTTTGTATTAAAAGGTTAAATTGAAAAGAAAAATAAAAAAATAATCTCGGAAAAGAATTAATTGAAGAAACTACAAAAAAAACGAGGACTAAATAAAAAAAATAAATTTTTTTTATCAAAGGATAAAACCAGAAGTAATTGAAAAATTTACAAAAAAGGGCAAGAAAACAGATTAAAGAATAAAAAGAATCATGATTGAAATTGCAAAAAACAAAAAAATAATGTGTTTAGATTGAAAGATAAAATTAAAAAAAAATGAAAACCTACAAAAAGATCAGGGACATAAATTACAAATCAAAAGAATAAGTATGAATACTCAAATATGTGCAACTAAGAGAATTATCTTGAAATTTTAAATGGTAAGCACAAATTTTAAGGGTGGAAAGAGAAAAAAAAATTGCTAATGATAATCCGTTAAGAACCAACAACTAAAAGAAGAGGATGCTGTAAGAAAATCAATAATACAAATGAAGAAAGTTTTTCATTGCTAAAGTCAGCTGCACGCGCTATTTAAAGATTATAGAGCAACTTACGCATGCAACGCACATGTCAACAATATTTTATTTATTTATCAAATTACCACATTGCCATTATGATCAAATAATTACTATAAAAAGATGTTTATGAAATTATGTAAAAGCCTTTCAAGCGTTGCTTTGAGAATTTAAATTTTATGAGTAATTAAATCATTACACTGTAAAAAAAAAAAAGTTAAAAACTAAAAAAGCCCCTCAACTATAATGAAATATTTTTTTTAAGAGTATTTAAGTAATTTTACTTTTCAATTTTTTTTTAAAAAAACCGAGCTACCCTTTAATAACTATAGAATGAAAAATGAACCAGTAAAAAGTTTATTTTACCGTCCAAGACTTCGTTCATCCAATATTTGTTTTTTTTATAAACAACAAAGACATAGATTTATTATTCTAATCGATATTGAATCACGCATTTGATACAATAATTTTACCGCACAGCTTAGGTTTTTGTTAGTTAAAAAGAATACCCCTACCCTTCTCCCCCACAAACAAACAAACTGATCATGACATTAAAATTAGAAAAACTCCTCCTTTTTTAATACCCGCCATTGAGCGAGCACACAACACACATGCCACTGCCACTGCCATTGAAAAGCGCGAATCTCTCTCTCTTGACTCACTATAATGTGGAGAGGCAGAGAGTTGCCACAAGCAATACATAGCGAAACTTCCAGAATGCCGGAGCTGGTGTGCCACCGCGACCAGATTTCGTCGAGAGCAGGATTCAGAGCTCGGGATGCAAGTCCTGACTCTGTAATTTTCACTTTAGAATCCAACTTCAGTCTCTTCTCTTCTACTTCTGCTAGCGTCGATCGCTGCTCTTTTGCTTCCGATGCTTATGATCATGAATATCTCGCCTCTGAAATCTCTCTGGTAAACTCCTAGCATGCTGTTTTTCTCACTAGAGCGGCGGTTTTTGAGATTTAGCGGCGATATAATGAGGTTTGTTCTTTTTTTTTTGGAGTGTGCAATGCAGCATTTGGCTGCACATGATCAACAAGAGAGCTATTGGAGTGGTCCAGATCCAAACAAACTGAATACAGTAAGGAATAACAACAAGCAGCACAGTCACACTCGCACTCTTCCCTCCAGAAAAGCAGAAAAAGCGAAAGGTACGTCCAGCTAAGCCAACCATTATTATTGTTGTTGTTATTATAATTTTCCAGTGCAAAAGTAACAAGTAAAAACAGAAATACAAAATTTAAAATTAACTGTTTCCTTTGTTTCATTCAATTAAAAAGCAGTTCAAAAAGAAGAAGACGATAATAATCTCCTAGATTCAGCAAGAAGCTCCTTCTCTCTCGCTCTCAAAGGTAACAACCAAATCAAATTATAAGTCCAACCTTTTCATTTTTCTCAATTTGATTTAATTAATTAATTTAATGTAGAGTGTCAGGAGAGCAGATCCAGATCTGATGCAATTACAAAGAAACCGGATAGGCGGAGACCTGCATCACTAGATCTTAATAATGTCGTTACATCTCCTTCGCCGCGATTGGGTAACATGAAAAAGAGTATAGTTTATTCATCTCGAAAATCCGGAACATTTCCTAGTCCTGGAACTCCAAATTATCATTCTAGTGCTGGGATGCAGAAAGGTTGGAGTTCAGAGCGAGTACCATTGCCAAATAATAGTAATAGGCGCCAAGTCATGAATGCTGCTGCGGCTGCTGTTTCCCCTTTTAATAATAATACTAATAATAATAACAACGGGAGAACATTGCCGTCCAAATGGGAGGATGCTGAGAGGTGGATATTTAGTCCTGTTTCGGGAGATGGGTTTGTTAGGAGTTCGATTCAGCCTGCTCAGAGGAGGCCTAAGTCAAAGAGCGGACCACTTGGACCACCCGGGGTTGCGTATTATTCCTTGTATTCGCCTGCGATTCAGGTGTTTGATGGCAGGAATATGGGGAATTTCATTGCTGGTTCTCCGTTTTCCGCCAGTGTTATAGCTGCCGATGGGTTGGCTGTTAAATCAAACGGGAGCCATGGTGTTGCATTTCCTATGCGGACAGAGCCTTGCATGGCTCGTTCGGTTAGCGTGCATGGTTGCTCTGAGATGTTAGCTCAGTCTTCTTTGCCATCACAAGGTACGAGTTTGTAAACTTCAGCCTGGTTTCTTGGATCTGTTTTTTATTTTTCTTTCAATTTTTATTTTCTGTTTTGGAGGGCTGAATTATGCTGTATCTATAGAAGTTAGTCAGGTTATTGAAACTATAACACTTTAAACAAAGAATTAGACAGTGCAAATCGCATGGGTGGTTTGATTCAAAATGCCTGATATGTTATCTCACTAAAATCGTTTTCAGAATCTCTTCAAAGAATCCAATTTTAATGGCAAGCATCCTTTGGCATGCGATTTAATTATTTTGTTCTTGTTGCTTGAAAGGTAGCTCAAATGGTTTCGATGAATAACTCAATATGACAATATTATATAATTATGGGAACAATGCTCTAATATATATATATATATATATATAATTTTTTTCCCTCCAACTGTTGATCCATTCTTATCTTGCAGTATCTAACTTTCCATGTCACCGTTAAATAAAAATCAGATGAAAAGTTTGATGGTGTCAAGGATGCAGCAACTGATATATCTCGCGATGTTTCAAGAAGGGACATGGCCACCCAAATGAGTCCTGAAGGTAGTAATCATTCATCTCCCACCAGGCAGCCATCATTCTCCGTCTCCACTCCCTCTTCCCTACCTATTGTGGAACTGCAGGGTTTCAATTCCTCTAAATCTGAGGTCAGGGATGTACAGGTGGATGAAAGGGTTACGGTCACAAGGTGGTCTAAGAAACACAGAGCCCGCAACCATGGAAAAAGTTCAGAAATTGTTGATGACTGGAGAAAGGAAGCTGCTGATGCTCTGTCATCAGGTTTGGATGTTTCGGAGGCTGGAGAGAGCATTTCGAAGTAAGTCTTTCTATGGAATTTTCGCAATTCTTTAGTTTTATTAGGCCAGATTATGATTTTGTTATGATTGTAATGCAATTGAGTACTAAAATTAAGACTCTACTAGGATAATTAAGGACTAAATTACAATCAAACACCAGATCCTTTGAACAGAAACCATAATTTCATTGATGGATAAATAGAGCTTTTGTATTTTTTTTAGGGTCAAAAGAGAGGAAGCCAAAATCACAGCATGGGAGAACCTGCAGAAGGCAAAAGCTGAGGCAGAAATAAGGAAACTTGAGGTTCTTTTCTTCCCCACGTGTTTTGTCCTCTAATTTTGATTAAAGTTGAAGGATTAATTCACTTAATGATCAGCCTGGGTGCAGGAGAGAAGATATTTTTTCTACTATTTCCTTTATGATCTTTTGAAAGCTTTGCCTCTACGTAATAAGATATTGGTGTTAGATAGAATATCAGAAAGTCACAACCTTTATTAGTTGCAGGACATATATCAGCACTGTAGAATATCACGCTCAGATGTCTAAAATGAGAAACTTGGCTACATTAATTGTACATCCTTGCAGTTTGATAACTAGGAAGGGGATGCAACACATGATATGAAACTTATGTTTTCTAAGTTTTGGGGTTTTGATGAACAAAACTTCCATGTAGAATTGATAGCCTTTTAGCCGTGCCTGAGTATTTGATTAACTGAGCAATGAACTTTTTACCTGGATTCTAAACTTTTTCTTCCTCAAAACTATTCAGTTAATATAATATTGTATCATGAAAAATACAAAAAGAAATCTATATTGATTGGTCACTGAGATTCAAGATTAATAGGTTCCAGCTTTAACCACTCATATTTGTTTCTATGTTTTGTAAATTTAGAGGCTTGTGCATTTTGTGGCCTTAACTGACTCAATTTCAGATGAAACTTGAGAAAAAGAGATCATCGTCTATGGATAGAATTATGAATAAACTGAGATCAGCTCAAAAGAGAGCCCAAGAAATGAGGAGCTCGGTGCTAGCAAACCAGGCACATCAAGTTTCCACAAACTCTCGTAAAGCTATATCGTTCCGTAGAACCTGTCAAAAGGGTTCCCTGAGTGGTTGTTTCACGTGCCATGCTTTCTAATATCTCATCCAGCTATATGGTCCTACGCTTTGATCGACATAATACCTGGTAATTACTTGGAAACTGCCTTTTGTTTCAGATTTTTTTTTTCCTCACTTGCGCAAAATTTGGTTTCTTGTGAAAGGTTTTACCGAAAACCCCTGGCATATCTGCTGGCTCTGTCTAGAGTCTGAAGAGCTTTGCTACTTTTGGTCAAATATTGAAAAAATATGTTGACAATTAGTTTGTTTCCATTATTTAAGTTGTCCATATAAATTGTACACATAAATAGCGCCAGGAAGGTAGAGTGCTCTTAAGTTTAAAATGCTTCAAGTCTCATACAGAACGCATTTGGACATCCCATGATTTGTTTTCGTTGTAGCTTTTAAGGTATATGTTTTTCCTTAAAACTACCTGGCGGAAAAGTTAGGGCTGGCATAAAACGTTTTGTCGTTCCTAAAGGGTGAATCTGTATTTATAGAATACTAAGTCTGTATATGATCCTAACAACTATCTTGTAATTTGTTGAAGGTTTCTTATATCCCTGTCCAGGTCAAAGTGGAGGAAAACTGTTGGCCCATGAAGAACAATTACTAGGATTAAGTTTTCAGATGGGACGCAAGACCCTGGATGTGACAGTCCTGGTATCAGAATTTTCATGAAATTTGACTTATAATGATGATTTTTCAGAGAATACAGAAACAAGTTTTTCTGAAAGATGTATTTGTTTCAGATTTCAGCAGACACCCTATAATTGTTGTAGATACATGATATATACAAGAGTATAAACTTTTCTAGGAAGGAAAGCTTAAATTAAGCATGGCATTTACAACACATTTAAGGAGGCATGATTCTCCTGTTAAGATCATGATTACGTTGCTATTATGGCCAAGACTTCAGCGTGAGAATAAGTATTTAATCATGTGCTTTGATTCTTGGAATTTGATGCTTGATTGCTGATCACTTTAGATTACTTCCCTTATATGCCCCCGTAAGATGGAGGAGCCATTGACTAATCCAATGTTGTTCCTGAGGGAGTCAAGGCGTTGTTGCGAAAGTGGTTTTGTTAAGAGGTTTGCAAGCTGATCTGCAGTGTTAACATGGTGCACATTGAGGATCTTCTTGCTAACCAGATCACGGATGAAATGGAGATCAATCTGAATGTGTTTCATTCTTGAGTGCTGAATGGGATTAAAGCTAAGATTTGTGGCGGCGCCCAAATTATCACACAATAGTGCCGGTGAAGCAATTGATAAAAAGTCTTTGTTCATTAAATAGCGATATCAGCCATACTGTTTCAGAGGCTGCACTTGCAAGGGAGCAATATTTAGCCTCTGTTGACGAACGAGCGACAACTCTTTGTTTTTTGGAACTCCAAGAAATGGGATTGGATCTAAGAAAACAAATATAAGACGTCGAAGTACGATCATCCATCGGAGTATGTCGTAAGTGTAAAGATTAATCGTTTCTGAATCTGGATCCCATGGAAAATCATGTGTTTCAGATAACAAAGTAACCTCTTAGCAGCGGACCAGTGATTTTTCGTGGGGTTGTGCATGAATTGGGACAATTTGTTAACTGAAAAAGATATGTCCGGTCTTGTAAGAGACAAATATCGAAGACCCCCAATCACTCTTCGAAGCTGTGTGCTGTCAAACGAGTCCGTGCCATCATTGAGCTTCAAAGTCATGCTTGTAGACAGTGGTGTAGAGATTTCCTTAGCACCTAACATATTCGTTTTTGAGTGCAGCTCCTAGATGTATTTACGTTGGGAGAGAGAGAGACCAGACTTTGTGGGAATCACCTCTATGCCCATGAAGTAATGAAGGTCGCCCATGTCTTTGAAGGAGAATTGAGTACCTAGATGATTAATAACATCACGTGCAAAAGATTGATCACTTCCCGTGAGCACCAGATCATCGACATACTCTTGAAGGCAGCACAGAATATCGTTGTTGTTGTAGATAAACAAGGAGTCTGTCCTGGAATTTTTGAACCCAAGTTTCAGAATGTCTTTCTTTAAGGCAGAATACCAGGTATGAGGGGGCCTATTTTACGCTATATATTGCCTTCTTTAACTTGTAGACATGCTGAGAATTTGTGTTATCCTTAAAGCCTGGTGGTTGAGGCATAAAAACGATTTTAGTTAGCTTGCCATGTAAGAATGCATTGTTGACATCTAGTTGATTCAAGGACCAGCCCTACATAACAGCAGCTGTCAGAACTGTCCTAATGGTGGCAGGCTTTACAACAGGACTAAAAGTTTCTTTGTAGTCCAACCTAGGCCGCTGATCATATCCCATGGCCACAAGCCTTGCTTTGAAACGGTCTACTGTCTCATCTGGTTTCCTCTTCACTCGAAACATCCATTTACAGCCTATTGGTTTACAATTAGCTGGTTATGGCACCAGGTTCCATGTGTCATGTTTCACAAGTGCTTTAAGTTCCTCTGACATTGCAATTCTCCATTGAGGCTCATGGAGAATAATTTTCCAAACCTTGAAACTACACTTTGAAAACCTCGGCGGATGAAGTGCTAGCTAGGGTTGTTGTAACTTATTTTGTCACCTCGGTAGTTGCTTCTAACTTCTTTTAAGTAATTGCTTTTCTGGAGTCCTGAAGATGGAAGGGCTATGATCAGTACCCCATCCGAGTAGAACTGGTATAATCTTGAGGACACTGTGCTGATAATCCTGGAATTACCAACCCTACCACCCTTTGCAGTGTGTAAACCAGCCTTCTCTATAATCTGGACCCTTTATGCAGGGGATCATAAAACTTCTAATCAGCTCCCAAACAGCATTCAAGAATTTGGGTATGGCGAAAAACAAAGAGAAGTAGTTCTTGTTCGGCTCTTCTGGCATAACCTGTGTCCCAATTACCATTCACAATTCATTAGTGGCTCATCGAAAGAATACCTAATTGTGCTAAGATGAGTTTTGGTTAAGTAATTTTGTTGTGAAGGGGGAGAGAGACGAAACACTGATCTTCTTCTTTATACCAGCTAGTGTAGTACCTGCGTTCCCAAAAACAATTGTAAAAGAAAACTTCATCGAAAGGCAATCTTGGAACCGTGTCATTGCAATAGATGAATCTCACTTTATTCCCTTTTCAGCTCTCATTTATCATATATTCCCCAAATTGATCGTCCCCAACCCCAGGTTGCCCAAACGTGTAGACCCCTTCCAATCTCTCCAAGAACCTAGCCTCCTCGTGTATAATCAACACAGCCATAAACAATATGGCCGATGCCCCACCCAAACTGTGCCCTGTCACTATAAATTTTGTTCTCTCATTGTTGTACAGTGTCCCTCAGCTTTTGTCTAATTTCATAGAACGCAGACAAGTGGTCATGATCTTGTTTCAAAAATTTCCTTAGGCCAGTTAATGTTTTGCAGGCCCAGGGCTCTCATAAAGCCACGGTGGACCTGACCAATGCCTTTAAGCATGTACCACGAGATATACACGCCTGTGGCCCATCCAATGATGGTTCGGTCCCTCTAAAGGCTACCAGACCACCACAATTAAATTCGGGTCAACCTTTGTATCTTGGAGCATGAAGGCATGCGTTGAAGCCTGGTTTTGAATGTAAAAAAACTTCATTTTTCTAAAAAAGAGGTAGGATTATTTTCATTTTTTTAATCAAAGAATCAACCCTTTGGATATTGAATGCAAACCCTCAGTCTAAAAAAAGGGGTAGCAGTTTTGATGTGAGAAGGGAGAGATTTTCAAATTTTCAATTATAGGGTTTATGTGATTTTTTCAGTGAAAATGTTGTTTCGTTGAATTGTTAGTTGATGAGTATGTTAATTGATGAGAATAACAACCAAAATTGAAGGGAAAACTTGGACAAAAATCATAAATAATTGTGCTCTTGTGGCCAGCCACGGGGGAAATTTAGGAAAATAAAAATTTGTTTTTATTCCATTGTATTATATGTTTACTAGATTTCTTGTGTGAGTAATTGTGTATAGGAAATATTTTTGGGGGAAGTTGTAAATGTGAAATTTTATGTGATTATATGATATTGAAATGCTTATGGTTTAATAATATTGTGGAAGTCTTAGAATTTATAAATGAAGAAGAACGCTTGATGGAATAGATATCTGGCATGTTGTGATGTATGTGTTGGAAAATAATAGTTATTAAAACTAGGAGATTTAGAGAAACTTATATTGTACGTTATGCAAAAAAACTCCTGTGTTATTTGAGTTAAAGGACGGTTAGTTGATTTATGTAGGATGAAATCATGAAAGAAATTGAAATAAATCAATGGGTAAGTAGTATCACCGAGGGCCATCCATAGGAGAAATTAATATTGGGGGGAAGGGAAAATTGGTTCCGATTTTGTGATATTTAGGTTTATTAAATGTGTAGGTCAGAGAAATTGTATGCAAGATAGGTTTTTTAGGTTGTAAATGTGAATTACACAAATGAGAAATTGCATCGAAGGACAAAACTAAAAAAAAAAAAAACTATCTCTTGCATCTGTTCAAATCTATTTCTATCACTTTTATTTCCTGGCCTTCAACAGCCTTGAAAAAAATATTCACCAAAGGTTTGCAACAAAACAAATTCGGTAAACGATCTAAATTTCCTTTTTCGGTACACATTCACAACAAAACACTACAAAATTTTACAGTTTTATCGACGGAACAATTCTGTCGGTGTATAATTATAAGTTCGTCGGTGATTTTTTTACCGACATCATCACCGACAGATTACGTCCATCGGCTTTTTTTTCGTCGGTAATTCCTTCTTCTGTCGCTATAATGGTTGGAAAAATAAAAAAATTATTTACCAATAATTTCACAGACGGAATTTACACGCTAAAAAAAATTCACTAATACTCAATAAGAACTCTTAAAATCCTAATTTCCTTTCAATTTTTTTTGTTGGGAGCTTTTGGATGTTATTTAAGGTACGCTTACATCCTTTCTAATCTCTATACAAAGGACATCTTGTATTTTGAAAGGCAATCAATATGCCGATTACTTGGTTAAGATTTTTAAATAGATGTATTTTTTATTTTATAAAATATAATTAATAAATATATTTTTTATTTTTAAAATCTTTTATTAAGTGGAAACTCTGGACGATTTTCCAGATAGCTATTACCTTAAATCACATGCGGAACGCAGACTTGGAGATCGAAGTTGGAGAAAAAGTCCAAATACGTTGACTATGTAGATTGAGTTTCACGTGTCAAGGCGGCCAACGACGTCATCATCTTGCCACGTTCGAAAAATAAAGCCCACCTCTTTGTCAGATTTTCACGTGGATTTCTCATGCTCCCTCGACAATGGCGATGCCATCACCTCCCATCTCATCAAATCTTCGCGCAATCATTTCCGAGGAAAACCAAGATGCTTTCTTATCCCAAAACTGTGCTCTCGTTCATCAGGGCAGGAGCAATTATCGACGAAACAAAAATAGTTAAATTTTAATAAACCATTGTAAAATACAACACAATCAAATTATCAAATAGATCCTTGGTACGCTATTACAAATCTATAAGTATTATGGCTGGATTAACATGACTTTTGAACTCCTTATCAACTAAGTACAAAGTAAACCTTTCGAGGAAAAAAATAATAAAAATTTAGACGAGGACATTAATTAATAAGCAAACACATGAGAAACGAGAAGTTATATGATATGATGCTTATAAAATAATCAGTAATATTTTATTAGTTATTAAGATTATCTTGTTATTTTGATGGAGCATATAAGCTATTTCCCAATCCCCAGCATTACAACTCAAAATTCACAAACCCATCCCTTCAAGATTTGTTTGTGATATGATATGATGCTTATAAATGATACTAGATTTGTACAAGATTTGAATATATTTATTATGCTCGATCATTAGTTTTTCAGGATTGTCTCCTTGTACTGCCGTAGAACGTGGATTGCAAAGACTTTCAGCGGCCAAGTGTGTCCCAAAATGACGGTAAAAGCTGGAAATTCTGTGGCCCGACCAAGTGGGTGAACAACTGGTCTATCTGTAAAGAAGCCATTCTAGATTTTTCTCGGCAGAGATATCAAGATTTTTTGTGCATAGTCTATCAACCCACTAGCACTTATTATTTTCTTTTCCTGGCTGATTTCCCACAGGGAGCAGCATGTATAGCAGCGAGAAACTCTCTTCCTTTGCCAGATGCAATAATACTATCATTGCACTTGTGTCAATATTAATACCAGAGACAAGGTTCTTCATTTTCTTTGGTTTGAATTACGCGATTTTGAGTGCGATGAAATCATCACAACTAGACATATGTAAGGGGAGATTTTTAAATGAAAAAAAAAGAAGGAAGTTAACTAAGACAATGATTGACATGTTCACCTAAGATTTTGAGCATTTGTACACTGTATTCAGAGATTGTAATTATTGATGTCAATACAACAAGGATCACAGTGCCTCAAGATTTGAAGATAGAACAAATAGCCATGCATAAAAGACAGCTCTTTACAACCCCACTAGCTAATAATATCACTACTCACTAGAAAAATGCATTTAAAAATCCAGCTCACCACTCCCTTCATGAGCTAATGATCATCAGTACCATAATTCTGAACATTTTGACGACGACGAGCAGGCGGTTGGTGATATCCTTTTCCCATTGGAAGGTAACTCCCGCTAGTCATTTCCACAGGAAATCCAATCCCAGTTGTTGTTGTTGTTGGCCTATTAGCCTGAGCTCTCTCAAGTGACTGCACTTGAGTCTTCAAGAACTTAACATAATGAATTGCCTCATCTAACATAGAGGCAGTGTCCATTTTAGTCCCTCCAGGGACTAGTCTTTGAAGTATCCTTATTCTCTCACTTATCCGTTCTCTTCTATGGCGTGCAGCAACACTTTGCGGATCTTTTGATATCTTCACGTTCCTACGTTTTGGTGGCTTCACTGATTCTGGGTCTATTTGAATTGGCTGCATGGCTGCAATTCGAAATATCATCTCCCTCATTGTTGCCATTGAATTCTTCTTTTGTGATGGTGTGGCATAATCATTTGCCTCCGGTAATTCACCAAGACCTCTCCATCCTGACGAAGATGGACTGGGAAAGAAATCTTGCGGGGATTGGTCTTGAGTCGGGGTACCGTTGCTATTAGAAGATAGAGTGGATTGTAGGTTCATAAATGGAGGTGAGCTAGCATTGTGTGGGTTATCAGTGTTGAAATGCGAGATGGAGATATTACTTGCACTTGCAGCAAGAAACTCTGTTGGGGATAAATGATCAGCAACATCGTTATAGGAATCGTAGAACTCGGGAAGCTTGTCCATCAGCATCATCATTTCCATCTGATCTTCTGTTGCAGACCTTAACTGGTCAATTTCCATGGCTTATATATTTTTCAGCTCTCTCTTTCTTACAAAAGAGAGAGTGTTTGAGGGAGAGAGAAAAAAAGGGTAAGAAGATAAGTGAGAAACGTAACTGAGAGACAGAGGGATGGGAAAGATAGAGGCGAAGAGCGTGTAGACAGACTAAGAGTTGTATCAGAATTTGCAGCGGAGAAAGAAGAAAAGTTAAAAAGAGTATGGAGAGGAAATGAAAGTGAAAAATGAATAAATAAGAATTTCCCCGACAGAGAAGAACTGTTGGGGTCTGTTCTCAATTGTTAAAACGTTGCCTCAAAATTCACCTTCTCTGCAGAAACCCTGAACCCCACTCACATAACAAGTGTCAGAAATCTCACCAGTCTCCTTTAAATGAGATACTCTTCCTCGTTGGCGGTGAGAATCCAGTGCCGCTGGATGTATTGGTAATGCAAACGTAAGCACTGGGAGAGACCTACTGTATTATTATTCAACGTGTTGCATAATCCTGATCATGACAGCATCTACCCCCTAAATTAACCTCCTGGCTCCTCCTCTCATAGAAACGGAACGCTCTTCGAGACGGATCAGGTTCTGCTGAACTGCCCCTCTACATGTGCTGGGCCTGCTGGCATTGCCTAAAGAGCTTTCCAAAGAGAGAACCGCGACTTTAATGGCCGCCCTTTCATCACTACCTTAGCTGCTTTAGATGGATAGAAAAAGGTTGCTTAGTTAAATTCGTTTCTTTTTCTCTCAGGTGAATTGATCATGTTATAAAATAAATGAATCACAGTACTATGCTATTAATGTAGAATCTGCAAAGTAAAATATAACGTCAAAAATAGAATATGGGCTGGTTTTATTTTTTTTAATCAACAGTTATCGATTAAAAAAAATTAAACATAATTATTTTTTTTTCAATTCGGTTTTTATCTATAAAAACAATAAAAATAAAATTTTATTAAATATAAAAAATAAAACTAAAATCAAATCAAAACTGGTTCTAATCAACCAGTTTCAGTTCGGTTTGATTATTTTATATAAAAAATCAAAACACAACTGATTGATTTCGGTTCTGTTCAGTTTGGTATGGTTCGGTTTCGGTTTCGTTCGGTTATTTTATATTAAAAATAAAAAATAAAAACTATATTGTTTTTTGGATTTTCTGATGGGTTTCAGTTTCAGTTTGGTTCTGTTTTTTCAGTTTAATTTGATTTTTTCAGTTTGATTCGGTTTATTTTTAACTAAACCGGTTCGGTTTGGTTGAGATTTTTCAGTTTTAGGCTTATGAAACCGAACTGAACCGAATATTTTTTTAAATATTCTAATCATTCTAATCAGTTTTTTTTTTATGGTTCAGTTTTAGTTGTTTTTTTGTATTTTTGGTTTAATTGATTTATTGGTTTTTTTCTCCACCCTAAAAAAACGCATTAATTTCTAAATAATTAGTGAGAATTACTCCATAGAGATAGATAAAAAAAAAGGTAAAAAAGAGAGAAGAAAGTAAAAATTTATTCTTGTCTTCCCTCGTCTTGTTGTTGAAAGATAGCTAAGGTCTCGGTGATTTACGAAAACAACCTGTGAAATTAACTTTCAAGGTTTAATTATATATTTTTTTAATAGGACTTGTTTATGATTGTATTTATAATTAAAAGTATTTTTTATTTAAAAATATATTAAAATAATATTTTTTTATTTTTAAAAAATATTTTTAAAATTAGTATATTAAAATAATTTTAAAAAATAAAAAAATAATTTTTAAAAAACATTATTTCAACTGCGTTTTTACTCCATCTACATGAAAATATTTTCCTTCGAAAAAGCAAATTATAGATGAAATGTCAATAATTCATGTAGAGAAGCCTGGAGATCGAAGTAGATGAAACCTCTCCTTTTTCACTTTTACGGTTTCTAACAATCAACAATAATAAAACGGAGACAACAAATTTACTGCTTAGGACAATTTCCTTTCAAATATTTCACGTCCTATTTTTTTTAATTATAATATTATATTTTTAAAGAAAAGAATTTCTCCAGATTTCGATCCCAAATCGTGGCTAACTTTTGTGGACCCTGACTTGTCTTTGTTTAGAATTGTGCAGGTTCAACCATGATTTTGAGAATTTTTTAAAATATTTTAGTTTTAAATTAATTTTTTATATATTTTTAGATAGTTTCAATATGTTAGTATTAAAAATAAATTCTATAAATAAAAAATTATAATTATAATTTATTTTTAAATAAAAAATACTTTAAAAAATATTATCTACGCTTTCAAACATATCTAAAATATAATGTAGATTTTGATAAAGAGACATAAAGGGTCTGCGAAGAGGATAGGGCCATTCAAAAGGACAAGGATGAGTACTGTGGTAAGATTCCACGGAGAAGAGGAGGCCAACTATCTATACATGCTCTAAAAGAATACAATTGAGATTTTCTCTTCAATTGTGTTTTTTACTATTATTTTTTACTTTTTACATCTTGAATATTTATTATTCTATACTTAATCAATTTATACTATTTTTTTTTCTTCATTTTTTTTGTAATTATTTTCTCCTTTTCTTTACACTGTTATTTTCAAAACAAATTATTATATAGAGATTAAGAAAATAGTGTTTTTATATAGCAATTGCAATAATATTTTATTTTTCTACTACGTTAAAAATATAGCTTGAAATATTATATGTTTTTATTAACGCATATAATTCTCACTATATTTTATTATATATAGGCATTAATTTTTTTATTCTTAGTTATATTTTTTCCCGCATTCAAAAAACACTTTAGTATCACCTAAACATTAATTCTTTTGGGTAGTTGGGGCAAATACACATGTTAACATTTTTTATATGTATTTATTAAGAAAGATGATTATTTATTTATTTAATTAAATGCATGTATAGACTTAATTTTAGATTTATAATTAAAATTCTTGTTGTAAAGAAAAGGCATTTAAAAATCCTACATATTTCTTTTTTTTGCTGAAAATATTATCCACCCTAGGAGAAAACGCATTTCAAATAACTAGAGGGAACTGGGAACGCATCAATGCTCAAACCAGAGATCGATCTCGATCAACTGTATATATTTTTTAATTACATAAAACATTCGATGAACAGAGCCATCCCCATCCTCGAATGGAGCGCAAGTGCCTCATACATTATGAACATCAAACGAGTTTAGATAGTGAATTAACGTGCTGTACATGCACATGTACATTTTAAAAACTCTGTCCAGACTCCAGATTGCTGACGCCTACTCTTTCTTGTTAAAAGGCTGAATAATTTAAAGTTCTTATTCGTAAAAATAAATAAATAAATAATTAAAGTAGTATTTTTTTTATTTTTTTTATGTTTATCAAGAAGGCATGAATAAAGAGACGTTCTCTGCAAGGAGAGGTTCGATAGGATAAAAGGAATCCTGGGAAGAGAGATTTTGTTGTTGGGTTGTTTTTTTTTAAAAAAACTTGGCATTATCACCATTGCCCTACCTTATCTTCTCTTCCCCGCATCCCCATTCAATAATTTATAGTGAATGCCTAATAAAACCAAATATTCTAATAATTCTTTGCTTCTCCCACTTTCCTCAACTAGTTTCCTCTCCCATCGGGAACTGCAGGCTGAGAGCGTGAGATGAAAAAGGAACTCTTTTAATTTTTTTTAATGATATTAACTTAATAAAAAATGGTCTGGCACCTCTCGCTCTCGCTCACGCTCTCGCTCTCTACATGATTTTCAACACCAACTTGGATCGTTTTCTAATTGCCAAATTCCTCAAACCAAACAGTCATAGCATCTTTGGCATTTAGGGTTTGTTATGGCTTTGAAGTTTTTTGGTATTTAGAATAGTAAAAAAAATTGATAAATGATGATGTCCTAAAGCAATATGGGCAAATTAAAATTTATGTCCGGAAAAACAATATTTTAAAAAGAAAAGGTAATGATATTTTAAAGAGATTATAGCCCACAAGTATTGTTTCTTTATAGAGAAAAGGGGTTAAGATGTAATCTTATCTTAATAGTTTTAATGAGATGAAATATTATTGACATGTGCATTAATAAGAGATAAATATCTCTTACACAAATATTAATGTTGAAGGAAATATAGTGGGCTCTCGATAGACTTTTATACACAATACCTTGCACAACATTAATGTCGATGCAAACATGGTAGGTACTTAAAAGATTTTTATACATTATTCCTTACACAACATTAATGTTGATGAAAATATGGTGGGCTCTTAGAGTACTTTTATACAACTAAAAGTATAAAGAGAGTAGGATCTAAAATATAGTTAAGCTCATGGTGACTGAGCTATTCTACTAGGTTCTGCCCATGAGGGATGAACGTTTCTTTTAGGCCAAACCCATGAGAGTTGAGCTTTTCCTAAGCTGAGCTAATAAGAGTTGGGCTCTTCCTCTAATTTGAGCCCATGAGAGCTAGGTTTTTTTTTTTTTTTCTAAGTTGCGCCCGTAAGGGTTGAGCTCTTCCCTAAGGCTGGGGCCATTGGGGCTGGACCCGGACATGTTGCCTGAGACCATAGATTTTTTGGGACTCCAGGGTGGGGGTTAGGCCCGTTAAATTTAGGTTTATTAATAAAATAACACATTGCAAAAAATATTTAGAAAAATAGAACAATTTAGAAAGTCACAGATGATATTTGCGACTCTCGAGTCCTAAATGTCATCTGCGACTCTCTTATGTTGCAAAATTGTTGGATACAAGATTTAATAAAAAGAGAGGAGAGAGAAAAAAAAGACTCTAGAGGCACATTAATACTTTGATGACGACGCCGCTGGTATCGTTGAAAAGATCTCAATGATATGAATCCAACAATACCAAGAAAATTCACAAACAATGATTGGAGTTGGCCACACGAGCTGTCCAAAGGCAAGTGAGCCCTGACACCTTTAGATGACTCATGTGGTTTACTTCGTTCACTGTTTGTGACTTTTTTTGGTGGCATTGAATTTGTCTTGTTGAGATCTTTTCAAAAGTATCAGTGATTTTATTATCGGAACTCGGTGTGCCTCTAGAGTTATTTTATTTTCTCTCTTATTTCTCCACAAATTACAAGAGAAGAGAGGAGAGAGGAGAGAGAAAAAACAAACAAAGAGAACAAAAATAACACTGAAGGCACATCGAAGCTCTAATGAAGACATCACCAGTACTTTTAGAAAGATCTCAACAATATAAATTCAACAACATCAAAGAAAGTCACAAACAGTGAATAGAGTAAGCCACACGAGCCGTTTAAAAGTGTTAGAGCTCACTTGTCTTTGGGCCACTTATGTGGCCTGCTCTGGTCTCAATTGGTGACTTTTCTTGGTATTATTATATTCATCTCATTTTGATCTTTCCAACAATATTGGTGATGTCATTATTGGAGTTTTGATGTGTTTCTAATATTTTTTTTATTTTTTTTTCTCTCCTTTTTTTTTATTGAATTTTGTGTTCATTAATTTTACAATGTGAGAGGGTGGCAAAAAGCACTCATGTCTCACGGATTCTAATGTTATTTATGACTCTTTAAAATAAGTTATTTTTTAAAATATTTTTTATATTGTGTAATTATATATATATATATATATATATATATATATATATATATATATATATATATATATATATATATATATCCTAGAAAACTCTATGGCTTAGGCGTCCATTTTTGAAGAGTACATTTTCAGAGCCCTCGCCAGTCTTTCCTTCGATGAAAGCTAGCGTGTAGAGAGAGGGTCTGGTTGATCAGACTGTTTTTCAGGGAAATCTAGCTTCATCAGTGCCGTTTGCGTCACGAAACTACAGATGAGCTCACAAGCTGATTTTTGCTTCGTATAGTAGTACATTTTGAGCCGCGCATTCTTTCAGCTCTTTGCTTATTTTATTTTTTTTGTGATTGAATGGCTTTGAGCATACAATTACAACGCTCATCTGCGTCCACACATGGAGATTTTGGTTAAAAATGTGCATCTATCATCAATCAAAAGGAAACAGCTTAATATAAGAGATATAGTTTAATTATTCAAGTTTTGAGTTTATTTTTTTTAAAATTACTAGTTTAAATATTATAAATTTTAAAACCATTAAAAACTTATCTGATAATTAATTTTAAGAACTCGAGAAACTTAAAGATTTAAAAAATTAATCGAGCCGTATATAAATTGACAGAATAATCATTGTTAAAAAAAAAAAAAGGAACCAGCTTCTGCCTCCCTAATTATTCGTTTTGCGTCTTTATCTCCTTCCATTTGCTGGAAAATCCTATTTAACTGTCTTAAAGTCCTTCGAAATACTTATTGTACAAATTCATTTTCACCAATGATAAGAACTGCAACACTCACCCTCTGCTAACCCCTAACCAATTAAGTAAACAGACAAAGCTCATTATATGACTGCTCATGGAAACAATGAATTAAATCTGAGCACCCAGTCATAATGGCACTTTGTTCCGCATGATGCTGTGGCAAATTCATGGGATTCTTTAAATTATGAACATCAACTTCATATACAAGGATAATAAATTCCAGAGGCAGGGGAATCAGGAAAGCTAAGTTGACCTTCTCTTGGGGCATGAAATCCTGTAGTTGGGCTGAGAAGGATAAATTAGTCAAACCCACAATCGATAAAGAGTGAAAAATATGAGTGTGGTTAATCATCCAGCTTCCATGGAATGGCAGTAACATGATTGAAGCTCATCTGTCTGATAAAACTGTTACCGCAATCCTAATCTTGAATGTTGTTCCCAAATACCTTCAGGATGACTTGTTTTTGATGGTCAACAAATGAAAAATTCCAAAAAAAGGACATGATTGTGAATAACTAAAGCGGAGGTTCTCGCCACTCACCAGATTAATGGAAAATACACTGACAAAAACTTTGAAGCCATTCGTGCAATGAGAAATCCTTTGACATCTCAGGTTAATATCTGATTTGCACTCCCCACGTCATCTCCATTCAAGAGCTCGTCCTCGCAAAATTCATGCAAGTTGTCATACATTTTCTTCCACCTTTGAAGCATTTGCATTGATTGCGTGCAATCAAGCTTTAGCTTCTCCACCTCCATTTCAGCTTGCAGCAGCTGAGCCTTGTTGCTGGAGTCAAAATTTTGTAAATACAAGTTACAGAGATTCTACGCGGTTGGACAGAAATAAATAGGGAGCTCTTTCTAAAACAACACTCATCACAGTAACAGTACTGGAAAAATTGAATTTAGTTATCTGCATTAATAAAGTAAAAAAATGAAAATTTTGCAGCAATTAAGAACCTGAAGTTATTTGATTTGACAATTAATCACTTGAGAGCTGATGCATGAAGAATCCAGAGGATTATTGCAAGACGCCTGGAGATTATCTACTGCGTAACGATTTTCTCATCCGTTGTATTGGTATATTTATTGACCGGAGGTGGTAATGATGATCCATGCCTTCTTGAGTAAGCGTGAGCATTTGACAACATTGCGGGTTCAAGTACGCCATTCGTTTAACAACATCGATATTGTTCACATGACCTTTGATTCGTGCAATGTCAAATCACAATACAGAAATGTTATGTGTTTTTGGGTCCCAAACCTCGAATCATACCATCCTCCCTATCCAGCAAGCAATATATTTCCATTTGTATTATATGCTAAGCAAGTAACAGTCTTACAATTCAATACAAAGCATATATAAGTATGTATATAACAATTATTTAAGTGCTGCTGCTGCTGCTTATTAATATCTAAAGATCATGTAGGAACTTTCTAAATAGCATAGGAAATCGATTCATTGTCTTTTGAGTTGAAAAGAAATCTATGAACATCTCTAAATCTATGGAAAGAAACACCATGTTCCCCAGGAGTGAAACTTAAACCTGCATATTAATGGGAAACATTTCTCCAAAATATAGCATGTTCACAATCTCAAGATCTAGGCCCTTGTCAGAAGCAAGAATAGGTCATGCCATCATGACAATGAAGGGCGGAGCAATTGAAGGCACTGCTGATACCATGATGAGTCTTGCTACATAGCATAATTAAATACTATAAAGTACACACTTGTTACACAGAAAAATGAATTAAATACTACAAAGCACGCACCTTAAATTTCAATTAACAAAACAATCCAAAAGCAAGAGGCTGAGTTACTTGGTGGAAATGATATGAGCAATGAAAACTTCAAACGCAGAAAATTTACAAGATAGAAGATTGCCACATTGATGACATGAATATCTGTAAGAAAAATCACAAACCTGTGACTAGGTAATGAACTGATGATATGCAACCAGTGACTTTTGCTAGATGAGCTATCAGCATTGAGCGCAGCAATGTGTATCTTGCCATCTCTGCCACCAGCATAAAATACATGTTCATCAGGGTCCAATGTAATCGCATCAATTATAGAGGGAAACTGTATATTTCTTAATGAGATTCTGTTAGATAAGCTCCCCACCTAATACAATCCACATCGGAAAAAAAATCTAGCACATATCATGAAACAAATTTAATGCAAAATATATGGATTCAAAAAAATTTGAAAGAGTACATTGCTTATAATAAATATACGTGGCTCTACAAACAGCATAAACATTACATACAGTGAAGCAAAATTGTTTCCGATGATAGAGTGCCAGTCACAGGATAATAGACAAACCACAAGCAATTTAATCCAGAAATTGTAAGATCATATATCGAGTTGCAACGCGATTTTCTTATTTGAACAAAAACAAAATTAAATAATTACAGTCCCCATTTAAGGTAGAATCTTTCTGCACAAGGAACTGGATGGTCCTAGCCACTCCAAAACCATGCTAGCGAATAGGCACATCAAAGTATATCCTAAATTTATCAAAGAAACATGTTATATTTCCCCAAATTGGTACTGAGTAAAGAATTTTAATCGGCTAAGGTTGTAAAACTAATTTGTTTAAAATGCATCACTTGCAAGCTCGACTCCAATTCTAGGAGTGGCTCCCTTGACGACCTTTCTAAGCAATCAGATTCACTGAATACTGAACTCAATTATCATAATCCAATTATAGATCGATATCTTAATCCAATTAACATCTTATCAACTGATTTATCGATAGAAGTATGAATTAGTGTCTAAGTTAATGGAAAAAATTATAAATAACATGAAAACAGTGGAAAATAATCATTTTCAACAAAGATCACATCAACCTGTTACCATATCAGTGACACGCAAAGTATGCTCTTAAAAGCTATGCTCGTAAAGTGTGCTTGCCTGCTCTGTTTGATAACCATCAAATATCCTACCTTGTACAAAAGAAACTCAAGTATACTCCACAATCATGAGCATAAAAAATTAACCATTAACATTAAACAAAAAGCTATAAAAAACCAAAGGACGTACACGAGTAGTGACCAGACTCGAACAGATACATCCTCAGAACCAGAAACCAAAAGAGAATCATCTTCTCTAAAAACCAAGCAAGTTAACAGTCCTGTAATGGGCACGCCATTTCTTAAGCAATCTACCCGTCATTCCATTCACACGACAGAAATAACCCAACAGCCAAATTAGCAGCTCTTCGAAACTAATTTCCGCTGGCCAAAATCAACAACCATATACGAAGAAAAGAAGAGAGAGAGAGAGAGAGAGAGAGAGCAAGAAAATTCACCTCCTCAAAGTAAATATTCCGGGATAAACCACCTCCAACAAGATAAGTGCCTTCACTATTAGCAACAAGCGGCTTTACCGGCTTCTCTGGGAAGCACTTAACCCCCACTTGAGGCTAATAAATGGATAGAAATGAAATATATCAGATTAAACATACTTAGATGAATTTAATCAAACAGTTCAAGTGCATATACCTTAGACCAGGACCAGTAGAGGATGGAGCCTGAAGATGCTTTGGGGTCCTGAAGCTGGGAGGAGGCCAGGAAGCGGCGGCCGACGGAAGTAAAGCCGTGAGGAGCGGAGGCGTAGTTATTAAATATTGTTTTTATAAATATTTTAAAATAATATTGTTTTTTATTTTTAAAATTTATTTTTAATATTAGAATGATACATGAATAAAAACAATATTAATTTAAATTTAAAATTCAATTTTTTAAAATAAGCGGTAACAAAAAAACAAATGATGTAGTTTAGTTTACTGGGCTTCCGCTCTGAAACAGTAGGCTTCAACCTTGAAACAACGACCAGATGCTTAAAGGTTGTTTTAGAGTATTTTTTTTATTTAAAAATATATTAAAATAAATTTTTATTTTTAAAAATTTGTTTTGATATTAACCAATCAAAACAATACAAAAATACCCTAAAAAATTAATTTAAATCTAAAAAATATTTAAAAGTATAATTCGACTGTAATATCAAATATAACCTTAACTCGACATTATAATACAAATTCGAGAGCACATTATGTAATTGCTACAAGCCTACCATGAAAAAAACAAACATATATTAAATTGGTTGTCTAAAACCCTATACTAATCATTTTTTTTTTCATTTTCAAATCCAGTTTTTTATATCTAATTTCATGACCAATTTATCAACATTTGTTAAGGAAAAAGAAATCAACAATAAAGAATCAAGATGTGAAATAAAGAGAAAACTCATGGCTAATCTAAAATTTAAAGAAAATGTTTTTTCTCCATTCTCATACTTTTTTTCCTTCTTAGTCCCTGTAGCTTTTGTAATTTCAATTTTGGTACAAAAGTTACTTTTCTTAACATTTTACTCATTGAGTTAGAGAGAGGAGAGAGAAAATCAAATGGAAATAATGATGAGAGAGAGAATGTTTTTTTCCATCACTTTTCAGTTATGAAACTTAAATTTCTCGATCTCAATATGTTTCATTCAATGAGATGAGTTTGATGATGGTGAGTTTTTCATGTAAACAAGCATGAAAAAGTAGATCAAGGTTGTTTTAGGATTGGTAGAGGATTTATGAAGGTTTTTTGGTGTTTGTTAGGTGTTTTGGGTTGAAAATTGAGTTTTTTTAAAGCCCATACATGTTTGATCACCCAAGTCGCGCATCTGGCTTGACTTTTTATTTTATTTTATTTTTTAATATTTAATTGATTTTGAATCATTTTTCATATTTTCTTTATCACATAAATAAATAAGTAAATGTTTTTAAATCTAGTGAAGTCTACAACCCAAGTTACAAGTTTGACGGATTAACTAGAATTAATCTAATATGTTTTTGTATCTATATTAAAAAAAATATCATCTTGAAATTTTTTTAATACCAAACATGCTCTAAATCATTTTAATTTGAAGAAAAAGCAAAGAAAGAATTTATAAAATTATTATTTTATACGTAATAAATGATATACTTATTCAAAAGCAAGGGTAGAAAAGGTAATTTTGCTCTTTACCTCCAACTATATATAACTTTTAATTAAAAACAATTTCTTTATTTTTCTTCCCTCATTTTCACCTCGATCCAAGCAAAATAAGGAATTATCATCGCGATGATGGAATCATGTATGGATTAACAGCACTGCCGCCATAGCAATACGTTTTCTTAATTAATTGCTTACCTCTTTTTGGTATAATTAACAAATTATTAATATCGAATTGATCTGCACCGTGATCAAAAACATCATGTGCAACCCATATCCATCTGCTGTCTTCTCCACACGCAGGGAGGCTTCAGCAGATTTTGAGATCTCCACTAGTCTTTAAACAACTTGTTTATGCACGATAAATTGTCTAACGCACAGAAGCAGCCTCGAGAATATGCGCTGAGCAGTACATTGCAGGCTCCACTTCTAATTTTGACAGCTGTTCAGAGAGCCTGTAATCAAACGTTAAAACTGTCGAGAGAGTACTTTAGTAGATAGTTATTACAATGTCAAATTTTTTTAAAAAAATTATCAAGAGTATAAAACTTTTTTTTGGCAGCTTCATTAAATTTAACTAACCGATTTGATCCTAAAATTTATCAACTTTACTCTTTTCTTAACTCAAGTTTTAAATTAAATTACATAAAACCTAATTTAAAATACATTATTTAATTTAATGGGTCTAAAAACAACTTTCATGACTAGTAAAAACATGTCATAACTTAAAAAACAATAATTTTTTTTTATATTAAGACTAGATTCTCAATTAACGAAGGATTAAATTGAAAAAAAAAAATTTTTAAAATAAAGTTAAACTCGTGTTAACAGACCCATAAACTTTCTAAAAGTTAATAATATATTTTTTTGAAACTATTTTATTTAGCCATACGGTGAAAAGAAAATTAAAACAATTATATAATCGAGTTCAATTAAAAAAAATAGTCTGTTAAACTTTAAAAAAAAATTTCTTAATCAACCTCGTAAATTAATTAGGTTATTAACTTAAAAAAATTAATAATCTATTTTTTTAATAATTTTTTATTTAACTAATTTTTTTAAAAAATAAAGCATATCACGATGCTACTTGTGATACCCTTGAGCTCTAGTAGGAGGTGGTCCTTAAAAAGCATTAATTATTATCTGAATCATTAATTTATGAGGGTTCAAATCTTAGGAGGTGGTGCTATGTAGTCGGGGATTATTTTAAACATCCCATATGATTCAAAAAGCAGAATATACAAGAAGATGCAACGGTACTAATTCCACAGATCGGCCAAGAGTGGAGAGAGGATGGGAAAATTCACAGCACTAATTTGATCATCCTGAAGTCAAACTAATACGTCCAAACAACTTCGGCCAAGAGTGGGGAGAGGATGGGTTCCACTAATTTTCCTTCCCATCTTCGTACAAAGAAGCAAGAATTTGCTAGAGTTGCGGCTGCCTTTGTTTTGCCCCTATTTTTTTTTTTTATGTCTGCGGTATAAAAAATACAGTGAGATATTTGATAATGATAAAAAATATGTTTTACATCGGGAGATTTATTAAAAAATTAAGTTTGAAATGTAGTTTTTGTGAAGTAATTTTTTTATATTTTTTAATTAAATTTTATAAAATATTGTTTATTTTTATGTTTCAAAAGCGTTTTTAAAAAAATTAACTTTTTTTATTTTTTCTTTACTTTAAATTAAATTTTTTTAATGTTTTTAGTTTATTTTGATGCGCTGATATCAAAGGCCGAGATGCAACATTGCTTTACCTTCTAGCAGCCTACGGTGACAATTTCAAGACCTGTCACGACCCACGACAACCATTACTAAAGTGGTGAAGCGTATAGCTATTTATTTAATTTAACTTTTTTAAAAAAGATATACCGTGTTGTGATGTTGAGATATTAAATTTAATATTGTGATAACCATATAAAATATAAATTAAAATAAATTATCATTTCTAAATTTCTATAGATGCATCATATAAGAATTATATTAAAAAAAATCAATAGCCAAACGGAAAAAAGAGGCTCAAATGCAAGAAAAAACCATCACTATGGATTACTATTATAATCTATATTATAATGAGTGTGATGAAACAGTGTTTTCTACATACTTTTTAGCTTTATACTTAATTGTATAATTTCTCATGCTATGTCGTGAGTTAAATTATTTTTTTTAATGTAAAAAAAATATTTAAGTATTATTAATATCTTTTTTTATTAAAATAAATAAATTATATAGGGATTGATCCCTGATGTAAACTGGTTGACTTTATAGGTCCAAAGACAACTCGGATGATCAATAAAACTATTGCTTGACTTAAAGATGACATTTTTTTAAAATATTAAAATGACAACATATTAGATCGATAAGAATCAACTCAGATTAATTTGTCAAATCCGCTACCTAGGTCATGAGACCTTAATAACCTTACAGATAGCAAATAAAAAACTATTGAACCAAATTTCTAATCAACCCAATGTTGAAGGATGAAATTAAAAATAAAATTCAATCAAAAAATGAGTTGAGTCAACCCGAGTTAATCTATCAAACCTGGATCGTGAGATCGGGATAACTCCATAGAAAAAAAATCAAAACAAAATATGAAATTCAATTCTCCATTAACTTAATGTTGTTGAAGAATAAAATTTTTTAAAAAAAACAAACACAAAATACCATCCAAGTCAACCCGAGTCAACCGACCAAACTTGTGATCCGGATTATAAGACCAAGATAACCTCATTGAACACAACCCGACTTAAATGATAAAGTCTAATTCTCAACCAATCTAATATTAAAGAATATAACTGAAACAAAATCAACAAAAAATGGATAAAAAAACCTTGAGTCAATTGACCTAACCCACTATCTAGATAATAAAACCATCATAACTCATAACCCTATGGAAAGGAAAAAAAAAGATTATGAAGCCCAATTTCAAATCAACTCAGTATTGACAAAAACAATGATCTAAGTCAACCCGGGTTATCCTATCAAACCCAGGTAACAAGACCGGGATAACCCATAGAAAGCAAATCGAAAAAAAATTAAAAATTATAATTCTCAATTAACCTAATGTTGAAGGATGAAGATTAAAAAAAATCAATTTATACAAAGACAAAATAAACTCGAGTCAACCTATCTAATTTATAAAACTCGCGACCCAGATCATGAGACCGTGATAACCCCTTAGAAAAAAAAAATACAAAAGCAACTATAAAACCTAATTTTCAATCAACTCAATATTGAAGAATGAAATTTAAAAAAACTTAATTAAAAAAAGATAAAAAGATAAAAAGATGACCGAGTCAACATCACTAACCTTTAAAACTCGCAATCCAAGTCACGGGATCGAGAAATTCTATAAAATAAGTCGAAATAAATTATGAAATCTAATATCATGTAAATTCAATATTATAGGATAAAATTTAAAAAAATATTAATTTTTTTTTAAAAAAATTTTAAAAAATAAAATTTTAAAATTAATTTTCTTATGCATTGATAGATTGAAAAGCTAATTTCTTCTAGTACAGGTTAAATATTTAGAAAACTAAACCTAGTTAGGGTAGGCTATATGTATATGTAGGGCATCATGGCCTCGTGGGAAACTTCGAGGAGAAAAGGGAAAACAATTTGGATACAAGTAGCTAGTTTTTTTTTTTTTCTTTTTTACAGCCTTATATTTATTTATTATACGCATCCACGTACCCTGCATTATATAAATCCTTACAAGTAGTATTAATATGTGATATATGTCAAAAACTTGTCAATAAAGTGTTGTACAAAAAGAAGCCTCAGGAAATGTCAACAAAGTGCGATCAAAAGACTAAACGAAGCAGAACAAGTCTTTTTAAATCCCATCTCTCTCTTTTCCCTTTTTTTTTTTTAAAAAAAATAAAAATTAAAACTTTGATTCAAATGACCTTATTACGCAAACACCTTCCTTTAAAGCATCTTTACTGGATGATCCGTATCCACTTTTGGATGCCCCATCACCCAACACTCCTTTTCACCCTTCTACGAGTATATAGACTGACGTGTCATCTCATTTATGTATTCTACATCACGCATGAATTTTCATGTCACGTGCGATACCTCCCAGGTCCTAAAAAGGACAAAGGTTCGGAGAAGGGGGCGGAGGCATAGGGGTACTTTTTTGTCAAATAAGAAAAACCAGGGTTAGGGTTTTGGATGTCGTATGAGAGGTATACATTGCACGACAAGGAATACTATTTGTCTACCTTAGATAAAATGGACTTTTCTTAACACATGCTCCCATCTCTGTCTCTTCAGAGCTTCTCTGTCTTAGACATTAAATAATCTTCGTGAAAAATACACAAAAAAACAAGCCAACAAAAACAAAGGAAGATTAAAACCCATGCCAGTAGAAATGTATAGTCGAACCCACTTTAATTACAATGGCAATACGTACATAGGACAAGGCGAAGGCATGCATAAAAAGAGATGGGGTTTTTAAGCAAATGCTGGTTTGTTTACCTATCATTCATGAAGACTCTATCTTTATGGGGTTGTAGCATGGAAGAAGAAAAACTAAGAAGGATTGGAAATGGTGAAAACAGGGATGCATGTATTGTAAGGAAAGAGAAGATGGGATCCAAAGGGAGGTTCGAGGAAGCTGATCGGCTACTTAAAGTAGGCAAAAGCAAAGGTTTCTGGTCCTCAGAAGAAGTATAGAAGCCTTGATAGAAACATTTCAAACCACTTTATTTTTTAGTCAGTCTCTCTAGCATTTCGCTTTCATCGAACAGGCCGCTCATTTTTTTTCTTCTTACTTTTTGAACCCCGTACTCTTTCATTACATCTGTCAATTTGTAATTTTATTGCCGTCTACTGACAGTGCATACAAACGAGAAATGATGACCTGCTTCTTTTCCAGATTAATCGTATTATCTATACAGTTTCTTTTCACATTGACAAATAATTATAGGAATAATTAATGATAATGATAGTTATTATGACAAGGCTAATCATATTTTGAGAAATGAAAGACCATAATCATATTGTCCTCAGCTAGTTAGCTGCCCTCTCTTACTTTTGTTTTTATCACATCCATCAGTTTTTGGATGTTTTGGAAGTATTTTGCAAGACATAGAGCTGCGTATCATACATTAATGGGACTAATCAGAGAAAGCCCTAGATGAACCCAGCCTGAAACCTCTCATCTATCCCCCCCAAAAGAACCTAAAAGGCAAGGAAATTAATTAAGCCATCAAGACTCTCTCTTTCCCTTGCATTAATTAATGGAACTGAAACTTACAGACATTAAATTCAGAAAGAGGAGAAGCAGGAGGAGAGAGCAATAAATTGCAAACAATCAAAATGAAAGGACATCTCTTTAGAAATGGACTTGTGATTTTTAAACTTGATTTGATTTGAACTTCATTCTAACCAAACCCCACCTGCATTCATGGCTGTGGGGGGTAAAGAAAATACCCGGCACTAAAGTTATATACAAGGTCACAAAAACCAACACGCACGCACACGCATGTTTCTTTCATTAACACGAGCTACTAGCTACTATCATCTCAGACTATCTTAAGACTCAAAGAAGACAATGAAAATCAAACAAGAAATAAAATCTAGGAAAAGATATAAATATAAAACCCAAAAAGCTCAGATCTTTAGAATTGATTTGAAGATACTAACATCTTGAAAGAGGCATAAGATTCAATCCTAAATCATCCTTGTCCAACACCAAACGAGCCTTGCTAGTTTCCATATTTCCTGGATTAGAACCATACTCTGGGTGCAATCTTTTCTTTGTTTGTAATGGCACACCAAACAACTTTGTCTTGCAACCATTGTTCTTGGCTTCTTCAAGAATGGTCAAAGAGCTCTGTGAAGTAGTTGTAGGTGAGTTGATCAAAACATGAACTTGAGGGATTTGCTTAGGGTTAGTTGGAGCAGTTGTAGGATAGTACCCAAGAAGCTGGTTTAAGGGCTTCTGTACTAGAGAACCATTAGAAGTAACATGATTTGTTGTAGCATAAGGTGATGGGCCACAAAGAAGCAAAGAAGAAGAGTAGGAATTGCTGGGAGCAACAGGCTTGACATGATTTTGGACAAAGTAAATAATATCATTGTAAAGCTTTTTCATGTGCGCAAGCTCGGACATTAGCATATTGTTGCTTCTCCTTAGTCTTTCATTATCTTCTGATAATGCAGAGACTGAACTATTAAATCCACCCCCACCACCAATAACTGTGGCGGTAGCAACTCCTCCTCTTGGTGGTGAAGTGAGAGGAGGTGAATCACACCAGTTGTTGGCTTGCTCATCTGAATCAGATGGAGAGATGCTGGTTCTGCTTGGGAAAGGAAAGAAACTGGGCCCGTTAACACCAAAAGGAGAATGTGGGTGGTGCTGATTAATGGCTACTTGTGGCTGAGCTGTTTTTCTTCTATGGATTTCACAAAGTAAATGTTTTTCTCCCTTCTTGAAAAACTCATTAGCGAACTCCCATCTGTCAGGTACAATCTTCCTAAACCCCTAATGCACCAAACACCCAAAACAAACCCAAATCAGAGCCAAAATAAAAAATAGAAAAAAACAAAAAACAAAGACACAAAGTTTTAAAGAAAGGGCATATGATAAGAGTGATTGAAGTTATATTTACATAGGTATTGAGTTGCCTGACAAAGCTAGAGAAGTTGTTATGCTTGAAATAGTTAGGAAGGAGATCACGAGCAAACTCAGGTGGCCTCCAAACAACGAAAGTAGTGTCATCTTCACCCCAAGAAACTATGTGGTCAGTGGCTGGATCATCTACCAGTTGGTAGGTTTTGGTAAGGAAAGGAGCTGGGACTGATTTGTGGGTATCTAATGAGAGTAATATGCCTTCACAGTTATCTAACATGAGAGCCATTGGAGATCAAAAGCGCCTGCTATTTTGCAGAGATAGATTTAGAGATAGAGAGAGGTGTAAAAGAGAAACAGTGACGGTTTTGGATGTGATAGCTAGGTAAGGGATAAGGAAGAGAGTGTGAATATGGATATGGCGGTATTGTGAAGCTCGGGATGGGAGTCCTGGGTGTGGATTGAAATGTTGAAGAGGATGGAGGGATGTTTTTAAGTGTCTTGGTGATACAGTAAAATATTGTGTACAAGTTGTTTTTAAACTCTGTAAGTAAAATAGGGGTGAATTCACATTAACGTTGGATAGTCTCCTCGGTTGTGTGGTGAGAGAGAATATGTGTCTGTCTGTCTGTCTGTCTGTCTAGAACTGTGAAATCAGGACCTTTCAAGACAAACCCGTGACCTCTCTCTCTCTCTCTCTCTCTCTCACACACACACACACATTGATCCCGCGCACAGCCACTTAAAATCAGGCACAGGAGGATGGTGCAGGCCTGCCTTTCTAAATTGACAATGCCACCCTTCTCTTTTTTGAATTTTTTTTTGCTAGATAAGAAAAGGAAAAAAAAACTATTACCTGGAAAAATAATTCTTAAACTAGTCGAAATTCAGTATACATTTGTATAAAAATGCAATGGCATGAAATAAATCAAAATAATCTAATAGTTAGAAAAAAAAAAGATGACATGGCAAAAACAAAAAAAAACAAGAGAAGAAAAAGAAAAGAACAAAAAAAAATAAAAAGAATGAATGAAATGTCAAAGACACAACAGAGCTTTAATGATAAAACTCTTGGTATCACATGGAAGATATCAACAAATTAAATACATTAACACCATGAAAGTCAATTTTAGAATTGGTGATGAGATGCCAGTAAATAAACATGTCGCTATTTTTAGATTGCATGTTTGACTCACCATCAGTTTTAAAGTTGGTTTTTCATGATGTTTATGAATTTATCTTGTCGATACTTTTTTAGTGGTATTGAAAGTTTCATCCTCGGATTTCCTGTGTGTCTGTGAAGTCTCATTTTTTTCTTTCTTTATTTTTTTTTCCTTTTATTTTTTCTCCTCTCTCTGTTTTTTTTTTGTCATGTCATCCTTTTTTTAGCGATTAGATTATTGTGATTTCTTTCATGCCATTAGATTTTTATAAAAAAAAAATATTTGCATAAGTGAATTATTTGAGAAAGCAATAACTTGCAGGAAATTTGTTAGTTGATGCGCAAAACACCTGGCTATGTATATGATATATGAACCTGTCAGCTAATATGCTGGATTAGAAATTATTTTTTCATGCTGTGCTAGTGATCTAGAATAAAGAACTCCTTTTCATTTTCACTCCCTCTCTTCATTTTTCACCACTTGCGATTGATGATATATAGTCAAACACTTTATAACTTCCATTCCATGCTCGTCTCAATGATTATTCTTTTTTCTCTGTATCTTTTTGAACAGCCCTCCGTCTTGATTATACACTGTACATTTCCTTAATTGCAGTTCTTATTCCTCATATATCCTCTTGTAGTCATAATTACAGTAAAGTACGTCCTAACTGTGGTTTTCAGCCTCCTTTATAGACCTTTTGATTACCTTACCGGGCACATTTCTAACACCTTGACGGGGTGGATGAAATGAAGAGAGGGGCCAAGAATTTTAATTAGAGAAAAAATTGCAGGAAGGATCAAAATTTAATTTTTATTTAATTTTTAAAGTTAAAGATTTAATTTATTAAAGGAGAAGAGCTGATTTTATATATATAGAAGACCTACCTGCCTTTTTGAGACGGAGGTGTTTTCGGACTTTCACTTCACGTCAAACTGATCGATGGTCTCTTTTCATTGTGTAGCTTAATAAATATTGCAGAGCCAACACATTCAATCACTCCATCATTTTCTAACTCTGTAGCAGGCAGATATATGATAAGGTAAGGATACATCGGACTACGTGATGGGATTTAAAACCTGTTTATTGGTGACGGCATTTCTCCTCCTCCTCCTCCTCCTCCTCCTCCTCCTCTGTTGCTTCTCTTCAAAGTTCAAACACTTTATTTCTCACTACGTTCCTAACTTCAATATCGATATCATAACAATAGACATGCTCTCTCTGGCCACTACTACCTTTACTGACTAACTTAAAATTATTTCCAGACCTCCTTCTCTCTCTCTCTCTCTCTCTCTCTCTCTCTCTATGTACTATACTGCCCCTTATAGTAAATTAGTAGTAGCAGTAGTCTATACATGCATGGAGCATCCAACTTTGGCTCTTTCGTGGCTCGGCTTCCTTGATGACGTGTCTCAGGTGACTGAATTATTGGCCCCAAAAGTCTCCATGAATAACTGAAAAATTAACAGCTTTTTTGCTTTCTTTTTTGTAATGGCCCAAGAAATATTTTGTTTTATATGTACGTACGTACTCTCCCTTGCTAGCTAGCTTTCAAGAGGTCAGGCAGAGAACATTCATGTCTTCGAAATTTAATAATTAATGCCATCTCAGTTCGGCTATTTCTTAGCAATAAACGAGCTCAAATTTTACTGCTACAAGTGTCAAGATATGAACAAGATAATGGTACCACTTGATCAAAAAGAAAAAAAAATCATTTGACTTGATATTTACGGGGAAAAACAGTTCCCATGATTCAAAATATGCAATGAAAAATCAAGAAACTTCATGTTCATGATGGCCAATGTGTAATGCCAAAGGAAACTTAACTTTCTCACATGAATAATGACCATCACCTAGTTTAAGTCGTCAAGTTCCAAAGCAAATGATGGGTATAGCCAATATTGATGCGAACAAATATTATAGAATAGAAAGGTTGCATGTGACATCTATTCTTTTTATCCACTTTTGCATAGATTTGTGAAGCAACTAGAAATTGCTAAGAAGAAACGTCAGTTTCGAGTCCCGATATTCAATTAAAATGGGAAATACTATCTCCATAGCCCGAGAAGAACATCGTCTAAAAAACTTCCTATGCTCCCCCCCCCCCTCTCTCTCTCTGGGTGCTTGTCTTCTTGTCTTTCTTTTCTTGATTCTCAAGTCCAAGCCTTACCCTTCTGCACTCTGCAAGACTGCAGCGGCTGACATGGAAACTGACCCTGTATTTTTGGTTGTTCTGTATGCCATTCTCGTGATACTTGTTTTGTTCTTATCTTCTACAAAACATATTTATTATCACCCTTCCATTTCCTTACTCATGTTACATGCATATTTCCGGGAATATTCACACTATAGCTCTCCCTAAAAAATATGACCCCAATCTAGATTTTCCCCACAATTAACAAAGACACCTCATCACATCCACAAGGAATTAACCTAATTGATCGATTACTATACGGTTATCGACTAATCCAATCGTGAACCACTTGATGCCCAGGTGGGTCCAGCAATCACACAATGGGACCTGTAGGCTGATGGAGAGAGCAGTTTATGATTAATAGGTAACAGAAGCATGAATAGTTAAGGAGTAAAGCAGTAAATTTCATGATTCATGGAGCCAGATTTCTAAGGACATGCATATAGAATTATAATTAAATTAAAAAAAAGGGTCCACAAAGAGTATGGAGATGTAGAGAATAAAGGATGATCTTTCCTCTCACAAGTTGTCAGCAACTTAGGCACAGATCCTACCGAGCCCACCACCATCACTAGCAAAATCAAACCGAAAACACACTCACACTCACACACAAACACAAACACCTCTACACGTTGAAGAGCCAAGAAGATTCTATTCTAATCTCTAAAACGCAGTGAAAGTGAACCCCACAAAAGCTCCTCCTATATTATCTCTAGTTATTAATAATGAAATGATAACAGTAATAATTAGATAATCTATATAACGAGGATTTCAAGGAGAGACAGCTTAAAACACAGAGAGAATACGGATAGAATTAATTAAATCCCGGTATATAATTTAAAAAGCTAACCTTGTTAAATTAATTACCAATCTCTCTCTAGATCTCTGTCTCTAAAATGAAAATATAAAATGTGTATTCAATACGACAAGCTACAGAGTTGTTTTTCTTAATTCTGTCTTTTGCAGCACTCTCTTTTGTTTATCTCACTAACCCTTCTAGCTCCAGCTCTGCAAGAACTACTAGTTCTTATTATATACGTAGAGAGAGATAGAGAGTGAGTGAGAGAGAGAGAGAGTACCGTAGTTTAAAAATCATGCATGCACAAAAGCATCTCTCTCCGATCTCTCAAACATGCTCTGCATATATATAGTAATAGTATTAAAAAATGAGAATAATAATATCATTGTTAGACCGTATAACTTAAAGGGCGTGGCGTAAATCGAACTTAGACGTAAAGGTACTTGTCAGATTAAGAAGGTGGAAGAAGAGCAGAGGGCACTGTTTATTTATCTGAGAGATAGAAGAAGCTAGCCATGCTGTATGGGTCACGAGGGGATACGGATCGATCCCACGAGGAAATGGCACACTGATATTAATGGATAGGACAAGGTACCCGTTTGTCTCTCTCTACCTAGCGCGCCCATGAAACCAGTCTCAATTTGTCCTTTTTGTTATATATACTGTGATGGACGTCTCAGTCCTTTCAGATGACAATTTCTCAGGATCATGTACAGGAAGTGGTACTGTGGGCAAGGCTTGCACAAAAGCAACAAAAAATATGCAACATGCTATCCTCATATGCTTGGTTCACTACTAATCACATAAGAACCCATCGACTGCATTAACAAAATATGAGTGTTGCTATTTTTTTATGAGATAGAATATTTGAAATTAAGATTAAAAACTTCCTTAATGTATTTTATCATCATACGTATTAATAAATCAATAAAAAGTTAATGCGACTTATTTGACCTAATAGGGTAAGAGTAAATTGATCATCATGTTCAAATGATGATCTAGTAAAAAAAAATTTAATAGAAGCATCGTTTCAACACCTATATAATCCTAGTTTAAATGTAAAATAGCAGACCATGAAATGATTAAATTGCAAAATAAAAATAAAAATGTATAGAGCATAATAAAAAAATAACGACTTGTTGTATTGATTCTTACTAACTCATAAAATTGATAACTCATACAATGGACACGGCCACAATGAGTTAATCTAATTAGACAATCATAATTTTTCTTTTTCTCTCCCTTATTCATTTCCTGACATGAGCCATGGTTGGGTTTCAACTGACTTGAGGTTTGATTAAAAAAATATAGAGATGAAATTTAATATATAAATAAATGTTAAATGATATAACTGAAAAAACATTAGCTTATAAAAAAACAAGGAAATATGGGTGAATCTTCTAGACTATATTCAATCATCAAAACATAAAAACAGTGAAATCCTATACCTGAGTTCAATAAAAAAGCTCAATTCTCAATCAATTTAATGTTGGAGGATGAAATAATAAGAAAACTAAATTAAAAAAATTTGCCAAAGCAAAAGGAATTGCAACCAAAAAATGATCAAAGCATATAGGAAACAAATTGAAGGAAGATGACATTGTAAAAAAAACCTCAATTCTAAAAATCATCTAAAACAAAACTAATAGAAATTAAAAGAATGAGAATAAATATGATTGATAAAAAATCAAAGAAAGATCAAACTAAAAAATAAATAAATATTAAAGCATAAAATTGAAAAGACATTAACTTAAAAAAAACAAGCAAATATGCATGAACCTCCATAACCTAGGTCAATACTCTAAACTCATAACTTGAAAAATTCAAGATTTCGGTTCAATCAAGAAACTCAAATCTCAATCAATTTAATATTAGATGATGAAATCATAAAAAAAATTAAAAAAATGTCAAAGCAAAAAGAATTGCAAAAAAAAAAGTGAGGATTAAAACACATAAAAAAAATTAAAGGAGGATGGAATCTAAAAAAAATATCAATTCAAAAAATTGTCTAAAACAAAGAAAATAAAAAGATTAGGGACTAATATAATAGATAAAAAATTAAAGGAGGATAATTTTTTTTTTAAAAAAAAATCCAATTCTTTAAACAATCTCAAATAAATAAAAAAAACAAATCAAAAGATCATGGACAAAATTTTAAGGGAAAACAAATGGAATGGTTGATTTGAAAGTTTGAATTGCCACGCATGGAAATTGAGGTGGAGAGATTAAAAAATAGATCTACTAGCAGTAAAATAGAGCTCAAGATGCCACACGCACGTCCATGGAAGGTAGGGTTCACCGAGCTGAACCTAACCACACTAAGAAAGCTCGTCGTTGATCTTTGGACGCTTTGGCTAAAGGTAGCAGAGACAAGCATCGACAACTTTTTTTTTATAATATTTTTTATTTATTAAAAAATAAAATTGCCTTTAAAAATAACAAAAAAAATACAAAATAGCCTCTAGACAATAATTTATCTTTTTTTTTTGTTTTTCAAAGGTATAATTATCATTTTACTATGAAAATAAGAACAAAAATACAACAAAAAAAATGACCTTAGATTACAACTTCATATTTTTTGCTTTGTAAGGGTAATTAAGTAATTTTGTTGTGCTGAATTAGTTTTTTTGGTCAATTTTATAATAATTAATGAATCATGTGTGAAGATTATATTACCCTCAAAACAAGTTTATTGGTTTTTTAAAAAATAATAATATTGAAACAATCCTATCTTAGAAATTATAATTTATTCTACTAGGATTGAAATTAGTCACGATCGCGATTAAAAAGAGAAGAGAGAGCTATTGTTCAGGGCGTAGGTTGTTTATGACAAGTAGAGCTGATATAAAAATGTGGGCAAAAGACACGACTGATGCCTATACTGTCAAGTCTGGAAGTGAATTAATTGATATCATTCTTTATCCATGAAATTAAACTTCCCTTGCACTTCCCTCTTGTGGAAATGATTTGCCCAACCAAAGATCAAATTATTCATTTGGTCGTTGCTACTTGGCAGAGTGTGTACAAGAGCTTTCCTGGCGCACCATCATTTGACACGTACCAGCTAGGCAATATATCCCTTTTGTGAACATGAAACAGAGCATGATACTCATATTTTCCTCCATTGCTACCACGTATGGAGATCGTGGCAACGATTTCAAAATTGGTTTGGCATCTCTAGGTCCATGCTGAATACAATATATCAAATAATCAGCCAATGACGGGACATGGCCTAAGGCAAGTTCCAACGAAGTGCTTTAACGATGCTATATCATATGGTATTTTATGGGGGTATTTGGACTGCAAGGAACAAGATGATCTTCAAAGATAAGAAGCTGGATTAGAATGCACAGTTTCAACACATTCTCCACCATATTCTTACACTCTGGTTAAAGGCTTAGAACAATAACTTTACATGTACAAGGAATGATTTAATTAGAAGTCTTAAAGGCATTTTGTGTTCTTGCTTATAAGATCTTGTTAATGCTCATCTTCTTTGTACCTCCCTTAATGTTCTTGAATTCTAGCTTATCATAGATTTAATGGTAAATTGATTCGTCAATAAATATCTTGATTATTATTAAAAAAAACTTACCATACCTAGATAAATAAGAAAAACTATACCTCTTGACGTCGAAACATACACAGAATACTTTCACCTCGAGAGAAAGATTTCAGTATTGTCGAAGGAGAACAAAAGTTTACAAAGGGCGAGGCATTGCTCAAATTAGAGCAAGAATATTACAGCACACTCAAGCTTAGGCTAGCAAGCAATTATATATTCAATATTTTCTTTCATTGAAATAAGATTCAAGTTGCAACAGCTACAATTTTCCAATGACAATCAAATACTACTCCTTTATACATCTCATGCCCGTTGGACTTTCCATCAAATCAAGAATAAAAGAACAGGAGCATTACAAACCTTACGTTGCACTTCAAGGTTGTCTCAATCAAGAGAATATTATTGAAATTCAATTTATTGTTTTATTTTAATACGCGTGCATGGTAATATAATTGTAGTAATCAAAACCAACAAAAGACATTGACCCAAATGAAGCAAAGGGAGTTGTTTTAATTGACTGATTATTTGAAAGAGAAAGGAATCTTAAAATTAATGAAGTACTTTAGAATAATATTGTGGATTTCATTTGCATGCAAAAGTTCTAATATTCCTCTAAAAAAAAAAAAAAGGAAGTTCAAAAGCAGCTTACTTAATTCAAAACTAGTCTCTTCAGCTAGCGTAGGTCCAAAAGGTTTTCTACATGAAAGACGTCTTTCTTAGACTTGCATGGGCAATTGTTTCTTATTAATAAAAGAAAGCTCATTTTATGTCACTTTAGAGTTGCATTAAAAGGAGAGAACAACAGGATATGTCTTTCCTTTCTCTCTTCTTTTTTCTTTTCCTTTCCTTTCTCTCTTCTTTGTTAAAAACACTGATTCAACATCTATGTGAAAAAGATCCTACTATAAAACTAAAGAAACTTTGTCATATACAAAGGATAAGGGGTTGATTATTGCAGATATACAGCATATATATTCTACAGGACATGCAAATTCTCACACCAAAAAGATGCTTACGCTTTACATGCATGATCGGCTTGATGTGATGTTTGGACCCATAGATTCCACTAATTCCATGCTTTTAATCGGTGCTCTTGATGATCAAGCATTGGCAAGCATATCATATTCAAAATGGGAAGGGGCCCAAGATTATGTTTTAGTCCCGAACAATATAACATCTATGAATGACCTAAACATACTTAGCCAAAAAAGTGTATATATATTAGATCCCGAACGTCGCAAAAGACAACAGAAGAAGAAGGGTGGCTTAGAATGGGGAACATCAAGGCTGTTGGATCACATGCACATCCCATTCTTTTTTATCTTCCTGATCTTCCCGTCTTTTGACACTGTGGAGGAGGAGATAGGAAAGGATGCCCCACAAATTCAAGGCTGCTGCTGCAGCTATACTACAACTCCTCAATCCAAGGGATTCCTTTGTAATGATCAAAGGCCTTATTTGGGTCCCTCCATCATGCTCACCATCATTTCATGCATATATAAGACCCACTCCTACGTCCTTTACTCACAAAGCAATAATAAGTGCTTAAAGTGATTTATTTATTTTTTTACTATGATGACATCCAATTATTCAAGATAAAAACTGGGCAATCTGGCTTCATCGAAATTCGATGAGAATTATGATCAGTAATTGATCGAATGGTGATCGATTCATTATTTTCTGGGGAAACGCAGTTATCTTCAAATCATTTGCAGTGTTGGTTTGATCCGGGCTGTCCAGTTTTCTCTGATTCATTTTGTTTTTCTTCTTTCTCTAACATATTCCTATAATCATACAGATATTATTGCCACCTAATAATCCACTGAGGAAACCCTTTTGGCTGGTCAATCATGTCAAGCAAAAAGCTTTGTGAATTATTTGTTGTACATCACTCAACCAGCGCACAAAATTTTGATGGTCCCTAATCGAACACTATCAGCGCCAATTTGTTCCCTGCCTGATTCCCACGCGCAGCTAAATAACCAAGCACCCACACAAACTATACTTCAGTCATGTTTTTGGATCATCAGTATCTGTAATTCAAGGGGCTTCAGTATCAATGTTGTATGTGTGGAATAATTGGAAAATAAACTAGTTGACTGGTACAAACATGGACAGTTAGGAGGTGTGTGTGTTGTATATGCACTGCTATATATATGAAGTCTTTGGTTCCTAGGACCACTGCTGCGAAAAGTGAAACCCAGCCATGGCATTCGTTTGCCCTTCTCTTTCTTCGTTTACGTTTACAGAAGAATGATGTTCCTTTCTCTTCTTCCAGGCACATCTGGACTTGTCAAAACTATACTTGACTGTCAGAAGGATTGATAATGACGTTACTATATAAGGAAAAAAAATGACAACAAATTAAAAAAATTGATAAAAGTACCGACTTGAGATTTTTTTTTTGAAATATTTAAGATCTAAAGGATTTATTTTTTGTTTTTGAATTCATATCGTGAACATTGACGTCATAAAATTCCAGTCAGTTTTCGACCCGTATTCTCAGAGGCAAACCCATGGATGGTTAACCTAAAATAATTTGCGAGCAAACTTTGTATTAAATATATTATTGGAACCCTAACTAAACATGGCACTGCACTAGAATTGCACATGCTAATAGTTAGACAACGGCACGATCGAGATAAGACTATAGGCAACACTACGTCAAGCTACGAAATGCAAATATTCCATATATATATATAAAATGGGCCGGGGACCTCTGGCAAGTCGCGACTGAGCAAGTTAGTTAGCCTCAGTCATGCCCGAGGCAGGAGGGTATGGGCAATAATTTTGACTGCCGATGCGAGTATAGAATGGAATCGTAAAAGAAAATTAACCCAGTGATGGTACAAACATCAGATGAAAAAAGAAGGCAAAAGAGATAAAAGTGCATGAAAGCCAACAGAGATATCATGCCCCTGCACCCCACAGGTAAAAGAAGAAAAAGGAAGTAGAAAAAAACAGCTTTATAGGGAATAAGGAGGGGCTGGATGATTGAACGCTAGTAAAGTCACTCTTCCATTAAATCTTGAGTGTTCATTTCATATCTAATTGTACATTTTTATTGTTTTTTCCCCCAAGTCTTTATAAAAGACAGGGCAGAGAGAAAAGAAAAGGGGGCAGACATTGACAGGACTGAGATCGGCTATGGTTTGCGGTGGAAGTGGGAGTGGAGGTGGAATAATAATACTTAGCAGATAGTTACAATCATGGGAGAAGCATATTCACTTTCCTCTTTGTCATCACTTTCTAAGGCATGATTAGAAAAAAAGTTCATCAATCTTCTCTCCTCCCCTTCAAAAAAAAAAAAAAGAAGGGCTTTCTTCCTCCTCTCTCACCCCTCCACTTTTCCAACACCCAACAAAACAAATTAAAAGGCTTGCTTTCCAAGGCTTCTACATTGCCGATCACTGTATTAATAGGGAAGAAAAGTTAAGGACCATATATATATGATGATTAAATATATCTCGTTAATCAGGTTAAATGTTTCTCAGCTTGGCTGAAGCTACATATTGAGCTTAACTGGGCAGGCTTGAAGCTTCAACTACAAGGTTGTATGTGGTGGGTCAGGGGACAATGCTTTATAACTACCGTACACGTGTTTCTGCTTTTTTTAGATTCAACACAAACACACATGTAACTCACGTAATTGGATATTAATTGATTTATATATGATATTGGATTTCAAACCAAGCAGGAAGGGGACCTGACATTTCATGGAGAATATTAATTCTGCAATTGTAAATATCAATATTTCTTCATCTAATGTCCAAGAATGTCTTCTTCTGAGCAAGTTTTATCGTTTTATATGGATTGCTTCGTTTAAATAAAGCCGATGAATCTCTTGATTAACTCAGATGGCATTGGTGTCTGTGTATCTCTCGAGCTTCTCTTGTCAACAATAAGTATACATGGTTTTTTGGGCATAGAGATAGAGCTAGCATGTTCTCTTTATTGGGCAGTCTAACTAAAGTAGGAGCTTCTAATCAAATTGCATATGAATATATTATATTTAGGTCTTGTAGAAGGCCTAACAAAATATAATTTTAGATAGGATAGACAATTCTAAGCTCAATCAATCCTGTTCAGCTGACATATATATATATATTTGATGAAAGCATGTATAATTTTCTTTTATCTAATTGTAGGGTTGAGCTCAATTTTTTTCATGAGATTTTTATAAGTCTAGTTCTATAGTGGGTCAGCTAGTTGTAACTAGTAGTGATCGAGAAAGCCTTCAAATTAGATTTAGAAATGTATTTTTGCCAGCTTTATTATTTTCATATTTAATTTTGAATTTTGAACTTCAATTGAGAATTTTATTTTTATTTCTCCTAGTTTATAATTTATAATTTTTCTTTTTTGTAAGGATTGAATAACTACAATATTCTTCAAGAAGCAGTATTAAAATCACTATGATAGTGTTTGGTTATTGTGACAAAATAGAAGAAATGGAGACAATGAAAACAGAGGAGACAAAACAAAAAAGAAAATAAAAAGAGAATTGTGTTTGATAATGATGTATAAGATAAAATAATTGTCTCTGTATCTTATTTGATTATGATGGACAAGATATATAAAAAATGTATTTTACCTTTAATATGTATTTTTGTCAAACTTACATATTTAAAAATATAATTAGATTGAGTGTTGAAATTAATAATATTATAATAACTTTAGTTATAAAATTAAGACTAACTTGATGGGTTGACCTGAGGCTTGAAATGATCCAAGTTTCAGAAAAGTTAGAGGAAGGATTGACTTGACCAGACTCGGTCAAAAACTCAGATCAACTCGGGATAAAACACAGGTCAAATACTTGTTGACCTTTTTGAAAAAGAATTTTGGTCAAAACAAGGTTGTTTTGATTATTTTTTAAAAAGATTTTGAGCTAGCCGAGTATTGATCCTCCCGACTCGTGACTTAAACCTTGACTTAAGTCGACTCTTGAACTGAGTTTTAAAATTGCGATAATAATTATTTTTATCAATGCATTGACCCAAGTCAACTTGTATTGATCTCCCAACCCGTAACCTAGGTCTTGCCTCGATTAACCTTCAAGTCGGGTTTTAAGACTATAATAATAACAACTTTTATTCTCATATTCATCCGGGTCAATCTGGGTTAACTCTTCTGATCAATGACTTAGATTACTCCAGGTTGACCCCCAAATCAAGTTTTAAAATTATGATAATAACTATTTTTATTTTATATTGACTTGGATTGACACTCCTGGCATGTGACCAGGCCTTACCCCGAATCGGGTTTTAAAACTATGATAATAACTATTTTTATCCCCACATTGACCCGAGTCAACAGTCAACCCCTCTCATGGATTGGGCCTTACCCCAAACTGACCTTCGAATCGAGTTTTAAAATTACGATAATAATGACTTTTATTCTTATACTGACTTGAGTCAACCCAACCCATGACCTGAGTCTCAACCAATGACTCAAGCTTTGTCTTACATTGACCCTCGAGCTAAGTTTTAAAACTATGATAATAATTATTTTTATCGTTGCATGTCTTAGTTTGACAATTTTAGAATTGTGAGTTTTTTACAATGATATTTTAAAAACAAAAAAATAAAAATATTATCTTTGAAAACATGTCCCTATTTCTTATTTTGAAAGTCCAGAAATTCACTTTAAAATTATTCTAAAGATAAATTTATTTTTATATCTCTTTATATATTTTTTAATCAAATACATTTGTCTGCATACTTTCTAACTTAAAACAGTAACTAAAGACTACTTATCTCCTTTCAAATTATGTTTTCCTTAATCTTTAATTTGTAAGGTGTTTAGATTTGACAACGTCACCAACGTATTTGATTGGTGGATCTAGTCCCAGGTCTAATATACTCCTTTCAAAAGCTATCACACTATGTTTCTTAAAAAGGCAAAAAAAAACTACCATAGTAGGAGTTAACCATGTTCCATCACAGCCCAGTCACATAGGATCATCGGACCAGATTGAACCCTAATTAAGAATGGATTAGAAGTGGTTGATAAACCCTTGTTTGTCGCTGATGGGCTACTGGATCGACGCCTAACAAATAGACCCTGGTTCTTCTTCTTCCTTGTCACACAGGATGCCATAATATTCATTACCTCCGCCTCTCTTTCGCTCTCTCCACGTTAATTTACCGATTATTAGGGTTTCGTAATGCCCGTCTATAATGGAAATTGATTATTATTATTATTAGTAGTAATTAATTAATAATTAATTTTAATTACTATTTTTAAATAACTCAGTCCTATTATCTGCCTTAACAATCAACGAAAAGAAATATTATTTCCAGGAATTGAAAAAAGTAAACCAGAAATAGAGAATCAAATTCGTAAAATTAAGAAAGCACATGCAGAGACCTCTTGAATCATCCCAGAAATAAGAGATCAGAAACGTAAACACAGATGTATCCACACAATTTCTTCTCCTTGAACCTCAACTTTGCAGCCCAGCATCAGCTTTGTGATCAATATGCTTTTGGTCTCGTGAGAAGAGATTTAAGGGGCCGACGATGCACCATGTCGTCACGCCAATATATGATTAAATATAGTTTAAACCCTTACAACACCCCCGCCCAGCCCCAGTTGTTTTGATCGACATCCCTTAGGTTTATTATTTATTTTCTTAATTCAACTTTCAAATTCTTTTGATTAATATATCTTCCTTAACATTCTATCTATTTATCCATTAAATAACACGTGTTTCCTCGTAAAATATCAAAATATAATTTTAAAAAAAATAATTTGGTCGAAGAACATTAGAAAACCAACCTCCATCAACGTCATGATGAGAAAAATTATTTATAATACAATAAAATCATCATAAAAAAATTAAAAAATTAACCTTCCATAGTTCTACATCTTTTTGATGACTTGGATATTTGTTTTTTAAATAAAACATGTAGCTTCTATGTGATCTTTAACAACTCAATCAAAACAATCAATATTTCAAGAATTATTATAATCAGAAAATCATTAATTAAAAAAGCGTCAATCAAAACACTCTACATGAGGTGCTCGAACGGTTTGAGCCACTAGCTTGGAACGGGAACCAACCCTGTGTCTGGCCTGCCAGGGAAATATTGAGAGCACACAGCATTCTGCTACCAAGAACCCAAAAAGAGCTTTCACACACCAGGTGACTGCCTGGATCCATATGGAAGAAATGTCAAGCCAATGCTTTCACTCCTCACATGGCAGGCACAGCACCATCTCAGTGCAGACTACTTTAATATCTTCAGCTCAACAATAAATGTAAATCCAATTCTGGAACTAATCTTCAGCTCCCTAATAAATGTCAATCTTCCTCGTCATGCAAGTTGAAGACTTTCAACTAATCACAAAGAAAAAAAAGTAGCTAAAGATTTTTTTATATATAATATTTCATGTAATTCTGAAATGTGTTCGTATAACATCCAAGTTCATGGTCATATCAAAATCTCTCGTGATTGACTCAACTTTATCCCAGCCCAACCTAACCATATCCTAAACTAACTGATGGCTGCATGATTAAAGCGGGGGGAAAGAGTTCATGCAAGAGGAGTTATTGCAATAAAATTTCGTTCACTAGGAAGAATAGAATTCAAAACTACAGTCGAATCATGTAGAAGCATAGATAAAGCATGGCCTAGGCTATTATAAACAACGTATTCAATAAAACAAAGTACTGTGCTCTAGATATCCCAAAATTAAGAAAGCTCCGGTGACAGATACATGGAAACCTTGCAATTCTCAATACACACAAGTAACAAATTAAGCAGGTGATCAATCTATGAAATTTTGAGAAACACATCAAGGATAAAAGTTCCAATAACAGCAGATTCTAATCAACATAAATGGAAAGAGAACATCGATGCTAGCTGATCATTATCTTGATGAAGCTTCTAACTGATGCATATTTTCTCTGATACACAGACAACCTTCATGTTTGGATAGTAGGTCAACATCATTTTATTGCATAATCATTAACTGTTTGTACAAATCATATCAAATAAGTTTTGCAGATTTATTGAGCATAAGCCTGAAATAGGGGTGAAGGTATAAGCACTCCACCAAGTGTTAATGGCACTCAAATTTCACACACGGAAAGAAATGGCTGGACAGAGAAGTGGAGTGTCATTAGCACTTAATGGAATGCATATAATCCCACTCCTAAAATAACAGACACAAATTTGCCAGTTATTGAATGAGATATGACAAACCTTCCAAAAGCAGAAAATATCATCATTCAAAAAACTTAAAAAGAAACTTCAAGATATTACCAGAGAAATATACGACACCAGAATGCCACTTCAACATTTTTTTAAATCACTTTTACCATTTTCAGGTCCTTTCAATCAATAAACACACCATCCAAATGGATAAAGAGCCCCATTGCACTTGAAAGTTGTTTGCATGCAAAACGTTTGAAGAAACATTAAAACCATAGAAGTGCAACATCAACCAGTATGTCAGCGATGAGGAATTATGAAAATGACATGAGCAATGAGTATTACACTAGGTAGCATTAAATTTCATATTATCCCATTACATATAGACTTTCATGCCAATAAACTTGGAGGACTGACACAGGGGACAAAAACTAATCTTACTTTCACAATCCTTACAGAGGCAGAGATGCTTACAAGGTAACAAAAGCATGCAAACTTCATTCACTCTGCAAACCTTACAAATCATCAGCTCCTTCATGTCATTATTATCCTTGCAAAGCAGGTGAAAATCGATAGCATGGTCATTGTAGCATGAAGCTGTATCATCCACCTCACTGTCACCACACCCTTCTCTACTATCTCTACTTTGCTGAATATTAAACTTGAGGGCATTTATCATGTTTTCATTGTATCTGGCCCGTTGCTGCCATGCACCTGCTTCCATAGACAACTGTTCCATTCGATCCTCAAGTTCCATGTTCTTCTTATTAATGCTCTCCACCTCTGCTTCTTTCTCATGAAGTTTTTGAAGAACCTTCTCTTCAACAAGGGAGATACTTTGAAGTTGGTCAGCTTGGAACTTCTCTAGGATAGTTTGCCGTAGTCGATCACCCTATTAGACATGCAAGCAAGTTAGAAATACTTCAACAGCGAATAATCATATTAACAAAGAGAGCGACAAGAAATGATTCCTAAGCACCTCACACTGAAAAATGAATGGCAAAAGAAAAAAACACATTTCAATATACAAATCAACCAGTTCCCATTAAGTTGAGCAGGTACAACCAGTTTGGTCTACCCCATGTCCTGCCCCGTAACCATCAATTCAATTGAAAACAAAGAAAAAAACACTTCAAACAGAACCAAAGCCTATCATATCTTCACAGCATGAAGGACATGAACTACCAAAGGAAAAATAAAAGGAAAAAAAAAACGACACCTGCCTGAATACCTCTGTAAACGTTTTTCACACCGACTCCCATGGCAAATGGAATTTAGGAACTCTACTTAGAAAGTTGAACACGATCACTGAGTTACAATGATTTTGAATGTTTTACATGTTGCCACCAGAGAGAATTAACAAGCAACAGAAAGATCCTCAGGCAAAAGAAAACCACACCATCATGCATCTAGAATTGGCAATTTCCATCTTTTCCATAGAATCTGTTGATTTAATGTAGCCCACCATTAGTTTTAAACCTACTAAATCAATCCATCGAGCAAATGCTTTCATCTAATTAATTAAATTTATTGTTGTTTGAGTAAATTTGATACAAATAATTAGTGGTGTAATATTGAGACAAAAAGCATAATCACCAGAGAGAGAGAGAGAGAGAGGAGAAACTCTTCCCAATTATCTTTTATATTTTATTTCATTATTTTAGATATTGAAAGCAAAATCCTGTGCTTTTGAACTAAGATAAAATAGCCAGCAGTCATACATTTTCGAGTAGCACTTTGCCAGCTTAACAGTGACAGAGGCAGTATTAGAGATCAAATATGTGAAAAATATGCAATACAATATAGAAACAAATCTGTGATCCAATTCGTAAACTGCTCAAATCAGAATCTCGGCACCTGTGAAGCCATCAAGTACTTAAACTAACAGGTCATAGATGATACACAAAAGCATAAGAAACATAATAAATGATGCTACAGCAACCACTATTTGCGAATTAAATGAAGTGCATTAGCATAGCAAAACATTTCAAAATCATCCTACAAAAATGGCAACTGATAGGCTCATTTCACATTAAAATGAAGCTGTTATGTTTTTAAAAAAATCCCAACCTGAATTTTAAGGAATTTATCAACCTCTACATGCTGCTGCTGTAATTCACTATCAATATCATCACCAATAAGCGATAACAAAGCCGAGTCACCGGAAGATGAAACATGAGCATTGTCAAGAGACAACCCTAACCCAGTTGAAACTGATTGCGGTTGTAGGAAATCAACGGATGAAATCTGGGAATGGTTCTCCAAAAAATCTTGCTCCTTCAAGCTCTTTCTCTTGGGTTCCAGTCTATAATTCCATTGCAATTCAAATCCCCCATCACTACCATCATTGACAGGACCCGGAGCAAACCCCACCACATGAACTAGAACAACAACCACCACCAGAAAATACCCAAAACTTTATAGCTTGATTTAAGATCATGCTAGCTAATTACATAAAAAAATTGTTACCAAATTGTAAGTAATTGGGCTTGATTTAACCTAAAAATGGTAAAATTAGTGGCTGGTATTATTTAAATATGTATAAAAATAAATTAAGGAATCCTTCGTTTATTTCTCTATGGCTTTTTAGCTTGAAAAATAAATAGAGCAGTAAAAAGAGAGAAGTTAGGAAACTTACAAGGTGGAACATAGGGAGGATGCTGAGATTGATCTTGCAGATCAGAAGGATTCAAATACGCCACTGCCGGAGAAATCTGGCCGTCGATTGCGTATACATTTCTGAATTGCATGCATTAAGAAAAACTGATAAAAATGCTAGGTTTTGAAGAAATTGACGTAAGACTTTGGTATTCTTGAACAAAACTTACCTCAAATTTTTAGATTGCTGCTGCTGCCGCTGAGGCTGGTAGTGTTGTTGAAACTGGTGCTGGGGAAGAGCCATGATGAGAATGGTAACTTGAGATAGACAAAGAAAGGCTTCCCGACTGTGCATATGGGAAAGGGCGAGGTGGCCAATGGTGGTGATTCCTTTTATTTTCCAGAAGGTCCTTAATGCTTTCCAATTTACTCTTTGGACTGGATAGTTTAGCTAATTAATATTTTGGCCGGTTCTCTGCTGGAAATGGAATAAAACAGAAATCGAATATTCTACCCTGGTATTTTTATTAAATGGAATAAGTGATTGTTATGTGATGATTTTGTTAGAAATTGGAAGGAGCCGTAATTCTCATTTATTATAGACTAAATTAAATCATACAATTTCTTTAAGGACCATTTTTATCACATTTTTAGTCCAGTAACTAATGGCATGAGTTGTGCATTATCAGTACAAGACATGACCGGATTAATATAGTCGTGGTGGGCGGGTAATGTGGAGGTCGTGTTCGAGTCGTTATGGGAGCAAAATTAATTGTTTTCATTCCGTAGACAGATGAACTGTCATTTATGTGGTTGTCCGCCCCTTGTAGAAAGTAAAACTAAGGCTCAAGCGCCTGAGCCTCCCTCGTACCCACGAATCTAGGCTTTTGTTAATAAACCCATGAATTTTTTATTTGTCATTTTAGGTTTTTTACCCTTTTTTATTTTTTTAATTATATCGAGTTTTTCTTTTTTATTTTCTTTAGGTTTTTTTTATTTTTTTTTATCTTTTGGTTTTTCTTTATAATTTTATACTTTAATATAAAATTTTTATTTAATTCTATCCTTCAATATTGAAATGATGGTAAACCAATTTTTGTATTTTTATCATATAATAGAAGTTTTTTATTTTTTTTCAATTTCATCTTTTAATATGAGATTTTAGATTCTTGTAGGGTTTTTTAGCTATTTTTTGTAATATTTTATGCCTTTTCAATCTTATTCTTTAATAAAAGGTTTTATTGAATTTTATCTTTTAATATTAAGTTAATTCTTTTCTTCGCAAGATCCTGTTAAGGTAAGTCGCACAAGATTGAATTTAAAAGTTGGACTAAGAAAGTAGTTGGGTTGGATTTTTTAAGTTTAAATTGTTGTTCTAAATTTCATAACAATGCCAAAAAAATTCCAATAATCTAAATATTATTTATTTTACGTTCAATATTTTTCTAGATCCAGGCTGCAATGAGAATGTGGTCAATATAGTAGTTTTAGCCTAAAAAGAAATGAAATTAACCTATAACAATTACCTAAATACACTAAAAGAATTAGGGTTCCTTTCATGGTGTTTTAATGTTCATATGAACAATACGAAGTACCCTAATATATTTTCTTAATCTGTTGATTACAGATGCAACCTTAACCATGTCAGTTGGCGCGAGTAGACGGTAGGGGTCGCAGGTCCGAGAGTTGATGGGCGCAATTATTTTCACAAGTGTGACAGACGAGCATCTTAACCATGTCAGTTGGTATCTGCCCCTTCGCTGGCCTTTTTTTTTTTTACGTTTTTATTTTATTTTTTTATTATTGACACTTCAAATAAAAAACAACAAATTATTCATAAAAATTCAATTAAAATCAATTTGTTATTATTAAAAAAATTTAAAAGATTTCCAGTCATAATTTTATCATATTTATAATTTATTTTAACAAACATTATGATGGTAAGATAAACAAAAAGATATATCTATATAAAAAATTATCTTGATGGAAATAAATTTCGAAATAATTATATTTTTAGATTTAATGCCCGAAAATCTGCCAAGACTTGTACATTTTTTTATTTTTTTTTGTTTTCGTTTAAAAGAATTCGGGTGGAATTCTCTAAATAACCAGAAAGCAGAAAATGAACATGTAAACTTTATCAAAGAATGTAATTTTACACGAACGGTAGCACTGATACATGAATCACTACTTACTTCTACATTAATTTCTTGTTTATATATATTTGGGGAAAAGAAAAAGAAACAAATGGACAGTGGCTCACAAGGCATCGCCGAAGCCAACGTTTTCTTTTCACTCTCTGGCCAGCTGGGTAAACCCAAAAAAGTCCAAATCGGCGTCGCTCACCCCTTGCCCACTTTACCCATTGAGCTGTTTTCCATTTCCACTTTCTTGATTCTTCTCCTCAGCAAAAACAAACCAATAATATGAAATTAAAATTAAAGAAAAAATATGAAATTCCTCTTCACGTGTTGACTGATCATCATCAATCATATGTGCAAGCCTCCTTGAGAGAAATTGGGACGTTGAGCTTCTTTGGATCAAAAGTAAAATCACACTCAATTTTCTTGTTAAATTTTGTTTTAACCAGCTTTCCCAAAACATAAGCTCTTGATCTAACGACGAAGTTCATTTTTAGAGGCACTGGTAATGTGGTTGTCCCTGTTGAACTGCTCAGCCCAGCTCCACTTCCGTACAATGGTATTTTGTTGCTGATGACAGATATTGCCACGGGTCTCTGGCTCTTCCTTGATTGGTAAAACTTCTTGATCTGCAATACCCAAACACCAAATTAGAAAAGAATCCACAAATACCTTCTTCTTCTTCCTCTGTTTTTTTTAAGGATCTGAATTGGCTTACATTTCCTGATGCAATAGTGATTTCAGAGTAGGAAAGATCAAGAGGTGTTGATGTTACACGGACGCCGAAAAATGTTCCTTTGTTACGATAGGTCATTTTCACTGTAGAGTTCACCGAGATCATATCAGTTGCCACTCCCGATGAATCAGACCCGGCTTGGATCCTAAATTGCTCAAATGTAATACTCTGCAAGAAAAAATAAACCAATTTCTCGAATTGTAATATTTTTCGTGAAAATAAATAAAAGAAAGATATATATAGTATATATAATAATATACCTTCATTGTAATCTTGGGTTTTTGTGGCTTACTAGCACCCCAAAGAATTAAAGAAAAGAGAGAGAATAAGATAAAGAAACCAAGAACAAAAGCAAGAAAATAGCATCTACGAGGGAGACCCTTTCGACGCTCTTCATCTTCAAGAAGTCCTTCTTCTTCAATAACATCACACTCTTTCCACTGCTTTTGTCCCTTTCCTTGACCCCCTCTAGACGCATCATTTGGTGAGATCTTGCGCGATCCAGGTTTCAGCGACCCGGAAAACCGGCTTGAGGAGGACTCGCGCGAGTGGCGGCCAACAGAGGAGTGAGAGTGAGGTGGGGACCCCATGGGGCTGAGTACAGGAGTGGAGTGAAACGACGTCGTGGTTTTCTCTCCATCGTGAGAGTCACGTGATGGGCTCTGCACGTAGTAGACTGGCCGGCGAGGAGATCTTGTGGGGGATGATGGTGCTAGACTAGTGACCTCTGAGTCTGTCTTGGCGTGCATTGTCTGTCTTAGTCAGGTTCTTCTTCTTCTTCTTCTTCTTCGTTTTGATTGAGCACCGAATTCTATACAATTGGAGATACTGATTTGCTGTCTTTTATCTTCTCTGTGGGTTCGCTGGAGATGATGGTGACTTTGTGGGAATTGCGAGGGGTGGATCGGTCAACTCGAGCGCAATTGAGAAATAGGCTTAATAGTGTGGAGAGAGAAGGTACGAGGGGTGGGATGTTTAAAGCACAAAGACGAGTGTTTGGTGTCACCCTGTCAGGACTCGTGCTGTGATGTTAGGGTTGGTTTAGTTGAGGAAGATGCGAGGAACTAATTACTCGACAGCCAATTACAGTTGGCGCCGCACAACGAATCTATTTATTCAGTAACTGAAGCCGTATAGTAGACAGTAGATAATGGAGGGATAATACGGCCTTCTTAAAAGCCTGTCACGCGGTAACTTTTGAGGAAGGAAATAAGCAGGGATCCAAGAGCAAAGAAAGAAAGCAATAGCATGGTCCAAGCTTCCAGCAAAATGGAGCTCGGCTCATCATGCGCAAGTCTTTCTTTTCCACTAGGAAGCTCAAAAAAGAATGAAAATATGATGGAGTCATCACTCATACCATTGATGATTCACTGGTGTATGAATTTGGGTCACTCACCTAAAGCGAACTCGTTACAACTTACGCGAGTTTCTCCCGCTGGTTACCTTTTTTTTTCCAAAACAATAGTAAAAAAATAAAAGTCTTGTTTGATACCAAAACTGCTGCTTGGACTTCAAGTGTCCAGGTTTAAAAGTATGGAATTGGCTTTCTCTGCATAAAAAAAAATCCCTTGTCAAAATATAAAACTCTATTATACTTGAGTTAATAAATTATAGAAAATATAACAAAAAAAAAGCAAGAACTAAGGAAAGTGAAAGACACAGGATGGTGAGACAAGGCCCGGTTTCTTAGAAGTGATAGCTCTGTTTGAAGTGTGTACCCGCTAGGCCGCTGCTATACTTTTTGAGAATTTGTATTGTGAGATGAGGCCTAGTTTGAAATGAGTGCTTGAAAACCACAGACAAAACGATCAACCTCATCGTAGACATGGATATTTCACCAAAGACATGAAAATTTTATAGTGGAGACATGAAAAATTCACTTGAAGATACATAGAAGCATTATTGATTTTATTCAAAAGCTCAAAAGATTTTCTCATATAATCCATGGATCCTATCTGATTTCAGGAAACTCATCATTGCATGCATCAATTTCTTTCTCTTTATATTTGGGTTGCATTTTATTTCTTACAAATTGTTGATTAATCTTTTTTTTTTTTAGAGTACTACAATTCTCAACATCATGCATATGGTCGTGGTGGAAGAAATAAAACTTATTAGGGTTTTTTTTATAGTTACGCTGCTTTTTATGGGGAAGGGGATGCAGCATGATTCCTTTTTTTTAATGGCAATCAATACCTAAGTGCAAGTGGATGTTAGTTGTGTGGTCAGAAGCCTCGCCATCACTTTGCTCAAAGACTCAATCTTTGCTGGCCATTAGAAATTAGGAATTATGTAAATACCATGCAGTCCAATTATCCATACAATTGGATTGTATCTGCCTTTATCCAACATGCAAAATATATGTAATTCTAGAGTAATATTTTTGGCCATCAAAGAATTATTCACACACAAAATGTATATATTCAATTATAATTATTTGAATTTGCAACTAATTAAGCTTTTTATAGTGTAAATCTCACAGACCAATTAATAAATAAATAAATATAAAAAACAAGCACAGTCAATCACACAAGAACACACACAAAATTTACATGATTTGGTAACTTAGATTTGCTAAACATGAGAGAAATTCACTATGAGAAAATATAAGATTACAAGGTATCTTGCAAAATTATATTTTCATTCAAAATCCCAAAGAAACAAAAAGTTCTTTTTTTCTCTGTCTCTTCTCTCAAACCATCAAAGTGTAGAAAATAAAAATACTTACAAATAAGTCTTACCCTAAAATATGACAACTTTCGACTTTTATGTGGTCTAAATACATGGGTATTTGTTTTCTCTCGTTGGCCCACAATTTAAGACAAGCCTAACAAATCTCCATCTTGGTTTAAATAAAGCCAACTTGAGTACCTTTCTGATCATCTCCACCAAGCACCTCTCAAATACTACACAAACCAATCAAGTCCAAGCAATCCTTGAACTTAAATATACAAATAGACTTCGTCAACATATTTGTTAGATTCTCAATTCTAGCAATTTTTTTCGCTACTAAAACACCTTGTTACATTATATCTAGAATAAAGTGATATATTCTATCAATATGTTTGGTTCTTTCATGATACATCCAGTTCTTAGCTATATAAATAGCACTCTAACAATTATAATACACATCAATTAATTTATATGCAAACTAAAATTATCAACCAAATGTCTTAATCATCAGGCTTCTTTCATTACCTCTAGCAATGTCATATACTCAATCTCTATTGTAAACAAGACAGTAATGGATTGCAAAATCACTTTCCAACTAGTGACACGCCTGAGAAAGTGAAAACATAACATGTCATTGACGTTTTTCTGTCAAAATCATCTTAGCTTTCCATTTTTACCTTTCTTTCCTTCAAATCATATCATTAATTTAAAATAATGAAATCATAACAAGAAATTAGTTATTTGACTAAAATGTTTAAAAATAGAACACAAAATGAAATAAACATATGTTTAGATCTTGGTTTTCTCATGCCTTTTACCTTTAATTTCATGATGTGAATTGGTCTATCTTTTGTTAGGTCGTTCTATTTTGTGAGATGTGCGTGCTTCTTTTAACATTCTCAATGTTCTCAAGCCTGAACATCATATAGCAATGAACACAATTCTCTTTTTATTTGAATGGATACAAACTCCTTTCGTGCTATAAAAGTGCTGCTATGTTTAATGAGAAATTAACCTCCTCTGTTGTTAAAAACTATAATTTGTCACGAACATATAATCAACCTTAATAACAACAGTATCTCATTCTCTTTATAATTTTTCTTCTACTTTGATTTTTCTTTGATTCTTAGTTAATCTAACCTCTATGATCCCATATAAAAACTTACTACAACTCTCATTATTCATTCTTGTAAAACAAGAATGGTAAATGTGATTACAGTAGCTCTGATCTAAATATTACTTTTACTATTTGAAAGATCAATAGCCCTTGTGTATGATATCAACCAGACACGCCGAGGATTTTACAACCAAATAAAACTGACACTATCCATGAAAGCTGAAAGCTCCTTCGCTGATTATATGTAATTTTATTCAAAAATAACACGGACATAAGTTAACTTGTAAAGTACACAAGTTTGTTAGTTCTTCTTAGACAATTGTGGACTCAAACTTGTTGACACTATGGGACTCCTGACAATATGTTTACCCCCCACATCAACCCAACTAAGATAACCGAAAGTTACAGTCTCATCCAAGAGTGCTGGACCTTCAATGATCAGTTTGTAGCTTAATTTCTCATACTTGGCCCTGAACTCCAACTTGTCTGGAATGACACTTACCTTTAAACCAATCATGGGCGTCACATTTACGGTGTAAGTAGACATTTCCGCTCCAACATTGGTCACTGTCCTTTGAAATTCTCGCACGGTGGTCGAATTTGATGGCGAATCTTTTGCATTGAAATAGGCGATAAAAGAAGGGTAGTTAAGGTCGGTGGATGGGTTGGAACAATTTGTGGAAGATGACCTTGTGATAGCTTGGATTTGTTTTTCTGTGAATTTTAAAGCACAGAGTAGCCTCACATAATCATTTGAATTTACATCATAAATGAGACCAGGATCTAGAGCTTTGTTGGGATTAACTTGTCCAGCTCCCATGGCAAGAGGACTGGCTAGTTGTGTCTTGTTACCAAAACCGATGTCGTTGATAGGTTTCATGGTATGATCCATTATATCAGCAGTTGTCATCATGGCTGACCGTATAGCAGCTGGACTCCAATCAGGATGTGCCTTCCTCAAGAGTGCAGCCACTCCTGCTGCATGCGGGCAAGCCATAGATGTCCCTGATAGTATATTAAAATTACTGAACAAAGGTTGTGAATTGTTCAGAGCCACGACAACATTTTGAGGCCATGAAGCTAATATTAGTGAGCCTGGAGTCATAATGTCAGGCTTCATTACCAATGGACAGCTCGTCGATGGCCCTCTAGAACTGTAACTAGTAACACTTGGAGCTGATTTAATCCCCAGATTTGTTTTTCGAAATTCTACGCTTGCTTGTGGCTTGTCGCTGTTCTTGATGTAATCTATTATGGTTTTCCCATCTTTCTGATTCAGAAGAACAACTGGAAATTGAAGTTGGATGAATTCTTCAGTATCTGTAAAATTTGTTATGAAAACACCAGCTGTAACGTTTGCCTTGATGACATTTTTAACTTGGTCGCTTAAGTCATTACCATCGTTCCCACCTTGACAAACCACAATCTTCGGTCCAATTTTGATCAATTCGCTCACTTTGTGACACCCGTCCATAAAAACAATAGGCACTTCATAAAAATATGTAGTCCCCAAATAGAGAGATGAACCTGTGATTGAAATTCCATTGCAAAGTGTCAAAACTGCATTAAATTCACGGTCTAGAGTACCAGCAGCTACTGTTAACACCCATGGTATGCCATTATGTAGAGTTTCGTAGAAAGGCCCTTCGTTTCCAGCAGAAGTGGACACAAATACATTCTTCTCTACGGCTGCAAATGTTGCCAAGGCAATGGGGTCTTCATTCAAAGGAATCCCATCCAAGCCAAATGATAAAGATAATACATCTACACCATCGCTAATCGCTTGGTCGATTGCAGCAATTATATCAGTTGTAGAAGCACCTTCGTCAAAGAAAACCTTGTACATGGCTACATGCGCCCGAGGAGCTACTCCACTAGCAGTTCCAGGGGCATAGCCAAAGTATGATGCACCTTCCACATAATTTCCAGCAGCGGTGCTAGATGTGTGTGTCCCATGCCCATCCGTATCACGCGTCGAATTGACAGATATAGTGATGTTAGGATACATTGCAATTAGGCCTTTGTTGAAAAATCTTGCTCCGATGAGCTTTTTGTTGCACAATGAGGAGTTGAATTGAGTGCCACTTTCACATTCTCCTGTCCATCTTTTTGGAATCTCAGGCATTCCATGGTCGTTGTAACTCTGGCTTTCTGGCGAAACACCAGAGTCCACCAACCCAATAATGATACCTTCACCATAATTTGACACCTTCCAGGCAAGGGACTGAGGTGTAAGGCCAAGAAATTTGGGTGAATGAGTTGTGTCCTGCTTAACAGGTAAGTCTTTGATGGAAGAAATGTAGCCTGGAGAATTTTTTAAAACCTCAAGCTCTGAAGGAGTGAGACTGGCACTGAAACCATTGATAACATGAGTATAACTGTAAAGCAGTTTAGAAGAGGCAGTCAGAGTGGCAGAAGTAGCCCTAGTGGTGCTACTATCAGAGACATCAAATATAGAAGCAAGAGTGGACAAGTACCAATGATACTGGCCTGAAAAGGCTTTGGGCATCACCGATAAATCCATGTGAACAATATAATTTTCGGGTTGTGATAATGTTTGAGTGAAAGGGAGGATAGTGATAACTGAAATCCACAACTTATACAAGGAAACACTGTCACGAGTGATCGCCATGTGCAATGTATAGTGGAGATGGTCTTGTAGGAGTGCACTGTGGTGAACTTGTCTGTGCTTTATATTGAGAACTGGAAAGTATGGAATCTCAATATCCTCCATGCACGTATAATTTTTATTTTTATTTTTTTTTATTGGTATGTCCTGATTGTTACCTATTTTGTCCATATGGTATATGGTATATACTAGTGGACCTACCTCTATTTTTCGTTACCATGCAGAAGTCTTGATCAACGCGTTTTGATCCCTGTGATTCCGGTATTATTTGTGGAAGGTATTTTTTAAAAATATATTTTTTTATTCTCGTATTGTTTTATATATTTTTTTTATTCTCGTCTTGATCAACGCGTTTTGATTCCGGTATTTTTTTAAAATATAATTCGCTTTTTATATTTAAAATCTAGAAGTTAGCTTCTTAATTCTTGTTCCTATAATTTCAAGCATTAACTCAAATCTTTTTTAATAATTTTTTAATATTTATTTCATCTCGTATTATTTTATATATTCATGATTTTAAATATTATTTTATAGTTTACTGAGCGTTAATTTTATAAAAGTGAATTATAATTTTTGAAAAGAAAGTAAAAGGACTTAATTAAATTAAAAAACAAGGATTGTAAATGAAAAAAAAAATGTTTTGAGATGATTTGCTATTCATAATCTAAACACGATTTCATCGTTTACATGCCATCAATTTTAAAAAATCAAATTCCAATTATTAAATGGAAAGCAAAATAAAAGATATGAAAAGAAAAATACTTGAGGTGATTCATTACTTATATTAATAGTATTAATTTTCACCTCAAATCTTTTAATGTTTTTGTTAATGATTAAGGTAGTGTTTGGTATTATAGTAACAATTGTTTTATAAAGTATTTTTTACTTAAAAATATATTAAAATAGTATTTTTTTATTTTTTAAAATATATTTTTAATATAAATATATCTAATCAATTAAAAAAAATAAAATTTTAAAAAACTTACCACCAATCACGGAAACAAACACAGTAAGAGACGCTGGTGTTTTGCTTTCTTTCCTTTTCCCTTTGAATTCGACAGATCATTGGAGGTGTTCAAGCCCACCATGTGCCCAACAAGTGTACCACACGCTAAAATATCCACTCAGCTCGTATTATTCGGCACTGTAAAAAGAATAAAAATTGTAATACATGTTATCCTCCATGTGCTGGTTGTTTTCGAAGGCCACCATATCATCTTATTCCAGGGAAATTATGTGATAGTCTGATGGACACAATGCACTCCTAACTAGTAATGCTGGTGGTCTGCATTGTTTGACATAGATAGATAGATAGATAGATAGAATAAGTGGGGGAATAAATCCGATATTCTAACCGATTCATTGGCCGGAATGATTTTCATAGGATGCTTAGAATCACTATGATCTTTCCTTGTTATTTAAGCATGTAATTGTTGGAGAAAACCGGCTATTATTGTGGATTAGCACAGTTGTTAGTTGCGCCCGCGTATAATTATTGATAAAATTACTCTGGGGGGAGGAGGGTAGGGACATAAAATGATCCGAGCATCTCCCGTTGTTCTCTAAAACAAAGGCCTAATTATTCCGTCCGGGAGGAAATGTGGGCCTTCTTTTTATTTTATTTTATTGAAAATCTCATGTATCAGGTAGCGGCAGCGGTATACAAAATGATCAGCAGGAATTCAATTGCACGTATCTGTCAATGCAAAAGAGTAGATTATATAAACAATCGAATATTAAAGTAAATTATACAGGGAGGATGAGATTGTTTTTTAAATGTTTTTTTTTAATATATTAAAATAATATATTTTTATTTTTTAAAAATTATTTCTAACGTTAGTATATCAAAATAATTTTAAAAAATAAAAAATATTTTTATAACACAAAAATAAACTTGCAGTAAACAGTAAATAAAGGGTGCCAAATTTGCCTGGAATGCGGTACCTAGGCCCAAGCTAGAATGGGCTAGGAATTAGAAGTTTTGTGAGTTGAAATCACGCTACTGTGCTCGGGCATGTATGGAATCTCCTCCTGGGCTAGTTTTTTGTGGGTAACTTAGTGCGTGCTTTTAAAGGTAGATAAATGCATTTTCCAGTCTTAAATTATAATCGTGATATAAATAAGTTAGTTTAGAGGATATTAAAAGAAAGCATGCGAGATGAAACCTTATGGATTCTAATGATGTTTTCTTTTTAAAATATTTAATTTTTTTTACTTTAATAATTAATTTCTTTTTAATTTTATCATTTTTAAACTTGATAATTTATTTTAAGTTTATTTTTTATGTACTTGCCATGATATAAAAAAAATCTCAACATTAAAATGATACTTGACTTTGAAAAAAAAAAAATTGTTTACGTTTCTTGTGAAAAAATAAAAGGCCAAAATTGACAACAAAGCAAATACATGTGTTTTTACTGTTCATTGAGTATATTTTCAAAGATTTTGTCCTATAGAATTTTTTTCATTTTCTTTTGTGACCCTTAAGTTTGAGAGTTATATTTTAATCCAAAACCTCACTTTATTCACACTTTAGCCCCTAAATTTGAGAAATGAGAATATTGTGTGAGACCTTAAAAATTATTTATAATCTTTATTTGTGCATTTATGAACATCATTTGTTTTTCAAGATTTAGATTTAATGTTCACTATCTTACTATGTTACAAAGAATTATGAATAATTCAATACATTGAAAATTTACTAGAAAAGTGAAATTAAAGGAAACTAAAAAAAAATTCATTTTAGTATTCTCCTTCATCGGTCGAGCAATTATATTTGTTTATGTGACCAACCCAACCCAATCCATATTAATATTTATATTAACAAGATAATATAAGAGAAAATAATGAAGAGTTCTATCCTGATACTAACTACCAAAAATTAGTAACCCTTCTCCTATATTAATATGTAGTTTAGCAGACAACACACACACACAAAAAGAAAAAAGAATAAAAAATAAAAAAAGAGAAGCAACTCTAAGATGAAAACTCCATTGACAAAAGAATTGTTTATACAAATAAATTGCATTTGGGCCATGACTAACAAGCATAATTTATTATTATTTATTGTGATTATATCTATGCTCATGGTAGTTACGTGAGACACGAGAAAAAACAAATCAAGCAAGCATATAATTGACTTCACGCCATTAAAATGACCTTTTAGAGAAAGAACAGTGCATCAGACATCAATTACATCGACCACTGGTATACAGTGTGAAACAAAATGCTGCAAAATCTACAAATAAACAAGATTGGAAACGAACGAAACAGGTGGATTGATCCGCCTTATACAAGTTTGGAAAGTGTACTTACTGCTCTTCTGGTTCTTGCTCTCTCCATAATGACATGTTGGTTTGAGCAGCGCTTTCATACCCCCTACTATCACCTGGTTCATTTACACGCTTATCCGTCCTCGTACCATCACGATGGGAGCGCCCAGGTTCCCTGCTGACTCTGCAGCGCTGTAAATAAGAGCAAAAGGCATTCCTGATGGAGCCACCAACAGATATCCATACACAGAAGACTTGCGGCACAGCTACTGTGAAAAACTTGCTGATTTGCTTTACATGTTCAACCGAGAAAATTAACCACAAAACCACTATTGCAATTTGCACAAAGTATAGTCAAACATGTCGACGAGCCTAGATCCCAGAAAATCATATGCTTAGATGGTACAAGAATTCTATACCTGGAAACTGGATTTTGAAACTATGCTTCTCTCTTTGAGTTCTATTTTAGAACGAAGCAAACTTTAATAGGAATACATATTATTTTGACAAGATCACCTTTAGATTAATCAAGGTAACCAGTTAATTCGAGTCATGAGTTGATAACAAAACATTCTAAGAAATGCATTTATTAGAAACTAAGTGCAATTAACACCCATTAGAAACTGAAGTGAGCACAAAATATTGCCAAACTTTGATTGTTTAGCCAATATCGCATTTCTTGCTTAAACTTGTAATTAATCCTAATTATATTGATCTGGGAACGCCAATCTCATAAATACAAAGAGATGGAAAAGGAAGATCAGGGTGCAGGTTCAGAGACAGTATAGAAATTGAAGAGCTATAAATGAAATAATTAGTCAAAGACACGCATGTTCTCTTACATCTCGGAAGGGGACATCGTCTGCTTCAAGCATATGTATGACATGCCCTATTTTTGGTAAAAAAAATATATACTTAAAAATTTAATAAAATAATATTTTTTTTAATTTTTAAAATTTATTTTCGATGTCAGAACATCTAAACGGTTCAAAAATACAAATAAAATAATAATTTCAAACTAAAACAAATTAAAAATTAGCAAAACAGAGGTTCAACCCCAGCACCAAAACAGGACCAAAATGAATTTGATGGTGGTACTGGTAGCAATAGGTTTAATGGTTTTATTATTAGTTTTGTTGCGTTTAGAAGTGAACCTAAGAGAGATAAGGAAAAGAAGAACCATAGCAGCTCCTGCACTAAAACGACGAACTGCCCATGAACGTGAACCAGAGATTGAGGTTTTCTTTGATAGCTCATCGTTCAAGAAATAATTAGACATTACCACTACAAATACTACTTGTTTTCTCTCTTCTTTGTTTCTTTAAACAAAAAGAAGAATTTGTTGATTTTCGCAAGTAAACAGAAAGCACGAGGGAGGGAAAGAGGAGTCGCGGAGTAAGCGTTGTCGCAGTGGCAAAATGACAGAAAGAAGTTGAGACATTGAGAGCAGCAAGTTGATCAAGGATAGAAGATCCAAATATCATTAGACAATGAGCGTAGCAAAAATGGTAAGGATTATATAGCATCCTTCAACTTCATTTCCTTCTTTCAAATACAGATTTCAAACACAGTAGCAATGGAAACATTCATCCAATCTAACAGAATCGTCTTGGTTTCCTAAATAATTAAACAACTAAATAGATTTTGGACTAACATTTCTAATGAAGTCAAAGGATGCTAGGAGTTCAGTTCTCATAGTTGTATCTAATCTGTTATAAATAAAATAAATGACCTGGCGAAGGGTGAGAAGTCAGTAGTTTTGAGGAACATTTGCAGCTCATAAGGTATTTGGACAAACGGTAACTGTTATTGGTGGCAATTTCATCGATCATGTATTTGAAGAGTAAGACAGAGCTAGGACACACCGGATGGAGAAGTCTTCACAGTTTGATTCATCTCTATTTGTGCCTGTGGTGTTCCTTCCCTGCATATTTCCTTCACATCACCAAAAAAAAGTTCAATGTTAAACCAGCAATTCTCATAAATACTCTAATGGTTGTTTCTCAGAGTTTACCTTTGAAGACGTGCACAGATTGAAGGGTACATGGTTGACATGGATCAGTGGTTCAAAACCAAAGTTAGTTTCTGATGAGGTAATGTTTGTCCCTGAAGGAATAGCAATTGGTTGATTTGAGACCGTGCACTGGCTTGGAAGATTAAGAGCAGTTTGCACCGAGCTTTCTTCATTTGCAGAAAATATGCCTGTTAATGTGTTTGTAGTTAACAACCCATTTCCTTCATCAAAGCTCATTCCTGACAAGGGCGGCTGCGTTGGCTGTAGTGCTCCTGGTAAGCACATCGGGTGCAAACTCAATCCATTTCTCATTGTTAACATCTGTAAACCAATCATGATATAAATCATATAATATGCTGAAGTGACAATAACTGCATCGTCCACTCCGTGACCAACCTATTTTTGCTAATTTTCCAATTGGACTTGGCAGGGAAAAAAAAAGATTCAAAAGGAGGATATTGATTTCCAGAGTTAAATAATTTCTAAGGGAAACGACTGGGAAAAGGATGTCCATCCCAATCCAGCTCTGTAACTTTCCAGCTTCAGTTCTATCTTTGGAAATTGAAGCAAACAATGCGCACCCAGGGACAGAAAACCAAGTTATCCAACTTATATTATAAGTGATATGAAGTCATGCTCAGTCATAACTAAGAAGATTCAGTCCTGTAGTCATAACAGTAGCATTCAGAACCATTGTAAAACCAAATTTGAGTCAGAGCCATCTCTGTAATAAACAAGATGAAAATTAGATTAATTTTTGCCTATCTCGGACAATGTTGCAAATGGTCAATTTGCTGCTCTCTCTACCAACCAAGATATGAATTCCTTGAGCCTTAAAATAAAAGTTAACGAACACAAAAATATACTGTAAAATGATACCATTTGCTTAATGCAGGCCTATCGGTATTTGATTATGGATTACAAATGTCAAAAACTTTTATGATGCTTACCTAGATGTTAGGAATTTGGAAAGATCTATTAGAGAAGGCATGGAACAAAATACATCAGAAATGGATGGCATTCATAAACTTCTATGATGCTTACTGAGATGTTCAAAATTTGGAAGGATTTAATAGAGAAGACATGATACAAAATACAACAGAAATGACTGTGTCAATGTTCTATCCATTTTAACCAGATGCTCTAACTATTTATAAGGAGTGTATAACCTACAAAGTATCAGACCCTTCAACTGACTTTTACATCTTCTTCAAAGAATCAAAGCAGCATTCTTGCACTTAGCTGCCTAAGGCTGTTGCCGTACTACAAGAAAATGGCCCCCGATCTTTAGAACTAAATAAGATTACATTAATAACTAAAAGCTCTAAAAACCAGGCTTCTAGTGAAGGATAGCGCATAGAGCAACAAAGTCCAAAATAAAAAGCATACAAACAAAAGAGACAACTAAATAATCAGAGTGGCTTCAACCAAACAGCCAGGTAAAAGAGTGCTAGAAACCACCCACCTGCACTTGAAGCTGAAGCTGCTTCAAGTATTCAATGGCCTCATCCAGCATCGAAGCCTTATCCGTCTATCAAAATTAAAAAATATAACTCCAAATCAAAGGGTAATTCTTTTGAATTTGAATTTGAAACTCTCTGCATTCAAGCTTTACTAATTAAAACTTCTTTGCTGTAAAAGATAGTGTACCTTATTAGAATTAGGAATTAAATTCTGCAAGGCTTTCATTTTCTCATTGATCCTACTCCTCCTCCTCTGTTAAGAAAATAACCCACATAAATTAAATCCCACATATATCTCAAAATCAAAAAATAAATAAATAAAACAAAAGGAAGAAAAATTAGAGTGGGAACCTTTTCAGATAAATTATGAACCTCCGCAGCTCTACTCCTCTTCGACGAACTTCGCGGCCGCACTGCATTAGCTTGCACCTCAGCCACCTCCGCCCCCTTCTATATTTAAAATACTTTAAAGCAGTTACTTATAAAAAGTTAAGAAGAAATTATAACTATCCGCGCAATAAACAAAAAAAGAATTAATAATAACTCAAGTATTTGCTTGAATGAGTTATTAAGTTACCAAATTACCTCGCTATCGCAGCTAAAATCACCTAGATCATCCTCCACGGAGGCTCCCCTTCTCTTTGAAATACCTGAAGAGACCGCATTATCCACGCCTCCTTTAACATAATAACCACCGGGATCAGAGAGATTGACACCGGAGTTTCCAGCACCGGCTCCGCACTCCGTCTCCGACGGTCCAAACAGGTGGCAATCCAACAATTCCACGGCGGCGGAGCCAGTCTCCACCGGCGTAGAGAGAGCGTGGTGGATGAATTTAGAAGAGGAGGAAGAAGAGTTGTTGCCGAGGAACTGCTGGAGGAAAGTAGAGATCTCTTCTGGCTCAGTGGCCGGTGACCGTGCCGGTCCGTACAGATCCGCCATTTATATATTAATTAAAATATATAAAAAAAAATAGAATGAAAAAGGAGAAAGCGAAGAGCAGAGAGTGGATTTTATTTTAATGTTTTTGGTGTTTGATTCCTGTGTGTGTGTTATCTGTTAGCTGATTATTCTTCTTTGCTGCTTTTATTTATTTATTTGGTGAGTGCTGGCTTTTTGTTTTTGCTGTTGAAGGGGAACGGGGGGGTTTTTTAAGGAGGCTTTTGGGAGTTTAGTGGAGGATTTGGCATCACGGAGGAAGATGATATTTTGATTGTAATCAATTTGGATTAATCTCCCGCCCTTCTTTTGGCGACCCCACCCTCCCCTTCGGTTTCTGTTATTCTCATATGCCTTTACCTTTGCGGGAAATCCTTGGACGCGAGCTGCTCCGTTTTTCTTCTTTCCCTTTTTCCTTTTTCCACTTTTTTCTTTTTTCTTTTTTCTTTTTTCTTTTTTTGCTTCTGGTTAATCTTTTTCAAATTTTGATTTTAGATTTAAAAGAAAAGGGTAAGTTTATTTTGTGAGGACTTTGAATTCCCCGTGCTTTATAACTATTGTATTATAAATATATATACTAGTGTAAAAAAAATATATATTACATGTACACAAAGACACTCTAAAAAAAATACAGGAGGCCACCCATTACAGCTGAAAAATAGAGAGGGAGAGCAGGAAAAGAAGAAACAAGAACAATAACAGCCTCATTAGCAGTAGCAACGACGGAGAGATCGAGAGAGAGAAGAGAAGAAAGACGGTGAGAAGCTCAAAGCTTTAGGAGGCTCGATCTCCCTCCACAAGGAGCGTAAAGGTGCGCACCATCGATCAAAGATTAACAAGAGAAGGGAGGCGTTTTAGATACGGTAGGTGGCCTCTCTCCAGTAAACGGCGGCGCGCTGTTCCGCGCGTCGGCAATGGTGGTTACGCTTGAGTCTATGCAATTCGTCATTGTTCTAGGGTGTTCTGGTATCGTTCCTGAAGCTCCAGCTGCTCTTACACCCTATGGTGACCATTTAGGTCCAGTCCAACCACTTCTGGAAGGTCTATTTCATACTTTTGGATGATTTTAATTTGTTGCTGTAATTGTTGGTTGATTATTTGATGATGAACTTGTGTGAGTGTGTGAGAAGATGGTGTAGTTGGATTAGTGAAGTGATGTTGTGCGTGGGTGGTGCATATTTTTTAGTATGTGTTAGAATAAATGGATAAACAAGAAAAAAGGAAATACTATCAAAATATTTATCAATTTGCATGACGCCAAGTCCTCCCAGAAAATCAACAAAAAAATCTCTTCGAATCTACTTGTGTTTTTATTGGCATTTGAAAGAAAGAAAAAACGCTCAAAATATTTTCTTGCATGTCTTTGATAAAACCTTTGTCTTAGCATTTTCATAAAAAAAAAAAAAAAAATATATATATATATATATATATATATATCTTGCATGTATTTTGGATTTTTTAATAAATTTATAAAATTCATTGGAACCTTGTCAAAATTAAAAGGCTCGTGGGGGCTCCATACCTAAAATTTCAAAATTCCAACTTTAATTTTTAAAAACCCGTTAAAAAAAATATTATGCTATTTATTTTTAATATTTGAATAAAAAATACGAATACTTGAATATTAAGAGGAATAACCCTTATCATAGTTTTTTCAAAACAAAATAACAATAAAATCTTTGTTTAACGATAAAACTGAGTTTTCTAGAATACTTAACAATTGAGGGTATTTTTAATCCAGTATTCCATGATACTAGAGTTAGAAATATTGAATGTGTCTTAGGAGAGGTGAAACTTTTTTAGTCACATTTCACGAACCTTCCTGAAGTTTGGGTTGGGTTTCATAAACTTAACATGAGTTCATCGATATATTTATAGTTATAATTTAAGTTGTGATCTGAGATAACTACCTTGAAGTAATCAACTCACCAAACAACTAGAAGTGACAAAAACTAATTAGACTTTTAGAATAAATAGGTGTTGGATTTTTTACCAGAGTTTAACTCGTCATAATAAACCCACAATGCGGCCTTCCTCAATGAGGATGTTTCAAATATGATAATATCTTCTCTTTTTTATAACATATCCTTTACCATAAAATCTCTTATGACTGATTAAGGTTTTTTTAATAATCATAATACTAGGTGGTCACTTTTTTTTACTCAACCTAAGACCTTTCCCACCTCTTCCAATCAAAAAACCTACTTTCCTTTGGATTTTAAGGAAAGATAGTTGGTCGCGCGTGATGTTCTGTTCTACAACCTTCACAATAAAAATAGTAGATATTTTATTTTCATTGAATATCCATAAAAATTTGTTTTTAAAAAAAGTCATGGATATTAGGTTAATATATAATTACTCATGATGTAATTTTTTTTTTTTTTGGATTCGAGGAAACCTCACCTCCCCGGAAAGCGCACTTTGTGGGCTCAGGTGAGGGAGTAAAACCCCGGCTGTCCCAGGCTCTTACAAGAAGTGCACGCCCTGACTCGAACTTGAGACCTGCTGTGCAGATCTCAAACTTTTTGCCATCACGCTACGCCCCTTGAGGACTACTCATGATATGTAATTGCTAACATTGCCATTACAAACCTTTAATTTTGAAAAGTATGGTTTAATAATAAAATTTTTAAATTATTATTATAATTATTTCATTAAAAGGGTATTTAATTTTATAATTTTATAAATTCTAAAAAAAACAAAAAAAATAGGTAAGTGCTATAAGAGTCAAGCTTAAGCCCGCTTGTTTTTTTTTAAATAAAGTAAACAATTTGTAATTCACCTGAACAGACGATGTACCATTTATTTTAAGAAATTTTAATTATTTTTAATGACTAGAAAGTTGATGTCCAAGTTTTTGGACCTCTAAAACGTAGATTTTAACTTGTTTCACCTAAAAAAAAATCAATAACTCAATTTCCAACCCCATTTAATATTCTAATCAATCTAAAACCTCCAAATTAAATAGAATCTAAAATAATTTTTTTAATGGCTAAACTAATTTGGTGTTGGGCAATCAATGCATCTTTTACTATCATGGTCAATTTTAAACAAAGCGAGTGCGCAAAGCTCTTGTCTAAAACAACCGCGGCCTCTTCTTTGAAAACAAAAGGGTAGAGAAGACACGTCACAAATATAAAAAGAAAAAAGAGAGACCGAAAGCATTCTGACAGTGGGCGGAAAAATGTAATTTATGTGTCATGAAGGGGGCATTAACTATACTCATCTGCTCAACTCAGAGATATACTTCTTTCCATCCAAAACGTCACCTTGGCCCGACCAGAAAACAGAATTTATTTATTTATTTATTTCTTTTAAGACCAAAAGTGCAATTCCCGAGAAATCACTTTTAGCTACCTTTTCTATTCAACCCATACGGTTTTATCTGCTGACCGGACAGTGCCGGTCGAAATAAATGCTGACCGCAGAGTTTCTTCTCAGGAAAAAAAAACAAAACCATAGGATCATGACCATGGTAAATAAAAAAAAACGTAATTTGAGTGAAGACAGTCATCAAATAGGATAATCACTAACAATTTTTTTATCTGGTATCTGAGACTCGGAATCATAATTATTAATCTTGGAATTGGATTAACTTGGCTAAAGAATTCGATCTTGACCAAGTCGGATTAGAAAATTTTTAAAAAATATTATACTTAAAATTTTAATATTTTATATGAAAAATTAAAAAATACAAATATAGTAAAATGGGATATAAAATGTAATATAATGATCCATATTAAAAAGTTAAAAAACAATCTATGTAAACATAGATTATATAAAAAAATAAAACATGAAATATAGTATAGTTATCTTACGTTGAAAAGTCAGGAAATAATCCATATAATTATAAATTATTAAAAAAATATATATATTGAAAAGTCAAGAAATAATTTATATAGATATAAACTATATAAAAATAAATATTTTTAAATTAATTTTATATTTTTAAATTTATTGAAAAAATTAAATCTTATCCGGATTGTAATGGAAGCTATACCCCAAGTAGAACAAATGCGCTTTCGTAAGATCGAGTGACACGTCGGTCGTAGCCATCCTATCACGAGGCAGTTAGATGAATCTACCATATTTCCCAAAGACCCAGCCCGCCTCTATCCCTAGGTTGCCAAGGACTATCCCAGCTAACAAGATGCATTATCTTCTGAGACTCCATGTCCCCACCCATTCAATTTTTTTTACATAATTGACCATCTTTTTATAAATATTTTTACATTTTAAAAATGTTTTTTTTAAAGTTTATATTTATATTCTTTTTATGTTTTCAAATTGTTTTGATATATTAATATCAAAAATAAATTTTAAAAAATAAAAAAAATATTATTTTAATATATTTTTAAATAAAAAATACTTTAAAAATTAATGCATAATTGAAAGTTGTCAGCATGGAATAAATAGGAGTGGCAACTAGAGCAGACTGGGGAAGAATCACCCTACCAGCAAGTTATAGATGATTCACTCTCCACCCATCTAACCGCTCCTGAACCCGTTCTACATTGTTACCATAGGTATCCCTGTTAACTCGTTCACGTAGAGGAGGTAAACCGAACAGGAAGTTTGGTTACAATCTAGGCTGCCAATTTAGCCAATTAGCCCCAGCTTAATACTTCAACATACCATTCGATTATTGTTTTACAATGAAAATGATGGAATAGTCGGGACAGAAGAGACAAAATAGAATATAAGAATGGAAAATAAAATTATATTTGGTAATGATCTACTAGATAAAAAAACTGTTTTTATATTTTGTTTGATTGATTGTAGATAAGATAAAATAAAATATAAAAAAAATTATTTACATTTAATATGTATTACCGTCAAACTTATATAATTTTAAAAAAATAATTAGATTGTTTTTTTTTAGTTTATATTAAGTGTTGAAATTAATAATAATGTGGTAGCTCTAGTTATAAAACATAAAATAGTTCAGAGGGTAGACCTAAGACTTGATGTCTAGATCGATCCAAGTTTAAAAAAACATAGGAAGCATTAACTCGGCCTTACCCGGTCAAAGCTTGGGTCTACCCGATCCATAGTTGACTCGGGTAAAAAACCTGATGAGTTTTTTTTTGTCAAAATAATGTTATTTTATTTTAAAAAAATTAGGGTTGATCCTCTAACCAGTAACACGAGTCTTGCCCTGTGTTGATTTTCAAATCTGATTTTAAAACTATAATAATTATTATTTTTATCCTTATATATTTTAGTACGACAAATTTAAAATTAAATCATTTTGTTTTTATTCGCATTCTTTTTTTTATTGAGTCATTTTTCTTCCTATTTAATCATTGTAGTTATGTTTCATAAAACTGATGATTGTTAAACCATAAAATGATATTTAGAATTATAAATAAGTGAGACGATGCGAGATGGAAAAAATATTAAGAAAATAATGAAAATATAACATAGAAAAAAGACAATCCAATTGGAGTCAAAATAGTTATCCATCTTGTTTTTTATTTTTATCCATTGAACTTTTTTTAATTCTTAGTTTAATCATTTCACATTAAGTTGATTTGAAATTAAGTTAATGTTTTGTTTCGATTGACTTGATATTAGGGGTGATTATTTCGGTTTGGTTTGGTTTTTATAAAAAAAATAACCAAACCAAATTAAAAAAAACCGAAACCGGTTCAAACCCGCCGGTTTCGGTTTCAGCTCTTTTAAGACAAAACCGGTTCAAACTGGTCTGGCTTGGTTTTTTTGTTTTGGCTCGATTTTTTTCTATTTGGCTCGTTTTTTCTGGTTTTTTTGTTTGGGTTCGGTTCGATTCAATTTTTTCAAAATTTTAATCGGTTTTTTTTCACGGTTCGGTTTTTTCGGTTATTTTTTTTTTCTGGTTTTCTCGGTTTTTTGATTTTTTTACTCACCCCTACTTGATATGAGTTATGTCGATTTAAAAAATACAATTTAATTTTATAATGCTCGATTTAAAAATAAATTTTAATTTTATTAATTCAAATAAATTATAACTTTAAGAACAAAATTTCAAACCAAAACAAATATTTAATCATTTTTTTAAACAACATTTTTATAATAACTTCCAATTATTTAATATCATTTATTAATATATATATTTCTCAAATTATTTTATTAACCTTGCACATAAACTTTCAAGTTTGCGCATATATTGTTTTTTGTTGAAGAAAAACACCTCCATTGCGGGTATCAAACTAATAAATATAAATAAAAATGGGTGAGTGGAAAACGAATATTGTAGAACGTTGACAGCACATAGTTTGTGTCCATAAACGAAAATGGAAGGGACGCCATCACGCCCTTGTTTGTGTCGCATGCTTGTACCTAATCCGTTGCTAGGAAATAATACTCCTGTATTAATCTAATCCAGCTCTAGAATTTGCTACGGTGCCCGTGAACTAGCAAGTTACGCTGGAAATTTTGAATAAGAAAACGTAACCAAAAAAAAAAAAAAAAGTACAATCAAATTCTCCAAAAACTCCAGAATTGCAAATTTAAGAGGTCAGTACTTGAAACAGAAAAATAAAATAAAAATAAGGCAGTTGAATATTCAATTGATATCATAAACTACTTGTTCAGCGATAAATAAAATGTATGAAACCAGTTTTTGCAATTCCCACTTCTTTTGAAAGTTGCGGCATCCACCAGCTTTCAATGATAAATAAATTTGGAATCCCACTTCTGCATCCCCACTTCTTTTGACAGTTGCAACATCCACTAGCATTATGTTTCTTTCTTTATTTGTGTTTTTTTTTTTTTTGAAAAAATGACTCCCGACTTGCCAAGACAATGAGGGCAACCAGAATAGGTGGTGTATGGCAGCGCTCACCATCCAGTAACCAAAATATGAGATAATTTCCAGGGCCACGCCTCTCACGTTTTCCGCGTACAACAGTGTACCAACCGTGTGTGTAATGGCCTTAACATCTTTACCCTTTCTCATGTAGCAAGTCCTGTTGTTTTGCAGATGGGGCACCAATTCTTGTGCATCAGCCACTGCTTAACACACCCCGCGTGGAAATCATGTCCGCAGTCCAGTGTTCCAAGATCTTCTCCATCATTGTATTCCTCCTGCAAGGAAGAAAATAATTAGTGAAGCAAAGAAAAGCCTCTGGACTCACAAGGCACCAATCCAGAGGACAAATCATTACCTGGCAAATGCAGCATGGTTCAGCCTCCACCTTCGCTCCAACAGCAACAGAGTATTTCTGCTGTTTTAAGTTGTTTACTATAGTTTCTTCGCTCAATCCAGTACTGACATTTCCAATGCGCTCTTCCAAAGCCAGCAACTCCTGTAATTCCAGAAAAGAAATCCATTACAAGAACAGTCTCCACAACAAAAAAGACACCAAGAAACCGTTTCTTAGATTCACCTCATAAGACATGTTATCAACATCAAGCCGCATATCCCTATGCCTATCATACATGTCAGCTGCTCCAAACAAAACTGATTGGTCAAGAATCATAACATCCTGCACAAGCAGAAGCGGAAGTTAAAAATCTGATACTATTGAGAATACAAGTGAGTTCACTCATCTGTTAGCATGAGAGTGTTTATATAATGGGAGAAAATTTCCTGGTTGTTCATCCCAACATAATACAGTTGAAAATAATATACACAAGCCCCGGGATCAATTATCAGTTGGGGGAATCACAAAATGTTTAGCATCTGTACCTCAGAAGTGCATGCTGTTCCGAATGCATAACATGTTATTCAGATGGCAGTGAATGGACCGGAAAAAAGCCTCAAGTTAAATGCCCGAGAAACATCTCATGCAAATTGGGGTCAACAGTTCACATATTTAGAAAATGTGGGTTCCAGGTCTTTTGTTGCGTTAAAAAGAAGGAAAATGAAAATGGTGAACAAACTTCGCTTGATAATGGCCTTATTATTTCCACAACTTATCCCAGACCAAAGTGACTAATGAACATTCCAGAACCATAATAAGATCAAAACCGATATAAATATATATATATCGTTTAGCAGCTATAACCATCCACCTTTTGTGGCTTAAAGATTTTGTTTTCAAGCCATTAACCACCAGCAGCTTATAAATAAATAAATAAAGCAAATTACACATACAGCTCATCTTTCCACTTAACATGTAATAAACTGAAACATACACAGTTTCTACAATTCTTACCTCAAATCGCAAGCTTTCACCCCTACGCATGAGATCCAAGACATTGCGAATCTGCTATACAAATGGAAAAACCAAATTAAGCTCCACAATCATTTGCCAAGACTCACAAACATCAGGGGACTTGGAAAATGACAGACATCAATCCATGGAACTAAATGCAACACACTATTACACCATTTATTTTCCCTTCCTCTTAAGCATCATTAATTTTTCTTTATTCAAATTCAGTATGGCAGCTGACATAATCAGAACAGATAAAACACAGTCATTGGATGAAAAAAGAGGTGTACGAAAATAATTGATGAAACTTGTGGATATAAAAAATTGACAACGAATAAAGTTCAAAATCACTCACCAAGTTCATGTTAATACTTTGGGATTAATTGGTATAAGTTCCAATTTCTACTTGTAATTTTCATGATTTTGGTTTCCAGTTTTTATTCTGGTGACTCTTAATGTACAGTTGGTTATAGTGTATGTGGCGTATACTGGTGACTTTATATGTACTGGGAATTCCTCATCCCCTGAGGACTTTTGCCACAATAATTGTTTGGTGAAGAAACAAGGACGAGAAATCCAAAATCTGGTGACTTAATATACAATTGATAACCATCAACCTCTTACCAGCCAAACTCTGACCAGTTGGCAATCCACCACAGTGGATGCCATTGCCAACCAGCAGGTGGCCATCAACTAACCACTGGCGACCAGTGACTCCAAATAACAGGTTGACAACAGATTAATTCTGACCAATCAACTATTGGCAACCTCTGACTGGTTGGCAATCAACTACTGGTGGCTGCCAACCGACAGTGGAGAATGGTAGTGATTGAGAATGAGAGGGGACAGTTAGTGATAACCTGCAGAAACGATATCTAAAATTAAAAAAATAAAAACTACCAGCAGAACTTCTGAGTTTTTGGTTTTTCAAAGTTCCAAACACTTTTAGGAAACATGAAAAGAAAACTCATAAGAGCAGTTTTTAGAGACCAAGAACAAAAACCCAAAATAAATATCAGAAGGGGTATGTGTCAAAAACCCTGTAAAAGAGTAGATTGAGTCCAATCATGCTTGCTTTAAGTAACACATTAAAAAATTAAAGGAGCCCAACTCATCACCAGAAAGATGTCCACAGAGAAGCATGGTATTATATTATAAAAGGAACAACTTCGAATAGTAATGACTCTCTTGAAACCAAAAAAATTCACTAACTTCTAGTCAATACAAAGTATACCGCACAAAAATCAGAAAACAATATTAATGCATAACACAAAGCACAGACTTTTTAATGATTATTATGTCAATTTAATTGACAAATTTAACATCCAAAAGAAACTAAGAAAGAAAATGCATTGTATTCTTCCGAGATGTTTGAAAGGAGAGACAGAGAAAAGGAAATTTCTCCTAACTCCAGAAATCTCTGTTGTTGGCCGACCAAAGTTGCAACAAAGTCATAATTCATTAAGAGGAAGCTAGCAAGTTGATAAAGCATTATCCAGCACTTGCATATAAGCCAGAACTAAACCTTCAGTAGAAATACCCTAGCAAGTTGATAAAGCATTATCCAGCACTTGCATATAAGCCAGAACTAAACCTTCAGTAGAAATACAGAGAGAGAGAGAAGGAAAGAAAAGAGAACTTTGATGACAACTAGCAATGGTGAGAAAAAACGATGATAACATCAAATGTCAAACCACCTTTAAAATTAAATGAAAATACTTCAAATCCTGACAGAAGACAAGAAACAGACCTCGGAGACAACAAGCCTGCTTCTTCCTTCACTGGACAAAGCTCGCAGAGGATAAGGAATTCCCAGTACACCATCACCTTGTCTCTCCAACCATGATGCTGATCTTGGATGTGGTCGATGAAGACCCTGGTTACCAGCTCCAGATGAAGGCACTGTATCTTCTGAGCTGGAAGCACCAGAATGGAATGGGGAATGAGTACTGCTCTGGCCTCCAGTATCAGCAGCAGCAGCAGAAGAAGAAAACAATGATCGACGAGCATACTCAGCTAGTCTTCGTGAATTTCTTGAAGGAGGATTGGTATGAGGACCCCACGTTGGGGCAGATAGAGGGTGGATACCTGGGCTTGCACCAGTCCGAGATGTAGAACCAACATTTCCAGGGCCACTTACCTGTCCACTGGTTAAACTTCTATTGGCTGGATTCCTAACTGAAGTTCTCAACTCAGTCGCAGGAGCAAATATAGGATGTTCCCATATGTGTCTTGTTATATTTCTTGCATTGGGTTCCTCTCTATCATCCAAGCTAATGGAACTTGATGAAGTACCAGTTCTCGAGCTTGAGCTTTCATTCCATCTAAATGATTGCACATTCTGTGGCAAAGCTGGAGCTGGGATAACTGGCTGATTTTGAGGAGTTATACTATCCATGGCTGATGATGACCTGAAGTCCAACGAATGATCAATCGGAAGAGGTCTTGATGAGCGGTGGGAGGATGATAAACTGGAACGCCTTACGGTGCTTCCTGTAGAAAATAAAGAGGGGGGAGAAGATTCTTGATTTGAAGAATTGATCCTCAAACGGAAATTTCTATGGGAGCTTTCTGCACGTTCAGCAACTGCTGATTCTGGGATAGCATCACAAGCTAGTCCTCTTACTCCAAGTCCAAGTCTGGGGTTCACTTGTTCCGATGGAGCAGATATACTTAAACTGCTGCCTGCATCATATCGATTGGGAACCCCAGGCCATGGATTACTCTCTGACCGCTGATAGAAGCTAGAACTTCCAGCCACAGATGACTGGCCAATATTCCCCTCAACAGCCTTTCTTTTGCAGGATTGTCGGCGACCATCCAATGAACAACCTGGTCTTCCATCATTCTGTTCCACTAAGTATCCCCCATTTCCAGGACGCAAGAAATTATCTGGACCACTAGCAGGTGAGTTCCGCTCACTTTCTGCACCAATAGGCTTGTAGATAGCAGAGGCATCCATTACTTGACAATTATCACCCCCATGACCAGCAAAACCAGCATTCAAGTTGATATTCTGTGGAATTGCATCCGGGTTGGAAATCCGCTCAAATTGTGGGTTCACATTTACCCTGTTTAGCGAAAGAATATTTGTTGGTTCATATCGCCTTTCTTCTAACCTTGGACCAGCTCCAGCAGAGCTACTCGCAGAAGATGACCATCCATGTTCCAGTTTCCGATCATCATGACTTGCCTGGTTTTGTTGCCCACTGGAACTGGGTTCACCTAAGCTCCAGCCACTCAAATTTTGCCGTTCTTGATCAATAGAATTCGCATATGGATTGTTCATTCGACTAGGTGATAGCATAAACTCCGTCAATCGGTTTTCCGCTGGATTTCGCATGTTACTCAAGCAAATTTGCTGATCTATGATTGCATTACCAGAAGTGGATCCATGGTCAAAGTCCAGGGTTTCTGGCAAGGAGCCAATGATACTTCTCTGCCCTTGCATTAGGGCTAATGTCAATGTCCCTTATAAATTATAGGTAAAAGACTGAAGAAAATTCCAACACAAACAGCAATATGCACTACACCTGAAAAAAAATACCATAAAGAAAATGAAATCTAAAACCAAAAGGATAGGAATAAAGTAATCAATTCAACCAAGAAATCAGTCAAGATCAATATGTTCTAATTTGTCTAGAAATTTGGAAAATATATGCACTTCTATTCGCATAGAAGCTTAGGATTGCTCACAAGGCCCAGAAGATGAGGGCAGTGGAATTTTTTTCTGGATTTGAGCAAAAGACATATACCCAAACCAACCCACATTATAATTTTATTAGCCATTAAGATAGTTTATGAGCACTTTTTTTCCTATATAAAATAAGAATAATGAGTGTATGAGGGGAATGTATTGGGAGTACAAGAATATCATTCAAGTACTGGATAAACTTTCAAAATGCAAAAGCCTGCATAACTTCATCTCAACAAAAACAAAGAACTAAGGATCACATTGTGGTAAAGAAGCATTTATTTTCAGGTCTATCCAATGAACTTTTCATACCATATACCCAAGTAAGCTTTCTATTCATACCTTCCCTTTCCCAAACATCAAAACCAAATTCCGACCACAACTCAACAGTCATACACCAAAAGAGACAATTAAAATCAGATTAAATAAAGAACTCAACTGCAAAGAAGGTCCAACTCAAATTCATAACCAACCAAATCAAATAATCAAAGGGTAAGAATTTCTTAACATCATCAACAAAAAGAGGATGCTTGAATTAAACACATCCATAGATAGACACAGCAGAGATTAAAAGGCAAACTTTTTTCTAGCTCCTCAACAACCACTCAGGACCAATCTCATGAACCCAAAAGCCCCATCAAAATCAAAATCAGCTTAACAGCATGTTTGAAACCAATTCCACGATGAAATTGAATTCATTTCTTACAGTAAAATTGAAATCTATTGATTTTGGATTTAAATTCTCTGTTTGGAATGATATTAGTGCGCAATTGAATTCAATAATTTTTTTTTAATATTGGACAACAAACAAATAAGATTTTAGTTTTAACATATCACTCCTAGAGCTGTATTCTAAAATAAAAGGATAAAAACAAACGTTGGCTCTTGGAGTAGAGATTTTAGTTCTAAACTGGTCTCTGTTTTCCGTCTTCTACATATGGGTGGATAACAACAAAGGGTTTCTGTTGTAAAAAAAGAGGAAAAAAAAAGAGAGAGCAAAGGTTTCCCCTTATTCACGAACTCTGTCCATCTCTCTCTCTCTCTCTCTCTGTTTTATTCTTCTCAATTCCCTTCACCATATCTCGTCTTATCTCTTAAATAGCTTCCTTTTCTATATTTTTTTTGCTCTCTTCGATTGCAGGTGGCTTTTGATTTTTACAAGGAGGTCGATGACTGTAATTTTGAGGAAACTGCGTTTTGCTATTACGATGCGAGTTTGTTTCACTTTAGGGTTGAAATGTGGTGTTTGCTGGTGATATTCATTGAAAAAAAGTACTTAGCTGGTTGGAGGTTGAAGAAATTACAGGACAAGTTCTTTGGATACGGCTAGGTTTAGTTGAGCTTTTGAAATCAAGGACCAGTTTATTCTTGGATACAGAATTTGCGATGGTAATAATAACGAATTCTCATCAAATCTGGGTGAGATTTGAAACCGCACAAAAATCAATTCTGCAGTCAATTAAGTGATTCCAAACATAAGAATATTTTAAATAAATTAATTAAAAAAAACAGTTACAATAAAGAGAGAAAAAAAGAAGAAAAAAGCTTATAAAAATGGAAACAAACAAAACCCCCACATAAAATTAGCTTTTAGCAGCTCAATGAAATAACAACAAAAATAAAAAATCAAACAATCAAACACCATAACCAATCATATCATCAACCGATCAAGCTAAAAAATTGAATTAACAGAGAAAAAAAGTTTACCTAAGAAAAGAACCCCGATCGATCTAACAATCTGCAGTAAGAAAACAAAAAGAATAAATTATTAGGCCTCAACAACACCAAAAAAATGAAGGAAGAAGCCTCCTTTCTTCTGTGTTGGCTTCTCTTTCTCGAGAAAAGAAAGAGAAAAATAAATAAAAACAAAACCCTCACCGAAAGAAAGGAGAGAGGGGGGGGCGTGAGAGAGGGGGAGAAGAGAAGAGGAGGAGGAGGATATGAGATATGAGGGATGCAATGTATGTTTGTATGTATGTAAGGGAGAAAAAGGTAGAGAGATTAAAAGAGGACAGTAATCAGTAATTTACTAAATAACCCATTCGACCACCAAGAAATAGAGAGATGAAAGAGAGAATGATCGGTTTCTCTAAACAAGGACTTTATTATTAATTATATAATTCAAATAAAAATACAAACAACGACATCAACACCAAATAGCAACAACAACTAGGCAAAGGAGGTGTCCCCCTCTTGGGCCGCTTACCAGCTCTTCCTCCCTCCTCTCCGTGTGACTTTTCTTTTTCCTTTTTCTTTTCCTTTTCTTTTAATACTTCACTGTTTGATTAGGAAAACTAATTTTGGAATTATACAAAACATTTACCACTCTTTACCGATCAATTCACACACACAAAATAACTGATCTCTGAACTTTCAAACGAAGAACAAAGAAATTAATATTAGTAATAATTTACTAATGTGAGCTGGAAAAAAGAAAAACAGCGGTAAACTTGCAATGGTAATAAATGAGAAAAGAAAGAAAACAGAGATGGCTATCATTTAAAGCGAGGCCGAGGAGAGATTAGAAAGGAGGAAAGAATGGTCTCTACTTCCAATGCGCGGCGAAGCCAACGGGGCCCATGCTCACCTTGTTGTTTCCATCTTCTTCACGCCAAGCACTCCTCCTTTTTTTTCTTTTTTTTCTTTTTTTTTTTTACCATCACATGTGTGTTTTTTTAGGTGACTGGACCTGCAACATGTAGCTGTGTGCTTTGAGTTGTCACAAAAATTACAAATTAAATCTTGCATACGTGGCACTGAAATAATTGTTTGGGGCCCGTTGTTAGATGACTTAGATTTTCTTGCCTTACCTAAAAATCTGATTGCTTTTTTGACTAACTATTTACGTACTTATTTCCTGTTACGTGGCTTTTGTTTTTTGTTATGTTTTTTTTCCCCCCCTTAAGCACATGGATCACAGGCGAGTGGGTGAAGGGAAGAGGAGGAGGTTAAAACATGTCCTAATGGTTAAATGTCTCGAGTAAATTGTCGGCGTAGAAGAGGGCGGTGGAATTTATCAAAACTGGGATGCTTGTTTAGCTGGGCATCAATCAATCTTTAGGTCACAAGAATCCAAGTAGCCCTCCAAATTGACAGCAGTATTTATTTACTTTGCCTGAGAAAGGCCCCCCAAGTTCCCTTGCAAGTACCTTAGCAGGTTCCGTCTAAACTTCCTTTAAAAATCTAGCCTCTTGCCCTTCATATCTCAATCGTGGCGTGGGCCTATTATTCTTCTCGGCTTTGGTCCCTGGGCACCCTTTTTATTATTATTATTATTATTATTATTTACTTGTTTCCTCTCCTCTCCTTCAAAGAAGGTTGGTTGCCTTGCCTTTTCTTACGTGTAATCTTTTCTGTGTAATTATTTCTGGCCACGAAAAGGGGCTCTAATCTGTCCACATGGATTATGCTTAGATAAACCATTGCGTAATGGCACATTTCAAAGTTATTTGAATATTAATTCGGAAGGAGATAAGATTGATTATTCTCCCACTTTAATAGGTGAATATTTAGAAACCTGCAACGCTATTGTCAATGTAGAAAAAACTTGGACAGCCTAAGGCATGGTGGCGAAGGAAAACGCCAAGGCCACTCCTATCTATTATTTTTTTTTTCTTCTTAACTTCGCTCCAGTTTCACGTGGCCCAACACTTGAATGTAATAATTGAAAAATATGGAGTAAGCAAGTTAATTTGACTTTTCTTTTTTTTCCCTCAATACACACTAGCAGCTATGGGGGGCAGCAGAGGAAGATTATGGGCTGGATGTTAATGAAGAACGAGTCCTCTATCAAAAGGGATTATAGTTGATGGCAATTATGAGATTAGGTCTCAAAGCTTTTATGAAAGGTGGGTGTGTGGTTATGGAAGCAATTAATTTGAGGGAGCAAAACTCATGAGCCTCAACTGGGTCTGCGAGAACACAAAGATTGAGATGACCCACCTCCATCAGCATGTGTGAGCATATGTGGAGAGGTGGAAGTTGGATCCTTGGTAATGATTAAGCACATGACAACTCTGTTCCTCCAGAATTAAATCTAAACATAAGAGAAAACAAGGCTGAAAAACACAAGATGGTTCATATGAACTTGAGAGGGCACAAGATCGCCTGGCGACTAATGACCTCAAGCCACAGCCACTCGATTCCTGTCTTGACTTTAAACAGCACAAGGATGGCCTGCGAGAAAAACAACCATCTCGTTCAAACCGCAGATAATGGCTCGGTTATTGGACGCATACACAAGATGAACAAGACGTCAATTGTCACACAAGCATTCACGGGAAAAGGAGGGGGGGAGAATAAAATACTTCATCAATGAAAGGGATGCCAGTTGCCCAACCCAGAGATTAAACTTGAAGGATGGAGGAAAGAGAAAAGAGGAGTGAAAGGAAAAAAAGAAAACCATCGTACTAGGTCCACTTGCTCGATGTAATTCGACAGCAGGGCACTAATTCGGGATTCATTGACAATGCAGCTTTCTGTCGTCATTGTAACTCAGTTCCAAAATAATTCATAGCACTAACGCTTTCTTATTAAAAAAAGTAAAAAGTAAAAAAAAAAAAAAAAAAAAAGTAAAACTGAGGCGAATGAGTACTCATGGAATTATTTTCAGCTTCCATATGACAATTCACAATGAAAGCACTGACCAAACCACCTTGCGAGATGCGGCTTTATTGTATTTCAGACGCAGTATCATGTATATATATTGTCAAGGGTAGAGAGGTTGGTGGTGGAGCAGGCTATGGGTATTTCATCCACCAAACAACCCAGCAATAACCCACAATCCCCTACAGGTGGAGATGGGCACTAATCAACTATAAGCCTACAACCAAAAAACGCAATAAATAAATAAATAAAACTCAGTGTTTTAAAGCATATTACACGTCTATTCAAATAAATAAAAAAAGCCTATTGTTTTGGCTCTTAAATATATTCAAGTGTTATTCAGATTACAACTAAAAAAAAATCAGTCTATTCAACATTGAGAGAGAGAGAGAGAGTTCAAGATTACCCACATAGTTTGATCGTACAGCTCCAGCAGCAGTTCAAGTTAAGAACACGAAAGGGAAAATGAACTTGATAACAATTACGATGCAAGAGGGGACTTGTGATTAAACTGCTAATAACCAATTCCGATTCAAATTATTTGCCAGCATCTCACTCTACATCAGCTGACAGAGCAAGGCCCATAAATTAAGAGACGTTGCACGGCATCATTATATAAAGATATATCCAGGATTCATAAGTCATGAGAAAACAATCCAAATATGCCACAGCAGAGTTCAGAAATGGAACACATAACAAGGTAAGCTTAAAGTTTCGTGAGAGGGAAGAGGAGATTAATTTACAATAGGTATCCAGATGCTAGAGAACAAAGCATAGGCCGGTACAAGTCCAATTGCAAGGGCAAGGCTGGGAAGAATACGGTAAATAACATCTTCTCATAGATACAAAGAAACAATCCACCATCAATAGAACAATAGCAAGATCATAAAGCCAGGTGAAGCAGCCGATTCTCAAAGATTTAATATTTGAACTTGCCATCATCCAACACATTGATCTTGTTGCTTCTACTGGAGAAAAACGCCTCATATCAGGCACAGGAAATCTGCACATGAATTACAGGAAGAATTTCTGCGCAGTTCCTTTAACAGGATGGGAGAAAAGAAAACTACAGGCATTCACCTCAAATGACAAAGCCATTCCTTCAATGGATTCTAAACCCCTTCTTGAATACACTAACCCTGAGCATTAGGGTTAGCATCCACTTCTCATCAAAAACTAAACTCTTCCAATAAATTCAGTTTATGGTTTCTAAACCATTTCTCAAATATATTGTTTCAGGCAACAATAACCCTGAGAAGTCAAGTTTCCACAAATCTTTGAAAATAACTCTTTCAATGAATTCCTTCTATGGTTTTCAAATCCCTTTTGAATCATTTGTCCTTGATGCTTGAGGTTAATATCTACATAGTTTCAAAATTAATTCTATCAGCTTTTGACTTGGACTATCAATCTGCAAGCTTATCTGCAAAATCATCCAAGTCAAAAGCTTTCTCCCTCTAAAATGGATAGCAACTGTTGGGCAGTTTCAGCATCTGCAGACATGTTACCATCAATGAGCCTAGATGTCCTAACCTGTGCTCCAGGAAGGAAAAACGACATTTATTAGCACCTTGAGGGGGGGAAATGACTTATCATGAGAAAACAGAACACGTGAACGCAGAAACCAGCTAAATTCCATGTATACTTGGCCATTATAATATGTCAAATATTGCTTCAGAAAGAACTCACAGTTATATATGTAACATATAGTCAGATACACATCATGCGCATCAGACAGTAAAAGATGTAGTAGAAGTGGGCATTAAAGTAAAAGGCAGTTTCACGATATTGAGAACATAACTAAGGTCGAAGTATCAATGAGGACTCATAGGAATAAAGAGAAAACAGAGATTGTGACAATTTGTCAAAATATGTAATTTTTACCGTCAAATTGCTTCATATATTTTTGGAACTCCATAAACTTTGAAGTCTTGACTGCCAATCATACTTTCTGCGTTCAAATGAAACAAGCATATCAAAAAAATATTGCAATTGTAAGAAACATAGCCATATTGCTAAGATGTTAATCCATATAAATTTTACACCAATACAAGTTATGCTACTTAAAAACCCTGACAATAATCTTCCACTTGCATTCACGAAGCAAAGGAAAAGCAATAATCTATAGCACGTGTATAATTTACATGCTATGTATGAACAAATAATAGTGCCTCCTAATAGCAAGAAAAAGAATGCGTGAAAAAAATAAAATTAGGGTCGGAAATGTGACACAATAATGGTGGATATAATCCAGCTAAATCAATTGGCCTAAATATCATAAGAATCTTACCAGGTCTTTGGATTGGCTGCCTGATGGACACTGGAAACTGGAAATAGAAACAGGTCTCCTGTTTCTTCAGCACAGGAACGTAACATTCTCAGGAATGCTATTTCCTCAGTGAGACTTGACATATACCTCACACAGGACAAACGAAGCCTGCAGGCAGATAATATAATGAGGTTTTGCAATAGTAACAAAAATCAATTGAATTAAATAATTCTTTATCGAGATTGCCAAAAATCTTGAAACTTAATCTAAATAGAAAAAAATCAATAGAGAAGATAAATAATAAATTCATTCAAAACAAGAAAAGCTATTAAATAGATCACTACACGCCACATCGATTTTTTAAAATGGGAAAAAAGACAAGTGGTATAACACAGCAATCTGACATGTTAGAATCAAGACTGTGAGCTTGATCATGGTATCCCTGAAAAATTGTTTTTTTTGGGGTGGGAATGGGTGGCCCTAGCCCTCTCAAAGTTTGAAAAATTCTCAAAATTCCCCCTTCCCTAAAACTTTCAAGGCACTTTTATGAAATGGGCCGCCAAAATCAAAATTATATGTTTTGGCCCTCCCGGTTTACCAAGTCTAGATTCATCCCTGGGTATAACAATATATAAATCCGTGTCAGTGTTTGGTTTGTGTTTATATGTATCTGGTAGTGGAAAGAAAGAAAGAAAGAAGAAATCAAGAGTAACTAAACCAGATGAAACTCACTTTAGCTAAATCACTAAATTGGAGTTAAATTAGCCTTTCCACTCGAAGATTTGCTTCTTTAGTTATGCTTTTAATGAAAGGAAGAACGCAGAAAGGAAGTAGACAACAATTGTGAAACAAGACCCATCTACCAGTTGCAGAATTAATTAAATTTTTTTTTTTTTTTTTTTTTGCAGAAATAAGTCTTTAATTGATAGTTGAATTCACACTAATTATCCTTATTAACAAATGGAATGGAATGAAAATAACTCGAATCTAAGAAAGCACCGCACAGGACCATTTTACTGCATTAAAGATTACTAATTACTAAGATAAGCTCCAACGTGTGAAGCCTGCTAACACTTCCAAGTATTCCCCGAGCATAAAAACGAGATTAATAACAAATACATAAAACAAAATTAATTTCACAATTCACAAGACCCTAATCTTATTATAAAAGCAAGTAACTAAACAACCAGCATTCAGTTCGTAGTCCTAAAATTCCAACCTCAAATCCACAAACTCCAATAATAAAATCATAAAATCCACAACTCCTAATCAAAATAATACAACTAATTACTCAACATTATAAGAAAAAATAAGAAGAAGGAAGGCCCAAAATTTAAAATTACCTCAAAATGATGAACAGGAGCATACTCGTGTAAAACCCAATCAGTCCTGACTGCACTCTTGCCAGAACTCCCCAAATACAAAACAAACCTATTACTTGTCCCCAAAACAACCTTCCCACCTGGACCGAGCACAACATTTCTAAACCTATCACTTCTCCTCCAATTCCCTCCTTTTGCCTTTCTTCGAATAACAACACCAGCGCCTCTTCCTCACTTTATAACCATACGCATAACACGTAAATCAAACGGCGACTCAATCAAATCATATCCATCGAGATCATCGGTGTCGCTGGGAAAGGTGCGGTTCTAGTTTGTGAGGTAGTAATAGAGGAGTTATTCGCCGGAAGGGTAAAACCGGCAACCTGGCGGTGGTGAGAACGACAGCGTTTTGGGGTTTTTTCGTGTGATTGTCTTCCATTGTAGGATTTGTGAGTGCAGCAAAGGAAAAAATCTGTGAGGGGTTAAAAAGGGGTTTGTAAATTAGAGAGAAAGATGGGTGCCCTTGAAGTTTTTCTCCGGGCCTTTGCTCTAGCAGTGTTAAACTCCGTGTATATTTTGCCTTATCCGTCTTAATTTTCTGCTTTTTTTTTTCTTAATTGTTTTTTGGGTATTTTTTCTTCCTTTTTTACAATATTTCTTTCAAAAATTTTGGCAAAGTAGAACATACACAAAAAAATGTTTAAGAAATTGTATGGTTGTCAATAACTACTTTGATAAAAAAAAAATTAAACCGTAAACTAATCATAACTTTATTATCAAGCTAACACCAAATACAAATTTTAAACAATACTCCACTCTTAAATCATAACTTAAATCTCAAGACAAACCTTAAACACTATTACTATCATTAAACCTAAAACAAACACTAAGTAGTAACTTTAAAAACAAATCTTTTTGGTTTTTTTGTTTTTTTTATTCTTTAATTTGTTTAGGGTTTGTCATCAATCTAATATAACCCCATCCTAAATGAAGATAAAAATAGCTAAGAAATTCAAGAGAATTTAGTGTTTGTTTTTAGGATTAGTAATTAATGTTAGTGTTCAAGGTTTGTTTTTTAGTTTTAGAATTATAGTTTGAAATTATGATTAGTTTGTGGTTTGAATTTTTTTTTGTCAAAGTTGTTTCTATTCCCATCATTGTTAAGCTATTATTTTTAATCATACTATTTCTCAATTATTATTATTTTGACATGTACTAGTTTGACAAATATTTGATCAAATTGTATCAATATTAAAAAAAAAAATCTTATTTTATTTTATGTAGTCAAATGTAGACTTTTCCACCACCCTGACCTAAATGTGAAAACATGCCCTATCCAAGTTTTTCTTTCACCCTTGAGCGTCTCGATTCTCAAATATATGCTTGCCTCGCTGTGTAGTTGCTTATTTTGAGATTATGATAATAGTTATAGTTGAAAATATTTTTTATTTAAAAATATATTTTTTTATTTTTTAAAATTATTTTTTGATATTTATCTATCAAAATAATTTAAAATATATATAAAAAAATAAAATTTTAAATAAAAAAATAAAATTTTTAAAAACACAATTCACGATATCTAAGACACCCTTCATCCTGTGTGTTTTCTTGCTATTAACAAAAAACAAAAAAAAAAAGTGATTTATTGTGCCAACACTATAGCTGACGATTCGTTGCAATATAGACGACCAATTGTTTATGAACAGCACAAGTATAACATCAACTAAGGACAGTATTTTTTATTTTTTTTCAATTACATGAGCCCAAATCGATGACCAATTTGTAAAACATTGTTAAAGATTAGAAATATTCAATGATACGGAACCAAAATGAAAAATACGAAGAAAAGGGCTAATCTAATATTATGTGGCAAAGTTTGTTTTCTTGTTTTTTTATAAGTTATTTTTTCCTATTAATTATGTCCTTTTTCAAACCTATTTACATGAATAATCCTTGAAACCATGATAAAAATATCAAATTAAAGGTTCGAGAACAAACAAATAAAAGACATATTAACAATATCTAAATGGTATGGGAACATTGATTTCCCCACACTTAAATTACTGTAGATTACAATAATAATTTATAGTGATTTTTCTTTTTTTCTTTTTGTATTTTTTCATTTTTTTTCCAACTTTCCCTCTTCTTTTTTTGTTATTTTTCCAACTTTGCCTTTTCTTTTTTTTTCATTTATTTTTTTTAAAAAATTATAATTGTTGATTTTACTTTTTAAATATTGAGCTGGTTGAAAATTTTGCTTTATAATTTTTTTCTTTAAAATACTGTGGATTGCTACGGTGTTTTCCCACATAGTTTTTCTATTTTATTTTTTATTTTTTAAAAATTATATTTGTCGATTTTTTTTATATTGAGCTGATTGAGAATTTAGTTTTGTAATTTTTTTCTTTAAACATTATTAATTGTTACAGTGTTTCCTCGCATGGTTTTTTTTATTTTTGTTTTTGTTTTTTTATGATTTTCTCCAAAATTATCTTTTTTATTTTATTTTTTAATATTGAGCTGGTTAAAAATTACAGTTACAATATGTGAGGAAAACACTGTAATTTTCCTCGCAAATTACTGTGGATTGCTACAATGTTTTTTCTCATATGGTTTTTTTCTATTTTGTTATGTTTTTCTCTAAAATTATCTTTTTCAATTTTATTTTTTAAATATTAAACTGGTTAAGAATTACAATTACAAATAAATACAAGTTTTTCATCACAAAACACTATGGATTGATACAGTTTTTCCTCACATGGTTTTTTCCTTTTTTTTTTTTTGTGTAATTTTTTTTCAAGATTATCTTCATGCGATTTTTTTTTTTTAATATTGAGTTGGTTAGAATTTAATTTTGTAATGAAACTTAATCATGTGGGGAAAGCACTGTAACTTTCCTCATAAAACATTGTTGAAAATTACAATTACAAGTCATTACAAATAAGGTTAAAATATGTGGGGAATTACTGTAGCTTTCATCACAAAACACTATGAATTGCTATAATGTTTTCTAACATGATTTCCCCCCCATTTTTTGTGTTTTTTTTAATATTTTTTTTTCTAAAATTGTCTTTATCGACTTGATTTTTTTAATACTGAGCTGATTAAGAATTTAGCTTTATAATTTTTTTCTTTAAAATATTGTGAATTATTGCAGTGTTTTTCCATATTATTTTTTTATTATTTTTTCCAAAATTATCTTTGTCTATTTTTTTTAATATTAAGTTGGTTAAGAATTATAATTACAGTAAAATTAAATCATACGAGGAAAACATTGTAGTTTTTCTCACAAAATACTATGGATTGTTACAATATTTCTCTAAATGGTTTTTTATTTTATTTAATTGGAGAAAACACTGTAGTTTTCCTCACAAAACATTGTCAATTGCCACAACGTTTTTTCTCATGGGTTTTTTTCATTCCAAAATTATCTTTGTTAGTTTTTTTTAATATTAAGTTGGTAGAGAATTTAGCTTTGTAATTTTTTTTTGCTTTTTATTAACATAAAAGCTAAATCATGTGATGAAAACACTGTATATTTCATTCTAAAATACTGTAGATTACCACAAATCATTTTGTTCAGTCTCTAAGTTTTCATCATGAACATAACTTTTTTTCCATTATGAAATATTAGCTTCATCATACATTTAATTTTTATTATTTATCTAGTGCTGGTTCACAATTATAATACTATTAAATATATTTATTTTATAAGCGCCCGTGTGCGTAAAAAAAAGAAAAACAGCTTTAGACTCTATACCGCGGATTGCTATAGCCTTTCTTCTTTTTTTTTGTTCTCCTGATTTTTGTTTCCAGTTGTTTGCAAGAGATATGGCAGGGTAAAGGGAGAAGTTGCGGAGTTTAGGCCATGTTTGTTTCCCGGAATTCACTTTAAAAAAAGGGTCAGCGGAAAAACACTTTCCGGGTCAGAAACACTTTAGACTAGAAAATTTGTTTTAGTCGTATGGGCTGTTTGTCTTCCGAAAGTGGTTTCAGAAACTCATGTGTTTGTTTGCCATTAGAAAAGTTGGTCAACGGAAAACACTTTCGTCAAAGGAAAAAGGAAAGTGTTTTCTGAAAAAAAAAGGAAAATCACTTTCGTAGATTTAGAAATGTCATTATCCGCGGATTCCATATTAAATTTAATTCTCAACTTTTGATTGCTATATATAATTTGTTTTGTATATTTATTTTTCAATTCCATCTCTTAAAATTTAATTTCTTATATTAATTTTGGTCCTTATTTTTATAATTGCTATTTGGTTTTTTCTTAATTTTTTTTTTTGTTCAAATATCCTTATTCTTTTGATTGTTTACTTATTTTATAAGAAATAATTATGAAAGGGTAATATTATTATTTTAATTTATTCATCTTTTATTTTTTTAATTTTTTAGACTTGAACTCTATTATTTTGATTATTATTTATTTTATTTGAGATAATTTATGAAATTATATTTTTTTCAATTTCATTCTCATTCAACTTTTTAATGGAAAATTTGTTCCTCATTATTTTAATAAACTTGAAAAAATAAAACATTAATAAGTTATTTTCAAACTCATTTTTCATGAAAAATATTTTCCAACTTATTTTTCATTACTTTGAATTCACTTTATCCGGAATTCACTTTTAAAAAAAAAATACTTTTCAACAAACAAATGAACCTTAGTAAAAAAAAAACAAGAAAGGACAGTGTTCCATGAAAAGAGGAGAGGTGATCTAGAAAACACTATAATCAAATTCGTCCTTTATGTGCTTTTATTGAAAAAATAACACAACACAGGCAGAAACGAGGAATTAGTTGCAGAATTTAAGGAAAAGCAAGCAAGAAAGGATCATGAAAAGAGGAAAAGAAAAAAAAAAAAGGAAGAGATTGGAAAACAATGATCCAGAGATCGTGCTTTTTACTATTGTGAGCACTGTGGACTGCTGCAGTTGGTGGAGTTAGGCTGTAAATCTTTTGCTCTTTTGATGGCTTTCTCTTCTTGTTCTCTCGACAAGGAAAAAGAAGCCGTGCGCTTTTGATCCACCAGACCATTTTCTTTCTTTTCCTTCCCCTCTTTCTCTTCTCTCTTTCCATTTTATTTCTCCAGTTCCATTGTGTTTCATTGATCATTTTTCCTATTTTCTGATCGCAGATATGATGTGAGGAAGACATCGAGAAATCGAGAATGAAAGAGATGGCTGGAGGCGCCCTCAGAGAGGGAGAGGATTGTTTCAGTTGAAAGAGGAAATCGATGAGAAACAGAGGTTTGCAATGACTCATCTAACCCTAATTGAAATGTCAATTGTTAACCTTTCGTACATGCAAGATTCTTCATTCGCAGGTGATATAAGAGGTTGTGTCTGATATTCATGAATTAAAATTTTAAACCTTTTTATTACCTTCCATTGAAGATTCATTGAAGTAAGATTCCTCTTCTAACTCTTAGAGGGCGTTTGTTTTTTTGATAATTTTTATTATTGTAATTTAAAAAAATAAATTTTAAAAAATATGATTAGTTGGATTTAGATATGTATTCGGTAAAAATTATTATTGAGATTTATGTATAGTAAAAAACATGTATAAAATATATGATTGTGATTGCTTTTCAAAAGTTTTTTTTATTTAGAAATTCATCAAAATAATTTTTTTATTTTTTTAAAATTACTTTTGATATCAGCGCATCAAAATGATCTGAAAATACAAAAAAATTAATTTGAAGTAAAGAAAACAATAAAAAAATTTCAAATTTTTTTTAAAATATTTTTGAAACGTAAAAATAAACAGAGTTTTACGAAACTCAATTAAAAAAACATGTAAAAACTACTTTACAAAAACTGTGTTTCAAATTTAATTTTTTAGTGGACCTCACAGTATAAGATACACTTTAATGTGTTAACAAATATCTAGCTGTATTTTTTACACCACAAACACAAAAGTTAAGACTAAACAAATACACAAAAAGAGAGACAATCACTCACTCCAGTTGAAACACATTGTGAGGGTGTTTTTTTAAATTTTGAAATTTTTTTATATAAAATAAATTTTTAAATCTTTTTAATTTGATTTGGTATTGTAAAAAATAATATTTTAAAATAAAAAATATTTTAAATCACTAACGCTGATATAATTCCAAACAGGCAAAAACACCATACATTTTTGGACAGTCAAAGCTGCTTTAATTTCTATCTTTTTGGCTAGACAGTGCTCAAAGATAAAATTTTAACTTTGATATTAATGGAGTCACCAGACGAAAGTCTGCCATTCAGTGCATATGTAGGTTGTTTGTCCTGGCAACTGGGCGCCTTCTCGTCTAGGACACTGCTTTTGGTCATGCTTGCTAATATGCTTTTCAAATTTGTTCATAAAATATAATGACTTTCACTGAACAGGGTTCGGTCCTATTATTTTTTTTTATTTCTTTAAAATAATATCATGACTTCATACTTTTTTTTTAAAAAAAAAACAACATAACTTTCTTACAAGAATTTTTAATGCTAGAAGTATTATTATAATTGTAATGTATTAAATATCACTAAAAAAACATTATACATGTCATCACGTGGATGACCCTTGTAATGTTTAGGCGGCATGTGTAGAAGTGTTCGACCACTAAATACCAACTTCTAGGGTAACATTTAGAAGTTCTCGGTGTCTTCTACGCTATGAGACGACACCTAAACTATAAGTGCTTGTAGTTTGGTGTCAAATACCTTTCTTCTTCTTTTTCTTTTTTTCTTTCTTAAATTTACTGATAGCCCCCTCAAAATTTCATTACTAACCCCTTCAATTTCTTTTTACTTCATATTTGGTCTTTGTCTTTTAATTACTATTTTTTATTTTTGAATAAACTATAAAATTACAAATATTTTTTTAATTTCACCACACTATGATGTTTTAATCTTTCAAATTTGGTTTCCACTTTTTTTATTGCTATTCATTTTGTTTGAATTTATGTTTTAAATTGTTTTTTTTTCAAATCCCACACCTACTTTAATAGGGTTTTTTTCTAAAAAAAATTTGGGTGGACTGGATGGAATTTCTTTTAAACACAAAAAAAATCAAATCAAAGAAAAAAAAGCACATATGACAAAAAAAAATGCAAGCATACAGATTCAATGATGATTTGGACGAATAATGATAATGTATTTTGTGTTTTTAAAAAATAATCCAATATACCATGAAGATCAATTTAAAATAAATCAAATACTTTAAACAAATTTCAATTCAAAAATAATCAAATGCTTCGTGACCTAGCCTGTCAAATATGCAATTTTGATCATGGACTTTACTAGTTTAAGAATTTTATTTTTAAAATTTATTATTTTTATTATTATATATATATATTCAATGGTGAAATTGAAAGAAAAATAAATTAAAGAACTTAAAAAGAGATCAGGCAAACGTGCCTGAACCAAGTGAACCAACACACATGGGCCTCTAAGAGAAGAGCTCTGGCTCGTACACCTTGGTCTGGTTTATATGTTTATATTTGTTTTTGAAAATAAAACAAACGACGGGTCGTCTACTGCAGCTGACGACATGTCATCTCTTACCCAGAATTCGGCCATCACAAAGTTGGCTAGAAAATCAAGAAAGGTGATTTTTTTATAAAAAAAGTCTAATTTTCAAATATTTTTTACTCAAAAACACCTAAAAAACAACATAAAATTCTTTATAAACCATTTAATAACCCTAAAAAACTTAAAATCACTCAAAAAAGCCAAATCAACTTGAAAAAAATATAAATCGAACCCAATCTCCTTTTCCATGGATATTTAGAGACAAAAACAACCACCCTCAAATTGCCCTCATCGAATGAAATTCGTTAACACCAAAATTTACCTTTCTCGTGGCTAGAATCGATGTCAACCGATGATGTTCTCTCCCATCAATTAAAATTCAGTTACTTTCTCTCTCTTCTCTGAAACTCATGAGCTGAAAAACAAGAAAATTAAACGTTAGATAAAAATTGAATTTTGGAAAAATGGATGGGCCATCAAGGTTGAAAAATGCAAGTAGAAGGACAAAATGATGTTTTCCCCCCAAAGTTTAGAGTGACCATGACGTTTTCCGTGTTTTCCATTTTGATCTCCTGTCATTGAATTTTTCCTTCCTTAATAAAATTTGACAAATTAAAATTGGGCATATAAGGATGCAATTGTAAATAAAAAAATAATCGAAGACCAGAAAAAATTGCTACAATATCTACAATTCCAAACACTATTATGTTTTAGTTTTTAGTATAATTTATCCTTTTACCTGGTCAAATGGAAACTTTAGATTGCCAGATTGCGGGAAAATTGGCCTTTCTGATACTGAGTTGGTATGTTTTATTGGTTTGATGGGGACGACAATTAACGGGCTTTGATTGGTCAGAGAAGAAGAGAAAAGAACTAACGTGGCCATTGAGTAATTTGGTAAGTGCTGTACTTGCACGTGTTTAGTATAACAGTGCGAGTTTACAATTTATTTATGAGCACATATCACCAGTTTTACGTTACAAATAGGATTTCTAATATAAAAAAAAAAAGAAGATACATTTTCTAGTATCATACTTTTTTTAACTGAAAAATAGGAAGATGATGTCCACACTTAATAAAATAAATTAAAAAATACACAAATCAATAAATTAAATATAAGTTATTAATAATAATTAAATACTAAAATGACAAGGTGATATTCCTAGTAAAATCAAAGATAAATGCATATGAAAATATTTTATTTCTACTATCCTTTTTATTTATTTTATCTTATAGGTTAGTTCAGGTTTCTAAAAAATAATTTTTATTTTTATAATTTCATCACACAAATATAACTTTATATATATATATATATATATTATAAGAGGAGAGAATTTAAAGATAAATTAAAATAATCAATTGAAAGTATTATAAGATTAAAGAAGTAATTAAAATATTAATTACTGTTTTAAAAATATTAAACTAAATTATTTTGAAACATAAAATTAAGAGAGTTGTACCTCTTTGGGTTCCTTTTGAATGTTCTAGGGATGCTGGGAGATTAATAACACTTTGAAGATTTTGTTTTTTTTTTGTTGTTGAAATTGAGCACTTTATTATTTTATTCGAATATGATTTTTCATTGTATGTTTACTTTGAGAAGAGTTTGGATAAAAAAAGTGTACAGTTGTTATCATAAATAATAGTTATAGACCTTACTAACTAGAGTCTAAGAAAAAACAAGTTTGAGCAGACATTTCACATTTAGCATTTCCTTAATAAACCTTCAAAAATATGATCTAGTGCTCTCATCTTTTAATTATGTGATGATGAAGAGCTCAGTTAAGCTCTTTTTAGCTAGTATGTTAGCATTAAAGTTGGAGATGAGTTTGGCTCTAAAATCATAAAAGTCAATGATAAATCCAGATTTCAGGTTATAATATCATACCTGAGTAGATTAGTGAAATATTATTAAAAAAACTTTTCACATAACATTGTTATTTTATATTACAAGCTCCAAGCTACTTCATACATTTAATATATATTCTCTTAGATTTGTCATAGTTTTCAAAGTTCACTTTTACCAACATGCAATTTTTGAAAAGACAAGTATGTAAAACCTTATTATAAAGTTGGGAATCTCTTATTTGGTAGAAATGATATTCATTCTTAAAAGCTTATATTATTAGTAATCTCATCTCATCTCATCTCATGTTAGGATTTATTTTATAAAAAGTACATGAGTAAGATTCAAAGGGAGATAGTGGTAGGTACTTATATAGTTATGACTTGTTAAGGCCTTATTTTTTTTATATTCGGAGTTCAAATTTAGAAAGTTCAGTTTGAGAATATTCTCCATGGTGGGAGTAACTGTTTCGGAAGACTGGAGTATGAGTACTCTCATGCCTATTTTTTTGTACATCATTTCATCCCTTTCCTTAAAAAAAATTAGAGTTAATTTATATGCACTTAGTGATGTATATAGTGGAGCTAGATAGATGTAATCCAGTACACAATCCTATCATTACCTACATTCAAGCTTACGAAGGATGAGGATGGGGTACAAAAATAAATATTAATATCTATAGACAGCGAGGAGTCTTATATATTTTATGTATTTGATAGATTATGATATTTGTCTATGTTGAGCTTTAAAACAGTGTCATGGTAGTTGAAGAAACAACTCATTGTTACTTTGTTCATCATTGCTAGTTACTTTGTCCATCATTGCGGTTTCGTGTGCTTGTTTAAGCGATATGGTTAAGGAGGATGCTAGGAGAACTTAGTCACGTTCAACATAAGTCCTTGGCAGTTTAGCAATTAAGTTTTCTGAGAATCCAGTAATGCATGGTCATGAAAAACACATAGATGTTCATTTTCTTCTTCTTGGTAAGTTCACAAAGGATGAAATTGTAAAGATGGTGCACTGTCATTCTCAAGAGCAAGTTGCAGATACAATGACTAAGCTCTTAAAACTTGATGTGTTCTTGAGAATGTGTGATCTAGTGAATGTTTGTTTCGATCGGGATGTAAACTGATTGCTAAAGTTATTGGTGTTTTTAGCCATTAGAGTCCGGTTTGTCTGTTCGTTACTGCTATGTTAATAATTCTTACTGTTAAGGAACTTGTCATTTGCTTGGTCTTTTCCTTAGCCATGTACCGCGTCATTAGAATTGCTAGACGTGGGTTGCAATCAACCTAGTTGTTTACTTCAATGAAATCTTTCTTCCAATTCTTGCGTGTATTACATAAACAATCCGTTCTTAAAAAAATACACCGATTAAAATGGTTGTTGTGTTGGAGATGATGGTGGGCTAAGCATTATAAATTTTCAATAATAATATGTTATTTCACAAGGGGGAAAGGGAGATGCAGTGTCGCCGGTGTTGTCATGGCAAAATTGCCATTATTTACAATAATATAATCTATCATTTAAAAAAATAAAATTGCTCATGTTCCTTATTTTATTTCCTATACATTCCTCTCTCACACATAAGCATGAAACATATACTCTTGTGAGATATTTTAAAAATGGCAATTTACCTCTTCATGATCGCTGGAACTTCTTATTTGAAACCTATTGGTAAGCATGTTTGGTGCACCAACCTCTAGGTTCCAATTTGTCGTTGTTCAAGTCCTTCTCTCATGAGCCCAAAGTCCAGTAGGAGCCACAACGCCCACGTCAAGTTACATGACTGCCGCTAGCATTAGTTTATAATTTTAAAGCAACGTTTGTTTTCACGTTTGAAATTGTGATTGATTGAGTGTGTTTTAAAAAAGAGTTTTAAAAAATGAATTTTAAGTGTTGTTTTCTTAAAAAATTTAATAAACTGGGGCAGGGTTAACTGAGGGCATTTCTATCCCTTTTTATGTGAAAAAAGCATACACTAGAATAATAGGTTGAAAAATGATTTAAAATAAATTGGAATATTTTAGAGAATTGATCCAAAAAATAAGGCAAGTTGAACTGATTCTCCACGATTCTAAGATATGATATGATCCTACTTGTGAAATCTAAACATAGTTCAGAATCGCTTCTAACAAATATTCAAAATCTCCTTGCCTCAAAAATTTAAGATACGTTTTGTAACAACGAAAACCATTTCAAGAAGATGGAACTGTTTAGAAAACCTAATATTCTGAGGATTTGTAGAAAAATGTCCTACTTTAACACCTTTTCATCTAATTTCATGGCATGTCAAACATTATTTTGAAAGGAGAACGATTTATGAACAACTAAACCATTCTAAATTCTATAAAAATTGATGTCGCGACTCACAAGGATCAACAGAAAAATCGAAGTAGCCTGTCCAACATAAAGAGTAGCCACCACAAGGATTTGTTCGAGGATCTTCTGGCGTTGTTCCTTGAAAACCACAACCTTCGGTTTTGAAGTCCTCTTTTACCAAAATTTGAAGCTATCCGTGACATCCACGCAACTTCGTCCTAAGATGTTTGAGAAAGGATGTTAATCGGCACGGGCAGTGTGCTTTCGATCAAATTTATCGTCATTGCTGATGCTTGTTAATGACTAATTGTTTAAATTAAAAGGACCCAAGCGCGGCGCATGTTTATTAACCACCACCAATTTGTTTTTCTAGTGGTTGTTTGTCACGGGCTCATGCATAAAGAAGGGCAGACGACTTCACTGAGCTAGAGATGGTAAATACAAGCACCCCAGGATGCAGCGACCATGTTTCAACCAGACCCCAACTCACAGTGAGTTAACCAACTTCACCAGTGGGAACCTCTTTCTATAGCACAGAGGCCTACCCATCCGAGAAAACAATGTTAATCAGCAGAAGCGGACTGCAAGATACACAACCACGTAGCAGCCAATCATACAAGAACTGCACAGAACAAAAAATATTCTTCATCTGGGTTCCGGGTTCCTATCATCCTCGGGATTCTTGGTTCCTCTCCACGCATAGAGCTCACTTGTTTCAAGAAAACGGTGCAATGCTCGTCTACCTGCACACCCATTTAAGAACCGCAGTGGTAATAATGATACCATAATTCAAAGTAAGATGCTTCCCAGGCCTGGACTCGACAAGTGAAACATAAAAAAATAAAATGTGTGCCACAATTAACTAATAACCCACAGCCAGCATTAATCAAACTAGAGAGGAGTTAACGGTAGAATCTGCAAATGAGTCGGAAAAAACACCCCCGACAAGACACAAGGAAAATCTATCAAGTTCTACCAAATACCCGGGGATCTTGCACAACACAAATGATTGCATACCAGGAATTCCAAATTTCAATCCCCCTACTTAAACCTAAAACCACACAATGGATGGAATGTAGCAACTTATCTGCCAATAAAACCAGGTCTAGATTTTGCAAAACCAATCCGATGCACTCTTTTCCTAATCCACCAAACACACCTAAGAAACAAGATTTTCATTCAGAGACAGTGAGGCAAGCTGGTCCGCTGGATTGTTGATCTGCTGCTGAGCAGCTACAGTCCTAAGAACCTCCATAGCCTCTGCCACTTTTGCCTTCAAAGCCTCTGGTGACTCAAGCAGGTGCAAAACCTCAGTTTGATCCATCTCTAGAAGCATGCCTGTAACCTTGGCTGCTGAATCATGCTCCAGCTGATCCACCAGGGGGTATAGACCCTCACCCAGCATCTGCCAACCAATAGAATCAAGAAAATAAGATAAAACTCTATGCCCAGGGAATCACTGGAACAAGTGAAGACAAAGAAAGTGATGTGGACCCCACCGTCCTTTGCTGTTCAGGTGTTGCATTTGCAAGGGCAGTAGCCAAAGCAGTAATGGGCATGGGCTGTCCGCCAGCAGCATCTCGTATTGGCATGACACCCATGTCATAAGGAACTGAAAGCATGCCACCAGCAACACCTGGCATCGGAACATCTGGCATGTTACGACCAGGTGGGTAACGATAGACGCGTCCCCTGGGAAGCATCTGGAACAAACAAATAGGATAACACATTTAATACAAAGAACATGGGATCAAAATGAACATGATAAGTTAAAAATATCTTCTACTCACCTGTTGCTGCATGAGAGGGACTGGCTGCTGGGTCTGTTGAACAGGGCCACCTCCACGTCGCCCTCCAGGGCGCTGGCCTTGCTGACCCTGCTGAACAAGAGGCACAAAAAAATTTGGCATTGGAGCACCACCAGGCCTCATTCCAGGTACAAGTTGCTGTTGATAGCCAAATCCAGCCTAACAATCAACCATCATTACTCATTATTGTGCATTATGTGTTTCAAATGAAAAGTAAACATGCAATAATATTCTGCATCTAGGTTCATATAAATGCCCCGCATCAACTTCAGAATTGAGAATGGAACCAAAGAAATAGAAAGAGAAACAATCATTTCCTAGCAATAAAAGCACATCACATCTCAGATACTCAAGCTGCAACGAATTCATATCATAAACATTTGGAACTGCTTCAAGTCTCAATAATATGATTCCAAGCCAACTATCTTGCAGGATTCTTTACAAAGTTCATCCCAGTTTATGCTAAAACTATTGACCACAACAGTCACAGGCCGGTACAGGAGTTACTAGAATCTCATGAAATGTACAAATATCCATTTGATTTAAAAAAATGAATAAAGGACATTGCGCAATGTTGAATGAATCAGTACTAAAAACTCGAAACATCTACCATAAATGTCTGCATTTTGTGAGTGCATATGCACACCTCAACACATGACATTTTCTTTCTGATTATGTCATGGCAAAACCCCTAAATTTAATTTTGTGTTCATATTAATTATTCATTTCTAATTAATTTGATAAGTTAACCCTTGTGTCCTCAAGAACACATTCAAGCGACCCTTTAGCTTCTTCGGTCACCTCTCAACAGAAGTGGGGATGGAGTGCTGATGTAAAAATAAATCACCATAAATTAGGCTACTTTGAAAAAAAAAACCCTTTCAAATTCCAATCCCAGAAGCAGCAAGGAATATAATTTATATATTATTTTTTGTTTATATATATATATATATTATCTTTTATTGAGGTAGTTATAGAATGTAAAAAGGTTATCCTCCGCTGTAAATTGTGTAATTCTTTTTTTAGATTAATTTAATCTCTTTCCTAGCAGTAAATAATAATGATGATAATAAAAGTAAAAATAATGATAATAAAAGATCCATTAAAACTGGAATCTCCTTCCACAAAAAACTATGTGCCAGTCCTCTTCATCACAACCCTCTCTTGCATCACACCTCCCTCTTTATGTTTTTATTTGGACTCAATTTGCTTAGGATCTTGAATAAGGGGAGTTGAAATAATGCTAATTAGGAGGAGGCAGTTGAATGATAACTATAACTCTTTCTAATTCAAAAGACCCTCTCCTTAAATTCATGCTTCTAATTCTTCATTTGATTCCACTAAAGCTTCAGTTTCAAGAGCCCAATTTCTGTGTTTGAGTTGATCTCAATTGCAGGTTCCAGAAATTTTTTATGTTGTTCTTGTCGCAATTTCTGAGTGTGTTAAACCTTTCCTTTTTGTTTTTTACGCGCATTCTATTTCTGATAGTTCATAATTAGCTTAAGATTTGAGAATTTCTAGCTACAACAGCACTCTGACCCCACTTATTGCCACATGATCATAGTTGATGGAGGATAAATGACAAAAGTTAGCTACAAGGGTTAATTAAATGTGGTATGAGAACAAAAGGGTTGATTGACAGAATTAAAATATTAGAGGTAGGAAATTTTTTTGACAAAAACACAGATACATTTTGGGGTTTTGCCTTGTGTTAATTGTTGATGCATTACATGCCTGACAAGACCTCCTTCCAACAACTACAATTTAAAAGTACACCTCATTTTGAAATATATGGACATGCTGGCCTGGAAAGCCACCACAAATGCGTATACTGGAGGAATGGTGTAAATCCCATAATGCGGCAGGCAGGGATTTCAAATATATTCATATAGTTCCAAAAGATCAAAACTGAAAGGGTTATAATAAATTGCTAAAAAACATTTTCAATATAAAACGAACAATTCAAACATAAAAATGAACTATCATTCTATAGCCATAGAGACATTGACTAGAAGAACCAAATGAATAGCAAATGATCTGGCAATCATGAAGAATGAGGTATCTTTCTATGGCCATAGAGACATTGACTAGAATGAACTATCATTGCCAGATCATTTGCGCTATTCATTTGGTTCTTCTAGCCCATGTCTCTATGGTTATAGAACAATAGTTCATTCTTCTTCTTCTTCATGATCTGGTAAGCATGAAGAAGAAGAAGAAGAAGAATGAACAATCATTCCATAGCCATAGACATTGACTACAAGCAAATGAATACCTGAGGAATCATTGCTGGAGGTCCTTGCCCATATAGAAATTGCTGCCCAAGACCGGGAGCCCCAGGAGGATACATTTGCATACGAGGAGCAACTGAAGGTGCCATGGCAACTGGCCTCATTTGAGAAAATTGTGCCTGCAAGAAACAAGACAAGTTAGCAACAAAGTCACAAACAACTACAGTAACATTGAACATGCATCAATAGCATTTAACAGAAAGGAAGTGCTCACATGTTCCAATAGAAAATAAACCACGATAGTTACCTCTCTTTTTCCTACCACCAATTGAATGTGATTTCATACATGTTACATAGATATCACCCAATAGCTAAAAGAACGAAACATGCTTGCATCAAAAAATGGTAGGGATCATGATCCCATAACCATCAATAGCATTGCTTTTCGGGAGGTGGCATCTCCATGGTCTTGCCAGAAGAAATGACAATATGCTAGAGAAACAATCCACTTGAAAGTTAATACACCTCCCTTAGAAATACCATGGAACTGTTTGAAGAGACTAGATATATAAGTTGTTAAAAGGTAAAGTTGTTAAAAGTACAAATGCATAATAAAAAATACAGTACATAGTAGGTATCAAGTAAAAATGCCTTCGAAAGTTCATACACTTACATTAGAAATACTATGGATTCAATGCGACTAGATAAATAAATATCTCAGGAAGAAGAAAAGTTTAGAATGAAAAAGAAAAGTTGTCAAAAGTACAAAAGCACAATAAAAATACAGTACATAACAAGTATCAAGTAAAAATGAAAATGCCTTCCAAACAGCCAGAACATCCAAAAAATACAATAAGTAACTTCATGGAGACAGTATGGAATACTAGAATATTTTCATCAAGAACATTTATTCATTTGCACCCAAAATAGTACCTGTAGCCTTGCTCTTCTCTCTTCCTTCCGTTGAGCAGGGGCAACATACAGGGGTTTGCTAACAACCATTTTTCCATTCATCTCTGCAAGCTGTATAAAAATAATAAGGATGAATATGAACTTAGATTACAGTGTGGCAGCCATGAAGCTCATAACTTACAGCTCTAGATGCTTCTTCAGGAGTTGAGAACGCAACAAATCCAGAACCTCTGCTAATACCACTAGGGTCGTGCATAACCTGTAAAATTTGAAAAGTGAAAAATGCTTGAATGTCAACATCCATGGGAAGAAGAAATTGTGCAGGGCTGATTTCCTTCATATATGTGTAGTATTTACATACCTTGCACGAAGTAATAGTGCCAAAGTCAGAGAACAATTCCTTGAGTTTTTCATCATTAACGCTATCGTCCAGATTCTTGATATACAAATTCACGGCTTGGTATTTTTCAACAGACTCCATGCTCTGCTCAAATCGCCCTTTCAGTTCAAGCTCTCTTTCAGATTTTTTTTGGGCTTTTCCAACATACCACTCCTTATCATCAAATTTCTTGCCGTTAAGAGCCTCTACAGCTTTGGCAGCATCATCTACATTTTCAAAGTTGACAAATCCAAAACATTTTGATTTTCCATCTGCATCCCTCATCACTACAGCACTAGTAATTGCTCCATGTTCTTCAAAAATACTCTTCAAGTCTTCGTCTGTTGTGGATTCAGCAAGATTTTTCACATAAATGTTGTTGAATTTGATGTTACTTGGAGCACTATCTCTTTCCTGTTTGCGCAGAAAGCGTCCAACATACACTTGTTTATCATTAATCAGCATGCCATTTAATTTATCTATTGCATTTTGAGCAGCCTCTTCACTGTCAAATTGTACAAAACCATAGCCCTTGGACTGGCCAGAAGCATCAGTAGCGACTTTGCAAGAAAGAATATTACCGAATGAAGAAAACGTGTCATGTAAAGCTTTGTGATCAATAGTCTTGTCCAGATTCTGAAGTCCCCAAAATGCAACGCAGAATATAAGGTCAGGGTTAGTCTAAGGCATCACAAAAGAATAGGCAAGAACAGAAGCCCATGCAGCTCCAAGGCAGTTTTGTTTTCAGAATATATTACCACAGAAGTATAAAAAGGATCAATATAAAGCCTTTCCAATTGGAGAATTAATATCTTAGTAGCATAAAGAAAAGATTTGAATTCCAGGCAACCAAAATAACCATCAGCTACCTTAAAAGAGATAAAAGAAAGAAAAGTCAAATAGAACAGTGAAAGTGAAAACCTTGATAAATATATTCGCCATGCCACTCTTACGAATACTTGGGTCCCGATGTGAATACATGATCCTGAGAGGCTTGTTATTGAGTGGAGTGAAGTTTAAGACATCCAATGCCCTTGCAGCTGCAGATGAGTAAATACATAATAAGCATGTGCAGTGAAGAACAAAAGTAAGACAACCATGAGCTTCAAGTAAAGTGTTAGTGTCATTAAAGCAAGTGTGGAAGTGAGCTGTCAACATAGGCACTGACTAGTGATACCTTGCATATGTTTCTTTAATTAAGAGTAATAGCCCAACAAACTTCTATAATATGATTTTCGAATTACCACATACATGGAAAAGCCACTTGAATGCTAAATCACTTCAAAAGCTAGGGGCGTATATTACATGGCCAAATCATCCTACACAAAATTCAAATCAATCGCTACCACCTCCACCTTCTGTATATTATGGGTGTGTCTTCCCTTTCTATCTTTACACTCATGATTCACATTCTCAGATGTGAAACCTTTGCATCCCTGGGAATGGGCAAGATTGAGGGAGCAAGTAGGTTTAATGTGTATTACTAAAGCCACATCCTAACTCCCATACATGGATTATAGTTTATATACATGCTATTCCTTTATGGTTCAAAATTCTGATCACAATCCTATAAAATCTCACCCATTTGATCCAACCAGTTGTGACTCTGAAATTAAAATCTTGATCTCTCCAGCTAGCTCAATTGTGAGCATAAAAAAAAAATGAAGGTCACACAATGGCAGAGCAAGTACAGGTATTAGTAGCATAGCAAAAGGTGGTTGATCCACACTCTCCGCAGATCATAATAGATCCAAAGGAGAAAGAAATTTTATGCAATGGTTTAGTGAGTGAAATTAAATTGATCACTCCTGGTACCAAAAGTCCTCCAGGCTATGTAGTCTCACACAACCCAATCCATATAAGTTTAAAAACTCGCACGGGTTCCTACTTAACCTAAAGTTAATGGGCTTTAGAACATATCTTCCTAAGACTTATCTTCTCAGCATGGTCCCTCAACGTAACTTCATCTATGGTACTGTATCATTTGCAAATACCGCACAGAAAAATTCCCACTCTTTCTTAAAGAATATTTCTAAATGATAACGGATATTTTTTAAGCATGACAGCAGGAGTTATAGAGTCTAGGGCATTACACGAACTCGTCAATCCCTAGGTTACACTGGATACATGGTTGACGTTACAACAACAAAAAACACTACCATATCCAGTTTTTATTTAATACAAATTTGAATTTTTCAATAAAAATTAATTATTCTGTTAGATTCGACAATCTTCATCTAGAGGATTAATTAAACCACACCAGCAGCTTAAATATCTTACGCATTCACATTTTTCAGTAATGTAAACTCAAATTTACAATAAGAAATGCAATTAAAAAAATATTAGTTCAGGGAAAATGCTAACCATCCTGAGGGTTGCTGTAGTTAACATAACCATAGCCAAGTGATCGCCTGGTGCTCAAATCCCTACAGACCCTAACCGAAACCACCTGACCGACCTGATTAAACAGATCGTAAAGCTGCGAATCAGTCACGTTGAAGTCAAGATCTCCAACATAAAGCGAAGTCGGCACAAACTGGATCGCTCCAGGTCCCGCAGCCACTCCGTTGGGTCCAGGTACTGGAGCCGCTGCTTGATGCACCTGAATCTGCGCCATCTCAAATAATAATAAAAAAAATAGCACACAGGCCTTCTAGATCCTTCAAATATTTTCAATTTTTTCTTTTTTTGTGAACTTTGTATTTCCCTCTCCTCTTGCTATGATTAAATTAAAATCTAGAGACCGAAAAAAATACACAGGATTCTAAACTGGAAATTTAAGACCTAAAACAAGTAAATTTGGGGAGGAGAGGGATAGGTAGAGAGGGATAGATTCATCGGATGGGAACCGGGCGGGATACGACGGAGAATAGGAGAATTTTTTTGGGATTTTTTTAGGTGGGAGGGCAGAACAAACTGCACCGCACCGGTAAATCAGTGACTGGTGCAGTTTATATATTGAGGTTATTAGGAGAAAGAACCCTTGTTTCGTTATCAGAGAGACTTTAATTGTTGGCCGTTCGATCATGTCGCGGCCCCTTGACTGGGGTTTGTTTGAACGGTTATAACGAATCCATCTTGATGATGATTAAATAAAGTCAGGTATGTTACGTAACAATTGAGCGCACGGGACGCACGGCTGGGTTAGTCAAATCCCTCGCATAGGTCTTTGTACCCGCAATAATTTTTATTTTTTTACCGCTACGAAATAAATACCTTGGAAATTGCTAATTTAATTTAATTTTTTTTTTGTTAAGAAAATTTGATCCAGCCCAATGGACCAGAGATTTCTAATTTTTGTCTCATTTCGGTATGGTGACTAAAAAGCCCAAAACACCAACTAATTAAGAGCTATGAACTTAGCCGAAATTATTCAGATCGGCCTTAATGCCAAAGTACAAGCCCAGAACGACCTCCTCGGTGGCCCAATCCCATGTTTTTCTTTTTTGGTGCTGATGCTTATATAATTAATAATACGGGGCATCATCTTTGAGCAAAACCCATGGAGGGGAAGGTGCTGTGCGCTTTTATATAAAGCTCGTCTTTGATAGATAGATGTAACGCGCATTCCATGATAGAATTATGTACTCAGGCTATACACCTACAAGTCTCATCTCTATCATGTAGTCCTGCTAATTATCAACATTACAGATTTGGATCTTCTTGTATTCATTTCTTTATTTTTAGTCAGATTCGTTAAGCCTGAGATATGAATTAATGGTTATAATTTTGACAAATATTAAAAATTGGATCTTTGTAACCTGGGGTACTTTCTTCATTATTCCATGCATAATAATATTTATTATATTATTTTGGTAATTATTCTAGGTTTCAAGGAGTTTGAGAAGAGTAAGGTCTGATCTAATAAAAAAAGTATAATTTTTTATCTGATTAGAGATGGAGAAAACCTTTAAATAAGGGTCAATATTTATTATGTGGTATTATATTTATTTAACTTGTTGTATTTGGATTCTTTTTAATATTTAGATTAAAACTTCCAATTTAATTAGGATTTTACTAGTTAGGAATCTTAAAGCTAGATAGATGTGCAAACCTTATGTTAAGGAGTATAATTCCAAACCAAAAAACAATAAATTAAGAGAAAAATCTTTATAATTAATTAGCGTAGAATCTTTGATGAAATAAAAGTTTATTCGGCATGCAAAAAGTATTGATTACTAAATATATATTAGACAAGAATAATATGTGGGACAATTTAAGAGTAGTATTTTCATAAATAAAGCAAAGTCTCCCTCCCTCTTTTAAGATGAAGCCCACACCATTTGTAATGTAAGAAAACTTGAAAACTCTTTTTTTTCCCTCCTTTTCTCTCAAATATTATGGGATGGAAAGTGATAAGTAAGTGATTCTTACTAAAGTAATTAAACCAAATTAGAAAAAATAAGAAAAAGAGCAATTGGGAACTAAGGGAATTGGAGAGAGGAAATGTACAAATTGGAAGAGGAAGAGGGATCCCTAAGAATTATTGCAAAATACTCATTTAGTTGGGTTATTTGGTAATGGTAAGATGCTCATTTTACAATAAATGTACTTATTTTCTTGAATTATGATACAAAATTGAAAATCCTTGATTTTTAAATTTTTAAGGTCTATATAAACTTTAATGAAAATACCAAATTATGTAAATTTATAGCAAATAGGGTTGTGAACACATGGATAAAGGTCTAATGTGAGAAATTTAAAACCAATTTAAGAAAATAAAAACCGTAAGTGGCTGGCCATAATTAGGTATATGAGGAGAATTTAAAAATTTGACTAAATAATGTGACATTTTCATGTATTAATGAAGCTAAGACTGTTTTAGCTTGATAAAGAATCATGTAATGTGGATTGCTAAAAATATATTTATTATAGTCATATAATGGAATGATGAATTCGTTAGAAAGTTGACTAAGTTGTATAAGTGTTTTGTTTTAAATGATGTTATTGTACTTAAACTTAACTAACATGATGATGAAATTGTATTTAATCATGGTTATGATTCATGTGAGATAAAACACAAAGATATTGGGTTATGTTTGAAAATGTGGAAAGATATAAGTATAAGAATCAGTAGATTACATGAATGTTTAGGGTTTTAAATGATGTGGTGATGTTAGAAATTGATTGGGAATTATAATTTAAATAGTTATATTTATTAATTGTGTCTTGATTGATGATTTGAAAAAATAAGAAAATAAAAAATATATATGTTGGATGCAAAATGCTAGTAAAGAAAGGAGATTTTATGCCAAATACAAATTGGAAATATGGAAGAAATTGTGAAATTATATTTGAAACACAAATTAGTAATATGAAATGAATAATGATGTGTTTGAATAAGTATGAATAATGGGTTGGAATGAATTGGGTACTAATTTTGAATAAGTATGAATAAGGATGTTTCTTTACAAATCAGAAGGAACATTCAAGATTGGACTACAGTCAGGGGAGCTCGTACTACTAAAGAGTTAGGTAGGTGCTCGCCACCTTAATTTTTTTATTTAAAGATATACTCTTATTAAAATTTCTTTACACAAGTGAAATGAGTTTTGAGATAAAATTACAAAAACAAAATTGTGTTAAAATAAAGTCAACTGTTTAGACGTGAACTAATCATTATATGTTAAGGTTAGCCATTTAGAAGAAAACCAATCATTACATGTTAAAGTTAACAACTTAGACAACGACTGATTATTTATGTGTTAAAATCAACTGTATGGACGAAGACTATATATATATAAGTCAACCGTACTAGCAGAGAATAAACATTTAAAATTAAGTTAGTCACACTAGTAAAGATTTATGGTGTAAAAATAAGTCAGTTATGTTGGCAACAGGTAATTATTTGATATTTAAGCGGGCATAATAATGGAAACTGTGTTAGATAATTTTAATCATAACGACGAAGCTTGTAATTAAAAAGAAATAATTCAAAAGAAGTGAAACTTTAAGGTTTAATATAGTACATGAGTGTAAGTTATACCATTGTCGTAGTGATTTTGTGGTTGAAACTGCATAGTTTTTTTTGTGTTAGGTGGAATTCATAATTTTCATCTCATGACATTTAATTAAATTGATGTATATGTTAAGTTTAGAGTAAATACTCTATGGAAAACAGCCTCTAAAAATTCCTGTAAAACTTTGAGCGTGATCCAACGGTCGGATTAAAAGTTCTGGTCTTTTTGAGCCATTATTTTAATCTGGAGTGACCAGACATCTTCATGAGATTAAACCTATCTCACTGGTCCATAAATACATCTGCTAAATCATCCTCGTAATCTATCTGGACAGATCATCATCTAGTTTTGGCAGACTCACACTTGGCTATCTAAAATCACCCATTATCGCAAGCCTAGCTACATCAGATACCATGAAAGATTATATTGGCATTCCATTGCATATAATGGTTAAAGTATTGGAGGTCATAGATGATGATGAACTCAAGTTTGAAGTAAAAGAATGCGGTACGAACTACAAGTGGACTTCATAAAAATAGAAAGTATAAAATTAAATATATATTTTTCTTTAGCATGTACACACCATAAATTAAAATTTGAAATTTATAGGTCAAAGATATCTTACTTTGTGAATATGTTGGTTACAATTTTATATTTGAAGTATATATTAATTCGAAGAGATCGAGTTCAATTTCTAACTATTAATTAGGCAAGTCTTTTAAAAATTCAATTTTATACCAAGACTTTCTAGGTTTTAAGGAGCTTGAGAGAAGTTTAAGGTGTAATTTAATAAAATAAACATAATTTTTTATTCAATCGTTTGATTGGGTTGGAACTTTAACTGAAGATGCTAAAGGCCCTTTTCCTATAAAGTTAAAATTTCATGATCATCGAAAACTGTGAAAACCTTCAATTAATGGTTGAAAGTTAATATGTTAGATTGTTTTTATTTATATTATTGTATTTATATTTTTTTCTTATTTAGATTAAAAATTTCATTTTAATTATGATTTTACTAGTTAGGATATATGGATTCTATTAGTTATGTAAGTTTCAAATGTAAATCTTTTTACTATAAAAATTTTTAGATCTAGAATTAATATAAATAAAAATGTCTAATTTATCTTTATTTGAAGATTCAAACTATTATTCAGAATTTTATAAAATGTCAAAGATTCTCTCTATCCCTTTGTAGTACTAGGGTTGTAATTTTAACCTCAAGACTTGAGAACCCTAGGCTTTTATCAATGATATATACTGTGTAATTTTGACAATTTGTTTTTATGGATTTTTCCCAATTACCCATATTTTTACTAAATGAAGGATATTGCACTTGCGATAAATACTAGAGATAGCATTAGCATTTGGTGGAAGATAATACTTATTTTTCGTCTGTCATGCTCTAATAATTTGGATGAAGTAAAAATTGAGTCAGTATTGTTTTTCTTATAATTTATATATCTAGCAGTATTCTTCCGTATGCATAAGAGTAACGCTACTTTTTTTTTTCTTCCTATCTCATTTCTCTCCGAAATTGAAACTAGAAAAATACCAATTTTTAGCCACTGGAGATCTCCTGATGAGGACCACTTCTATTAAAGAGGAATTAGCTACTCTCACTCGTTCACATTTTATATACAGCAGTGATCATCTTTCCCTCCACATATTTTTGGCATGGTTAGGTTTTTTCCCCCTTAATCAATAATATCTTTTTCACCAAAAAAAAAAAAGAAGAAGCAATAATATCCTTGGCATGGTTGATGAGGAGCCCCACATAACAGTGACTGATATTTTTTTTTCTTGGGAAAATGCATGTCAATCACTGTCAGCAAAATAAAGATAAAACTTTCATGACTCCTTATAGTTGATACGCTACTTTATGAAAGTCTTCTAAGTAGTGCAACATATCATTTTTTTCTCGGTATCGGTGGCAGAAGACACATCTCTTTTCCGATTTGAAAATTGAAACTTGAAAATATGAAGCAGCTAGCAGGCTTAAAAGATTCGAACTTGGTGCGTGGACTTCAGTGTCCACAGGTTCCTCCTTTTAACCTAAAATCTTTTCTCAGCAAAGTTTCCCTAGTCGAAACGATCACACACATCTACAAGAAGAGACCGAATAAAGAGTGACAAGGAGCTTTGGTTCCAAGTCAGAAAATAGAGTACAAAGAGACAATGCCTTTCTTCTTTCTCGAAACAAAGAAAGAAACTAAAGAAAGAAAAGCACGTCAAGGCAGATCATCACAATGAAATTAACAAAGTTGAATGGGATTTATTTATTTATTTCTTTACAACCCCTTCATCTGCCTTCCGGGTGCAATGGGAAAAGCTCGAGAGTTCTATCTCCCTTCTCTCTACATGACCTGCTGTCCTCTAATTCCAAGCACTCAAAGGTCCAGCTCCTACACTTTCTTTTGTATGGACTATCCTCCTCTCTCTCCACCTCTCCCTGTACAAAAATAAGAGTATTAAATATAAGCTAAGCAAAACATTCAAAGCTTCGTTTATCAGCGTGAATAAATTAAGAATTAAGTCTTTATGGCTGCTGAGACATACCCTAGTATCCAAAGATATAATGGTAACGGGAGATGGGGTTCTCGGACTATGGCTTAAACCAAGGCTGTTCCTCTTCTGTTTTTGCCTCTCGCGGGCTTTGTGATTTTGGAACCAGTAAAAAACGTTCTTCCCTTCAATCTTGCCGTATCTGCTTAGTTGTGCAGTGATATCTTCTATTTGTTGCCCATTAGGAGTTCTCATTCCTCCCCTATACAACATCTCTAGTATACCTATCTGCTCTTGCGTTGGGTTCCAACGTGTCCCTCCCGGGTGCGTCTCCCCCTATATGCATCCGAATTTTTAATATTTAGCTAAGAAAACCACCGTGCTTGACCTAAAAATGCTTTTCTAGTTATCTTTTCTTTTCTTTTTTGACGTTTTTCTTTGAAAATTCATGTGCCGCTGCTATCCATATGTTACGGTATATGTGTAGTGTAATTTAATTCGATGTCTGGAGTGATTAAGATAGCACAGATCAATCCAAGCAGAAGTAATTAAAAAAAGATAGTATTAGCTAGATAAGAATGATCAGTACCTGAGGGGAATCTTTCTTCTCGTCAGAAGAGGCAAGATTTCTAGGGCCACTGTCGGGTCTAATGAAGCTCTTGAGATCGAAAGAGGCAGCACTATGATCTGTGTTGGCCAGCTTGGGAGCGAGAGGGCGTAAACGCTTGAAACCCAGCGTAAGAAAGGGTTCGTGCTCCCAAAATCCACGTGCCAACTGATGCACCTTCATGCTTCCCATGGCGAAGGACTGAATGATAGGGAGTGGTAATTATATAGAGGATGCTAAAGAAAGTGGGATATGAGGTGGTGCTTAGAAGAACCCAAGACCAAATCATTAGGGGAGGTTGACTTATGATTTCCATTTTTAAAAGAAAGAACAAGGCACACACAAATTTAACACAGAGGGAGAGAGACCATGTGTGATCGATCGAGCGTGTGGGTGTGTGAGTAACTGTGTGTATATGCGTGTGGGTTGGCCCGTCTAATCGGGTCGTTTTTTTTCTTGCTTTCATGATAAGGTGTCCCATGTTTTTCGGTGGCCTCTTCGGTTCTCTCTCAAGCTTTTTTTTTGTTATTATAGTATAAAGTAGAGAGGGAGAGAATGAAAAAGATTCCTCCAATCCCAAAACTTGAAAATGGAACTTCTTTGCTTTTCAGGATACGGAAAAATATTGCTGACTGAGAGAAGCCAGCGAGTGAATGCCGTCGTCTTGAAGTGGTAGAGAATGTTGAAAAAACAAAGCATATATAATCACAATATATCTATTTGAATGTAGCAGCATACCATATCCAAATCCAACTCCTCTTCTTCGAGAGCTGTAGCTAGCTCCAGTTTCCCACGTAGAATAATAACCTCTCTAAATTATAAAAACCTCCGAACCCCACCTCTTATTCCCCTTTTTCTTAATTCTATGGCAGTATCTTATCGTGTCTTATTACACTAACGTGCTATATAATGTATTATCTCATAAACCACTGATTAGTTGATGATAAGTACGTATTATAACATTGGGGTGAATAATAATTCTGATTCTGTGCGTTATAATTAGTTGTTGAGTGAAACTAGAGCATCGCAGAAGGATCTCACTGACTGCAATCACGGCCATCATGCACTTTGGACTGTCAATAAGTGATTCTGCGTAGCACGTGTGATTTGGTAAATGAATTGGGAGACATTAACAGCAGACGTGCTTGATTAATCTGGATTATCATCAATCACTATAAAAAAACATTTGCCAAATGGTAAATTTATGTTCTTAATTATTATATATATATATGATTGCCCTTGTGGCTGTAACTTTCTCTAGTGGTTTAGTAATTAAGGGTGCCAATGTGGACAGACCAGAGTTCATTGTCTATTTATAGGAATCTCGACTGAGCTGAGCATGTTTTTCCTCTTATGGACAATTTTACGTTCTTGGAAGCAATTGCACTTCAAATACATGTCCTAAACGCATTAAATTTGTTTCCAGTAATTGTGTGGAGAGACCTCGTGTCTTGACTTGGTTGGTGAGTCATCCATTATTAATTTTCACATATTTTGTGGGGGATATTAATGTGAAATAAAAATGTATTGAAATATATATTTTTATATTAAAAAATTAAAAACACCAAAAAATACCTTAAAAAATCAATTTAATATTTTTTTAATAAAAAACTATTTTAAAAAACATTTTAAAAAACATGTTTAAAATGAGGGATAAAGCCATTTTCCACGTGATAACAGTGAAAAATATTAATTTAATATTCTTTTTATATAAAACAAAATTTAAAAAGGATTTTAAAAAACATGTTAAATTAATAAGCTGTTAAAAACATTACGAGGACATTCGATTAACTAATGTAACAAAAATTCTTCAGGCTATGACTCTAGCTGGTGTAACTTTCATGCATCTAGCTGGCTATATTATCCATAAGATTTTTACCTATGGACAAAATTCACTATATTTTGTTTTTTCCGGTGAACAAAGGCTTCTAAGATAAAGATTTGGCGACCGAGTTGATGTGAACCTCTCTCTCTCGACCACATGTTTGCAATATTGTAGTACAATAAGATCCTTCAGCTAACAATGTTTTCGGCCTGAGATATGGATTTGGGTTGCTGAACAACTCATTCTAAACTCTTGGCGGGTTTATACACAGACGACATGCAGACCTTTGGCTTTCATCTTAACATTTAAGCTTATCTGCTCTTGCTTTCCTTGCACAATTTAAAGAACCGACAGCTTGGATTTCTTTTCTTTCCTTTCTTTTTATCATCAACAACTTGGATCTTCGTATAGCAACCAATTCTTGAATTGTATAAAACAAGAAAAGTAGTGAAAGAGATTTTTTTAAAATTAAAAAGGCGTACTTAAAAACACCCTAATTACATCATATTGAAACAAAAGATATATACAGTCTTAGTAAAAAAATGTTCGATCGCTCCATTAAATTAAATAAATTAGTAACTTGACTGTGAGTGAAATTTCTTTTAAGAATTCTCAAGAAAATATAAAAGTAACGTGATCATTTTAGTATAGCTGATAACAATGACCTTTAAATTGTTTTCTCAAGAGATCATTTCATGCCTAACGTCTATATATATTCTCAAGCTCTAAGATTACTATCCTAAAATTATAAAGAAACTTTGATACATTTTAAAACGTTAATAATTTTAACTTAAAAAATAACATACCAACTATAGTAGCAAAAACCGACCCAATTTATATAGAAAAAAACCAAACTAACTAGAAAATTAATTAAAGTAAAAAACAACATTAAAAATTCAAAATCACCATCTTTTAGACCTAATTTGAAGGCATTCTTAACCTTAGTTGGTTATAGTAAGTTCATCTTTTATAAACCTAGACCAATAGAACCTTTTAGAAAAATTTAAGTATGGTTTGATGGTCGAAATGAAAATTATTGTTATTTTTATTAAACATGTCATTTGATGTGTCTAGATTTATTTTCAAGTTTTGTCTTGTCTAATTAGTTCATAAATGCATTCACCAGAATATTCATATTAGTACCCTCTACTAATACTATCTAAACCTTCTTCACATAAATCCTGAATCAACTTCTTTCATAACGAAAAACGAGGAATATAAAGTTAATCACCTCTTATAAGAATTCAATAAAAAAATAATAAATAATTAGGTTTTAACACTTCTTTTATAACTCATCAAAATTCTTATAATATCAATGTAATTTTTTAAAACTATAAAATCTAATGATCTCTCCTTTCAAAGAGACTAACAAAGTTGTTTTTCTATTTAAAACATCAACAACATTATTATAAATTTATATTTATATTTATTTTAGATTGAAAACTATTATAAATAAGTTACCCATTTTATGTGCATATAATTACTGATTCATTTCTAGCTATATAATAATTTAGAGCCTCATGATCAAGATATAACACAAATTATTTTCCTATCAGGTAGGATTTCCAATATTTCTTTAGAGTTTAAAAATAATATAAAACTCTTTATTATGTAATACATAGAGCACTTCAATCCAGTATCGCTTCACTTTTCATTATAGAATTATGTACTCGAGTTTTTTCTATTGGAACAATTAATAAACTTCAAATTCTTACACTACAAATATCACATTCTATCTCAATCAATTCATCAAAATTTGAAAGTATTAAATCTGGAAAATTTGAACACTTAATATGGCAATCGGTCAAAGCTGTTAAGTAATATTTATCTAGTTTTATTTATTAATGGTAGAATAGTATTTTCAGTTTAACCTATATATAATTTCTTTGTATTTAGGTTAACTTAAGCACTCATAATAAACATATTATTGAGAATTCTAGCCTCCTTTTATGTTTGATCTGAATTACTTTAACATGGTATCAGAGTCTAGTTGATTGAACCCTTGGTTTGTTAATTTTATGGAACTTGCTGCCCTTGTAGAAATCATGTTCACCAATGTCAGAGTCACTGCTTGTATCATAATCGTTATCATCATCCACTTCATTCCCTGTAGGATGTTCCAGCACGCTCAATACCAACATTATTTTAGATTCTTCAGCTTCTGCAATTTGGTATTTCTGTTCTGTCTCTGCAATTGTTTTGGTATTTCGTCTTCTCTTCAGTTTCTACAATTTGGTATCAACTTCTGCAATTTGGTATTTTTGTTCTATCTCTGTAATTGTTTTGGTATTTCTTCTTCTCTTCAGTTTCTGCAATTTGGTATCAGCTTCTGCAATTTGATATTTCTGTTCTGTCTCTATAATTTTTTTGGTATTTCGTCTTCTTTTCAGTTTCTGCAATTTGGTATTTGAGTTAATTTTCTGCAAAAAAAATTTGGAGTGATATTTTTTCTTCTGCTTCTGCAAAATCTGGTATTTCGACTGTCCTTCAGCTTCTGCAATTTGGTATTTCTGTCTGTCTCTACAATTGTTTTGGTATTTCGTCTTCTCTTCAGTTTCTGCAATTTGGTATCAGCTTCTGCAATTTGGTATTTCTGTTCTGTCTCTGCAATTGTTTTGGTATTTCGTCTTCTCTTCAGTTTCTGCAATTTGGTATTTGAGTTAAGTTTCTGCAAAAAAAATAAAAAATAAAATTGGAGTGATATTTTGTCTTCTTCTTCTGCAAAACCTAGTATTTCAACTTTCCTTCAACTTCTGCAATTTGGTATTTCTGTTCTATCTTTGTAATTGTTTTGGTATTTCTTCTTCTCTTTAGTTTCTGCAATTTGGTATTTGCGTTCAGTTTCTGCAAAAAAAAAGAAAAGTGGAGTGATATTTTATCTTCCGCTTCTGCAAAATCTGGTATTTCGACTTTCCTTCAGCTTCTATCATGGCATCTACTACCAAAGAGATTGTTTGGTTATGTTGGTTACTTGCTGATATGAGAGTTTTCTTTTCTCATCCTACTCCTATGAATTGTGAAAACCAGAGTTTTATTCAGATTGCTCACAACTCGGTTTTTATGAGCGAACTAAGCACATTGAGATCAATTGTCATCTTACTCGTCATCATCTCAAGCATGACACCATTACTTTGCCTTTTGTTCATTCTTCCTTGCAGATTGCGGATTTCTTTACCAAGACGCATTCCATATCTCGTTTTCGTTTTCTAGTTGGCAAACTCTCGATGCTTGTAGATGCTGCATGGTGAGTTTGAGGGGAGATGTTAAGTAATATTTATCTAGTTTTATTTGTTAAGGGTAGAATAGTATTTTCAGTTTAACCTATATATAATTCCTTTGTATTTAGGTTAACTTAAGCACTCATAATAAACATATTATTGAGAATTCTAACTTCCTTTTATGTTTGATCTGAATTACTTTAACAAAAGCCACTTCATTTTTGTTGTTTTTTTTAAACTGGAAAACCCTTCTAATTTTTCATTAAAACTTAAACATGAAATTATGCTTCGCTTCTCTTAATTGTCCCCACTTTAATTCATATGTTAATAGAATTAGATTTAAAAGAATCTTTTTGTTTTTTGTTCAAATAACTAGCACGTTGTCCTTTGCTACTTAAACCAGATAGCAATTTAATCGCTATGTTTAGCATCCACGACCTCTACAATAGTAAAGGTTAAAAAAGTTAAAACATGAGTGCCTCATGGGTGATTCTTTTGGGAATTACCTCTTCGAAGTTGCATTGTGAAGCAAAAAGTTGCAAAGTGAAAAGCCATCATAGCTAGTAACTCTAGAAAGAGGAAGCTCGCTTCCAAAAGCGTTCTCTTTGAGGTTAAATTTTATTGGCCAGGTGTCATTCTAGCTTGACGACAATACGTGGGGTAATGATATCAAATGTTGACATATAATTAACCTATGAGCTTGATTCCAAGTTTTTGGCCTAACGTACAATATCCCGTAACTTGATCAAACCAGCACCACCACCTTCAATCACGACAACATAAAATATTTACCTCTCAAATCCCAGTCTAGTTAGAGACAGGGAGTCATGCCCTTGAACCCGACGTCCTCAGCTGTTTTGCAATTACATGACTAAAGCATGCAGCAGATGCCATGAATAGACTGCTTAATTTAATTTGTTAATTAATTACCCGCAACCATATCACAGCTGTTTATAGAATAATCGCATTTGAAGTGTGGAAAGGGGGCAGAAGCTTTGAGACCTCTCTCATTCTCTTGAATTGACAGTGATAATTAATTATTAAACACAAGGGTAAGCTGTTTCTACTCTAAATTAGTGGCTGCTTGCTTGTAATTAGTTGGCACCTCTGTGCAATACCTGGCTATAAGCAAATTATGGGTCTTTGATTAAAGACATAAACCTTCTTGAAAATGTGAGCGTTATACCGTGGGGGCTAAAAAAAATTATTAGGAGATTTTTTGGTATTGTTATAATTAAACCTGAAAATATAATTGTTTAATTTTTTTTATTAAGATAATTTTTTTTTTATTATTGGGTCTCTTATTTGTCTTAGCAAATACATGATTTTTAATTAGAATTATTGTTTCTGTTAAAAAATACATTTTGTGATTGTTAAAATCAGGTAACAAAATATATCAAAATAATATGTTTATATATATTTTGTATTACTAAAAGCTAAAATAATTATAAATATGATAAAATCATGTTTAAAATCTATTTAGAATTTTGAAGGATAAAAAAATTGATTTCGATCGAATTTCCATGAATAATGTTGTGTTAGTTTTATTATTTTCACATCAACTATATAATAACTGAAAAAAATATTAAAATTAAACTAAAAACTTATAATAATATTTAAGATTCATGTCCAAACTAAAAGGTAAGAGAATTTAATAAATAAATTTAAAAAAAAAACAAAAATATATATATATTAGGCCTGACCCACCAGTAATAGCTAGACCAGATTCGTGTGGGCTGGAGTCACCCTCCTTTTTTATATATATATTTTTTAAAACCCACAAGTAACATGGTGTGAAAATATTGTCATCCTAATCTCTTTTACCACAACCTCCATGTTAGAAATGTGAAAATGTGGACTCCCACTCTAGCTACGGACGGTGTGATATTGGTATTCAAATAATTATAAAATATATTAATAGTTCACTATTTATATAAATAATAAAATATCATAAAGAATCCCAAATTGTTTTAGCTGTGCAGGTTAATTAGATGGCTATAAAACAGAACTAATACATTAATTTTTTTCTTACAATCAACAAAATTAGATTAAACAACAAAACATCAAGACTAAATCAATAAGCATTAACCGTAAAGCGATCACATCGAAGAGAATTGCTAGCTGTTTTTTCGTTTCTCGAATACTAGCTAGAAAATACAATGATTAGTTCCTGCATTGATTCAACAAATGCAAATTTAATTCAGGGCTTAGAGCTTTCCCTACGTCGAATCAATACCTCTCAACAAACAAAGTGAGGGGCAATTAATCTTCCAGCATGTAATACACAATTATTGAAATTTGATCGAAGGTTCACGTCACCGGAGGAACACACGTTGCCGGAGCATTTTCGTGGAAGAAGCCAAGATAGGATTTTGTTGTGATGTGTGATGGTGGTCAAAGATGGAGAGGGGGGGTTGCGAAGTCGAGTTGCATGATACAAGTGGATCCCAGACAGTGGAAGAAGCGGTGGGAATGCATCATTGCGGAAGACAATGTCATCATTTGCACGTGTTCGTGGACCCCACTAAACTCCATGATAAAAGTATATCATGCTATTGCACGAGCAACACGAACAAAGCTACAAACCGTAGCTTTGGACCGCTAAAATCTCAGTTGCAGTTTAGAGAACAGTCCCCTCTGTCTGACTCTGTCCCTCTCGACAGAGAAACGGAAGTCTCTCTCCAAACGACCGATCAATTGGTTGTCAGGTGAAGAAAGAATCAAGCAACTCCAACTGTACTAGTTATGCTGTGTTTATTTCCAATGCACACAAGCACACAAAATTACAATATAGCCTCAGATCAATGTCTGATTTACATGCCAGCATAACTTACACTCTCACTTTCAATATACCTGCACCGTGTTAAAATTAATTAATTGTAATCAGAATAGTTTTTAGCACAGCAACAAGTTTTGCTCAAAGAATCAGCGTAACATGTGTTAATTAAATTAAAAAGAAACTAAATGGTCTGCTGGTTTTACTAGGAGCAAGAGAGTGGATTTTAATAGTACTGCACATTGTCTTTTTTTATTGCTCCTTTAATTTTTTTTCTAGTTACAGTATTTTTTTTAATATAATTTAATCTTTTTATGTTAAGTTGATTTCAAGTTATATCTGTGCGTATATTTTGATTAACTTAACATGGAGTTCTCGTAATATAAAAACAAACATCTTGACATTAAGTTAATACTCGATTTGATAAAATAAATTTGATTTTATTGATTTAAAATAATTGAAACTTTAGGGACCAGATTTGAAATTAAAATAAATATTAGACCTCTTTTTCTTTCTTTCTTTTTTCACTATACTCGAGGCATGTTTTATGTATTTCGGTCCTTAAAGTTTTTTATTCATTTTGATCCTTATTTTTTAAGGTTTTTACTTTTTGATATAAAACTTTTATTTTGTTGATGTTTTAGTTCATGAATTTGATACAAGAGAGAGAGTTGCAAAAAGTTATGAAGGAGAAAGAAAGTGATTGGTTGACTACATTTCAATAAAAAAAAATTATTCTTGGTAACGGTGGTTCTAACTATCATTATGTTATTTTAAACCTTTATCTTAATGGAAAAAATATATAGAGACTTGAGAATGTTTTTTCAATCGAGTTGGTTTTTCATTTTTTGCACAATGAAAGGTTGATTTGAGGTTATAACTTATAAATAGCGATGGTAGTAGGTATTCATGAGTCGAATTTTTTAATACCAATACCCTATCCATTATCTACCAGTAAAAAATTAGATATTCATAAATTATCTATTAGATCCATTACCTATTGTTATTTATTAATAAAACAAAATAGTCAATGTATGTATGTATGTGTGTGTGTGTGTGTATATATATATGTGTGTGTGTGTTAATGTTAAATGATAAATATTATTTATATATATGTGTTTTATGTTAATATAAAGGTACGTGTATATCATATTATATTAAAAGAAAATATAAATATTCCATAAATATATTTATATAATATAAATATATATTTCAGGTTAGGTTCAAATGTATTTCGGGTCAAGTTTAACAATATTTATACCCTACTTATTATTCACCGACTCCAAAAAATACTCACTCATTTAGATTAGGTTAGATTTGAATTTGTCGGATTCTGATTAAATTTTCATCCCTAGTTACAAGCAAGAAAAATATATCAACAAGGAAAGGGGAAATTACAATACAAAATTATTTATTTTCAACCAAGTTTTAGTTACTACTTAAAAAACAATTTCATTACCATATAATAAATATTAAAAAAAAAAAACTCTTTGCATCACAAGATCAAATATTTTCACAACTAAACGAGGTTTTGTTTTAAGATACTCAACCTGGTCCTTAGTGTAATTTTCTAAAACATGTCCTCTAGTTCAAATACACACGCCTTGACTGGTCCCTTGATTTTTTTCCACGAGACTCAACTTGTTCTCGGGTGCGAGTTTCTTTTCACACAGGCCCGTAGTCCAAAAATTGTTTAACAACATTCGCATTGGTTCTTGAGTGCAAGTTTATTTTCAGGTGAGTCCTCTAGTTTAATTGTATTAACCTAGAACTATCGCCCAATTGCTTCAATGATATTTAATTTGGCTCACGAGTGCATAATTCTTTTCCAAAATGTCCGCTGGTACATATCTATTTACAAATAATTCCTTGTAGTCCAGGATTTTTGTTTACAAATTGGTCCTTGATTTTGAGTTTCTAGTATATATAGTTTGTAGATTATGAGTAATCTTTTACTTCATATTAATTTATTGCATTCTTGGTCTAAAGTTGATCATGATCGTTTGCCATATCTCTCAAAAGTCTAGTTCCTGACTCTTTTATACCAGCATATATATATGTTCATCCAACAAAATGTTACTAAATTTTGTTAGTTGCCTGCATATATAAAACTATAATGAAATTTGGAATAAAAGAAATCAAAATTATGAAAGTATGCAATAAAGAAATAAAGAAAGTTTGAACTATCAACCTTTGTAAATTTGGAGAAAGACACATCAATTCTAATGTCGATACTTTCCCGAAACATCCTTCAATGTCGATTTTTGCCTTCTTCGATAGTAATTACTTTATGAATTATGAACTCTTTTAATCAATTTTTTCTTTGTGAAATATATATTTAATTTAATGTTTATTTTTTTCTCTGATCAAAGTCAGATATATTCATAAAATATATCAAATTTAAACATAAAATATGCATGTGAACATGCATTTAATGTTTTTTTTTAAATTATATAATTAATATTGATTTTATTTGATTTTAAATGAAAACTCGAGTTAATGAATTAAAACAGATTTTGTTAGAGAAAACACAACAACGCATGGACCCGTTGATTAGTATATACATAATAGTCAAGCACATAATACCATCTTTATGGTTAGTAAATCACTAGCCGTGGACCGCCGGGAGATTTTTTTCTTTGTGTTAAAAAATCAGGTAGGGCAAATACATTTTGAAAAAGAAAAAAAATTTATCACTCGAGTCATTCTAACTTAATAAAATAAATTTGTTTTATTTTAGTCGAATGATAAAAAAAATAACAACAACATCAAATTAAAAAAAATAATAACCTGAATTTTTTTTTTTTGCAAAAGAGGACAAATAATATAGCTCAAGTCTTGGCCTATTAAATATGAACATACAAATATAGATAAAAAAATGATAAAAAATTAATAATTCAAGTTATCTGAGTTAGCATGATAAACTTATAACTTGAGGAATTAAGGTGAACCAACTCATGATAACCTATCAAACTTGCGATTCAAATCATGATATCATGATCATAACCTAGTAGAAAAAAAAGCATAAAAAATCACAAAGTTGAAAAGAAAATAAGTTTTGAAAAAAAATGATGTGAACTCTGCGTTAACTTTTCAAACACATGATTTATGGCATTAGACCAAAAGCTCTCTATCTAAAAAACCCATGAAGTCTAATTCTCAGTCAATTAAATATTGAAGGATTGACTTGGAAAAAGAATTTCAATTACATAAAATGATAAAAAAACAAAAAATACGAATGAAAATAATTTGGATCAAAATTGAAACACAAAATAAATTTATTTTTTATTGAAGTATGAAATTGAAATGAAAAATTAATTGAACAAAAGGATAAAAGAAATCAAAAGAATGAGGATCAAAATTGAAATAAAAAACAAAATTTTTTTTTGATTGAAATGTGAAATTGAAAAGAAAAACCATTTTAACAAAAGACTAAAAAAATATCAAAAGAATGAGAATCAAATTTGACAAAATAACATATCACAAATTGAAATTGAAAGATGTAATTGAAAAAAATTTAAGATTTTACAAAAAAAATAAGAACAAAAATTAAAAATCAAAAGAATAAACATCAAAGTTGACATCCCTATAAATCAGAGAATAATTTTGGAATTTTTCATAGGTAGTGTGATTTTTAAGGTGAGGAGAAAGAAAAGTTGGAGGGGAAGAAAAAAGTCACTAGTGTTGCTCCGCCAACCCAACAATACCACGTGTTATCCCAACAGAAAGATAACAACACAATGCTTAAACAATGAAATTTGATTTTTAGCCGTTAGGAGTCGTCACACGCTGTTTGAAGACCAACTTCCAAACACTTTTAATCTGCTGGTACATGTGTTGCACATGCTAGCAACTTTCATCATTTTTTAATATATTTTGTATTTATTCAAAGATCAAATTACATCTTACCTAACCTGATCATTATCTAAAGAACTCGTGTGAAAAGACTAAAGTACCCCTAAATTCTATCTTTAAAAATTGTGCATCCAAGGATAGTTTATTCCTTTCATTAGTCCTTTCATCGTACTCCTAAAATAAGAAAAAAAACATCTTACCCCTTAACAATCAGAGCCTTATTCAAGTTATTTTTTTGGGAAAGAAAAATCCATCATTTTATTGTTCTGGTAAACAATGCTCATGGATCTACATGAAGAATATTTTTCCTGGCCGTATTAGTTTTTGTTAACTGTTAAGTGGATCATTAATGGTTGGACCATGTTTAAACGAGATCCACGTAAAAACAAAAAAAAATATTAGAAGTAAATTTGAATATATATATATATATTAACTTGATTGTAATTGAAAAAAATATAGAATTCAATTAACTGGGCGATTAATTTATACAAGGGCCACATCAAGTGGATCGCGTAAAGATGGGACAAAGATATGGATTTACTCGTCCATCAAATTCTAATAAACAAGTGTCAGGCCTCAGGTAGCTACTTGAGCCGCTATCAAAGCTTCAAGAAAGAAGGTGGCACTTGTTAACTCCACAAGGTAATGTATCAATAATTCAATTATCTGGGCGATTAATTTATACAAGGGCCATATCAAGTGGATCGCGTACAGATGGGATATAGATATGGATTTACTATCCAATAATTCCTTCTTTTTTTTTTTTTATCGGAGCTCATATAAACCAATACTGCTCGATTAATTAATCGATGAGTATAACTAATCTACTGTAATTAGTTTGACGTCAAATGACCAGCTAAATATGCACTTGCTTTTAAATTGTACTTTTTTAAAAAACTCTTTTTTCTAAAATTAAAAGAAAATCGTACCGTTTTAGTGGTTTTTCATATTTTTTTCCCCTTGATACTCTTTCAGATCCCACAATCGTGCCGTTAGAAGAACCATGCACGAATGACAGTGAGAAGTGGTAGCGGTGCTCGGATGTTCATAGAAGGGGTGGGTTCGTTCGTGGGCAAACATGTCGGCAGGAGAAAAGTCGTGATGACATGGGGCACCAAATACCATCAGAGGTTAATCACAGATTGAAGATGCTAGATAGAGAAAGGAAGGGTGTCATCTTCACCCGCTTTATATTGTTAATCACTTTACATTTCTATACTCTAGTTTTCGTTTTGCTCGGAAACCTTTTTAGCTTGAAGATTGATAGAAAGGGATTGTTGAGGCTCTATCGTTACTGCCCCCCCTCCTTTAATGTTAGTGTACATGGTGCCAAATAAAGTGAAAGCGGGACGTCATCATTGTTTGGATTGAAATATATTCCCTAACTAGATCTAGATGGGCATCTTTACATATACTTAGCTCATGACTTTATAGTTGTACAGTGTAGTTCTCTTTGCTTTTCCCTTCTCCTTTTCCTTCTTTTTTCTCGAGAAAGAGAGCAAAGCAAGAAAAACAAAAGAGGGGAAAGATGAGGTGCATGATCGCATGGTGAGAAAATTGTCATGTCGTGCGTGGGAAAGTGGGTGCAAATGTTGAGGGAAAGGGATTTTGTTTCGAGAGTAAATGGATGACAGTCCAAGCACAATTAATTGAATTGATGGCACTCAAAGATCCTCACTGTTCAAACTTTTTTTCTCCTTTCCTTCAGTCCTCCATGGATGTTTTTTCTTTTTTTTTTTAAAAAAGAAAACCTCTTTCTGGTGCACAGACTCAAAAGAGTTAAATTTTGACTCTCCTCTTACAAAGTCCAAACGTCCCTTTCCCACACATATTGTCTTTTATTAGATTCATACCCTCTATGAATTGTCTGGAAATCAAACTCCAATAACACAAAGCCCACTTCGATTGAGAATTTTTCAGGTCTGCGTTTTCAGTTTCCCGCCAGAGGGCATAGAGCAAATTAAAGGCAGCGAATCCGGCTTTTGGTGGTCACCCATAGCTTGTTTTTTTATATATTTTAAAAATATTTTTGGAAAATTATATATCTTTTTATTTTTTTATGTAAAATTAATCGTTTTTTAACATTTTTAGATGATTTTAAAATAATATGGTTAAAAATAACATTTAGAAACCTCTTTCGTATAGATTTGCATCGCAATACAGGACCGTACAAATGGTGCCTCTTTTTTCCAATGCCGAAGAAAAAAACAACGTTAACTGTAGATAGCTAGAGGCCATAAACATGAGCAGAGGAGCAATTTTCCATATATGTCCAAAATGTTTTCAACAAGTAATGATGACAAATAAAGCAGTAGCACCCACGAATCTGTGATTTATAGTGTTTTGATTATCTTCATCGATCGGTGGAAATTGAAGTGAAAAGATAAATGAATTATCTGGCGTATGTTCATCATCTCTTTGAAAGATAATTACAATAGATTCAAAAATATTCTGGCTAAATACTGTATTCGTAGATTCAGAATCTTTAACTAATGCAAGTTGGCAAGAAAAAAAGAAAAGCGAGTCGTTTCTTTAAATAAAAATGTACCAACAAAATTTACACATTTCAGAAACTGATCGTGTTCCGTTCAAATATTATTAGCGGAGCAAGAAAAAAAAATTTAAGAAAAGCTAAATTAAAAAAATTATTTTAAAAGGATTAAAATTATAAATATTGACTAGGAAAAGAGGCTAGAAAAAACATTTCCTTTTAGGGCATGCCCCCCTTTTTTTAAAAGATTTTCCAAAACTATATTAATTTTGATTTTAAAGTAAAATTTACTATTTTCACTTCTGAATATAAATATAGCTGAACTATATAAAATTACTGTGTTGTTTCATTTTCATTCGCTGTGACATTTATATCCGTGCGCAGATCATTAACACGATTATACTTGCAATTATCGTCCATGTCACTGTACTAAAAGGCTAAAAGCTACCTACCTATCTTCGGAGGAATGTCCCTAAAATCTTAAACTAATTTCTAATTAGAAATATATATATAAAAGAGCAAACATAATTAATTACACAACAAGATAATATATATGATTTATCTTGTTCAGCAATTTAGATTTACCCTAAAAATAAGAAAATTAGAAAAATTTATTATGAAAAAAATAAAATAATACAAGATGTCACATAAAATTACCTTTTCATCCAAGATACTAAAATAATCCAAAACTTACCTTTTCTCTCACCTTTCTAACCACTAAAATGTAAAGAATGTCAACATTCATGAATAAAATTTAGTCTTAAAATATAATAACTTTAAGTTTTTATATATAAATTAATTACATGAATATTTATTTTTTTAATTTAAACCAATAATTTAGGATAAACCCAACACATATTAACGGGTCATGTTTTATAAATAAATAAGATGAAAAGAACAAGAGCCGAAAAAAACTATGGTATCCAAATTATATTTTTTATTTTTAAATTGTATTTTTTTTTATCATATCAATACTTCGTTGATATTAAGCTTGTTATAGAAGATTAATGCTATTAGTTTAAATTGTAATAAAAATAAATATAAATTTCGAGTAATTGGTTTAGCAGTTTATAGTAAATGAATAACTTTCTAATCTGAAAAAGAAAAATTCATTTGTTTTATACTAAGGATTATATAGCTTTCGGGATAAATTTCAAAGATTTTAAAATAAAATCATAAATCATCATGAAATCCTTAAAACCAGTTGATGGATCATTATATTTCACTGTTTTTCTTATTTTTATTTTGGTTTTTCACTTTGAAGGAACCCGGGATTAGGGAATAACCAGCATCTTTGAGCTTAGTTAAGTGTTAAATCTAATCATAAATGAGTCTAGTGATTTGTAAAACTTAATTTTTTTAGGCTCAATTAAGTATTGAACTCGATTATACATAGATGTAGTAATTTACCAGAAGCAACTCTTATAAGCTTATCCAAATACTGAGTTTAGGTATGAATGGTGCTGGCGATCTGCCAAACCCAGTGCTCCTAGCTTGGCCAAGGGCTTGGCTGAGCCATGCGTATGGCGATCTACCAACAAATTATAAAACTACTGAGAACGTGACTTTTGAGCTTGAAAGAGTGTCACTGGCAGCAGTCAACGTTACTAGTATTCCCCAAATATAATTTCTACGATCCGAATGATTTCTCGCGTACATTCTTTGTAGAAAACACCAGAATAGATGAGGGCAGGACTGTCAATTCCATTTCTAGCTGTCTCCTACTGTTTTCCGTCATGTTGATGGTAGCCCAACCCATAGAAGCTATGCTGGGATTTAATATACTGGCCTTACCGAAAGAAACACGTCCTTCCAAAGAGATATATCATGACTGAATCAACTTCAATAATTTTGATGTAAAATAAATCAACCTTCCAATAAGAAGTTTTGCTTACAAATTAAAATTACTAAAAGCAGCATTCAAGCTTAAGCATGCCAGCGAGAATTGTCTTTTCGAATCTGAAAACATCATCGATGTGTTCATTCAATTATATGGGCCATCAAAAAAACAAGATCTGGACTTCTCTGTTTTTTTTTTAAGGAATCTTCTTTTATTAATAGAAGACAACGAGAAATTCATGTCCCGAGCTATATGCCTATAACACCAAATCGAGCCTATAGCACAAGATCTGGACGAGTGTTGCTAGCGGGGGTGGCGTTTCTCACTATAATCTTCAATTATAAAAGTAGAAAGAGTACAGAGTTATTATAAAAGTAATTATTACAATTTATAAAAAATAATGTTTAGTGGAACGTATTAAATGGGCCTTACTGGAAACATTAGAGGATCCCACATTCCCACCAGCTAGATGTGAGTATCAAGTAAGAGATAGGGAGCTGAGAAACACCACCCTCTGTTTTTCACCTTTTTAAAGTTAAATTTCAAATTCCTTAATAATTAATGCTCCCCGCGGACACACACACTTGCATCAAACAAGATTAACAATTACCTTTGTAAGACTTAACCTTAACAATCAACCCCCTGTCATGCATATTTTGAGAAGAAAAGTAGTTTATTTATGCTATCTTGCTGGCAGGAGCATGCATTCACCATGAATCATGCTCGACAGGTTGTTTCAGCATCTCACTGAATTGAAAAGCTGAGCGCTAGAATGCCTTGAAAGTTGAAAGGTGACCAAAAAAGTTGTGTCCATTTCTAGCGTGAAACGACAGGGAGAGCAGGCGACTCTTTCCAAGATGCAACATGTACACGGCATAAATGATTGCATCTTCTTTTATTCTTTCATTCATCACTCATTGATATTAATTTCAGTTCTTTGCGCAATTTCTTTTTGCAAAATAAAAGGGCGTGGCGGGTCGGTATAGCTACTATCAGCAAGCCTGCACGGGACACGAACACATGGCTACATGGTCGCCCGAACCAATGCACTGTATATGTAAAAAAACTAGGACGCGAGGTGAAATCTTCTCACAATTTACACGAAGCAAAAAAATAATAATCTTAGTGGCGTTATCGATTGTGACAATGATGTATGTACACTAGCCAGTGGAGAAGTTTGTGGTTTGGATACAAGTATGAGATGGTTTTTTTAAAAATAAAAAAATAAAAATAAAATTTGAAACGTATATCTGACATGAATTTGGTACTATATCTTTGATTTGATCATGGACTGACATCAATTAAAAAGACCTGATTCTGAGAGAAGACAATCTTAATTATGCAATCCTGATAATGATGTATGGTTTCAAAATATCATTGTAAAGTTTTTCATGCTAAATTACAGAAAATATTTTTTCATTTCCTTAAGGCTCATTTTGCATGCCTATCAAAGTGATTTAAAACACTAAAAACATATTAATTTGAATTAATAAAAAAAAAAATTTTAATTTTACAATTTTAAAAGGATCCCTATTATTATTATTATTATTATTAGGAATCACTCAACTATTTTTTAGCTCACTTGGGAAGAATATTTGTAATCTATCAAATTGCATAAATAAAGTAAAAGAACTGGATTATGTTATGGAGCTAAACAGTGAAATTTTTTTTTTTAAATTCAGTCCCTAGCTCTCTAGGCTAATTGAATGAAATTATGATAGACTTAGAAATTAGAAGTCCATAGGACTAAAATGTAAGACACAAAGATAATATAGATCTAGTCCCAAACTTTCATAATTTTTATTTTCATAATAAAATTCATTTATGTCGTTTTCAATTTCTTGATGAGAGAGAAACTCGCTAGAAAATAGTTGTAGAGATAGAAAAATATTTGGTTATTATGATTTCAACAATCGAAATAGTCAAATATGATATTAAAATGTTCCATTCAACAAGAAAAATTTAATCATTTTAAAGTGAGTTTATTGAGGTTTGTTAGGTGTTTCTAAGATGTTTTCAAGTGAAACATTGGTTGAAAAATAGGCTCTTTAGTTAAAAAAAAAACACAAGCTCACTCTTTTACCAAGTTTCCAGCCACTTTGGCTGTTGTAAATTAGACAAGCGTAAGCGTACAACATGTAATTAGAGTTTTTAAACCCGGCCTGGTTCAAGGTCCGGGTTCCGGGTTTTGACCGGATCACCCGAGTCAATTTCAATTTTTTTTTTAAATTAAAACAACATCGTTTTAGTAAAAAAAACAAAAGTCAACGGGTTGCAATAAGGTTTTTGACCGGGTCGCTGAGTCAACCTGCCGGGTCACCCCTGGTTTGACTTTTCTATTTTTTTTAAACTCAGCTTGGTTCCAGCCTTGGGTCGGCCGGGTTTCTAGTCGACCAGTCGGGCCGGGTTTCAAAACTATACGCGTAATACCACAACATATGTCAGGTTGTATACCGCCACAAACGTCATGTCATATGCTTTATTAAAAAAAAAAGGGTCGGCGACATGTTGTTGACCTCCTTAATAAGAAATAATTAAGCAAAGCCAGGATCGAGGACTGGCCTCCAGGCCCTCTCGTGCATGGCCTGACCCTTTTCTAACTTCTTTTTTTTCGTTTTCTTTTCTTTCCTTCCTTTCATTTTCTTAGTATTTTTTGTCACTTGAAAGAATAATTACTATAATGATTAATATACTGTTTATTTTTGACATAGTTCTTAAATAATACTATTTTGATATTTTTTTTGCTTGCTTTAATGATCATAAATATTTATTGTTTTTTAATAGAAATAATAATTTCAATTAAAAACTTTGCATTAATTAGAATAAACAAGAAATACATTAATAAAAAAAATTAGTTTTAGACTTGAGAAATGCATGTTTTGTGCTTAATTAATATGACTTACATTCTTAATAAAAAAAACTATTGTTTTATAATTAGAAATTTTTTTTGAAAAGCTATATGCATAAGAGATTGGATATGTTAATATGTATTTTTATTTTAATTTCCTTACTCAATTTCCAATTTAGATTAATAAATTTCTTATTATTTATTTTATTGAACAAACATATTATCCTATAAAAAAAATTTTGTGAATTTTTTTTTCAAAACAACAATATTTTCATGATTAATAAAAATATCAAAGAAGTTTTTGAAACTTGAACTTTTTTTTAATTAAAAACATTTCTGGTCCCTCGCAGCACAGCGCGTGTGCATGCAAAATAGTATATACCAAACTCCCTTTGTTTTGTGTTTCAAAAACCATATTGTTTTTTTTTTTAATATACGAAACGATGTTTAACCTGAAAAATATTAAATAAATGAAAAGATGAGTGTCGCCTGTGATATTTCATCTCCTTAACTATAACAAGCATGCCAAAATATACATATAACTCAAAAATCAAATATTTAATAACTCGCTTTAAACATTTCAAACACCTTCAAAGACCGAGTCTAAAGCATAATTAATTATATTTATAAAGCATAATCAATTATATTTATATTCCAAGCAATCCATGAGAAATTTCATAAACAAACCATATTCAAAATATATTTGCAACCATTTCATATCCTTTCAATTAAGTTACATGCTTGATCCTTTCTCTAATACTAACGCAATTAACGAAAGAAATAAAATGTTACTTACCTTAAACCCAAATCCAATGATCTTTAAAGTAAATAAAAAACACCCCTAATTAAGAATATAACAATAATGACCAGCATGGATCATAGTTCACCTGGATCAATATCAATGCATGTGCTTCTTCTCAATTCTTAACATATTCAAAACCTGGACACCGCACTCGATCGACTCTTATAAAAAACTAATAAATTATGCATTATCCAGTTAATTGATCTTCAATCTATGCATGAACCTCGCAACTATAATCCATTTGTTTGGTCTAGAATGGAAACCCAATTATCTTTCTATCAATATATAATTTAATTTATCTACATCAATTATAATAATCCATAATTTTCCCGCAATCTTCAATATACTACTTATAAATCCTTCAATAAATATTGGATTAAGGGATCGTATAAAAAATGCGCTGAAACCATTACACAAGCAATGTAGGGTAAGTGTACGTAGAGACCTTTGTTAAATATTTAGACTTGATGACTTCGACTTTAATGTTTACTTAAAGTTACGATCAAGTGTTTTTTTCCCTTGAGATTCATAAATGAATTACAACTTAGAATAAAAGAAGAAGAAGTTGTTTTGTATCTTTTAATTAATAAAAATGCTAAATCAAAGATAGAAAACGCTGGTTTAAATTAACTAAGATAGGTTTTTTTGCTAATACACTTGTAGTTATCGATCTTTCCTCTTTATTTTAGAAATCTTATGCTAAAACCTAAAGAGAAAAGAAGAGAAGAAAGGTTTATTTCCCTTCGTTAGAGGCATGCAGATATAATTTACAATATTAATTAGCAGACAAATGATATATATATCAATTAACTGACCAACCAAACTAAATAAAAACATGTATTGCATTAATGTAGTACTTCCGTCCTGGAAATGTTAAGAGAATTAAGAAATATATATATTCTTGAAAATCGACAATGATTGGTGAGTATTCCTATATATCTATATATCTTTATGGGAATCAATTTTGTATTGGAGGGCAGATGAAGCCTAACTAGGAAGCCGCGGATGCTTGCCATTGCCACGAATAAAAGTTCCATACACACCGGTCCAAACAATGAAGAACTCAAAAAAGAAAAATATAGAAAACCCATATATGTAGCGATGAATCGAGTTTTTATCAATAAATTTTGAATATACCTTTTTCTAAAAAATACTAAAAAAAAAATACACAGTTATAATTTTCTAAAATTCTTGGGCATGTTGGGTTGGTGCGTGTCAACCCAAAATACGCTCTAACAAAGACGTGCTGGGCCTAGTTGTGTGTGAAGCCCAAGCACTATCAGCTCTGGCGCTGCTAGGCCAATGAGGTGGGCTTGATGTGCATCTCTCGAGGGTGTCGAGCCCGATAATTTTTGACATCGCACCCCAAGTATGATTAGATTCGCTACATCCATGGATTCAACCATGATACCTGAATCTAACGTTACAATTACATAGATTTTTACATAAATCTTAGAGGAATTATTTTTCAACATATAGACTTAATTAAACAAGTCTACACTCCAACATTATTAGGTGTATCAAAATCTCTCGCCACCCACCATGTCTTCATCTCCTAACTGGAACACGAATTACAATATAAAATTGATTTATAAGGGTGGAATAACTCTTCAATCCCTTAAATCCAGCAAAAAAAAAAGAAGAAGATTTATAGGTTATAAATACCGTTTAAATCATCTAGGTAAGAGGTTCACAATCTCTTCATTCTTATTAACATACATATTTTTAGAGTTTATTTCTATAAAATACCATTTTATTTTCTTTCTCTAAAAAGATATTTTAACATATAAAAATTCTTAAATCTAAAAAAAAAAAAAATTATAGACACTAGTCATCAACTAACATGATTTATCAAGCATCTAGTACAAGTTATCATTCCCCTTAACTTATTAAACATCCTGTAGAAGTTTCCAACCACCTTAACTAAAAAAAAATTCAGATTACTATAATCATGAAATTAATCAATTATTGAGTATATAAACTTCTACGCTACATAAAATGATCCTCAGACACTTCACAGGCAAGGCTTCGTGCATAAACATTTGACAACAGCTAGATCTAAATACATGTATAGTCAAAGCAATAATAAACAAACTAAAAACCCACTCACCGCCCACCTTTCATCACCCTTCAACTTCCTGCAACAACCTTTCGTAAGCTTTCCACCATCCCATGACGGTGACCACCTCCTGATCAAGGACCGTTTGCTCTCTCTCTCTCTCTCTCTCTCTCACACACACACACACACACACACTTACCCACTGGTGTTTCATTGTGTTTTGTGGCGTCCACATGCACTTCAAAAGTGCCATTTCTTGATGCCCAACTCTGCCTTATTTCCTTATCTATTTTCTTTGTTTGGCAACTTCAAATTTTACTAGCTATATCGCTACTAAGAGAAATAAAAGGTAGGCCATTGCTGTTTATTTATAATATCCCCATCTACCATGGTCATTCTTCTTCCTCTCCTCATCATCATAAGTCTAGCTTAATTATCATCATAAATCCAGCTTAACATTATTATATACAACCGTACAAACATCACAAGATACTAGTGATTAAGTTGCTGAAAATCCACCAAAGATTATAACCTTCCAAGGTCGTTATAGTTTGGAAGGTATAGAAGGCTAGATTTGGATAACTGTAATACCTATAACGTAAATCTCTTGGAAGAGTTGAGGACTCTTCGATGCCTAAATCAATTTAGATAGTAAATAAAAGCCATGTGATGCTGTGTGTGTGTTTAGTTGTATAAAATATTTAGGTTTGAGAAAGAAGAATAAGAAGAATTTTATTTTTTTTCCCTGCTCTTAGCAGAAGATGTCTTACCTTGAGGTTCAAGGCTATCATATGCATGTGTCAATGCAAGGATATGATGATCAATTTTGTTGTCATCTATCATTTTGAACTATTTGGGGGTCAAAGACCAGTGACAACAGGCCACTATAAAAGTTGGTCTAATTCTTAGAAGTACGATATTTTCTATATGAAGATAAGTCTGCTAGCTCATGTTGCCAAGATAATCATTGTTCATACCTTAAGTTGCAACTGTTTGTCACTGACCTTTGTTTCAAATTGATGTGAAAAATGCCCTTTTAAATAGGCTTCTGATTGAAAAACTGTATATGTGTCCTTCTCATGGGCTTCCTCGCCCCCTCTCCCATGTTTGTCACAGTCTTTATAGGCGAGCCTTCAGCTTGTGGTAAACAAGATTCGGTTTTCTTTCAGTGCACGTGATTTTTCTCTTTTTACGCAACTAAAGAAGCGTGTCCTCATTCTAGTCCGAGGTTTGACTGTCCAGGGATCTCAGTAAGCCTCCTATCCGGAGATGAACCCTATGACATCTCGAGATCAATCTGATAATAGAAGCTTAATTTGAGCTAGCTTGTTACGCCATCAAAACTAGTCAGAGCTTAAATCGATGATCCTCATAGAAGATCTTAGTAGGGAAAAAGAAGAAGAAAACCTGGATCGATACGGGTTAATCTTTGATATATGAGCGTTACAATTCATCATGGTTTTAGATACAAATCTTTTACGGATCTAATTTTAAGCATAAGAACATGAACTGCTTCCCGGGAAATAACCACTGGCCCATCAACTACTAGAAAGACAAAATAAACACAGAATCGAACTTGTTGACTAACCAACCAAACTAAAAATAGCTCTTCATCAACAGTTTAGCCCACTTTAATTTTAATTTGTTACAACTTACCAGTGATTGATGGTTCATCGTCGCTGGAACTCATTTGTGAGAATTAAGAAATATTTTCACTCTCTCATCAAACATAACCCTTCCGATTCTATTCTGTTCAATTAACACACGCTCGATACTATTACTAATTCACTACTACTTCTGCCAGAAAGCTTCTCAGGCTGAAAGTGCATATACGCTTGTCTAACCAGAAAAAAAGATCTTAATAGACATTAAAACCCCCCGCCGCCAACCCAAGAAAAGAAAAGAAAAACCACAAACAATTAATTAATTATAACTGCTAATTAATTAACGTTGACCTTCTTTTGATCACTCTTCATCACAATTCTCTGGGTACTCGTTCAAATCAGGTTTCTCTGAAAGTAATAGTCGATTTGCTGGCGAGTTGTCTCCTGGTGATGCATGGAGAGCTGTTTGCAAGGCATCAACTTTAGCCCCGACTTCAGTGGCTTTCTTGCGTATAGAAGCAGCAGACACATCACACAACTCATCTTCTTGGTGAATCAAATCAGGGAAATTAAGCCTAACAGAAGGCCCTCGGAGATAGAAAACGGCTGTGTCGTATGCACGAGCTGCAGCAATTGGTGTTGAGTAGGACCCAAGCCAAATCCTAGACCTCTTGTTTGGTTCTCTAATTTCAGCTACCCACTTACCCCACTTCCTCATCCTTATCCCTCTATATGGCTTCTCCTGGTTTTGTTGCCTACCATGCTTACGCTTCCCTATGCTTGATGTCGGAGTTGAACTTGAAGCACTTGGTGATGTATAACACTCTCCTTCCATGTTTTATTTTAACAACTAAAAGTAGTACTCACTAAGTTAAAAGGTTTGGTATCTAAAAGAGAAAAACAAGAACCCAGAAAGAATCTGGTTTCAATACTAAAAATATATAAACGGTTGCTTCATGGTATTGTGTAAATGTAATTAGAGATGGAGAGGTTAGGCTAGAGTTTCCTGCTTGGCTGCTAGTCTGTCTTCTGGGAGCGGCCGCCACGTTGATCTTCCTTTTAGATAAACCTAAATTTGGCCGACAACTCCATCTCCCAGTCTTTCCTGATTAATATATATATATATATATATATATATATTACATGGCATGTTATTGTGCGTGCAATATATAAAAGTATTATTGAGTTTTTTAGTTAATTTATTTTTGCAATTAGGCTTGGAAGATATAATATAATATATATTTGCTTTTTTTTTTTAATAAAGTAAAATATCTAAAATTTAAGAATAATTATAGATAGGCTAGATGTCTTTATATAGCTTTTTTGTATTTATCAATAAAGGTTGTGTGCATGACTTTTTATATTTATTAATATCATTTTAGATATTTTATCAGATAAAAAAAAATATCAAGTGTCTTCATAAAAAAAATTATGAAGTACAACAGGAATGCATTTTAAAATATATAATGGCTTCTCTACATTATCAACTTTCTGTACTTTATTTATATATATAGATATATCAAGATATGTTGTTGATAAATATAGTTCTTTATTTATGTTCAATCTTATCGTATTAATTTGATAATGTTGTTACAGTAATATCTATTCAAAGTAATATCTATTCAAAGTATCTTTGTACTATAAAAATATTAAAATTTATGTTTTTAGGTATTTTTCAATAATTTTGATATATTCATATCAAAACCCTTTATAAACATTTTAAAATATATTAAATTATTGCATTTTCAATTACAAATATTTTTTTAATAAAAACAAACTACACAATATTATCAATTTAGTATGATTCAATTTTTTTATTTAATTATATGATAATAAAAATAAATATTTATAAGAAAGCTATTGAATAACATCATTTTTTTGTCATTTTTTAATATTTTTATTTTGAGAATAAAATATATATTTTATTAGCATCATGTCTTATTGAATAAAAAATAAAAGCAATAAGAAAAATTATATGCACAAAAAATCTAATTATTTGAATTAAAAAGACAAAATATATATTTTTAATTAAAAACTTAATTTATTTATTCATAATTTTTTTGTTTTGACAAAAAAAATATGTTTTTTGATGAGGAGTATTATTTTTTAAGTAAAAAATTATTAGGGTGAGAGCAAGTTTCAATTAAAAAAAAAATCAATTAATTATTTGCCGCCCCTAAACAAAAAAAAAAGAAAAAAAATACAAGAAGAAGTAGATAATGTATATTAGGTTAATGTATAATTATTTATAAATAAATTGAGAAATCATTTTAAAAACAATGGCATAGTTGAATAATCCTTGAATATTTATTTTAACAAATTGTTTTAAAGAGGATTTTAGTCTAAAATTTTAAAAAGAAAAAAATGTTAAAAGGAAATTTAACAAAAAGGCCAGGGATTTGGACCTAGCCTTTTAGATCTGCTCCCCTAGGTCCTTTGTTTTTATCCAAGGGTTTGTCTATTAATTTAAACTGTGACTGGAAAATTGAGATTTGAATTTTAAAAATTTAAATTTCAACTTATATATTAATTTAATTTAGAAATACTTATAAAAACATCAAATCTCAATTTTCTCTCTCTCTTTTTTTTCGTTTTATTTTTCCTCATGAAATTAGAGTTACAACCGCTACATCATAAAATTACTACTATTGCAACACCAACAAAGTTATGCAGTATGATTGTTCACCAAATCTAGAAATTTCGATTGTTTAATTTATGCATAGAAATAAATGTTAAATAATCCTTTGTAAGCGTATTTTAATTTAATGCTGTTGCAAAAAAAAAATACTAGTTATACAATACTTCCACTTAAAATCATAAGAATTGAAATTTTAAATATACGAGAGTTTATATTGTTATTAATTTTAAAATATATAGAATTAATCGAGGCATGCTCAAATTGATCCGAACATTTATATTAATAAAATTAAATTAAAATTTTAAAAATCATTTTATTGCATCAAGTCAATTATAAAACAGTAGACGGTGGTGGACGGATGGACGGGGCAGGGGAGTGACTTGCCGCTTACGCAACAGCAATCAATCCGCCAATGGAGAATTAAGAGCCCATCTTAGTCTAAAGTTGTTAAATCACCTTTTTTTTGTCGACTCTCCTTTTCATCTAATTAATGTTAGTCTCCCAGTGTTTCATGTATTTTTGTGCGCAAAGTATGATTTTGGTGAGTTGTCATACGTGTAATGGTTCGGAGATTCCACTTTTATATAATGATGATGTGTTTAACTTCAAAGCATTAATAAGGAGTGATAAAGATAAATTAATGCTCTGATAAAATAAAATAAAATAAAATAAAATATATGTGTGTGTAAGAATATTAAAGTCTTAAAATAGAGATGATATTTTCAGCTGATTCGTTCGGTATTTGACATTACCTAGCCTAGTTCGATCAGATTTTCACCTCATTTCAACGAGGTAAAAAAATCTTTTTATTTTATTTTATTTTATTTTTTAATATATATAATTATTATCATAATATTATTTTACAAACCTTGGAAGAATAAATCTAAGTTAATAACTTTGCTTTATAGTTAAAGTTTAATCTATAATTATTTATGTATTATTACCAATAAAATGTTAATCTAGCCATTAAAACACTGTTATATTCTTACAAGGATGAGAATATAAATTTTATTTTCAGGAAGTATATTTATTAGGAGAGGCAACCACGAACCCCAAACTAGACTAGTCTCATCCTTTAAAAAGATGTGAAAATGCATGGATAAAAACAAAAAAAACAATATATGATATAAGAAAATCACGTGAAGGTATTTCAATAATAAATAAAAAAAATCAAAGGGAAGGCACGAATAGGAGCAGCCAAATGGTATGAAAATAATCAAAAGTCAAATGAAATGAAACAAAATTAGGGTTCGAGAAATCCTAATCTGGGATTGATTCAGTGAATATAAGGGGGTAGATTGTCGGTTACAAAAATGTGTAAGAATGCGGCAATTCATGGCTAACCACATAACGCGTTGGATCAAAAGTCAATTCAAGCGTTAAATAAAAATATTGGCGACCTTAAATTTTGAGTTGACAATAAAGAATCTGAAATGAGCATCAAAAATTTGATCAGTGTGTTTAATAAAACTAATTAATTATCATGCACATCAAAAAACGCTAAAAAAAAAAACGCTGATATATATATATATATATATAATCTCAGAATGTGTCATGCTATTGAACATATTTATTTAATTATTTGTTAATATGTTTTTTATAAATTAAAAATACAAATTGAAAGACCAGCTCAAACATAACCCAATTAATATATTTTAAATTAAAATATATTAGAGTTGTCTCGATGTGTTTTGCTTAACCAGCTCAAACACAACCCGGTGACCTTGTTTAAAACTCATTTAGTTTAAAAAAAAAAGTTTCAACTAACCTAGTTGGTACTGGTCATTTATCTCTTTCAATTTCCTTCCTTGTCTCCCTGTTAAGTTTTTATTGGGTTAAGTGGAATGAAATTTTGGGACCATACTAAGAGATATAAAAGAATTATAAACTAAATAAAACAACATCTGATTAGGGACCAATTTTTTTTTTTTAGAAAAAAGCTAAATGACATACTAAAAAAAATAAAATAAAAAGTGATAAAAGAATCAGAACCAAATCAAAAAATAAAAATTTGATGAGGGACCAAATTTAACAAATGATTGGCACTTGCAACGCATTTGTCAGTGTGTGAAGAAGGCCACCGAGTTTGGATGATGCGTGCTATCTCCTCTGAGCTTCGATGATGATCTTTTTTTGTATCACTGGAATCAGCTGAGCAACACAGCCATGACATGGCTTTGATAATCTTTCTTTTTTTTTTTCTCTTTCCTCTCTCTCCCTCAATTTTCACACTGAAAAAAAAAAAAAACTCACAGAATTCTGTTCAGAATGCTTAAAAATCTTAAAATAATACAGCACTCTTAAGTATAGGTTTGGGACAAAGTTTGAACCTGTGTTTTAAAAATCTTAAGTTTTCTTTTTCAAATTAATTTTTATGTGTTTTTAGATTATTTTGACATGTTGATGTAATGGATTTAAAAAAAAAAATTATTTAAAATGAAAAATAATTATTATCACTGCTTCTATAACAGTTCAAAGCAGTCCCTAAATCATGTTATGACAGAAGAACAACGAAACAGGGCCTGGATTTAGTACCATGTTTTATACACAAGGTTCATGTTAGTTTGCGGATGGTTATGTTAAATCCAAACCTTTCCATTCAGATGGTCAATCATTAATCACTTCTTGAAATGCGGGCTGCATAATCCCATCGCAATCCAATTCCTACCACAGATTACAACTCCTGATCACAAGAAAGCAGCTGCAATAAAAAGAAAAAGAAAAAGAAAAATTGCTACTAGGTTGTTGTTCGTGACTAGTCCAATGAACCAGAGCAGTCCAATGAACCAGGTCTCCAATCAGAAAGCTTGAGGTTCTCACCTCTTTTCTTAATCCTTTTCGCCACAGGAACAAAGTCCAAGGCCCTCTTGGATGATTGTGCCTTGCCACTTCATTTTCCAAGTTAAAAGAGGATTAGTTACTTGGTACTGAATCGCTGATATGTCTGAAACAAAAAAATAAAAGAAAAAAAAGTTACCATCATATGTCTAGCTGATATGGCACTGGACAGCTTCAGCTCTCCAATTCATTGAAACATTGAACCTGACCTCCATGGCAGAAAAAAATCTTCAAGTCCTAATCCAACAGGGCCGAAAAGGACCTCTTCTGGTCAAGTGCTCTGAACTTCTGCAATTCTGCTTAATCAATATGCCCTCCTGAAGCAATCCACACACTTTCAAAATCCACCGAATCTTCATGACAGAACTCGTGGGAATCATATTGGCATACGTCATGTTGCTGCTACCGTACAAAGTAGAAAAGAAAATTAATTTAATCCATGGCACATGTTCAGGTTCTGTCTGGTCTTTCTATAAGTCATAGCACCGCGGCTTTAGAGAAACAAGAAAACAGTTGCTTTTAAAAGTTAAAGGCTTTTGAACCTTGTTTTGCTAATTGCTCAAGGGATTTGAAGGTTCAGAGCAGGAACGATATCTTCCCAAACACTTTCAGCAACTGTGTCAAAAGTAATGGCATAAGACCAATGAAGCTTACGGATACAGAACAAGAAAGATTTCTCTGTGTGTGTGTGTGTGTGTGTGTGTGTAGAGAGAGAGAGAGAGAGAGAGAGAGAGAATTTGAGGGCAGTCATGTACCAGTTTGTAAATTGGATGCAGCCGCGTCAACCTTCACATTTAGATAATGAACTGAGCTTCACATTTATTAATTGAACTATAGCCTTGTCCTCATATGGTATATCTATTCGAAGTTTAATAAACAATGAAACACCCCTCAAAACACAATATTCAATCACTATTAAAAAAACCCGCATCTTCTAATTCGATTTCCTCGTATTCACTATCATATAACAGATAATCCTGCTCATCTTCCTCTTCCCCTTCCGAAACGCTGAAATCCTCACGCCAATAAACCCAGGCCTCTCCATTACAAGTTCTTCAACAAACACCCTCCAAATCACTCCCCCCATAATCACCATCCTCCTTCACATCCGTAACCGAAAACAACCCGTCATCCGTTTCCAAATCCTCACTCTTAGCCCTACCTTTCGGCACCAAATCCTTCTCAGTCACCTCTCCATACTCAACCTCAATCAAAGGAACCCACAAATCGGCATGTCTCCCCGATGCTTTATCCCTATCCCCGACTGTCCACAAATTCGCCTCCCTCGCCTTTTTTAAAACTTCCAAAAAATCGGAATCATCTGAAACCAAAACCAACCAGTCCACCCTCATACTCATTGAATGCTCTATTTGTCTCTTCAATGCCCAATCTGCAGCTTGTGGCTTATCCTCCGCTGCCTTCACATAAATCCCAGCTGATCTCCTCAACGCTGCTGCTAATCCGTACCCAACTTTCGGAGTTAACAACTTCCTAACCTCTCCTTAAATCGCTGCCATTTTTTCCCCTTTCAACGACGTCATTCTATTCAACTTCTTCTGTCTTTCCTTCTGGTGTAATTGCTTAAAACGCTTCTTAAAATCCAAATCAGTCGTACATTTGCGCCCAAAAACACCGGAAACATATGGTTCTGAAGGACTTACCATTCCTTTTCTCTCCAAAATCTCCAACTGTTTTGAAGTGAGAGCGAGTTTGTTGTTGTTGCTTGAGGTTAGTAGGGAAGTTGTGGTGGTGTCTATGTTGAAGTGGAGACCCCTCTCGCTCACGCTAGTCAATTCAAGTCAAGTCAAGTCAAGTGCTATAGTTTTTCTCATATTTTGGCGCGTGATTCTCCTTTTTAACATAGGTGTTAGAAAGTTCTGAGAAAATAGAAGATTTTGGAAAATAGCATAGCCAAGAAAATATTCATATTTTAAAAAATCACAGGTGAGAAATATTGTATTTTATGCAAAATTTTAAAATGAACCAGCAGAGAATCCAAATAGAAAAATGATGGAGAAAAAAAAGAAGAGATCTTGGAGGCATAAGTAGCAACAGGAAGACTCGGCCATTTGGATTTTGGGGTAGACAAATAGAACCGGACTTTAATATATTGGTTATGTCGTATTAAGTAAATTGACTCTTAACATAAAAATTTAAAATGGGCTATTGATAATCAAGAATGCCCAACTGGGCTTTCATTTTGTTTTTGGGCCTTCAGCAAAATGTTATTCTTTTGCATTCAAGAAACCAACGCTGTTTCTGTAAAGCGCTGTTCGAATTCAGAACAATTTCAAAACTAAAAAAAAAAAAAGAACAAAATATTTTTAGTTAAAAAATAAATAACAATACTAATATACATATACATGCAAGTCGTTCGTTCCATCAATAACTTGTATATAAATAAATAGATACCGCATTAATTAATTTATTAATTACAAGCTCAAAAGTAAAAATGGGCTGGTCGATTTTTTGATAATGTATATACAGTGGCGCAAAGATCCCCCACCCTTTCTTGCAGAATCAATACATTAACCATTTATCACAGAGTGGGTTTCGGGCATTACAGTGATTGATCAAGAATGTATTAAGTATCTGGAAATTTAGATTCCCTTACCAAATATGCTGCTCTTCTACCATAGATTTCTGGATTTATGTGTGTTTGACCAATTAGTTAAATCTTACGCTGATGCAATTACAACGTTTGATGACATATCGGTCTTGTTTGTTAGTTCAAGATTATACTCTCAGACAACTCTTCAACGTACCAATGATTTGTCCTGTTAACCCTTGTCTGCAACAAGTGTGACAAGATGAGATCAATAGCTCTTACTTTGATGGTTTTGCCTGGTGAATGTCGATCCTGCTGTTAAAAAATAACAAAGAAAGAAAGAAAAGCAAAGCTTTTATTTGCGGTCGATTAACACACTGGTGACTCTATCCTTTTATTGGCTCATCTTTTACATTCCCCCCCTTTCCTTTACAAAAAGCTTTTGCCATCGCCATAGCTCACTTTTCTCCGAGATAATCTTTAAGATTAGACATGTTTTAATGAGTAAAACTCTGATTAATTTACTGGGGATTCTGACATGGTTTCATGTTTATGCAAACATTTGAGTAATGGGAATGGATTAGTTATTATCAACAACCCCCCACCAAAAACCGATAGTGACAATCTTGATTTACTTGCCTCCCGTGCAAGCTTAACAATGGAAAGGAAACATACAGGGGGCATCCACCATGTCCATATATGCCATGAACATAAAGCTAACATAGTAATGCCGTTTTTTAGAGGTAATTCTCATATTTGTTTAACCAGACATTGTTATTCATATTTTTATATATAGAGATTTGATGAGTAAAAAACAAATAGATCAAAATATACCTCCTATCTTTAATAAAAAACTCACGAAATTTATTTTTGGTACTTCTAAGCTTTGACATACTCAAGTTTAATGGTGTATTTTTGGATGTAAAAGTTTGTATATTAGTGTGTAGGTCTAGGGATCAAAAGCCTATATTTATATAACAATAGTCTCATTAAACTCTTAATTGATATATAAGTTTATTGTCATTTAATGTAGAAGTTAATTTCTTGGACCAAATTAAAGTTTATGGAAAAACTGAATCCTTTATTAATAGGGGTTGGTATAGGATAACTTTAACATTCTCTCTCGACCCATAAGTTTAATCTAATGTCTTCACTTAACTCCATCCTTTAACTTTCTTAGAAAACAAATGCATGAATCATGACAATAAGTTTTTTAATATCTAGTTTTACATTTTATGTATTACAATGCATATAATTTGTCAAGTATTATTCTATACGTGGCAATCGTACTCAATGAATAAACCCTATATTTATTTTTGATCCTATATATATTAATTTTCTCAAATAAAGTAAGGTGCAAAAATATAAGCGAACATCATAATAAATAGAATTTATTTAAAAATAATATAGTTTATGTCGCGGGGTGCGAGCGCTGCAACGTCGTCTTGCCTCCTGTGTCAGGTGTGGTGTGTTGTGAATGGTTTTTGGATTTAATCATAAAATTATGATTAATGTTTAGGAGTCGCCATCTAGTATTATGGTCATTAGGAACCCATAGTCTGCGAGAATCTTGGTAAGGGACTGGTTGTGCAAGGAAAATACACATCACCCCTAGTGCACCCTACCTAAGATAAGCTGCATTGTTGTTTGATTTTTTTTTCTATGTCGGGTTTTATTCGTTAGTCTTCTCTAAGATTCAAGGCAGATCTCTCTTCATGAGAAAGTCTCTACCTTATCATGTTAAATCCTAACCGTTCTAAAGTCTGAATTTTAACATCGCATTTATTTACATCTTGTATCTTTAATACCTGAGGATGTACTTTATTGTGTAATTTTACACCCCACAAATATTGAAGTCTACATTTGGACCCTAAAAAAAGGTTGGGAAAACGTTTTTTATATTTTGGCCAAATCCTAATGGATAATTATAAGTTGGTTATGATATCCATTTTGCATTTTAAAACATGAAAAAGAAGCAATTTTTGTTTTTATTAAGATATGCTTGGAAAAATTTTAGAATTTGGTCGTATGCATGAAATAATTTTTTTAAAAAAATATTTTGGAGAAAACTGGATATTTTAATACTAAATTTATATTTTACAGTGTAAATATACAACCTGATATTATGCAAAAATGGTAGAAAAATATTTAAGAAAATCATAATTTTTTTAAAATGATTTTTTGAAAATTTTTGGATTTTTTGTTTTTTTATAATAATAATAATAATAATAATAATAATATATTATTATTATTATTATTATTATTATTATTATTATTACTACAAAATATGTGGGCTGGGCGACACTCAGCCCAAAAAAGGATGGGTCGGTCTCGGCCCAAATATAGTTGGGCCAAGATCAGCCTAATGTAATCTTTCCTCTTTTTTAAGTTAATTAGTTGCAGAACATAAACGATTATTGTTCACGTTCTGCATGCAACCAAATAGTTACAGAAGTTGGAGACGGATGGAGGAGAAGGCTACTGGGTCTATGGTCACGGCCGTGATCAGGAGGCTGAGCTAATGATTCGGATGACGTCGTTGCAAGGAACGATGGAAGAGTTGGCGGTCGGTGGCAGAGGAAGCAAAGGAAGAAGAAGAAAACGGGAGGGGCCGCAGAGAGGAGAGATAAATCGACGATGGCTTTTGGTGGTTGGAATGGCGGGGAGAGAGAGGGAGAGAAAAAACTGCAGAAACGGGTAAAGGGGTTGGTTTTTTGGTTGACTTTGAACTGATTTTCTTCTTGCTCAAGCCATGAAATGCACCCCTATTTATAGGAGGTGGAAGATAAATATTTTGCCTGTAATGGTGCCAAATTGTGGCCTTGGGTTTGGTTTGGAAGCATCACAACCATTGATTCAAAGTGTGCATCGTGCGTTGTCAAATCTGTAGGAAAAAGGTTGCCTGAGTTGGCCTCTTTAGACCAGCGTCGGGGCCGGTGTCAAGTTAATAGGCCTGAACGGACCATACTTGGGGATAGAGGGATGTCTGGTGACCATTTTGGTGCATGTGTTGTGAATTTTGGTGGACATATGAGGCATTAAATACACCTTAAAAACAGCTTCCTGAGCTGTCATTTTCGGGCAAAATCGGGGAAGACAATGAATAGTGATCAGAAGACGCGTCGTCTGGTCCTCTTTTTAAAAAAAAATTAAAAACAGTGTCGTTTTGGGCTGAATTAGGGATTTTTTTACAGATCTTCAATTTAGTCCTCCTACTTTCGATTTAATGCAATGGTATCCCTAATTGAACCTAAACTTTCGATTTAATGCGATGAAGCCCCCAATGAACTTCAATGGGAACCTCGAAGTTACACGCCTATTACGATTTGGTCCTTGGTCTTGGATTTATGCAATTTAACCCCCAATTGACCATTAAACTTTTAATTTTTTCAATTTCACCCCCGGATTTCACCAATTAAGCCCTTATAGTTTGGCGCCTTTTGTAGAGTAGTTCTTGACTGCGAATTTTGTTAATTTAACCTCTAATTGACCCCAAAACTTTATTTTTCTTGCAATTTGGCCCATGATTTCAATTAATTAACTTGGTAAAAATTTAATTTGGTCTTTTAAAATTACAATCTTCTCAATTAAGCTCAAGTTAGGCTCTCAAACTTAATTTTTCACCAATTAGGCCCCAAATAAAACCAATTTAACCAATTTCAAGTATAATTAAGTCCTTGCACTTAATTAAATCCTTTAATTGGACCCAAATTAATTCTTAAACTTAATTAAAATTTAATTTGACCCATGATTAAATCAAATTGGCCTATTAAAAATTTAATTATGTCCTTGGACTTAATTTTTATGCAAATTCGTCCAATAATCATTTAATTTGACTTTAAATTTGCATTTTTTCTGTTTTTGGGTATAATTGGATACAATTAGGCTTTAAATTTCCTTTAAAATTGCAGCTTGATTCATTGGTTTGCTTTCTCCACATTGCCAGCCTTTATTATTATTATTATTATTATTATTTTATTTTTTTATAAAAAAATAAAATTTGAAGAATAAACCAGAATTGAGTTATGACAACTTATACAACTAAAATCACATAATAGAATCAAGTCCTCTTTTCATTACATCATCCTTGAATTTAAATGGTGGCATGCCTTTAGTGAAAGGATCTGCGATAATCAATTTAATACTAATGTGCCCAATGACTTTATTTTCCTTAACATGTTCTATTATGGTGTAAATACGGTGAATTAAAAAGCAAAATTTTGAATAGTAGATCCACATTAAAATGTGAGAGGATGAGAAATGGTGTATGTACGGTGAAGAACTCATACCCTTCAATGTTTATTATTATTATTATTATTTTGGGGAGATAAAATAAGATAAAGCATCAATTATTTTTTGGGCAACATCAGAATCAGAATTAGTGTTAGGAAATGGGTTTGGGGTCATTATTAAGAATATTAATTTTATAACTAGTTATTAAATAAGACTGGTACTTAAATAAGGAAATATTTGAGAGTGTGGTTGCGGTTATTTCAAAGTATTTTTTACTCGGAAATATATTAGAATAATATATTTTTTATTTTTTAAAAATAATTTTAGATATTAGTATATCAAAATGATCTGAAAACACTAAAATAATATTAATTTGAAGAAAAAAATTTTAATTTTTTTTAAAAATATTTTTAAAATATAATAGCAAATAGATACTTAAATCTTTTAAGTTTTTAAAATGAAAGCTATAAAGATCTTCTGGAAATAGCATTTATACACATCCAAGTCCCCTCGTCCGCTTTTTCCCGCGGTGCTAGTCAGTGGCGTCCCCTCATTCTAGCTAGCATAGGTAGCCTTTCGTGAGGCCTAGAATCTATACTCATTTCAAATGAGACAAATTTTCTATATGCAATGAAATCCCCCTAAAACATTAATTTTAAACAAATTATTTTTTCAAATTTTGCCTAACTTCAATTTGAAAGGTAATATCAAACCGGGGGGCGCTAAATAGACTTATATTTTGCATTTTCTTTTATATATAAAGCTAAATGGTACCAAGTTTGTTTTTATTGTCCCATGTTTTACTCTGAATTATAATAATATAGTTTTTTAAAAAATTTAATTTGATATTTAAACTTTGTTTTAGCACAACTGAGCCCAAATTGAAGTCTAATTAAATATTTTTTTGGGTAAGGATTGAATTAAAAAACAAGGACTGAAATGCAAAATAAAAATAACATGGGTGGTGCGTTCAAATTTATTTGTGAACTGTATTTTTATCCCCTATATATTTGCTATAAGATGACCAGTCATTTATATTTTTTAAACTTTCATTTAAATACTGAACTTTATTTCTATCATTTTTCAGTTTTTAGTGGGTGAGATGAAAGAGAAATAATGGGTGGAATTTGGCTTGGAGAAAAAAAAATATCATTTCTGCGATTCTGGCCACCAAAAAATTATCTTTTTGTTTCAAATGGTTCTACATGATGAGGGGAGTTTGACTTGAGTGTTTTTTTACCTTAAAAGTGTCTAAAAAACATCTAAAAAAGTTATCATCTTGGAATTTTATTAAAAATTAAGACATATTTTTATTAATTATCAAGATTATATTTGAATCCATGAAATTAATTAATTTGATTTGAGCTAACTCCTATCCACTTAATTTAAAATTTAACTTAGATAAATAGTTAGGTTACGAAATTTTAAAATTAACCTCTATTAAATCAAGTTGAATAAATTAATTAAATTATCCATACTTTTAATATTTTTTTATATTTTAAAAAATTTATCCGATCAATGAAAAAGTACCGGCAAGCATTCCAGTTGATCTCTAAAGTAGCTGGAATGATGAAGCCAACAGTAGCAAGTTAACAAACATGGGACTTGGGATTAACTGTCAGTCGACAAATAACTACTAGCAATCCTTGTTCCTGATCTGTTTATGTTTTGCTCTCCTTTTTTTTAAAAAAAAAAACTTTTTGACAGTCTTCCATCTTTAATAGTATCGCAAATGCCGCATTTTTCCCTCCTAAAAAGTCCACACGCATACCATACAAGAAAATAGAGTTGGTATTTTGAGCTTGGACATTTGGCTTTATAGAAGTGCTTACAAGCAACCATATCTTACAACCGTGTTTGTTAAGTTTTTTTTTAAATTATAAATTATTTTTTTATATATTTTTAAATCACTTTGATATACCAATATAAAAAATAAAATTTAAAATATATTACTTTAATCTCCTTAACAATCACTTAACCTCTTTCTTTTGTTGCTGAAAACTAAAATGAAACAACATGCGCGTTTTTTAATGAAGGAATACTGTCGGTTTATCCTAGTTAGTTCTAAACTGGACTATAAAGAGAAAAAATAAAAATAAAAACCTCTCTAAAAATCCCAACTTTTCAATTCACAGTTTTGGCACTGTTAATTGCTTTCACCACCCTCTTGCCTCTCTTGAACCAGTCACAAGTCCACGCCTCTAAAACGAATTTTCCTTTGCAACAGTCTTCTTCTTCCTCTTCTTCTCTATAATTAAGATTATTCAAGAACCCACAATTAAACAAAAAAAAAAAAAAGTAAATCGGAAGGAAAAGGAAGAAATGCTCGTGTTGTTGAATGTTTGGTTGCCAGGGGGTGCTGTTGTTGTTGCTTCAATGCTTTTTGCGTTGGTAGTCTGGCGATGTTATTGTTTCAAAGACAGTAGAGGTATTGTTGATACGATAAGAACCAATAGAAGTGCAAGCTTGCAGGATGGGATTGCAAAGCTTCACCAAGGGAGTCTACATCATCAGCCTGATCAATTAGAAACCAAAAGAAGAGGAAATTATTATGTTGTTCGTCGCGGGGTTCTTACAAGACCTTTGTTCAATTGGGCTGATCATCCGGTGCTTATTACCGAAGCAGTCGAAAATGGATGGTCTAGATTTGGTTTTACAAGCTACATGTCATCTCCTTCCACGCGATCATCCCTGTTAGGCTTATGTGCGGCTGGTGATTATGGAAGAGAAACAGATACAGAGATAAGCTGGGAAATTTGTCAAGGATCAGGTGATTTCATGCAAAAGATAAGGCTGAATTCTGGGTTAGAGAAGGTTAATGTAAGCTATCCTTCTCTGTCTGCTGCTTCGGTAATTAGAACTACTTTGCCTTTACCAGGGCCTCCATTAGGGAACTCATCTTTTCCTCAAGAGGCCTATTTTGAGATCACGGTTTTGTATTGTCATAGCAATGATCAAGAATCTGTGGGCAAGGCTAAGGAAGGCGAGAGGGCTAAACTCATTCAAGAAAAATCTAATGGAATAGCAAATTCGGAATCTTTAGTACATGTAAATAGCAGCCACAGAATCAGCAAAATTGAAGAATTGAAGCTTTCTGGTAAAGATGATTGTCAAGGTTCAGCAGTATTGCTATCTGTTGGGCTCACTATTGGAGGCTCTCTTCCTTTGAAACTTCCTGGAAGCTATCCAGGATCAATTGGATTTAACTCTAATGGTTCTCTCTATCTTGAAGGTAAATTAGTTCTCCTTTTTTTTTAAAAAAAAAAACCCTTTAGGAAAATATTTTATTTTTTCAGTTAACAATCAAGTTCTTCAATTAGGGTCCAGGTTTAATAAATTCAAAAGGCTAATCGTGAGTTTGTGAAATGTGGCAACGCATTACCTAGAAGCCTAGAACTGAGAAAAGTTGACAACTTGCTAATTAATAAATCTTCCACCTAAAATATCACTAAAACCAGGGAAAGGTTAATGAGACAACGTCCACTATACGACATAAACCTTGAGTGGTGAATTGATAAGTAGTTGTTTCTTTAAGCTTATACCCTTTTTCAGGGCATTCTTCACTGTATATGTAGTAGGTGTGAAGCTGCTGACCAAATAATTTATGCGGGTTCAATAAAAAAGAGTTATATTACTTAAAGCCTAAATTTATAGCAGTTAAATGCAATTGTTTTTGGTACCAGAAGTTATATGTTCAAAGTAATAGTAATTCACATGGTGTCCTCTCTTTCAGGCACGGAACTTGTGTTTGAATCCGAGAAAGCAGAATGGGCAAGAACTGATAAAGTAATTGGCTGTGGATTTGATCCTAGGCAAAAACAAGTGTTTTTCACAGTAGATGGAGAGCTGCTACATGTAGTTCATTGCAAGTCAGAGGAATTCGGGACACCCCTCTACCCAGCAATTGCAGCAAACAATGACATATTGGTTCTTGTCAATTTTGGACAAAGTGCCTTTAGTTATGCACAAGCAAATGCTCAAAGAACACCAAATCCTTGCTTCATTGGCCCTCTTGCAAAATCCCCTTCTCTGGGCTATGAGGATAGTAAAGAGCTCTTCTCAATGGGAAGAATTGACTCTCAGTGGCTCAATAGAAGCACCACCACTAAGGGCAGTCACGTCAATGAAGCTAATAATCAAGGAGCTTACTTCGATGACGAATCTGAGGCTGATTTATTTGAAATTGTCTTGGATAATGGTACTGGAAGATCTCCAAACACCAGGATTTAGCAGCAATGCAAGAGCATCACTAACCATTTTTTACTGCTGGTTTCCGCTGTTCCGTGTGAGAGTGACATGAATTTGCTGTATGTGGATGGATTTCTCGATGGTTTCAGTCGATACCTTTTGAAGAAAAAAAAAATCCCAAGCATTGCTCTTTGCTAGGTAGTTAAAATCAGAGACAAAAAAAAAAAAAAAAAAACCCTATACTATGAAATGCATAGATAGGAACAGGTTTTTCTTTTTTTAACCTATTGTCCAATGTACTTTATGAATTTGTACAGCGAATATCATTTATATTATAACTTAAAATGCTTGGGTTTTTTTTTTTTTTTTTTTTACTGCAGAGGGAAGCAGTTACTATTCACGCACGCATAAATCATTGTGTGCATTTGTCAAAAATTTATTTTGATCCTTAAATTTTGTTTTTTAGCGATTTAGATATCATTTATCGTTTGTTCAATCAATTAGTGCATATCTATTTATATTATCATTTGATTGAAAAAAATTACTTTAATAAATAAATATAGAAAACACAAGTAGATAAATATCTCATCTTGCGAGATTAAATATTTTGATCTACAACTATCTCTTGATTTTTTTCATTTTTACTTTTAGTTATCATTTATCTTTTGTTTTTTTTTTTATTTATTAACATACATAGTATTCGATTTATTTGATTACATGTATACAAAAAAATTTTTATTTTCATTTAGGATTTTTTTAATTATAAAAACATGTCGAAAAAACAAGTGCATATAATTTCTTTGTTAAAAAAAATCTAACCCACGACAAAACACGGGCCAAGTATCTAGCATTCGTTGATGTCATCGACTTCTTCTTGTGTATTTTAGCAATTATTTTCTCTTTGTCAGTAAGGAGGTGTTTGGCATCACGATTGGATAATATTATTTTAAAAAATATTTTTTTGTTTTAAATTAATTTTTTTATATCAAAATTAAATTTTAAAAAATAATAAAATTATTTTAAAATTTTTTTTAAAAATAATATTTACCGCATTACAAACACCCCTTCAAGGAATACCTAAATGCTGTGCTCTATAGTCATCCGGTTATTTAATGCCAGAGGAATAGCAAATCAGGAACACCGGGAATCATTGCGGGGCCTATTGTTCTAAAAAGTAAGCAAGTACTCCGTCAAAAACCACTAAATTAAGCAAATATAATTGGAAGATGGGAAACAAATGCTGATTCTGAATGGTGAGCTTCAGGAAATAAAACTAGCATGCGTTTATGCTTCAAAAAGTCGTGAAAGGATGGATAAAAGGCGCAAAGATGAGATGCCTTTTTTTTTTTTTTTTCCTTTCTCCTTTTCCTTTTCTCACCTTCGTTCTTTTTGGGATTGCTCAAATATAAGATGCCTAGCTTTCCAAGAACCGGCAATTACTTGCAAGTTTGAAATTGCATCTTGCTCGCCTGTCGTTGCCCTTCTAACCCCACATTTTCTTTTTGTTTCGTGCGTTTTTTTTTTTTAATTAGAATTTGAGGTAGATTACGTTAAAAAAAAAATACACAAGTAAATATTATTCTAGCGATGTGTATTTAGTAGCTTCTTTTAATGAAGAAGGTTGGAGTTTCATCTCTCTAATTTATTGGTTATTATTAGATGATGCAAAAGGGCTACTCCACTGTGTACATTTTTTAAATTTAAACTTGAGATACGAAGGAAGCTACCAAATACACAAACCACTAGGCTATGCTTACCACTAGGCTATGCTTGTCTAAAGATACAAATCGTGTTTTTAAAAAATTAAATTTTTTTTATTAAAAATGAATTTTTTTTATGTTTTGAATTGTTTTGATGTGCTAATCTCAAAAATAATTTTTTTAAAAAATAAAAAATATTATTTTGATGTATTTCGACACGAAAAACACTTTGAAAAACAACCACAACCACACTTTCAAACAGGCTAATCATTGTTTGTTTCCGGATGTATTTTTGAAAAAATTTGCTGCTAAATCTTGGTAAGCTGATAATTTGGTCGTGGACAACACACAGAAGATTATCTTCTATATGATTGTTTCCTAGTGCTCGTCTTTGGCATTCTCCGCACTCCCTTCCCAGAATTCTCTTGGGTCGTGTCATCCTTCAAGAAAGAAAAATTTAAAGGGACAATTACGTTAAAGGTGTTATTATACGCGGGGTACTATCTTTATTATTTTTAGAATAATTATTTTTATTATATTATTTTTTATTGTTAAGAATTTTTAGGTTCGAGAAATTTTGAAATAGTCCAACGCGATGTCTAATGAAAACAAGTGTAGTTTTTTATCCAGATATTAAATTAGGTTAAAATTCTACTATATAGTCATAAAGGCCTAATTATATAAATATTGATGGCTTGCCAGCTATTTTTATTTTCAAGCCCAATTTAGTCCTGGAAACAAATGTTTCAAAATTTTCTTTATTTTCCTTGTTTTTGGATTTTTTTTCTATTTAGATCATGAATTTTTCTTTAATTAAGATGTTTTTTTATTTAAATAGTCTTTCAATATATTTTTCTTAAGAAAGAATTGATAATAAACAAAAAACTTTTCAAAAATTATCAAAGTTTCAGAGTTTTATCTTCAGCTAAGAGCCGTAAAGGTTTGAGAACCTTAATTTTTTCTCTATTATTTAGGATTGTAAAACTTTAGAGATTGAGGAACCTTATCTATGTCATGTGTTGTGTCAATTAGTTTCAAAGCAGTCTAGTATATTCGATGAATGGTAGCATTGGCAACTTCTTCTCATTTTCATGATGCAAGAACGGAGATCGTCTAGGGCACCATGAAGGCTTAAAAGATATCAAAACTAGCCTTACTATAAAGATTTTATTTGGGGAATAAACTTAACTGAATGATTTGAACTGCGATGGATAGGTGTAAACATGAATCATGATGATGAGAGGCACATGCTTAAAGACTTGCCTGGTGGCAAACCAAATCCTATATCTTTTTTTGCAAACTTATATAGGCATCATGCCTATTTTTAAACTGGTGAATATGATATTTGATGCATTAAAAACTCAGTTAGCAATAAATCTTTTCACTGACACGCTACTAAATTTAAAGAAATTTCTTTCTTTGATGGAAATTTCTTTATTTTTCTTAGTTTTGAATTTTTTTCTCCTATTTAGATCATGATTTTTTTAATTAGATGTTTTTTCTTGTATTTAAATAGTCTTTCAATATATTTTTCATAAGAGAGAATCCATAAGAGAGAATTGATGATATATAAAAAACTTTTCAGAAATTATCAAAGTTTCAGAATTTTGTCTTCAGTTAAGAACTGCAATATAAGGGTTTGAGAACCTTAATTTTTTCTCTATTATTTAGGGTTGTAAAACTTTAGAGATTGAGGAACCTTATCCATACTATATTTTGTGTCAATTAATGTCAAAGCAGTCTAGTATATTCGATGAATGATAATGTTGATAACTTTTTCTTATTTTCATGATGTAATAATGGAGGTCGTCTAAGGCATCATGAAGGCTTAAGAGATAACAAAACTAGCTTTACCATAAAGATTTTATCAGGGGAGTATTTCATAATAGACTTAACTGAAGTGTAAACATGAATCATGATGATGAGAGATACATGCTTAGAGACTTGTCTGGTGGCAAACCAAATCATATATCTTTTTTTTGCAAACTTATATGGGCATCATGCCTATTTTTAAGGCAGACCTAAAAAAATATCAAATAGCTTGGAACACATAATTTGGCTAGATAACTGGAAAGTATAGACAAAGATCATGAAAAATGAAATGGACATACATGAAGACTTATTTTAAGGCAGACCTAACGTTAAACCTATTCTTCAAGTTCCACCTAGATAACTACTTGTCTATGCGAAGGGTTTTGGTCAAAACAAACTTGATAAGGGTCGTAAATCTTTGGCATATCATAACATATCATTATAACCTGAGAGATAACAAACAAATAAGTTTCATGTAAGAGAAGAAGTCTTTACCTTTAATGGGTATTTGGATAGAATAGTTTCTTAATTGAATCGCTAAATGTAATAAGATTAAAGAATATACGAATTTCATAGAAGAGGACATGATGAAACAAGTCTAGTATACATTGAAAAAGATGAGCTTTTTTATGGTTAAAGTTTCGAATGGATGAATGATTAAGAAATGGGAGAGAGCCTAATACATCATGAACATATACAAGACATATGTTATATGATAGATTCATTCCTTATGGTTATGAACAATATTTATTTCAGTGATATCAATATTATTTACTAGGAAATAGATCTACACATAATATAATGTTGAGTTTCAAAAGATAACAAAATATAACCACCTTCAGAAGATATAGGTTCAATAGGTTACAGGGTTTTTTTAGGGGATTGAAACTAGTAATTTGAGGTAAGATTATAGTGTAGGTGTTATTTATAATCGTAAAGGTAAGGAGTATAACATTGAAAACATATGTTGTTGAAAGAGAGGTTCACGTAGAAGCCTTTCGATGTTGTCGATGCACGTGATAAAGTTTTTATTAAAGAATTAAAACAAATTAAGATAAAAGATATTAAAAATTCGGCAGTGTTAAGAGTTGAAAAAAACCAAAATCAATGGTTTTCAAGGTTAAGATGAATCTGAAGTCTTTAAACATGTATGGGATAGTTTAGTCAATTTGTCAAATTTAAAAAGTTTTATTGGCCGAGAATACAAAGGGTATTTTTTTAAACTATATCAGGCAACCATAATTTGGATCAAACTATAGGATGTTAAATGTAATTTTTTCTTTAGTTTTTCTTGTAATTGTAATGTAATTATAACTGTAAGGACCGAAATGTAAGTTACGAAGAATGAAATATAGTTTAGGCCGAGGACTTCCCTGCTGGTCATACGGAATGTCAAAAGATTGTCAAAAAATTGTCAAAATATCAGGAACATCAGAATCGGACCTTCCGTGACTATTTGTCGCTCATCCTATAAACAAGCCGAAGCCGGTGACAAACTCACAATCTTTTGAATTCAGCAATTCTCTCAACTACTCAAATCCTTCACTTCCCTTTACCTCTCCGTTGGCAAGGTCTCTCAATTCGTTATCGATCATGGATTCAGAAGAAAAACAAATTCATGTAATGTTCCTTCCCTACCTGGCACCAGGCCACATGATGCCAATGGTGGACATGGCTAGGCTATTAGCCGGAAATGGATTAAAGGTCACCATAATCACCACCACCATGAATGCCACTCTGTTTAAGAATGCTATTGATCGGGATATCAAATCTGGTCGACAGATTTCGTTGGCAACTCTCCGTTTCCCTAGCATAGGAGCTGGTTTACCTGAAGGCTGCGAAAATTTATCCTCCACAACGACCCCTGAAATGACTTTGAAGCTGTTTCACGGCATAGAATTGCTGCAACCACATATTAAAATGATCTTGCAGAAGCACCGCCCTGACTGCATTGCGTCGGATTATCTCTTCCCATGGACAGTTGATGTTGCCATTGAACTTGGCATACCGAGGCTTGCCTTTAATGGCAGTGGATTCTTCAATCTTTGTGTTGCAAACAGCATTGATTGTCATCGACCTCACAACAATGTCACATCTGAGACAGAACAATTTGTCATCCCAGGCTTGCCAGACAAAGTAACCATTACAAGATCACAACTACCGGATATTGTCAAAGGCGAAAACGAAGTTTTCTCTGCTTTGTTTGATAAATTGAAGGAGGCTGAGAGGAAGAGCTTTGGAGTGTTGATGAATAGCTTTTATGAGTTAGAACCAGCCTATGCTGATCATTTCAGAAAAGTCACTGGAATCAAGGCGTGGCACTTGGGTCCTGTATCTCTGTTCAATAGAAATGCTGATGATAGACTAGAAAGAGGTGGCAAGACTTCAATACGTAAACATAGCTGCCTGGATTGGCTGGAATCCAAGAAACCAAAGTCCGTTCTCTACATTTGTTTCGGAAGCCTGACCAGATTTAGCAAGACTCAAATATCAGAAATTGCTAGTGCACTTGAAGAGTCGAGGCACTCTTTCATTTGGGCTGTAGGAAAAATCCTGAAATCTGACAACGAAGATAACAACCTGGATCGGCAGCAGGACTGGTGGCTGCCAGAAGAGTATGAAGACAGGTTGAAGAACAGTGGCAAAGGATTGATTATAAAGGGATGGGCCCCGCAGCTGCTAATACTGGAGCACCCAGCAATTGGAGGGTTTTTAACTCACTGCGGCTGGAACTCTATTCTTGAAGGCATTTGTGCCGGTCTGCCCATGGTCACATGGCCAATTTTTGCAGAGCAGTTTTACAATGAGAAGCTCATAACTCAGGTGCTTAAATTAGGAGTGCCAGTTGGCAATGAGACTTGGAAAGTGTGGGCAAATGAGGAATCACCATTGATTAACAGAGACAAAATAGAGAAGGCAGTGAGAATTGTTATGGGTGACACAGATGAGGCAATTGAGATGAGGAAACAGGCAAGTAGACTAGCAGAATTCGCGAAGATGACAATTGAAGAAGGCGGATCGTCTTCTAATGACTTGAAAGCCCTAATTGAGGACATCAGAACGTACAAACACGCAACAGGACGCGGGGAATCAAGGTGAACCACTCAGCCCCTGCAGCAAAGAAACAAGGGGCTAACCGGTACAATGACTTCCAAGTCGTTGTTTGGTCGACTCTAATACAGTTGTAGAAACCAAAGGAATATTGGACAAGCTTTATTGTCAAATACAAATAAATTGCAGAATATCGTATGAACATGGGACCACACCTTAATGTCGAAATATGCACAGTAGAATTAAATAGTCCTCTGATTTAGTCAAACTAAATAAATCAACGTGAAAGCTTCAAGCAATTGTGAATTTCTGATGATAAGCATAAAAGATCAGGGAACAGCATTTTGAAAATACTTTTAAAAAAATAAAAACTTTTTTATTTTTTTCTTCAAATTAATATTTTTTTAATATATTATATCAAAAATAAATTTTAAAAAAAAATTAAAAAAAAACATTATAAATAAAAAACACTTTAAAAAACAAACACTACCAAACTCCCAAACAAACTTTTAATCTAATCAATATCGCTTTTAATCTAATCAATGTCGCTTCTGGTTAGAACTCGGCAGCTTCGGCATTCTTCTCCCTTTGCCATCCTAGAAGACACAAACCACCTCCCACAAATACTATTAAGTCAATTTCCTTCACTGGTTTCGCATGAACCTACTCTAACATCTAAATCAAATTTTATTTAATGATATTGCATGCTTGGAAGTATATAATTCAATATCATACACGCTCTCATATATATAAAAACATAGCATAGCTTACACTTGCTTTAACCAATTCCAGCAGCATCAGTCACGTTTCCCTAGCAACCCTTTTCCACATATCGTGCTGTTTCGCTGGAGGCATAAATAACAATCTTAATGGGCAATCAAGATGGGTTTGATACTCAACAGTTGTCTTGTTGCTAACTTGCAATGCAGGGAGGATGTCGCAAAGCATGACTAAAAAACATCCTTTAATACAGAAATGGGAAGCGTAACTATAATTCACAATTAACTAGTACCCATGCTAAATCACTCTGCTACTTAAATCAGGCTTGGACATATATGATGGGATCTAACTAATAAGTTGCAGGCATGGTGAAGCAACTATTGCATCAGAGCGTAGGTGGGTATAGCTTTGCTTGTTGGCGCACCCTTCTCCTGTACTCAGCAGGGTCCTGCAAAGTCAGATCCCTGTTGCTTAATACAGAAATTCGATATGGAATGGATCAAATCAAAGCTGATAATAGAGGTATAGAGATAAAAAAAAAACCTGGACAAAAAGCTGATAGCCATCAGTTTGTGCAGGATCAGAAGGATTTGGTTGATCAAGCAAATCCTGAATGCCAATTAATATTTGCTTCACAGTAATGGCTGGTCTCCAGCCCTAGAAAAAAGATTGCAGTGTTTAGAAACTCTGTGCTACATAATATGTGACATATGAAAGAGCGAGCCAACTACTTACATAGTCTTCATTGAGGATAGATAAGCAAACAGTTCCTGAAGGGTAGACATTAGGGTGGAAGAAACCTTGGGGGAACTTGCACTTTGGAGGTTTGCTTGGGTAGTCCTCACTGAAATGAAGAGTGAGGGGAAAGTAGCCACCCTCCCAATCAGTCTGCATATTAAGGACATTATCATTCAGATGATCTTTCAGCAACCACGCCATGCTGACTTTTATGGAAGTGCATTTCCAGAACACCTAGAAACTAGAAACAGCTCTTGCTTTCTTTGTAGAAGGGGGTGGAATGATTATGTAATGAGGTCAGCAATGAACATATCAATCTCCAGATGAATCAAACCAACCCCAAACACAACTTAAAAAGGTTAAGATAGAAATCATGACTCAGGCCCTCTCATAAAGAATAAAAAAGCCAATTGATCTGCACAATACAAGAGCTTTGACCTAAAAGCATCTCCCACTTCTTAAGTCCTCCCATATTTTCCAATCTTATACAATGTCTCTGAGAATCTTGAAAATAAATTCTAAAGTGGGGCATTGAGTGATGTAATTAATATTCATTTTTCAAACTTAAAAAAAGTAAAGGGTTCAGCAGCCTTAAGCTGCACAGAACTGTCCACGACCAATAGGGACAGTGACATGAATGCCATTTCTACGCTGTAAGTTCAGCCGCTAGGGGCCTTAAAAAGGGAATGAGAAGGAAAACAAAAGGGACCATCAAGGCATTGCAACTCCTATATGAAGAAACCCATTCCTCGTAAACTAAAAACATAACAAAAATCGAATATTAGATGCTCATATCAAACCAGAACATGAAAACACTTCATTTAAACCCAAAAGAAATCCTATGGAATGTAGTTTTTGGCGCAGCAACCAAAAAAAAAAGAGGTTGGCAAAACCTCACACTATTATACCAATTTCCTAATAAATAAGCCTCCCCCTACCAAATACCCCAGTTGACTTAAAACTTTTTATTATTTATCTGTCCCCAATTATATAATCATAAATCCTAAGTGATTCGAACAATCTCAACTACCCTTGCGATAAACAAGTCTAATTACTATACAAACAAATCAGAATTCAAACTCTGGTGTCATGAATCGAAAAGAAATGGTGAATCCCATTAAAATTCACGCCAATTTGATACCAAAAAAAAAAGATAGAATTTTTTAAACAAAAAAAAAAAGCAAGAGAAAGATAAAGAGAGGGAAACAAAATTACAAACCCCGGGTTTGCCAGGTATAATGCACTTCCACATCATCAAATCTAGAGAACCATCTGGAGCATTATCAGGCTTAGCCACAAAACCCTAAACCAAAAAGAAAAAGAAACACAATATAAGACCCAATCGAAGACAGAATAGATGTTAGAGGGGCAAAGATGGAAGAAAGAGAACATACGTGAGGGTGATTCTTACGCCATGCCTTTCTCTCTTCAGCAAGACGACCACGAGCTATGCCTCCTCCTGACATGATCGATCTCTATCTCTGTGCAGAGACTGACTAACTGTTTGATAAATGGCAGTATGTAATTTAGAGTGCTTTTAACGCGACCTGGTTTTTAGATGACCGACCGACAGTTCATTTATAGCTTGCAAAGAAAATGAAAGGGGATTTTGTTTCTTTGGTTGACTTTTGGTAGCTGAGTAGGAGGCCGGACGGACTCCTCGTTCATTTTTATTAATATTAGGACTCTAATGGCTGTGGCCCTCTGTATTATAAATACGTCCAACCAAACTAAGCCCACATACAACTAAGCTTAGCTTATGTCACTGGGCCTTCCTATTTCCTAATCTCAACAGGCCGACTATCCGTCTTTGATTATTCCGGCTTGGGAGTTTTCGGCATCAGTCCAAGCCCGGTAAGGTCTCTCTCGTGGAATGTATATCCTCTTTGATTATTCCGGCATCTTTATATATATATATATATATATATGATCCACAAATGATATTTCTTTTCGCAATGCAAGAAATGATAGAATAAGAAACAAACTTCCTTGTTCCCTAAACCAACATTTGAAAGGTCAAGCTGTGTTTATCTTTGATTATTCTTGAATTTGTTTCCTTGTTACCTAAACCAACATTTGAAAGGTCAAGCTGTGTTTATCTTTGATTATTCTTGAATTTGGTGTTGAATGCTATAGATGTAAACAATTCTGCACAAGTTTCTGCTGGTCTGTGTGTTGTAACTCACCAAATCTAGGGTTAGATTAGCATAGCATAGCTCTGAAGGATTCGAAATTATATATATATATATATATATATAAACTAATTCGTGGTGATATTACTTATACACAGAGAGTAAACTCATGTGGATTTCAATAGTGTGGTGTGTGTGGCTGGGAATTTCATTTTTTATGGATCGACGGGTCTTGGATGATCAGCTGTTGTTGATTGGTGGATCTATCTTCTTTCTTGGGGGTTGTCTAGCTCTGTACTATTTTCAAGGCGTGTGAAATTTGCTGGGTGTTTGGTTCTTTCATACATCGGCTTGCTTTGTGATTGGCTAGGTTGTTGCTGTGTTGTTGTTGTGATGGTTTCCAGGCATGGCTTTCTTTCATACATGGGTTTGGAATTGACATGCAAGTTGTTGTCATTATCATGATTGTGCATTAAATGCACTCTTCCACTTTGTGTTGGTTTGTCATTAATCATGACTTGGGAGAGCTGCGGTTTTTGGCTTGGACATGATATGTTTTTTCTCTCATGAAGTTTGGTTGGTGTTTCAAGTTGGTTGGTCTCTCTAGGAACTGTTCATTCCCGATTCTCATGAAACTAGATGCGTTTTTTTCCCTTGCTCATTCTTTAGCACAATTTGTGTTTGTCATTTTAGTCTTATTCTTCAGTATTTTCCTACGCAGCTAGGCTGCACCTTTTTTAAATTCAATTTGTACATGATTTATAGGCACCCCTCTCATTTTGATTTGAAGTTGGTGTGAGATAGGCTTGGTGTTTTTGAGAGAGGCCTTCCCAACCATTACTCTCAACTCTTCCACTGTCAATATTTTTCCCAATTGCAGTTCCCTGGTAGGTTTTTGTTGTTTTAACAGTTTGTTTTAATTTCCATCTTTTGTTGTTGCTTTTTTCGTATTGGGTGTGTTTTTAAATTAATGTTTTTGGTTTTTTTTTTTTATACTCAGTTGCTCCAAGTTCATCATTTCATTACTGATTTGTTTCTGCAGCTTCTTGCTTTTTCAGGAAATATATTATTCCAGTTGCTGTCTCTCTTCAATCGGTTATCTGTTTTTTCCTGCAATTTTTCCACATTGTTCTTATCTTTACTCTTTGTTTTTGTTTCTTCTCCCTTTAATGTGCTTTTGGCTCTATGCTTTTTTTATTTCTGAGTTTTTAGTTGTCTCAGATGGTTCAGCTGGTGACTGTTTTTTTTGCAGTGTGTTGCCTCTGCGTCGGTGCCCTTGGTAACCTATTAGGTTTGCGAATTCTTTATCTTATGTAACTCACTTCATTCTTTCACTTGCATCTACTATATTGCCTTGCTTTGTTTATTTTCCAATATGGCTTTTGTTTTGTTTTCTGCCATTGCGCTAAATTGTTTTGGGTGTATATCGTTCCCTGTGTTGTTTTGTTGCTTCGATTTAAGGATGCGTTGTGTATTTTCTTTCCTCCTTTGTTAAATGGCTTCCTTTTCTGCCTGTGCTGCTTTCCCAGTTACTTTTGCTTTTCTTCTTGCAAATTACTTTGCTTTTCCACCCTACATTTTTTCTCTGTCATTCTTTTTTGGTTGGCTTCTTATTTATATATTGTTGTCATGCGCTTTGATATTTTCCCTCAAGGTTAATTCTTTGTCGATCTCTCTGGTCGCCTTTTTATGGATATTATCATTGTGTCTTTCTTTCTCTTCCACAGGGCCTTCTTGGTTAGGAGCAAGGTTGTCTTACTGGTGGTCTCACTCTTTTCAGAAGAGCTTTAACAACTGATTGTGCCTTACTCGGCAAGTTTCTCTTTTTCAAGGTGTTTTAGGAACATCGCCATGTCATCTCTGTGTTCGTTTGGCTTCCCAAATCTTTTTTTTTTGGTTTTGTAACAGCCTTTCATACCTTCGTTTCAAGGGTGCTTTTTAAGACCTTACCATTTGTTTCGTGTTGGTCTGTTCTTTTTTATGTCATCCTTCTCTTTGCATTGAATTTGGTTTGGAACCTATATTTATTTTTCTTTTTGTCATCTCTGTGCATGCTTCTGGTCTGAATTTCTGGTGGCTCTCTGACTACTCTATCAATGATTTGTACCATTTGCGCTCACCTTGAGTGCTGCAAGGTTTTCTCATTTGGTTTAATGCCTTCTTTGGTAGTTTTCCTTGCATTGATATTGTGTGTTTGCATCCCTTCCTGCTCCCCTTCCCCTACAGTCGATTTGGTTACTGTTATGCTCAAGAGATCCTCCTTGATGCATTTGGCTTTTGTCTTGCGTAATAAACCAGCCTTTACATTCTTTTTTAATATAGTTTTTTTTTTCTGTCCCTCTGCCTTGCAATTTCCAGTGCTGGGCTGGTTTGGTTTACTTCTTCGATACTATTTGGTTTGGCTTTGCTTCTCTTTTAGAAGCCTTTCCATCGTTTCGGGTGCAGCAATATGCCTCTTTTGACAAATCTTTTTTCCAGATTCGAGCCTTGTTTCAATTTTTCTTTTTTGTCTTTTGTTATAACAGGGATTTAGTTAGTCAAGGCTATTAATCTAGCCTATGTGTCCAGTTTTTTTGTTGGAGTTTTGCTTGGTTCTTTTGTTGTGTTGCATTCTTGGCCAAAAATGGTGAGTGATGAGGATAAAAGAGGGCATGGATCAAAAGAAAATTGGTAGCTTACCCGGGCATGTGTGGTCAATTAGATGAATTAAAGCGGCTGTGTAAATAGATTAAAAGGCTGAGTCTCAACTGGGGTGCAAGGAGAAAAGAAAAAAAGAAAGGGAGGGGGGGGGGGGAGCAGATGGTTGACACTGGCCCTCTCATTTTCCCTCATTCTCTCACATCGCTTCTGCATAATGTCCCCAGCTTTATTAGACATGGCTGGAAAAGCTATAGCCAGTCCCTTATTCTCTCTTATTTAGTCTCATGTTCAAGAGAGCAAAAAGAAATAAGAGCCACAGGCTAAAGCAAAAACCTTCTGATAACTCTAAGCGTTTTTATCCCTTAGTTTTTTGTGTCGCTTGCATTTACACGCAAATGCAAGCATTCTAATTTACTGGTTGTGGTCCTGGATTTTATTGTGTTTGGATATTTTTTGCTTTGATGTCTAGGTTGTTCCAACCCGTACAAGGTGACCCATACTATGCAGATAATTATTTTTCCTTCCCTGCTTCTCGTCTTGGTTGCTTGATTTTTCTTTTTTTCTTCAGTCTGTTAGTTGCTTCGTTCTGACCTGAATTGTGTTCCCCCCTTGACACTTCTTTTGTTCATTTTTTCCTACTGTTTCAAGCATTCAATTAAGTTTCTTTATGCCTTTTCCCTTTGGTTTGCTTCGTTCTGTCTTATGTTTATTTGGTAATGTTTTAGAAGCTTACTTTTTTTCTTTTTTTGTGCTGATTTCCTCACGTGGGGGTCTGCTGCAAGCAGTCATGCATCTCACCCGCAAACACAGTCCTTTCGCACACCAAATCTATGATACATTCATCAGCACTTGCTTTGCACAATTGTTTTGTGATGTTCCTGGAATTAGTCATCTCATTTGCTTTGCTTTTTTGATAAAACAATGTTGATTTCAACTACTTTTGCTTGCTTACGAATTGGTTGTACTTGGCTTTTCCTGTTTTAGCTGCTTCCTTGCTTCTACCCGAAGCCTCAGCATCATCGATACTCAAACCCACCTAAGCTTTCAATCTCCTCTGACTTTTGCAGGGGCAAACCCACCACTGCCTTCTTATAGTGTGCATGCTTGCTAGCATTTTTATTTCACCTACAATAATGCTGTGCAACAAATGTTTTTTATAACTCTTTCTGTTTGCTCATGTTGTCCTCATCAACTGCATCCAGGAACCATTTTGCTAGTGGTGGTGGGTGCTAATCCCAGGAGCCCTTTCGGTTTCGTCATCGATTGATGTGACAATTAACACTTATTTTTGGATTGGATCTTCTGTTCGTTTTAGCACACTCATGACTTTGTCTTCCTTTTGCTGCTGAGCTCTCATGCAATGCTCGGTTTTCACTATTTTTCCACTTCGTACCTACTCCCAATAGAGAATGTTCTTCCACCTGCTTCTGCCTTTAAGAGCGTGTTTGGCAGTGTGGTTACGGGTGCTTTTCAAATAACTTTTCATGCTAAAATGCATGCCAATGATGTTTTTTCATTTTTTAAAAATTATTTTTGACATCAGCACATCAAAACGATCCAAAACGTACAAACCATATTAAATTTTAACAAAAAAAATATCAAATTTTTTGAGAACGCAGCCGCAGCCACGTTCCCAATCGTTACCTAAGTTGTAGCCCTCACGTTTGCTGTTGTTACCCCTTGCTATGCTCTGTGTTTCTATCCTATTGCTTTACTGTTGCAAATTGTGCATTCACGTTTGCTGTTGTTACCCCTTGCTATGCTCTGTGTTTCTATCCTATTGCTTTACTGTTGCAAATTGTGCATTGAAGTTGCTTTTTTCTTCAGCACCTCTTGCTTGCTTGGCAGTATTAATTGCAATAGCTTTTGTTTTTTTGGGTGCAGGAACGTTAAGGACCTTTTACAGTCGGCTATTGAGGTCCGATCATCTTTGCTGGGGTCTCTGTTTTTTTTTTTTTTTTCTCCTTTGACCTCCTCCCTCGAGGCAACTCCTTCCTTCTTAAAGAAGTCCTCCACGCAGCAATCCCAGCCCGGGCTTCCATTGTTTTTCACCTGCACTGCACTCTTTGCCTTCTGTAAAAAATATTTATTAATTAATAGCCATTGTTGCTGCTTTGGTTCATCTTGCTACCTTCATAAAGGATTAAAGCCCTATGCATTTGCTTTGGCGTAATGGTCCTCTTATGCTCATTTTCTGCTTGCTTTTTGCCTAAATTAATTTGTTGTTGGCAGCTACATAACTTGCCTAACAACAATTTGCACCCCAAAGTTTTTCCTATCGTTCTTTTCATGTTCACTCGAACTTGATTAAGATAAAATCCATTGTAGAGGTTTGAAAACACCCCGCAGCGGAGCGCGGGTCCGTATCTAGTGAGTGGGTGTGTGTCTATATCAGTTAGGATGTCGATGGTATATCTAAAAAAAACCCTCCAAGCAAACATCCATCATTGGATGAAAGAACTGTGTATTAAGAAAACAAAGTGACCTTGAATTTTTTTATGCATGGAAAATAATTTTGTGATTGCCAATGAAAACACGAGAAAAGAAAGAAACGGCCCATGAGAGCTGGGACACTTCCCCTTTGTGGGACTCTCCACATTACAATCATGAACACCTCTGATTTGATGGGATTGGTGACTGGATATAAATCGAGAGGAGCCAACCCCACTAGAAAACAGGAGATCGACAACACTTGTATATCACCACTTATAGTCCAACTCTAGAAGCAATGACCCCAATGCGCATGATGAACAATAGCAATCTTGCACATGCTGTGTTTCTACAATTCTAAGCTTATTAGCTTTTGAGCCAATGGATAAAGATAGTCAACAGCTATATGGGTATAGCAGTCTTTACCAAGACGATACACGATGGAAGACACAATTGAAAGAAGCATACAACCCATAAATATTTGATAATTTGATTGCATATTCCATTTAGAGTTGACAAGAAGAGGGCCGCAGTGGTAATTATGCCATATCTATCCTATGCTTGAAGCCTTGCAAAGAATATCATGTTGATTGACTACTTGAAAGAACGTGCACTGATTAGCAGAACTGCGGGATTGGATTGTAAGATAGTCCACATTGATTTTAATAATGAGCTTAATAATTGTAGTTAATAAAGGGGAGTTGTTACCGAGTCTGACAGAAAGAAAGGCGACAGAAAGATGGTGGAGCTTGGATAAAAAGAAAGAACTAGGAATATAATGCTGTGATGAAATTAAAGGAGCTGAGAGCATGTGATGCGAAGTTCCACATGGGGTAGAATGCAGAAGAAGGAAAAAGAGAGAGGCAGAGGATGGAGGGGTGGGAATAAAGAGATCACAGCTTGCTGCAGAAAGTAGCTATTCCTCTCTGAAATCCAAGAGGAAAAGCTACTGCAAAATTGGATAGAATACGACCCCAACTCATCCAATCATTCGGCTTAATTCCCTCATGGCCTGATGAGAATTATGTGTCGGGTTAACACTCTAATTTAAAGGTGTTTTTATGGCCGAAAGTTGATTATCCACTTTAATTATTATATACACATGTTCGTGGACAAGAGAAGGGAAGGAAATTTGCGTTATGGAAGCATGTTGGCTTACATGATTTGTCAGGATAAAAGATTATCTAAATCTACGAGTATATATAAGAGGGACCTTGCCACGATTTAATTTATCATGACATTATTCTACTTGTATCATGCCAGCCATATAGAGGTGAGGAAAAAAACAAGAGTAAGATTTCAGTCCCTGCAGGCCATTGCTGGTCAACATATGAGATATCCTAGCTACCTTTAAGTTGGGGAACAAGATTTTGGTGTCTCTATGCAGTACATAGTGAGTGAAGATTTCTATTGCGATGATTTTGCTGGACTGGATGATTAGCAAGACCGTACCACATATCAGGTCAAGATTGCCTCTCTGTACTCTCAATACGGATCACGCGCCACTACATTGGCTCCAGACATGTCTCGCCAGGGACCAAACAACTGGTAATCCATGCAGAATACAGAAAACAACAGAATACGGAGCCGGTTCCATCTACGTTGTAGTCAAAGAGTCATCATTCATTGCTTTAGGGTTCAAACTCTTTCCAGGTCGGCTTAATCGTGGGAGATTAAAAGTAACTTAGTTAGTATTGCTAAACACCAACTGAATTGCCACGACAAACTTAATCCAGTCAAGTGGGTCCTTTTACTATGTAGTTGTTGTCTGGTCTGCATAGCCAACGGTCAGAGATGGGGAAAAATCCAATGAATGGAGAGTTAGGTTCGGAAAGGGAAACTTAGGGTTAGGATCTTTGCATCAGCTTTTCTTCGTCTCGATTTCACCGTGTTTCTTCCTTGTGAATAAAGCAGCCAAGACAAGAACTGCAGAGAGAAATTGATGTCTACACACGAGTTTTCTTAACTTGCAGTCTACCACACATCGATAGAAATGCATCAAAGCCAAAAAAGAAGAAGAAAAAGGTCTCATTTAATTATTTTTACGTCCTTATTCCCCTTTTAGATGAGAAATATCTGTCAAGATCTTGATGTTTTTGTTTTTTTTTTCTTTTCAAGAATTGGTGCTGTTGGTTCTTGCTAGTTACTGCACGAGAAAGGAAAATAAAATGTGATGGTTCAGGCTTGACCCACATGAAAGGGTTAAGCGCACGCTCTATGATATGGTGAGAAGAACCCATCAATCTCCCAATTAATTCACTGTCTTTCTTCTGGAGATGATCAGTAACGAAAAATAAAAAAGGAAAAGAGTAAAAAATCAATCCTGAGAAAAAAGACTTCAGTCAATAAAAGGCGTAGCTAACCGGAATGGAGGTGACTGTGAGAAAATGTTATTGCTGGGGGTGTTGATTTGACATGGAAAAGAAGAGCTGGTCTGGCATGTTAGAGAGTGCCCACGTAAGAAGGATGGATGATCATGTAAATTTGCAAAATTCCAAAATTAATCAACTGCCATAACATCTCTCGAAACATGGGACCAGTACCAAATACCGACCACAGTGGGAAAGGAGTAGGGTCGATTCTGTTTATTAAAATAATATTTTTTTTAAAAATATATTTTTAATATTAATACATTAAAATAATTCAAAAACATAAAATAAATTTGTTTTTAAAATATAATAAAATGATAGCTCAACCATTGCGCTAAAAGATCCCTGAAATTAAATCTAAAGAGTATAGTTGATAACTAGTTTACGGGTGTGTTTGTTTTTCTAAAATGGTCGTGCTTTTAAAAAAATTATTTTTTTATATTTTCAATTCGTTTTGATATGATTATATCAAAAATAAATTTTAAAAAAAAATACTATTTTGATGCGTTTCAAAGTAATAAACACTTTTAAAAGCAACTACTACTATAATATAAAACACTATCTATAGGTTACATACCATGCAATTCAAGTACAAAAATAAATATAAAAAAATATTTAGGACAGCAAATTATTTTGCATTGTTAATAAACTCGGTTTAATGGGTCAATGTTCAACCTCTCAATCCAGCTATTTACCTAACCCAAGTTTAATATCAAGCTGTGTAGGAGTTTCTGATATGATCCAATCAATTTAACGGGTTTAGAGGTAACTTTAATGATCAGTGAAAGCCTGGTAGGAAAAAATCAAGGTGATTTTTTTTAATAGCAAGACATCAACATATTAGATTGATCCGGATTTTACGACTTAACTCGCCAAATCTACTATTTAAGTAATGGTTTTCACTGGATTTAAAATTTTGATTTTTTTAAAATTAGTTTTTAATTAATTATACAATAAAAATATACTCGTAAAATTGAACACAAGCCAAATTTCAAAATATTTTTTTGAGTATGTGATAACTTATAAAAAGAACTTTAATAATTCATGAAAACAAATTTAAATTTAAGTAAATATTAAATAGTGAATGTTTTTTAAAAATTTGGCTAAAATCAATAGATTTAATTGATAGGATATAGCCAAATAAACTTATATTTTTTTTAAAAAAAATCTACAGTAACATAATTTTATTTTAAAAACTAAAATAATATTATTTCATAATCATAAAACAAATTTGGAAACCAATCATGAGCCCTATAGAGTACACTGGGAGGTTTGGGAGACCAGCAGCTCGCTATGTCTAATACGAGGGTCTCCCTCTCACGTCCCCTCCCATTTACTACTACTGCTATTTACTAGTCTACCACTGCTACTCCTTATTCGTGTTTATGTGGCAATGGAGTAGTTTTTATTTCTAGCTATTTTTTCAGAAGTTAATTTGTTTAAAAATATATTAAAATTATTTTTTTCAGGTTTTTTTACATTGAAATATCAAAACATTTAAAAAGCATTAAAAAAATTAATATAATATTTTTTCAAATTAAACATATTTTTAAAATACACTCAAATACCAGAATAACAAATAGCAATGAGCTTCTCTACCTCTGCCACAACAACCATCACCGTACACCCACGAACAGCAAATTATACCATAAAGTAAGATTTTATAAGTAGATGGCTCATCAATGTCCATCGCTAACTAGCAAGATAAACCCAAACTGATCCTTAGAAAGGTAATATAGAGTGCAAAAGAAGCACAAAATGGTGCCTTCCTCCATATGCAAACCACATGGTTCAGGACAGGGGTGAGGAAAAAAAAACCAAAAATTAAAAAAACTAGAAAAAAAATAATGGAAAAAAACCAAACCCAAAAAAAAAAAAACCAAGTCAAATCGGTAAAAACCTGAGCCAAACTGGAAAAAATTGAGCAAAACCAAAAAAACCAAGTCAAACCGGTTTAAATCAGTTTTTTTAAAAAAATCAAACCGAATCAAAACTGGTTGGTTTGAATCTGTTTCAGCTCGGTTTTGATTTTTTTTTTTTTAAATATTTTTTTTTAATTATTTTTTTTAATAAAAACCAAAATAAACCGTAAATGACCACCCTTGTGGAGCACCTCGTCTTAAAAACATCTCTCCACGGTGGTAATATGATTCGACATCACGTGGGTTGTGTGCTGTGTTCACCCTTTTTTCTACCATATTTTCGGGGACAATCATGAATCACAAACATCGTTATACGCGCTGTTATTCTTGTTACCAACATACACTTGCTAACTTGGCCTCATAAAGAAAATAAAATACTCCTTTTTATTTATTTATTTATTTATTTTGGTAAACGCTCTTGGGCAAACGCTCAAGGGGGGGAGATCACTCGCTATGTCCAGAATCCAAAGATTCTCATCAAACATAGAGAATTTGGAGGCCCCTCTCCGATAGCACGAAAGAACCCTTTCCATTAAAAAAAGCTCCAATTCGAAGGTGAACCATATAGAGGGTGTGTATATTTAACGTGTTTAAAAAAGTGCAATGCAATTGTTTTTTTTAATATATTAAAATGATATTTTTTTAATTTTTTTTAAAATATTTTTAATATTAGCATAACAATAGCAGAAAAAAATTAAATTTTTAAGAAATTCTGCTCTCGCCCGTTCCAAAACTGCTTCTAAAATTTGTCTGTGAAAACTGGTTCTGAAATTTGTTTTCCTTTTTAAGAATTGGTTTGCGAATTCCCCTGAAAAACAAAAAGGGGAAAGGAAAAACTTTGAAGAAATGGAGAGAGAATCCAAGAGGGGTAAAGCGGTAATCGCGAAAGGAGAAACGGAGAGGACAAGAACCTGAAAGAGAGAAGGTGTGAGAGAGAGAGAAGTTCGCTTTAGAGGGCAAAATAGGAAAGAGCGTCATGACAGATTTACCAAAGCAACCGTAAGGGCTAGTGGGGGCGTGGGAGTTTTTGAAGGCCAAGGAAAATGGTAGTGGTTGGAGTTTGGGAGTTGAGTAGTTTTGTTTTTATATGCGTTTTAAAATTATATTTTATTTTAAAAAATATTAAATTAATATTTTTTTAATGTTTTGTAATAATTTTAATGTATTAATATTGAAAATATATTTTTATTTTTAAATAAAAAATATTTTTAAAAAATATGTATTATGATATTAAATAAACTATTTCGGCGTGTTTGTTTAGTAATGCGGCCCTAGCAAAAGAGGACCGGCTACCATCCCACCGCTTCTAATCTGCCACCGTTTTGCTGCTAATTCCCCAACTACCCCTTCTCTCTCTCTCACTCTCTTTGTAACCAAGCCAAACTAAGCTATCTATGGTACACAGTACTCTCAAGTCTCAACTCCACCAGCTTCTTCTTTCTATCAACCGCCTACAACCATTGACTGTTGTAGTTGTTGTATCACTTTCTTGTCATAAAATTCTCCAATTTCTCAGACAATGAGAACTGTTTTTCTTTGATCTTTTCACATACACAATAACCTTTGTAAATTTTCTCCTCTAGCTCAAAAGAATAAAATCTGTGACTTCCTTTTCTTCTTTTTGTTTCTTTCTAATTTCTCAATGGAAGCTCCTCCTTCTCCTTCTCCTTCTCCTTCTCCTTCATCTTCTCCTGCTTCTAACGGAGGAGAGAATTGCTGTGTTAAAGTTGCTCTTCATATAAGACCGCTCATCGCCGATGAGCGAGCTCAAGGCTGTAAAGATTGCGTCACTGTTGTCTCTGGAAAGCCTCAGGTTCGTACAATTCCACTATTACACAATGTGCGGAAGGGTGAGTGAGTAACAAAAACTAAAAAGTAAAAAAGAAGAGGCAATCAAGGCTAGTTTTGGTGAGTCTAATGGGGAGGGTGCCTTTTTCTTAAAAAATTCTTAAGAGTTTCGAGATCTGGATCTTAGTGGAAGAAGTTTACTGTTTAGGATTATTGTTATGCTTTACTACTTTTCTTCTTCTAAAATTTGGAAATCCGGAAGTATTGCATGTTCGACTTGGAACAGTGTGCTAAGCTACTCTTAGCTATCATAATCTGAGTTGGGATCTGAAGTAAGTCATTGTCTGGCATTTTCATGATTGGGGAATTGTGTTCGATTGAGTAAAATCTTTTATGATTGTCTTAAATTCTGGTACAAAATGTCCCGTTAACATTCCAATTTTGGAATGGCTTGAGCCTTGTTTTGTGTTTGCCTTTTTGGGATATTCTTGTAGAATCTAGTATGCATACATATATAGAATTGAGTTTTATACGAAATCAGATTGACTAAAAGGGCTGACATTTCTGAGATTGAGATTGTGATAGACATTAATTGCAAAGGAATTGTATGTAAAATCGGATTGACTAAACAGACTGACAGTTGTGAAGTTGAGTTTATGGTGAAAGACAGTAACTACTTAGAATTTTTAACAAAATCGGATTGACTGTGGCACCGTTTGGGAGTGAGTTTCAGCATGCATTTCGTCAAATTTTGATTTTTTTTCTTCAAATTAATTTTTTTTAGTGTTTTTGGATGTGGTATTGTCAAAATGAATTTTTAAAAATTAAAAAAAATATTATTTTGATGATTTTCCGAAATCACTTTGAAAAGCAATCCTACCACACTCATAAATAACCTTTAAACTGACTGAAAGTTGCGAGGTTAAGTTTATTGCGAAAGATATTAACTGCTAAGGAATTTCTGTTTAGCTTAGTTTTTCTTTGGTTTTTATACAATGGTGATGATAGTGATAAGGTGGCCTGCTTGCTTCGTTAGTCCATCTTTTTTCTTTTTCTTGTTGGTTATTTCTCAATCTGAATAAGGTGCTTCTTTTCAAATCAACTTATAGTGTTGTCATGTAATTCTAGTGTAAGACCTGGACAAAGCTTCTCTATCATCAAGGGATCATGAAAAGTTACTGTTCCTTTTCTTTTCAGTTTGGAAATCCAAATTGGATTTCCTTAAGGACTAGTCAAAATCTGTCAACCATTGTTATACCTGCCATGCAGACTTGTCTCAAGCTCATGTTCAAAGTTGCACTTTCTATTTGCAGTTCAAGTTGACATTTTTATTACCTTCAATGATGAGGAAATATAAAGACATCAGAATTGCATTCATTTTTTGTGTTGTTTATCATCTGCTATTTAATGGATAATGTAGGTGCCATTTTCCTTTCACTCCTTTTCTCCATGTGACATTGCAGATGCATTTGCGTGATATAGTTACAGAACTTTTAAAGTTTCTTTAAGCTCTGCTTTCTGGACACCACAAAATACTAAATATCTTTGGTATCTGATTGTGTTTATTATTTTTTTCTGACATAGTATTTTGATCGTGAGGATGTCTCAGGTACAAATAGGCACACATGCATTTACTTTTGATCATGTTTATGGGAGCAGTAGCACTCCTTCGTCTGCTATGTTTGAAGAATGTATTGGCCCATTAGTTGATGGTTTATTCCAAGGATATAATGCGACTGTTCTTGCTTATGGTCAGGTAAAGCTTTATTTTCCATGGAAAATCTGCTCAAGTGGAACAAAATTGTTCGTGGAAATGTTGATTTCCTTTCTTGTATTTACTTTTCAATCTGTTGTAGACGGGATCTGGGAAGACATATACAATGGGCACAGGCTTCAAAGATGGTTGCCAAATGGGAATAATTCCTCAAGTCATGAATGTTCTATTCAGCAAGATTGAAACTTTAAAGCATCAAATTGAATTCCAATTGCATGTTTCTTTCATTGAGGTTCGTTGAAGCATTTCTTTTCTCCATCTGCCACTCTTAACTCTACGGGTTTGTCATCAATTAGCTCTCTGTTAACTCTCTCTCGCTCTCTCTCCCTTCCTTTTCCTCTCTCTCTCTCTCTCTTTCTCTCTCTCTCACTCACTCACTCACTCACTCACTGACTATCTTTAAGCTATAGCATTTCACTTGAAATATCATGTTCGATTCAAAAATCAATTGCATATCATATTTCTGGCTTGTAGAAAGATAGGTTGCTGAATCCACATCATCTAAGAATTTGCTTTTGCAGTTTATGTTGATAGAATGTCCATTAAAAAAACTGCTTGTATATATTTGTAGAAACCTGGTCTAGTTCTAAACATTATGTTGAATGATTAGACTGCTCCCTCATCTGTTAGTGATTTAACTGAAGATAATGAGATATTAATGCCATATTGTTTATCTAAATCCAGTAACTTTTGATTGGAAGTTCTGTGTGAGTTATATGTATACTCCTGCAGTAGTTTTGAAAATATCTTTCTACCACTAGTTTCTAGTATGTGTATGCTTCTATGTGTATGCTTCTTAACAAATGTTGGAATTGTGTGGTGGGTATCTAATTGTGAGATTTTGATGTGAAAGATTCTGAAAGAAGAAGTGCGAGATTTGCTGGATCCCACCACTTTGAACAAATCAGATACTGCAAATGGGCATGGAGGGAAAGTAAATCTCCCAGGAAAACCACCAATACAAATTCGTGAAACATCAAATGGTGTTATAACACTGGCAGGATCTACAGAAGTGAGTGTTAGTTCATTTAAAGAAATGGCCACTTGCCTAGAACAAGGATCTTTGAGCAGGGCAACAGGAAGCACAAATATGAACAATCAATCGAGGTATATTACTGATCTTACTATCAGTATCTCTAGGTATTGATTTCCCTTCATCAAAGTACCATTTGCTTTCTATAATACATTACATGCTCATGGCTTAGCCAACTACAACTTATGGAAAGACTCGTGATGATGATCTGTTCAGATAGAGATGCATAATAGAGTTCAGTATTGTTGTTGACTACCATATGCATGAGCTTATAAACTTTCCAGTTTTTAATTATGTTTTATCACCTGGTTTGAAGACTTTGCAAGTAAATTCTTACTTTTGAAGCTGAAGTAGATACCACTAGCTTTAGTGACACATGATATTTTTTTTTTTTGTTTATCTAGTCGTTCACATGCCATCTTTACCATCACCCTAGAGCAAATGCGTAAGCTCAATCCAGTTTTCCCTGGTGATAGCAATCCAAATGACAGTATGAATGAAGAGTATCTATGTGCAAAGTTGCATTTAGTAGATCTTGCTGGATCTGAGCGTGCAAAGAGGACTGGTTCAGATGGCATGCGTTTTAAGGAAGGTTGGTGGAATTGCTTGTGACTTAATGTATGTGAATTTTGTTGTAAGGTATATAACAGCTTTATTTTTTTACACAGGAGTTCATATCAATAAGGGCCTTCTTGCACTTGGTAACGTTATCAGTGCACTTGGTGATGATAAAAGGCGAAAAGAAGGTGTTCATGTGCCCTATCGGGACAGTAAATTGACTCGGCTTCTGCAGGTATTACACACTTGAGAGTGAAGAATGGGAGCTTTTAACAAGGATTCCTATGTGAAAATAGTCAAGCCAATTCTTTCATATGGTTAATTGTCCTGCCAGCCACTGAATGCGATGCATATAGCATTTGATTGACTGCTTTGAATGATAAATAATTAACTAATTGGAAAAGACATTCGAAATATGCACCTGGATTTGTTGAACGTTGGACACCATCAAGCTTGTTTTTCATCTCTGACTCTCAGACACAATACACTAGCCTTTTTCCTGTAATTTAGTCAATTCGAAATCGGTCAGACATATGGAATGGTACTAATTATAAGCCATTAGGAAGATGAGCACACCACCTTTATGGTGTATGAGATGGTTAAGAATGGTCTTCGTGCCTTCTAGTTTTTCCTTTTACTCCGATGCTTCCTATAGTGATGTAACTTAGAGATGTATATTTTGACAGGACTCCCTTGGTGGTAACAGCAGAACTGTTATGATAGGTACCCACCCAAAACCTAATTCCTCTGTTCTATTTCCCTTCAATCCTTGATACTTGTTAACCATTGCGTTGTTTTTTTAATGTTTCCCAAACATCTAAGTGGTTGCCTTTTATAGCCTGCATTAGTCCAGCTGATATCAATGCTGAGGAAACCCTCAACACCTTAAAGTATGCAAATCGTGCCCGCAACATCCAAAACAAGCCTGTTGTAAGCTTTTCAGAATAACTCTTTCGTATTTCTTTTCCATGTGTAGATAAAGATTGAATGCTTTCATGAATGAAACTTTTTTTGTCTTCGTGTGTTGATAGGTTAACAGAGACCCAATGTCCAGTGAGATGCTAAAGATGCGCCAACAACTTGAGTATTTGCAGGCGGAACTTTTTGCCCGAGGAGGATGCTCTTCCGATGAAGTTCAGGTATTAGATTATGCAAACGTATACCTGAAATGTTCTGTCAATCACAAGAATAAACTTATGTATCGTTTATGTGCTAAGGAGAGCATTGGTTGGTCCTTTCCTTGTACGCAATCTACTCTGCAAGAGTTTTGTGTAAGTTTCCTAATAACCATTCATGTAGGTTCTTAAGGAAAGGATTGCTTGGCTTGAAGCTGCCAATGAGGACCTTTGTCGCGAACTTCATGATTACCGCAGCAGATGCACTGCTGTGGAGCAGCGTGAAACAGATGCTCAAGTACGTGACAGATACTCCTTTTTGGAATGGAATGATTTTTCTCGCCTTTCATAAATACACAGCATGAATATAGAGCTTCATCTTTCAGGATGGCAGTATCTGTTCTGTGAAAACTGATGGGCTCAAAAGGAGCTTGCATAGTATAGAGTCTCCAGATTATCAAATGGGTGAAACTATTTCTGGTGAGCTCCACTAGATCATCAGTTGCTATCTTGGATTTCCTTTATTTTTTCCAGTTGTGGCAATTCTTTCACAGCCTTTTTATCCTCCTTTTTTTCCAAATCCCTTTCTTCTCTTATTTTAGTAAATAAACAGAAGGTTTGTTTCAGTTGTAGCAGTGTTAATGGTATTAATAACTCCAACTTTAAGCAGGTGACTCCAGGGATATTGATGAAGAAGTAGCGAAAGAGTGGGAGCACACACTTTTGCAGAATACAATGGACAAAGAATTGCATGAACTGAACAGACGTTTGGAGGAGAAAGAGGTGGGTCTTTTATGTGTATAATAGTGGTAATGCATATAATTTCTGGACCATGCATTTCCCATACAATATTCTACAATCATACTGCTGGATGTGTTTTTCTGCATATTTTTACAGGACATGACTGAAAATTTACTAACAAATTTTAAGCATTTGTTAAGTTTACTAAAAAAAAATTAAAAAAAAAAACTGAGGGGAATCGTATAAGGTGATTTTGACTGTATCAAGTAGAACCAGAAGTCTCTGAAGCTGGAAAATTGTACTTGTGCATTTTCAAATTTATAAATTATGGTTTCTGAAATACATGTTCAAATTGGCAGTTTTTGTTTCTATTAAAATACTCCATTTAGAAATATAGCCATCGTTATTCATAAATGTAACTGTTCAGTGATCTGTTTCTCATTTTGCCCATTTCTTTCCATTAAAGCACTTCATTCAGAGATAGAGACGCCGTTATTCATAAGTGTATCTTTTAAGTAATCTGCTTCATATTTTGCTTATAATGCATCTGCTAACTGAAATCTTTGAATAATATAAGTAACTTGATCTTGTATGTGATGTTTTTCTTTAATCTGAGCAGTCAGAGATGAAACTTTTTGGAGGGGTTGACACTGCAGCTCTCAAGCAACACTTTGGCAAGAAAATCATGGAATTAGAGGATGAAAAAAGAGCCGTGCAGGTTGAAAATAACTCAACAAATTTCTATAGCTTATTCTTTAGGAGTAAGAGAGTGATTTGTCCATTATTTTCCATTTTTTCTTTTGACTTCAGCAAGAGAGGGACCGTCTGCTGGCTGAAATTGAAAATCTTTCTGCTGGTTCTGATGGGCAAAAATTGCAAGATATCCATGCCCAGAAATTAAAAACTCTTGAGGCACAGGTGATAATGTTATATTACAAATTCCATTTAATTTTCTTTCTGAGGAAAGAGACTCATAACAATGTTAAAAGTTAAACAAGCTTTACCATCAATGCTGCCAGATTCTGGATCTTAAGAAGAAAGAAGAGAACCAAGTTCAGCTTTTGAAGCAAAAACAAAAAAGTGATGAAGCAGCAAAGCGGTTACAAGATGAAATTCAATCTATGAAGGCACAAAAGGTGAATTATCTTGCAAGATTGCACATATTTTTAGTTTTTTACAGTCTATTTCTACTTTATGTTGCAAACATTTCTTTTATTTCCTTCTCTTTTGAGAATACAGGTTCAGTTGCAACATAGGATCAAACAAGAGGCTGAGCAATTTCGACAGTGGAAGGCCTCTCGAGAAAAGGAACTGCTGCAGGTATTTCTCTTTTTGTTCTGCTCAAGTATCTTAAAATCTCTATTCCACCTATTCTTCTGTGCTTTCTATTGAGTTATGACTACTTGTGGGATGTGATGCAAAAAGGAAATAAATTTGGTAAGAATTGGATTTCATTGCAACTCATAAAATCTTCTCATTTGTATATGAGATTGAAGCTTCTTATGAAACTGTGATGCCAGGATAAACTTTGTTTGACCATCAGAAATACTTTAATAGATGCAAACTCTCGTTTGATGTTTGCTGTTTTATTAATTGATAATACTGTTCATCTCCTTATCCCCCTCTTATGATAATGAGTTTGCTTGTGTAGTTACGGAAGGAAGGTAGAAGAAATGAATATGAAAGGCATAAACTACAAGCTATAAACCAGCGCCAGAAAATGGTGAGCTCAAGCAACATTATTATTTAATTCACCGTGAACTTTAAAGAGCTTAATGTATTATGTGGAGACAAACTTTAATTCTATAAAGTTCCAACTTCCCATCCCCATCTGTTGGTTATGCTTTTTGTAATGGATCATATTGTTCTGTATGACAAATTCTTGACTCTGGATTATATCACTGGTATTCGGTATATTTTCTGCCTTTCCAAAGGCATCGCTGCTTGGATAAATGTTTCAGTTCTTTTGGTTGTCACTAGCACTGCTTGTTGTTGCTGTTAGTATAAGTGAAAGCAACTGCATGCACAATCATTGGTTTCTTGTAACTGTCTCTAAATTAGGTGTAATATAAATAATTTGTATCATAACAATCTTCTTTACTTCAGGTTCTTCAAAGAAAGACAGAAGAGGCTGCAATGGCCACCAAAAGGTTAAAAGAGCTGCTTGAAGCTCGAAAATCTTCTGCACGAGACAACGGAGGTATGCTTGTTAATTTTAATATATTGTCCTTGAGGCTTGTGATCTTGAACCCCATTGTTTCTGGTAAACAATAGCTTCTACAATATAAGGTTAGGTATTCAAAATGAACATTTTCTTTTACGACCATGGCATATGCAGCCAATGGTTAATTCTTCAGCTGGTAGATCTATTTTATTATTGAAAACATGGGGTATTTATGTAGTGTTGTTTCTTTTTGTACATCACATTACTAACGGTATTACCATCATGCAGCTATCTCCAATGGAAATGGAGCAAATGGTCAGGTGATTGTCTTGACTTCCTCTTTACTAGTTATGTTTGTCTAATTATTCTTATGATGCGTTTTCATTCAATTTAAGTTTGCATATCCAGAGCAATGAAAAATCCTTGCAACGTTGGCTTGATCATGAGCTAGAGGTCATGGTAAATGTGCATGAAGTTCGCTTTGAATATGAGAAGCAAAGCCAAGTGTATGAACTTAATTCTATATTTGGTAATTCCATCTGTTTTATAACAGACTATTGTAGTTTTGTTTTGATTATACTGCAATCTACAGGCGAGCTGCACTTGCAGAAGAGTTGGTGGTGTTGAAGCAAGTAGATGAGTTTGCTTCAAAAGGATTGAGTCCTCCACGAGGAAAGAATGGATTTGCTAGGTATAAGCTATGTAATTTAATTAGTTTTTACTTATTTTCCCGTTGCCAGTGATTGATAAATTAGGCAGCATCAAGGAGGTAAATAGCAATACTTCAAATCAACATCATAATATCTTAACATATCTTTCCTGCTTTTCAGGGCATCTTCTATGTCACCAAATGCGAGAATGGCCAGAATATCATCACTTGAAAACATGTTGAGCATAACATCTAATTCACTTGTAGCAATGGCTTCACAACTTTCAGAAGCAGAAGAGCGAGAGCGTGCATTTACCAACCGTGGACGTTGGAATCAGCTTCGTTCAATGGGAGATGCGAAGAATTTGCTCCAGTATATGTTTAATTCTCTGGGAGATGCAAGGTGTTTGCTTTGAACAATGGATGTTTAAAGTTAGAGCACGGGTGGCCAATAAAGGAAATTATTTCACCATAAAAGAAAAAAAAGGAAATTGTATTAAAACTAGCAAGTTTCTGTCTATTATATTTTATTTCCAAGCATATACGATGCACAGCATGCAAACATTCAACTTGTCTACCTTCAACACAAAACATGCTTCATCTAAATTCCCATCATTTGGAGGCAGTTTAAATGTTCTTGTAATGATTGGTAAAATGTATGCTTACCTAGTTGCATGTTCTCAACAGGTGTCAACTATGGGAGAAGGAAATGGAAATGAAAGAAATGAAAGAACAATTCAAAGAACTTGTAGGTCTATTGCAACAAAGTGAAGCACAAAGAAAAGAATTTGAGAAGGAGCTAAAATTGAGAGAGCATGCACTTGCAGTTGCTTTGGCTACTGCAGCCTCTGTAAGATTATGTCACTTTGTAAAATTATTCTTCTCATGCGTCAAATAACAGTTTTTAGAATTCCTGAAGATAAAACTGAACATGTTAGATCCATGATTCAAGGCAAGACAGAACTAAGTTAAATTGAAGTGGTCTGGATCATATGTTTAACATCTTATGATGGTCCAGTAATATTAGAGGTTGTTAATTTTATTGACTTTGTAGGAAAAGTTTGGAGCTTTGAAATCGACCTTTGTTTGATTTAAGATTAGAGTGATGAAGATTGCAAGAACATGAATCTTCTAAGCACTTCTTATAAGCTGGCCCCTTCATACTTTAGCTAAAAAGTTCTAAGAACCATCTCTAGTTTCGTTTTGAACAAAAATTTGTATAAAGAATAGTAAATATGGATTCAAGGAGAGGGAATCCCAATACAAGAGTAGAAGTTTGGGCTGTTGTGATTTTGTATTCTTCTATATATCTATGAAGCTATTATGACTCGTGAGCGTGCCATGGTTTCTTTAGCCTTGAACTGAAAAAAGTGCATGTTACATATTATTATCATTCTTAGTTTAGACTATGACTGCCTTCAATTCTACAGGCTGGACAAGAACAGAGGAACTCCCACAATTCACTGAAACACTCGAATGATGACATGAGTGGTCCACTGTCTCCAGTGTCTGTGCCAGCGCAGAAACAGCTAAAATATACGCCAGGAATTGCTAATGGTTCAGTCAGAGAGACAGCAGCATTCATTGATCAGACTAGAAAGGTTAGTCTGCTTCTTCTCCTCCTTCCATTGTAGGCATGGATCTGTGTTGTTGCTTGACTAAGAAAATGGGTTTTATTGGTAGTGTAGATGGTTCCACTTGGGCAGTTATCAATGAGAAAATTAGCAGTTGTAGGACAAGGTGGGAAGTTATGGAGGTGGAAGAGAAGTCATCACCAGTGGCTTTTACAATTCAAATGGAAGTGGCAGAAACCATGGAGACTGTCAGAACTGATCAGGCATAGTGATGAAACAGTTATGAGGGCAAAGCCTCGCCTGCAGGTTCTGCCACGTAAAGTATGATGTTCAGTTGTCACCAGATTATTCCTTCCTGTTACTCATCTTTGACCTATAAGCCTGGTCCCAACACACAGCAAAGAAAGAACCTATAGATGCGTGGAGGTAATTCTTTTGTGTGACGACACCTTTTAACAATCCATTTTATCCACTACTTGAATCTATTATTGCAATTTGCATCATAAAATGAGAGTTGGAATGCTTCTAAACAGGCTATTTCAAGACGTTGTTTGGGAAAGTATACTTGCTCAAAACATCCTTTCACTTGTAGTAGCTAGATTAATGGAAATTTCTTATTGGAAAACAACAGCTGATTGAAATTACAATATAGGCCTTGTTGGTCAATTTAGTTCCTGAGAATATGACAAGATAGCTTTAGGGTAGCAAGGCCAAGTTTTATGGATAGTGAATATGCCCTTTTACTGCATGCAGCGTGCTGGAAGTGGCTGTTGAAGAGATATGCTTATAGCAATGTGGTGGATGAGTTGATTTTGAAAGGCAATCTTGGAATTTATTTTTTTTTCCTTTTTTTTCCCCCGTGGTCTCCCCATTCGGAGCATCTTGTAAAGCAGTATTGATGCGGCCGATTGTTGACCAAAATATTTACTACAAGTGCTGACACCTGTGATGGTGGGGTGAGTTGCAAGATGATGGGTAAGAGGACATCTTGCTCCAGGTGTCAGTAATGTTTTGATATTCTGTCAATAACAACTCTTTAAAGGGAAGAAATCTCTCTCCAGAAGTCACAGAAATGTATAATAAAGGTCTTTTTGATTTATTTTAGTAATTGTAAGTTCTTGCTAAATGTGTTCCAATGTTTATTTTGTATAATCTCAATATTCTGTTGAAAGGATTGAAGGCTGTAGCGTTCAGTCACCCGACAGAAAAAAACTGTTCAGTGAATTTCTTGTACTTTTACTTTTTGGCAGTGATTGTATCTAAAAGAATAAGAGTGGTTTTGTCCAAAGAGGAGGGATCATGCTGCACGCACTTACTCTTGTTGAGATCAGTAGAACGCCTTAATTATCACTCACTATTCATGAAGACCGTCATTGATTTTCTGTTCTTTCTTTCTCTTTTTTTTATTCACTTCCCTTTGCTTGGTTATGCACACCAATCCCTTTCGTTTTGAACGAATCTAGAAATCAACTCTGTATGAGACTTCCTGCCATCCTTGAACAAGCTAAATTAAATACCAGTTTGGGCTATGTTTGCATTGAGTTCGAGTAAATTTTGAATTTTTTTTATTTCAAATTAATGTTTCTATTATTATGTTAAATGTGAAAAATAATTTTTTAATTTTATTTTATGTTTATAGATAAAAAAGTATTCGGAAAAGCAATTTTAATCGCATTGAACTATCTATAAAATTTTAAATGTTTTTTTATTTAGAAATATATTAAAATAAAATTATTTTATTTTTTAAAAATTATATTTTACATCAGAATATTAAAACAATTTGAAAATAAAAAATATATATTTTAAATAAATTTGAAAACATGGTTTCTAGATGGTGTATTTGGTAGCTGCCTGTTCAGTGCAATGCATGGTTTATTGGTTTGGTAACCTCTTACTTTGGTCAGGGCTGAAAGAGCCGGCATTTGTAAACGATCACCCCGTTTAGAATTCCGGCCACTGGGAGTTTCTAAAAATATCAATCCATCTTTATTCGTCATCAAAACATTATGAACAAAATATTAAAAGGCATGACTATTTTACTGTAGAGAAAGACACTAATGCACTGTTCACACTCCCATATTCATCATTTTTTTTTTTGTCATCGAACATTTATTTTAGACGATTTGATTTTATTTGAAAGTCAATTATATATGATTTTTTAGGTAAAGGTAAAATTGAAAGATAAAAAACCCAAAGTGAAAAGGGCACCTAAAATGGATGACATGTCTAGAGTTTTGAAAAACTTTGCTCAATTTTTACAAATAATACAATTTAGGCCATTTTAAATGTTGAAAATTCAATTTTGGTCTAAATTTTTTCTTTTTATTTTTTTCTCATTGGTTCGAGAAAGAAGAGAGATTGCATCGTCGAATTTCAATGATCGAAAGTCATTGTTTCCATCAATTCTGGCTATGAAAAATATTGATATTAGATTTAACGGGTTTCATCTAATGAGAGGATTTTAACTTGACTATTATTTAACCTTAAAATTGCATGAGAAAATAGATCTAGCATCACGGAGTTTTTAGGTTTCACATTAATTTTTAATTTTTGAATTAATTTTTGAGTTGTTTGAAGACATAAACAAATTTATTGAGGTTTTTAGATGGTTTTTTTAGGTGTTTTTAGGTAAAACAAAAACGTTGAAAAACAACTTTTGGTTGAAAATCCATTACCTCGATTTTCAAGGACCATTCAGTCGCCAGATTTTGGGCCAAAAAATAAGTTGTTTGTAGGCCCAGACAACGAGTCGTCTACTTATATAAACGACATATCATCTATTTAAACAGACAATGTATCGTCTTAGTTGTATTTTTCTAAGAAAAATAAGCGTCGTCTGCCCTCTATTTTGTGGGTAAGACCTCTTTATATAGGCTTGCCAGGCGAGGTAGGACATTTTTACAGGCGGGGAGTGTTTGTTGGCCCACACACATGACCTGTTTGTTGTTTCTTTTATGTATTTTTCATAGTTATTAAACCTGACCTAGGATAACGACTCGAGAACATGCCAGATGGATTGAACACGAAAAAGAATTCATTTTTTTATATATAAAAGATCAAAATGACATTGTTTTGTGTTTTTAAAATTTAACGGGTTTCGGACCGGAATTTGACAGGGTCAAGAATCAAACCGGGCTTTTGAGGGTGTTATGTTAAGTCAATTACTCCTTTTATTTTTATTTAAACCTTACCTGGCCTGGGTCTTGGGTTGACTAGGTTACAGATCATCTCGGTGGGTCAATCTGTGTTGTTTTGTTATTGTATTTTCAACCCTTAAACTAAAATAAAAAAATATTTTATTTCATCCTTGTTTTGGTATTTTAAAGTCTGTTTTTTTGGCATAAAAAAAGGTCTCTTCTTTATCAAACTTTAAAAACTTAGGCAAGTTTTTTATTTTAGTACCATGAGCTACCATGTTTTGTTTTTTTGGAAAGTATTTTTTTATTGTTTTGTGAATAAAAAAATCACGTGCTATGCACCAAGATTTTATAATTATGCACCTGGTTAGTAATAACTGAATGAAAAATAATTTTATAAATAAAAAGTTATTAGATCTAATTTGGTTCATTACCTATATATGGATTTTGCACTGAATTCATTGAATAGCAAAATCTAGTCAGGACGTGTGTGTATTTGTATAAATAAAAATTATTTGTTCTTGATAATAAAAAATGATGTTTAAGATAAAAGAAAAAGAGAAAGAAAAAAAAAGTATGCGTTAAAGGAAAAGCTAGGGTTAAATATATTTTTTTTACTACGTTAAAAATTAATTTTGTTCTACATGCGGCATTGTGTTAACAACTTTTTTTATATTTATTAACGCATATAATCCTCTATATGTAAGTATTAATTTTTCAAATCACAATTATATTTTTTATTGATGTAAAAAAAGCACGTTATCAACACCTAGACATTCATTCTTTTGCGCAAGGAAAAACAATTATTTGACCCATAACGAAGCAAGTCAAATAAACATGTTAACACTTTTTTTTTTGCATTTATTAGAGTAGATAATTCTCAATTTATATTAATTAAATACATGGATAAATTTTTTGATTTATAATTATGATTTTTTTGTCAAACAACACATTTAAAAAGCCTATATATTTATTTATTTTTGCTAAAAAATAATTATCTAACCTGCGGTAAATAGCGGTTCAAATGGCTAGTTTCCCTCCAAATTACATGGTTTGGCTGATGCCAACTTTTCATCGATCCAACCTTGCTCTCCTCATCTTCAATGCCTGGCCTGTTTTCTTCAGGTTTGCTCCATTTCCCACTTGAATGATACATTAAAAACCCAGATTGAACTCATCACAGTGGTCACTAACCAACAAGCTCAAACATATAGTTAGCATTGCAGGTTCAATCGGTAATGAACCATCAGCAGCAATAACGTGGTTGCTTAGATATAGAACTTTAGTCTTTTGAACACTGTTTGCTTAGACTCAGGTAGTGCATTACTAGATTTTGCACTACATCGTGAAGCGAGTTAATTTTTTTCTAACCTAAAAAAAAATTCAAACAATGATAACTTAAATGAATTTGGATTAATTTAACTAATTTACTATTTGAGATAACCTTAAAAAGGAAAAAAATAAAAAACTCAAATCTCAATAATTTAATGTCAAACGATGAAATTAAAAAAAAATCAAAGTTAAACTGGGTTAATCTTCGAAATCAACAACTCTAGTCATGAGACCAAGATATCATACAAAAGATCAAAAAACAATCTTGAACAAAATTCTTAACCATCAAAAAATTAAAAAAAACAAATAGTAATCAAAATAATGAAAACCAAATCTAGTATAAAAACTAATGAAAAAAATAATAAGGGACTCAATCAAAAAATGGAATAAAAAAAGATAAAAGTTTTAAAAAAAGCAATTAAAAGAATGAGAACCAAAATTGAATAAAAAATAAATGAAATAAAATGTTGAGGGAAAAAATTAAAAGATAAAACAAATTAAAAAAATGATTAAAAAAAGAGCAAATAAAAAAATAAGAACTAAATCTGGAAAAAAATAAAATAAAATGTTAAGGGGCAAAATTGAAAGAAAAAAACCCAAGAAAATGATAAAAAAAAAATAATAATCAAGAGAATGAGTATCATATTTAATATAAAAACAAAACAAAATCAAATGGAGAGGGATGAAACTGAAAAAAGGAAAACAATCTAAAACAAGGAAAGACCAATAAAAAAAGAGGATCATAATTGAATTTTTTCTCCATTATTATTTTTTTTATCAAAATAATATCATTTTTACTTTTTTAGCTAAATAAAAAATAAAGTTATTAGTTAGGGGAAAATCATGCCAACACCTGTTGATTTTTTTTTCCATTATTTTTTTAATCAAAATAATATCATTTTTACTTCCTGCACAATAAAAAATATGATTGACCTTGATAACCCTGGTTATTCAACCCAACCCGTAACCCGGGACATTATAGGGGTCAACTCCCAGATCAGGATTTAAAAGCATGATAAAAAAAAGTACCAAATATGATATGAAAGTTCAATGAAATTAAACAATAAGGGATGAAATTGCAAAAAAAAAATTAATCAAGAAGATAACTCAAAATAAAAGGAATTGCAATCATAAGAATGAGGATCAAATTCAACAAAAAAAATTAAAGCAAAATAAATAAAAATCAAAATAATAAAGATCAAATTTGATAAAAAAAACATAAAAAATCAAATGTCAATAAACGAAATTGAAAAACAAATAAATTTAATTCGAAACAATTAAATGATTGAGGATCACTTTACAACTTTGCAAGGTCAGTACATATTTTGTGATGGAGGAGAGAGAAGTGAGAGGAGAGGGAAAAAATTATCCTTGAAGCTTATTCGTGCCATGGAGGCCAACACACATTGGCCCACCGTGTAGAGGGTGATTAAATGCTTTGAATGTTGCTGCAAAAGACTACTAATGACTATCGAAAGACGTCACACATGCTATTCAAAGGGCGTGGATACCTCTCATGCACCAACTATTTTTTTTAATTATAAAAAGACTACAACACCCTTGACCCCACAAAATAATTGCAAGAATACTAAGATTAAAAGACCTAAGATGCCCCTGACCTTAGGAGAAAAAAAATACCCCAAGAGCTATGAGGTAATTACACTGTATAAAAAATTTAAAATCTAAAAACACCCTGGACATTAGTTGTGTTGTTTTCTTTTTCAAGGATATAGAAGAGCGATTACATTATGCAATAAATATTTAAAAATACAAATTTACCCCTAAATATATGTTTATTATTGAAGAGCTCTACCTGTGGACCGTACTGTGTATATTCTACGGTAAAACACTAATAAATTTTGGTTTTATTTGTATTGTTAGTTTTATTTTTTGTAATTTGTAATGAAAGACGGATGGACTTGAGTGCGGGCGCGGAATTTTTATTCCCCTGTGCACGCCGGTTTCAGGGGGCCCACTGGGGATCCGAGCACAAACCCCCACCGTTACAGAGACAATAAGAACGCCACCAGAAGCCATGACTCCCTTAAAAAATGAACATACAGGATCCACTCTATTGATCCACATCGTCGTCGTCATTTCTTTGATAGTTTAACCACTAAATAGTAAAAGCCTTCTGCAAGAAGTTTTACAATGGTACATTACTATTCAGTCTAAAACAAAACCGGACCTCTGTATCTCAAGTCAAGCATTTGATGTTTTGGTTGGTAATGATAACATCGGGCATATAAGAAGAAATTTCATCGAGTAAAGCAAATGCAGTTCAGTGCAGTAAATAAGGAAAGCAGTGTGCTAATCATGCATGTCGGGGAGCACTAAATCACAATACAGGAAAGTGGTAAGTTAATCAAGCATGTCAAGCAGCACTGCATCAAGGAGCAAAAACTCGTTCACATTCATGAGCTTCAGAGTCAACCACACCAGAATGCATAGTGCTCGTCTTTGCGATAATTACTTACGAGACCACCACAGTGAAGGCAGATGAAATTGCTCCCATCTGAGAATGCATCCAACACAATTTGCGTCCTGCCAGTTTCTGCAAGTATGGAGTTTACATGAACTTCGGGTACAGCTGAAGGTGATTGGTCACCTCCATTAAGTGGTGTTTGTTCATCTTGTAAAGGCTGGGCCTCAGCAATTGCACATTCAGCAAACAAAGAGGCCAGATGATCAACATTAGTGCTCTCTTGCAATCTGTTCAAATACAGCTCACGAGCACGGTGCAAGGATTGAAATACAGCTTGATCCCCACCTTTGGTTCTCATTGCCATGACCACCTGCCCCAAGCATCCAGTAAGCACAAGTTCTGAAATAAGCACCTCATTTAAACGGAAAAGGGATATAGTTTTAACGAGAACTTTTCAACCTTTTTCATGTTTGAACTGTGGTGTGTGAGACCACTGTTTGTGTGCGGATGTGTCTGTGCATGCACACAGGAACCTAAATTTATGGCTAATGTATCGGAATAGATAATGATGAACAAATAAGTCTAACATGAATGTTTGAGATACCTAAGCTTGGGAATCAAATGCGATAGCCTCGGAATAACTCTATATGTCCTTCATTAATAGATTCACTTGCAAGTTATCCAAATTGAAAACAAAAAAATAGAAGCAGCAGCTCGAGCTTCCAACAAACAAATGACAAAACTTGTAAATATGACCGAGCTTGGGACGTAACCAAAAACATAGTTGAGTAGTTTTGAAGTTGTTCTAACTTCCTTGTCACGCCCCTCATCGTTTCAAAGACTCCTGCAAGTAAGCTGTTAAATTACATGGATTTTGTACTTTGATTCTCCAACGTCAAAGAAATCAGCATGCTGGACACCCTTACAAGGAAAAAAAAAATCAAGCTTAAACCCTAACGAGTGAAAACTACCATCCTAATAATTGTGACTCACCCTTGCCCGCGATTAGAAATGGGCATTTTTTTTTCTCACTAAAGCCCACCTTTTCTCCCCATTTATCAACTCACAACTTCCCAGATAGACCCTAATCACATTGCAGGCTAACAGATCCCTTCAACTCCCTCAGCTGTATCATTTGGAAGAAAGACACATTAGAATAGGCATGCACTCCTCCTAATAAATGAATTAATTTCTTGATAATAGTAGAAAAATCATGATGCGGAAAAGTGTGAGCGATGGCGAATTGAATGACCCCTCTACAGACAAGCAGGCATAAAAACTGAATAATTAAATTTCTAAAACCTATAAGATTGGTCAATCTTCTAAACATCTGAATGATAATAATTTTGTCAACAAAAAAAAAATCAAGATAAAAAGAACGCAAAATCTGATACTGACCTCATTAGAAAAAAGAGAGCGAGAGAGGGAGAGGGAGATGTCCAGACAATTGAAATGGTAAATTGAGAATATTTATTTAATTTAATTAATTCATTACCGCTTGGAGAGCTTGAGAAGGGTTGCCTTGATTGATGAGTTGGCGAGCCAATGTGAGCATCTCTCGAACGTTGTTGTCATTTGGGACTTGATGCTGCTGCGCCGCCGTAACGTCAGACATCTCTCTGTCTGCAGTACGATGTTCCATGGCATCAACCATTTCACCACTTTTCTCCAGATTTTTGCTTCTTTTTTTTCTGTGTGCCAATCTTCTATCCCACTCTGCTATGCTATTTGTCTTCTTTCTTGCAAAATCAAAAAGCAGAAAATATCATAACGGGCATTTTATTTTTGGTGTTTGATTAATCATCGCTGGACGATTCCACCAAATTCTTTCCACCCTCCTCCTCTCTCTCTCTTCTTTTCATGGATTTGATTTTGCTCTGCTCGGATTGAGCTTGGGCTCATTTTATAGTTTAAACAATTAGATTGGGCTTGAATCATTTGTGTTGGGCTCTATTTTGCTAGGCTTCTCTTCTTTTTGCATTTTTTTCTTTCCCTGATGCTTCCATATAATGTTGAGAGAGTTTCGCGCGAGCATTGTGGCCTAGCCATCACTGCCAATCAATATTGTAATTGGTGTCCATTTTCTTACTCCAAGCAGGTGGTGTTGGAACTTGGAAGTGAATCAAAGGAACTTTCGCAAACGTGAGGCATGAAAAGCTTTAATCGAATGGTTTTACAAGTTTTATATTCTGTCCAAAAAAGGCATCGTAGCTGGTTTTACCTAACATGATCCTGTCTTTCATGACACACACACACACGATACTGTCTTTTGAGGATAATAAAAAGATAAACTAAATTCGCCCCAAAGAATGTGGACATACATCGTCTTATGGTACCTTGCAGGTTTTCATTGAATCACGAAATTGCAAGCCGTCCATTCACACGTATCATTTTTTCATGGGGAGCAACATAAAACATAACATGGATGCAAAATTAATCATGAACTTGGATGCACTGTACAGCATTGCAGATGCTACCGTGAATTTAGCTACTCTAATCATTGATCCGAAAGAAGGAAAAAGAATTGGTGGTTTTACAAAATATTTTCAGCACAAGGCTCCCCACGGAGCATACTAGTAGAAAGAATTAAATCCGCATGCAGCAACACTACAGATAATGTAAATTGAAAAGGCTACAGAAAAAAAAGTAGGACATATTGCTTATGCTATACCATCTATTTCTCTGCTCTATTAATTCATTAGTTTTGTGGTACAGTAATATTACTTAGACAGGTTGTCCGAAAGATATGTGAAAGCAATCATTTAACACAGATCGTTAAAAATAGCAGCTTAAGCTGATGTATTTCGAAGGAAAAAGCAAGACAAAAGAGTCTATGATGTATGTTCTAAGAGCATAGGCAAATGTCAAGTAAAACAGTTACGATGTAAAAGACCAACAATGCCATGCCATGCAAAGTTACAAAGTATGATACATAAAACATGTGCAAATGCTGGGAGTGGTGCCAAGTTCTTTGCAAAAGTGCAAATAAAGATGTTTGCTTCCGGCTACACTGTGAGTTAGATCAAAAATATATATTGAAATTGTGTTTTTTAGTTAAAAAAAAATTATTGTGAGCTTAAAATTCGATGTCCATTTAATAAAATAAATTAAAAATTATATGCATTATTAATTAAATATTAAAAAGAGTTGTTAATTTTCACTAAAGACCAATACTCATGGCATGGTCTGCTTTTTTCTAGCAAGATTAAAGATAAAAATTTAAAAAAAAAAAACTCAATAAAATTCCTCCAATGAAATATATTCTTTAACACCAAGAATAACTTTTTTGGTTGTTGGAATATAGCCAACCGATAATTTTTTTTTTAATTTTTTCTAGCAACTTTTCTTTTTCTAAATCAATAATTGAAACATAAATAAAATGAATTTTTAGATCTAAAATATAAAAACTTCATAAAAATAAGATTAAAAAAATAAAAAACTGTAGAGACCTAAGAAGTCAAAAATGCACCTCGATTGCAATAGAGAAAAAGAAAAAGGGTCTTCTTTAGTAACCACAGGAATGTTAAATACCTTCATCAAACTGGTCTTCTCGAGTAGCAACCTCATATACGCTTGGCTATTGGTCAGCATGATCTACTCTTGTTGGCTAAGTGAAGGAACCTGCACGAACTCCCTCTAACGCGCCAACCTTGGAAAGAAAATCACAAATAATTATTGCTGGACATTTATTTCAATCTCTATGCTCGTTAGAAGGGGCCGGATACACTTCTTGCCTGTATCCTAGAAGCCACCAATCTGAAAAACCTAATGATTTGTAAGAAATAGGGATATCGCACTGCTGAGAAAATGAGATGTTAGGCAGGGAAAACAACATTCTATGAAAAAATAAAAGACTAAGTCAACATCACCACACCTTGGTCTTTTTTCGCTCTTCAGTATCCTCTGACTTCACATCAATTGGCTCAAGTTCTTCTTTGGAATCCTGGGCTGCATCAGCTTTCTCACCAAAAAAGCGTTCCTCTTGGACAGGACAACATTCACTTCTAGTATTCTAGACCTGTGGTAATAAACGACTTAAATGAGTCTTGTTATTGTCATGGGCTTCGTTGCATCCTTCAAGGTTCTTCTTTATCATAAAAGCCTCAACATTTTTGTTTATTGATTGTATATTCCAAACTTTCTTCTTTTTTTAGCAATAACAAAAAACTTTAGTCAATTTAATTAGGGGACCATCCAAAAGACCAGAATATTTTAAATGGCTGACTCTGTCTTCCCTCGACTTAGATATCGTCTAGAATGCGATCCTAGTTGCCTGTTAAAATCAGGATATTTGAAATGACTAACACTATCTCACCTTAGCTTAGATATCTCATGTCTAGAATATGTTCCTAGTTGCTTGTCAAAATCCTTGTGTTGTTTATTATTATCTACATGGAAGAAGAACTAAATCAAGAACAATACAAAGCTATCAATTTCTCCGGAGAATATGTTTGCATAATAAATTAGATCCTAAAAGATGATTTAATTTGCATAGTGCTTTCTCTCTCTTTCTTTTTTTTTTGTCCTAATTTTTTTTTTAATTTTGTTCCCTCAATTTATTTTTCTTTTAATTTGATCATTTAACATTGTTTTTTGTATGGGATTGATCATGGTAATTTGTTTTTATGTTTACATATGGGGCTTTGTAGTGTAGGGGAATATTTTATTGCTCAGTTGATTCTCGATTAAGATTTAATTTTGTTGAATTATAAGAATTAGAGCATCATGGACCGAATTTGAAACTAGAACAAATATTAAGTCCTTTTTGTTTGCTAACATCAAGGATGATTTGCATAATCAAGGTAAGTTTTTTTTGTCCCTTAACTTTATTTTTTTCTAATTTGATCTTGTCAAATTGACTTTATTTGAGATTTAACTTGGTAGTTTATTTTATTTACCTTGATACAAGGGTCTTGTAATATCAAGGGTATTTTTTGATGCTCGGTTTTGCAAAGTAAAATAAGATTTGGCTAATTTAAAATAATTAAGTGTCTAAAGACCAAAATTAAAATTTAAACAAATATGGAGATTGAGGTAAACTGACGGAATAAATAGGTTGCCGCTTGAAATGCATGCACCAGTTGTAGGAAGCCTTTGTCGTTTTTAGGTGATGCTTGAGGCTTCATATAGCGGTCAAACGCCACCTTCTGTAATAATGTTGAAAGTGTCCTGACATGATCTTTATGCTTGTCAAGCGCGTGTATATTACGGCGTAGTGATTGGGCTCTGATAGATTTTTTTTCTTCTCCACCTCTTTCCTCTCTTTTCTCTCTCTTCTCCTCGGGTTTCACATTGGCTTACTAAAATTATTTAAAGGTATCATGTCATTTGCTTTTTGTATCAAATTTGATCCTATTGTTTTATTGTTATTTTTTTGTTTATATCCTTTTTTGATTGATTTTTTTCTTTAATTTCATTCATCATCATTTGGTTTTATATAATTTTTTATATCAAATTTGGCCCTCATTCTTTTTATTTTCATTTTGGGCTTTTTAATCCTTTTCTTAATTGATTTTTTTTTAATTTTATCCCTCAATATTTGGTTTCAATTTATTTTTATATCAACTTTGATCCTTATTCTTTTGATTTCTATTTGTTTTATTTTGGATCATTTTCTTATTTATTTATTTTTTAATTTTATCCCTTAGCATTTGGTTAGTTGAGAATTTTGCTTCATGATTTTTTAAGTTTTGCCTTCTACGAAGTTAATCCTAGGCCTATGACCACGGTCAAGGCTTCTAAATATTAGCCAAGGTTAACTTTAGCCCTTTTTTATATCTTTTTTTTAATTGATTTTTTATCCTTCAGTATTTGATTAGTTATCTTAGTCTTTGTGTTTTTTTTTACTTTTTTTACGGGTTATCCTAATTTTTTTATCTTTGGTCGAGGGCTTAGTGGTTAATTCGAGTTGATTAGGGTTTTTTTTTGTTGCTTTTTTAATTTTATTTTTGCCCTTTAAATTTGGGTTGTTTGATGATTGAGTTTCATAGTTTTATTAAATTTTATTTTGGCAGGATTACCTAGAATTACGACCAAGTCACAGATTTGATACGATAACCCGGATGGGCTTGAGTTATTTTTTTTACCTTTTAAATTTATTTTTTTTTTCAATTTTATCTTTCAACATTTGATTTTTTATAAATTAAACTTTGAATTTTTTCTATTTTATTTTTTATAAGGTTATCACGTTCTCATTTACTTTTTGTTTTATTATCAAATAAGATTATGAAGATCTTTTAAGAATGTTTAGAGAGTATCTTTTCATGATATTGACAAATATTTATCTTTCGAGTTGATCATTGTCAAAACGATTTTTCTATTTATTTATAATTATTATATATTTTTTATTTATATTATTAAATCAATCACATTTATTAAACCCCAGTAAATTTATAGTCAGAGTCTCAATTTTATTCTTACTTTTTTCATAGTATCTGTGTCTGCTGAAAATTTTTCTTTTCGTTGAAAAAAATTTATCTCGGATGGGACATAACGCTAACTACCTGTCCAATCCTAAGTTATTTTGAGAAGTGAAGTCCAATGTAGTGGCTTTGTACTTGTTGATTTCGAATATGCAGAGTCATTCAATATTTCACCCAACACCCCGATCAAAGAACGATGCATTTCACAAACTAATGCGGTGGTTCCTCTATTTCTTCTTATATTTTTTATGGAGTCAATTCTATCCTTACAGAAATTTCAAGTGTTTAATCTAGCTTTCCAATGAGTTTTATGAGACAAAGTGACTAGAAATAGTCGTGTGAATAATTTGCTTTAAAAAAACGACTTTTCCAAGGTTAATGCGTTAATATATCCTTCTATATAAGATTTTTTTTTTTTTTGTAATTTGTCTTTATATTTATAATTTAGCCGATTTTATTCAAAATATAAAAATAAATTGAATCAAAAATATAAAAATCATTAACCTTCATAGATTTATAATTTGTCTTTATATTTATAGTTTTAAAAAATGACTTTTAATTTCTAAGGTTAATTGAATCAAAAATATAAAAATAAATTAAAAAATATATCTTCATATAAGAAACATGTTGAGTCATTAATCCTATATTATAACAAGGATATTTAAAAAAAAAATCATGTGAAAGTCATGTGACTAATTCTAATTATTTTGATTGAAAAACTCATTGAAATGATAGATTAAACAATTAGACTTTATTTAAATATAGAATAAGCTAAGTTATAATATAAGAATAGGTCTTAAACTCACCTCATTATATAAAAATAAAACAAGACATTATTTTCATAATTAATTGCTTTTGTGTTGATGTATAATATCATACCCCAAACTTTCAATATCACCTTTCCACTTCAAGGAAAACATCATCGATTTACGAATACAAGTTAGAGAGAGATGCTCAACTTATCAACATTTCATGCAAATGAGTTCCAAAAATCACATAGAAAGTTCTATCCAAAACAAACACAATCTTGTGTGATTAAATGTGGGAACTCGTGAATAAAAACGTAGTGTTAGAGGTTTTCAAAGACGTTGAAAAACTAAAGATGGTGGAGACCAATTATCAGAACCCCCACCTGGCCACTTTGACCTTGCATTATTTTACGTGGGTCACTTGAATGAATTCTCAAAAGTCGTCCATGACTTCAAAAATAAAAACTTCGCTAATCCTATCCGCACAACCCTTGAAATTGTTTTAATGATGAGATCAATGCGAGCCTTCGATTGCTTTAAATGGTACTCAATAATTAAAGAGTTAGGTAAAACCCATAAACACAACCCTTTAATTTAGTTTTTCTTTTTTAAGATTGCGTAAATCCCTTGGAATATCTTTTTAAGAATTGCGCTGATCCATCAGCAAATTTTGTTAGTGTTGTGTTAAAGGGTTGTGCTTATGGGTTTTACACTCTCCCCCCTCTGCTTGGTTTGCAAATTTCTTTCCTTTTCTTATGATGAGGACCACTTCTTTTCCCATCGACTAGCCCTCATTTTCACCCATAAAAAAATGCACATAACATGATTCGAGATTGGAACAATATTAGGTGGGAAGCCTAGCAAGATCCACCACGTAACCACGTATATAAAAATTATAAAAAAAAATCTAGAAACCAGTATGAGACCCTAAAAAAATCAAAAGAAAATTTTCAATAACCCACTACTTGCATGATTCAACTCCCACCAAATCCACTCTTTCCACCCTTTTCATCTCTAATTCAACCAGATGCAAGAAACAAAGGAATCCTATGCATTTCTTTTCTGCTTAGGCGGCTAATAGCCTACTAGCCTTGTCCGTTTGACTATCTGAGCCCTGCTGTCTTGCACGGGTGTGGATGATGAACTGGGGTAAGAGCCTTTCTCAGCCGATTGATTAGTTGACTTAAGATGATTCAAGGACGAGAGCAGCAGGTGCATCATCGAACGGATGAGAGTGATTGTGTTCCCCTTCATAGGTCACAATAAGCATCATGGAGTCATCTAGAGCTCTCTCCACATGTTTGCGTGCTGGACATCCTCTCACGCTGCTGCACTTGTAATATCCCCTAACAAATTGAAACAATGGCAATTAAGACTGAGTTTTTGGTCTAGGCCAGATATATCTAAAAACAAATCGGAACCTAGAAACAACATTGAAGGACCAACAATACTCGAAATGTGTTAAAAATCGAGGAAAATCAAGGGAAACCAAGAGAGCAAAAACGATACCTTGGATGAGGAGAGCCTTTGATGGGCTTTTGACCATACTTTCTCCAGGAATAATCATCAGGTGGAATATCAGCCATCTTATTGCTAATTGCAGGAACTCTGACCGCTCTTTTAGCCCTTGATTTTCTGCTGAATTAATGAAAACACGGTTAGGAAAATGAAATCAACACCATTTCAAACAATCTCACACAAATTTACCGAATGAGAATTGATTTTAAGAGTTTAGAGAAAAAGACAAACCTTTTCTTGGAGCAATGGCAGCGACCAGAAGAAGAGCCACACTTGAGAGCAGCATCATCCATGGAGTTGCACTTTCTCTTAAGAGAAGAAGAGGACAAAGGGGGTTTACCAGCAGAAGGTTGGGTAAAATGAAACCCAGAAGGCATAGAACGCTGGAAGCTATCAGTTTCCCCCGTAAGAGAAGACATGAAAGAAGGGGCAGAAGAAATTGATGGCGAATTAGAGAAATTGATTGTAGTAGGGATTTCATTCCGATCTGACAACCCTTTTTTTGTAACCAGAAGAGGGCTCTTTTGCTGCTGATTGTGAGGTAAAGGAGGGAGACGATGAATTGGGGTCGGTTGATAAACTCTAAAAGCAGAGGCTTGCTCTGTTGGCTGCGAATTAATTGCTCGAACAGATGGTCCAGGCTCTTGAACTTGCCGTTTTTCTTGTTGCGATTCTGGTTCTTCTCGTATTTGTTGTTGAGCAGGGGGGGTATCAGGAGCTCTTCTAAATCGAGCGTGGCCAGTTCTTGTGGTGCGACCCAGTAAAGAGATGACCTTTTTGAAGTTGTTCACCGCCATATCAGTAACAGTCATGATATTATCCGTGCCAAGATAGGAACTTGAAGAGGCTGCAGATAACTCTTGGTAGGGTTGCTGTTCAAGTTGATTTTGTTTGAGCAATTTTATGACTTCCTCGACGCTTTGTATCCCAGAAGCTGCCGCTTCCCTCACGGCATTCTCTTGCATTTTTGTAGCAAAACAATCACCAGAATACCCCATCATAAGCTCCACAGCCATGTCTTTCACAGCATCCGAGACTGTATCTCTCTTTTTCTCTATAGATTGATTGACCGATATATAAAAAAGAGGAGAGGGATAAAGAGATATTATTATCACTCCATTATAGATATAGATACAAAAATAGAATGGATTCAGTTCTACGGAAGTTTGAATTAGAAACAAGAGATGAACATTAAAGAAGGAAAGAAAAAAGCAAAAGAGAGACGTGAGAGAAGATGATAAAATAAAAGGAAAGAGATTTTCTTTTATTACTTTCAGGTCAAACCTCTCGGCATCAAGGGTCCCCTCTGCTTACCTTGCCGTCAAACTCACTGCCTAATGGGTTTCCACCACGTGGAAGGTTTTTTCAGGATATTGGCTGCCTCTTTAAACGTGGGTCCCGGTAACGGGATTGAAACTGGTTGGAGAAAATGATGAAAGATAGAGAGATAAGGTCAAAATGTTTTGTTTTTTATGAGCCGTTGGATTGATGACGCGGTAAAATCGGGGAGGGAGGGAGAGGAGGGGGTTTTTGTGTTGGTGACAGTAAGGTAGAGTTGACCTTTAACAGCTTTTAATACAAAAGTCGTAAGTATGTAACAGTGAAGAGTTAGGTGGGACCAAGAAGGTTCCTCTTTAACAGAACACAAGAAGCTGCGTCAAAATCTCTACCTTCAAGTCACATGGGATTCTTTTCTTTTTCTTTCTTTTCTTTGGCGCTTTTGAAGTATAATACTCCTCCGGTCCGCTCACCATTAGATATGATTAACCTAACAGTACTTGTTCTTTCACAGTTGATCAACATCTTCCAGCATTTTTTGAACATCAGATCTTCAACTGGAAATCCCGCTTAGGGCCCACATAAATTACAATTAAGATTAAATTAAATTAAATAAAATAGAATAGTGTTTCATTACGCATCATTCCGTTGACGCAACGAAACGTTATTCATGAGGTGCCTTTTTTTACATTATAATCCTTGTAGTCTTAAAATTTATATTTTTGTCATCACACTTTATTTTCTTATATTTCAGTCCCTAAAAGTTAAATAATTGCTTGGAAGTGTGGTCAAAATTGTGTTTCAAAGTACTTTTCACTTCAAAATATATAAAATAAAAAATTTATTCTTAATATCGGCACATAAAAACGATTCAAAAAACACTAAAAAATTAATTTAAAGAAAAAAAAATTAAAAAAAATAGCAAAATGGCAGTTCAATCACAACGCCAAATATTTTCTAAGAAAGGAAAAAAAAGGAAAATGTTGAGAAGGAAAAAATTAGAGAAAGTTTTCTATTTGCCACACCCCAGCATAAAAAATAGTCTTTGTATTGACAAATTCATATTGAAAAAGAGAGTTCAATATAAGTGGTTTGAGCATTAAATAATGCTAGAAAAAAAATAGAATTTAGAAAAATATATTTTGATTTGATTTGAATTTGACTGATTAGATTGTATTTTGGAGTTGAAAATCGGATTACAAAAGTATTTATGAAGCATTTTTAGTGAAAACAATTGAAGTTTGAATTTTAGAAGTCAAGAAAATTTGGCTTGGCGCTTTTTAAGAAAAACCAAGTGTATAGGCTTGGCCTTGCAAGCTGAGCCATACATGGGTCATCTTTTGAAATCCAGGGCGGTTAAGTTTTATTGTTTTGTCCCTTCTTTGATTTTCTTTTTATTTAATCATTTTATTTTTTTCACATTCTAAAATAAAATAATTATTACGGTATTTTAAAGAACATAAAATGACACGATGATATTGTAATTTTTAAATAAGATAATAGACTTTATATGGTAATATTGACAATTATATAAAAACCTAACATGCATTTTTTTTAATTTGTCATGAATGTTCAATCCTCTCAAATTTACTTTTTATTTTATTTTCACAAGTAATCATATAAAAATTATTAAAACATGTTTTTTTAATTCAAAATTGCTTTCAAATAATAAAAAGTTTTTATTCAAAAAAACAATGCTATGAATAAAAGATATATGTTTTTATAAAAAAAAATACATGAATAAGGAAAGAGATTTTTAACTAGAGAAAATTTTAGTAAAGACTCACAACTATATGTTAAAGATGTCTTATCTCCTATTTTACCATTAAAATAATTTGGTATTCATGTATCATGATGGACTTCTTATATAAATAAAGTAAATTTGATTATGCTAATATAAATTTAAACAAAACTATTAATTTTTTTTCTTATACATCTTCCATATATTCATAAATTAAAATACAAATGCACATGTTAAAGTGGTTAATAAGGCTAGTTTATCGAAAACTTAAAGTACTTCTATGTTGATCATGCACCTTTGATGGATATAATAGAGATGTTTTCGAAGGATATGAATTTTTATTTATCACATCGTCATTATATTAGCCAAAGCATAAGTGATGCACAAAAAGATGAGAAAATCACTACTTATAAAGATCACATATTTTTATAAAATTGCACGAGGCCTCCAATCAAATAAAATTCATAGATAAGTAGATTTCAAGATTGCAACAACAAAAAACAATGTTGTCATCCCTGATTGACTTGATTTGTGATCAGTAACAAAAGACAGATGATAAAATTAGGTCCAATAAGGAAAAACTTTTAAAGTTAGAAGAATTCGAGATCGGGGTGTTGCAAGAGGTAGACCAAACTTGGTAGTATTTAGAGCAAACTTTACTTAGAATGACAATCACAAGGTGGGCAAAGATTGTGTAGTTACCTTTCATTTATTGTTGTTTTATTCTTTTATTCATTTTATATTAAAAAAATGAACATCTAGTTTAAGAAAATATTTTGTTCTTTTTTATATATTTTTTTGAAGATTTTTTTTATTTATTTCTTTTTATACCTCGAATTGGACTTGAAAGTATTTTTATACCAAGAACATAAAAGAAAACAAGAATTTTTTATATATATAGTCATTCATAGTTTATACTTTTGTGAGCCAAAAGTAGTAAAATAGAACATGATTTGTTCTTGATTTGATTTGATTTTTTTTTCGTGACTGAATTTAGGACGAATCCTAAGCTACCTACGTACCTTTATAAATGAAGGATCAAGCCATGACATCATTCAAAGTGAACTTTTTTTTATTTCATTCACAATTTATACTCTTGTGGGCCAAGAATTTTACTCTTTTTTTTAATGTCTAATAGTTTAGGCTCATGTGATATAAAGCTTGATAGTTCTTCAGTAATAGAATTGCTTCAGAAACTTTCTATTGATAGGTCCAATTCATAGATCATCTTTGTCAACAATCTTGTATAATTCATTATTTTCCCTATTCTTCAAAAGTTTTTGGAGCTAGAGTTGGTTTATCCTCAATAAATAACTCATCTAAATTTGAGTTTGTAATTTGATGCTTCATCAATGATGATATGGTTTGCGGATACAATCTTTAATTTTGGAGATTAAGTCTCTACCTTTGTTAGAGTCTTTTCACCTTTTTAAAGCTTTTTGTTTCCTTGATCAATATTTACTTGATCCTCTTAACCTACCCCTCTTCTATGACTCTATTTTTCTTTTCATCACTTTAAAGCCCAATAAAGAGAAAACATAAGCCTTTAATCTTGAACTCTGTAGTTGGGTGGAAGTGGATATTTGATCACCCGGTCTTTCAAATGCTGAAACACGTGAATCCTCGCCCAATCTTTTAAACATTGAAACACGTGAATTTTATTTATTGTCTTGATATGGAAGACAGGGTTCTTGGGCATCTTCTTCATTGTATTCGAAGACATGGATCGTAATAGGGTTTGTTGCAGCATTCTACACCTTACTATTTAGAGGTTCACATGGTCAATATCCTATTCTAAATTTTGATTATTGGATAGATCTTCCTCTCTGTATAATCTTTCCTGCTTCTTTGGATGGTCTTCTACCTATAAAAAATATCATCTGCTTCATACTTCTTTACTTGTATCTTATCTTTTAAATTGGAATTAGATATGTCTTCTAACTTCAACTCCTTATCCCTTTTGAAATAGAACCTGACATTTGTATAATGTGATTCTTCAATAAAAATTGGTTTTTTTACAACCACGACACGCTTGACTTCATCATCACAACTATATTAAAAACGTTGATGGAACCACACCATTCTCGTGTAACCAAGTTCTTCCCAAGAGTAAGCCATAGTAAGTCCTTGCCTTAATAATATGACAAAGTGTTGAAGAGTTCATCTCTCCGATCTTAGTTTCAATACGAATCTTTCCAATAATATGTTGTCTTTTTTGGTTAAAACCTTGGATAACCATCCTACTTTTGGATATTTCATCTAGAGATATACCAATATTCTTCATCATATGAACTTGTATAATGGTAATTATGGATCCATCATCAATTAAGATGCGTCTAATTCCTTGATCTTGGACCTATCCACTTACATAAAGTTGTCTATTATATGATTTTACTCAAAGCTGTAAGTCCTCATTCGATAATGAAATTGTTGTTAAACAATTAACATTGGTTACATCATCAACTCTTGAGAATAACTTTTCTTCAAACTTTTTAGGCCAAGAAAAACTTGAGCAAGAGCCAATTAAGAGAGTAGGAAATAATTTTTTGAATTATTATTTTTTACTTAATTTCTTTTTGTACTTATAAATAATTTTTTGTCATTTTTCATCTTCATTTTGATTTTTATGTATCATTGCATATGCTTGATGGGTACCACTACCCAAAAAGACATGAAATTCAATAACAAGTTCAATTTGGTTCTCTAATTTAATTGAGATTCAAGGTTTTTTTTATTTTTGGATTGTCTGGGAATATGTTTGAAATTGTGTTTTTTTAAAAATTGAATTTTTTTTTTAAATTATTTTTTTATGTTTTTGAATTGTTTCGATGTACTGATATCAAGAATAATTTTTAAAAAATAAAAAATATTATTTTAATATATTTTTAAATAAAAAATAATTTCCATCATATTTTATGAACTCATCTTTAAGTCGGAGTCAACCATGAGTAATATTAAATATCGATAATATTTATTTCCTCTGAGCCTCTGATACCCGGTAAACAGCGAGAGTATTTTTCGTGAGGGGCACGAGGAAAGCCCAAAGTATGGATGAATCGTGGCCCGATACAAATCATTTAAACATATAGAAAGACTACAAGGCCCATCTTTCCAAAAATCTGTTTTAACCTTCTGAAATAGCCTGCCTTTAAAGTTCACGCGTCACTTATTTAATATTGGGCTTCTAGACCCGGACTTAAAGAAAGCAGGAGTCCAACATGTAGCTGTATTTTTTTTTATTTTTTGTTGGCAAATTGCGGCCAATTAGAGCTGACAGATTCTCATTCAGAAAACGTGGAAACTGGCAAATTGCAATACCAGACTGATTTCCAAAGTCAAAACGTAGAAACAGGCAGATTGCATCACCAAACTAATTTCCGAAAGACAAAGGATTGATTAAGAGAAAAGGAGAGAAGTTGCTAGATAGAGCTGAGCCATTGTCTCTACGGGGTGTGGAGAGTTGTCATGAAGTGAGTTTTAATTTATTTGTTTATTAAAATTTTATTTTTAATTTTTTTTAGTGTTTTTATGTTATATATCAATAATAAATTTTAAAAAATAAAATATAGATATTATTTTAATATTTTTTTAAGCAAAAAATATTTTTAAAATCCTATTACTAATTGATATGAGACTTTTATTGAGCTTATCATTGTCAACTATCGAAATAAAGAAACAGCACCACCATGTGGTTAAATCCACCGATTGCTTGTTTAAAAAAACAAATCAGACTAAAATTTGGAAAATTCTACGAAGACTTTACAATAATGATTGTTTACAGAAGGGGAATTTATCGCAACTAATGAAGATCCCTTGTTGTGATTGAGTAGTGAAAGCATCGACTAAAAAGTCTACGTCAACTCTTCCCATATCACCAACCTCTATTCCTACAGCTATAAACAGCTGCTAATTCTGTATTGATTCAATATCGCTAAATAACCAGCATCATTCCCGTCTAAGTAGCCATGGCGATCTGTGGAATCCAAGGCTTTCCTCTTGAGGTCACTGGTATGATTACCTACCTAGCTCAGACTCGTTAAGTATCAATCGTTCATTTTGAAACTGACAAGTGACCATCGTAATTATCTCTCTGTTCATAATGTCTTTCTTAATTTGCAGTCGTTGCTTGTTACAATTTGGACGACAAGGAATGGATATCAAGACAAGACCCATATGTTAGTGTTGAGTATGGAAACACCAAGTACCGAACCAAAACGTGCACAGGTGCCTATATCTCCTGAATTTTGCTTTCATGTATAAATAATACATGCCAAACCACTTAGTTTTTAATCTCAAGAATCTTCCTTCATGTCTGCTCTTTCTTGTTTTCCGACGTAAGTTAATTATTGCATTACTTGTAAATTTTGATTCACTGAATCAGATGGAGGCAGGAACCCCGCTTTTCAAGAAAAGTTCATTTTCACACTTGTTGAAGGCCTCCGGGAATTGAGCGTTGTGGTTTGGAACAGCCACACCCTCTCTGCTGATGAGCATATTGGCACCGGAAGGTAATTTGTTGTTAGCCCTCAAGAAGTAGTAAGGAAAAAGAAATTGAAATGTTTAGGATCTCACTGATCACTTCGCTGTATTCCTGGAACCTGCTTAATGTAGAATCCAGCTCCATAAAGCCCTTTCCCAAGGTTTTGATGATGCTTCCTGGCCCATACAGAGCAAAACTGGCAGGTTAAACATGAGCTCACATAACCTTCTGTCGTTAATTTTGACTCTTGTTAGTATTATTCTTGAATTTCTGATACATTCTCTCCAATGCAGGCATTCAGGGGAAGTTCGGCTTATGTTACACTACTCAAATCCCAATGTATTTTCAATCCCAAGAATTACTTTGCTTCTCTTGCAAATTAATAGATCAAATATTCATATGCATGATAGAGAACTGGTTTGCCAACAAATTAATAAAAAACGGTTTCTTTTGTTGGAGCACCACAGCAACATAGAGGGAAAATGACGCCGTCAGATTTAGGATCAAAATATGCATCGCCACCACTGAACCAGGTTCTGCCATACCCTTCCATGCCACCAGCACCCGCTGCTCTTTATCCTGCTACAACTACCTACTCCTCCCCTTCTCCGTACATGGGGTACTCTCCTAACCCTGCGAGCTATCCGCCGCCCCCTCACATTCCTACTCCAGCTGGCTACCCTCCGCAAGCGTGTTTTCCTGCAGCCTACCCTCCCCAAGCATATCCACCTGCGCCTCAGCCCTCAACGTACTATCCTACAGGTAAATTAACGCTTCTTGCTGGTTATATATTCAGGCCTTCAAATAGAGAAAGAAAACGTTACTCGAATGATTCATGTACTAGTCAGGTTTGTAATTCTCAAAATCTTAGACCCGGAGTCCTCACCTTCCTCAATTCCAAAGTTCTTTATATTTATTAATGGTTCTAATGTAGTCTAATAAGTGGAGTTTTTTTTTCACTTGATGGCAGGTGCATCCGGGGTTTATCCACCACCACCACAACCAGGAATATATCCGCCGCCGCCGTACTGAGTTTTTTTATTGGATTTCTTTTTTGGGTTAAACAGATAATCTGCAGAAGAAATAAAATTATTTCTCTAGTAAATAAATTCACTCGACTTGGAGCGCAATTTCTACCGTCCCTTTTATTTTCTTCAAAAATGTGGTTCTTTAATATACATGATCAATCAATTAGTTCTCCTTCAGCTAGCTCACGCAATTGTATGTGCTTAACTTTGAAATTCATGTGATTTATTAGTATGTCGGCGTTGATGTTTATCCTTTCATTTTCCAAATAAAATCGCTGGGTTGTCAGGATTTATTATACACAAAAAAATTCCCAAATGTTAAATTAATAACTAAATTTATTGATTCATTGCTCTCGATCTGCTGCTTTTATCATACATAACAAGCCATCTTCTTTGAGTTATCTGGTCTATATTACCTCTCTAATGAGATCAATGTCGGTTCGGGCTGGTTATAAACAAAATTTGTGTCAAACCCGCCTTCATTTATTGTCAGATTTCAACCTTTTTTGTATTTATAAGGTTGGTGTGGCTATGATATGATAATATTAGCAATTTTAGGCGTCCCGTTAGTCTTGTGTTGCGCCAATTATACGTGTATTTCTTTCAAAATATAATAGAAATTGTTTTTTTTAAATATATCTTTTTAGAAATATATTAAAATAATATTTTTAATTTTTTAAAAATTATTTTTTACATCGTTATATTAAAATAATTTTAATATATACATATATATAAATTTTAAAAATTAAATTTCTTAAAAAATATTTTTAAAATACAAAAATAAAATAAAAGGCTATGAGTTTTTTACCCGATCCGAAATACCTGCTTTTAATTGGCATCTGTTTATCCGTCAAAAGTAAGTTGGGTCAGGCACCAAAATTTTAATGGTACACATGGCAATTTTGTAATTATCTTTGTACATAAGACTAAAAGGAGAAGGGCTTTTGATGCCGTAGATATGGCCAGAGATGGCAGCATTAAATTGGAACACGACATGCTGATATGCATCTTAAATGTGCATGAACATTCCTTTTTATTTCTAATTCAGTGTCTATATTTTTATTTTTATTTTTATTTATCTAAGTGTATGTAAATTATTTTTTTTTCTCCTTGAATGTTTTCCCTTTAAAAAAAATATCAATTGAGTGCTTTTAATTCTAAAAATTAGAAAATGCCTATCTTGCATCAACTTTAATAAAATTAAAATGAAAAAACAACAAATAATAATTAATTGAAGTTAAAAGAAAATAAGAGCAAAAGGTGACTCGTTCAGATAAGAAAACTCAAATTGATTCACTTTCTCATAAACGAAATAAATCTTCAATTATATCTTTTAAAGATAAAAAAAATGAATCATTTTTACAAATTTAACAATTTAAAATAAAAAAATTACAGAAAAATTATTTTATTAATTAGTGTGTGCTTGTGTGCATCCACACCAAATTTCATCATAATCTACATTTATTTATTATTCTATTTTGCTGCTTTTAATTTTGTTGTTGTTGTTTTTACCTAGTCAATTATGATCAAAACAATGTTATTTCAACAAGTTTGTCTTTTATTTTGATTTTTTTAAATTTGAATATTTTTTATTATTGTTTTGTTTTTTTAATTTTACATAATTTGATTGGATGTGGTATATATAAAGATGCTAAGAAAGATTTCTTTATATTTTAAAAGTTTTAAAACACATGACTCAAATAAAAAAAAATATAAAAACACTTAAATGTGAAAAATCAAACTAAATATCTTATTTGATTGGAAATAAAGTGAAATATCCACACACACACTTAATATATATATATATATATATATATGCTTGATGGAAACATGAAAACTAATTTAATGTACATATTAACATATGTTCTGACAATATCTGATAGAGAAACACTTGACACAATTAATTTTGAAAATCTTGCACTAAAACAACAACAATATATAATAAATTAATAACCTTTTTTTTTTTCAATGATTTCTTAACTTATAATGTATTTTATTTTATTTTATTTTATTGGGTTAATTACATTGAAGCTCTTATAGTTTATTCTTTTTCTTTTTTTCTTACCCCATTCTTTTAAAAAGTACACTTTATATTCTAAATCAACTTAAATTTTTAAATTAGATAAAATAATCAAATTACTCTCATATATAATATATACATGTAAAATTAAACCAAACAACATATTAAAAACTCGTGTACACGCAACAACAATTCACCTCACATCATCATATGATAAATTCAGGAACACGACAAAGCACAAACACATAAACCACAACTTTAAACCCAATTAACACTAACCAAAAACATATTTAATTAAGAAAAAACAAAAGGCACAGAATTTCAACTGGTGTTGATTTATATTTTTTGGGTACTCCAATTTTCTTCATAAATCTTGCTATTTTTTACTGGATACCGAGAGTGAGATTCCCACTAGTATGGTGAAAATAGATTAAGCAATAATAGATTAATGAAATATCACAAGGATTGACCGCTATGCTAGGAGGCCCTGGTGTTGATTTTTGAAATCCTCTGTTCCTGACTTGAACATTCTTGACTAATCTACATGACCCTCCCTTTCTGAGCAACAAAAGATCAATCAATCATCATAACCAACAGAACCTACATCCCGTGCTTCAACTCCTACTGCCACCTACTTTTACTTTGGAAAATAAGCCCAGGGATAAGGAAAAAACAAAAAGGAGCAAAAGAGTCCCACTAGATTTCAAAATCAGAAAATAAACTCCAACCAATCTCTTTCTTGCATGTAAGAAATTAATATAAAAATCAATCTCTGGTTAAAAACTGATCTGTCAGGGTTGTTCAAGTCAATGTGCAACAGCAATCTAATTGATTTGGAGTTATTATTTAGATTGGAAAATGTGTGATTTTATGGTGGAGCTGGTGAGAAAGATGAAGAAGACTGCCTGGTTGAATTAGGTTGTTGAGGGGGTGTGATGTGTTGCTTGGATTTCTTGCTGGATTTGGGATTGAAAATGTTGTTCGTTTATTAACCAACCACCCAGGCTTTTTGTGCAATTGAAAGGAAAAGAAAAAAAAACAAAAAGGGGGCGGCAGCTAGGGGTTTTTTAGTTCGATGACAAAGTTATAATAATAATTATAAGAATTTTTTATTCATTAAATAAAATATAATAACAATCTTATAAATAACTTGATATTGATTTTTTTAACAGTATGTAATAAACTTTATAATATAAAGTACAATTTGTAAAAGAACACGTAAAGCAAAAGAATGAAAAAACAATTGGAGGTCGATTATTAACCCTATTTTATTTTAATAACACTTTACCAAAAGCCTAAACCAAGAAAGAGAAGAAAGTAAACTAAGAGGAGACAGCTCAAACGAGCTCTGCTTAGACGTAGGATTAGTCTCGTCGGGTTTAATGGTTGGGTTAAAAATATTTTTTATTTAAAAATATATTAAAATAAAATTATTTTATTTTAAAAAATATTTTTAATATTAGCTCATTAAAAATATAAAAAAATATTTTAAACAAAAAAATTTAATTTTTTTTTTAAAACAATTTACTTCACTAAACCGATGCCCTGAGTGGGCCAGTATTAAAATAAAGGACTAGTGCTACTAGACGACACTTGGCAGTCTATATATATATATATATCCAGCCAGCAGTATGAGCTAGCCCAAACGGCTAGAATTAAACTTAATTCTTATGTATAATTTTTTTAAATACGCACACAACTTTTTATGTGCATAATAGGTATCTCTTACACTAATGACACTAACCGTGACAGGAATTTTCACTAAACACGACATGACACAACCAACGGTCACTATAGCTAGCCAATGACTTTTCTTAAACGAAAAGCACCAAATAGCATCGACAAGCAGTTCTTTGTCTTCTCTAGTGGATTCCCAGCTTTACAACCAATGGTAAAGACCCAATCACCATGTAAGAAAACCAAGTTCACCCTTGACCATACAAAGCGTCCAAGTTCCAGGCCAGCTTTAGATCATACAAGTCACTCTCATGCCATACAAGCAAGAGCTGCTTTTAGTACAAGCTCTTTACACAAGGCTAGAGAGAAAAGTTCAAGCTCATTATTTCACCAGCTCAACCAAGATGCAACCATAAAAAAAAAATCTATATTCTATAGTTTTTCCACTCCTTCATCATATACTTATTCTGCCCATAAATTAAAAAACGAGGGATTTTATGCCTGCACTAGGAAAAAAGGATTGAAGTTAAACTTTGATTATGGTTTTACAACACGAGAACAAAAAAAAAAAAAAAGGAAATTAGGCTAGTGAACACGGTTTTAAATTGCGGTTTCAATCAAACAGGATATCCCAGGAGCTAACCATTACAGTTGTGTGGCCTATAAAATATCTTGCACTCATATCAACAATTGTTTTTTAATTGAATAATATAATGTTACGTTAGCAACGACCGCGACACCACCATAGCAGTATTTGTGTCTATCCGTTCTTTTAAAAAGTTTTTATTTTTTTTTCAAATTATTCTTTTATAAATTTTAAAAAATAAAAAATATATTATTTTAATAAATTATCGAACAAAAAATACATCAACTAAACAAACAGCCATTTCAACCTCGAGGTCTCCCAGGTGCAAACTTTTCCATTGCGTTATGAGTACTGCGCTCGTTTTTTAAAACCATGATTGTGAATCGCATCGGACGGTAGTAACGTTCATTCCAAAGGGCGGCAGGCTTTCTCAAATGTTTAGCCATTGAAATCAAAGTTCTTTTTATCCCCAAAAGGGTTTCTTCCAGATCAAGTAAAAAACATCAAAAGTTGGAGGCAAAGAGGGAATCAAGGTCTCTCTGAAGACTCGATTCTTTAAAAGTGCCCGCGCGTGAGCCTAATAAAGTAATCGCCTTCCAACTGACATTGCCCGTTTACATTTAACACCGACAGCTCCCAAACTGGGTACCATCCGATTAACAAGGAGAACACTATCGCTTCTAATGTGGAAGTCTCGCCACAAACAAGGTATGGTTGATTTTCTGCACGGGAGAAAACACAAATTTTTTCAAAAAAATAATAATAACAATGAATGGCATGGCATGTCTTTGCAGACCGTTTCCAGTTAGATAAATGAAGTCAGCTGTTACTCCCAATCAATACAGGAAGCTATACCTTGACTTCCATGTAAGAACTAACCAGTTCCCTTGAAAGATATTCCATCCTGTGGCATGTGCAATGACCAATGCCTGCAAGTCTACGGATGCATAACTTTGTTTCGCTTGCTGATTGCTTTAATCACCCCCGCAAACAAGAAAGAGAGTCTTTCGATTCCTATGCCTCGCAAAAATAACAAATCAATCTGAGAATACAAAACACATTCCTTCATTTAATCGATTAATTCACCGCACCTCTAAACAATAATAGATTAATCTATGTGGCACTTACATTTACAATTACTCACCAAACCATGGAAGAAAATGGTTTCAAATGCAAAACATCTCGGTGAAAAAAACACAAGAACTGAAGCACACTGAACCTTTTGGTTGAGTGAAATACCATCGTACAGCCAAAGAAGCCTAGCACTTCTACAGTGCTGAAATAGCTGTCACAGCAGAGAAATAGCAAATCGAGCAATTGTAGTGTTTTGCGGATTGAGCCAACAAAAATGATTAAGTCAGCACAGAGCTTGCTTGCACCATATGCTCGAAGTATAAAGATCCTCGCACAAAACTGCATGCAAGAAGCTGAAGGGTCAAGGCCTATTTGGGTTACAAATCCCAACAAATATATTATTAGTCTAGTGTTATAACATATGTTAGTGTGCGGGTTGTGTGCGCGGTTGTTATACCACACTAGTAACACTTGTAATCAATCCTAACAAGTAACTAATTAGTCTACACTGCCTTCGAGAAGCTAAAGGATCAAAGACTGTATGGGAAATAAATTCCAACAAATATACAGTGTTCGGGTGTCAATCTGTGTGTTTTAGAGAGAAGTTTCATAAAACAAAAGTAAATTACCACTTATGACAGACTCACTTCCTGAGAGATTGCATAAAACAAAGGTAAATTACCATTTACTACAGATTCACTTCCTGATCTCCCATTCATTGAGCAAGGCACGCGAGAATCTGATGATAGACAAAACAGTGTTTGGAGATTTATAGACTGCATAATGATTGACCCAGCATCAAGACAATCTGGCGTAACTCACGGCAATCAGCTTTTCATTGAGTCATTGCCATATATATTAAATAAATGATAGAAATCTGTCACTTCAAGAATTAGACTTGGACTTGCATGATGCAGCTTATGCAGCAATTGTAAATGTATAACTAGGTGAACAGAGACTAGTAGACAACAAAATAGTATAACTAGGCACAACCTGGATCGTATTAACAAACCAAACAGTTAATTTTCAACAAACAATAGTATAATGCAAAGATGTAATTCCCAGGACTAAAACCTTAAGAATCTTCTCATGTGTACCATCTTCTCAGAGAAGATACAAGTTATATAAATAGGAACAATCACAAATGTAAACTAGAAGCGTGTTATACAACTCACAGCATAAAAAACACAAAGGCGAAGTGAGCAGCAATCCAAGAAATAAGAAAACGATAACTTTTTTTATAGAATGTTCAATAGGAAAGGCAATAAACAGCACACAAAGTCAAATTAATTACATGAAAGGCAGAATCAGGTAATACAATCCAAACTAATCCAAACTGACCAAGGACAATAAAAGTTTTTCAATAGTTCAAATTTCAGGTTCACCGTCTCATTATCCTCGAGAACTGCTATTACCACTCGCCCATCCTCTAAATGTGCAAGCCGCGAAACTTTTCCCACTCCAAAGCCCTAATCTTGACTTGAAAGAAGTTGATCGTCCAGTACTGCTCGGTGCAATGCTAGGCAGCGGCATTTGATTAGGGACTGAATGAAACTCACCTACATTTTCCTGCACCCCACCATCACTAGCACTGGCATCCTGATGCTCGGGTTCCCCACTATCCAAATTGACCGCCAAAGATCCCCTCTTCATTCTCAACAAATCAGCACACTCATAAGTAACTGCTCTACACTTCTTCACCTTCACTTTAACCAAATTCGGGCACCCATTTGCAAGCGCTTCCAATCCATGATCCGATACAGGACAACTCTTAATACAGAGCTTTTTCAATGCCACACATTTGGCTGCAATACAAGAAATCTCCACGTCACCAACAGTATCACTCCCGCACAATGCTAGCCGCTCTAGATTCTGACAATTTGAAGCTATCAATTCTAAACTAATCTGTGTAGGATTCACCCCGATCAGCACCAACTCTTGCAAATTAAGACAATACTTGGCAACTGCCATTAACCCATCATCACCGATCCGATGTGCCTTCCAGCCATCAATATGAAGCTTTCTTAGTAACCTACATCGCTCCGCAATGGAAACAAGTCCAATATCAGTACACTCCGGGGTTTTAACTAGATGCAAAATCTCTAAATTCGAACAATTAGAGATGGCTACAAGGCCAGTGTCGCTAACTTGGAGCCTCTCTAAATGGATCTCAACCATACCAGTAACCCGATCCGCAATAACTTGAAGAAGCTTATCCCAATCGCCAGAGCATCTAAAAAGCTTCAAAGTTTTCAAATTCTTTGACCCGATTATAAGCGGGCCAAAACACTGTCCATTGTAAAGTTCCTTTAAGCAAATCGTTTTAAGCGAAGCCACAGCTAAACCCGGTCCAATCGGCTCAGCCGTCGCGCCATCCGTGATTCCTCGAAGCCGTTTTACCGATAAATCCTCGAGCGACGCGCAATTATCAAGGATCGCGTTCATTCCTTTGGCTCCGAAGGCGCAAGATCCACACGATAACTTCTTCAATGCTTTACAATTTTTAGCGAAAGCTGCCATGCCTGCGTCTGTGATTTCTCTACATGCGCGGAGCTTGAGGCGCGTGAGGTTACGGCAACGAATAGATATTGCAACTAGCGCCTCGTCGCCGATGCTAACGGATCTACGTTCACATTTGAGAGCGAGCTTAGTTACAGCGTCGAAGCGAGAGAAGAGAGATGATACGAAAGGAAGGAGATCTGATTGGGCGTTGAGAGAGAGTCGGTGACGGCTCTGTCCTTCGATTCTTAACCATCTCCGACAAACTAAAGAGCAGCTTTTCCGGTCGCGGGAACTAAGTGACTGGAAAATACAAGCTAAGCATTCATCAGGAAGATCTGAGATGTAATCAGGTGCTTCCACGAGGACGTATTCGGTTTGTTCTTCTACTTGCATCGGAATGATGGGGTCAGTGAATTTGGGTTTTGAGCGCTGGCTGCTGAGATTCGAGTCTCGACGGCTTGTGATTAAAGCCGTCGAAGTTGTCTGGCCCATTCACGGTGACTGGTTGATTGAACGGTGTAGATTTGCAGCTTCAGCTTAGGAGGGAGGAGCACAGTTCTCTCTCGTAGTGTTTGATTGGCCTTTTTCTTTTTTTCGTTTATTTTCAAAGACGGACCTGAAAATGGATTTCATTCGGTTTTATGGAATAGTCTCCTCCTTTGTTGAGTTTACGTGTAGTGGATGGGTTCTCATTTGTTTACCCTGCACTCTTCTTCCTGACCTGGTCTGATTTGCATTTTTCCATCGTGTGATTTTGATCTCTGCAGATGATGTTAGCAAGGGCTCCATGATGTGAAAGGGAGGTTTATGATGGGAAATAAGGTCGCCCGCTTGGAATCTTGTGCCATCATTATTTTTAGTATAAACAATATTTATCCATCCATTTCTTCCACGAAATCTGATGGCAACCACCGTCCTTGCTAACGTTTATTTATTTATTTATTTAAAGAAATAATTGATTTCACCAAAGCCAATGATTTTCCATCCTTCAATTTCTTTCTGTTTTTTTATAAATAAAAAAAACAAGTTAGAGTACTGCGGCTTGTTTTGGGAAATATTTAAAATTGGAATCTTCAAACATTTTATTGGTTTTTCGAAATGATGTTTAAATTCCAAAATCAAAAAAAGAAAAAAAAACAAGAAAAAAGAACGTTTCTTTTAGATTTCAGAAACCAGTATTTTGCTGTTGCCTTTCTGGAAAGTAAGGTTGAATTTATACTTATCTAGTTAAATAAATTAAAACTTATTTATCTCAATAAATATAAAAAAAAATTGTTAAGAATAAATAAAGATTAAGCTGAAAAAATAAAGAGATTTATAATATATTTGATGTTATAACACAACCATGTATCTAATTATGTTTTATAGATTTGTTTTTTTTTTAAAAAATTATTTAATTAAATGACTGTATGTACCAACAAAACATAAAACAGTATTAATGATTACTAAAGGCTAAACTTAAAAAAATTGAGAGATGATTATGAATTAAGATGTTTGATATCGTAATAGGAACCATATATCCAGTTGTTTCTAGTAACTTTGTTTCTATAATAAATTCTGTATTTAATCAAATAATAATGGAATTGGTTAGCGGTAGGGTCGGAGCAAAATTTTGTTAGAAAACCAAAATAAAATGCTTAGGCATCGCTAAGATGTTTCTTAAAAGAAATAGATTATAACTATGAATTCAAAATTAACTGCATACAAAATGATATTTTTATCTAATATTAAGATAGTAATATATTGAATTTACTCGAGTCAACTCGGATTAACAAACAAAACTCGTGGGGGATAATATTGCAAAAAACAAATTGAAAAACTCAATCCCTGGACCCGTTAAGCAGTAAATAAATAAATAAATAATAATAGCATGGATGCATGCCCGGGCCTGGACTCTTTTTTATGGGATGTGTTATGTGGCAACCAAGGTTTTGGGCACCATCGTGGCATCTAGAAAATCAAGGCAATGAGTTTTCCTTCTAAAAACTTATTTTTAAGTCATTTTAATAAAAAAAAAACCTCACCAGCATACTTAAAATATTTAAAAATAAATTCATCAACTCAACAAACTTATAAAAAAATTTAAAAACTCAAAATCAAACCGAGTTAGATATATTTTCCTCAACTTATATATGTTTTTTATGCAATATTGAGGCTTTAACCTAAACATCATCAAACTTCTCTAATCGTATAGAACTCATTAACACCAAGAACTATCATTTTAGTGGTCAAAAGTGGTGTGGCCACCTCTCTCTCTCTCTCTCTCAAACTAGAGATTGAGAAACAATAAAAAGAACTTTGTATAACAAAATTGAATTGCAATAAATTGAGAGACCAAATGGATATAATTTGAAAAGTCTGAGGACTAAATTGAACTTTTCATGAGAACTTTGAACCCACTATTGATTTTTAGTGTCTTTTCCATATTGGTCCTCCATTCTTTCAATCATGTCGTTGTTCAATAAAATTGAATTAGTTGTTCTTTAATTTAGCTTTAAAAAGATGCAACTGTCCATAAATAAGTTCGAGGGCCAGAATGAAAAAAATTGAAATTTTTTGAACAATGAGTACTGTCACACCCGGACATCGCGGTGACCGATTAAAAATTATCTCTCGATATGGAAAAAGAACAGATATCCGGCATCTTGTTCTTTTAGAGAAAAAATATCTTGTTCAAGGAGTCGCCACTTGGTATTATGGTCATTAGGAACCCTAAATTGGTCAACAGAGATTCCATGGTAGGGGACTGGTTACGTAAAAGAAAAGATGTTATCACCCCTTAAGCGTTCTACATAAAGCAGGCTGCATTGTTGGTTTTGTCTAAAATTGTTAAGAATTTGTTCTCTTTTTCCTTTTCTATCATTCATTTCATGTTCCTGACTCTGACGTTAGTGAACAATTCCTACGAATATTTCCAACTAAAAGAAAATAAAAGAAATTTCTTTTATCCTTTATTATTATTGGCAATTTTTAAATGGAAAAAAAAACATTGTACGACATATTTGCATTTAACAGTAATAGTTCACAGATTGAGCACATAACTAAAATAAAATACAAACACAAAGAAAAAAAATAAAGTGCAAGGAACTCACAAATAAATCAACAAAAATCCCGAATATTTTTGGAATTTTCTAGTATCAAAAAGGGGATCATTTGGCCAAATATCAAATTAAAATGGGCATAAAAATTATGGCCAAGGTATAAGGGTGTGTTCGGCACCCTTAACAAACACAATTTGGGCCAATTGGGTCTAAAGCCAGACCTGGCCCACTTTTTTTTTAGGACTGGGTCTAGCCAAGCCCGCATGGGTTGGAATGAACCCAGTCAACCCAGCTTGGTCACTGGCCCAAGCTAGTGACCCGGCTATGCAGCAGGCACGTGTGGCTCTAACCACGTGTAATTAAAATAAATACTATTATAATTTTGCATGCATCTATTTGTTTTATCATGTAATTAAACATAAATGTTTTTTAATTTTTTTTTATTAAACTCATTTGAGTTTATAATTCAAGATTAGACTGGGCAGGTTAATCTAGGTTAATTTAATATGTTGCAGTTTCAATATTTTTTAAGAAAAGATGTCAGCTTGAATGTGTTTTTAAAATCAACTTATATTTTTACTAGTCATTTGAGTTTTTTAATCTTCCAAGTTAATCAGATCATAATCAAGTAGTTTTTATAAAGTTTAATTTGAAATCTAAACCGGATAAAAAGTATAATCAAGAAATTTTAGGTTTGATCTACTAAATTGAGTTTACACTGTAAAAAAAAATAATCTTTGCTTGGGCATTTTTATATCTATATATTTTTTAATCCCACTGTAACTAAGTACGAGGAATTATGCAGGAAAAGTCTATCAAATAAAGAATTGCATTTTATTGTTGTTATATAGTCTGTGTACACTTATCTAAAGACAACGTATCTTGAACTGCAAGGACTTGCCTGTTATGGAATCCCCGACAGTTCTCTGCGGAGCAGAACTGAGAGTGAGATTTTCTTTTTGTTTTTTGTTTTTATTATTATTTTAATACTCTTAAATTGTCGATACTACGGTTTAAATATATTTTATAAATTTAGGCATTTCCTTTGGTTTTTTGTTTTTATATAATCAAAAACTATTTTTGTTTATTTGCTATGTGTAGTTATATTAAGAAGACATTTTATATGAACTTAATTTAATATAAAAAATAAAAATAAAATGCATTTTCAATTAAAATATAAAAACTACATTTACTTATATTGGTGAAATTGTGCCGTGGCAGTGGTGATGGTACGCTATAGTAATGATTGCTAATAACAATAATAATAATAATAATTAATTTATTAATTTATCATGATAATTATAATATTTGTGAGTTTTTTTTAATTAAGTATGCTTTATAACTCAATATTGTTAAGTTGTAAGTGTGACTAATATTCTTTATCTTGAAGCCCACTTAAATGGATTCAGACAAAATCTCTTTTCAGTAAAGTTTCAAGCCAATGCAATAAAAAAAAAAATTGTGATATTCCCTAAAATCCACATATAAACCAAGTCATTATCTTAGATGGGAGGTTAAATGTTAATTGTTAAAAATATAAAATAGTTATTGGAAGGTGAAAACTTTAATCATGCTAGCAAGTCCTTGATTGAACAATAAAATTTTGGTCCTAAAATTTTATAATCACATACAAGCGTTCGAGTATATTTTGGTCCTAAAATTTTATAATCATGCAAACAAGTCCTCAAATACACATAGATTTCATAATCATTTTAATTACGTTTTTGCCATTGTAATATTCAAGGAAAAATCAGAAAACATATTGTGTGGATCTGAGAGTAGTTGGCTCTATAGGATCGGTGTAATATTGTGTTGTGGGTCATGTATCTATCACTTGATTAAAGGAGATATTGGTGTGCCATGTTTATGTGGTATTGTACATTTATTTTGCATAGCATAAATATGATTGAAAAGTATGTGAGTTTGAGATTATAAAATTTAAGTGTGTTACACATTAAAATTACCGGTATCTAAAAAAATAAACATATAAATATTAAAAAAAACAAAAGAAATAGAAAAAATCACAGGAAAAGTGAGAAAATTACACTCATCACCCATGGAGCGACTGAAGTGATTACTTAGTAGGCCTGGCGAGACAAACATATTTTTTTTTTTATTGTTTTGGGTAAATTCTACTGCATAAAAAACTATAACACAAATAAATATGTAGATAGCGAGGAAAAATAAGATTAGAAAACAAAAATAAAATTCAAATCAATTAAAATTAAAAGAGTGTTACGAGACAGTAGTGTGATGGTTGAATGTCATGAATGTGCCATGGTTCCTGATCATTTTTTATTTTTATTTTTTTTATTAACATGGATGTTCATGTTAGTTTATACGTACCTCGACTAATCCCACGAACCCTGAAGTTAACGACTATATAAGCTTCCAGCAACCTTAAAATTTATAGGACTCGAACTGATGACTTCTAAAAAATAAATCTTAAACCTAACCAGTTAATTCAGATCCCTCGTATTACCATTCTCCATTCTTTTCTTTTCTTTTCTGATCGTTGATTTAAAAGATTGTTAAACAATATTAATAATGGAAAGTTTATTAAGAAGAAATCGACAGTTAACTTGTTTTTTCTATGAAGACACGGTTTATAATTATATTTTAAATGGTGTTTTATAATTTTTTTATATAATTTCTGAATCATTATAATATAATAATATAAAAAATAATTTTATTTTAATATATTTTTTAAAAAATAATTATTATATTAGTCATCCATAATGAGATCCCACAAACAGCAAGCAGGGCCCAGTAAATTTTCAAACCGTGGGGCCATGAAAAAGCGCTGTGCAGGTGTCACGTATCGAGTAATTGTGTTGCATGGCCCGTATCATTAACAAAAACCTAAAAGGCTACACTGAAATACTGCAGTACGTTAGGAGATATAGTGTTCATTCGAATAATGTTTTTCTTTTTAGTTTCTAGAATTTTTTAAGAATTGGTCTCTGAATCTTCTTCTTCTTCTTATTCGGTCCTTTAAAACTGCTATGATTTATGATTGGTCTTGCTAATTCTTTTTTCTTGCCAGCATATGAGAATTTCAAGGTGTCAAGGAAATATTATGTTGTTAGTTTAATACACGTTTTAGCAAAATAAAATAAAATTTTATTAATTTTAAATGATTAGAGCTTCATGGAACGTATTTGAAGTTTAAAGAAATATTCAGTTTTTTTTTTTTTTTAATATCAAGGATTGATTTTCATGGTAAAAGAAGATTCATGCCCTTTTTTTTTTAATTTTGGTTCTTTAACTTCTTTTTTTTAAATATTCCCTTCACATTAAATTTATTTGAAATTTAACTTTATAATTTATTTTGGTTGTTTTGATATAAAAATCACGCAGCATTAAGAGAAGTTTTTGGTGTTTGGCTTTAAAAAATAAAATAAATTTTAGATTTTTTAGAACAATTAAGTATTTATGGGACAAATTTAAAACCAAAACAAATATTAAAATTGGGTTAAATTGATAGTGAAAATTGATTAGCACTTCGACGTCCCTCCATGACAAAACATCGGTTTTTGCAATGGTGTTGGAAGCATTACATTGTGCTTCTTTCTAAATTTATTTTTTTTTTCCTCATTTATCTCTTTTTTCATCATGACTGTGTTAGCCTACTAAAATTAAAAGTTGTCCTATCATTTTATTTTTGTATTAGGTTTGATCTTTATTTTTTTAATTTTTTTTATTTTATTTTAGATCATTTTTTAATTTTTTTTTTCAATTTTATTATTTATTATTTTATTTCATTTTATTTTTAAGTCAAATTTAGTCCTTATTTTTTATTATTATTTGTTTTGTTTTAGATTTTTTTTATTTCATCAACTAACATTGAGTTGATTGTGAAATTGATTTTGTGATTTTTTCAGGTTTGTATTATATGAGATTAGTCCTTGCCTCATGACCTGGGGTCATGAGTTCTGGAGATTAATCCGAGATAACTTTGATTTTTTAGGTTATTTTTTTTATTTCATCATTTAACATTAAGTTGGCTGAGAATCATGCTTTATGCTTGTTTTTACTTTTTTGTTTCACGGAGTTTATCTCAATCTCATGTTTTGAAATGTAAGCTTGACGGTTTAACTTGAGTCTTTTTCTTGTTATTTTTTAATTGAATTTTTTTATGTTTCGCCCTTTAACATTGAGTTAATTTAAGAATTGAACTTTGTAGTTTTATTCAATCTGCTTTTTATAGAGTTATTCTGGTTTCATTGCTAGGTTGCAGATTTAGCAAAGTGTCTTTAATAGACTCAAGCAAGTTTTTTTTTTTTTTTTAATTTGATTTTTTTTTAATTTTATCTTTTAATCTTTGATTTGCTAGAATTAAGTTTTATATTTTTTTCTTTCTTCATAGTTATTATGATATTATCTAATTTTTACTTTGGATCATGAAGACCTTTTAAGAATATGCAAAGGATATGTATATTTTTTATTTATTGTTGTCTAGTGTTGAATTTTTAATTTAATCATTGTGAATTTTTTTGTCAAATTAAATTTATTTACTGTCTTAAATTATCCAAGCTTATTTAATCAGTAAAATCAATAATAATTTTGAATTCTTTTTAATTTTTAAAAACACCAGTATTGTGTAAATATTTTTTATATTAAAACAACTTAACCCAATTCACAGCTGAACATCCAATCTAGATCAAGTGTAGGACACAGACAATAGATAATAAGATAAAGACCCACCGACCCGCTCGAAACCCACAAATAAAACACAACCTTTGGATCACTGGCCAGTCCCCTCCCTTTTTGCTCTTTCCTTCCTTCACAGTTCAAATCGAAAGAGGAGAGAGAGATGGCTCAAGCTAGCTGTTCCGCTCTCTTTGCAAAAGTCATCTCCCTCTCTTCTTCTCTGTAATGAATCAAGATCTATACCTCTTCTTCTTGCAAAAGTCATGAAGATGACATCGAGGTATAATCCAGAAATAAGTGAGCAACAACAATATCAGCAAAACCCTACATTTCTTTATGATGGTCTTTATTGTTCCGAAGAGAATTGGGAGAAAGAAGTTAGAGAAGACTATTTTCAAGATGAAGTAAAAGGAGAGAATTTTTATAGTATTGATAGCAATAAACGAAACACTTTTCCAGTCTTCGTACAACAGGACTTAAGCTGGGAAGAGGAGGAACTTTCCTCTTTGTTTGCCAAGGAGCAGCAAAATCAGCTGTACAAAATTTTAGAAATCAACCCATCTTTAGCCAGGGCTCGCTGTGAGGCTGTAGAGTGGATTCTAAAGGTCAATGTACACTACTCTTTCTCTGCTGTAACTGCAGTCTTGGCCGTGAACTATCTTGATAGGTTCTTACTTAGTGTCCACCTTGAGAAGGATAAGCCATGGATGGCCCAACTTGCAGCCGTGGCTTGTCTATCACTTGCTGCCAAGGTGGAGGAGACCCAAGCGCCCCTTTTATTGGATTTTCAGGTAGATATGTGTATTTGGCTTGATGTAAACTTATTGCCTCGTTTGATAAATGCTTGTGATTAATATGTTTGCTTGATTTTCTCATAAATGTGTGATGTTTGGCTTGTTTAGGTGGAGGACAGTAAATATGTGTTTGAGGCCAAAACTATCCAGAGAATGGAGATTCTGGTTCTTTCTACTCTTAAATGGAAGATGAATCCAATAACCCCGATATCATTTCTTGACTACATCACTAGAAGGCTCGGCCTAAAAGATTATCTTTGTTTGGAATTTCTCAAGAGGTGTGAGCGCATAGTACTCTCTGTCGTGCCAGGCAAGTTGTCAAAATCTTTCCTTTACCTCATCCATGGATACGGCTTCTTTCATTTAATTTCTCTCAATTTTTTACTTACGTTATGTTTCTTGAATATATGCAGATTCTAGGTCTATGCTTTATGTCCCTTCAGTAATGGCTACTGCCGTAATGCTATATATTATTGATGGTGTAGAACACAGTCTTGCAGCAGAATACCAAAGCCAGCTTTTGGGCATTCTTGGAATCGATAAAGTTAGTAGGTTTACTCTCACTTCATTGACTTCCATTCTTTTCTGTTCATATTGAATCAGAAAATGTCTTTGTATATGCACTTTTGTACTGAATCTCGATTATGTCAAACAGGACAAGGTAGAGGATTGTAGCAAGCTCGTAATGGAATTGGCTCCCAGAGACCATTTTAAGTTTTCAAGCAAACGCAAGTATAGTTCAATTCCAGGCATCCAAACGGGGTGATTGATGTGTCTTTTAGCTCAGACAGCTCAAATTATTCATGGTCAGTGGTGTCATCGGTGTCTTCATCACCGGAACCTCAGTCGAAGAAGACCAGGGCACTGCAGAGTCTAAATGATGCAACTACAGATTTTCTCAGCCGTCCTCGCTAGTGCCTTAAGATTCCTCCATCCCAATGGACTATCTTTTGTTCCATTAATAACTGTTATGCTTTTTGTATGTTTAAGTTAAGTTGCCTGCATCTCCGCTTTTCCAGCCCAGGTTGATGCATAGAGCGGTGAAATATGAATTGATTCCTGGGATTTGGAAGCAGAGATAGTTGGCATTTTATCCGGAAATGAACAACAGGGAAAACAAAAAAAAAAAACAGAGAGGGACGACGAGGAAGAGTTCTTGTAGTAATATGACCTCTTTCCCCCTAGTTCATTAGGTCCTTTAATTTTCTCATATTCTATAAATAAAATATCTCATAATGTGATCTTATTCATTAATTAGTCAATTATTATAAGTAAATCTAAAAGTTGCAGGTAATCCACTCTACAAAATGCATTATGTATCTTTTCCATCGCACTGTAAAGGGACTGTTCATAATATCTTTTTTTATCTTTTTTTTATTATTTTAATTTGGCCTCTACACCAAATTATTAGCAAACTTTTCGATGAAGGGTGGGATTAAAAACGGGGGATCAAAGTTAAAAAGAGGGAATAAGTTGAGAAAGTTGCTGGAGTTCTGGATTTTAGTGTGAGATAGAGTATTTGTTGGCACTGTTTTTGGTAAACAAAAAAAAACTTATATTGGTGTTAAATTATTCCATTTGATAATAGAAACTCACATTAAATGTTTTTTTTACCTTGAAATTTTATAGAAAAACATATCTGAGTTAGATATGATTTTTAGTTTTGGGTTTGTAATGTTTTATTTTTGATTTTTTAAGGTTATGAATGAATTTATTAGGTTATATAGGATGTTTTCTAGATTTTTTTTTGGTGAAAAAAGAGTTGAAAAATAAGTTTTTTAATCGAAAAAAATTTTACCTTAATTTTTCAATCATTACAATGACTGAAAACTGGACAATATCAAACAACACGTCATTTAATTTGTTTTTAAAAAAATTGAAGTCACGTGAATCATCTAAAATTAAAAAAATAAAGATTCAAATGCGTAGGCTCTTACTAGATGGGTCAGGCGTGCTGGCCTGGCGAGCGTGTTGGCCTGACTCGCCAGACCCATTGCACTTGACTTCTTTTTTTTTTTTTTAAAAAAAAATGTTTTTTAATTAATGGTTTTTTATATGTATTTTTTTTTCAAAATAACTTTGAAGTTTATATTTAAATTAGTATCCTTTTTTATTTTGCTTATTTAATATTTTTTAAATAATGATTATTTATTTTATATGCATTTATTTATTTATTTATTTATTTATTTTATATGCATTTAATTTCTTAAGAGATCGTTTCAATTCATTTAAATTAGTACCTTTGCATAATTTTTTTGTTTTTTTATTTTAATAAATTAATTTTATGTGTATCTATTTTTATTACCATTTAATTAAATAGAAAATCAAATTTTAAAAATAAAATCATTAAATGCAACCATATCAAAAGCACAAGTTGAAGATCAAATATCTTGATCTATATCTGTTTTTTAATTGTTTAAATTTTATTTTTATTTATCATTACTAATAATAATTTATTTATTTATTAATAAATGAAATTCTGAATTTATTTAATTATATATATATATATATTTACAAGTTTTAATTTTCACTTAGAAATTAGAATAGTGTTGAAAAAACTTCAATTGTTTTTTAAAACATTCAATCCGCGGCTAGGCTAGACACGGTTAAAAAGCTAGTTTCATTTGTAGCCTGTATAGAGAAATAAATATCGCGTACTTTCCCTGAGCTTCACGTAGATCAACAACAGTACATGTCAGTACTGTCTCCACCTGTTGGATGAAAAAGAGAAGAATCATGGAGGGAAGATGAACAACACCAAACCCAGGAGGGGGGAATGGAAAATTGAAAACATACATTACAAGGGATTTTGTTGCATGTGAGGATAGGAACATGTTGTCGGCCACTGGCAATATCAGGGATTTCATTTTTTGTGATTTATTTGTAATATTTTGGGGTTTGACCACTTCGGAAGAGCTCAGTTTTCCAATGACTAGTGTTCGGTATGTTACCCACTAAATAAATCAGACAGACGGACAGAGGAGGCTAATCTTGCAGCTGTAACAACACCGTCCGTTCTGCTTTTTCTTATTATAAGCACTTTCTCCTATGCGTAGCTCTTAAACAACTCTTTCTTTCTATGCAGAGGTTAAAAGCTTTCATTTTCATTCCTAATCTGTACATAAAAATTATTGAATATATATACCAGTACTAAATTTCATGTCAGTAATACCCAGCGATCACCAAGAGTTACCTTGTTCACATGCTTGACGTTCGCTTTTCCTGGGCTTATTCTTGCTTGTCAGTATTTTTTTTTAATATTGATGATATAACAATGATTAAAAAAATAAGTGAAATAACATAGTTTATATACGTTATAATTAAAAAAATTGACATTTAGTTTGTTACTATTTAGAATAGTGATATCTTTTTTTTTTTGGAATGATCTGCTTATTAGGAGAGAAATTCATTTTCCTAGGTGTTTCGACACATGACAGTAACATTGTAACATTGATAATTGTGGTAGTATTTGTGTTTATGATTTGAAAAATAAGTTTTAAAAAAATTATAATAAATTAAGATGTCAAGAGAGTTTTCGATGGAATATATATAAAATTATGATGTATTGATTAATTAAATACTTTTAAAACTGTAGTTAAGGTAAAACAGAGCTTTAACTAGATCTCATTATTCTACCAAACGAATCCGAAAAATGCAATTTGTTCAGGGGAGATTGAAGACTTCTGGGTGTTTATGCCAATTTGAATTCTGACGCAAAAGCTTTGAGTTTTTTAATGATCCACTTTTGAACATAAAGAAGCCTGAAGAATCCAATCTAACGGGGCGGGGCAAAGTCAAAGGACGAGCAGAGCTAACTGCCCTTTGATAAGGATATAAATGGACATCAATATTATTTCTTACAAGCTGAAACTTCAAGTACAAATGTATTTGATGTATATGAATTGTACAATGCTAGAAGCTTGATCAGTGTTTGGATCCTCGAGGCAATTGAATCGGCAAGTGTAATGTATTTCAGTACTGTCTTCTAGACTTCTAGTCATCTTTCCCAGAATAAAGAATGCCAAGCAGATGTATCAGAACTCCAGGAATAAAGAGTTTTGATACAAGCCATCACCTTTCAGTCAAGAAGGCTTGCATGTGCTTTCTACCACTTTAAACTAAAGGGAATAATGGCTTTTGGCTTTATTCTCAATCCTAATTAACACAGCTCTCTAGATTCATTACTGAATTGCTTAACCAGCTACTAAACTCACTAAATTATTGAATCCAAGTCTTTAAATCTACAGTGAATGTAGGAGCTACTATATAGTCTACAAATTTTTTAGCCATTCTCGGTCTTCTAGCTCGAACATGCCATGGACAGGTGTAGTTTTCGTAAATGGCGATAGTTAGAAAAACTTGCCCTAAATTAATAAAGCATGTTACACTCGTATGTTTTTCAATGTTTATCTCTCTGCATGTTCTAATCTTTTTGGAGGATTTATCATTGAAATGGGGAACATTTCAAGCTGGAGTAGGTTATATCCAACAATAAATTGCTCAAATTAATGGCCACGCACGCAGTTATTATTATTATTTTTTTTAACTATACAGCCATCTTGGGGTCTGGGGGGGCCGGAGGGGGAGATGAAGAAAAAGAAGAGCATAAAAGAGAGTACCCAGAGTATTAAGTCGCATTAACCAAATAAAGAAGCCATGAGGGAAGATTAAAAGGGGATTTAGATACAATTAGATCCAATAAAAACTCAAGCACTGGAAGGGGAAAAGTTGAAAAGTAGGGGAATGTTGAAATTGGGGACAAAATCTTTTGATTTTGTTTGTGATGTCTTTGTTGGTGCTTTGTTATTTGCTTTTGATAGTTAGAAGCAATGGACTGTGGTGTATTTCATGTAGAAAAGGAAAAGAAGGAAAAAGACAACGATAAGATATGGATTAATGATCATAAAATAGAGAGCTGATAATTGGTTCCAGTGAAGTGAATCTCCTCTTTTCTTTCTTTCTTTTATGGACACCATCTTTGAACTTCTCAATGCTTTCAGCCGCACCCTTTTGACCCAGTGAGCATTGATATCTTCAAGCTTTTTTCTCAATTAGACAGACACACCAGCCTAATTTGGTGCAGCTTGCGTCTGCACTTTCATTCCAGCCATCCCATCTTATCGAAACAGTCACCTGACCAGGCATGTGATTACCTTTGATAAATGGAGGCATCAACATTAAATAGCTCGAAGCTATTCTCAAAAACATGGACATTTGTCTGCTTATACGTTTCTCTTTGACATTCGACGCTCTTGCACTAACCTTTTTAATTAATTTGAATTGTTGATTTGCCTGTACAGCATTTGCATGATCCTCTAGCTCTTTTATTGTATAGTTGTCTATTTAGATACAATTAGCTAGATCCATCTGCAGTTCAATTCCATCGATAGTCACAGTCGTGGTCGATATCAAAACCTAAATAGAGGACGATGCCGTTGAGTTCAGGGGGACCTCAATTTAGAGGAAATTATCTAACCAATCTCAATTTCGGAAACGTAGATACATGTTTTCGGGGCTGGGGTCGTGCATGACAATTCTAATTGCTTACTTTGCACCAATATTATCAAACAGTCATTTTACAACTAAATTAGGCAATGATGACTTTTCTTGGTATCACCGGAATCACCTCGACAACTACCCTCTCCTATGGCAGCGCTTGTCCGCGGCACACCCATAACAATGGCATGGTTTTGATTTTGGCTGCAAATCCATAGTCTCTGCAAATTTATTGTGGTTCTCTTATATACCTATTATTAGGTGTTTCGACGCATTTTATTGCCTATCAATAAATAAAAAAAGAAAAGAAAAAGTAGATGAGGTTTCAAAAAGGTGAAGCCTTTACAGAGTTTTGTTCATAATATCCTCAGTTCTCTTACATTGATTATCTTCATCATAGAAAAGCAGAAGTTTTTTTTCATATTATTTATAACCCAATAACATCATTTTAAAAAAATATTAACTCTTTATTTTAATTTTTTTCACTTGGCTGTCACTCTCTTTTCACTATTTAATTTTCCAATCAACATTCTTTATCAAGATCTCTTTCTTAAAATAACTTCATCTCGAAAAATGTAACTTATTTGGTTGTGGTTTCTTTGAGCAAGGCTCATTCGACCTAGCTTGCATTTATGATGGAAAAAGATGACATGGAAAACTTCAAAAGAAAAGCCATAAAGAGCCAGTGTGAAGGACAGCGGAGTTTTAATGGGACAAGTGGTCCTGAGGTGGGGTTGTTGATGGGCCTCTCCTTCTTTTGTGTGGCGATTGCAGTTCGATCTAACATTAGCTAATCGAGGCAGTGCCAAATGACTTTTAGGCCTCAAGTGTCCCTTTTGTGGGCTTAGCGATAGGGACACTGCTACATTTCAGGTGCTACCGAGCCCGTTTATTTTTATATTTTAAAAACATTCTTGAAAATATTTATTTTATTTTTATATTTATTTATTTTATTTTAAATTATTTTTTTTCAGTATTTTAAATTTATTTTTATGTGTTGATATTAAAAATATATTTTTTAAAAAATATTATTTCAATACATTTTCTAATAATTTTTTTTAAAGCAATAAAATAAATAAATAAATAAATTCTACACACCATCAATTTAAGAGGTACCAAGATCTGGCTCTGGTTCTAATTGGCAGCCTGGAATGTCCAGCCTGTCAAATTTTCAGAGATTGGAATCTTGTTCTTTGATCTTTAGGCGGATGATAAGGTATTCTAGTTACATTTTAACTGGTGAGCGTGGGGGTGAGATGCTTTTTAACTAGCATAAGGACATTCTAGTAATCTACTACCTAGATAGATAAATGAAGCCGTACACGTTGGAAAAGAAGAATCTTGCACGCAGCTGGATTTGCAAGATGGAAGCAAATTGGGTCAGGGCCCAATTAAATATCTTAGCCCACCTCAACGCCCGGAACATGAGATAGGCTCACTTTACTAACATTACGGTGTCGCCGACTTGTCGCGCAAACTTCTTGAATGGGCCTGAATAACGGCGGACTTCTTTAAATGAAACTTTTTTTGCGCGCTTAGCCACCGGTTATTAGATGTACCAGCCAGTGATGACTTTAGCCCAGATTCGTTACCTAATAATAAAAAAAACAACGACAACTAAATGTGCTCAAAAGAATTCCCAAACTGAGGATAAACATGGTGGACATGACAGTTTTTTTTTATCCTTTTAATATTTTTTATTACAGTATTTTTCAAATTCGTTATTCTATATTGTGCTAGTTTAGAATTTGTTTTTATATTTTATTTCATGTTATTGTTAATGAGGTTGTAGTGTTAAAACATTTTATTAATGCTTGATTTTATTTTAAAAATCAATAAAAAAAATCCAGAACAAAAGAAATAAAAATTAAAAGAATATGGACTAACTTTGATATAAAAATAACTTAAAATCAAATTTTGAGGTATGGAATTAAAAACAAAATTAAATTAAAAAAAAGATTAAAAAAATAAACAACAATCAAAAGAAAACCAAATTCAATATAAAAAATAAATGATACCAAATAATAAGAGGTGAAATTGAAGAAAAAAATTAAAAAAATAGCAATAAAAAAATGAACCAAATTGAAAACAAAAAACAAATTAGATGACACCTTTATATTCTGGCAATGAAAAGAAAGAAAAAAGATTGAGAAGAAAATAATCTACTGAAGCTCAATCACCACGCCGTCGTGTACACGCGCAACAACAACTAAAAAGAGATAATGAGATACTTTCAACATCGCTCTAGAAAGCAGTGTTTGGACATGGATCGACGTCGTACGTGCTGCTAGAAGGGCACGAGCATCGTATACATCAATAATTTTTATTTTAATATTATTTATATTAATTAAAAGACAAAATGGTCGTCCCATCAACTTTGTTTATAAAAAAAATAATTTAAAAGACAAAAAATTAGTATATTCTTTATCTTTTGTATTTTAAATTTAAAAAGACTGAAATGCCCCTTTCAACTTTTAATTTCTTTTCTTTTTAAGGTTATATAGCCACTAAACTATGCATTTAAAAGATAGTAAAACCGAATCATCCCCCATAAATCTGGCTCTTCGATGATTTTTTATTAAAAGAGTAAAATAATATAGTAACTAAACTATGATTTTTTATTAACAGTTAAACGAGTGCAGAGTGAGCATGCAGGAGTAGGAAGTCTCAAGGGGGGGGGGGGGGGGGGGCGGGGGGGGGGGGGGGGGGGGGGGGGCCCGGGGGGGGGGGGGGGGGGGGGGGGGGGGGGGGGGGGGGGGGAAAAGGGGGGGGGACAACCCCCCCAAACAAAAAAAAAGGGGGGGGGGGGGGAAAAAAAAAAATGCAGGAGTAGGAAATTGTTGTTCATTGTGTAAATATTAATGAAGAAAAAGAGCCAAACGAGAATTATTCATGTGCAATAAATATTATACCTACTAGAAAAAAAATATTCTGATTCTACTTGATGAAAATAAAATCTAGCTGTATCGATGGTGGTAGAATCTAGCTTTACCAAGAAGTGTATAATAATGTTGCTTGCTTGTAAAATTCTGTTCTCTTCCACTACTTCTCGTGGAGGAGGGTGTGGTGTTCTAGCCCTGACTAGACTAGTTTCCAAGTACGTAGGTTCAGGTTTTATTTAAATTTAAATTTTGCCAACCACCAATTTACGGTATTGCCCCTGTGAATTATTTTAACTTGCACTAAATTTACTGTCAAGATTGGTTATTACTACGAGCAGACATTATAAGATAGTCACTTTAGGTTTTTTTTTTTTTTTTGTAATAATTACGAGTAGAGTGGGCTTGATTTGTTTACGATCTTGCCCTTTATCTATTTTGATTCGATATGAGTCGGGACTCAGGTGGGCAAGGACAGAATAGAACAATACATAGTAAGGTTTCAGGTGGACGAGGAGTCCGCGAAACGCCTATATATACTGAGACCACGAACTCTCATTGCACACACAAAAAACACGCGCCTCCGAGTAAACAAGAGCGAGAAAAATGGGAGGGTGGGCTATAGCGGTGCATGGAGGCGCTGGTGTCGACCCCAATCTCCCACAAGAGAGACAAGAGGAGGCCAAAAAACTCCTCGCACGCTGCCTTGATCTTGGCATCTCTGCTCTTCGCTCCAATCTCCCCGCTATCGATGTTGTCGAACTTGTTGTACGTTATCCCTCCCTTTCCATTATTAATTTCTTACAAGAAGTTTTGTTTTTGTTTTCAACTATCGTGAACAAGCAGGCAAAAGAAAACTGCACATCAATCCCAGGTTTTTCTTGGTATATAAACATGCACGGAATTGATATAAACAAATGTTTATGATTTGCCCTCGAATTGATACCATTTTTATTCTACATTAGTCTTTGTGGTTTTTCTTTTTCGGCATGTGTTCACGGACCAACCTCGTCCTGTTTCTTGATTGGGCAAAGTAATTTTGGGGCAAATTAGAAAAAAAAAACTAACAAATTAAAAAACAACAAAAAGTTTCAGCAAAAGCACAAACTTTTGGATTTCTAGGTTCTAAATTGTGATATTTAATTAAAGTTTATGTTTTTGAATTACAATATCAATTAAATTCAAAATTAACGGATGGACCGTATTATAATTATCAATTAAATCAATTGATTGATTTCCTGATGTAAGCAAAAGCAACAATAAACAAAAAACACTAAATTTTTTTATGAAAAAAAATACTGCAAATATAAACTCTAAATTTATAAGTTTATTCTCTCTACATAATAATAATGAAATATGTCTCTTTATGAGGTTTATAAAGTCTTAAATAGATAAAAAAAAAAACCCTACCTTAACAAGAGAAAAAAAAAATCCAAAATAACAAGTAAATAATCATAGAATATGAAACAATGTAAAAAGTCCAAAAATAATAATAAAAATTACAAAACTACTAAAACTAGGGCCTCGGTGTGAGATTTTTAAAATCTAATATCCCACTAATCCATAAATGTACATGTTAAACCATCTATGTAATCTGTCTAAAGCAAATTCTTATCTAGTTGTGGTAAACTCATATCTGACTGTTTAGAATCACTCTATATCACAAGTCCGACTACATCATTAATACTGTGTAAATAATATTTTTTTAAAATTTTAATTGGAGTCTGTTTTTTAAATCTACAAGCGGGACAAAAATATATTTTTACATATAAAATATATTTTAAAAAAATATTCATAAACTTATAATTTTTGTGTGAAACGATTAACCGGCCACTAGTTGGACTAGAGGATTGAAAGTGAGGTTATATATTAGGTTGTATCACATAAAAAAACACACGACATGTTTAAAAATTATTATTTTAAAACGTGAAAATATGATTTTGTCAAATCTTTTTTAAATGTTATTAGTCTGCTAAAACTTTTAATTTAAGTGTGCTGGTTTTTTTTTTATATAAAAAAAACATAATTTCGGTGTTTTCTGGTTGCAAACGTGAAAATAAAGATTAAGAACATGGCTAGTGAATGATTAAGAGTTGAAAGAATCCTGTTTTTTGTCGTTACAGGTGAGAGAATTGGAAACGGATCCTCTGTTTAATTCTGGGCGTGGATCTGCTTTAACAGAGAAGGGAACAGTGGAAATGGAAGCCAGCATAATGGACGGGCCAAAGAGAAGATGCGGTGCCGTATCCGGTTTAACAACAGTGAAAAACCCAATCTCTCTTGCAAGACTTGTGATGGAGAAATCTCCTCATTCCTATCTTGCTTTTTCTGGCGCTGAGGAATTTGCCAGGCAACAGGTATCCCCCCCTCCTCCTTATCCTCTTATTTAACCCCTTGTGATATCACGAGTACAAATCTAAGGAAGAAACAGACCAACGGGCACGCCTCCTTAACTCGTACCATTGGAATATTATATAAGCAATTTGCTCTTTTACTACTCCAAGAAAGGGTGAATAAAAAAGATAATTAATGCATTTAAGTACGAAAAACATGATGATTAAGTAGATTACTTATAATTGGCTTTGTTTAGGGTGTTGAGACGGTGGACAATGGCTATTTTATAACGGGGGAAAACTTGGGGATGTTGAAGTTAGCAAAAGAAGCCAACTCCATCCTGGTATGTTGCATCCCTAAGATGCTTTTCATTTGATGCGGTGGGCCCATTAATTGACATTTTTCTTGGTGTCCCAAACCAGTTTGATTACAGGATCCCAGCCGTTGGATTGGAAAGCTGCAGTGTCGGCCCCCCTGATGACAATCTCTTGGCAATGAACGGACTCCCAATCAGCCTGTATGCGCCAGAAACAGTGGGGTGTGTGGTGGTGGACAGCCAAGGGAGGTGTGCTGCAGCCACGTCAACAGGTGGGCTCATGAACAAAATGACAGGTCGTATTGGTGACTCGCCCCTGATCGGTGCTGGGACCTACGCTTGTGATCTTTGTGGGGTCTCTTGCACTGGAGAAGGAGAGGCCATCATACGTGGGACACTAGCGCGAGATGTAGCTGCGGTGATGGAGTACAAGGGATTGAGCCTGCAAGAAGCAGTGGATTTTGTTGTGAATGAGAGGCTTGATGAAGGGCGAGCTGGTTTGATAGCAGTATCCAGAAACGGGGAAGTGGCGTGTCGTTTTAACACCAACGCGATGTTTAGGGGATTTGCCACTGAAGATGGTTTCACGGAAGTCGGTATCTGGGACTGAACTTTTTGCTGTGAACTTGGTGTTGCTGTGTTTTGCTTTTGACAAAGGGATGCTTTTATGCCACCTGACGTCGCGTGGCCGTCAAGTCGGAGCACAATCTTATTCCATGTTACTATCAAACTTATGCTATTAGAAATAAAACTGAATGCTCAATTAGCGTTTAAAGTCTCTGTTTAAATTCGTGATCAATTAATTCCTTTGAAGAACTTTCTTGGTTAGTAGCAGTACTCGAATTGCCCGCGACAAGGAAATAATTTCTCGAGAAAAATAAGGAATTTCGCGAGAAATATGTGTGAAATTTTCAAGAAAGGTAAAGACAACACGTGTCTAAAAATTGTTTTCTCTAGCTAGCTGTGTGTTTTGTAGATATTTTTGTTACTTATCACATGAAAAAAAAAATCACAACCAATTTCTTTTTAATAATAAATGTTATTTGCGGCTTTTATATTTACATCACCCGAGTAGCAGAAAATATTTACAACTCAATCAAGAAATATTTACAGAGAAAACAATTTAATCTCAATTAATATAATTAATATAATTATACAATTAACATAAAATCAAATTTTATTAAAATCAAATTAATTAAATTTAAATTATTTATTTATAATTCTCGTTTCAGCTTATGAACATGTATATCTAATAATCACTTCAACTCATGTAAATAGATCAGAAATGCTCATGAACAACCCTGAAACATATCCTAATTCATCTAACTTAAAAATGAGTGAGTTTGTAGCATTCTTGTAGGGGTGATGACTATATCACCCTAGGTTGGAGACAAACTTGTGATACTATTGGATATTTCAGTCCCCACCCCAACTCGTCCAAGGACATGTATGCGGTGAGGACATTTAATACAAGTTGTATCCGAGTTGAGTTTATGTTATTAAAATTATATTTATGTTTGTTTTTTCATTTCAATTATATTTAAAAAAGAATTATAAAAACACTATTTTTTTTTCAAATGCTAATATATATAAAAAAAAATCTACAACCTCAAACACTCACCATCTGAGTTTTACTTTCTTTTGACCATGCACTTCATCATCAAAAGAAAGCACAAACTAGCACCGTTAAATTTCACCCAATTTATCAGCAAATAGCTCAAAACTCTACCATGAGGTTCAAGCAAAGATTTTTCTACAAAATGCTTTTTTCCGAACGGGATACTCCAAAATATCTGCATAAAAAGATTCCGAAGTACGGACTAATATCCCAATTAAGAAACATGAATATCTGCATAAAAAGATTCCGAAGTACGGACTAATATCCCAATTAAGAAACATGAATATCTGCATAAAAAGATACAGAAGTACGGATTAAGATCCCGATTAAGAAACATGAGTTTATTTCTTAAAGTTCATTTTCTACATATATTTCACACACATACAGAAAGATGGTGATATCATGATCATTTGGTGGTGTTATCTTTGCCACGACCGCCCATGATGGCATCCTTTGCAGACTTGAAGGTGTTAGTCACTGCAGCAGCTGCACTAGACAAAATTCCACCTCCACTGCCAGAATCCCTCGCGTCGCGCTTAAGATGAACCACCCCCACTTTCTCATCGGTGGGTTCGCCTTGCCCTGCTGATGTCCGGTGATCGACAGTCTCCACCTTGGTTTCAGCTTCACCTTCTTCGTTTATCCTTTCAGTCCCCTGCTAAATACAATGAAATTAACAATATATAAGTCAAATAAACCATTCGATAATTCAAGTTAGATCTTGGAAAATGGACTCATTTGGTACCTGTGTCTTCATGTTGTGGGAGTTTCAGATATGTTTTTTTTGTTACAGAGTTTCGGATATGTTTGAAGCAACTATATATAACCTTATCCTGCTTTGGCTCCTTCCGGATTTTTATGATCCCGTGAGCAAATATAATACTCTCCACTTCACCTAACAGCATGAGGTATGGACACGTGTTCCAAGCGTTGGCTCACACTGCTTCTTCATGGTTGAAAAAGGTGGACACGCGGCTTATTGTTGTTTCCTCGCAAACCACTCAGTAAGGGCCGGCGCAAAAACAAAATTTGAATTTTTTTAAAAATATTTTTAAATAAAAAAAAATTTGTTAGCTAATGTAGAGTATAGCTCATCAAAGAAAAAATAATTTAGTTAGTAAATAACTTATATTTTTTTATAGTATCTTGTATATAATTGTATTTTAAATTTTAATTATGGGGAAAGATAAAATAACATGTTTTTTATTTACAAAGATATTTTTTTTTTAATCTTACACACAGAAATTTATCTCACAATAATTTTAACCTAAAACATAATTTTTTAAAACTACTATTTTATAATCGCAACTAACATTTTTTTAAAAAAATTTAATTTTTTAAAACTATAACCATAAAAACTATCATAATACCAAATATATAATTGTTCTAGAAAAATAGATGGAACTATTATATCCCATTCTTTTATAGAGTTCCCTAACAAACCATTTCTATAATTAGTCCCCCTTCCTATTAAAATTCACCATTTATCCCACCACTCATTGATTATGGTCCATAATTAACTTAGCAGTTGCATAGTTTTGAAATCCGGCTAGACTTGGCGGGTCGATCCAGGACCCGGGACTCGGGACTGGAACCGAGCCGAGTTGAAGAAAAAATAGAGGAAGGAAAAACCGGTGTGACCAGGCAAGATACGGTCAAAAACACTGTTGCAACCCGTTGATTTTTTTTAAAATAAAACGACGTCTTTTTGATTAAAAAAAAGAATTGACCTGGACGACCCATAATTAAAATTAGTCCCCCTTCCAATTAAAATTCACCCATTTATCCCACCATTCATTGATTATGGTCCACAATTAAGTTAGCAGTTGGATAACATCAAAATATATCTCGGACTTAATTGAAAGGATCGTTTGTTAGAGGACTTATTCCACAGGTTGTTAATAGTTGCGCGACAAATTCTTGGTCAGCATTTTCTTTTTCTTTTTGTTTGTCGGAGAAAAATCTGCAATGTCGATTTCATTTAGAAGCTAAATTCACAATCCATCTATGAAATCACGAAGCAATACTAATATTTTTTTTAGTTTAACGTCGATTGTCCAGGTTAGCTTGTGCGCACCTCGACTAATCCTACGGGTCCTGAAGTTAACGACCATGTAAATCTCCAGTGGTCATTATATGAGTAACCACATGACTCGAACCTGGGACCATAGAGGACGCAAACCTCTGAATCCCAAACTCTTACCATTAGGCCACCATCTAGATAGTTAAAGCAATACTAATATTATACTTTACTCTAATATGGCAATATATATATATATATATCTCTTAATTAACAAAACAAAGAATAGTAAACGTTTTAATTTATAATATACTTTAATACTGATCCCTTGAATGCGGATTTGTAACACTTTCGTTGTTCATTTTGGCTAACTTTACTAGCATTTTTTTAAAAATCATTTAAACAAAAGGATTTATAGAATTTTTATCCTTGCATGTAAATTAATTTACAGCTGAGACAAACATCTGAATTGCCGAAGAGATATGAAAGACTAGACTATCGGAACGCATGAGCAAGCATGGAAATTGATTAAAAAATGATCACTCGTTTAGGGAAAAAAAACAACAAAAATGAAATCAACCTTGGCCTCTTGGCATTGATTTCTTCAATGTTGGGCATGAAATATACTTCAAGAATGACGGAATTTTACGCCCTACAACTTAAGAAACACAAATTCTTCAATTGCTGGTATCTCCCCGATCCTCTTTAGCGCTTTCTTGCTAGGTTCCTCGTCCACACCAATGATCATTACTGCCTGTTTTCGTGGAGCGATCCTGCCAACGCTCATGAAACTCACATTTACATTCTCCTCACCAAGGATATTCCCCACACTGCCAATCATACCTGGTTGATCAACCTGCCTGCAAAGTATGAGACTGCCTTCTATGCTCACATCAACACCAAATGAACCTATCTTGGTGAGGTGGGGCTTCCCGTCTTTCACTCTTCCCTCGACTTTAATCTCACCATAGTCAGAAATTGCAGTGGCAAATTTAGATTCCACATTGGCAATTTGAACTTGGATGAACTCAAGTGGATTCTCAGGTGAACCATCCAGCAGAAAGCGCTCTTCTGTTATCCTCAGTCCTCTCTGCTTTGCAGTGAAGTCAGCATTTACCAAGTTAATAAAAACACTGGTGATAGGCTCAATCAGACCCTTGGTAATCATTGCACGAAGAAGCCGAGTGTCGAGATCATCTGGACCTCTGGCAGAAGCATAAGTCACCTTTACTGATTGTACACCACTTCCACCGGCAACCAGTTGCACTGCCAGTCTGCCAAGCTTTTCTGACAGGGTGACAAACGGTGCAAGTTCTGTTAGAACCTGTAATGAACAAAAACAATCAGAGGAGAAAAAATTCAGACTCTCCGCCTTACACTAAGTAAATAAACATGAGCAAAGGGAACAAGTCCTCTACACCATGATCAAAAGCAGAGAGGTCACAATCCTTCAACTAATAATATCATATCCATAAACATCACATAAAAATGGTGGAAAGCTAAGACTTGAGGTATTTCCAATTTGATTCATCAAAGGCATGCATAAGATATCCGTAGTGAAATGTTGGTGAGGGATTAAAGGTTTGAAAGAAATGATAACCTCAGCAGGAACCATTGGCGCATTTACCGCAGTTGCAGCAAGCTCCCCTTTTAAAGCTCCAATAACAGCTTCCGCTACTTCAATGGCTACACCTTCCTGGTTAAATCTCATAACCATTATGCAAGATGATGAAAATGAGATGTAAACCAGAAGCCTAAATAGATGGTCATGCATACTTGAGCTTCTGTAGTGCTAGCACCAAGATGAGGAGTCACTGTCACGTTTTCATGCAGCACCAACCTGCTGTCTTTGGGAGGGGGCTCTTCTGTAAAGACATCAAGTGCTGCCTGCACGAATGAGGACTTGGTGAAGAAAACAGGAATAATGCAATGAGGACTTGGTGAAGAAAACAACCTGAGCAACAATCCCAGAATCCAGAGCTCTAACTAGAGCTTCCTCGTCGATCACTCCTCCACGAGCAACATTGACAATTCTAACTCCTTTCTTCATCCGGGAGAAAGCCTGATCGTTGAAGATTTTTGATGTAGCAGGGGTAAGAGGCATGTGTAGGGAGATGAAATCTGCTATCGATATAACTTCTTCGAAAGTCAACAAATCCACACCTATAGCGCGGGCACGGTCTGCAGGGGCATAAGGATCATGTGCAATCACATGCATGCCAAGACCTTTGGCACGCCGAGCAACCTCTGAACCAACCTTTCCAAACCCTATGACAGCAAGCGTCTTCCCCACAAGTGAAACCCCGACATATTTGCTTCTTTGCCACTTGCCTGGATAGATACAATAAATTAACAAGTTATTTTATTAACATGATTAATGTTCATGCAAAATGAGTCATTACCATAAAATTTGAAAAATTGGTTGATACAGAGACATGATAAGCTATTGTTTGGAAATTACTCAACTATTGATGAAGGATATGGCCAAAACACAACCAATTTGCTAAATCTCAACAATTTTGTGCATATCAGAAAACAAGATTTGATGGATGCCAATTCTCTAAAAAAAATATATCAAATCACTTTATCCTCCAAATTTTCACTGACCATGCAGTAAGGTTTAAAACTTTAAATAAGCAAACCCACATTAATCATTATAACAGAAACAAATTGAACAAAGAATTGAGACAACATACCGTAGAACAAAATTCAACCTACAATGGTAAAGCAAGCCACCTGCTCGAATAAATGACTAAATGAAGTATGAAAAAAACATAATAAGAATAAATAATAATTTACAAACCAGCTTTAAGAGAGGCATCAGCTTGAGCAATATTCCTGGCCATAGCAGTAAGCAAAGCAATCCCATGCTCAGCAGCCGCAATCGTATTAGCCGTCGGCGCGTTAACCACCAAACACCCATGTTCCGTGGCAGCCGACAAGTCAACATTATCAATACCAACGCCAGCCCGACCCACAACCTTAAGTCTGCCGCCTGAACGTTCAAAAACCTCGCGGGTGACCTTAGTCCCACTTCTCACAATCAACGCATCACAAAGTGAAATCTTGGTACATAACTCCTCAGGGCTGAGGTTGTAAGAGCAGTCAACATTCGCAAATGTCTTTAGGAGCTCGAGACCAGCTTTTCCGAGTTTTTCGGCGACGAGAACTGTGGGCTTGGGGTCAGCCAATACAGTGGCAAAGACAGCGAATCTATATGCTTTTCTATTTTGGCGGCGGGTACAGTTGGCTGTTGTGAAAGGTGAGGGAAAAGAGTGTTTCCATGAGAGAGATGTCGGTTTTGTGGGAGTAAACACCAAGTTTAAAGAAGATGTAGTCACCATTTAAGGTCCTCTTTGCCTCGGCCTGCTGTCTGTGTAGGAGTCGTGAAATCAAATGAGTGTTGGATTCACGTTGACACTGCACAGTAGTACAAGTGTTTGTGAAGTGGAGGGGAATCGAGTGTGAGTTTGATGGATGGGTATATGCAATAGCGGCTATTGATTGGCTAGGGTCTTTGAAGCTGACAAGTGAGCAAAAAGAGAAGATTGGATTGGTAGGCAACCACGACCCACTATTTGTGTATTTGATTAGGTTTTGCCCTATAAAAGCAGATTGAAATCCTAGATCTTGTCGTGATTCGTTTGATTTACTGTTTTTAAACGGATTAAATGTTTCTTCAAGCTTGGAAATAACTTTATAGAAATTTTTAGAATATTTTTAAATTAAAATAAGTTAAAATTGAGATTTTTGGAGTTTAAAAACTCTAATCACAGAATTGTGATTTTTTAGAAAAAGAATTAATATTTTTATTTCTTGAATTGTTTTTTTTTTATAAATTCTAACCGTTGACGAATAAAACTCAAATAACAATTGAAATTTGATAGAATTTCTAAACACAAAGGAGATCCAATGAAATTAGATTGGTTGAAAAAGAAAAAAAAAAGAATTATAGCTATTTCTTAATAAAGTAGCGCTTGGTTGAGAAGCAAGATGAGGAGGACGAGACTTTAGAGACAAGATGGTACGAGATGAAGCGTGAGGGGCATGAATGCTTTGTGTTTGGTTTGGTCGACATGAAAGAAGTTTTTTTGTCTCTACCTCCACTTGATTCTACAGGATAAGGCAGAATAAATTGCAATAAGATAATATCTAGTTTACCCTTATACAGAGTTTGGTGCATGCTATGCTTAGGATACAAACTTTTTAGTTTTCACTACATTATACATATTTTATATATGTTTTTTATTTGTTCTAATATATTTTTCTTATCCTAAATTTTCCATAAAAAAAAGTTGTTGGGCTTGGAAGTTTTAAGAGTGCCTTGCTCAAGTCCAAGCCCAACTATAGTAATAATAATAAAAGAAAAAACATATGGATAATGCGAAATTAATAAGAATAACGTGTCATCTACTTATTATTTTTTTACATCGAAGTAAGTGTGTTAAATTATAGTATCATTGTAAAAGATGTTGAAAGTTATCATTTTTTTATTTTACTTACAGTTTTAAAATCTGGTTTGGCTTACTGGGCCGCCCGGGATTGGCTGAGTCAGGTTTAAAAAAATAAAAAAAGTCGAAAACTCAGTCGCAACCCGTTGATTATTTATTTATTTATTATCCAAAATGATATTGTTTTGATTTATAAAAAAATTAAAATTAACCCAGATAATCTAGAAAAAAACCTATAACTCAAGCCTCGAACCAATTCGACTACCAAAACAGGTTTAAAAACCTGATTTTACTATTTTTCACACACGCTAACACTATTTTTCAATGGTTAGAAGCAACGCTGGACTTTTTAAGGGTAGAGCTTTATCCAAGCCCAAGACCAGCACGGCAGCACCACATCATGGGGAACCAAAAGAGAGATCTCGTTAGGAGTCACATCATGATACGTAATGTTGCTGTTAGTAGAAGCAGTTTTTTTTTTTTCTGTTTTAATTTTATTTAATTACTATTGGTAATATCAAGCGTTCAAGTGGAACAGCAAACTTGTGTTGCGCTCTTAATTCATTCTTCTTCTTCTCTTCTGGCTTCTGTTTCATGTCTTTTCAAGCGCTGGCTGTCACGAGTCACGACCACGGCTTTTCTATCATTAGATCATCCCTTCAGCTAATGGCAAAATAGATTCATCAGCCGAAAATCATGTGTGTATTAATGCAAACAGATAATGCAGCAGTATTCTAGAAAAACAATTGTAAATCATTATATTTTTAACTTACTCTAATTCCTTACATTCAGCATGTATTGTGTATGAATCTGATCCTCAATACTGTAATAAAGTGCGGAAAGTTTCTGTTGAAAACACTCTCTATTATAATCTGCTTTACCCTTCATGTAAATATTAATACTATTTGACAGAATTAATAGTATAATTAATTGGAATTTGAAAAGAAAACCGATGTGAGAGAAATCATACAAATAATTTATCAGACATCCCTTCTTTGATTCGCTTAACAAGGGAGACAAATTATTCATATATTTGGATTTTTGTGTTCATGAAAGAGAAAGCTAAAACATATGCGAAAAACACTGCATATTTATTTATGATAGATTGTGTATAATAGTGAATTGATGGTTTTGCACTTGAAAAAACTTTCAATAAACTGTTTTTTTAAGAGTAAATTGGTTTTTTCCTTTAGTTCATTTGTCATTATTTTCTTGCATAATAAAATGAATTTGTTAACCTTAAAAGCCTATAATCATTTATTATGTTGTAGAGTTTTTTTTTTGGATATTTCATGTCTTTTTCTACAATATAATTACTTTATTAGCTTTAGATTTAATTTTTCAAAAGCTTGATTTTAGGGGTTAATTTATAATTTTAAAATGATTTTTTTGTAATAATGTTTGGCTTATAAGGGTAGAGTCGTGTTTTCAAAAATAAAAATATAAAATATAAAAGGTTATGCATGCGGCAGTGCAGTTGACTCTGTTGATCAAAAACATTATTTCACAATATTATTTAATTCGTCTCGGCCTCTTTTTTCTTTCTGTACAAGTGTATAGTCATTGGACTTTCGATGCGTCACCTACATCCTTTTCTTTTTTTTTCCTTTCTCTTCTCTTTCCTACTAGAAATTCATGTTGGCCCTCCATATTTTCATTTAAGCCCTTCAAGTTATTTTTTTTATTTTGTCCCTTATTTTTTATTTCTATTTGTTTTATTTTAATTTATTTATCAAATTTTATTTTGTTTTCAATTGTATCCTCTTTTAATTTTCCATCTATCAGATTTAGACCTCATTCTTTTGATTTTTTTTTTGTTTAAGATAGTTTTTTTAACATGTTTTCTTTTTCAATTTCACCTCTTCATTTTTTTTCTCATTTTATTTTTGATGCTTTCAATAATTTATTTTCCTTTTCTTTTTGTTTGGTTAAGTTTTATGTTTATGAAAACAACAGTCTTTTTTTTCAATTTTATTATTTAGTATTAAGATGTTTTTGACAATTGTTTACTTTTTCAATTGGACCCTTATTTTTTTCTAATATCAGGGTTGCCGCTCACATTTAAAAATATTAAGTTCCTAGTTCCGAGATTAATATCCATTTGGTATAAATTAGTATGAATTTGAAATTCTAATTGGACCAAGTTTTAATATGGTTTTTTTTAAAATTAATTAACTGAGGTTAATGTCAGGTTTTTTTCAAAGTTGAAACAATAAATTTATTGTTTTTTTCTATAATTAATTCATTGAGGTTACTGTTGTTCTTTTTTTTTCAAAGTTAAATGCAAAACCACACTTAACTCGGGTTTAATTGGAAATTCACACTAGATAAAAAGTTAAGTCAAAAAATTTAAAGATTTAATTGCTTATCCGAGTTTAATAACATTATTAAAAAAAGACTCTCACTCTTAATGTTTGTTTTTACATTTAAAAACGCAACCAAATATACTAGTTTGAGATATATTTGAGGTAAAGTATTTTCGTACTCTGAATGCGTCGCTTATTAGTTGCTTTTAAAATTGATATTGAAATGCTAATCCTGACGGAAAGGATTTTTACCTTGGGACAAGTTAGGTCATGGCCTCTTGGAACAATAGAATTCGACTAACACCATTTCCCTCCTCTATGTAGGTCAAGCCCATGCTACTAACAACGAATAATTAGCTAGCTACGTACTCAAATGTCACGAATCTCCTGTTTTTTGCACTCTACAGCATCCAAATCAAAATATAGAATATGAATATTTCTTCAACTGCAGCAGAGGACAAAGATTTGGAGGAGGAGATATATGTAGGCTCATGTTCAAAATGGACAAAAATTCATCTTGGTTTAACTGGTCTTATGCGGCCCATTAAGATTTTGTCTTTGTTGGCTAGAGCTTTAACTTGGGGATGAGGTTGGGCGGGCTCACCTAGGTTTAAAATATATTATCAAAGACAAAATAGAAAGAGGTCAGTGAAATGAGTCCAAACCCGAACGCATAATTCCGGTTTATTCAATTTAACAATCAAATCCCTTCTGGTGTTAGTAAGTAAATGGACAGACTCGGAAAACTTGAGGTTTGCAGTACGTTTTATTTCTCGATTCAATCATTGAGTCATTTTTGCTGCTAAACAAAGACAACAGAACCCTATTAGAGCAAGAAACTAAACGTGTTAAGAAATTGAGGCCGTATTTGGACAGACATCCAACTGTGGCCCAACCAGCCGCTGGCCAGGGTTGAGCCGTGATTACCCCATCCCAGCAAGCACAAGCATGCCTCGCCTTCCTGTGGATGGTTTTATCTCTAGCGGGTCCACCTATCAAATTATTGGCCGCTCTTTGACCCCCAATGTCCGTAGCCATCCTGGCAGCAAGTAGCTCCAGTCCAAGCCCTCTTGACTTGATTCAAAATTGTCTAGTTTCTGAAGCCGAGACGCAACATAATTCTAGAAGATGTATAGTTGCGAAACTGCATATTTGGTGGGCACCCAGAAGACTTTTGTTGATTTCAGTAGATCATTCGCTTGATGGAACTATTGAATTATAGCTAAATATTTGATTAATAAAACCCAGGATGAACACAAGGTTAGTTGTAATCCACTTGGTTGATTACTGTATTGACCACGTCGACAAAGATGCTCTCCCAAGAAGTCACAAAACTAGCAAATAATTTCCAATACCAGCGATTACAAGCGGAGTCAAATGACGTTTAGCATCAACAAGTTGGATGATTTCAGAGGACGACCCGAAATGAATCCATCCTTACTATTTTTCTCCTCGTAATTTTCAGAGTTTATTTTGAGCAATCAATTCCTAAATGGGACCCTCACCCCTTCTAATTGGATTAGAACTTGAAGCACGATAACCACGAGTTAACACTCTTAATCATTCTCGACCTTTCTCTTTGTCCTTGTATTTCGTTTTTTCTCGAGTGGTCATTCGGAAAAATGATGCAAAATGCTAGCTTAGATCGACGTAAAGGCCAATATTTAGATTTGTTCAATGCAAAAAAAAATTCAGAGAGTTTCAAAGGGTAGGCATGAGATTCTATGACAGCGAATGCTGGAGTCTAAATGTTAAGACGGGGCGGTCAAAAGTGGACGCAACGTCATTGAATTGAAAGATCTGCCTCTGCATCGGTGGGTTGCTGTCGGCTAGAGAATGATGGCCCGTGATCACAAAGAGTCAAATGACGTTGCGATGAAATTGAGAGTCAATGTCGAACACGTAGTAGAGGCTGTCTCTACATTGCTAACTACCCGATCGGAAGTCTAGAGATTTTATAGATTACCCAGTTACGTGAATTGCATATCAAAGAGCATGTTTATCTCAAAAAATTGTTGCTTTCCGGACCATCTATGAAATGGAAGAGAATCATTCAACAACTAAAAGCATCAAGGGATAAGCTTGATTTGGACAGCTTTGTAATTCTAAACTGAGTTTCGATGCTAACTCCCAAGTATTTAATTCTCTTTGAAAAAAAGAAGCTAAACACTCGCAGAACAGAGCTCCGATTAAATCTCAATAATCGCAGACAAAACCAGGCACTTCATGGCGGTCCTGTACATTTTGACAACCTAAACGTACCACCAGCTACTATAAAATTAGAAAACATCAATGGAGTGCTTCATGGAGTTTAGGAAAAACTTATGTCGGTATTTTAATTGCCGATAGAATTTTGAATGAAAACCTGTCGCCGGTGAGTTTCTCGTCAGAGATTGTCATTATAAATCTTTAATTCATAATTTTATTTTCAAAGTTAAAATTTATGGTGATGGTCTCTTTAAAATGCTATAAAACCTATTTCTACTAAAAAAACAACTATGAATCTTGAATTCTAAAGGGAACAATTATAAATTTTGAATTAAAACATAAAATCCAAAAAGATATTGAAAAAAATAAAAAATTATTATATCAGGAATGTCAATGTTTAAAATATAATTCCGAGAAATCCAATGATCAATTCAGCAAAACAATTGCTAACCTAAAAAAGATTTCTTTAAAAATTTAAACTTGATTTAATAATCAGATTTCCTATTATCATAATATTAAATAGCTAACCAGTCATGGTACTTCAAACCCTTTCTTGAAACTAGAATTGTTTCAGTGACCTGTAAATATATCAGTGAGAGCACACGCAGAATTTATCTTTTCCAGTAATGTCATATCATCACAAAAGTACAGTGGACAGGACATGGACATAGGACAGTCCAGAGAGAGAGAGGGGGGGGGGGGGCTTGTAATTTCGAAGTTAAAAAAACGAGAAGCAGTAAAACAAACAGTTAGAGGGAGAACAATCCGTACGAATAAAACGATACCACACGCTGACAATGCAGACGTGATACGCATCGTACGATGGATGGATGCATGCAAGCGGAAAATCATGGTTGGAGGACCCTACCCGACGCCCCTTTACGAATCCCAAGAGTTTGATTCTCTTGGAACTCGGGTTTAAATTTAAGTGTGTTCTAGCTGGCATGCTATTGACGTGGCAACAGATTTTCAAATGCTTGCACTGAGCTCCGTTACCGTGTTTGTTTAGTCTCATGTGCAACGTCACACAAAACCGACAAAACTAACCCCTACCCCACTCCTAACAGATCAAGCGTGGCACTGTCAGCCATCAGCTGTCGGACGTTTAGTCATCATCGATATGTCTACGTGTCCGCGCTAGGTTCCACACGATTTAACTGCCCGGCTGAGAATAAGAAATATAGAACTCTCACTCGGTGTTCTGGGTGGCACCCCAATAATTCATATGTAGATTAAGCAAACGGTGATTTTAATTTTTGTGTCTTGAAAGTGTGTTTTAAAATACATTAAGTTTTTTTTAATATTTTCAGAATATTTTGATGTGTTATTATCAAAAATAATTTTTATGAAATAAAAAATATTATTTTAATATATTTAAAAAAATAAAAAACAATTGCTATTAGAATGAAACTGGTAGACCTAACTAGACAGCAGTTGAGTTAGCAGATTCTCTTTATAACCACCCTGTTTTCACATTTGTTTTTATCCAACATATAAATTGTTCGGGTTTTGAACATTGAATGGTAAAGACATATATTAGTTTTCTTGGGGGCTAAAATCCTGGGTTATTTTTCTTCTCCCACGTGCACAATCCTCCGGGGCCTTTTTCTCCACAGCGTCTTGTGGATTCAAACGAGGCACGATGCCACTTGCTTTTAAATTATAGAAACAATTTTTTTTCTCTTGATCTATTTGGATCCGTAGGTTTGCCTTTTGGGCACTGTCAATGGAAGCTTTGCTTTACCTTTTTCTTTCTGTTTTTGCACCCTTAATAATCTTTTTTAATCCAATGGCTATACTTAAATCATGAGCTCGAACGGGAGGAAACACCCTCCCTCGTTCCAAACCACGTGCCTTACCCAAGGGCAATCTCAGATCCCTTAATCATTCCTTAATTGCCTGATTAATCCGTAATTATCTGTACTTTGAAGGAAGCGTGCACTTTCTCACGTACACTGACACTGCCTACAAATGTCTCATAAAAAACCTGTAGCATTAATCGCACCATTGTAGGAATCCAAAGCATTATAGTTGTTTGCTTGTTGCTAAAAGGCAAGCCTTAAGCATGCCAACCGCTGGGACCATCTCTCTGCTCAATGGTTATCCTCACCACATGTATCCCCTGGAGACTCCGCAACCTTCACCGTAAAAAACAAATACATCAAAAAACAATAATAATAATAATAAAACCAATGAAATTCAACTTGAAATTCAATTCAGACAAACGGGGCTCAAAATTACAGAATACACAGAATTTAAATAAAATTCAGTAAAAAGAATCGGAAGGTCAAAATTCAAAAAAGATATGAAATTTTAGAAAGTGTTTTGAAATGTAATCGGTTATTTTGCAAATTATTATTCCTTTAAAAATATATTAAAATAATATACATTTTTTAAAATTAATTTTGTTATTAAAACATCAAGATAATTTTAAAATTTAATAAAATAAAATAAAATTTAAATTCTAAAATACTATTCAACCACATACCTCCAAGAACAGGAAACCAGATATTTCCTAGCTACTTACGTAGCCAAAACTAAACATTTGTTTCCAACAGTGAGCTATCAAATTCACAGGATCTTTTGTTTTTACATGTTGAAACATGATACATTTTCGAACGGATGGTAAATTAAAACATAATAGGGACCAGTGATGTACTTTTGTCATGCTTTCTAATAAAAAATCTCTTGATATTTTAAATATAATGAATCTTTTATCAATTACTAAAGTATTGTTTTGAATTTTAAGAGATGCTATATTTAATCATCTTCTTACACATATGTTATAAATGCTTCGTAAAAAAAAACTATAGGTTGTTTATGTTACTAACAAGAATTAGTGGCAATTTACCAATATTATCATTATTATATATTTAACTCAACAATAAATTTTTAATTTGAAAAATTAAATTCTAGATTTAATAATGGAACAATGAAACTCTTTATACATAAATCTGCTTTAGAACCTAATGACAACTTTAAATCATTTAAAGTTGATGTTATTTGCAAGCTTGCTGAGAAATTTTATCCTAAAGATTTCAATAAACAAAAAATGTATTATTTGACATTTAAACTAGAGTATTATTAAATTGATGTGATTTATCGTAAGAGCTTTTAGAATATATCTTCAATTTTTAAATTATATCAAAAATTAGTTGAAACAAATAAATTACAGCATTATTATTTAATTAACATGTTGATTCATCTTATTTTGATTTTACTTGTTTCTACCGTCACCACAAAACAGACATTTTACGTAGAATTATAGCTCCATGGAATAAGTGTTTTTTTACTAGAACAGTAAAAACAAAGTACATATTCGAAAGATAAACAGAAAAGAATTTCAATCCGAAACAATTTCATCCAGAATAATTTTTAGTTTTTCAGAATAAATATGATATATTATAAAATACACTAATAAAGGGATAAGATATCAAATTACAGAGATTAAAAACATAACTGGATTTTATAGCAGCCCCTAGGACTAGTTTCCATTAAACTGGGCCTTTATTCTTGCAAAGAAAAACTTAAAGGCTAAGACCTCGTGTATTTGTTAGAAAATGAATTTCATATAAGAAAAACATTTCTGAAAAATTGGAATACTTTTCAATATTTGGTACGTTGTATAAAAAAAAAAGGCATATTTTTTTTAATGTTTGATTATTTTGTAAGAAATTAGATGAAAAATAATATTTTAAGTTATTGCGTTTTATTGTTAGATCCTGTTTTTATAATAGATTCTTTTAATAAAAACTTAAAAGATATTGAAAAAATACTGTTCCTCCATACACAAAAAAATCATTAGCGGATACACGAGGCCCTGACTATCGGGCTCCTTTTTAAAGGTCCTTGTTTTCAATTTTTTTTATTAAAATTTATTTAAATAAAAATACCAAGTTTATTTTTCAAAAGATTATTCTATTACAAAGCTTTGAATTTTTTTTATATGATATTTTTTTCATATCAGCATGCACATTTTTTTTACAATTTTTCATTAATAAATATAAATTTCATTAAATATAGACATTAATTTTTTGTTTTGCAATTAAAAAAAATAATAGTGTAAAACATGTTATTAATGCCTATATTATTCTTAGCATCAGATAAAGAAATTTGAACCCAACCACATGCAAGGGAGCTAGAATAATCTAATGTGTATTGTTATTGTATATTATAAAAGAATAACTAGCTGGAAAGGGCGTCCAAAGAGCAGGAAAAAACGCAGTCAAAAGAAATATTATATAAATTAAAACATCACATGCACTAAGATATTAAATAAATAAAAAAGTTACATGTCATAATTTATTATTTCATATACATACTCATTAGAGATTTATATTTTTATACCCACATCAAACACGTAAAATTATTTTTATTACTATAATAATATTTTTATATTTAAAATACAAAACACTATGCGAATTTAATTAGTTTTTTAATACTTTATAAGAAGTGTTCTCTCCTTATTTAAAATGAAAAAAAAATACTTCTGAAGTTATTTTTTTTAATGAAAGTGAATTTTTTTTAACAGATTTCCAAAATGCATCCGTAATATAAATAGAGAAATAAAAACAAAATGTTCTTTAAAAGAACTCCGAGGCGAAGATCATAAAAATTGTGCTCATCGGGTAACACGTGCATCGTACTCGTTCGAAGTAGGAAGTCATGTGGAAGTACGGTTAAAGGACATGGTTAGGTAAGAGGAGGGTTCGTGTGGGAAACGAGAGTGGTTAATGGCAGGGGGTGTCAGGAGGGCAGATCTAAACAGCTGTCTCCCTCAAAACGACTGGATGTTGAAAAGAAGCACACCCGCTCTTTTCCCCTCTCTTTCCACTTTCTGTTTTTGTTGCTTTTTTATTATCATGTATTTATTTTCTCTCTTCTCTTGTCCCTTCTCCCAGTTCTTGGTAAACACAATCCCAGCCATCCATCTCTCTCTCTCTCTCTCTCTCTCTCTCTCTCTCTCTCTCTATCGGGGGAGGTAAGAAGTAGAATGTATTTGTTTATAAAAAAATATTTTTTTATTTTTAATGTTTTTTATTGTTTTAATGTTATGATATTAAGAATAAATTTTATAAAATTAAAAAATATTATTTTAATATATTTTTTAAAAATAATAGCTACAGGTGAAACACTACCTTATCTTTTGGACCTAATAATTGCTTTTATTGATGTGCTGTATCCTTTAATAAAAGGAGGACAATGTCGTTCTCATATCTGTATTGTTACTCTCCTCCGTTCTATTTTTTTACCTGTGATTTCTCCTTGTAATAAAGCTTCGAGAGGAGTGATGACGGGATAGTGGACTGGGGGCCAAATAATTTACCTCATTAAGGAACCTGAATTAATTATGCATGCCTGTAAATTTTTCAAGTACCACTGTTGTATTAAAAAACTTTATTCAAATTACTTTTTATGTGGTGTTTATTATAGGTTAGAAAAATAGAGGTGAAAAAGTATTACAAGAATAATTATTATTATTAGACTAATCCTTAAAAGTGTAAAAATTTGGTTCTCAGAGATGCTTGGTGTATTCATAAACTTAAAGGTTAGATATTAGTGGGAAAAAAAGAATATTTTAATTATTCGTAATTATATAAAAAAAGATCTCAATAAAATCCTTGTACATATGCAACTCATCAATAAACAAAACTCTAGAATACTGAGACTTCTCTAGAATTTATAATTTTCCACGTGGCATTTCAAAGCCTTCGTAAGACTATTGTCTCTCCTTTTGTTTCTCGAAACCGAAATGGGCTCCTCATCCTCCTATGCTTCTACTACTTCTATCAATCCTACTATTATCCCAACCCCTTTTAATATTTCATTTACTATCAATGACAAATTTAATTTATCTAGCCATCTTATATAGAAAGCTCAAGTCTTACCTTACTTCAAAGGTCAAACTATTTTTGGCTACCAAAATGCTAATATCTCCCGTGTACCATTATTAAAATTCTCAATTCTCAATCCATAATATGATTAATAGATTCTTTAACCCTGGACGTCATTAATTCTTCGCTCTAATATCTCCCGTGTACCATTATTAAAATTCTCAATTCTCAATCCATAATATGATTAATAGATTCTTTAACCCTGGACGTCATCAATTCTTCGCTCTTTAAAGATGTTCTTACTCGAGTCAAGTCTCATACAACCTCTCGTGAAGTTTAGTAATTTGCATTGAATAAATTTTTTCTTCACTCTCCTGTGCTAAAGCAATTTAGATTTGCACTTGGCTAGCATGTATTAAAACAAGTGTTATGTTTGTCAATACATGTTTTCTCAATATCATACGAGAAACTAATGGATTAATTCTTGCTGGACAACCCTTTAAATATGATGACATTATCATCTATGTGTTTATAGAACTTAGCCGGATATGACTTATTGGCCTCTATAATTACTTCTCAATCTAATCTTGTAACCTTGAAGGAGCTTCACTCACTACTTCTCATCTGTGAATCATGGATTAATCATAATAATAAGCCATTTCACATTGTTGCCTTTCTAAACTTGGACACCAAGTAACCTCAACAACACCATGAGCCTACTTTTTAGCTAGTTGCACATTTTCATCTTGCCACTTGTATTTGTGGTGGCTATAATGGTAGAAGACGTGATACTTGTTTTCACTCTCTTTATTCAAATCAATATAACATCAATTATATGTCAAGTGTGCTTCAAATCGAGCTATACTATCAGAAAATGTTATCATCGCTTTAATCTTTCTTATTAGGACCTACAATCTCATACAAATCAACAACAAGTTATGATTGCTGCCAACTATCAACATGCCGATAAAGAGTGGCATCATGACACAAGAGCCACTCATCATCTTACCAATGATATGAATAATATCCATCTTTATAATAAAAACTATGGCTATCAAGAACATATTCAAGTGGATAAAGGTGTAGTTTTGAAAATAACGCATAATGACATTTCCAGTATCTCTTCTCCTTCTAAGTCTTTTATACTTAATCAAGTTTTACTTGTTTCATAATTAAATTCATAGAAATCTTTTATATGTTCAAGGCTTTTATCTAGATAACAATGTTTTCTTTAAATTTCATGCTTGTTTCTTCCTTGGAAAAGATTATGTGGGGACCATCTTTTACGCTGACCATTCAGTGATGGTCTTTATAATTTCTCAGCTTCTCTATCTATTTTCATTTATAAAAATTATCTATCATTTATATCTTTGCAACTATTTGTCATCGTCGCCTTAACCATCTAAGAGCCATATTATATGTCATTTAAAAACATGCATGTTTATGTTTTAAAACCATTAGAGTTCTATTTATTCAGATATATGAGGTTGGTTCTTGTTTTATCCACCTCATGTGCACATTACTAGATCATTTTTTTGGATGATGCTGTTTAATTTTTATTTTCTTTTCCTTTAAAAATCAAATTTGATGCATATCATACTTCTATATGTTTTCAAGCCGCTACTAAATGCCAATTTAATTTTCTTCAATTCGAACATGAAACTTAATTTCTTTATAATTTTATCATCACAAGTTATATTACATTTATTTTATGTGCTGTGATTTGTTTTGTTTTCTTTGCTTTCACATTTAAAAAATATATAAAAATATTTTGATATTAAATTAAAGATTAATTTTGATGTCAAATGGTTTCTCCGGTAGAAAAGAGTTTAATCAAAATTTGTTTCCTTCCACGCATGCCAAAAAAAAAACCAGATTAGGGCTTGTGAATTTTTTTCTTTGGTTGATTTTTTGTATTTATATTAATTTTAAATTGTTTTACAGTTAAAAATATGACTATTGTGATTTTAAGGATATATTTTTGATATTTTTAAATAAAAATGAATTGAAATCTAATTTTTCATAATTTAAAATCTCAAACTTAGATTTTTCAATCTCCAAGGACATCTAGGGTTTTTCTTTTTAGCCCGGCACAAGAGTTTGACTTTTTTTTAAAATATTTTTGTTTTTGATTAATATCCTCTCTATATGTTTTATAAAAAAACTGTTTTGTTTAACTATTTGTCAAATAGAAACCAAAAAACCTCATTTAGTTTCCCTCGGCACAAATTATTTTAGTAAATAATAGAGGACATGCATTCCAAGGCTGGCAAGGAAGAAGGCCAAGATTTTGATACACGAGAGAGGCGGTATCCGTCTCGTATTCACAGTTTAAAAATTCAAAATGTAGCAACTAGGAAGCCACGTAGAGGAGAGAGAACAAACAAGTATTAAACGAACGCCTTAACGCAAGCAAGTAAAGGACGATGCAGTCAGTTTTGGCAGTTCAGGAAGGAGAGGAGCGTGACTGACACGTGGTAATGGTGGGGGAGGAGACCGTTAGGAGGGTGGGAAATAGTAATGCCTTTTCTTTTCAAGTTTTTTTTTTTTTAATTTTTAATGTAACAATATTAAAAATAAAATTTTAAAATAAAAAATATTATTTTAATTTATTTATAAATAAAAAATACTTTAAAAAAATAATTACACCTACCCTAAATAACAAATTCAAAGTGAAAGTATACATGACATGCTAGATTGGCAAGATTTTAGAGTATATTTGAAACTAAAATATAAATTATTTTTTAAAATATTATTTGCTAGAGAATATATTAAAATATATATATTTTATTTTTTAAAATATATTTTTACTAATATTATATCAAAAATTTAGAAATATAAAAAATAATTTAAATTTTAAAAAAATCAAAATGTTTTTTAAAAATCATGATCAGATTGTAAAGACAAACGGGCCAGGAGTACCGTTCGTCCCCCGATTCTGCTTCCAAACTTTTGTCGTTTTATGTGCCAGCTCATCACTTCCGAGCGTCCTTTTCACCCCTACCCATTTCAAATCAATTTAAAACAAAATCCTTTCACGTTAATGCTCTCCAGCCTGGCTCGGTCAAAGTCGAACACCCCCCCGCCGCTTCATTTGCCTTTTTTTTTTTTTTTTTTTTTTTAATTTTCGTAATTATGTTCTAAAAAAATGTTCTTTTATCACATGATCAGATAAGAATCCCATTAATATCTCCCTCTCTCGGGTCTCTATCTTAACCCCCACGTTTCCTTCTTGTTTGTTTTTTCCCTTAAGATTTACCCCTCTTTGTGTAACTTCCAAAACAGTCGCTTATCAGAGTTAGCTTCATAACTAATTTTTAAAACTTATTTTTAGTATTTATATATCAGAACTTTTAATAACATAAAAATTAATTAATTTTAAATAAAAAATTAAGATCTTAGACAAATAATATCCTAGCCACCATACAAAACACCTTCGAGTCTATTTAGTATTATAACACTAATTGTTTGTTAAAGTAATTTTTATTAAAAAATATATTAAAAATTTTAATTTTTTATTATTTAAAATTTATTTTTAATATCATTATATTAGAACAATTTTTTTTAAAAATAAAAACATTAAATTTATTAAAAATTATTTTTAAAATACAAAAGCTAATAACTAAAAGAAACAATTACAATTTTAAAATTTGAATTTCAGTTCCTTTAACGGGTTTCTCTCTCTCTCTCACTCACTCTCTCTATTATATTTGTGTGTGAACTTCACGAGCCGTATAATGCAAACAGTAGATAAGCCAGTTGTTTCTTTTTTGAGTGGAAGTGCGTGATAATAATACGTGTAAGTTAGAGAAACGAAGTGACGACGCGTGTTTGTTTGACAGCTGTTTCTTAGTAACTGCCTTGCCAGGAAGAATCCCCACTGTTTAACGGCTATGACCGGTCATTATAACCGGCTTAACCAGGCATCCTTGCCCCTCACATATATACACCTCTCCCTACCACTTCCACCATGTTCTTTCATATATACTAAGGTGAGGCTCCGCCTCCACCACTTCACAAGAAAAAAATATCCTCTATTTATCAGCTTAATTTTCTGTATTCAGTTTAAATTTAGGATTTAATTTATCCCTAAATCAATCTATGGCTTCTACAAGAAAAGACGTGGATCGGATTAAAGGTCCGTGGAGCCCTGAAGAAGACGAGGCGTTACAGAGATTAGTCCAAACCTATGGACCAAGAAACTGGTCTCTAATAAGCAAATCAATCCCTGGTCGATCTGGAAAATCATGTAGGTTGCGATGGTGCAACCAGCTATCCCCTGAGGTCGAGCACAGACCGTTCAGTGCTGAAGAGGATGACGCAATCATCAGGGCCCATGCTCGTTTCGGCAACAAATGGGCCACCATCGCTCGCCTCCTCAATGGACGCACCGATAACGCTATCAAAAACCACTGGAACTCAACCCTCAAGAGAAAATGTTCCTCTATGTCTGATGACTTAAACGACGAAGCACACCAACAGCCTCTTAAAAGATCCGCAAGTCTCGGGGCTGGTTCGGGTCTATACTTGAACCCGAGTAGCCCTTCAGGATCCGATTTGAGCGATTCAAGTGTACCCGGTGTGAACTCATCTCCGGTTTACAGACCACTGGCTAGAACTGCCTCTCTTGTTCCACCAAGTTTGTCCATTGATGTGTCCTCTCCAACTGCAGATCCCCCAACTTCACTGTGCCTGTCTCTGCCTGGATCCAATACTTGTGAGACTCCGGGATCCGGATCCGGATCCCGATCGCGTGCTGGTAACCAGACGCAAACACCGGTTGCACCTCCACCCGCTGCAGTTACTGTGCAGCAACAGCAGCAAATTCCAGCAGCGCAACAAAATGTTGAATTTGGATACGAGAAACAGTTTTTCAGTTCCGAGTTTTTGGCAGTTATGCAAGAGATGATAAGGAAGGAAGTGAGGAGTTATATGTCTGGGATTAAGCAAAATGGGCTGTGTTTGGGAACAGAGGCTATAAGGAGCGCTGTCGTTAAGCGAATTGGGATTAGCAGAATCGAGTAGCCAAACAGAGGGAAGAGAAGTAGTTTGTTAGTGATGATCATGATCATCGGGATGATCATGATGATGATGCAGCTGAGTTGACTCGTCGAGAATCGGAGACACCATGAAAGAGGAGGGAAAAAAAAGAAGAAACAATCTGTTTTTGTTTGTTTTTTTTTTTTGAGTTTCTTTAATCGTCGCCTTATACTGGAGTAGTAATTTTGGTGGTGTACAGGGCAGTTTCCTTCACCAGAGAAGAGAATCTCAGTGAGTTTGGATATATATAAATTGATCTAGCTGTGGACCATCTTCAATGTTAAATTTAAGAGGCAAAAGAATGAAAGAAAACTGGGATTTAAATGAATAATCTCTGATAATGTATTTTAGGACAATTGCAGTTAAAAGGGAATGCTGGTTTGCACTTTATGGTGATGAAAGGCAAAAGAACTAAAATGAGTTCCTGAAATAAAAAATCTGAGGACAAATTCAATAGAAAGGGGGAGCTTCTTGTTTGGAAGGGGAGAAGAGAAGTAGAACACTCTTTGATGGAATGATTTTGTTTCATAGCTGGCGCAAGTGTTTTTTTAGTTTTCTGGAGATGAAAAATGAGAAATTGTACTGTATCTTTAGCTAATTTTAAGCCATGTGCAAAGACTGCCAAAATCAAATTTTCGCTTTGGCTCTCATGCTTTTCAAATGATCAAATTTTTTCCCTTTAGTTTCCAAAAATCTTGATTATGGTTTAAATCTTCTTTCCTTGTTTTTTCAATCTCTTTAAGAGAAGAGAGAGAATGTCTCTTAATTTTAACAATACATAGAAACTTGTCAATGAAATCAATTTCAACCACAAAATCTTTGGCACTCATTTGATTGTTAAATTTTTTATAAAAGCTTAGTGTGCGAGCTAGGCCTCTTTTTATGGGCTATACACATAGGCCCATACACTTTTTTTTTTTCCCCTCTCATTCCTCTCTATTTTACACATTAATTGATTTAAATAAATTAAATAAAAACTAAACTTTATTTTTTTAATTAAATACCATTCGATTATTTTTTATTTATGAAATTATAATTTTTTTATTTAACTTGAAAAACTTAAGTTGATCTTTGTTTTTTTAGTCCAACGTTATGCATCCTTTTTGTTCTAAGGTTGTCAATTCTATTCAATTGCTGTTCTTTTTTAATTATAAAATGATAAATTTTAATTTTAGAGAATTTTGGGAGAACAATTTTAATCCATGATATAATAATGTCTTTTATTTCCTTTAATAAAAATAAGCATGATGCCAAATTTGCTTGGTTGTAATTTAAAATTGTTTTAGTCAAGCTATATATATATTTTTTTATCAATGTTGAACGTTTTGTTTAGACTTAACAAATCCTCTCATGATTTGATTTTAAATTTAAACTAGATATAAAATTAGGTTTAAAATTTTTTAAGATGACTAGTGTAGCGGAGTTTAATGGAACTTGATAAGAGTGTCAAGCAATAATGCACATGAATTGTATTATTTTTATGCTTTTAAAAACACTTGCATTAAAATGATTAGGGTTTTTTTTTTAAATTTTAATTTAAAGTTGATTTAGAGATAATAGTTAAAAAATTTCTTGCTATGGGAGAACAAGTTTGCACACCTAGATAGTTTTTTCATGTTTAAAAATGTTTGGTATGACCTCTGTCGTGGCAAGAATAATCTATCTAGTATATATATAAACCAAAGCCTAGGAATGTCAATAACCCAATTATATTAACGTGTGTTCGTCTTGTATAGAAAAAATAAAGGCCAAATTATAAAATCGTCCCCTCAGCTAACGGTAAAAATGAGACAACCCTCAATATTTTTTTTTTTAAAATGCCATCATAAAATATTAAATTGAAAAACTTTCAGGTTTTTTTATAATTTTTATAGGCTAATATAAAAAATAAAAAATCTAGAATAAGGGGGGCCGCTTGGCTCAAGGCAGCCTCAGCTCCCTTACGGGTTGGAGCGCGCGGTTTGATTACAAAGCAAGAATTCCATGCTTTTTTGCCCGCTATTCCACGACAATTGCAAAATGTTCTCCATGGCAATCATGTTAAAAAGGAGAGTGAGCTGGGTGTGCGCCTTCCTTGCTGGGGGATGGGGTGGTTTTTTTTATGTGTTAAGTTTTTTTTGTTAATTTTTTTAAAAAAACTAATTTAGAATGAATTTTATACATGATAATATTTTATCTAATTTTATTACACGCTAAAAAATTATGAGAAACGTGTAGTTCTTGTCGGGGAAATTTTGTGGGTAAATGAAAGTGGGGGGATAGGAACGAGCGATAAATATTTTTTATATATAAAGTATGATTTATTTCATAATGTTACCGCAATAGTTAATTCCACAATATTTAAATTAAAAACCATCAATATTAATTTATATTTTTTAAATTATTTTATAACCTCAATTTCAAAAACATTCTTAACCAAATACATTAAACTACTTTTTCTTCAACCTTAATTTCAACCACAGTTTTAACCAAACACCTATTTTTTCAAACTAACCACAACTAAAAGTACTTTTTATAAAACAACTTTTTTAAAACCACAACCACAACAGCTATCGCAATACCAAACACACTCTAAATATTATTTTAATCAATTTTAATAAAAATAATTATTTCTTTTGAAAACAAATATGTAATTCACCAAAATAACACACAATTTTTAATTTTTTTTTATGTTTTTCCCACAATAAAGCTCAAATACTTTCAACCTAAAACATAGCCTTGGAAAACCCAAAATCTAATTTGAGATTTTCATGAATTGATCACTTGATATAATTGCTCTGTCTTGAATGGTTCTTCAATATATATCAATCATTCCCGCACCCATTTCATAATTTTAGACTAGTTTTCTCTTGTTGGGATATTTCTTTTTTTCTTTTTTAAAAAAAGCCAAAACACAAAAAAAAACAAATTAAATGAAAAAATAAATTAAAAAGGAAGAATGGTGGGTGAAACGCAAAACAATAAAAAGAAGGATCATAGTGAAGTTTGGTTACTCAATCCCCTAGTAATTGGGAGAAAATGATAAAATAAATTGATTGTAAATAGAGAAGAGATTTTTAAAGAAAAGGGATAAGAGCTAGAGAAACCTAGCCACCATGGAGGGATATAAAAGATTTAAGAGAAAAAAAAAAAAGAGAAAGAAAAAGAGAGAATATATGGTATGTTGAGAAAAAAAGGATAGACTTGTGAGAGAATTAAAAAAAAAAAAAGGAAAAATAATAAAAGAATCATATCACTCTCTCTTTAAAAATAACCGCCGCCACCTCCCTTCTTCTTCGCTGAATTTTAATCTTCTTTTCCTAGACATCAACGACGAGATAGGAGCCACCACGACATCATCAGTCACCATCCCTATGACCGTTAGCTTCTCTAATATGAAAAGACCCAGCTGAAACCTAATATCAACATCTCCTCCACACAACAACAACCTCTTCTATTGATCAGTCAACCCAAGTCACAACCTCTCTTCATCTTCTCCACAACAACAATATCCACCTAAAAAGGGAACAAGCAGACTGAGAATGACAAAAGGAGAGAGAGGAGAAGAAGTCTCAATCATATCGTTCCCAAATCTTTCTCCTCGAGTGGTGGTTGACTTCACCGTCGATGCAGAAGTGACAAGGTGTGGGAAACACTACTGATCAGCTCCAAAATGCAACTTAACAAAGGTGGCATATGAATCCATGCATCGGTAATATTAATGATGCCTGAATCCACGCGCCAGCATTGTCCCCTCAGATCTAGGAGTTTCTCCGTTTGATTCCAGCTGCTTTGATCGACTCGAGCCACCTGGAAGGTTACTTTTGAATCCTGAATGAATTTTTTTAAAAAATTTAACATGTTGTTGAATATTGGATTTGTTATTTTGGGTGATTTTTGCATGTTTGAATAATTATTGTGGGATTTGTTTTAGGCTTGGTAATCTATGCAAGACAAGTTTTTTATTGAAATAAAGAAAACTCCGATATTTAAATTAGTAAATTATATGAGAGAAATAATGTATAAGAGAATAATAAAATAAAAAATATATTTGTGGATGGTACGTGTTTTAGACAAGAGCACTCTTGTTTCAGCCATAAAAAGCAAAATCTCCTAATTTTCCTTCCATTATTTTACCTGTTTCTTTACAGTTCCACAACCTGTTATAAGTAGTTGATCTGATGGTTATAATATTTACTTCTCGTTTTAATTTTTCAAGTTTAAATATTAAACCAACACCTTGATGAATTTATTCTATGTGTTCTTAAAATCATCATAATAGTTTTTTGGTTGATGAGCAGAGAAATAAAGTATTTAAGATCACCAATCACTCAAAGCACACAGAGGGAACTGATCCGAATCTTTTTTTCTTTTTCCTTTTCTTGTTAAATACAAGAACCCAAGGGCAAAGACAGTTGGGCCAGTGCTCCAAATGGATTGGTGCAGCGGACTTGGACAGATGAAGTAATTTGGTCATCATTGTTCACTGATTTTACTCTTCGTAGCAGCAGCATATCAGCTGCCGCATGGGTCCAGTTAGCCTCGGGCACTCCAGGAGACGATGGCCTGGGATAAGCAAGGGACAGTTTAAAAATTAACAAGACTGTAGAATGTGCAGGCTTCATGATTTCCTACGTTTTTCCCCGGTTGCAGAGGGCATGGCATTGTCTAGCGCACCTTAACGTATCTTCCTCTCGTTAACATACTAATCGAAATGATAGAAAACGCGCAGATAAGTCTGGTGATCATAGCTCTGTTTGCGGATGTATTTTGTACAAATTGACATCCTTTAGCCCCCAATCTAGTGGTCTTGTTTGTCGGTGCCTCCTTCAGAATCTTCTCTGGCATGGTTTGTAGAAAGATAAAAGGCACTCTGATTCTTCTGTAGAAAATGTATCAGCGCGGTGGAATGCCTAAAGTATGCAATATAGATGTAAAAAGAAAAAACAAGAAAATGAAGTACTATAGATACCCAATTATCTGAAGTATAATACCAGAAACATACACAAATGCCAAAGCAAACTGTCTCCTGAATTCTACAAGCTGTTCCAATGAAGTTCAACACTTGGAATTACTCACAACATTAAACTGAGTTAGTTTTTTTGAAACTATTAGTTGCACTTAATTTCGGTGGTAATCTGGATTAATAATTGCCACAAACGAGAAAAAGATGACTAGCTCAGAATTCATGATTTTCATCAAGTATTGAAGATTAAAAACAAAGTATTGCGTACATCGTGGTGCACAAAGTCCAAGTTAGACTTCTCATCCAACTATCTTATGCTCCTGAGATCAACTACTATCCTGGGCAACTCAAACACAAATAAAGGTGGTAATTTCAGAACACAAGTCCTTAGATGGGAGTTCCTACCTCAGAAAGTCAACTAATTTTCTGTGCAATCCTGTGAGTGTCTCCTCTTGGTTGTTTGCATGGGCCAATAACTCAGGCAACTTAACTGAAAATGCCGCAAAGAGAATAGTAGCACCATAAGTTGAGATGGATAGCAAGTGTATTTCAGAATCTGCATTTCCAATAAAAGTCATTACCACTGCGCTTCGCTTCTCAAGGCTTGTGTACAGAAAAATGTTTCAAGTACCGGTATGAACACCATGAAGCATCCTATCAAAACCAGCGTTGCATAGAATTCGATGCTACATCTATTGCCTGAGGACAAGATCATAGCTCACTGATTTAAATATTCTGGACAAAGGAAACAGGACTCAGTTTTCAGAGCTCTTTTTGATTAAAAAAGAACACCATTTTTTCCCACAGCAAAGAGTAAACATACCAAAGAGGCGTAATAGATGCTCAGCGGCCAGCGCCATATACCATTGAGGGAGAAACATTGTCTCTAATTGCATCAGCATACTGATGGCGCTCACTTTTATACAGAAGCATCACTGGCAAGGCTTTGTCAAAGTAAAAACATAAACCTTTCATAATTTCAGTGGTTGATTCAAATATCCTACACCCACCATATCATCAGGCACGGGAACATCAACAATCAGATTAAAGTATACTAGAACTGAAGGGTACTTCAGTTAGTGGCAACCAAAATTCTACAAAGATCCTAAACAACCTTCCCTCTCCTTGGGCCAGAAGAGAATAGAAAAAGTTTCCAATTATTTTTTTTTCAACTAACTTGCGCCTGCTAGGTCTTATAACTTTAAAGTAGCTGTCACTAAAAGCAGGTTCTGTCCTCACATGACATAGTTTTGCGACCTATACTTGCAATACTTCGTGCATATGTCTTGGATATTTGGGGTGAGAGGGAGTTTGATGAGCTGAAGGAAAAAATATAATCAAATACATTATATCAGTCATTAAAGGGAACTCTTCAGTAAAACACAAAAAAAATATCTAATTATAATTTATAATTTTGATTAAAAGTAAGGATAACAATAATATCATCAAATATAAATATTAAAACTTTACTATTAAATTAATATTATAACTTACAGCTTTCCCAGGTTGAACCCTAAGATGTTCCAGTTGAACCTCACAACCATCCATGGCAACACCATGGAACTCAAATGGCACATTGCATGACTTAGCAACTTGAGTCATCAATCTGAGCTAGTTGGTGCTTCACACTTCAAGGCTCTGTAGATTTTACTTCCTGAGAGCTCCAACCGTGCCCCTATGCCCTTCCAGCATATAAGCACCCAACCGCGGGATTGGCTCTCTAGAGGCTGACACCATTTGGTCCACAACATGCATTAGACCTGCTGCTCTTTGTATATTTGCATTTGATACTACATCAACGCAGGCAAGGAGCACCTGCTTAAGACCCAATATGGGCAGACGTGACAGAGAAACAAATCTACTACACTGTAAACTATCCCTCTCGCTCGCTGCCGAGAGAGATAACGACTAAATCTACTACACTGACAGTGCCTTGCGGCGCTAGATGGAGGGAGATAAAGAGAAAACAACACCAACTAGATGACATGATCAATTTGGGTTGGATTTTCGTTCACAAAATGAGAGAAAATGAAACAGAGAGATAGTAATTCGGCCCGAAGAGAGAAGCTAAGAGAAAATTATTAATTTCAACTTTCACATATTGTATTTTTATTAGTTTATAAATGGACGATGATCGGTCGGCAGACCAAGTTAATCTCGACGCCATAGCTTGAATATTATTAAAGGAGAGAGATTTTTTTTTCTTAACAATATAGGTTATGACTTCAATAATATTTTCTTATTAAAGATAGTCCCTCCAAAATTGGACTAATCAAGTAGACAAATATGTTAGCAAACAGAAATTTAAGGAGGACAAATACCTAAATCATACACTAACAACAACCATCAAGCGTTGTCGTTTCTTGGAGTCTGGTTGAAGTGTTGGTTTTGACTGTCAAAGCTTTGAACAACGATAAACAGAACAGAACAGAACGGAAGGAAGCAGCCAAGTTTGGTTGTCGTCCACAGCACTTTGAAGCCGTCCTACCGTCTTGAATTTGTTCATATCCAGTTTTCAAGCTCTTCAGGAAAATATAGTCATACATATTCTCTTCAGGCACTATTTTCTTTGCTTTTTAATATATTAATACATAGCCACCATTCATGCATAGGAAACAGGTCCCTCCCTGACACAATCCATTTCTAGTAGTGATTGATAGCATTAACGGACGATAACTCACATTGGACCTGTGTGTGCTGGTTCTGGATATATAGGTATAGGATGGCCAAACATCTCATACTGTGCCAAGGTGCTGTTCAGCAGCTTGAATGAAACCCCACTCTTTGTTTTACGCCCAACAAATGCATTCCTTTAAGTTTTTTCTCCTAATTAATATATTTTAGGTGTTTTTTTAATGATTTTAACTAGCAACTCTGTGCAAGATCAGGAAAAAGGTATCCTCTCGGTTTGGTGCAACCTGATTAAAGACCAAGTCATTCCTTACTAACCATATAGACCACAAAGTTGAGTACAGAACCAAAAACCAAAGTTTCTTTTGCATCTTGCCGAAAGCAAAGGATCTCTAGGACTGAAATAAGCCAACAACATCCTTTGAAATGGCCCAAGAACTGCCCCAGCAATGCATAATACATGACCAAACTCTACAACTGTGTAGGAGCAAGTGATTACTAGTTTCTGAACTTCATTGCAAAATGTACAGGAGTAGTCTACTACAATAATTCCATCATTTGAAAGAAAATCTGTAGTTGGAAGTTTACCGAAGGATACTAACCAAACAAAAGCTTCAACCGTCGGTGGAACTAGAGATTTCCAAACATATGAAGCTATTGGATGACTACCTTGTAAAAGTACCGAATCCATCAGCTTTCTGCATGAGCTAACCGACAGTTGTCCTGAGCTATCATAAGTCCAAATCAATCTGTCCTTCTAATTAACGCAACAGATGTAACAAGCGCAACCATGGGAAGAAGTCAAGGGACAATTAATGGAAGGGATTGCTAGCTTGTACTGGCATAGTCCTAATAACTACGGTTAAATGAGGCCCCTTTTCAACTTACTTACAAAAACACTATGGATCACCGAGCAACATTTTCGATATGATCTGATGTTCAATAGCCGATCGTAAACTAGTTGATCATGGTTGGACCAATTAAACTGTGCTCGTAGAAGAGAGATTATTGAAGAAAGCTTCATTACAAATTAAAGATAAAAAAAATCATTGGAAATTCACAAGGAGACACTAACAAGACAAGATATAATTGCTCTGTCTTGAATGGTTCTTCAATATATATCAGATCACGGAACTCTGAAAAGGAATGATTAGTACCTCTAGATAAGTTACATTTTACATTTATATCTGAAAATAAATGACCGAAACGAATGAATGAATTGCTATATTAATCGCATGCTACAAAGATTGAAAAAATCATTGATGCACAGCAAGACTGGCTCAATGTTATATCAGTGCCCGTCTCCAGGACTAGGACCACCATGTGTTTCTCTAGAGTGGACAATCTTGAACGCATGGCCCCTCCCTCCTTCGCTTGGGCCGCTGTTTTTAATTCCTTCAATGTTCATCTCGTCAGAGAATATTGTACCAATCCTATTGTTTATAGAGCCATGTGACTCTACCACACCGAGAGGACGAGCTTCTAAGATGATCAAAAGCAGAGAGCATACAAAGAGAGGCCCGACGAAGAAGATTGAAGACGTGGAAAGTCTTGCCATTATTGGACGGTGTCGTCAAGATAACTCTTACTGTTGACGAATTAAGTTTGTAAGTTTTACTCACAGAAATGTTTTTTGCAAGTAGAGCTGATTAACTTGGTGTCTTATTTATAGGGACTGCCAAGTCTGCAACCGAAGACCTTGCAATTTGACCAGGGAAAGGAGAGGAAAAGCCCCCGGAAAACACGTGGTGGATTCCAGAGCATTTTAGTTTTGCCGTCACCTGCTCTTTACCATTTTCCTGAAAGGAGGGACTATATACGTCAGTCAATACGTCCTGGGAGAATCAATATATTGTTTAATAACTGCAAGAGGAAAAACATAAAAAGATGTAAGCCCTCGAAGAAACTTTTGACCGCGATCAATTTTTACCTCTCTCTGTTGCTTTCTAGTAGCAGAAGCCGGAAGGGTCTGCGTCAGTGCCATCGTAAAAACATAAAAGGCAGCATAAGTAAGCCGGAAGGGTCTGCGTCAGTGCGCCCCGGACCAAGTCCATTTACAGGTGCAGGTGGAATACAAGTCATGGATTATTTCATCATCAATTACTGCAAGTTATGTATACGTAGTCAACCATATGAAATCAATTAGCAAATAAAAAAATTATAAAGATTAAGATAATCAATTACACGAGCATATATAAAATTTATGTGGCTCCATAACTTAGATCTATTTCACGAACAACACAATTAAAAAATTCACAAGATGTTAAACAAAATATTTTCTCATAAAAAATTCTAAAGTAAGTCATAACTCATGTTTTCCCTTTTTTCTTGTTACCAAAGTATAGTGAATAGAAAGTACTACATAAAAGAACCAAGTAATGCTTGAATTTGACTACAGAGATAGATTTCTTCAACATATCTATATGGTTCTCAGTTGTAGTAATCTTCCTCACTGATACAAGACCATGTGATATAATTTATAGAATGAAGTGATATTTGATATTAATATGTCTAGTTTTTTCATGGTACATTCGGTTCTTGGCCAGATAAATAGTACTCTGACTATCACAATGCACAACTATTAACTTATATGACAAACCAAAATTGTCAATCAAACCTCTTATCATAAAGTTTTTTTTATTGCCTTTGTTGATGTCATATACTCAATCTTTATTGTAAACAATGCAACAGTGAATTGCAAAATTGCTTTTCAACTAATGACACACCATAAAAGAGTGAAAAAATAAACTGTCAGCGATCTTTTTCTATCCAAATCACTAGTGTAATTTAAATCTACAAAGTCTTCAACACCATATATCAAACCAATATTTGTAGTACCTCTAAGGTAACAAAATATCTATTTCATTGTTTACTAGTGAACTTTAACAGGTTTCCATAAATCTATTGACTACACTAATATCATGTGAAATGTATGGATGAATACAGACCATATCATATATAATGCTTCCAACTGCACTAGTATATAGAACACCTAACATGTGCTCCTTCTCCTCCTTAGTTTCTGGTGACGAAGCTGGAGATAACCTGAAATGAGATGTAAATAGAGTGCTTCCTTGCTTGCAGTCTTGCATACCAAAATATTTAAAAACCTTCTCAGGATATTTTATTTGTGACAAGTATAACTTGTCGGCGCATTGATCTCTTTCATACCCAAAATCTTTTTTGCTACACCCAAATCCTTTATCACAAACTCAACTCAATTGATCCTTTAAACTATTGATCTCATACATGTTCTTAGAGGCATCAACATGTCATCAATACACAATAATAAATACATAAATGAACCATCTAATAACTTTATGAAACACACATAGCAATTATAGTAACTCTTAAAATAATCATGTCCAATCATAAAAGTATCAAACTTTTTATACTACTACCTTGGTGACTGCTTCAAGATATATAATGGTTTTTTTAATAAGCATACATGGTCTTCCTTACTTTAAGAGTTGAAACCCTCTAGCTGATGTATATAAATCCTTTTCTCTTGTCATTATGTAGAAAAGTTATTTTGACATTTAACTACTCAAGCTCTAAGTCAAATAAAGCAACAATAACAAATAATATCCAGATGAAACTGTATTTCACAATTAAAGAGAATACTTTATTGAAGTCAATACCTTCTCTTTGTATAAAGCCATTAACAAATAATAAGTGTGCTTTAAAACTTTCATCCTTAACTTCTAGGATTCCATCTTTTCTATTGTAAGCCATGTTTCCTCTTGTAAGCCCATTAAGAACTCATACAATTCTAAATGAGCCTTTAAATCTATATGAGTTTTTTCCTTAATTAATTTATGATTTGATCTAATAATTTATCATCTCACTCACAACTAAACAAAAGCACAACAATTCTACATTTCTCCTAATAATTTCCTTAAAAATCCTAAATCACCATATACTAAAACTTCAAATATTAAGAAACAAGCAATTCAATTCATCTCCAATTATTATCACTATATCATTACAAATTAAATTCATACAATTTATAAACATTTAAATCAATGTAAATTCATTTTCCTATGCCACATCTTTTGCCTGCCACACATCCTTCAAAACACCAAATTTCCTTCTTTTCTTCTAGATTTTGCACTCTTTCCTACCCATTTCATCCCAAATGAATTAATTTCCATCAACTTTGTATTTTCTTAAAATTTTTACATAAACCCTAACTTGAATTAGTTGGGATTTTGACTAAAAATACAAATAACCTCAATCAATTATGAAATTAATGTTAGATAAGACATTACTTAATCAACCTTGATGCCAAAGATCAATTATTTTGCAAGCTCAAGCTTCCAACACCTCATTCCTCTTCAAATTCCTTCTCTCTCTCTACTCTTAACTTTTCCTGTTTTAAAAATTTCCTCAATACATGATTAGATTAGTGTTTTCTCCGTCAATTCTATCTAAACACCATAAACATACCCTAATTACAGTGCAAAATAAAACAAATGAAAGAAATAAGAATATAAAAGATATACTCTTACATAAATGGTCGATTGTACCATATATAAAAGGGGAAGATGAACCTTTTCATTTATTTATGATTTTGCTATTAATGAGTCCCTATATTATTTTATGTATTTTCTCTTGGCCATTGGTAAATTCGTACAACCTTCCCGAACTTTGATTGACTTCAATTTTAACTCTAGGCCGAACAATATGTTAGGAGACTATTTGAAAAATTTCAATTTGATCTAATAATCAGATTGAGAGTTATGCTTGATATTATAAAATTAAATAGTAAGTAATTTTTATGCAAAAATCTGAATTTGTGTATAAAATCATATATTAATTTATTTATAATTTTGTTCTATTTTTATGAATATTCTCACCCCAAATTTATAAAAGTTCTTCCTATAAAATAATTATTTTACCTAATCATAAAATTTACATGATTTATCATTAATTAACATTTAATGTATCAATTTAATTATTTTATCTCATCTAAAATTCAAATTAATTTAATGGGGATGTTCATCCCAAATTACAATAATTTTCCTCCTAATTTATTATTTTTTTAATTTAAAATTATCCTATTTAACATCAATTTATCAATTTTTTGGTTGAGAGTTTACAAAGTAAAACTTGAACCACTCGATAAATCTTTGGTAGTGAGATAATGAAAAGTTAAAATCTTGATCCTTGAAAAAGATATTTGTGAAAAGTTGTCTAATCTTAAACCTACAAAAAAGATCATGAGTTGATAGTTAATTCTTGAATGGTAGTTCAAGAAATAAAATATATCATTATGTGAACCATTATAAACTTGGTGTCTCTCTTCTAATCTTCTTCTCATTTAATTTGTGCCTTACATATTTCATATTGGTTTCCAAGATTTGAAATGTTAAAGGATTAAGTTTTTTAAATTTTCAAATCTTCAATTAAACCCTAATTCATTCCCTTTCTTATATGCTATTTTAGACTTTCACATGTGGGTTGAAACTCTATGAAAAATGGAATTCTACTAATATTCTTACATGTGCAATTTTAATGAAATTCTTACATATGTGGTATTTTTATAAATTTATTTTTGACAAATACAAATTATATATATATATATATATATATATATATATATATATATATATATATATATTACTTGTCGTCTGTGTAGTTACTGTTGTTTGTTCTAAACTATTAAGTTGCTACTTGATTTTGATAAATACATACATATTTTATTTATATCCAACTTGAAAAGAAAATAATTATGTGGTAGCGGGGAGTTGAACCTTAATTGTCAAATCCTATTATAAAACCAACACCCTCATTGTTGGGTTAGCGTAGTAATTTGTTATAATTGATGTCAATATTGTTTAGGGTTAATGACGTGGAGGTAGCGGTTATTTAGGACTTGGGGTTAGGAGTTGTATCCAGTGTTAATTTAAAGTTTAGTATATATCGTGGTGTTTTTTAATTATGATATTTTTAAATATCATATTTCACAGCTAAGATATATATCAAACTTTATTATTTTATAAAAAAAAAATTACTTTCTTTTAAAGGGTGCTAATAGGCAAAAATATCTAAAAAATTAGCGGCTATGCAAGAGGATAGAAAAGCAAAAGATTAAAGAATAGGTTTGGAGACAAGTTCGAGTCCATCAAGGAATCATTTTATTGTCAAATCAAGTCACACAAGGATCTTGCATGTATAGCTACAACTTTTAAATAGACGAAGTTTATGTGTACAATATGTTCCCAAAAAAGCTTTCAATTAATACAATGGAAGAATTAATTATTTTCAGTTCGTTAGTCTACATGTAGAAAACTTGTAACCCCTCGGACAGGGATCTTGGCTCCAGCAGCCACGGGGCAAAAAACCAAGCCGTGAAAATGACGAAATTAAGATTAAACCGAAACTGTAACTGTGAGCTTCCAACTCGGAGGTATACATACACAGGTCCAAAATGTAGAAGATACAAAATAACCGAGACAGCCTAATCCTCTTTCCAGGGAGTGCGGCTTTGTACAAACATAATTGACGTGGAACGCCCAGGATTTTAGGAACACATTGATAGACAAAAACTGTTCAAGAAGATGTCCAAATCCGATAATTGAATCGTGTTCATATTTTATAGATGAATTTCTGATAGAAGATTGAACCGTGCCAAGCTTGTTTTCTACTCGAGATCCCACTCCACAAACTCTTGAAATTGCTTTTGAAATCTCATGCCGTATTTTAAACTTTTTTAAGGCATTTAAAACCTTTCTTTTTAGATTTTATAAAATTTGCCATAATAAAACTATAGGTTTTACAATTTAATTGTGTTTTTATCTTCTATTAGAGTCTTACACGTGTGTCAATAATACTCAACATACTCAACCACAACTTTTTTGTCTCTTTTTAATGAGCACACGAGAATCTACGAGAATCTAGCCTCTAATTATTTTTTAAAATATATTTTTTAAAAGAATATTAAAAAAATAATTTTTTATTTTTTAAAACATATTTTTTATTATAACACATCAAAACAATAAAAATTATACCAACCAAAATAAAAAATTTAAATTTTACCTAGCCTCCAAACACAATACTAACCAAACAAAGGTTCAATGTCTGTTTGAGAATGTGGTTATAATTATTTTTTAAAGTATTTTTCATGCTAAAATACATTAAAATAATATTTTTTTTATTTTAAAAAAATTATTTTTAAGATCAACAAAAAAAAAGTCAAATATAAAAAAGACTAATTTTTAATAACACAAGTTTCAAACACTAATAGTGTGTTGATTAGAAATAATAACACAAGTTTCAAACACTAATAGTGTGTTGATTAGAAATATATACAAAACATGTTATTTAAAAATATATTAAAATAATATATTTTTATATTTTTTATATTTTTTCTTTCTATTCATTTTTTTAATTTTTTTTTTATTATGTATGTAGTCTTTGACCAAACAACTTTAAAATAAATTAAAATAATATATTTTTTTATTTTTTTAAATTTATTTTTAATATCTATACATAAAAATCTTTTAAAAAAGTAAAACAACGGTTCAACCCCCTCTCCACTATGGCAAAATCGACAGAAAGCATGGGAAGTGGCAGCCTTTAATTACAACTGTGCCCTACCCATTTTGGCCCTTTCTGTTTAAGCCTGTTCCTGCAATGAAAACCCTTCCTTAACCACCCCTTTACTAAAAGGAGATAACGAATAGATAAAAACAAATTCACTTTCTTCATCAATTTGTATTTTTCCATGGAATCCAAACACAGATTCGTAGCTCTTGCAAACTCAAATAAAAGTATAATCACAATTGTGATTACCCAATTGGACATAAAAGCTAGCAAAAATGCGAAACAGCAATTACTTGAGTACATTAAGGTTTACATATTACAGATCTAATTAGCAGGAACCCAGATCAAATACAACAAGAAACAAACCAAAGCCAAAAAGACGAAGGAAAAGAAAAACCCAAACCAAATTTAGACAAAAACAAGGAAAAATATATATATAAATCCCAGATTAAGATTTAACAAGACATTCTCTTATATAAATTGCATAATAATGAAAAATATATATAAATCCCAGATTAAGATTTAACAAGACATTCTCTTATATAAATTACATAATAATGACTCTAATTCATCTCCCTCTGTTGCTAAAATTCATCTTCTCATAATACCGAATTGAAAGCAAAGACAAAGACAGATGCACCTCATCCTTCCCCCACCTGGCCGGTGGCTTATTTCCAATCACAGGCGAGAACGGATTCCAGGCAGAAGAAGTTGAAGCAGAGCCTGCGGAATTTGACTGTGGCTTTGATAGAGGCCAGAGGTACTGAGAGTGAAGTCGACGAAACCCACCAAGAGCTAAAACAACAGATCTCCGTTGCTGATTACCACAACCCATGTTACCCCAGTGTCTTGTACAGACCAGCTCCCATAACCTCTCATCCTGTACTGTCCGGTGCCACTGCTTGCTCACACACGCTGCACTACCCAAAGTCCTCGCGTCCACGTGCTTCAACACCTCAAAAAGTAAATTCTCGTCCAAATTCACAAACCCAGATCCTGTATTGGCCTCAGATTCTATTTCTTCCTTGTTTTCGTCTTCTTGGTACCTCTTCTTCTTCATTTTTATGTCAATTTTGTTTTGGTTTCCGGGATCGGTGTCAAGTGGGCGCTTCATGGAGAGAGGGAGGGAGGGGGGGTAGAGAGAGGGAGGAAATAACGAGGGGGGATGCGGCAGAGATGGGTGGGAAAGGGGCCTTGGTGGTTATCGAAGAGGACAACAAGGTGAATTGATGCTGTTTTCTTTTCTTTCTTTTTTTTATATTTGTGTACCTGTAATTGACGAATTTGTCCTGGTTTGTATTTTTGTTTTATTTTAGTAAAATCTTATCGATGTTTCGGTGTTTTTTGTTTGTTAATTTCTTTTTATTTATTATTATTCTTTTCAAGGCTTTTATTTTATAAACCAGCTAACTTAGTTGTTTTATGCAGCGTTTGATTTTATAGTTGTACCGTGTTTTTAAATTTTTATTTTATTTTTTAAATTTTATATTAATTTGTTTTTTATATTTTTAGATTGTTTTGATGTAATGAATTTAAAAATAAATTTTAAGAAATATAAAATACTATTTTAATATATTTTAAAACAAAATAATTTTAAAAAACAATTTTATCATAATTTCAAATATATTTTAATTGGTTGTATATTATATTGTGTTTTTTTTTTACCTTAATTTGCGTTGTACGTAGGACCATGATTCAACCGTGAAAGCCTGAAGAGGGAATCTAACGAAAGAAATGGGGTTCAGGAGAACGAAATCAGGGTGTTTTAAGTCATTTTCGTCTTTTTATTTATATATAAAAAATAGATTGAAGTCGTTTTTGTCACGGTCTAACCATGCTTGCCTAACAACCATGCTGAATCATCATTTAATTTTAAAATCTTAAATTAATTTTTGGGTTATATATTTTTGTGAGAATCTATCTCTGGGGGTTGCTTTTGATTCTATAAATAAACATAAAGCCTAAAAAATAATTAAAGAAATAATTGAAAACTATTACATTTATAGAAAATAAATAATAGATGTAGTTCTAGTATTTGTTTTTGCGGTGGAAATCATGTTTTATAAAATCTTAAATTATTTTTTTATATATTTTTAGATCTTTTTGTTTTGATGAAATATTAAAAATAAATTTTAAAAATAATAATAAAATATTATTTTCAAGTAAAATATATTTTAAAAAATAACTATTATTAATAACTATTTTTAAAACATTAAAAATAATTTCCAGTGAATTCTTTAAAAAAAATAAAATCAGCTTTGTTATCTCGAGAACTTAAGAACCCATATCTGAATTTGATCAAACCAGCCTTGTCGTCTTCTTCTTCGCTCCATGTTCTCTCTCATGGGATTGTTGCTAGATGACAAACTCGAGCAAGAGTGTTAAGAGGGAAAGCATATTGCTTTTTTAAAAAGTGTTTTCCAGATGACAATCTTGAATGGTCTTGAGGTTGAAATGAATTGTTGGGTATCGATTTCCAAAAATCGGAAAAATCTCCATCAACAAAGCCTCACCAGCCACCTCCATCAAAGCCATCATATTACTGATTAAACACGTGAGTTAACCCGCCCCTTCCCGACTCATTCACTCTACAGATCTGAAAGCTCCATCTTCGCCTTCTGAATACGTGATTCGGAACCCCAACGCTGCTGTACCTTGTGGATTGAAATAAAGATCACGAGGGTTGCTTCTTTCTTGTCTTCTTTTTTCAGAATTCACTTGAAGTTGTTTTTAATGGAAATGGTACAGGGCTTTAATGCCTGGGAATGTTCAAGCCTTCAAGGAAGAAGAAGAAGAAGAAGATTGCATTTATTATTTGTTTTTTTACGTTGTGATTGTCTTCAATTTTTCTTTTTTTCTTCTTCCTTTGCACAACCTTTGTTTTTCTCCCTATTCAATGTTATCTCTTGTTGAAAAAAGAGGAGAATAAATTGTGAGTCAACCACGTTCAAAGATGCACGTCGCGTCATTATTAAGGTTTTTAAATCCCTTCAATGACGTAATAACTAATAGAAAAAATGTATTAAATAAATTGATAGAGTTAAGGAATCCATTCAATCAACTATTAAAATAATATAAGATTTTGATTGTGTAATTTATCACAGTACAGGACCATATGTTAACTTAACCCGAAGTAAAACTTGTGGCTTCCTACAACCAATGTTTCTGACTCACACTGAAAATTAAGGTATATACTGTTGCATGTGACATCTTGACAATCCAGTCTTCTAGTTTTATGGTATTTAACAACTTAACAAGTTTTTCCAAGTTACAAGTAACTAATTGATTATGCTAAAAAAATAATTATCTTAAAATATTCTGATTAAAAAATATATTTTAATTTGATTTTTAATGATAAAAATATTTATTATATTTATACAATAAATTTTCCTAAATTAATACATATATATTCACTTATTGAAAGTAAAAACTTCTACAAAAACTAGAATAGTGATTTGAGATGAGGTCTAGCAACAGAGTCTAATTCTTTTTTTTTTAAAGGTAAGCACAAGATTCAAAAGAATACTAAATAATAAGTTGAGATTTGTCCCATTTTCCTTTTATTATGCAATTTGTATTTTTATTTTTTTAAAGCAAAGTTTTGACTTTACAAGCACAGAATTTTTTAAAAGATTTTACCGTACTTGATCAATTCTTCAATAAAAACATAACCTTGTATTTTCTTCTAAAAACCACAAAGTTTCAATTTTTTTGGAAGTTTTTCCCTTTTAAGGATTACACAATTTAACTCTTTGATTAAAATAAAACATTTTTTTATTAACATATTTCTTCAGAAAAAAAGGTTATATTTATTATAATTATTTTTTTAATAAAAAAATCTTCTTAAAAAAAAAACCTTTTAAAAAATCATACAATCCACAAGTTGATTATTTAATAGAAACAAAATTTTATTCGCGCATTCTTTTGTTTTAGTGAAAACAAAGCCTGCATTTTAGATCATAAAATTCAATTTCTTGTGATAAAATCCTTTTGAAAATTATACAATTCATATGTTCACAGTGATCGATAGACATTGCACAATAAAATTCATATAATTAATGGCATGCATGGTCCCACAAATTTATTTTATCTATCTTGTCTCAAAAAAAAATGAAAATAACAAAAATTGTTTGAATTTCATTGAAAATGTATTTCTTGGAAAAATTGAGATAAAAAATGAGTTATGAAATATAATGCAAACTAGTGATATTACTCATGTGCTGTCACAAAGAATCTTTTAAAACTTATTCTTTATTTAATTATATAATATCAAAAATAAACATTGGTAAAAAAAATCTTTTCTTGTTCATATAATGTTTTTATTATTCTTAAGTATAGAAAACAACATTAATCATTTTTTTCTTGCAAAAACTATAATGATTTGAGTTAAAAATACTGATTTAAATAAGTTTTAGAGACTAAATTCTAAGTTTTGGCATTTCAATTATGCTTAGTTTATTCCATTAACATTTGCTTCTCTCTGTCCATTAAATTATTGAACAAGCCCGCCGGATTTTCCTGAAGATATTTCAATTATGCATAACATTTTTTTTTTTTTTTTGCTGTCATGAAATGAAATGATTTGTTTTCACTTGATAATATCATGTAAAGATACAAGTTTTAAAATATTTTAATATGCATGAGAAGTTTATCATACCATTAAAATTAATTACACTTAATTGTTCGAGATTAAAGGATGCAATTACAAAAGTTAAAAACCTTAAAGACTGTAAACGATAGTTAATCAAACGCATCAAAGTAAAGTTTTAAAGAATAGTTAAGCTGCTGCCCGCTTAACCGTGTGAATGGTTCCTTGAAGTTGTGATTCATACGTTGATATGCATGTATACAGACGTTGCTGGAGCAAAGCACAATTCTCATATATAAGCATGAAATAATCATATTTAAGCTGATTTTCTTCTCGCAAAGCACTAAAATAGCAAAAATCTGAAACTGGTTCGTCTATCTGCAAGTGGACCAAACCCACTGAATATCTTTCTGTATTTTCCCAGCACAATAAGTCGATATAATAAACAAAAACTATATTTGATGAATTTCTAGGCTTTATCAAAGCAATCACAAACAGAGTATAGTATCCCTACGTGGTTCAACTTCTCTAGTGTAATGCATAATGAGAAAGAAAGACCATACAATATTCTGCAGGCAGCTGGATGGAAAAGGGAATAAAACACAGAGACGATTAGCTGAACATGAACTTGGTAATTAAGGGGCTATTAATAAGTGACCAACACCTCTGTGACTGGGGCCAGAGTATTCTTGAGACAGGTGTTCAGTCCCTCTCTGACCGGGACTAGCATCAGCTGGAGCTGTCTTGAATGCATTGATTGAACTAGGAGAAAGAAGATGACGCCCAGGAGTTCTAGAGCTCTCCACGTTCATGAAACAGGAGAGGACGAGGAGGAATGTGATAATAGAGACAGAAAACTTAATCAGGGAATATGACATGCAACGAGAAGGATGCTTCATTTCTGGTGCTCAGGTTGTTTGCTAGTAGAAGAAAAAAGAGATGGTTTGGGTCTAAATAGGAGAATGAACAAGAGGAAAAGTACTCTTGGACTGGTAGGGAAATAACCAGTGCATAAATACTTGAGTTCGTTTGAGAAATTCCCATTCAGTTAATAATATAAATTATGTTATAAGATTTTTTTTTAATAGATTGATTTTTTTTTTTTTACAATTTCAACATATACCAAATCTCTAGTTGTTGATCTGAATTGAAAAAAAAAAAAAAGAGTCTTGAAGCAGTACCTTTTTCAGCAAAATATGCGATTCCTGATTATGACAACTACTCAACAAAGTTAATATCTATACTGTAAAAAAGCTCTTACTACAGTCAAATTGATTAATTTATAAAGTAAGGTCAGTGTTGCTTAAACCTAACATTCCCTTTTAAATTCAAAAACTTGGACCCATGATAAGATGGGGAAAAAAATTCAGTTAATGGCTTTATCTTTCTTTCTTTAATATATTGTAACAAAGTTTAACTGCTCCATCCTAAAGCAGACAAATTTGAAGAAGAAACATTACCAACACCAATGTACTTGTATATATAACAGCGTTTCAACCGAAAATTTTAATTATTTTATTTTTAATTAATATTTTTTATTTTTGTATCACTTCAATCTGTTTATATCAAAAATAAATTTTTTAAAAAATATCATTTTAATATATTTTTAAATAAAAATATATTTTAAAAAACAATCACCATTATCTTAAACACCTCCAAGACTACGGCAACCACTGGGGTCAAAATATATATTCCTAACACAAGAATAACACTCCAGGTTCTATCTGTCGAACATAATCTTAATAATTCATTAATTTACGAATTCATTGGGTAAGCTCGAGAAGCCATAAATTCTTGGGTGATTGTAGATAAAGATTACGTAAGACTTCATAGATATGGTTTCAATATAATATTGCACGTTTTCTGCTCATCTGTATACATTTTTTTTTTTTCTGTAAGACGAATCAAGGCTATAATAATAATAATATGGAATGTGAGAAAGCTCTATGTTTACCAAATCCGCAATGGGATTCTCTTGAGAAATGAAATACTCTATCTTCCTCTAGTCCGTGAACGAGGAGAGGTTCTGGTTCTATGATGTCAACGCCCATTCCCTAGCTAGTTTAGCTAAATTGAAACACAAATCCTCAATTGGCAACCTGGCAATTGCCGGCTTTTTCTCCCCCTGCCGGATTGCTCCAAGATCGCTTCAAATTTTGCAGGAATTATTGTCGGTCACGCACCCTAAGAATGATGGTGGTATTATCTTAGATATGGATCTGCAATTTGTTTTTTTTTTTTTTTGGGCTCAGCTCATGATTCATAATGTGTTGACAACGAGTTTTGAAACAATTATTAAGAATCTCCATGGCACACGCTATACACCAGTTTACTCATGCCACAAGAGGACAAGAAGAAAATCTTGAGATAGTGAGATTCACAGAAGGCTAAATATTGCTTCTTAGCCTTGAGTGGTTTGGTTGCAACTCACGTATCTGTCAAAGTATTCGACGTAGACTGCCTGCAGATATTTCAGACAGAAATACAATCAAAACATTAATTGCCACTTGATTTATGCAATGTCTATGGATACATATGAATAAAGCGCATCCGATTGATATTTTTTAAGATAATTTTTATTTAGAAATATATTAAATTATTTTATTTTATTTTTAATGTTAGCAACTCAGCATATCAAAATGATCTAAAAAATATAAAAATTTAATTTAAAAAAAAAATCCAAATTTTTATTTAAAAAAACACTTTGCAGCCATAAAAAATAATAACAGTCCTCGATGAAACATGCATGTCATCAGATTAATTAACCCCTCCTTTTGATTATTGAGAGCTAACTTGGAACCTAATATATATATATATTGTTGTTGTTAACTCCTAGAACCTTAATAAAACTCATAAACAGTCTGTTAGCAACTGAACTTCTAACTATATAAATTAAGTTACAAAGATATTGTTGTCAGACTCATAGTAGGCAAAAGATACCAGATAACCTTAAAGAATAAGTATGTCACTATTGGATTTTGACAGCAGAATTTATTGTCCAATAAAGGACATTGGCAGCCATATATGTCGATTTAGGTGCACATTGTACACCAATATTTCCCTTGTAATTAACTCGTCAAACACCGCCATATGTAAGTGTTAAAGGGCTTCGAGTTAGTCCTCCATTCTTTTCTCTACTGCCGTAGATAAGCAGGATAAATTACTACTTTATCCCATACATACAGGAAATGCCTTAAAGGATATACAAAAAAGAAAGGTAAACTAATTAATGATTTTATAAAACAGTATTGAGTGCAAAATTCAAACGGGAGACTTGGTCTTGTTTTGATGACAATATTATAATTATTGAGTCCAATTCCATCGGTAAATAATAGGAAATTAAGAATTTGATCCTCCCAAGTGGTCTACCGCATTTTTAAAAGCAAGTGGTTTGAAAAGGAATGTTGAAAACTTTGAGCATAAGCATGCCTCTTTCTTTGACATTACTACAAAAAAAAAGTTGCCAGCGGGGTCATCTAGTTCTCGTTTTTTTATGTTTTAAAAGAAAATTTAAAAAATTAAATTTTTATTAAAATTAATATTTTTTGATAATTTTATATTATTTTGACATATCAAAAATAATTTTTAAAATATAAAAAATACATTATTTTAAAACAAACACTTTAAAAACCATATACTACCACACTACCGGTAATTCTATCTCAGCATCCATATCCCTACGAATTGGATCCGCTTCCTACAAAAGTGGAGGTTTGAAATCGTTTTTTCTCTGTCTGCAAAGGCATGTATCAATTCGGACAATAACCATTGACAATATACTTTGTCCGACAATGTACGGATATAGTGAATATAATTTATATTTTATATTTCAAAATCTTTTAATTTAAATAATAGGGGATTAAAATAGCGTATTTTGTTGCCTAATCATTTACGAGCTTGTGGTCCAGCAAGTTCTCGTGCCCCCTCCCGTGGCTTTTAGACTACTCCCCTGGCGACGCACCGTCTTGTAGTCGGAGGATGACAGTTCACTTACGAACTTTTTTTCTTTTAAAAAACTTTCAAGGACCGTCCTTTAACAGCGACACATGCCGCATCCCCGATTATTCTTTCTTTGTAAAGTCGGGGAGGAGAAAGAATCAGAATCGAATTTAAACACCACCGCGTTCTACAGATGAGAACACACGCTTTTGATTTCAGATATGTGTGAAACCAAACCATGCAAAAAGCACTATATTGTATGTCACACACACACATACATGTAACGTAGTGAACTTTCTTGCAGTCTTCTTCAAGACTTTTCAAGTAATTTATGTCCTTGAGCTTGAATAAATGTACAGAGTCAAATTGAGACAGCACAGGCATTTTCAAAGTAAAAGCTCAACGTCCCTCCAACCCATCCCTACTAGCTCTCAACCAAATGCTTGTCCTGCATAAAACCACAAAACAGATGGAAAGAGTGGCGTATGCCAGGTCAAATAATCTTGTAATGGTCCCACTGGACTCACAAGAGCTTCGCCGTCCTTAACAAGCATGTGCTGCTATATATCTATATAAAGCCCAGCAACAACAAACTAAAAATAAACTAGTTTAGCCTTGTGAGAGATATCAGTGCTCGTCGGAAATTCAAACGACCTTCTGTGAGAGATCGATATCAAACCAAATTAAAGATATGGAGATCTCAACGAAAACACGGAGCTCAGAAAAGAGCCTTTGGTTTGTGTTAGGCCTAATAATATTAGTGGTGTCGACAGAGATGAGAGCCGTCCATTGCAGGCCCCTTCGTTCAACAAACAGCACTGTCATTGCCGCAGGATGCCAGCAAGTAGATGGAACTCGAGGATCAATAGGCATGGCTTCGTTTGTTGTATCTTCAAACAACTCCAGCAGTCGTCCTTCAGTGAGAAGCTTGATGTTTAAAATGGCATCTGGACCTAGCAAAAGAGGCCCTGGCCATTAACACTCATATTTCATGACTCATTTTGTAGCTTCCCTATTGTTTCATGTTTTTATAAGTTTATTGATTTATTTGACAGGATTCTGCAAATTTTGCTCTGTGTCCCGGCAAAGGACTAATCTTATCGAACAGTACAAATAATTTGTAGTGCTCTTTAAAGGATACAATTTGGCCTGTAATTCTACTTCTTCTTCAAACTATGAAAAGCAAATGTATGCATGTAATCAACCGGGCATCTATTAAAATCTCAGAAGCACAGTCTGTAAATGTTATCTCCTAAAATTCATTGATGAAAAAATATGATAAAATTTCCTGTGAGTGATGAGTTGGTTTCTTACAAGTTCGGTCACCAATGTTATCCCAATACCTTCAGAGAAGTTGACGAGCTTTATTCTCTTTCCCCCACGATTCTGTAAATAATATCACCTAGTCAAAAGCAAATTCTGATAGAACGGAGACAAATACCATGCCGGCAATTAATGCCGACTCCATTTGCAATAAAATAATATTTTTCTATGAGAATAATTAATGAATTTATAAGTTATTAGGTTATTCAGAAAAATAGTAATAATAACATGACATTTTTCTCGGGTTATCATGAATTGTTCTTTAATATAGAGTTTTTTTCATTTACACAGATGCACTGGATATTTTGTTTTTCTCTCTTGATTATTATACGGTGTCGTACGAGTCAAAATTTCTTATGACTAATGCTTATATATTAGGATATTATTTGGCCAAAACAAGATGGCCCCTTTTATTTATTATGATCTTAATTACAAGATACCATGCAAGATTTCATGTTATACAACCAAAGTTTTAAGACTGATATATTAAAAGAGAGATCAAGTTATGGGTAGAAAGCAGAAAAAAACTTCATAAAAGAAATTTCTGGGTTTCAAACAGAATGAAGTTTGAGGACATTGAGAACAAACTTTGCTTGTTCGTTGCGTAGAAACAGTTGTTTGACTTGTTTCCTTCTTGGATGTGCTATGGTTCTGCTTCACAGTTTTGAGATATCGAAATACCTCAGGCTTGGAATAGAATCTGAACCAATTGATGGGTCAACATAACACTGCAACAGAAAAATGCAGTCACATACAATCTTAAAGGTATGATGAGTAAACTTTATTATGGAGTTATCTTACGGATGATGATAAGTTTGAAGTCATTGAAACAGAACCTTCAAAGCTGGCATGGTTCCCAAATGAAGCAGAAGCATAAGAATTCTATAATGAATTTGCTGAAGTAATGGGTTTTAGAGTGCGTAAAGATAAATTTCGTCATGAAATTGATGGGACAACTAGACAAAGATAATTTGTGTGATCAAAACAAGGCCAAAGGAGATTGAATGGCCCAACATATGTGCGGAAAATCAATTGTTTGGAAACAAGAGCAAATTGTGTTGCTGGAATTACTTTCACTTCTGATCACACCCATGAGCTTGCACCTGTAGAACAACATGGCATGCAAGCATCCCATAGACATGTTAGTGAAGCTAAAGCTACTTTGATTGATGAAATGGATGATGGGTGTGTTAAATCAAGTATATATGGTTATTTAACTGAGCGGCAGGTGGTATGCAAAATGTTAGTTTTTTGAAGGATTGTGAAAATTATTTGCGTCATTAAAAAAAAACTCTTCATGCTGGTGATGGACAAAATGTGGTGAAGATTTTAAAAGCATGCAAGCTGAAGACCCGTCTTTTTTTATGCAATACAATTGGATGACGACAATCGCTAACCAAGCTTTTGTTTCGAGAGATGCTAGATCGAAGGTGGATCGTTAACATTAACAAAACACTAATGCTCGTGAATAAATTACTCTAACAATGCCCTAAAAAAATAATCATTGTAATAGAGTTGTGTTTTTTCTTGTTTTTTTTTAATTTTATTTTTTATTATTTTAAAAATTATGTTTTATAATTTTTTTTATTTTTTTTTTGTTAAGTTATATACATATTCATGGATTTAGTTTTTATTTTTTTAATTCCAATCTTTAATATTAGATCAATTGGAAGTGAGGCTTCGTTATTTTTTTTATTTTTTTATGAATTTATTCTGATCTCATAATTAGATTGCGAATTTAACAGGTTAACTCGGGTTAACTTAGATTTTTTTTTCTGGTCCACTTTTTCTAATTGATTTTTTTTCGATTTCATCTTTTAACATTGAGTTGATTGAAAATTAGACTTCATAATTTTTTTATTTGCATTCTATAGGTTTATCCTAATCTCATGATCTAGGTCGTGAGTTTAGCAGGATGACCCGAATTGACTATGTTTACTTTTTTTGTCCTTCTTTAATTGAATATTTTTTTTAATTAGGCTTCGTATTTTTTTCGATTTATTTGTTATGAGATTGTCGCAATCTCATAACTTTAATTACTTGTTTGGCAAGTTGACTCGGTTCTTTTTTTTTATTCTTTTTTAATTGAATTTTTTTTTCAATTTCACCCTCCAACAACTCAATCTTCTTCTTTTTTTCTATTTTTTTTATCTCAATTTCATCATTCAATATTAAGTTGTTTTGGAATTAGACTTCGAATTTTTTTTTAAATTTGATTTCTATAAAGTTATTATGGTCTCATAACTCAGGTCGCAGGTTGAACTGGTTAATCTAGGTCGACTTGATTTATTTTTTTGGTCTTTTTTTTAATTGGTATTTTTTTAATTTCATCTTTCAATGATGGATTGGATAGAAATTGGGCTTTGTAATTATTTTTTATTTTATTTTCTATGAGGTTATCTTGATTTCATGATCTAGATTGCGAGTTTTGCAAGTTAACTCGAGTTGACTCTAGAAGGTTTTTATCTTTTTTTAATTTAATATTGTTTTTCAATTTCATCATTTAACATTTGATTGATTAAGAATAGACCTTCATAATTTATTTTGATTTATTTTCTATAGGATTTTCATGATCCCATATTCCAGATTATAAATTTAATAAATTAACTCGGATATAGTCAATTTATTGTTGTCTCAATATTTAAAAAAACAATAATATCTAATATGTCACCGTATTAATATTTTTTAAAAGATCTCAACTAATATTCAATAAATTTTAAGTTTATAATTAAATTTTTTTATTAAAAAACATGTTAACAATATGGAGATAATTTTTTTAGATATAGCAGTGCAGCACAGGGCAATAATGTATTCTTAAAACTACCAAATTGTTGTTTGCTTTTAAGTACATATTTAGTTTTTTTTTTAAAAAAAAAAAGGAGACATTTAGCATGTGGAGATGGAGACAAAACCCAATTTTGTCTGGATTATACATTGCATATATGCGCGTTTAGAACGGCATTGAATGATCCCAAGGTCACAACAATTACGCAAGCCTAATTTAGCCTCAAAACACTCTGTACTTTCAATCAACAGTAATTAGTCCAATACTCATTTCCTCTTGATGTTAATGCTCATGAATTAGAAGACAGAAGGCATGGCTTTCAATCTTAATTTTGCTTGAACCTTTGTTGATTCATTATTGGTGACTCAGATCTAATCTTGCATTCTTATTTGCATTATTTTTTAACAGGGTCCTGCAATTTTTTCAAAAGAAAGATCCTATACTGCAAAGTTATGCATACCAGAACCAGACAGCTTGCAGATTATGCACTGGACAAACATAACTTCGGAAACCACTGCGGTACTCAGCCTTAACACAACATCATCAATTAGAAGCAGAAAAGCTCATTTGGTTCCTCAACAAGAAGTCACACTGAAAACTCCAACTTTCATAATCAACACGGGCCATGAGAAAAAATGTGAATGAGTAACCAAACTACTAGCACAAGAAACCCAAAATAATAATGGGCCAAACACATTACAGTAAGGATAAGCAAGAAACGCTCAAAAAACAAGGATCTTTCCAGAAAAAAAAATAAGAAAATCATTTTGATTTCAGTTCATATGCAGAATACTTAAAATCCAGATCAGAAACAACCACTACCGCAACAATCCATCACAATCACTTTTAGAACCCAAAAACCAAATCCACTCCAAGATTAAAAGAGCTAAGAAGTGACATCCATGGAAAAATCACCAAGATCTTGAAGTAGAGATGTAGAAGCAGATTACGTCAACCAAAAGCTTGATTTCTCTGATCAGTGCTTGCTACGCCATGATTTGTGGAGATAGAAAACAAGGTCTCTCTTTTGGACAATGAGCAGCTGGTGCAAGATTTAGGAGAGATCAGAAGTTATTTTTCTCAAATGGAGTGGGTTTGTAACGGTCAAATGAGAAGCAGATTTTCTCCCTGGTGTGAGAAGCTACAAATTGTAGCCTTTTGTTATTCGTGGTTCAAAACTCAGTTTTCAGCGGGTGAGATGCAAATCACAGTTGCTTTTTGTAAACAAACGGTTTATTTCTGTGGTTGGGGCAAAACACAGCCCCAACCACAATGCCAAACGGGTTGATGAACAATAATATGAAATGTCTCTAAAGAGACGGGGGGGATAACAGGACAAGTCAATCCGAAACCTAAGAAACACATTCCAGTTATTCCATGATAGCTTTCTTAAGCATCATAAACAATTGTAATGATCCAAACCCATAGAAAAGGCAGGGTTGAGAGGCAAGGAATGTAATAGTAAAAGCATGTTTGAGGGGTTCACAAAACCACCGTGTAGATATCCAACACCTTGAAAACGACACGAACTCATTCACATCCAACATGGCATGCTCAAACACTGCACTTCAAAGCCTTCAAAGTCAAAATATTATCAACCTAATAGGCACATACACCAAGGAATAATATTGGTAGAGCATTGACCTTTCGCCTAAAGCTTATCCTCCTAAAACCAAAGCAGCCAGGCACTGGAGGTGCATTTCAACTCATGAACTCAGTTATCATATATTTACTATGACACACATCATGAGCATAATCAACAGGTTCAAAAAGTAATCCACCATTCAAAGGACAAAAACCTTTTCCACTGACAAAGAAACAGAAGAACAGGATATTAAAGGGTAAATGTAAAGTGGAGATGCATGTCATCATTGATTAGAGTAGAACACCAATACATGCTTAAACAAAAATATAAACCAAACAAGAAATATTTGCTTGAGAAAGTACGCCAGGAGGATGAAGAAGTGGAAGTCGCAGAACCATGAGATAGGCTTTTTTTATTGTACTGCAGCCATACTAAATGATTTAAATTACAGAAAACACAACGAAAAATGGCTGCCTTTTGTGCTGCAGTGATATTATTGATGGCACATTTAAGATCTAACCATTCTCAAAAGTGAAAACTGCCTCACAACCACCAAACAGAAAGAACATTATATAGTGCAGAAAAAAAAGGAGAGGAGAACACTTTCCATTAACTAGGCATAATACAGGAACAATTATAAATATAGGAACTAAGTTGAAACTTCAATCAACCAGAAAAGATGATAGAAAACATTATTAATATAAAATTTTCTACGATTGAAACTTCCACCAGTTCCACTTTCCAAAGAACAATTATTTTAAAAAACAACCGGCACAGAGATTTCATATCCTCACTCCTCCATGAAAGCTTGCAATCTAGAAATTAGAGAAACAAAAGGATCTGAGGTGTCCGGGTAGTAATTGAAGACTCAGCATGTGTATTAGGCTATAGCCTATAGTACACAACATCATCAATGAGAATTGCATGTGTGATAAACGGTTGACTTAACAATGTCTTCCCACTCATAACGAAAGGAATTGTTTTTCTTTTAGACATCTCACAACACCAATGATTGTATGAATAAATATTACAAGAATCTGTAGATTCACAAGATGTGATTTAATAGATGATCCTCCCAGCACTGGATGATGGAAGACATCCTTGGCTCACAACAATCATTTAATAGAGATTGACACTTTTTAATATTTTGGATTGTTGAGATTGTTTATCAGTAAATTCTAGTAGTGTGATTCGTTAAGCTCGACTATGTACTTAATACACAAAAAAGATCTTATCTTTGATGGTCCCAGCTAGAAAGTTTCAATAAGTTTTTTCTAACCTATAGACTACTCACTACTTGGAACACCATCATTCACCATTATTATAAAGTGTTTTGTCAAACTTACTTTTGATATAATAAATTATAATCCTGGTTTTAGTTTTTGGTATTATTGGGCTATAATGATGATGATGATGATGATGATGATATATTTATTTAGTTTATATCACCAATAAAATCACTATCTTTTATAATAAAAAAAAAGGATGGAAAATTTCTTTCTTTTCAAACATTAAAATTCCATTCCTAAACTCAAAAGTTTATTACTTTCATTTATGATAAGATAAACATTGATATTTAAAATTGGGGGGAAATTACTGAGCATGTATATGAAATTTAAGAAAAGGCAAGTTTTTTTCCCTTTGCCTATCATGTTGTCTGAAAAAGAGAAAACATCAATCTGCAGATGGACGATGCATTATATATCATTATATATCACTTCACTGAATTCTTCAAAAATGGTACTCTAGACTCTAAGTTCAATCTCCATGACCCAGCCATTTTTCTTTCTTCCCATTTCACAACGTGTTCAATTTTTTCACTGCTCTGCAGCAATCTAGCATAGTGATTTTATTTCTAACAGATTCTATAAAATGCTGCAATTGAAATTCTATGTGGGTAGAAGTGAAAAGCCGTAAAGCCACAAATTTGAGCACTTAAATCAAAGACAAGGGCTTATCAATAAGAAACCACAGTTAAATACATAAAACAGCATTAAGCCCACCGTTAAATCAAATCCCTAACACGAGCAAGCAAGTGCATACAAACACACGTGCTATATGCGCATACATCTAAAACGATTAATGATGAACATGTTCATGAGACCTAGATTTTCAATTCATTGCCGATATCATGATCAAAAATAGACCAGCAAATACTAAACACAAAAACTACAAGAATAAGAATAAACCCTAGATAATACTATTACTAAATTATTATCATCGAGTAATCACCATCAAAATCCATAAGTTAATACAGCCAGATCTCAATATAGTAAACACCAAACTTTAAGGGAAAAAAATACTCTAAAAACATACCAAATTTGAAGCTAAAAACCCCTAATTAGATCAAGATGCTTCAGTCTCAACAGAACTTAAAACCTCCTCGCTCGCCGCCGATGTTGGCGTCACATCAGCACTCACCGTCTTCGCTGCACTATTATCACCATTTGCGCTTGATTCAGACCGAGCCTTGACGGTCTCTAACATCCGCTTACTGATCTCCTTAGAGTAAAGCTGGACAACCTCGAGTCCGTCATCCTCCGACGATGCCGAGGAGGTGGCAACAGAAAAGGCCTCCTCCTCAATGCGGCGGGAGACTTCGGAGGCCTCGTCATGGGGAACGGTACCGTAGCGCTTGGAGAGAACGGAAGTCGTTGACAAGGTCTCGATTAGGCGGGTGATTACTGAGTCGCGTGTACGTTGAGTCAGTGGCCAGATGCTAAAGGAAATGGCATTTCTTGCCTGCTTCTTTGTATCCGTCGCTGATGAATCGTCCTCTGGAGGCGGTGCAGTGGTGGAGACGGTGGTTGTAGTTTCAGAGTCGGACATTTTTTTTTTTGGGGGGGGGGGGGGGGGTGTTTGAAATGGGGAGGAGAGGGGTCGAGGGATAAATTGAAGTCGTGTTTGGTTGTGGGAAATGTGGAGAGGAATTGGTGTGGTGAGGTGTTAACTTCTACGGGAGGTGGTAAGGTGAGGAGAGGTGTTGACAGTTCTCCTTAGATCTGACTAGAATGAAAATTTTTTTTTAAATAATATTAAGAGTTTTTTTAAAAGTAAAAAAATATAAAAAATCTGGATTATTAATTTAATTAAGTTAAATAGTGCTAGAAAAAAAAATAATTAACCATAAAAAATAAAATGCTAATATCGTACTCGAAATGAGATAAAAAAACAATTTATTAAAAATTCACCATTGTTTCATCATAAACACCAATTTTCAACCAAAAAAACTCACCGAGATGATTTAAATATCATTATAAAAGGCTTAATGATGACACTAAAAAATATCATAAGCATCTCCAAAGTAACAATTTGAAAAGTAAACTAAATTTGTGAAGTTAGCATTTCATCTTAATATTTAATTAATTAATTTAATCTAATTAAAAAAATAAATTTAATCAAAAATAACATGGAATAGCTGAATTATTATTATTATTATTATTATTATTATGATAGAGTTCAATCTTTGATCAAAGAAATGAGATGAAACTAAAAAATAATAAGTTTAAATAAAAAAATAAAAAACAAGTAAACTCGAGCAAGTTTTTTAAATCTAAATTAATATTCTAAAATCATAATTCATGAAACCCGACCTGAACTCGATTAAGAAGCTGAATTTCCAATAAATTTAATGTTAAAGTCTAAAATCAAAAAAAAATATTAATAAAAACCTTTTGCCTAAATAATAAAAATAATATCTTGTATAAAAAAAATAAAAATGATGAAATCGAACAAAAATTTAACTTTAAAAATCATTCTAAATGAAAAAATGATAACCAAATTTAATTAATAAAAACACTGAAGAGGGATGAAATTAAAAAAATAATTTCACTTATATAAATTATTTAAAATAAAAATAAAAATAATTAAAAAAAATAAACCATGCGAAAAGGAAAAATCAATTGAAGAATTAATTTGAAAAATAAGAGGGCATACCCAGGGAAAGAAAAAAGAAAAAAAAAAGATACAAAAATAAACCCCAGACCGGTCACCACTTCAAAAAGGGGATTCTTGCGGTTGACGCGTGGCAGTTAAGGCTACGTTAACCAATTAGTGACACAAAACTCAACCACAAAAATTGTTCATTTGCTTATTTTTTTATAAAGTTGGGAGCTTATTTAACGTGTGGTTTAATATCCAAACCTCAACCTCCACCTCTAACCCAAACACCCTTCCAACCTCTCCGTTCTTTTACAACTCGCATTTTACATCCTACCGTTCATATATAAGTAGATTCATGCCATTCGAATTTTGCACGCCAAAAAATTGTTAAAAGGATATAATTTATTTATAATCTTACGGTTATCTCATTTACGCGTCCAAATAACTAAAGCGGTCGTGCACTATTAACATTATAATTGGTTCATCTGACATAATTATCACTTGTGTTATGAACAGTATTTAGGACCGGTCTTCATTTAACGTGTAAACTTGGTGTGGCTGACAAATAGGTTGGAGTTCTAGATGGATAAAATTATAAAAAAGTCAAGTTAATTTGTTGATGGCTACCAGGTGGGATTCTTTTATAAATGATATTTTACTCCTTCCCAGTTGTTTTACTGCATATCTGCATACTTTTCATGCCACTACACATTCCTTCACTGCCTAAAAACAAAAATTGCAAAAAACAAATCGACACCTTCAAAAAAGTCACTTCTTTGATCTCCCAAGATTATTCCTCAGATTTAGGTAAAGCTTAATGCAAAACCAAGGTGCAAGGTGCAAGGTGCTCTTAGCCATGGTTAACCTGACTTAATTTCATGTTTTCATGCCAATTCTTAACGATATAATTGTGTTGAATACTGTAGGACCGAGGACTTGGTTTCCACTCCTCTCTTATGTTTCCACCAAGCCAATAAAATTTGCCTCTTGTGCTAGAATCTTTGGCCTCTCTCTGCTTCTTGACTTTACCGATCCTTCTTTCATTCTAAAAACTAAAAAGGGATCTTTATATGAAACTATTGTTGTTTTTATGCTCCACTCGCACCTTAGCGCCGCCTCTAGTTTTTCATCTTGTGCTGCCCTTCTTTTTTTATTCTTTGGCCTTGAATTTCCTCTCCCCCGCCCCCTTATTTGTTAGAATCCAACATCTCCGATATGTTCTGCATTTTGTTCTTCCACTCTTCATACAAGGTGGTTAGAACCAGGGAAGGATCTTCCACCTTTAAGGTCATAGCACCAGCACCTGAATGCTTACTCTTATTGTTCTTCTCAGCTATACCTCCTTTCTTATTTGGAGTCGTTTATTTATCATAGAACAAGCTCCCCTTAAATAGCACTGCAATTTCGGCTACTTTAGCCAAAAAAGCAAATTTCCCTCGTCTTAATCGGAATGTGCCCCCACTCTCTTTCAGTCATAGAGATGAGCGCTCTATGACCTTAACTAGGGTTTAAGAACCTGCCTTTTCTTCAGATAGAATACATGGCACTATAAAATCGGGCACGACAATTGACAAACTCCCACCATTTTATTGCTTTAATATCATTAAATCAGCCTGCTTGTTTTGATTCGTGCACCTAAGCCTGTTGATTAATCCTAATCTACCTTCTATTGAATCGATATGGGGCTTTGGTGAATCTCTGTTTACTTTGATCTTGAGCGAGTGAAAGAAAGAATGGGTCTGAGGTGAAGAGAAGGGAAGGATTTCTTATTTAATCGTTAGGGTTGAAACAAAAAGGAGATGAAGAGAGGAAAGGAAAGGAAAGCAGAGAAAAGAAGAAGGAAGGAGAAGAGATTGAAAAAGTAAGAAATTTTTACATATTATGTACGGGATAATTTAGGTATTTTGTATAATTTAAAAGATTTTATTGTTTGAGATTATAAAATATAATTTTTTAAAAAATGAAAACAAAACGAAAAAAAATCAAACTATATGAGTTTTAGTGTAATTAACCCTAAATATGTGATATTGTTTTGAGAAATAAAAACACAGAAAATATTAAAAATAAGAATAAAATAATTGTAAAAAAAGTTAAAGACTAAAGAGAATGAAAAGTAAATAATAAAAAAATCAGTTGATTAATCACGTTTGAAAATATGAATATTTAAATAACTATTTACTTCAAAAATGTATTAGTGCCTGATATTGTAAAATAATTTGTTATATATTATTATTATTATTATTATTTAACTCATTCAAATAAGAGAAAATAATGTAACTTCTAATTGCATTTAAATAGCTAGTTATCCATAACAGCATCAGCATTTATACAGAACAGATTACACACAGATAAACTTTCAGAAGGAATGCCAACAGCATCAACGTAATACGGCCTTGTGAAGGTGGGGGAAAGGCCATTCACTTGACGTTCAAGCCCAATGCCAGGCGAGAAGAGAACCTTCAAACCCCCTCTAAGGATGGTGGAGGAGGGTAATCAAATCACGGCGTGGACAACACAATGCTTCCAAAGGCTTGGTTTTAGACAAAGTAATTCCATGACGACTATGGCTCATGTCCTCCGCCGGTCCAACCTTGTCCCACTCAAAGCACTGGACGAGAGCACCTAAGGCAAAGGAAACTATCTGCAAACCCATGCTAGCACCTGGGCAAACTCTCCTCCCGGTTCCAAACGGAATATATTTGAATCCTTCTTGCTCTCCTAAACCAGCCTCAAATCTTTCAGGCTTGAATTCATTGGACTCTTCCCATAGTTTGGGATCTCTATGCATGGCCCAAGCATTCACCACCAGCGTTGTGCCTTGCGGTATATCAAATCCCCCAACAGTGCAAGCTCCAGATGAAAAATGAGGCAGCAAAAGGGGAGCTGGAGGATATAATCTAAGCGTCTCCTTTATGACGCACCTAAGGTAGGGAAGCTTGACAATATCTGACTCGTTCAGCAAACGCCCATGCCCAACATGCTCATCAATCTCAGCTTTCAGCTTTTGCATTGCTTTTGGATGATTCAAGAGGAGTGCCATTGCCCACTCCAAAGTAACTGCTGATGTTTCCGTGCCAGCAACAAACATCATCTGATACACATTGCTTTATCAATGTTAGAGTTAAGAACTTTGGCCAATACTCCTAGTGTTTTGACAATAATTAATTTTCTGCACATTGAAATATTCTCATCCCTTTAGAGAGCTAAAGACCTTTTTGGATATCAAAACACACCCATGTCATGTTTTTTATTCTTTTCCTTTTTCTATTAAATTTATGTTGCAGTTTATTGAAGAAAAATCATGGTGCGTGGAATTCAAAAGTTCAAACTGATGATGCTAGATGGAGATGAGGGTAAGGGGTTCATGGCCACTCATATCGTGTGGTCTTAAAAATCACGCATGATGCTGTTATATCACCTCTGGTGTTCATGGCCACTCATATCGTGTGGTCTTAAAAATCACGCATGATGCTGTTATATCACCTCTGGTACCAAGTGCCAGCCAAACAAGAGTTGCCTCAATCGTAAAGTACTGAATTCAAGAAAATTTTACACACTAATGCATCAGTGATCAGTGAAAACAGCTTCACGGTTTGATTCAAGAAAATTTTCAGATTAGTGCACGATTATGACCAAATTTTTCGTAGTTTAACAGGGCGGAACTAAAACAGGGTAAAGATGGGTATGAAGTGTGAACTATGACGTTTAGATGAAAGAGCAGGCATCTGCTCAACATTTTCAACTGCCACCACCACCAAAACAACGGAACAACTTCTACTTAACTCCTTACGTAAATTTCTTTCGCGAAAGCCTTGCTTCTAAATTAATTCCAGGGATATTGGGCTCAGATTACGAAAACACTTAATTGTAAGAAATGGCACCTGAGGCACTAAATGCTTTGTCTGAAAAACACCACCACAGCTCACTCACCACTGAACTAAACGTAAGAATCGGTAACAATATGATTGGTCACCAATACGCTCCCCATTGGTAAAATAGAGAAAATATAATGCAAGCGGCTTACCAGTAGAACACTTTTGATAACTGTATCCGTCAAAAATTCAGGTTCCAAATCTTGCAGAGACAGGAAAGTTTCAATCACTGAGCTCTTCCCTTCTCTTTTCCATTGTTCAGCAGTTTCGGAGGAAGAACTTGTTCTCCTCATCCGAATTTCATCTATCAGATGCTGCAAATACTTATCTCTAGTACTCTGCAGCTTTTTCATACTTTTCTCTAGCCCTTTGTAACCAATCAACCTTAAAATCGGGATAAAATCACAGATATTCACCCCCAGGCCAGGAGAAAATCTCTCCTTAAATTCTTGAAATAATTGTTTCTCCACCTTTGTACCAGCAACTTCCTCATCGATGCAAGGCTTTCCAGCAGCCAGTCTCATCATGACATTATATGTTAGAAGAGAAAACAAAAACTTTAAGTCCACCTTCGCTGTAACACCATTTTTGGCTTTCAACAATCTGCGAAGCAGGGAGCAAACTTCTTCCCCACAAATAGTTGAAGACTTTTGGAGGCTGTTTGATGCGAATAATTCAATCACAGATATACGGCGTAGGCTTCGCCAAAGATGACCATAAGGTGCCCACACAAACGCAGTATAATTGTAGGTCAAGTGATCCCCAGACATGGACTGGGGTCTGTTTGCAAATATTATGTCATTCTTGGTGAAACATTCTTCAACAGCAGATGGTGAAGACACCACAAGGGTAGACCTACAACCAAATTTGAGGAACAGGATCGGACCATATTGTGACGAGAGAGTCTGTAGTGATTGGGGATGCTTAAAGAGGTGTAGGTGGCCGATAATTGGAAGAGCAAAAGGGCTAGGGGGCAGGTTTTGCTTGTGACGGAAGAGAATTTTAACAACAAGGAAAAGAAAGAACAGGAGAGCTAGGTGATGGTACAAGCTTTCCATTTCAAACATAAGAAGGCAGGGGAGATGTACAGGAGGCTCCCAAAGAAGATAACAAGGTAAGGGCCTTAAATTTTTTTCTCTACCAGAAGGAAACACTGTTTTTCCAATAAATAAAAAAGAACACCAATCACCGTTTGTACTATTCCAGAGGAGTGAAAACTACCAGCATAGAGACTTTTTCTGCTTGTCCATTAGCAGGCAACATTATATTTATCGTTATAAAAAACACTAAAACAGATATGCCTTTTAGTGTGACACGTTAGACAGTGAATTGTTTTTCATTTTTTTCTTCTTGTACAAAACAATTGCTTAGTTTAAAGTGTAAACCTTTTTTTATTTTTTAATGCTGTCTAGAATTCATTTGTTGAAGCTTTATAAATTTCAGATCATTAAATATTTACATGATTAAATTATTTTTTTGTAAATTAAGCATTTTTTCAAGGGATTTTTTTATTTTTTTACACAGTTAAATTATATAAATACTCTTGGAAATTGCAAGATATTGAACTTGTAAATAACGGATTTTTTGTCTTTTATATTTTGTACAGTGAAATGATGGGTTTGACATTGATTTCAAAAAATTCCAAGGCTGGTTAGAAAGGTATTTTTGCTTGTAATATGATTTTTTTTTGTATTACTTAGAAGTCCTTAACGGCTGTTTAGTAATTTAATGTGTTAGAATATTATTGAATAAATAAAATATGCTTACGGTGTATAACAAGCATCAGCACGTCATCATCCCTCGCATCATTTTGAAGGCACGTAGGGAGTCGCATGATGGCAAAAATCGACCAACCACCGTGCCATTCGATGCTCCTAGTGGTGGTGAGGCCAGTGGAAGGCGTGTATGGCATGATTCGCAATGGCTCAGCGGCGATGAAATTTCTTCTCCTCTCCTTCTATTCTCTCTCTTGACTTTGGTTTCCATGACGAAGCTTAAAAGATTCAGTTGTCTCCTCTGATTTTTAATTTTTAAAATTTTATCATTATTCATTTTGTTTCTATTTATTTTGATTTGATGTTTTTTTAATTTTTTTTAATTTCACCAATTAATATTTAATTTTATTTAGTTTTTTAGCCTTATTCTTTTTTTTAATTGTTATTTTTTTACTCTTTGCTAGATTATTATTTTTTCAATTATATCCTCTAGCATTTTATTTCATTTTATTTTATATCTAATTTTGATCTTTATTTTCTTAATTGTTTTTTTATCATTTTCTTTATTTATTTAAATTTTTAATTTAATCCCTAATTATTTTCTATCACATATTTTCTGCGCAAGATTTGATTTTCGTTATTTTGATTTTTATTTGTTTTGATTTTTAATTTTTATGATTGAAAATTTTGCTTCATTATTTTCATGTCTTCCTTCTATGAAATGAAGTAATCTCAGTCTCATGATTTAAGTCACGAGTTTTGAATATTAGCCCGGTTTTAATTTAATTTTTTTAAGTCCTATTTAAAAATTAATTTTTTTATCGGTTTTATCATTCGATATTAAATTTTTAGGAATTAAGTTTCGTGATTTGTTATGCTTTCATTTTTGTGAGGTTATCCCTACCTCATATCCCGGTACGTAAGTCAATCAATTTAGCTGAGACTTACTTGGTTTTTTTAAAATTAATTTTTTTATTTTATCCTTTGGCACTAAATTATTGGCTCTTGAGTTTTATTGTTTTTTTTTCACTTTTATTTATGCAGGATTATTTCGGGTGTGGATTAGTCAAATTTACACATGTTGGCTTAGGGTTTTTTCATCATTTTTTTATTGATTTAACTTTGGTTTTTTTTTCTAAGTTTTTTAAAATATTTTTTTAATCTCAATCCCATATCACGCTTGACAAGTTAGTAGAGTTAACTTGAGTTTTTTCTTCAATGTTTTTTTTTAAATTTTTATTTTTATTATTTGATATTAGATTACTAGACCTTAAAATTTATGATTTAATTTTTTTTATTATTATTATCATCATCTTGTAATCAAGATTAATTTTATGAACATCTTTATACAGTATAGAGCGTAACACTACTCTATTTCTATCCTGTTCCTGGCCACTGGTCCGAACTTCAAACTTCAAAAGAGTCTCCCGTCTGTCCTCTTAGCAGAAGAAAAAAAAATCGTCAGTGAAGAATAATTTAGTTCATTGTCGTTTAGACCATCTTCACATTTTACATTTATTTGAATGCAAATAAAGCTATTGAAGATTTAATAACTGCATTGGATTTGATGTTAGAAATCATTATTCTTACAGCGACCTGGGTAAATTTAATGTGGTAAAATAATCAACCAATTGAGCGCAGCTATCCTCCTTTCTACAATTTGAAAACTGCCAGCAAGCAAATCTCCGGTGGGCTGAAATCGGAGAATCTAAAGATTAGTGGCATAAAGCTCCGAGAAGAACACAAGCAAATTTTTCTTTAGGAACCATAGTTGGGAATGGGAGCTGCCCGAGGCAATTTCTTTCCCATTAAGTAGTGTGCTAATGACGATATGAACCTCTTGCCTTTGCAGAATCAAACATTATAAACAAGTAGAAATGAGTTAGCAAATTATAGATAGGTTAGGGATAATTGCACTATTAGCGTACCAACTATTACCGAATTATAGATAGTTCAGATTACTAAAGATGTAATAAAATTAAAGATGCACGCAACTATCTCTTTGAATGGGCTCGGGGAATCTTGGGCTGCCGTTATGGGCTTCTGTCTGGGCAAAATGGTTGTTGTCCTTGACTCTTGGGTTCATATAAAATTGAAGTCGTTTTCCTTGAGACATCGATGGCATGGCGTGCGTCCTGCTTGAAAGAAATATATAGCCAGAGATTTTGAGTACGACTACAAAATCCATTGATTTTATCACGATATCAAATCCTTTTAGAATTATTAAAAAGACAACAGAGCTTGGGAAAAGTGAAACGCGACAATAAAGCTAGAGAAGAAGGGGAAAAGGGTGAATGGAACTCCTCGCGCATAGAAAAGACAACGATGGAGTGGATAAAAGTTACCGGTCCCACAAACAGAACATTCACAAAAAAGTTACCCATAGAGAACAAGTTTCTTGATCACTGGTTCATATATATTTTACAGACACTTGGTATCAAGAGACAAAATATACGGATCTTAAGTCCAAAAGGACCAGCTAAAGTTGAAAACACACACATTTTTCGAGCAGAAAATTGCATCCTAGCTTTCAAATGATCCGCGAACATCACCGTCATTGACAAGATGCAGACTAATTAGTAGAATTGTGATTGAAGCATCTAGTAGATGACCCTCAAAGTTTCCTTTCACATCTTGTAGCTCTAATCTCTCAAGAACTAGCAACAAAATTAATCTTCAATTTCCCAAGAGGCCAAAGAGTAACTCCTCCTTGAGAAACTAACAGCAAGACCTGGCTCAGCGGTTGTGAAGAGGGTCTGAAGCATTTGGAACTTTTCTTTTGCTTGAAAAGAACGTATCAAATGAGTGCCTTAAACGTTGCTGCTTCTCTGTGCTACTTGGCGGCTGCTGGTTTTGCAAGCCATGAACATTCACCGTTGTCTCTTCTTTCCGGTCTCCTGAGACGAACAGTACAAGAAGAAGTATAACCATTGGATTCTGCAACACAAAGACTCGAGGGGACTGTTGATAGTGCATTTTTCTACCTGTAAATGATTTGGGCATTTTAGCTGAGAGTGAGAAAAGAGAGTTTGCTGCTTCAAATTAGGGAGAGAAATGCGAGATATGGGACCAGCTAGATAGAGAAAGGCAGTGCAATATAAAGTTAGATGGCTTTGTGTGGCAACCCGAGGAGGAGGAAAGAAGTGATTATGTAGAGTGTTATTGAGTTTACTATATACCCTGCAAGCAAAGGACGCAACTCACGAAGCAACTTTTTGCTATTTGCCTTTATCCTTTGTATTTCACGATTTCTTTCTACCATCTGTTCTGCTTTTGTTCTCGCCTTCAGTCCCTAAAATAAGGTCACGACGGTTCCGATTTATAGCAAGCCAGAAGAATCAGCTGGCACCTTAAAAGGAGTGGAATCAGACACTTTTTTCTTCTTCATGCAAAGTTTATATAGCAATGAAAGGCAAGAATGTGCGAAGCTTTTTAAGGATATAAAGGAGCTTATTTCCTACAATAATCCTTACTTATATTACAAGTTTTTGAGTGGTCAAATCAAGCGCAACTTAACCAACCAACGGTTCTTTCTTAATAACCATTTAATATATGGAATCAAATATGATGGAGTACAAGAAAAGCAAGAAAACTCTTTGGTAATATAAGACCAATGATTCCCTAGTGTCCCTCCGTGACTGGTGGCTTGCATGACGAGTACTTTGACAATGAGAGGCCATTGAACTTGGAACCAATAACCTAGCTGTTCATAGCCTTATAAATGAACAAGTTGACGCATGAAAATACAGAGTAAAGAATCTGAGGAGTAATAATAATAGTAATAAGAAGAAGAAGAAGAAGAAGAAAGGGTTGGAAACATCATACAGTTTGCCGAGAATTTAAGTCAAGTTCCTAGATTTTAAGGTTAGAACTGGATGCCGTTATGATTACCGACAAGTGGTGGATTGCAAATTTGAAATATAGCTCTCTCCAGTTCATGCTGGAATTTTGGTCCAACTGAAATTGATTAAAGCTCTCAGTGTTCCATTTTACTTTTGGGACCATATACATGTCTGTTTATTGGTCTGGAACTATTGACCAAATGCGGAGTGGGCCTCCTACTCTAGCCTATGCGGAGACATAACCCTGGTCTTAGCCTCTGTAGCCATGTTATAGAGAATATGTAGGCGATCATTAAAGGGTGAAGAGACAGGAAGAAGGCAAAGACAGGAATGCGAGTTTTTTTCCTGGACTTGCATTGCAAGGTATAAGAAAATATTTCACAAACTAGAAAAATAATTCCTAATATTAGACAGTAGTTGATACGCATGCAGTATATACGTGGCTAGGTGTGATGTGCAAGTAGAACTTGTCGAACCAACAAATCTCAATCCTTCCTTTTCTTTTCTCAAATAATTCTTAAACAATTATATTATTGGATGTGGAATTTATGATTTGGTGTGTTTATTGTTAGAAGTGTTTCCATTGCAACGAAGAATCCCATTTGGCTCAAGTGAATTACAAAATCTTCTTTGTTCACTGTAGTCTGGAACATTGGGCCACAAAATTTTGGTTTTATTGGTTCGGAATAAAAATAAATTGAACTATATCAGACCAAAACTAATTAGTTTTAACTAGTTTACAGTTGGATTCAAATAATATATATATATATATATATATATATATATTCAGTTATGTATATAAAATAAAATTTATTTATTAGTGAGATTATTAAATTTATTTCATCAAAATTTATCTGAAGATATTAGTGTTATTGTAATGGGAATTTTAATAACATATATAAATTATAGTAAAAAAAATTTCAAATTGTATTATTTGACTAATATTTTAAAATAAATAAATAAACGTGCCCATAAACAAAAATAGTCAAAACGCTTTTCATTACAGCAGTTGGTGTTTTGGATCCCTTTTCCTTTTCCAGATGCGAAGGAAGACAAAAACAACCCCTGATTACGCAACACAATTTTTAGGAAAAGAAACTCCAGCCTAAGTTTTCTAATAAAATCTCAAGGCACCCCACTAGAGGTGAGGTGGACATGTTTAGCTTAGCCAATTTACACATCTATTGCTCTCCGAAACACATGGCGCTAGGCTATCTCCCGCAGTATTGAGGAAAATATGCATAGTTAGGCAGGCCATGCCAGTTTTAGGTATGTCTCAACTTTCTGGTGCTAATCATGGCGGCAGTCAAAATCTTGGCTGCTTCCGTGGCACTGGCACTCATGGCAAATGATGATTTTCCAAAGAAGGTGCCGATTTCATGGTATGCCACGACGTGTTTGGGGCAAAGGGGTGGGAAAATAGAGAACCATATAATAGCAGTCATGGTGTTTTTGTGCATTGCATATAAAAGAATCTGTCCTAATTTCCGCCATAGTCACTGAACCCAGAACAAAGTTATTGCTTCGTTTGTGGATAAGGCACCGTTTCGATTAGACAACTCTCTGCTCCAACCTCCTGAGTCATCAATCCACCCACCACCCAGGTCATGTTGTGACATGGGAGCTTCAATTGTCAGCACCTTACCAGCATATTAAAGCGAGTGTAGAATTGGGCTCTTCCTGTTTCCTCAGGAACACTATTGATTCTATGTTCGTTCTCCATGCACTTTGCACTGTAAAAGACAAATGCACGAGCCCACTAGTACGAAGGAAGGCGAAATGTTCCTCGAGTTCAAAGAAAATATACCCCTGTACGCCTCTTATCATTGCAATTAGCAAATAAAACCTGGTTAGAATCAACAAATCATCCGTTAGTTTTGCATGCATGGTAATTTTCCTACAAGTTTGACATGTCTGGCAAAAAAGAAATTTCTATTGAAGTTCCAGGGATGAAAAGGTACAAGTACCATTATCTTAATTCTCAAGTTCCGCAGAAGTAGTTGTGCAGAACTCTGCTACTAGTGGTCTCTTTGCGCATCATCTAGTTGTTCCCTTCTTCAACCATTCTGATTAATCAATGCGTCTCCATGATTCAAGTGATTTCAATAAGAACTTGAAAATTCTACTAACAGATTAATCCAAGATCATAAATTATTGAGCAGTTAAATAAGATTGATGGTTGGCAAACTGAGGACCGCCAATAAATTCTGTGCATTAAAGTGTCAAAAACGCTACCAGGACAGAATCAAACCCCGGGATCATTCAGCAAACGTTGGGGAAAGTAACCAAAAATCATGGCGGGCAACCGGTATAACTTTGATCATGATATGACAGTGTTGGAATTTATGCGTGGTTGCCAAATTCGAATCATAAAGTTGCTTCAAATCAGACCGGTTCAACGCAGAAGGAGGAATATAGACAGGACACAACATGTGAATGCTAAGCTTTAACATGGGTAATATTGACATAACTGACTATGCCCCTGGGATGCCACCAATAACAAGCCGTGGGGGCAGGGGCAGTATCAGGGAAAACAAACATTAGAAAGGCAGGGCATGAAAATTAAAATCTTCACATATCCATCGCTACTTCCTTGTTAGCCTCCTTTAAAATCAATAGACGGTTAAGATATTTTTCAGAACACTGAACTAACAGGACCATCAGTCAACCAGCATGATAAAACATTTAGCGATGGTTACGCCAGAGATACTGAAGAAGTTAATTCAAATGAAAGGGTGACCTTGGGTCTTGGCAGGAACAGCTGCATTGTGGATATTGAGCAAGGTTCACAATCAAAATTCACTGCAGGAGAAAGTTCTATAACAAGCACTTGGTGGGCACCAGAATGCCCACAAGAGGGAGAGAGGAGCCATCGAAAGGTACAGGTGGGAGAGGCATATGGCAATGATCGGTGTGCTTGCTGGTAAAACAATATTCCAGTCACTTGGCGGTCAGCCCCATTCACTTGTCCACAAAACAAGTAGGGAATGGGGTCCTTGGAATTTGGATAGCAAGATTCAACAACGATGACAAGGGATTTGGGGTGACCCAGAAAGCAATTGCGCCTGTGGAAGCAACGAGAGGAGAACGGCCAGGTAGTTTTCACGTGGTATAAGAACACATACAACCATCAGCGCTGCTTAACATTGACCTATCCCTACGGCTTTAACACTACAAATTATTTTTCCACAATTCAATGAAAATCCTTATGTTACAAGACTTTCCTATTTAACTAATTTTTATTAAATCAGCAGCAATTGGCAGCCAAAGTGCGAGTATGAAGAGTCTAAATCCTTGAGTAGATGTTTTGCTGGAAGAACAAAAATGAATCGCAAGAGCCACCTCCACCTGGTTTATATCGAAAAAACCATTTCAGTCTGAGATTTAGGCTTTGGTAATAATGGTTGAGTACTTCTCTGCTCTGCAGTAATCAGTATGCCATTAGGGCGTTGCGCATTCATTTTTGCACCATTAAAGTTGTTCTCTTAAAAACAATTTTAGTATAAATCTGACTTTCATGAGACAAAGGTGAGGCTTCATATTTACCAATTTTGAAGCATATGGGATATAAACCATTCCGATACTCCAGCATAAGAGAAAATTCACGTTCTCATAATGACCATTTAGCATCTAATATTTGAACCAAAAACAAAAAATTTAATATTTACAAGACCTCCGTAGGAGATTCAAATATTCTACCAGTGAGAAGAGTTTGCTATAGCACAGTTACCCAACTGCTGATGTTAAAAATGCCATTCATACTCCAGGTAAAAGTCCCCAAGCGTCAGAACCACAGTTCATTCCACATGGCCAACAATTCACGTCCAGTAGTCTCCCAAATATCAATCAAGATTTTATAGCAAATCCAAAATGGCATGGTTTGTGTTACGAATCCACACTTCTAGGGCTTCCTGAGTGGGTAGCAATTTCCATCACTTGTCATAACCCGAAACATATAATGAACAGGCCAACTGTTGCATTTAAACCTCTTCGAAATATAAAGCTGGTAACTCTGGCGGTGAAGGCATGTTTGCCACGCACTTGAACTGTCCCAGAAGAAAAATTCAATGTAAACAAAATGCCTTTTTACAGTGCGAGAATTCAACTCAAAATCCTGAGTAGTTTTGACAGAAATTAACCATACCTTATGCTGCTTGTATTTTTCTCTTACAGCTTGCAATCCACCTCCTCTTCTACTCAAATACAAGTCATGTATGATGAGAACACATTCCCTTAGATCCGCTGCCTTGTATCCAGTGTATTGTTGCAAGGTTGAACTCTGTATGAACAAAAATTAGAAACTGCAATCCAAAATTGACTGCCAAAACAAATTAATAGCCCTGAAATTACATACCCAAGGATTTGTCTTGGGTCGCATCAGAAACCTTGTAAGAAATATAACAGAAGCAGCCACCAAAGAAGGTAAAAATTTCACACAATTGTAATCCAACAAGCTCAACTCAGCAAGGTAGAATCCAAGGAACTCAAGCTGCAAATTTGAAGTCTGCAGAAGGCACAAAGATTACACCAGTCAACAACAATAAGAAATACTTTACAGTACTGAGCATACAAACTAGTAACCTTCAATAAAGAAGAATGAGGTCACACTTACTTTGTAGTCCTCTAGAGCAACCCTAGTGAATCTCCTGCAAGACCAGCATGACAAACAATACCAAAAATCAGCCAATCAAACAATGAACCTTCCATAGTATGTAAATCACTAATTGCAGGTAGATAAAAGAGCTATATCAAAACATTCTTAAATCTTACCTTAGAAATGTCTTTATCGTAGGATTCCCCATTTCAAATTTCAAAGATTTAAGTATGTCAGCTTCCATTTTAAGCACCTTTACAATCACACATAAACCGCCATTAATTAAAATGACAAACAGACAACCAGAGCATGAACACTGAAGATCTAAACCCATAAAACAAACAAATAAAATAAGCATATTCAGTTACCTCTTCCTTGGTGTATGTATTATCTGTAATGTAGCAAAAATCTTCCACATGCGGAGGGTTGATTTCTTCATACTTTCTACTTGCCAGAACAAAATGAAACCAAAAAATACATTAATTAATTAAACAGAACTCAAACCAGACTTAAGAATATGAACAGAATTCAAGGGATCCCATGTCTTACGAGGCAATAAGCATAGAAGAAACACCAAGAAGCTGAAGCCTCTGCCTGCTGAGAACATTGAAAGACAAGAATCTGTCAATGTAAGAAACAGTAAGATACAAGGTGTCAGAGACAAGCTTGTATTCCTCTGCGACCTCCACCAACCAATCCACCAAAATCCCTCTCATATTGGGACTCACATCTTTTTGAACCTTCTCAATGTAATCAGGCAGTGGCCTTCTTTTTGGATCCACCTGAAAAATGAACCCCAATCAACACAAACCCCAATTACATTTCCACTACTCAAACCACATAAAACCAACCCTTACCTCCATTTTATGAAGATACTCATAAATATCAGATGCATATGGTGCACACATTTGGGGATCTTCAGGGTTCCCATCAACATCCTCTTTGAGAACACCCTCCTTCTTCGTCGAAGCCCCCTTCCTTGCCTTTGGCTTTGCTTTTGCTTTCTGCTTCTGGGGCTCGTTCGATGAAACGATGGCGTTTGATAAGTTGGGAAGCTCTCCCAGCACAACCCTCTTCTTATTCAAGGGTTGGTCCTCCGTGGAAGCCAGCGCAGCCGCCCTCTTTTTGGCAGCGCGAGTAACGCGGGTGCAGTTCTCTTGCTCTGCCATTGAACTCATTTTACACTTCTTCGCTCGCTGAGTCAAGAGTCTCCTTTTAGATTAGGAGTGAGCGAGTGAGAGAGAGAGAGAGAAGCGATGGCGAGGGCTTGTGATTGTGAGGGGGGGAGGTTTTGTAATGGTGGAGAGAGGGAATGTAAGAGAAAGCGCCATGTATTTTGTTTTTGAAAAGAGGGGACTTGGCGCTTGTTACGTTTTTGTGTGTTTTTATTTTTGAGGTTTTGGAGATTTTACGTTTTGCGGTTTTGGGGGTTGGCTTTGAATTTTAAAAACCAAACCCAAGGAGGGGAGGCATACTGTAGGCGGGTCTCATTTTTCATGTCGAAGGAGGGAGGCGGGTCTTCTTTTGGTGAGATTTTTCAGAAATGTTTGGAGCCTTCCCTGTAGTATCCTCGTCCTTCATTTCCTCACAGCTGTTTGATATTTTTATTGCATTCCACTTCCAAACTCTAATCCCCCTTGTTTGTTTTTCTTCTTTTTTTAAATAATTCTCTTTAAATTAATATTTTTTATCTTTTTAGATTATTTTTAAAAATAATTTTTAAAAAAATAAAAATATATATTTTAATATATTTTTAAATTAAAAACATTTTAAAAAAAATACTACAATCAATCATCCTCTGTATTCTCAGTTACTTAAAGTCACCATAACATTAATGCCTTCAAGTTTACCCAGCTTAAGAAAAGTGTCCTCGTACATAAAATACAAACACCCCCAGAGACCACTGGATTTCATCTATTTCATGGAACTAGTAAGGGTTTCTGCGTAACTACGTTGCAAATGGTGTTTCATGAAAAATTAAAAAAAATATTTTAAAGTAATTTTTAATATTTTTAAATCATTTTAATATACTAATATCAATATTAAATTTAAAAAAATAAAAATATGTTATTTTGATATATATATATATATATGATAATAACATTTTTTTTATTATATTAATCCGGATTGACCCTCCTGATACGTGACTTAGCCCTTGTGTCGGATTGATTCTAGATCAAATTTTAAAAACATGATAATAGTCATTTTTATTTTATGTTGACTGGGTCAACCCGTACTAACCCTCCTGGCACATGATCTGGGCCTCAACCCGAGTTGAGTTTTAAAATTATAATAATAATCACTTTTGTTTTTATATTGAATCGGGTTAACGATCAACTTTGCTTATGACTTAGGCTTTACCTCGGGTCGACCTTCAAGTTGGGTTTCAAACTATGATAATAACAATTTTTATGCTGACTCATGTCAACCCAACTTGTAACTCAAATCTAGACCCGTGGCTTGAGCTTTGCCATGGATCGACTTTTTAATTCGATTTTAAAATTATGATAATAATTATTTTTATCCATACATGTCTTTATTTGATAATTTTTGAATTAAGTGTTTTACACAATGATATTTTAAAAATAAAAAATAAAAAAAATATTGTTTTTAGTGACATATCCCTTCTGTACCTCCAGTTTTGAAAATATATAAATTTACTTTAAAATTATCATAAAAATAAATAATTTTTTTATGTTTTTATCTCTATTTATTAAATCAAACATGTTTTTATCTTTACTTTCTTTATCTTTTTTGTCACAAAATATTAACCATACACTATATTAAAAGTACTGAGATATTAACCATATCTTAAAAAAAATAAAAATTAAATAGGCGACTTGAGCTCAAGCACACCTGGACAATGCCCAAGCACACATGGGGGTAAACTTAAGCCCAGATTCTTATTTTACATTATCATTTCAGATTTTTTAATTTTTTAAATATTGTTCTCTGTTGAGTTTATATATACAGTAAAAAATATATCATTTTTTTCTGTTTTTATGTTATTTTACTTATATCATATTATTAAATTAATACAAAAAAATATTTTAATAAAAAAAATATAAATTTATTTGTGTATTTTTTTTTATACAGTTCAATTCAATAAAGAATCAACACTGGTCTCAGTATACGAAATTGTATTCTTGAACGAATGAAAGGATTTGTTGTTCTATCTAACTGGATATCTTTTAGGATAGTATATAAAGACGAGATCATTACCAATTAGTTGATCCTCCTCCATATTTTTTTCATAATAAAATATTGCACTGCATGTCATAAAACACCCTGGCCATGAAACTGAGGGGCTGGAGTGAAGAGAAACGTGTGTGGCGTGATAATAAAAGAAAATGGTATGAATTAATGATAATAATAAAAATAAAAAAGAGATAATGTAAGGGTATACTCCCTTCACACGTATAATTAATTGTAAGGGTAGGTTACGTGTTAATTTCAAGAACAGAGTTGGATCCAGAGAGAGATATTGAGAGGGGATTTTGATCAAGGTGGAAAAAGAGTGATAAATCAAGTGAGAAAATTAAGATGAATTGAGTTAATGGTAAATAATTTGCTAGGCTATGAAGAATTTAAAAATAAAATAAATTTTGCTTTTTTCGAAGACAATAATGTTTTATCATTAATAAAGAGAGGCTTTTGAAGTTTTACGCTAAGTACTGAAAAATATAATATAGTTTATCATTAATAACAACCTTTATATTTTATATTTAAAACGGACATTAAATTCATAGTGGTATAATCAGAAGGTTAGAAAAAAAAAAAAAAAAAAAAAAACTAAAACTTCCATGTGGCACCCCAAGCATTCAAGGCAGGAAAAGAACAACTAAATTTCCTAGGAAATCCACTGTTGCATCTCTAGTCACTCTCTCGGTCCTTAATTGCACAGTGGATTCACGTGAAGAAATTGGTTTTTTATTTTTATTTTTATTTTTAATTTTTTACCCTGTTTATTTTTTTTTCAATTTAATCATTTTGTGTCTTGATCTATTTCACAATTGAATTTAATATTCTGTTTTTATTTTTTCAGTGTGAACTTCTCGTGCAATCAAAAAAACCCTAACATTAGATTTGCGTATGATTGTATGAAAATTTGGCTGAAAAGGACTGAAACTAACAGTGAGAAAAAATAAAAGGTTGTAAAGAAAAAAGAAACAAATCAAATTGATGAATCCAGGAAGAAAAAAGGGGCAAAAAAAAAAGAAGAAGAAAAAACATTGCTGGCACTTGGAAAATAATTATACAAAAGCAACGATGCTTCTTACATGGGCGCGAGTGCTTTGCATGCGCTAATCTTGTTTTTTTCTTGACCTTTTCTATCTTGGTTTCTAATTCGTTAATAAATCTTAAATTAAGTTCAAAATCTCATTTAACTCATTCAATCTCATCCCTGGTTTGATAATAATTTTTTAATTAGATCCTAGGTCTCATCTCACCTGAGCCAAAGTCATCTTTTTTCAATCTAACCCTCTATTCTTTATTAAATCTTCAATTTAATGTTGCTTCTCATTTGATCAAAGTGCATCTATGCCTTAAAAAGCTCATTCACATGTGCCTCCCAACACATGCATCTATAGAATAAATTTTTTTTTCTTAAATGACCAGTGGCCTTATTTTTTTTTTAAAGAAAGCAAGCATGACGTGTCGCATGCTTTTGTAGATGATGCTACATTTGTTGCCTATTACCTCATCACAATGGTGGTAAAAGAAATAAGATTTTATTTTTAAACTAGAAATTAAATTTCAACTAATTTATATCTAAAAACACACAACAAACTTCTTTAAAATCTCAAAAAACAATTTATAAAAAATAATCTAAAATAAAAAATCAGACTGGAAAAGTTTTTTTTTCTTAACTCTGATCTATTTTTAAAGCAAAATAATGGTTAAAAAATTCCTAAATAGAACCTTTTTTATCTTACAAAACTCGTTGACATCAAAATTAATTTTTTTTTTTGGTCTCTTGAATTTGACCAAACTAACAACTTTTATTTAATGATTTTTGACAACTTTCTCCCATCTCTCTAAATTTAAGGGCTAAAAATGTTTTAAAAAACAAAATTTTAAATGAAGATTAAAATTGCAAAAACTACAAGAACTAGAGAGGAAAAAAAAAGTTGATGGACTAAACCAAATTTTTTCTAATGAATTTTAGATTGGCTATGGTATTTCCTCCTGTTTTGTACTTTGGTGTGTTTTTTTTGTAGAATCTTGACAAATTAATTAATTATTTATTTAGGCATAAAATGTCGTAATTGAAAGAAATAAATTCGAGGATGGGATTTTTTCTTGCTACTGTAGACCTAATTTTCTAGTACACGTTGTAAATGCAATAAAGTTTACGAAGAGGAAGTAATTTATCACTTGATTGTAAATTAGTGGGCGGAGTTTCACTTTTATCCGTGCGAAAGTGATAAATATACAGGTGGCATAATTCTGTCAATCCGGATCCACATGTCATAACCTTTCTAGCTGGCCTAATGCTTAATGACAAATGGCCACAGAGAAGGATGAGCTCGTCCGACAGCTGCCAGCTAGCATTGCACTTGCTTAATCACTCTTGAACTATTGGCTTATTAATGCTTTAGCCTAGCCACCTTCTAGAATTTGTCTTCAAATATTTGTTGATGACTAAGCATCTTGAAGCTAGGAATCTCCCCCAGTTTTGTTTTTTATTTTTTCGCACCTTAATTTTGATGTACCCCATCATGGGACCCGCTCGACTACAGATGACTCCATGTGACCTTATAAATGGAATGCAGAGAGTTTTCTGTGCGGACACGACACAATACATCCCAGGAGAGTAGTGCAACCACTGTTTTATTAAAATTTATTTTTTTTTATTTTAAAATTATCTTGATAAGTTTATACTAAAAATAATTTTTAAAAAATAATTAGAAAAATAACCCCTCAACATTTACAAACAACCCCAAGCTCTGTTCAATAATCGAATCACACATAGATAAATGCATTTATGTAATTCTCAAGTCAGGTGTTATCTCTTAAATCACATTAAGAATCGATTGCCTTTATAAAATAAAAGGTATTCATGATCTAACGTTCATCCACCAATAGCTAAGTTATCATCTTTCAATGATGATCTAGATTGACAGAAAGCCAAAACTAAAAAGTTAGAAAAAAAAGGTGCAAAAAATTTTCCCCAAAAAAAACGGTTTTTTTTTATTATTTTAAAACCCCCCTGGTGCCTTTATAAAAAAGAAAGGGCCCCACCAAAAAATATTTTTTTTTTTTATTATATAAAAAAAAAAAAAAAAAAAAAAAAAAAAAAAAAAAGAATATTTTTTAATATTTAAAAAAAAAAGTTGTACACATCGGGCGGGGGGGGGGGAAGAAAAAAGGGGGGGGGGGGGGGGAAAAAGAAGGGGGGAAAAAAATGGCCCCCCCCCCCCCCCCCTCCTTTTTTTTTTTTTTTGTGTGTGTTCCGGGCCGGGGGGAGGGAAGATTTGTCTTGGGGGGGGGGGGGGGGGGGGGGGGGGGGGGGGGGGGGGGGGGGGGGGGGGGGGGATTTTTTCTTTTTTTTTCTTTAAAGTATTTTTAATGAGAAATGAGAAAAATAGTTATGCAACATGTCGTAATGTTATGCAATGAGAAAAATAGTTACTCGTAATGTTGCAATGAGAAGGGGAAAAGGGGGGGGGAAAAAAAGGGGGGGGGTTTTTGGGGGGGGGGGGGGGGGGGTTGTTTTTGGATTGGGTTTTGGGGAGGGGGAGGGGGGGGGGGGGGGGGTCTGGGACAAGGACAGTAAATGCATATCTATATTACTATTATAATGCACCGTTAGCTCATTACTTAATAATCAGAGGCCTAATGACAGTAAGCTCTCCAAATCCCTAAGAAAATCACAATCTTGAATTATCTCTTCTGGTTTGAATATTTTATTTAACTCCATCAATAACATAGATTGAGTGGACTTTTTGTGCTAGTGCCGTAATTGACCATTTGAATAAAACTGGTGGCTATGCCTTTTTCTTATCGGATATTACAATTGAAACTTGCACAAGAGTTTTGATTCACAGATATTTCAAATCGTGACTACCAATTCATATTTCCCAATTAAACAAGCAAATTAATTAGAGATAACTAGTCTTTGAGTTTTTCCCGGAAAACGAGTGTTCGTTGCTTCATACATTTAAAGACGAATCGGTTGCCGTTGATATGCAAGTAAAATTCTCTCGTGATGTGACGTGCCTGGCAGGCTAGCCCTTGAAGCTTGTCAATTGATGGAGCACTCAAAAGTTAACGAGGTCCATTCATCTTCGTTTTGCTTAATATTCTAACACAGGTAATCTTATCTGCGGGGACGGACACCTCAGCTGGGACCATGGAGTGGGCATGGTCACTCTTGCTGAACAATCCACAGGCCTTGATGAAGGCCCAGATCGAAATTGATACCATTATTGGTCCCAGCAAGCTCATTGAAGAATCAGACCTTCTCAAGCTTCCCTATCTCCAAGGCATAATCGACGAGACTCTCCGAATGTACCCTGCCGCCCCACTGCTCCCGCCCCACGAGTCATCAGAGGAGTGCACTGTTGGAGGTTTTCGAGTCCCACGAGGCACCATGCTCTTAGTGAATATGCGGTCTGTACACAATGATCCCAACTTATGGGAGGAGCCCACAAAGTTTAAGCCAGAAAGGTTTCATGGCCCAGAGGGAAAAAGAGATGGGTTCATATATTTACCGTTCGGGGCTGGGAGGAGAGGCTGTCCAGGGGAGGGCTTTGCTACAAGGATAGTTGGGCTGGCTTTAGGATCTCTTATTCAGTGTTTCGAGTGGGAGAGAGTCGGTGGGGAACTTGTGGACATGAGTGAAGGAACTGGGCTCACAATGCCTAAGGCCCAAACTTTTTGGGCTAAATGAAGACCACGCCCTGCAATGGTGAATCTACTTTCTCAAACCTGACGACACTTCGTTATTTTGGTTTCTCACGCTTGCAGTTTTCGGCATGGCCTTGGGGTCGCTGCTTCAATGCTTTGAACGGGAGACGAGAGGACAGGCAAAGCAAATGGTGGACATCAAAGAGGGAGCTGGTTTACTGTGCCCAGGGCTCCACGATGAACCTTCCTTTTCAAATTGGAATTTTCTTTTTTGGTTTTTTTGCGAGGGAAAAATAAAAATATATAGCTCACGTACGCACGCTGATATCTGAAAACTTAAGAAGACTCTCTTTAATTTTAAGCATCCCCTGTGATGAAATATGTTATATATTAGTATAAAGGATCCCGCAAAACTAACAATTTTATTTTATAAGTCACATTTAAAATATAAAAATTAAATATAATTAAAAAATTTAAGACTTTATCGTTAAATAACATTATGGTAACCTATTCGTCATGGACAGTCGTTTCAAACGATAAAATGGTTTGGAAACCAAAAAAAGATAAATAAAAATTAGTCGCCACCACTAATACTTACTCGTGATTTTAATTTTAGAAACCGTTACTTGATCCCATTGAAAATACTTTCTAGCTCTGTCGTAATGTTATGCAATGAGAAGGAGCAACATGATGTTGACAGAAAAATAGTTTCTAATATTTTTTATTTTTTAAAATTTATTTTTTAACAGCAATACATTAAAATAATAAAAAATATAAATAAAATTAATTTTAAAAAATTAAAGATTCTTAAAAATAATATTTAACCGTAAAACAAAGATACGAGATTAAATGGTTAATCCGCGTTAAGGAAGACGACTTTCATGGGATGAGGTGGTGGGTCAAGATCGATTATTGATAATTAATGAATGGTAGAAACTTTCGAAACCTATCTTTTTCATTAAGGAAATTTCTCCTTCCTTTTGCTTCCATCACTACTAAAAAATGAGCATATTAGCAACTACCTATTCTATTACAGATAATATTAAAATCCGTTGCTGATAAAATTTAGCAACGGAATTAGCAACAGATAATTTCAGATGCTAATTTTTTAGCATCGGATTATCAGTTGCTAATTTTTTAGCAATGGATTATCAGTTGCTAAATATGTAAATCAGCAACGGATATTCCGTTGCTGATTAATGATAGAAATTTTATTGCTAATCTGTTGCTGATTTAACATGAATTCTTTAAATTATTTTTTTCATTTATTGAATTTTTTTAATTATTTGTGGCTTTTTCAAAAATTATAGATAAATATACAAAAAACATAAATTAATACTAGAAATTATTTTATCAAAAATAATAAGTCAAATAAAATAAATTTTACAATAAATTTTTAAATCTCGTCAAACTTACATCAAAATAGATAAGTCACAATTTAATAAATATGTTTTATCATAAAGGTGGTGGTGGGGGTGGCTATAGAAACGAACCAAAACAATGCTGACCATCATGAGGTAGGACCGGTATACGGTGGTCGAGGCCTCGGTCGATATACTGGATTAGACAAGGGATACATCTGTGGAGCCACATGTGACGGCATAGATGAAGTTATATGTGTTGACATGCCTTGGTCCATATTTGATGCCCAAGCTTGGTATCCCATATTACTAAGAAAGTTTTTGATTGAAGTCATCTCCTGTTGTAGTGATAAAATATGACCATCTCTTTTCTTTATTTGCTCTTTCAATGTATGAATTGATGAGCTAGGAGGTGTTGACTCCATTGTATAGGATTGCGATGAAGCACTCGTACTAACCATGGATTTTGGCATACCAGGTGCACCATATATTCTACCATTTCCAACTCTTCTTATAGCCGCACACCAAGCTGCTCCATCAAATGAAGGATAATTTTCCCGATCAGTTCCATATCTTGAAATCATCTCTTTTTTGTAATTCTACTACAATAAAATTAAATATAATAATAAATTCATTTTAATTTTAAATAATAATTAAATTACATAAAAAAATACTTACAACAATTTTTTTAGACTTGTTATCTATAAAGGTTTCAGGCTTTTTGGCACTCTGATGCAACACCGAAAACACATCATCCCATAGAGATTCTTCTCCACCTGCTTTTTCTTGCTATCAACAAAAAAACTATTTTTACTATATTAATATTCCTTGCATCTAAGATATGATATGCATAGAAAAAAAGAATGTAACACCCTCATATATAATGTCATGAAATCTCAAATATTTCATTACTAATGTCAAGTATTGAATAATATATCTAAGATTATGGATTTTTTTAAAAAAATTTCGGCAGAGTTTCCTCTATTTTTGTTGGTACCAAGTTATCGACAACACTTCTATTATATGTCATTACAACTTCCATTTTGATCCAATCATCCTGGATCACATCTCATTCATCAAACAATCTCTGAGCACTAAATTATACTTATCAATATATTCAAGTCTCACAATATCAATTAATAAGTTAATATAAAAGTATTACTAAAACAATTTGAAAGATAATCAATTTCATCACTATAAGTTCATCAATTTAAAAATGTATAATGCTATTATCGGTTCTGAAACATAAGGCTCTCCATGTACAGTCCAATTTTCATAATCAGGTAAAAATCCTCTTGAAAACAGGTGCTTATAAACATCTTCTTCCATTAAAAACTTTTGATTTTTGCACCTAACACAAGGACATCTAATTTTACCTCTAGATATATTTTCATCAATTGAAAATGCAAAATTAATAAATCTCCGTACACCTGCAATAAATTCTGGACAAATATGACCATCCCTACGACGGCGATACATCCATGATCGATCATCCATATTAATCTAATTAACATAATTAAAACCAAAAAAGAATTAGAATATTATTTAATACATTTCTTAATCTATATTTAAAACTTTATATATTAAATTATCAAAATAACTTCATTAATATCTAGCTTATAAGTTATCAAAGGGAAATATAATACGTTGTTTTGATTGTCCATTGGATTAGTAAAAATGATGTAGGCAAAATAACTAGCTAAATAGGATACACTAAGCAATTGCTGTGTTTATTATTTCTCACCATAATCTTTTTTCTTCAACTTTAGTAATATAGACTATTCTATTGGAAAAAAAATATAATCGTTTTCATTGTCAAGTAATATTGTAGAAATAAAGCTTGCATGCAAACACATGCCATAATTATTATTTTTTAAACAACTATTAAATATTTATTTCATCAATAAGTTATTACTTAAGATCGTCACATTAAACAAAGAAATACTAACAAACTAAAAACACTTTGGAGACAAATTATACCATTATCAGCAAACAGAGGCTAAGATTTAATTACAATGCAATTTTTCTACAAATCAAGTTATCTTCCAAAATTCTTAAAAAGTTTTAAGCGACATTGACAAACCTGGAGGATCAATACGCAACCCAAAAACTTGGCAACTCTAAATGCAAATAAGTAATGTGATGATGATGGGTTCAACAATCTGAAATTAAAAAAATAAAAATAAAAATAAATAAGAATAATAGTGTTAAAAAATTAAAAAAGAAAATTAGCATGTAATGAGCAAGAATAGCATTGAATAATGTTTCCAACCATTTTATTTATGATTTATCAGGACTTTATAAAATAAAAGTCATTTAACAGGCTGGAAAATAAAATCATTTAATAGGATGGAAAGAGAATCCCAACACTGTCATATCCTTGCCCACCCAAAAATAAAGTCAGAAAATAATCATTTAACAGGCTGGAAAGAGAATTGACAATCACTGGGGAACGGAATTGGAGTAGATTTCAACTCACCTTTTCGCCAACCTCAGGTAGAATTGACAATCACTGGGGAACGGAACTATGATCTTGATCAAGTTAGATGTATAACCTAAAATCAGTTCCTGTCACCCACTTGTTTTCTCTGATTCATAACTCTTAAGCTTGTAATTGCGCATAATAAGAAAATTACTTTATTGTTATTCGAGTGTTTTTGGGTTTAGATTAGATGCTAGAGATGTCACTGGTTGATTGGTGCACATTTTTTGTGGATAGATAAGATATTAGAAAGCCTATTTCATGGGCGTTGGAAGATTACAAGAATGGAAGTGGCATTTCTATACACATTTTACCTTTCTGGCTTTCCATAATTTTCAAGAGAAAAGGAACGATCACCATCCTTTGCTGAGTTGGTTTCTGGCAGTGTACATTAGTTATCTTCCCCTTTCTGGTGCTTGATTTCAATTGAGTGATGGGAGTAGGATGAGTTGAGGATGGAAAGAGGTGGTAGTATCACAGCACACTTGGCTTCTCCAGATGTACCTGCAGTAGGATGTTTAGAAGGACAATAACCATGATAATGAGTTGTCCTAAATTAGAGCAGTGTCGATGATTGATTTGTCTGCATCCCATATTGTTATTTTGTTCCAATTTCATGTTTTTAGGTTTTGGGTCATTAATCTTCTCCCTGAACTGAAAACTTTACAATTTCTCCTCTCTCGACATGCTTGGACGTTTTAGTTCATTAAATGTGCATGCAGTATCGATAAAGCTTTGAAATTAAAAAAAAAAACCTTCAAATATTAATTAAATAAAAAAATCAAATTAACTGATTATAAAATCCAAAAAAACTATTATCCAGTTCATTTTTAATTTCAAAAACTTGAAATTGATTCAGCCAAAATTAAATCTAAAATAAAAAAAAATATTAATATTTTTATTAACCCAAAATTAATCAAACCCACAGGACCAATCAACCCTCTTTTGCATTTCTGCTGCCTAGCCAACTTTCCTAAGACACATTACCCAAATTTTGTATTGAGAAGTTGGGAAGCTTTGCTAGGAAACCGGCTAACACACATTCCCTGCTGTCATATATAGTTTTTACCATAAATTTTGCCAAACTCTACCATCTTTTCTAGGACACATTTCTCATATTTCTCCTCCAAAAAACAACACACATACACCCAGTAAAACCAAAAAACCCAGAACCCTATAAAAAGTCTCACTACTTCCATATTTAACAAATAATTTGCAATAAATCTACAAAATTATTCTCTCTAAATTACAAACATAATTTTTTAAATATGAGTTTTTGATTATACTTGCTATCACACCATGTTTTCTCCTTGCGAGATTGAATTTTTGAAAGCGTAAAGCAACTCTAATGTAACTGGAGAAAAAGTTAAAAAACCACAAGTTATGTTTGTAGACGCATGACAAGGATATGTAGATTTGAAAAGGACATGGATTTGGCTCCTGGAAAAGGAATAGAAAGGAAGAGAAATGGGTTAATTAGATTTTTGAAGAATTATAGAAAGGGACAGAAGATGGGGTTCTTTCGGAGAATGAATGAAGTTTGCAGCTGTGGGGTTTTTAATTCTTTTGTTGTTTTCAAGGGGGGTATATATATATATATATAGACCAATAAAAAAGCGACACGTAATTTTTATTATTTTATAAAAGTCAAAATTTAATTTTATATATCAGCAACTATATTAGCAACGACAAATCCATTACTGATTCTTAATATATTAATTTTTTTCAAGATTCTGATTTTTTTTTGAATCCGTTGTTAATATTAAAAAATTAATATATATTTAATCCGTTGCTAATCTATTACTAAAATTGCTGCAAATATATTCTAATGTAAGGGCGTGTTTGGTATTGCGGTTCTTTGTTGTGGTTGTGGTTTTAAAAAAGGTTGTTTTTAAAAAAGTACTTTTAGTTGAGGTTGGTTTGAAAAAAATAGGTGTTTGGTTAAAGCGTGATTGAAATTGAGGTTGAACAAAAAGTAGTTTAATGTGTCTGGTTAAAAAAATGCTTTTCAAATTGAGGTTATATTCTATATATATATATATTGATTTTTAATTTAAATATTGTAGATTTAACTCTTATTACATCAGAAATAAATAATATTGATATCAAAAATTTTTATTATTCCATTAAACTATGTGTAATGTCATCCCACCTAAATAAATCTATCAAATAAGGACTATATTTTCCATACTTGTTTGTTAAAAAAAAAGTTGTTTTTTACGCCGTCGGGATTTCCTTCTAATTTTTGAATAAAATACAATTAAATAAAAACTGAATTTTTTTAACTATGGTGCGAAAATATAATTGGAATTGCGATCAAATTCCATAAATGTTACGTCATCATGCGATATCCTTCTAATTTATGTAGTGTTATTAAATAATATTAAATACTAGTTTTTCAAGTAAAACTTAATTTTTTTTTAAAAAAATTACAATTTCATTACGTACAAAATTCATTCGACAAGAACTACAGTTTTCTAAAAATTTTTGAGCGTGCAATAAAATTAGGTAAAATATTATCATTTATAAAAATTGAGATTACAATACGAGTAAATTTAATTCACCTTAAACTAATTTAAAAAAAAACAAATTTAAAAATATTGTTCACGTTCATGTGAATAATACGAGTGAAATTACTTAATTGTACTGATTTTTTTAAAAAAAAATAGTAAAACTTTTTATATAAACAGTGCAAATAAATTAATTCACTCGCATTGATTTTTTGAAATTTTTTTTTTTAAAAAAACCTGTTCACTTTAGTGAACAACTACAATGGAGCAAGTTTTATTTTCGTGCATGATAAAGCACACAAACCACTGCCTTTTAATATTATGGTCCCACAAAACAGAAGTACAAGACAAATATGAGATGTCGATTGAAAAAATGTTTTTCCCAGACGAGAAGCAGCAAAAAATGCTGCTTCTTCTCCTAAATCAGCGGTGCCATGTGGGTCCTACCCACTAAAAGTGCTGTTATTTTAATTACCAAACGCTTATTAACGTGGTTGGGGGCAGGGGCGGAGGAGCATAGAAGACTGAAGTGGGCTGTAGCCCAGGTAGAAAAATAGATCTTAAAAAACGTAATATCCCATCTTATAAGTAATAGACTTTTTATTTATCTTTTTCCAAATCCATATATGTAAATATTCCCTCTGCATTATTCTTATTAGCCTCGTACCTTTTCAATGGGGCTTCTTAGCCTTTGGCATCCCATTAATTTCTCTTCTTACTCGTTGAATAAGTCTCTAGGATTTTCTATTCCGGAGAAAAGAACCCATTTTATACATATCCAAATTTATATGTATTTGATTGATGGAAAAACATTAAAAATTTTAATTTTTTAAAAAATAAAATTAAAAAAATTATGATTGGGAGTGTAGTTGCGGTTGCTTTTTAAAGTATTTTTTCGTGTTGAAATATATCAAAATAATGTTTTTTTTATTTTTTAAAAATTATTTTTGAAATCAACGCATCAAAACGATTTAAAACATACCAAAAAATTTAATTTTTAGTAAAAAAAATAAATTTTAGAGGAACGCGGTTTGTACCACGTTCCCAAATGCTCTTTACTCTTTAGCCCCATCTCTTAGAAGCAAATAAATACTCAATCAACTATGAGGAGTGTAGCCTAATTGGTCAGGCTCTAGGTTTACTTTCTAAAAATCATTAATTCGAATCTCATAAACCTCAAGACCACTAAAGATTTATATGGTCGTTAACTTCAGGACCCGTAGAATTAATCGGAGTACACATGAACTAACCCAAATATCTACATTAATAAAAATAAATAAATAAATATTTAATCGAAGTTCATGATATTTCACACACTTACAATATCTTTTGCCACTTGTTTAAATCCCATCGGTATGGAATATGGTTTCTTAGCTCATCCTTCGATTTATAATGTGAAAATTTCCATGTATCATTAATGAAGTAATGAAAAACAAAAGTTCTGAAAGCATAGCGTCTATTCAATGAAGGATATTGAAAAACAATTTATATTTATTTGTTCGTAGCCCAGGATGAAAAAGATTCTTGACTTCACCTTCACCCGTAACCACGTGACCAAACCGCATCTAAATACCCTTCTTTTTAGTAGTGCGTGGGCATATTGCAGAGCATTCAAAAGTCAAGGCAGGCTAAAATGTGTTCTATATCTGCTTTGTTTGCAACCCTAACCAGCATAACAATCTCCGGTCTTGACAGAGCTAGTCTGTTCTTGTATAAACAGCAAACCACCATGTTCTTGCAATTTCTGCTCCTCTATTTAGTTCTCTATGTACTCACCAAACACTTCCGCAACAAGATCCAAAACCTCCCACCAAGCCCATTCCCTGCTCTCCCCATAATAGGCCATCTCCATCTCATCAAGAAACCCCTCCACCGATCCCTATCCAAGATATCTAACAGGCACGGCCCTGTAGTACTCCTACAGCTTGGCTCCCGTCGTGTTCTTGTAGTTTCCTCCCCTTCAGCTGCAGAAGAATGTTTTACCAAGAATGATATTGTCTTTGCCAATCGTCCACACCTACTTGCAGGAAAACACTTGGGCCGCAACTACACGACCCTTTCATGGGCACCACATGGTGACCTTTGGCGAAATCTTCGTAAAATCTCCTCCCTTGAAATCCTATCCTCTAACCGTCTCCAGTTGCTTTCTAGCATACGCACGGAAGAGGTCAAGTTTTTGATTCGCCGTCTTTTCAAAAACAACGATGAGATCATAGATTTGAAATCGTCATTTTTCGAGCTCATGCTAAATGTGATGATGAGGATGATAGCTGGAAAGAGATATTACGGTGAAAACGAGGCTGAAGTGGAGGAGGGGAGGAGATTTCGAGAGATCGTGACAGAGACTTTCCAGGTCAGTGGCGCATCAGCTGTGGGAGACTTCTTACATGTGTTAGCTGTGATAGGAGGAACGGAGAAGAGGCTGATGAAGTTGCAGGAAAAGAGAGATGGGTTTCTGCAAGAGTTGGTTGATGAGCATAGGAGAAGAATGGGGAATAACAAGAGCTGTTTTTCTAATGAGAGAAATTACAAGACCATGATTGAGGTTTTGCTAACACTGCAAGAATCAGAACCTGAGTACTATAAGGATGAAACTATCAAGGACCTTATGGTGGTAAGATCTCTGTCTTCTAACAGTGACAAGCGTTAAATTTCACTTTCCAGAGACAATCTACCAAAAAAAAAAAAATACGAAGAAGAAGGTGGGCTTAATTGTCTTATAGAATGAAAAATGACGGGAAAAGTTGCTCGTTAATTTTAGTACTTTCAAGTTATTTCCTCATAAGATCTGCAAGTGAGAGTCCTAGAATTAATGATTTTTTCTTCTATTTATTTTAATTTTATTTTTTATATATTGATCAAAGTGCAAGGCGCACACAATTTAGCAGCCACCGTTCACGAGGAGTCCGAATTCATGCACTAATTCTTTAATTCGCGTGTATGCAGGTTCTCCTGTCTGCCGGGACAGATACTACAGCTGGGACAACGGAGTGGGCATTGTCACTTCTGCTGAACAATCCTCTGATTTTAAAGAAAGCACAAAATGAAATTGACAAGGTTGTTGGACACGATCGTCTAATTGATGAATCTGATGTGGCTAATCTTCCTTATCTACACTGCGTCATAAAGGAGACTATGCGAATGTACCCAGTAGGCCCATTGCTAGTGCCTCACGAGTCATCAGAGGAGTGTGTGGTAGGAGGGTTCCAGATACCACGCGGCACCATGTTGTTGGTCAACATATGGACAATACAGAATGATCCTAAAATCTGGGACGACGCAGCAAAATTTAGGCCAGAAAGGTTCGACGGTTCCGAGGGAGTTAGAGATGGGTTCAAATTGATGCCTTTCGGATCAGGAAGGAGGAGTTGTCCTGGGGAAGGTTTGGCCATGCGCATGGCTGGATTGACTCTGGGGTCATTACTTCAGTGTTTCGAATGGGACAGGGTTAGCCAGGAGATGGTGGACATGACAGGGGGGACTGGACTCACTATGCCCAAGGCTCAGCCTTTACTGGCCAGGTGCACTTCACGTCCATCGATGGCAAACCTTCTTTCTCAAATTTGAAGGAGGCTGTTGCCTGTTGAAGCACCCAACCCACTATGATATGCTGCTGAACAGAAGATATTAATTTGCCAAGTTTATTGGCTGTAAAAGGTCACGGTCTCTGGCTAGTTTGATTATCAAATATCATTTACTTTTCCAGCTTCGAATGCAAGTGATGCCTAATATTTAATACATCAGCATTAATTACCCTGGAAGACAAGGACCCTTTTTTAACTGCGATATCAGCACGTGCGATGATTTATAACTTTTTATCTCACTCATGAGTTTACTTTCTATAATTGTTAATATTTTTTTTACGTTTTAAAAAGTTTTGAAATACTCTAATGCTAATACGGTAAAAAAAAAGAGTATAATTTTAGATTTAATTGGTCAATTAGGCTGATTTTTTTTATCAGATTATTTTAACTACCTGCTTACTTTCGAGCAACTAGCTTGCCATTTGTTTTCCTTTATATGCATAAATTACGTTTGAAAATTACTATTTTAAAATCTTTTTTATTTTCTTTGTTGTTTTTGGGTTTTTTTTTATATTAGAATTGTGATAATCCCATAAAGCTTAAATCTAAACAAAATAGAAAATTAAATTCTAATAAACAAAATATTGAAGCCTAATAATAATAATAAAACCAATCAATTAAAAAAAATAACTTAAAAAAGCTATATTTAAGAAAACAAAAATATCATGAAGTAGCATGACATGTTTATGTTTAAGAAATTAATTTAATTTAATTCAAAATCAAAATTTATTTTTTAAAAAAGATAAATTTTTAAAAAATAGCAAATAAAAATACTCGAGATAACTTATGTTATTTTCATAATTAGTGAAAAAACCTATAGAAAAAAATATTGAAGGATAAAATTGAAAAATAAATACATGAGCTAAAAAAGAAAAATAATAAATTTGAATAAATCTCCTAAATTTATAACTTGTTAAATTACAAACTTGAGTTCAATTAAGAAACTTAATTATGATAAAATTATTAAAAAATATAAATTTGAAAAACTTTATCAAAGTAAACAAAATAAACAAAAAATTAAAGATAAATACTATTAGGATCCTATTTGTTTTTTTATTTTATTTTACAACCACGTTTTTGAACTCTACATTTTGTAACCTTTGTAACCTTGGTTGAAGCGAGAATCAATAAAAAGACAATAATGCAATATAAATCATAGAAGAATAGAAAAAAAAAATTGAAAAGAAAAGAAATGCAAAATTTCTTCTTTGGATGGTTTTACTAAAGAAAAAGTAATGGGTTAATTTTATTTTTTAAAGAAAATTTAGTTTTTTCCTTTGTTATTTTTGGACTTCTTATTTGTTTACCAGAATCGAAGTTTATTTTTATAACAGTGGAGTGGTAGTCTTCTCCAATAGTTATATCACCGACCTCTCTTTTATGCTTGAATTATGACTAATGGGTTTTCATCTCTTTCTTTCATTTCCACTAAAGCTTTAACGTTTTGCTATATAAAACCCAATGGGTGGATACAGATGAAACTGTTGAATTTCAGTCAACTTGGTTTCAATGGACAGTGTCAAATGTATAAATTTACATCACTGCTTGTTCAATATATATGGATACAAATACTAAACGCGCGTCAAGTAAAGAAATTGTTGAGCAAATGGTCTTCTTTCTTCCAGGTATCTTCGGAGGGGGTTATATGTTCTTGTCTTGGCAGGTGAGAGATAATGAGAGAGATGAAGGGCTAGGTTAATTGTGGTTGTCGCCGGGAGGAGAGCCGAGCCTGAAAAAGGACACACGTTTGTTTAGTATTACAAAAAGCTACCTTGAGAAATTAAAGAGAGGGTTCTGAAGTTTTACGGTAAGTACTGAAAAATATAATATAGTTTATCATTAATAACAACCTTTATATTTTATATTTAAAAATGACATTAAATTCATAGTGGTAACGACTTCTTTTTAAATTTTATAATTAGAAGATTAGAAAAAAAAAAAAAAAAAACTTCCATGTGGCACCCGAAACATTCGAGGCAGGAAAAGAAAAACTAAATTTCCTAGGAGACCCACTGTTGCATCTCTAGTCACTCTCGGCCTTAATTGCACAGTGGATTCACGTGAAGAAATTGGTTTTTTTATTTTTTACCTTGTTAATTTTTTTTCAATTTGATCATTTTGTGTCGATCTATTTCACAATTGAATTTAATATTCTGTTTATATTTTTTTCAGTGTGAACTTCTCGTGCAATAAAAAAAACCCTAACATTAGATTTGCGTATGATTGTATGAAAAATTGGCTGGATTTTCCGTTTTCAAAGAAATTTAAACCAAAGGGATGTAAGGTTGTAAAGATTGGCTGAAACTCAGAAATTTAAATTCAAAAATTGGCTGAAACTAACAATGAGGAAAAATAAAAGGTTGTAAAGAAAAAAGAAACAAATCAAATTGATGAATCCAAGAAGAAAAGAGGGAAGAAAAAAAAAAGAAAATACATTGTTGGCACATGAAAAATAACTATACAAGTGTCACCTAGGGATGACGAGGATGCAAGGACAGTTCTAGTCACACCAAACAAGACAGCCCCTGAAGGGATCATTAGACGATGCTTTTTACATAGAATTTGTCTTCAAATATTTGTTGATGACTAAAGCATCTTGAAGCTAGGAATCTCCCCCGGTTTTTTTTTTTTTTTTTTTTCTCAGCTTAATTTTGATGTACCCCATCATGGGACCCACTCGACTACACGTGACTCCATGTGACCTTATAAATGGAATGCAGAGAGTTATCTGTGCGGACACGACACAATACATCCCAGGAGAGTAGGAGTAGTGCAACCACTGTTTTATTAAAAATTATTTTTTATTATTTTTAAATTATTTTGATAAGTTTATACTCAAAATAATTTTAATAAAAAATACTTCAAAAATTAACACCTCAACATTTACGAACAACCCCAAACCCATTTATGTAATTGCACATAGATAAATACACTTATATTCTCAAGGCAGGTATTATCTCTTAAATCACATTAAAGATCGATTACCTTTATAAAATAAAAATTATTCATGATCTCAGCATTAGTTCTTAACGTTGATCAAGCAATAGCTAAGTTATCATCTTCCAATGATAATCTAGATTGACAGAAAGCCGATTTTTTTTGTCCTTGACTCCATGCAAGTTGCCAAGACTCTGGATGCATAAACAGCCATTAGTTCTGGGTAAAGGATTATGAACTTCATCTTCTCCAACCTTCTTTTTTATTCTTAGCGTACTCAAGCTCTGCAAGACACCCTAAACTGCAATTCTTCAAGCTTGCTTACGTGCTATCATTCTCTTGCTAATTTAGGTGCTGGAGTATCCTCAACTTTCCAAGAACATTTGTTCTGCAGAAACTAACTTCAGCCTACCATTCTCTACTTTTAGTGAAGGACGATCCATATCAAATACGGAATGATTTTGGAACTTCTTAGAGGGTCTGTGACTTCGATCCCGGACCCACCCATTACTCGAACAATAGCTTGGCAGATTCAGGAAACATTGCAAGGAACAATTGCAAGCAAACAAATATCGCATATGGTTGTCCAATTTGCAACTGTAATTTCTGCATGTCTAGTCTATATGTGTCCGGCTTGGCTGGCCCGCGCCTTGATCTGTTTATTGTCTGCTGACTATTTGTCTTTATCGAGCCCATTCTACACAGATTTTATCAGTCTGAAATTGGCTCATTTCTTTGTGTTGTTTCTCCAAAAAAGTGAAGTGTCACATGTCAAATTGCAACCACATCATTTAAATTTATATTTTAAAAATATTTTTGAAAAAAATTATTATTTTTTATTATGTTAGTGTTAAAAATATTTTTTTAAAAAAAAAATATTATTTTAATATATTTTTTAATAAAAAAAATTTTAAAAATTAATTTCTACCACAATCACCGACACTTCCTTATACTTATTACAGCCCTCACATTGCTTCAAGGTAAATGTAACTTCAGTAACTGAAGGCTCGTGTACAATTCACCATTATTAAACACAAGCTAATAACCTTGGAACCATTATTAGAACAACGTAGCATTGGTTGTTGCCTTCCCACCAAAAATCTTGAAACTAGCAACTGGAGGTAGTTCGGTATTTATATAAAGTTTATTATTTATTTTTAGATATTTTAAAGGTAAAAAACTTTTTTTTTAATTTTAAAAATATAGTAAAACAATCAAAATAATCTTAAAATAAAAAATACAAAAACGGACATCCAAGAATACTTTATCATTTCACATTATTTCTTTTGATATTAAAATGAGCTAAAGGAAAATTTATTATTTTTATAAATATAAAATATAATAAAAAAAACAAAAAATAGAATAGCTAGCATGAGTGAGGTGCTCGCGCCTTTCTAGCAGTGAGTACAACACCTCTTGTAAGTCAAAAAACAGCTTTCACCGTGTCATTAGATGCGATGATGCATCTTATTTCTTATAAGATGACATATGTGGTTGTTTGTGGTATAGTTTCGTTGCTAACAACTTTTTTTTCTTTCCCCCTACTTTTCTCTCTCCTCCCTTCAAAAACCATGTTGCCCCTGCAAAATTTCAGGGTTGTCTCCTAATGTTTTAAGATTTCAAAGCCAATCATTATTTTTTTATTAAAATTTGATTTATTTTTAATTACATCTTTTAATCCTAAATTATGATATATTATTTTTTCAATGTGATCTTTTTGATTTTTTTTTTTTTGTTTTTTTTGTTAAATTGATTTGTTTTTAATTTAACCCTTCAATCAAAATTTTATTTTTATTTTTTATTTCAATTTCGATCCTTATTTTTTTTACTCTTTTTTTTTCTTTTGGGTCCCTTTATCAATTTTATTTTCTTTTCAATTTCACCCTTCCATAAAAAGTAGAATTACTTTTTATTTCTATTTTGATTCTCATTCTTTTAATTGCTATTTTTTGGATCCTTTTGTATAATTGAATTTTTTTTCAATTTTATCCTTCAATATTTGATTGGTTGAGAATTAAGCTTTTTATTTTTTCTAAATGGGGTATTTTTGATTTAGTAACCCGAGTCATGAGTTTGAAAAGTTAATGCGAGTTAACATTTTTTTTTTGTTTTTTTATGTATCTTCTTTACAGCTTTCATCACTCAACAATGTTTTTTTTAATTAAAAAAATGAGCTTTGAGATTTTTTTTATTTTTTTTCTATTGGATTATTTTGATTGAATGGCCTGAGTTACAGATTTGACGAGTTAGCTTGGATTGATGTGATCCTTATTACTCGGGTTACAAGTTTGTTACTCTAACCCAAGTTAAATCAGATCATTTTTTTTTGTTCTTTTTTACTCAATCTCATTCTTCTGTATTTAATCAAATGAAAATAAAGCTACAACAATATCAATTTTTATTCAGAAAGCACTACTTGTGATTTACAAAGCGTCTAGGCAATAGATTTGTTTTTCTATTTTAAGATTGTTTATTTTTTTTATCGTATTATTAAATAAGTTTTAGATAGATGATATTATAAAGGCCAAAGAGATCTATTATCAAGTCAAGTTTGATATATTAATTTAAATTAATTTGAGTTGATTGAAGATATCATCACCTTCATATTTGAAAAATAAAACTTTACTTTATACGTTAAATGATTAAAGGATTGAGTTTATAATCAAAATTTTTCTTGAAAATAAAAAAAATACTTTGACAATGTATACATTTTTCATGTTTTAAAAAACAATTGTCCGACCCGCATCCAACGCGGAACAATCAATAACCTAGTTAAATGCTATTTCTCCTCCTACTTCTGTTTTATATGCAAAGAAGGCTGAAGTGCGATGCACGAATAAAGGCCCTGAAGACCTGAACTATTGAGAGTTTCTGAATTACAGAAAATATTGGAAACTCTCTTCATGGAAATCTCATTCTACTCCTGCTTCATGCTTTTCTTGATGTTCTGTTTCCTCTCAAAACACCTATGCAAAATCAACAAGAACCTTCCACCGAGTCCAGGCCTCTCCCTACCAATAATTGGTCATCTCTATCTCATCAAGAAACCCCTCCATCAAACTCTTGCCAATCTTTCCAACAAATATGGTCCAATTCTATCCATTCAATTTGGCTCTCGTCCTGTCATCCTCGTATCATCCCCTTCAGTTGCAGAGGAGTGCTTATCTAAAAATGACATAATTTTTGCAAATCGACCTCGGCTGCTTGCTGGAAAACATCTTGGATATAACTATACCACGCTTACTTGGGCCTCATATGGAAACCACTGGCGCAACTTAAGGCGCATAGCTGCTCTTGAAATCTTATCAACCAATCGCCTGAAGATGTTCTATCATATACGTGCTGATGAGGCCAGGTTATTGGTTCATAAGCTTTTTAAAGGTTGCAGGGGTGGTGAGTTCATGTCAATTGATGCCAAGTCAACTTTTTTCGATCTGATGCTTAATGTCATTACGCGGATGATTGCCAGAAAGCGATATTATGGAGAGGATCTAGCAGAATTGGGCGAAGCAAGGCAGTTTAAAGAAATTGTGAGAGAGACCTTTGAATTAAGTGGAGCTACGAATATTGGAGATTTTGTGCCTGCATTGAAATGGATTGGATTGAATAATGTTGAGAAAAGGTTGGCTATATTGCATAGAAAGAGGGATGAATTCGTTCAAGACTTGATTCTAGAGCATAGAAAAGTTAAGAGCGAGTCTGCTTCAGATCAAGGGAGCAGTAAAACCATGATCGATGTCTTGTTAACCTTGCAAGAAACTGAACCTGAGTATTATACCGATGAAATAATCAGAGGCCTAATGACAGTAAGCTCTCCAAATCCCTAAGAAAATCACAATCTTGAATTATCTCTTCTGGTTTGAATATTTTATTTAACTCCCTCAATAACATAGATTGAGTGGACTTTTTGTGCTAGTGCCGTAATTGACCATTTAAATAAAACTGGTGGCTATGCCTTTTTCTTATCGGATATTACAATTGAAACTTGCACAAGAGTTTTGATTCACAGATATTTCAAATCGTGACTACCAATTCATATTTCCCAATTAAACAAGCAAATTAATTAGAGATAACTAGTCTTTGAGTTTTTCCCGGAAAACGAGTGTTCGTTGCTTCATACATTTAAAGACGAATCGGTTGCCGTGGATATGCAAGTAAAATTCTCTCGTGATGTGACGTGCCTGGCAGGCTAGCCCTTTAAGCTTGTCAATTGATGTAGCACTCAAAAGTTAACGAGGTCCATTCATCTTCGTTTTGCTTAATATTCTAACACAGGTAATCTTATCTGCGGGGGCGGACACCTCAGCTGGGACCATGGAGTGGGCATGGTCACTCTTGCTGAACAATCCACAGGCCTTGATGAAGGCCCAGATCGAAATTGATACCATTATTGGTCCCAGCAAGCTCATTGAAGAATCAGACCTTCTCAAGCTTCCCTATCTCCAAGGCATAATCGACGAGACTCTCCGAATGTACCCTGCCGCCCCACTGCTCCCCGCCCCACGAGTCATCAGAGGAGTGCACTGTTGGAGGTTTTCGAGTCCCACGAGGCACCATGCTCTTAGTGAATATGCGGTCTGTACACAATGATCCCAACTTATGGGAGGAGCCCACAAAGTTTAAGCCAGAAAGGTTTCATGGCCCAGAGGGAAAAAGAGATGGGTTCATATATTTACCGTTCGGGGCTGGGAGGAGAGGCTGTCCAGGGGAGGGCTTAGCTACAAGGATAGTTGGGCTGGCTTTAGGATCTCTTATTCAGTGTTTCGAGTGGGGAGAGAGTCGGTGGGGGAACTTGTGGACATGAGTGAAGGAACTGGGCTCACAATGCCTAAGGCCCAACCTTTGTGGGCTAAATGTAGACCACGCCCTGCAATGGTGAATCTACTTTCTCAAACCTGACGACACTTCGTTATTTTGGTTTCTCACGCTTGCAGTTTTCGGCATGGCCTTGGGGTCGCTGCTTCAATGCTTTGAACGGGAGACGAGAGGACAGGCAAAGCAAATGGTGGACATCAAAGAGGGAGCTGGTTTACTGTGCCCAGGGCTCCACGATGAACCTTCCTTTTCAAATTGGAATTTTCTTTTTTGGTTTTTTTGCGAGGGAAAAATAAAAATATATAGCTCACGTACGCACGCTGATATCTGAAAACTTAAGAAGACTCTCTTTAATTTTAAGCATCCCCTGTGGTGAAATATGTTATATATTAGTATAAAGGATCCGGCATAACTAACAATTTTATTTTATAAGTCACATTTAAAATATAAAAATTAAATATAATTAAAAAATATAAGACTTTATCGTTAAATAACATTATGGTAACCTATTCGTCATGGACAGTCGTTTCAAACGATAAAATGGTTTGGAAACCAAAATAAATAAATAAAAGTTAGTCGCCACCACTGATATTTAGTCGTGATTTTGATTTTAAAAACCGTTTATTGATCCTATTGAAAAAACTTTATAGTTCTGTCGTAACGTTATGAAATGAGAAGGAGCAACATGATGTTGACAGAAAAAGAGTTTCTCAATTTCTTTAAAGTATTTTTTATTTAAAAATATATTAAAATAATATTTTTTATTTTTTAAAATTTATTTTTACCAGCAATACATTAAAAAAATAAAAATAAAATTAAAGATTCTTAAAAACAATATTTAACCGTAAAACAAAGATACGGGATTAGATGGTTGGTCCAGATCTGTTAAGGAAGACGACTTTGCGGGACGAGGTGGTGGGTTAAGATCGATTATTGATAATTAATGAATGGTAGAAACATTCTTTCGGAACCTATCTTTTTCATTAAGGAAATATCTCCTTCCTTTTGCTTCCGTGGGCATCTTGCAGAGCATTCAAAAGTCAAGGCAGGCTAAAATGTGTTCTATATCTGCTTTGTTTGCAACCCTAACCAGCATAACAATCTCCGGTCTTGACAGAGCTAGTCTGTTCTTGTATAAACAGTAAACCACCATGTTCTTGCAATTTCTGCTCCTCTATTTAGTTCTCTATGTACTTACCAAACACTTCCGCAACAAGATCCAAAACCTCCCACCAAGCCCATTCCCTGCTCTCCCCATAATAGGCCATCTCCATCTCATCAAGAAACCCCTCCACCGATCCCTATCCAAGATATCAAACAGGCACGGCCCTGTAGTACTCCTACAGCTTGGCTCCCGTCGTGTTCTTGTAGTTTCCTCCCCTTCAGCTGCAGAAGAATGTTTTACCAAGAATGATATTGTCTTTGCCAATCGTCCACACCTACTTGCAGGAAAACACTTGGGCCGCAACTACACGACACTTTCATGGGCACCACATGGTGAACTTTGGCGAAATCTTCGTAAAATCTCCTCCCTTGAAATCCTATCCTCTAACCGTCTCCAGTTGCTTTCTAGCATACGCACGGAAGAGGTCAAGTTTTTGATTCGCCGTCTTTTCAAAAACAACGACGAGATCATAGATTTGAAATCGTCATTTTTCGAGCTCATGCTAAATGTGATGATGAGGATGACAGCTGGAAAGAGATATTACGGTGAAAACGAGGCTGAAGTGGAGGAGGGGAGGAGATTTCGAGAGATCGTGACAGAGACTTTCCAGGTCAGTGGCGCATCAGCTGTGGGAGACTTCTTACATGTGTTAGCTGTGATAGGAGGAACGGAGAAGAGGCTGATGAAGTTGCAGGAAAAGAGAGATGGGTTTCTGCAAGAGTTGGTTGATGAGCATAGGAGAAGAATGGGGAATAACAAGAGCTGTTTTTCTAATGAGAGAAATTACAAGACCATGATTGAGGTTTTGCTAACACTGCAAGAATCAGAACCTGAGTACTATAAGGATGAAACTATCAAGGACCTTATGGTGGTAAGATCTCTGTCTTCTAACAGTGAGAACTGGGTGGCGTTAAATTTCACTTTCCAGAGACAATCTACCAAAAAAAAAAAAAAAAAGGAGGAGGAGGTGGGCTTGTCGTATAGAATGAAAAATGACGGGAAAAGTTTCTCGTTAATTTTAGTACTTTCAAGTTATTTCCTCATTTATCTGCAAGTGAGAGTCCTAGAATTAATGATTTTTTCTTCTATTTATTTTAATTTTAATTTTTATATATTGATCAAAGTGCAAGGCGCACATAATTTAGCAGCCACTGTTCATGAGAAGACCGAATTCATGCACTAATTTTTTAATTCACGTATATGCTGCAGGTTCTACTGTCTGCCGGGACAGATACTACAGCTGGGACAACGGAGTGGGCATTGTCACTTCTGCTGAACAATCCTCTAATTTTAAGGAAAGCACAAAATGAAATTGACAAGGTTGTTGGACACGATCGTCTGATTGATGAATCTGATGTGGCTAAGCTTCCTTATCTACACTGCGTCATAAAGGAAACTATGCGAATGTACCCAATAGGCCCATTGCTAGTGCCTCACAGGTCATCAGAGGAGTGTGTGGTAGGAGGGTTCCAGATACCAAGCGGCACCATGTTGTTGGTTAACATGTGGGCAATACAGAATGATCCTACAATCTGGGACGACGCAGCAGAATTTAAGCCAGAAAGGTTCGAAGGTTCCGTGGGAGTTAGAGATGGGTTCAAATTGATGCCTTTCGGGTCAGGAAGGAGGAGATGTCCTGGGGAAGGTTTGGCCATACGCATGGTTGGATTGACTCTGGGGTCATTACTTCAGTGTTTCGAATGGGACAGGGTTAGCCAGGAAATGGTGGACATGACAGGGGGACTGGACTCACTATGCCCAAGGCTCAGCCTTTACTGGCCAGGTGCACTTCCCGTCCATCGATGGCAAACCTTCTTTCTCAAATTTGAAGGAGGCTGTATGCTGCTTGCTGAACAGAAGATATTAATTTGCCAAGTTTATTAGTTGTAAAAGGTCACAGTCTCTGGCCTAATATCATTTACTTTTCCTTCCATTGCAAAGTAACCGAGCTAGCCTCATATATCTTTAATACATCAGCATTATTTAATATCATTGTTTAGCTGCGATATCAGTACCTGCGATGATTTCTAACTTTATTTCACTCATGAGTTTAATTTCTTTAATTGTAAAGATTTTTTTAGGTCTTAAAAAGTTTGAAATACTCTAACGCTAATACCATAAAAACAAGTGTAATTTTATATTTAATTTTTGAATTAGGCTGAAATTTTATCAATTATTCTAATTACTTATTTATTTTGGGGCAACTAGCATGCCATTTGTTTTCCTTTACATGTATAAATTAGGTCTGAAGCTACTATTTCAAAATCATTTTTATTTTTCTTGATGTTTTTGGATTTTTTTCTTATTTATATTAAAACTTTTAATTTAATTAATATTGTACTAATTAGAATGCTTTCCTTATATTTAAATAGCCTTGGAGGGTACTTCTTAGAAAGTTTTTAATGAAAAAAACTTCTATGAATAAATCATAGTTCTCTTTGTAATTTTCTTTATAAATAAGGGTTGTTATCTTAACTTGAGTACTTTAGTTTTCTTCTCTACAATTTAGAACTATAAAGATTTAAAGACTAAAAAAACCCTATCAATGATATATGTTGCATCAATTGATATAGGGGTGGTTATTTTCGGTTTTCATTAAAAAAAATAACAAAACCGATTTTAAAAAAACAAAACGAAACCGAAACCACTTCAAACCGATCGGTTTTGGTTTGGCTCGGTTTTTTCCGGTTTGACTCAGTTTTTTTCCGGTTTTTTTTCGGTTTGGGTTCAGTTCGGTTTTTTCAGTTTCAGGTTTATAAAATCGAACCGGTCAGTTTTTTCAAAATTTTAATCAATTCTTTTTCACAGTTTAGTTTTTTCGGTTATTTTTTTTTGTTTTTCATTTTTTTTCTCACCCTTAAATTAATATCGTTGCTGGTTGGCCTGTTTGACAAACGAAGATGGTAGCAACATCCCATTTCACAAAGCAAGAGTGGAGGTCAATTAGCTAGGGTATTGAGAGGGCTCAAGAAATAGTGCAAATAATCTCCTCACAATCTCTAGATCAAGTGGATCTTTTATTATTCGAAATTGCAAAACACTTAAACCATATAACAGTATAAGAAGAGGTTCAAATAAGAATCATGACGAGGAGATGAATGTGCTCGAAGACTTACATCAAAGCAAACTAAATCCTAAATCTATTCTTGATTTCTGAATTAGGCTGAAATTTTATTAGATTATTTTAACTACTTATTTATTTTCAAGTAACCAGCTTGCTATCTGTTTTCCTTTACAAGCATAAATTAAGTCTGAATGTTATTATTTCAAAATCTTTTTTTATTTTCCTTGTTGTTATTTATTTATTTATTTATATTAGAACTGTGATAATCTCATGAAACCTAAATAGAAAATTAAATTATAATAAACAAAATATTGAAGCCTAATAATAATAATAATAACCAATCAATTAAAAAAAATAACCCCAAAAAGCTATATTTAAGAAAACAAAAACATCATGGAGTAGCATGACATGTTTATATTTAAGAAATCAATTTAATTAATTTAATTCAAAACTAAAATTTATTTTTTAAAAAATATAAATTTAAAAAAAATGACAAATAAAAATACTCGAGAGAATCTATGTTATTTTCAGAATTAGTGAAAATCCTATAGAAAAAATATTTAATTATAAAATTAAAAAACTTACATGAGCTAAAAAAAAAATGAACTCAAACAAATCCTAATGGATAGGGTTTTCTAATTTGGTTTCTAATTTGTTTTTTTTTTTTGTTTATTCGATGCTATGTTTTGAAAGGAAAGGGTTGTTTAGATATTATTTCAAATATAATAGTAGATTTATAAATAAATACATATGTTTTATTGATTTTTTCTAGCACCAATTACTAAGGATATAAAGTGTTATTTGTCTTTAGATTTCATGTTGCAAAGTGTAATATTTGAAAACTTCGTTGCAAAGTAAAAAAAAATCAAATTATAGGATGCATAGAGTAATTTAATCAAAAATCAATTTTAAAATGATCTAAAATAAAAAACATATATCAATAAAAAAATAGGAACTAAATCTGACAAATTAAAAACTAATGGGGAATGAAATTAAAAACAAAATTTAATATTTAAAATAATTCAAATAAAAAAAAATCGATTGAAAAATAAAAACCAAATCACAAAAAAAAATAAATTGAAGGGTTATAAAAATTTGAAAGGTCAAACACGGGAATGAAGAAGAAAATGAGAGAGACAGAGAGATCTAGTTCCAAACCAAAAAAAATGACACTAGACATACCACTAGGGAGGTACATAGGCCTTGCTACGACGAATAAAAAAACTCCAAAGTAGGTTAATTTTTGTCGTCATAAGCTAATGTAAAATATCGCTTAAACACGACGAAGTGGTTTATTTATTAGCACATTTAATACATGTGTCAATAACTTTTTATTTTTTATTTGTTTATATTTATAAACACCAAATTTTCATCTAAAACCATATAATAATCACAAAAATAAAAACCAAAATAAAAACATGATCAAGCTCCGGGAGACAATGTAAAAAAATCTTGATATTAAAGACAAAAAATCATTTTATTGTTTCATGAAAAGTGAAATATAAAAAAAACTTTGGATTGAATTTAAATTACCTTTTATTTTAAAAATAATTTCGTAAGAATATTGAAAAAAATATAAAAAGACTAAGCTAGCCATGCAGTTTTAAAATTACCAATGAAATTTGTGAAAAGTTGTAATTACCATTGGGAGAATAATAATTTCACTTTTGTTAGATGCCCACTTCATTGCAATTATTCCTATTAGACTCTGATGATTTGGAAACTATCGAAGAGATGCTGTTTCTTATCTAGCTGAGAATAAAAGATGATGTGACATTTGTGCTATACATGTTCTTTATTACTGGTCTTTTTTGAGCCACGACAATCTTCTTGCTATTTTCTTTTCGGTTTTGTTGCTGATTCCTCCTTCAGAACATGCGCAGGGCAAAAAAAGCTAGGCCGATATGAATTGATGGCTACTCAATTTATTTGGTCTTATGACCATTGTCTGCTTGATATACACGGCCGTGTTTCAAAATTTACAGATTAATCCATGACCTTTTTTTCCACGTCTGAAAGTACTGCTTTCGGTAATTTATGGCCGTCTCTTAGTGTAGGTGGCCTTTGTATGTCGACACATTTCAACTCAAATTCAAATCTAGACAAAGGTCGAGCTAGCATGATTGCTTCGTTGGCAGACTTTATCAAAGGTAAATACTTTAACAAGCTTCAACTGCGTTTCTTTTATAATCCACAGATAGCTTCATCAAGGCACAGGGGTTAACGTAATACTCCTTCGAACGACAAGGAGATTCGCCATTGGCAAATTGATCATGGCGACACTATTTCTCTATTTTCCTGTTTTTTTAGCCTTGTATATGATCACAAGACACCTCCTAGACAAGATCCAAAACCTCCCGCCTAGTCCATTCCTTTCACTCCCGATCATTGGCCATCTCTACCTGTTTAAGAAGCCAATTTACAGGACCCTGTCCAATATATCCAATCGATATGGCCAGCTCGTTGTCTTGCTACGACTCGGATCCCGTCGAGTCCTTGTTGTCTCATCCCCCTCAATAGCTGAAGAATGCTTTACCAAAAACGACGTTGTCTTTGCTAACCGCCCTCGTCTACTTATTGGAAAACACCTTGGTTACAACTGTACAAACCTGTTTCGGGCATCCTACGGTGACCACTGGCGAAACCTTAGAAAGATCGTGTCTATTGAAGTCTTATCTGCATATCGCCTCCAGATGCACTCTGCCACACACCTAGAGGAGGTAAAATGGATGATCGGCTGGCTCTTTCGTAATCAGAACCAGGTGGTGGATATGAAGAAAGCATTCCTCGAACTGACTCTGAACATCATCATGCGGATGATAGCTGGAAAGAGGTATTACGGAGACGATGTTTCTGATATGGAACAAGCACAAAGGTTTCGTGCGATTCATGCTGAGATGTATACGCTAATTGGCCAAACCATAATCGGAGACTACGTACCATGGATTAAATCAAAGAAGATGGAGAAGAGATTGATAGAGTGCCGAGTGAAGAGGGACAGTTTCATGCAGTGCTTGATCGAAGAACAAAGGAGAGTAATTTTGGAGAGTGATTGTTGTGGTGAAAGGAAAAGGACTATGATTCAGGTTCTGCTTTCATTGCAAGAAACCGAACCTGAGTATTACACGGATGATATTATCAAAGGGCTTATGCTGGTAAGATCTGTGATCATAACAGTCTCATCAACAGGGTAATTAGACAATAATTCAAAATCCGCCCGTACTCTATATTGGGAATCGTCAAACTTAAAATGACTGCGATCTGATGAAAAAATTATCTTCTTTTATTAGTCATTTTGTAATGGGAATCATTGAAATTAAGATGACAGTGGAATGTGATCGAGAAACATAATAAAGCGACAACGCTGTGCAGCTTTTTTAACCATGGTGGATGAAATCTGCTGGACTTGTAGTGTTGTATTACTAAAATATTCAAGTAACTGCAATACACAGGTCATAATAATTTCACAGCCATTATGGATTTGGTAGATCACTTGATGGTAATTCGGTTTGCGTCGCTTTTGTCGACTCTCTAACTACTACTGATCATCACAATATCTTGTTTCCGAGTGTAGGTGCTCCTATTTGCAGGAACAGACACTTCATCTAGTATAATGGAATGGGCACTTTCACTCCTGCTCAACCATTCGGAAGTCCTCCTGAAGGCTCAAAAAGAAATCGACGAGTATATCGGACCTGATCGTCTAATTGATGAAGCCGATCTTGCCCAACTTCCTTACCTCCGAAGCATCATAAATGAAACACTAAGGATGTACCCACCAGCTCCACTGCTAGTACCTCATGAATCATCAGAGGAATGCCTGGTTGGAGGGTTCCGCATTCCACGTGGCACTATGCTATTTGTGAACATGTGGGCCATACAAAATGACCCTAAAATCTGGTTGGACCCAAGGAAATTCAGGCCTGAGAGATTTAATGGCCTGGAGGGGGCTAGAGATGGTTTTAGGCTGATGCCTTTTGGGTATGGCAGGAGGAGCTGTCCTGGAGAAGGCTTGGCCTTGAGAATGGTGGGGTTGGCATTGGGCTCGCTGATTCAGTGTTTTGAGTGGCAGAAAATGGGTGATAAATCGGTGGATATGACCGAGAGGCCTGGTTTCACCATGGCAAAGGCCCAGCCATTGAAAGCCATATGTCGGCCACGCCCAAGCATGCTCAAACTTTTTTCCCAGTAAGCATTCATGGTATTTAAGAGTATTTAGGGTATTTAAAAGTATGATAACTTTGCGTGTTTTAATTTTTCAAGTATATTTTATTTTAAAAAATATTAAATTAGTATCTTTTAATATTTTTTATATGTTAACGTGAAAATTAAAAAATAATTATTTTAATATATTTTTAAATAAAAAAACTTTAAAAAAACAATACCAACTATATACATTGACTCCTATTTGACACGAAGACAGCGGTCTAGCCACATGTGTTGCTTTGTGAATGGAAAATAAATTGCCTGTTAAATCGTAGATCCGGACATGCATGGCCCACGTTATTAAATATAAAATGTACGAGGCTTGTGGCCCAGCGATTTTGGCAAGATTTCCTCGCCTTATTTCTTCAATTTTAGCTTTAGCGTACACGTTTGTTATTTTTATAATATTTTATTTATTTATTAGACTTACAGATGTTTATTGGATCTGAAAATTAGTTATGATATATATAAATTTACTCGAACACTCCAAGTTAAAAAAAAAAAGATAAAATGCTTTATTAATGATGGGAAGCAGCAACAATACATGCACATGCATCATAGGGACAGGAGGATGATAAAACAAAGTGGCTGCCTTTGCTTTTAGTCCTCGATCGCACGAGTAATTTTATCGTACACCATGTCTCTTTTCTCTAAGCCTGTTTCTTACCCATTCTGGATGTATATAGCAAGCAATGTGGACAAGAAATTGGAGGATTGTGATTTGCAGTACGATCAAACATTATGTGATGTTTTGTCAATGAAATTAGGCCTTCTCTTGTCTTTGTCGCCTTCTGGTTGGGTCTTGGTAAAGATATGCAATGTCACGCAAGTGCATCAGAAGACTCTTTTGGCATCCTTAGCGTATACCTAGATTTGGCGTGGCTAATAAAAAACATTCCAAAGGGGAAGTTGATTTTACTGTGGAGATAGACTCTCTTTACTATTCATTAAATTCATTAAAATAATGAAGTGATGTTTATTATCTTAATTAAAAAAAAAATTAATTGTCTTTTAATTGGGGATATTTTGATATTCTTACGTGATGTAATAGTTATTATTGATTTGTTTAAAAATAATTTTCTCTACTCAACATTTTAATAAAAAATAAAATAATAAAAAAACTCCAAGAGTAAAAACAATTAATAATTTTTTTCGTTATGAGTGGCTCGTATCTTTCAAATATAATTGGTTTATCATCGAAGATTCTTTCTTCCTTTTTTATTTCTCTTTTCTATTTTGATAAATACAACATGGTCTTCATTGTTATTGATATTTCAGATTCAATCTTTTTAGTTTTAATATTTGTATTTTTTTGTCATTTTTCATTTTTGATAAAGCTTTATTTGTTTTTAATTGAAACATTGCTTTTTAATATATATATTCAATTTAGTCCTTCTACTTTTAATTTTTAATTTTTTCCCTTTGCCTTCTTGTCAAAATTTTTATGGTTTTTGATGATGATGATGATAATAATTGTGACAAAGAACAACAACACTACTGATAATACTACTTATAATGATAATAATGGTAATAACAATAGTAATAATAATAATTTATTATGATGATGATAGTGATGATAATGATAATTTTTTTTGATAATAATAGTAATGATAGTGATAATTGTGATAATAATGGTAATAATAATAAAAATGATACAAGTGGTGGTGGTGGTGATAGTAGTGATAATAGTAGTAATAGTAATATTTGTTATAATAATAATAATAATAATTGTAATTGTAATGGTAATGGTAATAATAACAAAAATTATGGTTATAATAATAATAACAATAATAATATAGGGAAGAAGAAGAAGAAGAATTAATAATGATAATAAAAATATTAATAGTAGTAGTAGCAATAATAACAATAATAATGACAATAATAATAGTAACAATAACAATAATAGTGATGATGATAGTGATAATAGTTGTGAAAATAATAATATTACTACTGCTACTACTAAATAATAATAGCAATGGTAGTGTTAGTAATAGCAATGGTAGTGTTAGTAATAACAATAGTAGTTTTAATAACAATAGTAATAGTAACCATAATAATAATAGTAGTAATGATGATTTTGATCTCTGTTATTTGAATTGCTGTTTTTTAAAATTAAATGATCGAAACTCTTTTTTTTCTTTAAATTTTTCTTTTAATATTTAATTTATTAAGAATTGAATTTTATAAATTTTTCTAAATTGGTTGTTTCGGATTTAATAACCCAGGTCACATGTTAAAAAAGCTAACACATTTTGTTTTAAAGATTTTATAATTTTTTTTATTTTTTTATTGAATTATTCTAGTTATATAATATGAACGTTGAGTTTGACGGAATATCTCTTGTTGACTTAACTCTAATTAGCATAGCATTGTTACATATTTTTTATATTTTTTTAATCTAATTTTAATATCTAAGTATTATTTTTTATATAAAAAATCGCTGTAACTTGGTTTCAATGGACAGTGTCAAATGTATAAATTTACATCACTGCTTGTTCAATATATATGGATACAAATACTAAACGCGCGTCAAGTAAAGAAATTGCTGAGCAAATGGTCTTCTTTCTTCCAGGTATCTTCTCGGAGGGGGTTATATGTTCTTGTCTTGGCAGGTGAGAGATAATGAGAGAGATGAAGGGCTAGGTTAATTGTGGTTGTCGCCGGGAGGAGAGCCGAGCCTGAAAAAAGACTATTTCTATAACTTGGTTTCAATGGACAGTGTCAAATGTATAAATTTACATCACTGCTTGTTCAATATATATGGATACAAATACTAAACGCGCGTCAAGTAAAGAAATTGTTGAGCAAATGGTCTTCTTTCTTCCAGGTATCTTCGGAGGGGGTTATATGTTCTTGTCTTGGCAGGTGAGAGATAATGAGAGAGATGAAGGGCTAGGTTAATTGTGGTTGTCGCCGGGAGGAGAGCCGAGCCTAAAAAAGGACACACGTTTGTTTAGTATTACAAAAAGCTACCTTGAGAAATTAAAGAGAGGGTTCTGAAGTTTTACGGTAAGTACTGAAAAATATAATATAGTTTATCATTAATAACAACCTTTATATTTTATATTTAAAAATGACATTAAATTCATAGTGGTAACGACTTCTTTTTAAATTTTATAATTAGAAGATTAGAAAACAAAAAAAAAAAACTTCCATGTGGCACCCGAAACATTCGAGGCAGGAAAAGAAAAACTAAATTTCCTAGGAGACCCACTGTTGCATCTCTAGTCACTCTCGGCCTTAATTGCACAGTGGATTCACGTGAAGAAATTGGTTTTTTTATTTTTTACCTTGTTTATTTTTTTTCAATTTGATCATTTTGTGTCGATCTATTTCACAATTGAATTTAATATTCTGTTTATATTTTTTTCAGTGTGAACTTCTCGTGCAATAAAAAAAACCCTAACATTAGATTTGCGTATGATTGTATGAAAAATTGGCTGGATTTTCCGTTTTCAAAGAAATTTAAACCAAAGGGATGTAAGGTTGTAAAGATTGGCTGAAACTCAGAAATTTAAATTCAAAAATTGGCTGAAACTAACAATGAGGAAAAATAAAAGGTTGTAAAGAAAAAAGAAACAAATCAAATTGATGAATCCAAGAAGAAAAGAGGGAAGAAAAAAAAAGAAAATACATTGTTGGCACATGAAAAATAACTATACAAGTGTCACCTAGGGATGACGAGGATGCAAGGACAGTTCTAGTCACACCAAACAAGACAGCCCCTGAAGGGATCATTAGACGATGCTTTTTTACATAGAATTTGTCTTCAAATATTTGTTGATGACTAAAGCATCTTGAAGCTAGGAATCTCCCCGGTTTTTTTTTTTTTTTTGTTTTTTCTCAGCTTAATTTTGATGTACCCCATCATGGGACCCACTCGACTACACGTGACTCCATGTGACCTTATAAATGGAATGCAGAGAGTTATCTGTGCGGACACGACACAATACATCCCAGGAGAGTAGGAGTAGTGCAACCACTGTTTTATTAAAAATTATTTTTTATTATTTTTAAATTATTTTGATAAGTTTATACTCAAAATAATTTTAATAAAAAATACTTCAAAAATTAACACCTCAACATTTACGAACAACCCCAAACCCATTTATGTAATTGCACATAGATAAATACACTTATATTCTCAAGGCAGGTATTATCTCTTAAATCACATTAAAGATCGATTACCTTTATAAAATAAAAATTATTCATGATCTCAGCATTAGTTCTTAACGTTGATCAAGCAATAGCTAAGTTATCATCTTCCAATGATAATCTAGATTGACAGAAAGCCGATTTTTTTTTGTCCTTGACTCCATGCAAGTTGCCAAGACTCTGGATGCATAAACAGCCATTAGTTCTGGGTAAAGGATTATGAACTTCATCTTCTCCAACCTTCTTTTTTATTCTTAGCGTACTCAAGCTCTGCAAGACACCCTAAACGGCAATTCTTCAAGCTTGCTTACGTGCTATCATTCTCTTGCTAATTTAGGTGCTGGAGTATCCTCAACTTTCCAAGAACATTTGTTCTGCAGAAACTAACTTCAGCCTACCATTCTCTACTTTTAGTGAAGGACGATCCATATCAAATACGGAATGATTTTGGAACTTCTTAGAGGGTCTGTGACTTCGATCCCGGACCCACCCATTACTCGAACAATAGCTTGGCAGATTCAGGAAACATTGCAAGGAACAATTGCAAGCAAACAAATATCGCATATAGTTGTCCAATTTGCAACTGTAATTTCTGCATGTCTAGTCTATATGTGTCCGGCTTGGCTGGCCCGCGCCTTGATCTGTTTATTGTCTGCTGACTATTTGTCTTTATCGAGCCCATTCTACACAGATTTTATCAGTCTGAAATTGGCTCATTTCTTTGTGTTGTTTCTCCAAAAAAGTGAAGTGTCACATGTCAAATTGCAACCAGCATCATTTAAATTTATATTTTAAAAATATTTTTGAAAAAAATTATTATTTTTTATTATGTTAGTGTTAAAAATAATTTTTTAAAAATAAAAAAAATATTATTTTAATATATTTTTTAATAAAAAATATTTTAAAAATTAATTTCTACCACAATCACCGACACTTCCTTAAACTTATTACAGCCCTCACATTGCTTCAAGGTAAATGTAACTTCAGTAACTGAAGGCTCGTGTACAATTCACCATTATTAAACACAAGCTAATAATCCTTGGAACCATTATTAGAACAACGTAGCAATGGTTGTTGCCTTCCCACCAAAAATCTTGAAACTAGCAACTGGAGGTAGTTCGGTATTTATATAAAGTTTATTAGTTATTTTTAGATATTTTAGAGGTAAAAAACTTTTTTTTTATTTTAAAAATATAGTAAAACTATCAAAATAATCTTAAAATAAAAAAAACAAAAACTGACATCCAAGAATACTTTATCATTTCACATTATTTCTTTTGATATTAAAATGAGCTAAAGGAAAATTTATTATTTTTATAAATATAAAATATAATAAAAAAAACAAAAAATAGCTAGCACCAGTGAGGTGCTCGCGCCTTTCAGGCGGTGAGTACAGCACCTCTTGTAAGTCAAAAAATAGCTTTCACCGTGTCATTAGATGCGATGATGCATCTTGTTTCTTATAAAATGACATGTGTGGTTGTTTGTGGTATAGTTCGTCGCTAACAATTTTTTTTCCCCCCTACTTTTCTCTCTCCTCCCTTCAAAAACCATGTTGCCCATGCAAAATTTCAGGGTTGTCTCCTAATGTTTTAAGATTTCAAAGCCAATCATTATTTTTTTAATTAAAATTTGATTTATTTTTAATTACATCTTTTAATCTTAAATTATGATATATTATTTTTTTCAATGTGATCTTCATTTGTTTGATTGTTTTTTTTTGTTATTTTGTTAAATTGATTTTTTTTTAATTTAACCTTTCAATCAAAATTTTATTTTTATTTTTTATTTCAATTTCGATCCTCATTCTTTTTTACTCTTTTTTCTTTTCTTTTGGGTCCCTTTATTAATTTTATTTTCTTTTCAATTTCACCCTTCCATAAAAAGTAGAATTATTTTTTATTTCTATTTTGATTCTCATTCTTTTAGTTGCTATTTTTTGGATCCTTTTGTATAATTGAATTTTTTTTTCAATTTTATCCTTCAATGTTTGATTGGTTGAGAATTAAGCTTTTTAGTTTTTCTAGATGGGGTATTTCTGATTTAGTAACCCGAGTCATGAGTTTGAAAAGTTAACGCGAGTTGACATTTTTTTTTTGTTTTTTTATGTATCTTCTTTGCAGCTTTCATCACTCAACAGTGTTTTTTTTATTAAAAAAATGAGTTTTGAGATTTTTTTTGTATTGGATTATTTCCATCGAATGGCCCGAGTTACAGAATTGACGAGTTAGCTTGGATTGATGTGATCCTTATTACCTGGGTTACAAGTTTGTTACTCTAACCTAAGTTAAATCAGATCAATTTTTTTTTTATCCTTCTTTACTCAATCTCATCATTCTGTATTTAATCAAATGAAAATAAAGCTACATCGATATCAATTTTTATTCAGAAAGCACTACTTGCGATTTACAAAGCGTCTAGGCAATAGATTTGTTTTTTTTTTTAATATTGAGATTGTCTATTCTTTTATCGTATTATTAAATAAATTTTAGATAGATGATATTATAAAGGCCAATGAGGCCTATTATCAAGTCGCAAGTTTGATATATTAATTTAAATTGACTTGAGTTGATTGAAGATATCATCACCTTCATATTTGAAAAATAAAACTTTACTTTATACGTTAAATGATTAAAGGATTGAGTTTATAATCAAAATTTTTCTTGAAAATAAAAAAAATACTTTGACAATGTATACATTTTTCATGTTTTAAAAAACAATTGTCCGACCCGCATCCAACGCGGAACAATCAATAACCTAGTTAAATGCTATTTCTCCTCCTGCTTCTGTCTTATATGCAAAGAAGGCTGAAGTGCGATGCATGAATAAAGGCCCTGAAGACCTGAACTATTGAGAGTTTCTGAATTACATAAAATATTGGTAACTCTCTTCATGGAAATCTCATTCTACTCCTGCTTCATGCTCTTCTTGATGTTCTGTTTCCTCTCAAAACACCTATGCAAAATCAGCAAGAACCTTCCACCGAGTCCAGGCCTCTCCCTACCAATAATTGGTCATCTCTATCTCATCAAGAAACCCCTCCATCAAACTCTTGCCAATCTTTCCAACAAATATGATCCAATTCTATTCATTCAATTTGGCTTTCGTCCTGTCATCCTCGTATCATCCCCTTCAGTTGCAAAGGAGTGCTTATCTAAAAATGACATAATTTTTGCAAATCGACCTCGGCTGCTTGCTGGAAAACATCTTGGATATAACTATACCACGCTTACTTGGGCCTCATATGGAAACCACTGGCGCAACTTAAGGCGCATAGCTGCTCTTGAAATCTTATCAACCAATCGCCTGAAGATGTTCTATCATATACGTGCTGATGAGGTCAGGTTATTGGTTCATAAGCTTTTTAAAGGTTGCAGGGGTGGTGAGTTCATGTCAATTGATGCCAAGTCAACTTTTTTCGATCTGACGCTTAATGTCATTACGCGGATGATTGCCAGAAAGCGATATTATGGAGAGGAACTAGCAGAATTGGGCGAAGCAGGGTAGTTTAAAGAAATTGTGAGAGAGACCTTTGAATTAAGTGGAGCTACGAATATTGGAGATTTTGTGCCTGCATTGAAATGGATTGGATTGAATAATGTTGAGAAAAGGTTGGCTATATTGCATAGAAAGAGGGATGAGTTCGTTCAAGACTTGATTCTAGAGCATAGAAAAGTTAAGAGCGAGTCTGCTTCAGATCAAGGGAGCAGTAAAACCATGATCGATGTCCTGTTAACCTTGCAAGAAACTGAACCTGAGTATTATACCGATGAAATAATCAGAGGCCTAATGACAGTAAGCTCTCCAAATCCCTAAGAAAATCACAATCTTGAATTATCTCTTCTGGTTTGAATATTTTATTTAACTCCATCAATAACATAGATTGAGTGGACTTTTTGTGCTAGTGCCGTAATTGACCATTTGAATAAAACTGGTGGCTATGCCTTTTTCTTATCGGATATTACAATTGAAACTTGCACAAGAGTTTTGATCCACAGATATTTCAAATCGTGACTACCAATTCATATTTCCCAATTAAACAAGCAAATTAATTAGAGATAACTAGTCTTTGAGTTTTTCCCGGAAAACGAGTGTTTGTTGCTTCATACATTTAAAGACGAATCGGTTGCCGTTGATATGCAAGTAAAATTCTCTCGTGATGTGGCGTGCCTGGCAGGCTAGCCCTTTAAGCTTGTCAATTGATGTAGCACTCAAAAGTTAACGAGGTCCATTCATCTTCGTTTTGCTTAATATTCTAACACAGGTAATCTTATCTGCGGGGACGGACACCTCAGCTGGGACCATGGAGTGGGCATTGTCACTCTTGCTGAACAATCCACAGGCCTTGATGAAGGCCCAGATCGAAATTGATACCATTATTGGTCCCAGCAAGCTCATTGAAGAATCAGACCTCCTCAAGCTTCCCTATCTCCAAGGCATAATCGACGAGACTCTCCGAATGTACCCTGCCGCCCCACTGCTCCCGCCCCACGAGTCATCAGAGGAGTGCACTGTTGGAGGTTTTCGAGTCCCACGAGGCACCATGCTCTTAGTGAATATGCGGTCTGTACACAATGATCCCAACTTATGGGAGGAGCCCACAAAGTTTAAGCCAGAAAGGTTTCATGGCCCAGAGGGAAAAAGAGATGGGTTCATATATTTACCGTTCGGGGCTGGGAGGAGAGGCTGTCCAGGGGAGGGCTTAGCTACAAGGATAGTTGGGCTGGCTTTAGGATCTCTTATTCAGTGTTTCGAGTGGGAGAGAGTCGGTGGGGAACTTGTGGACATGAGTGAAGGAACTGGGCTCACAATGCCTAAGGCCCAAACTTTGTGGGCTAAATGTAGACCACGCCCTGCAATGGTGAATCTACTTTCTCAAACCTGACGACACTTCGTTATTTTGGTTTCTCACGCTTGCAGTTTTCGGCATGGCCTTGGGGTCGCTGCTTCAATGCTTTGAACGGGAGACGAGAGGACAGGCAAAGCAAATGGTGGACATCAAAGAGGGAGCTGGTTTACTGTGCCCAGGGCTCCACGATGAACCTTCCTTTTCAAATTGGAATTTTCTTTTTTGGTATTTTTGCGAGGAAAAAATAAAAATATATAGCTCACGTACGCTGATATCTGAAAACTTAAGAAGACTCTCTTTAATTTTAAGCATCCCCTGTGGTGAAATATGTTATATATTAGTATAAAGGATCCGGCATAACTAACAATTTTATTTTATGTCACATTTAAAATATAAAAATTAAATATAATTAAAAAATATAAGACTTTATTGTTAAATAACATTATAGTAACTTACTCAATTCGTCATGGACAGTCGTTTCAAACGATAAAATGATTTGGAAACAAAATAAATAAATAAAAGTTAGTCGCCACCACTAATATTTAGTCGTGATTTTGATTTTAGAAACCGTTACTTAATCCCATTGAAAAAACTTTCTAGCTCTGCCGTAACGTTATGAAATAAGGTGGAGCAACATGATGTTGATAGAAAAAGAGTTTCTCAACTTCTTTAAAGTATTTTTTATTTAAAAATATATTAAAATAATATTTTTTATTTTTTAAAATTATTTTTTAAAAGCAATACATTAAAACAATAAAAAATATAAATAAAATTAATTTTAAAAAATTAAAGATTCTTAAAAACAATATTTAACTGTAAAACAAAGATACGGGGATTAGATGGTTGGTCCAGATCTGTTAAGGAAGACGCCTTTGCGGGACGAGGTGGTGGGTTAAGATCGATTATTGATAATTAATGAATGGTAGAAACATTCTTTCGGAACCTATCTTTTTCATTAAGGAAATATCTCCTTCCTTTTGCTTCCGTGGGCATCTTGCAGAGCATTCAAAAGTCAAGGCAGGCTAAAATGTGTTCTATATCTGCCTTGTTTGCAACCCTAACCAGCATAACAATCTCCGGTCTTGACAGAGCTAGTCTGTTCTTGTATAAACAGTAAACCACCATGTTCTTGCAAATTCTGCTCCTCTATTTAGTTCTCTATGTACTTACCAAACACTTCCGCAACAAGATCCAAAACCTCCCGCCAAGCCCATTCCCTGCTCTCCCCATAATAGGCCATCTCCATCTCATCAAGAAACCCCTCCACCGATCCCTATCCAAGATATCTAACAGGCACGGCCCTGTAGTACTCCTACAGCTTGGCTCCCGTCGTGTTCTTGTAGTTTCCTCCCCTTCAGCTGCAGAAGAATGTTTTACCAAGAATGATATTGTCTTTGCCAATCGTCCACACCTACTTGCAGGAAAACACTTGGGCCGCAACTACACGACCCTTTCATGGGCACCACATGGTGACCTTTGGCGCAATCTTCGTAAAATCTCCTCTCTTGAAATCCTATCCTCTAACCGTCTCCAGTTGCTTTCTAGCATACGCACGGAAGAGGTCAAGTTTTTGATTCGCCGTCTTTTCAAAAACAACGAGGAGATCATAGATTTGAAATCGTCATTTTTCGAGCTCATGCTAAATGTGATGATGAGGATGACAGCTGGAAAGAGATATTACGGTGAAAACGAGGCTGAAGTGGAGGAGGGGAGGAGATTTCGAGAGATCGTGACAGAGACTTTCCAGGTCAGTGGCGCATCAGCTGTGGGAGACTTCTTACATGTGTTAGCTGTGATAGGAGGAACGGAGAAGAGGCTGATGAAGTTGCAGGAAAAGAGAGATGGGTTTCTGCAAGAGTTGGTTGATGAGCATAGGAGAAGAATGGGGAATAACAAGAGCTGTTTTTCTAATGAGAGAAATTACAAGACCATGATTGAGGTTTTGCTAACACTGCAAGAATCAGAACCTGAGTACTATAAGGATGAAACTATCAAGGACCTTATGGTGGTAAGATCTCTGTCTTCTAACAGTGAGAACTGGGTGGCGTTAAATTTCACTTTCCAGAGACAATCTACCAAAAAAAAAAAAAGGAGGAGGAGGAGGTGGGCTTGTCGTATAGAATGAAAAATGACGGGAAAAGTTTCCCGTTAATTTTAGTACTTTCAAGTTATTTCCTCATTTATCTGCAAGTGAGAGTCCTAGAATTAATGATTTTTTCTTCTATTTATTTTAATTTTAATTTTAATTTTTATATATTGATCAAAGTGCAAGGCGCACATAATTTAGCAGCCACTGTTCATGAGAAGACCGAATTCATGCACTAATTTTTTAATTCACGTATATGCTGCAGGTTCTACTGTCTGCCGGGACAGATACTACAGCTGGGACAACGGAGTGGGCATTTTCACTTCTGCTGAACAATCCTCTAATTTTAAGGAAAGCACAAAATGAAATTGACAAGGTTGTTGGACACGATCGTCTGATTGATGAATCTGATGTGGCTAAGCTAACTTATCTACACTGCGTCATAAAGGAAACTATGCGAATGTACCCAATAGGCCCATTGCTAGTGCCTCACAGGTCATCAGAGGAGTGTGTGGTAGGAGGGTTCCAGATACCAAGCGGCACCATGTTGTTGGTTAACATGTGGGCAATACAGAATGATCCTACAATCTGGGACGACGCAGCAGAATTTAAGCCAGAAAGGTTCGAAGGTTCCGTGGGAGTTAGAGATGGGTTCAAATTGATGCCTTTCGGGTCAGGAAGGAGGAGATGTCCTGGGGAAGGTTTGGCCATACGCATGGTTGGATTGACTCTGGGGTCATTACTTCAGTGTTTCGAATGGGACAGGGTTAGCCAGGAAATGGTGGACATGACAGGGGGGACTGGACTCACTATGCCCAAGGCTCAGCCTTTACTGGCCAGGTGCACTTCCCGTCCATCGATGGCAAACCTTCTTTCTCAAATTTGAAGGAGGCTGTATGCTGCTTGCTGAACAGAAGATATTAATTTGCCAAGTTTATTAGTTGTAAAAGGTCACAGTCTCTGGCCTAATATCATTTACTTTTCCTTCCATTGCAAAGTAACCGAGCTAGCCTCATATATATTTAATACATCAGCATTATTTAATATCATTGTTTAGCTGCGATATCAGTACCTGCGATGATTTCTAACTTTATTTCACTCATGAGTTTACTTTCTTTAATTGTCAAGATTTTTTTTAGGTCTTAAAAAGTTTGAAATACTCTAACGCTAATACCATAAAAACAAGTGTAATTTTATATTTAATTTTTGAATTAGGCTGAAATTTTATCAATTATTCTAATTACTTATTTATTTTGGGGCAACTAGCATGCCATTTGTTTTCCTTTACATGTATAAATTAGGTCTGAAGCTACTATTTCAAAATCATTTTTATTTTTCTTGATGTTTTTGGATTTTTTTTCTTATTTATATTAAAACTTTTAATTTAATTAATATTGTACTAATTAGAATGCTTTCCTTATATTTAAATAGCCTTGGAGGCTACTTCTTAGAAAGTTTTTAATGAAAAAAACTTCTATGAATAAATCATAGTTCTCTTTATAATTTTCTTTATAAATAAGGGTTGTTATCTTAACTTGAGTACTTTAGTTTTCTTCTCTACAATTTAGAACTATAAAGATTTAAAGACTAAAAAAACCCTATCAATGATATATGTTGCATCAATTGATATAGGGGTGGTTATTTTCGGTTTTCATTAAAAAAAATAACAAAACCGATTTAAAAAAAACAAAACGAAACCGAAACCACTTCAAACCGACCGGTTTTGGTTTGACTCGGTTTTTTCCGGTTTGACTCAGTTTTTTTCCGGTTTTTTTTTTCAGTTTGGGTTCGGTTCGGTTTTTTCTGTTTCAAGTTTATAAAATCGAACCGGTCAGTTTTTTCAAAATTTTAATCAATTCTTTTTCACAGTTTGGTTTTTTCGGTTATTTTTTTTTGTTTTTCAGTTTTTTTCTTACCCTTAAATTAATATCGTTGCTGGTTGGCCTGTTTGACAAACGAAGATGGTAGCAACATCCCATTTCACAATGCAAGAGTGGAGGTCAATTAGCTAGGGTATTGAGAGGGCTCAAGAAATAGTGCAAATAATCTCCTCACAATCTCTAGATCAAGTGGATCTTTTATTTTTTGAAATTGCAAAACACTTAAACCATATAACAGTATAAGAAGAGGTTCAAATAAGAATCATGACGAGGAGATGAATGTGCTCGAAGACTTACATCAAAGCAAACTAAATCCTAGATCTATTCTTGATTTCTGAATTAGGCTGAAATTTTATTAGATTATTTTAACTACCTATTTATTTTCAAGTAACCAGCTTGCTATATGTTTTCCTTTACAAGCATAAATTAAGTCTGAATGTTATTATTTCAAAATCTTTTTTTATTTTCCTTGTTGTTATTTATTTATATTAGAACTGTGATAATCTCATGAAACCTAAATAGGAAATTAAATTATAATAAACAAAATATTGAAGCCTAATAATAATAATAAAAACCAATCAATTAAAAAAAATAACCCCAAAAAGCTATATTTAAGAAAACAAAAACATCATGGAGTAGCATGACATGTTTATATTTAAGAAATCAATTTAATTAATTGAATTTAAAACTAAAATTTATTTTTTGAAAAATATAAATTTAAAAAAAATGACAAATAAAAATACTCGAGAGAATCTATGTTATTTTCAGAATTAGTGAAAATCCTATAGAAAAAATATTGAATGATAAAATTAAAAAACTTACGTGAGCTAAAAAAAAATGAACTCAAACAAATCCTAATGGATATGGTTTTCTAATTTGGTTTCTAATTTGTTTTTTTTTTGTTTATTCGACTCTATGTTTTGAAAGGAAAGGGTTGTTTAGACATTATTTCAAATATAATAGTAGATTTATAAATAAATACATATGTTTTATTGATTTTTTTCTAGCACCAATTACTAAGGATATAAAGTGTTATTTGTCTTTAAATTTCATGTTGCAAAGTGTAATATTTGAAAACTTCATTGCAAAGTAAAAAAAAATCAAATTATAGGATGCATAGAGTAATTTAATCAAAAATCAATTTTAAAATGATCTAAAATAAAAAATATATATCAATAAAAAAATAGAAACTAAATCTGACAGATTAAAAATTAATGGGGAATGAAATTAAAAACAAATTTTAATATTTAAAATAATTCAAATAAAAAAAATATCGATTGAAAAATAAAAACCAAATCACAAGAAAAAATAAATTGAAGGGTTATAAAAATTTGAAAGGTCAAACACGGGAATGAAGAAGAAGATGAGAGAGACAAAGAGATCTAGTTCCAAACAAACAAAAATTACACTAGACATACCTCTAGGGAGGTACGTAGGCCTTGCTATGACGAATAAAAAAACTCCAAAGAAGGTTAATTTTTGTCGTCATAAGCCAATGTAAAATATCGCTTAAACACAACGAAGTGGTTTATTTATTAGCACATTTAATACATGTGTCAATAACTTTTTAATTTTTATTTGTTTATATTTATAAACACCAAATTTTCATCTAAAACCATATAATAATCACAAAAATAAAAACCAAAATAAAAACATGATCAAGCTCCGGGAGACAATGTAAAAAAATCTTGATATTAAAGACAAAAAATCATTTTATTGTTTCATGAAAAGTGAAATATAAAAAAAACTTTGGATTCAATTTAAATTACCTTTTATTTTAAAAATAATTTCGTAAGAATATTGAAAAAAATATAAAAAGACTAAGCTAGCCATGCAGTTTTAAAATTACCAATGAAATTTGTGAAAAGTTGTAATTACCATTGGGAGAATAATAATTTCACTTTTGTTAGATGCCCACTTCATTGCAATTATTCCTATTAGACTCTGATGATTTGGAAACTATCGAAGAGATGCTGTTTCTTATCTAGCTGAGAATAAAAGATGATGTGACATTTGTGCTATACATGTTCTTTATTACTGGTCTTTTTTGAGCCACGACAATCTTCTTGCTATTTTCTTTTCGGTTTTGTTGCTGATTCCTCCTTCAGAACATGCGCAGGGCAAAAAAGCTAGGCCGATATGAATTGATGGCTACTCAATTTATTTGGTCTTATGACCATTGTCTGCTTGATATACACGGCCGTGTTTCAAAATTTACAGATTAATCCATGACCTTTTTTTCCACGTCTGAAAGTACTGCTTTCGGTAATTTATGGCCGTCTCTTAGTGTAGGTGGCCTTTGTATGCCGACACATTTCAACTCAAATTCAAATCTAGACAAAGGTCGAGCTAGCATGATTGCTTCGTTGGCAGACTTTATCAAAGGTAAATACTTTAACAAGCTTCAACTGCGTTTCTTTTATAATCCACAGATAGCTTCATCAAGGCACAGGGGTTAAAATAATACTCCTTCGAACGACAAGGAGATTCGCCATTGGCAAATTGATCATGGCGACACTATTTCTCTATTTTCCTGTTTTTTTAGCCTTGTATATGATCACAAGACACCTCCTAGACAAGATCCAAAACCTCCCGCCTAGTCCATTCCTTTCACTCCCGATCATTGGCCATCTCTACCTGTTTAAGAAGCCAATTTACAGGACCCTGTCCAATATATCCAATCGATATGGCCAGCTCGTTGTCTTGCTACGACTCGGATCCCGTCGAGTCCTTGTTGTCTCATCCCCCTCAATAGCTGAAGAATGCTTTACCAAAAACGACGTTGTCTTTGCTAACCGCCCTCGTCTACTTATTGGAAAACACCTTGGTTACAACTGTACAAACCTGTTTTGGGCATCCTACGGTGACCACTGGCGAAACCTTAGAAAGATCGTGTCTATTGAAGTCTTATCTGCATATCGCCTCCAGATGCACTCTGCCACACACCTAGAGGAGGTAAAATGGATGATCGGCTGGCTCTTTCGTAATCAGAACCAGGTGGTGGATATGAAGAAAGCATTCCTCGAACTGACTCTGAACATCATCATGCGGATGATAGCTGGAAAGAGGTATTACGGAGACGATGTTTCTGATATGGAACAAGCACAAAGGTTTCGTGCGATTCATGCTGAGATGTATACGCTAATTGGCCAAACCATAATCGGAGACTACGTACCATGGATTAAATCAAAGAAGATGGAGAAGAGATTGATAGAGTGCCGAGTGAAGAGGGACAGTTTCATGCAGTGCTTGATCGAAGAACAAAGGAGAGTACTTTTGGAGAGTGATTGTTGTGGTGAAAGGAAAAGGACTATGATTCAGGTTCTGCTTTCATTGCAAGAAACCGAACCTGAGTATTACACGGATGATATTATCAAAGGGCTTATGCTGGTAAGATCTGTGATCATTTGCTCGATTTACATAACAGTCTCATCAACAGGGTAATTAGACAATAATTCAAAATCCGCCCGTACTCTATATTGGGAATCGTCAAACTTAAAATGACTGCGATCTGATGAAAAAATTATCTTCTTTTATTAGTCATTTTGTAATGGGAATCATTGAAATTAAGATGACAGTGGAATGTGATCGAGAAACATAATAAAGCGACAACGCTGTGCAGCTTTTTTAACCATGGTGGATGAAATCTGCTGGACTTGTAGTGTTGTATTACTAAAATATTCAAGTAACTGCAATACACAGGTCATAATAATTTCACAGCCATTATGGATTTGGTAGATCACTTGATGGTAATTCGGTTTGCGTCGCTTTTGTCGACTCTCTAACTACTACTGATCATCACAATATCTTGTTTCCGAGTGTAGGTGCTCCTATTTGCAGGAACAGACACTTCATCTAGTATAATGGAATGGGCACTTTCACTCCTGCTCAACCATTCGGAAGTCCTCCTGAAGGCTCAAAAAGAAATCGACGAGTATATCGGACCTGATCGTCTAATTGATGAAGCCGATCTTGCCCAACTTCCTTACCTCCGAAGCATCATAAATGAAACACTAAGGATGTACCCACCAGCTCCACTGCTAGTACCTCATGAATCATCAGAGGAATGCCTGGTTGGAGGGTTCCGCATTCCACGTGGCACTATGCTATTTGTGAACATGTGGGCCATACAAAATGACCCTAAAATCTGGTTGGACCCAAGGAAATTCAGGCCTGAGAGATTTAATGGCCTGGAGGGGGCTAGAGATGGTTTTAGGCTGATGCCTTTTGGGTATGGCAGGAGGAGCTGTCCTGGAGAAGGCTTGGCCTTGAGAATGGTGGGGTTGGCATTGGGCTCGCTGATTCAGTGTTTTGAGTGGCAGAAAATGGGTGATAAATCGGTGGATATGACCGAGAGGCCTGGTTTCACCACGGCAAAGGCCCAGCCATTGAAAGCCATATGTCGGCCACGCCCAAGCATGCTCAAACTTTTTTCTCAGTAAGCATTCAGGGTATTTAAGAGTATTTAGGGTATTTAAAAGTATGATAACTTTGCGTGTTTTAATTTTTCAAGTATATTTTATTTAAAAAATATTAAATTAATATTTTTTATAATTTTTTATCTGTTAACGTGAAAATTAAAAAATAATTTTTTAATATATTTTTAAATAAAAAAACTTTAAAAAAACAATACCAACTATATACATTGACTCCTATTTGACACGAAGACAGCGGTCTAGCCACATGTGTTGCTTTGTGAATGGAAAATAAATTGCCTGTTAAATCGTAGATCCGGACATGCATGGCCCACGTTATTAAATATAAAATGTACGAGGCTTGTGGCCCAGCGATTTTGGCAAGATTTCCTTGCCTTATTTCTTGAATTTTAGCTTTAGCGTACACGTCTGTTATTTGTATAATATTTTATTTATTTATTAGATTTACAGATGTTTACTGGATCTGAAAATTAATTATGATATATGTAAATTTACTCGAACACTCCAAGTTAAAAAAAAAAAGAAGATAAAATGCTTTATTAATGATGGGAAGCAGCAACAATACATGCACATGCATCATAGGGACAGGAGGATGATAAAACAAAATGGCTGCCTTTGCTTTTAGTCCTCGATCGCACGAGTAATTTTATCGTACATCATGTCTCTTGTCTCTAAGCCTGTTTCTTACCCATTCTGGATGTGTATAGCAAGCAATGTGGACAAGAAATTGGAGGATTGTGACTTGCAGTACGATCAAACATTATGTGATGTTTTGTCAATGAAATTAGGCCTTCTCTTGTCTTTGTCGCCTTCTGGTTGGGTCTTGGTAAAGATATGCAATGTCACGCAAGTGCATCAGAAGACTCTTTTGGCATCCTTAGCGTATACCTAGATTTGGCGTGGCTAATAAAAAACATTCCAAAGGGGAAGTTGATTTTACTGTGGAGATAGACTCTCTTTACTATTCATTAAATTCATTAAAATAATGAAGTGATGTTTATTATCTTAATTAAAAAAAAATTAATTGCCTTTTAATTGGGGATATTTTGATATTCTTACGTGATGTAATAGTTATTATTGATTTGTTTAAAAATATTTTTCTCTACTCAACATTTTAATAAAAATTAAAATAATAAAAGAACTCCAAGAGTAAAAATAATTAATAATTTTTTTCGTTATAAGTGGCTCATATCTTTCAAATATAATTAGTTTATCATCGATGATTCTTTCTTCCTTTTTTATTTCTCTTTTCTATTTTGATAAATACAACACGGTCTTCATTGTTATTGGTATTTCAGATTCAATCTTTTTAGTTTTAATATTTGTATTTTTTGTCATTTTTCATTTTTGATAAAGCTTTATTTGTTTTTAATTGAAACATTGCTTTTTTAATATATATATATATATATATATATATATATATATATATATATATATATATATTCAATTCAGTTCTTCTACTTTTAATTTTTAATTTTTTCCCTTTGCCCTCTTGTCAAAATTTTTATGGTTTTTGATGATGATGATGATAATAATTGTGACAGCAACAACAACACTAACAGTAATACTACTTTATAATGATAATAATGGTAATAACAATAGTAATAATAATAATTTATTATGATGATGATAGTGATGATAATGATAAATTTTTTTGATAATAATAATAATGATAGTGATAATTGTGATAATAATGGTAATAATAATAAAAATGATACAGGTGGTGGTGGTGGTGATAGTAGTGATAATAGTAGTAGTAGTAATATTTGTTATAATAATAATAATAATAATAATAATAATTGTAATTGTAATGGTAATGGTAATGGTAATAATAACAAAAATTATGGTTATAATAATAATAACAATAATAATATAGGGAAGAAGAAGAAGAAGAATTAATAATGATAATAAAAATATTAATAATAGTAGTAGCAATAATAACAATAATAATGACAATAATAATAGGTTACATAATAATAATAGTGATGATAATAGTGATAATGGTTGTGAAAATAATAATATTACTACTGCTACTACTAAATAATAATAGCAATGGTAGTGTTAGTAATAACAATAGTAATAATAATAATAATAACAATAGTAGTTTTAATAACAATAGTAATAGTAACCATAATAATAATAGTAGTAATGATGATTTTGATATCTGTTATTTGAATTGCTGTTTTTAAAAATTAAATGATCGAAACTCTTTTTTTTTAATTTTTTCTATTAATATTTAATTTATTGAAAATTAAATTTCATAAATTTTTCTAAATTGGTTGTTTCGGATTTAATGGCTCAGGTCACGTGTTAAAAAAATTAACACATTTTTTTAAAAGATTTTATATTTTTTTATATTTTTTTATTGAATTATTCTAGTTATATAATATGACGTTGAGTTTGACGGAATATCTAGTATTGACTTAACTCTAATTAGTGTAGCATTGTTACATATTTTTTATATTTTTTTAATCTCAGTTTAATATCTAAATATTATTTTTTATATAAAAAATCGCTTGGCTCTGCATCCAAGCAACGGCACCCGGGATAGTTCATGTGCTTGGACACAAACCTGTCATTTAAGGCTAATTGTGGTCTTAGTACTAATAATCCACATTGTGCCATCCATACGATTTTATTTTTATTTTAGATGATAATGTGGGAATCAAATCTGTGTACCGTCCGGATCCATAGTTAGTCTCTTCTTCCGATTACTCTCTGTTTAGTACTTCTTCACTTGTATCAGGACCATCATAAACTGAAGCTGTTTATTTCGTTGTGGTTATTGAACGTTGTGTTCTAGACTGCGTAAGGATCGTTCCTTCAATTCATTGATATTTATGACTCCTTTTTTGTTTTTTTAATCAAAATTAAACGATAGGGAATTGGCTACCATGTGGCAATAAAAGTAAGAAATCTAGATGTTTGGGATAAAAAATTTACTTCGAGTTCCATAATTGCTCATATGATGATTACTGGAGACTTATATGGTTATTAATTTTAGAACTTATGAAATTACTCGAGTTGCATGCAAGTTAGCTCGAACAACCATGTTAAATTTAAAAAAAAAAAACTATACAAAAAGTACCTCAAACATCATCTGCTTCCACGCATGTTACCTTCCACGCATGTTACCTTCAGTAGCTCAAGTCAATGGCCACGAGCTGAGATGCCACGGCCTACATGGCTACAGCCATGAGATGTTCATCGTTGCTTTTTTGAAGACAATGAGAAGTCACCATGTGCCTTGTCTCGCATCGCTCGTTGTGCTGGATGGCATGAATTCCTTCTTCCATGAGGAAAAAGAATGGTGCTCATCGTCCTTCTTTCTGTTCACATTTTCTCGTGGGCCTTTCTGCTGCAATTTCTAACATATCCCATTCATCCACGTGATATACAGTGTGTTATTATTATTATTATTATTATTATTATTATTATTATTATTTTATAATTTTACCTTTTTTTTTTTTTTTAGGAAAACACCATTTCTTATAGTACATGCTAGTTACATGCCCCGCGTGATGACGTGGGTCAATTATTTTTTATATTTTAAAAATAGCCAAGATCTAAAAGTGTTAGGTTTTTTTGCAAAGTTATACCCAAGAGTCTCAGGTTTGGTTGCAACGCTTGACCCAAGAGTAATGTTTATAATATTAATAATAACATTAAACTTGGGTTAACCCTTAGCATAAAAGTGTCTGAACTGTAATATCAGACCCCATAGCATTGGACTTGGGTCTGTCTGCAAGGTCATGTCATAAAAGTGTGATAATTAAATAGATTAGTTAAAAAGAAAAAAAACCAACAGGAAGAAAAAAACTAATGAAAAAAAGAAAAAAAATGAATTAATTGGGTTAACTCTTCAAACCAGGTTAACACGTCGTACCTTCAATTCGCATTGTGAAAGTTTGATAATTAAAAAGAAAAAAACAAATTAATGGGTTAACTCAGAATTAACTACGCTAACTCGTCAAATCAGGTTAACCTGTCAAACCCGGAATCCGTGTAATGAAAGTTTGATAACTAAATAGAAAAAAAATTTAACATTAACAATTTAAATTAAACAAAAAAAATTAATTAAAAAAACAAAAGGCATCAGCCGAGAACTATTTAGAAAAAAATTTAACATTAATAAACTAAATTAATTAAATAAAATTAATTAAAAAAATAAAAGAAAGAAAACCTCTAAGAAGAAAAAAAACTAAATAGAAAGAAATTTAACATTAACAAACTAAACTAAACGAAAAAAATAATTAAAAAGAAAAAAAAGCAAAAAATAAAATAAAATTCAGGTTAACTCGTCAAACCAAGTTAACCCGTTAAACCCGGGATCCGTGTCATGAATGTATGGTAACTAAATAAAAAAATGAACATTAACAAACTGGACTAAAATAAAAAAAATAGTTAAAAAGAAAAACAAATCCGAGTTAACTCGTCAAACCATATTAACCTGTTAAACCCAGTATTGTGTCATGAAAGTCTGATAACTAAATAAAAAAAATTAACATTAACAAACTAAATTAAACAAAAATATTTATGAAAATAATAATAATAAATTGACGGGTCAACCCGGAATTAACTAGGTTCACCTGTGAAATCAGGTTAACTCGTGAAACTCGGGATATGTATTATGAAAATTTAATAACTAAATAGAAATAAATTTAACATTAACAAACTAAACTAAACGAAAAAAATTAATTAAAAAAAACAAAAAAAATCCCAAAAAGCATAAAAAACGGCTAAAAAAACTTAGACAACTTAAAAAAACAAAAACAAAAATAAAAACGCCTAAGGAATCAGTGTTTTACTATGGACTGCACTAACACTGATTCCTTTTAGCTATTTATGAAAATTTAATAACTGAATAGGAAAAAAAAATTACGGGTTACTCCAGAATTAGCTGGTTAACCCGTCAAACCCGGAATTCGTGTCATGAAAGTTTGATAACTAAATAGAAAAAATTTAACATTAACAAACTAAATTAAACGAAAAAATTAATTAAAAAGAAAAACCAGAAAAAAATGCTGGTTAACCCATCAAACCCGAAACCCGTGTCATGAAAATTTGATAACTAAATAGAAAAAAATTTAACATTAACAAAAAAAATTCATTAAAAAAACAAAGAAAAAAAAACAGCTTAAAAAAACAAAACAAAAAAAAAAAAATTTCGCTTCACTTTAGACTGCACTCGAAAAAATAATTAATTAAAAAGTAAACCAGAAAAAAAATTTGGGTTAACCCGTCAAACTCGGAACCGTGTCATGAAAGTTTGATAACTAAATAGAAAAAAATTAACATTAAAAAAAATAAACAAAAAAAATCATTAAAAAAATAAAAAAACACAACTTAAAAAATAAAACAAAACAATTTAAAAAAAAAAACAAAAAAAAAATTTTTCACCGGGGCCTTGCACAGTAAAACACTTATTATTTTATAATTTTACCTTTTTTTTTTTTTTTATAAGGAAAACACCATTTCTTTTAGTACATATATAATAATTTATTAAAAACATAATACAACTCTTTATGTGATAATTTTTTTAAAAAAACTAGCTATTTTAACTAAAATTCAGCCAAAAAAACATAGAGAACAGATTTATGCTCTCAAAGCAACTTCAAAGTTATAATTTCTTGTTTCTTCAAAGTTCCGTAAAAAACAGCCAACCAATTTATCGCGCGTCAATGCATGCTTGGCTATATAATATCCTAATGCAATGATCATCTATTACATGAAACCTACTCTACAATAACCATCATTAAAAAAGAAGAAGCCAGTAGCACATAAAATCATAATTCCACCGTCCTAACAAATTCACATCGGACTTCACCATATCGGAGATCAAGGTCACCCCTGTCTGCACCTCTCCACTCCGCTCCACAACGGAATATTCTAATTTAAAGCGAAATTTCAAAAAATGAGTTCGCCATCTGGAGGAGAGGATTCTAAAGACGATGAAAAAGACGAGGAATCAAACCGTCTGTTGCCGTTATCATCCTCATCACAATCTCAATCGTTACAAAGCGAGGGTTATTCCGATGAAGTAGCATTCGAAGCGCGAGAGAAAATCGTGATCGTTGACGTGGAAGGACCAGACTCAATAGACGCCGTTGATTATGTCCCACCATTCTCATGGAGAAAACTCTGGCTATTCACAGGACCCGGGTTCTTAATGAGCATAGCGTTTTTAGATCCAGGGAATTTAGAAGGGGATCTTCAGGCAGGGGCGATTGCTGGGTACTCGTTGTTATGGCTCTTACTGTGGGCAACAGTCATGGGGTTGTTGATCCAGATGTTGTCAGCTCGTGTTGGGGTCGCGACGGGGCGGCACTTGGCGGAGTTGTGTAGAGATGAGTATTCGAATTGGGCTAGGTATATTTTGTGGTTTATGGCGGAGGTGGCACTTATTGGTGCTGATATACAGGAGGTTATTGGGAGTGCTATTGCTATTCAGATTTTGAGTAATGGGTTCTTGCCTCTTTGGGCCGGAGTTCTAATTACGGCATCGGATTGGTATGTGCTGTGTTGAATTGTTTGTGGTTTATAATTTTTGGTTTTTGCTGGATTTACTCTTGAATCCAAATCCTATTGTTTGCTTTTCCTTTTTTTTTTTTTATGATTTTGACATGTTTTATAGAATTTGGTTTGAAATAAACTGATAATTTCGGATCGAGTTATATTGTCTTCGTTGTGAAGTTGGTCATCAAGTCAACATTGCTCGTTAATTGTCATTCTCATCTTTTTGGATAATTCTCTGATGCTCATTTTTTTTTAGTTCTGGAAGATAGTAGTTAATATTTGCACTTGTTAGATGATTTGTTTTAGTAACTGGGTTTTTTGTTCTCTTTTTTGTGTGGACAGTTTCATGTTTTTATTTCTAGAGAATTATGGAGTAAGGAAGTTAGAAGGTGTTTTTGCGGTTCTGATTGCGACAATGGCTTTATCATTTGCCTGGATGTGTGGTGATGCCAAGCCAAGTGGAAAAGAACTTTTAAAGGGTAAGAATTTTATTTGGTAGAGGAAGTGAAAATTCTGCTGTTCAGTGTTTGGATTTTGTTTCTGTGAATATCTTCACTGGCTGCACCCATTCTTCTGATTGATTATGATCCTTCTTGTAGGTATTTTAATTCCAAGACTTGGTTCAAAGACAATTCGACAAGCTGTGGGTGTGGTGGGTTGTGTCATAATGCCGCACAATGTGTTCTTACATTCTGCTTTGGTACAGTCTAGAAAGATCGATCCTCAAAAGAAAGCCCAGGTGCAAGAGGCACTGACTTACTATTCAATTGAGTCCTCAGTAGCTCTTTTTGTCTCTTTTATGATAAATTTGTTCGTTACAACCGTGTTTGCTAAGGGGTTTTATGGTACTCAACAAGCCAGTAGTATAGGACTAGTTAATGCAGGGCAGTTTCTCGAGGAGAAGTACGGTGGAGGACTCTTTCCAATTCTTTATATCTGGGGTATTGGCTTGTTGGCTGCTGGACAAAGTAGTACAATAACTGGCACCTATGCTGGGCAATTTATCATGGGAGGTTTTCTCAACCTGCGTTTAAAGAAATGGACGAGGGCATTGATAACACGGAGTTTTGCTATTATCCCAACTATTATTGTTGCCATCATTTTCAACACATCTGAAGCTTCTTTGGATATTCTGAATGAGTGGCTTAATGTGCTCCAGTCGATGCAGATTCCTTTCGCACTTATCCCTCTTCTGACCTTGGTAGCCAAGGAGCAGGTCATGGGGGTATTTAAAATCGGGCCTGTTCTTGAGGTAAACTGTTGACTCACATTTCTAGTAAGTTTTGTGTTGTCTGTGCTGTCATGTGTGATACATTGGTAGCTGTCACGGTTGAAATAGAACCAGAGAAGTTCCATGTTCAATACCTGTTGTTCTTCATGTCAGAACATCAGGCTACAGAGGTCTTGGTTCCTATAAATTGGTTTTTCAATACCATTTTAACAGTTATAGTATTGCATCTGCAGTTTGATTTGCGGAATATATTGCCAAGGGCTTCCAGTTGCACAAAATGCAAAGTCCCTCTATGTAAATAGAAAAACAAATCAGCAAGAAGATCTGTTAGTCTAGAGACTATGCATTAACTTCATAAATTGAGAAACCAATTTTTCATATTTTCTCCTCTATCTGCTATGTAGTTCTAGCATTTAGATTGCTGGCCATGACAAATCTATCATTTCATGTAGTTTAAGACTTCTTATAATCTTCTCAAGCTGATAACGACCTTTCAATTGTTTACTAGCACCTATGTGCTTTCAGAAAATTTTTATTTTGTGTGTCTGAAAATGAGTATAAATGAGATCAATCATCTTCTATATAAAAGATGATTACCAATTGATATAAACTTTTGCATCGTTTTTTCTGTATCTAATGTTCTGCCCATTTATATTGTAGAGACTGGCGTGGACTATTGCTGTCCTGGTTATCCTGATCAATGGGTATCTTTTGATTGATTTCTTTATATCTGAAGTTAAGGGCTTGCTCTTCGGCTTTCTGATCGGAAGTGGCACGGTTGCATATGTATCATTTATCATTTATCTTGTTTCTCGTTGCGGTACAAGTCCTTCTAATGGGCTCAGCTTAGAACTATCGGAGAGGATTACTTGCAATGGAAATTGAGTTGGTGCAGTTTGCAGAAACCTCAGACCATTAGAATAATGACAGTCATTCAGAGGCTGCCATGTGATATATACAATACGAGATGACATGTTCGTGCGCTGTCGCGGGTTTATAAAACAAATATACTTGATAGTGTTATAATTATGAACCAGCGCTAGATAAGTAATAGAAATTAAAGGTATGATTGAGCAAATATTTCATGACGGAAAAAAAAAGTTGTGTTGGTGATTAAAAACTTAGGGACTGAACAAAATGATTTGTAGCAATCTACAGTGTTTTGTGAGGAAAGATACAGTACTTTCGCCACATGATTTAGCTTTTCAGTTAATAAAAAGCAAAAAAAATTACAAAACTAAATTCTTAACTTAATATTAAAAAAAAACCAACAGGGATAATTTTGAAAAAAAAACCCATAAGAAAAAACGTTACGCAATTGACAATGTTTTGCGAGGAAAATTATAGCGCTTTTCTCAATAAAATAAAATACAAAACTATTTAGAGAAATATTGTAGCAATCCACAGTGTTTTGTGAGAAAAACTACAACGCTTTCCTCATATATTTTAGCTTTATTGTAATTATAATTTTTAACCAACTCAATATTAAAAAAAAATCGACAAAGATAATTTTGGAAAAAATCATAAAAAAAATCACATGGAAAAACATTGCAACAATTCACAATGTTTTAAAGAAAAAAAATTACAAAGCTAAATTCTTAATCAGCTCAATATTAAAAAAAAATCGACAGAAAAAATTTTAGAAAAAAAATAACAAAACAAACACCAAAAAAAAAAATCATGTTGAAACACTGTAGCAATTCACAGTGTTTTGTGATGAAAGCTATAATGCTTCCTCACATAATTTAGCCTTATTTGCAATGACTTGTAATTGTAATTCACAAACAACTCAATATTAAAAAAATAAAATTGAAAAAGATAATTTGAAAAAAAATTATAACAAAAAAAATCATACGGAGAGACACTGTAGTAATCCGCAATATTTTATGAGTAAAGCTACAATGCTTTCTCCGCATGATTAAACTTTATTAAAAAGTTAAATTCTAACCAACTCAATATTAAAAAAAATAAAATCGACGAAGATAATTTTGAAAAAAAATATTACAAAAAAAAACACAAAAAAATGGAAAAAAACCATGTGAGGAAAACTGTATCAATCCATAATGTTTTATGAGGAAAAACTTGTATTTACTTGTAATTGCAATTCTTAGGCAGCTTAATATTTAAAAAATAAAATTGACAAAGATAATTTTAGGGAAAAACATAACAAAAACAGAAAAAATCATGTGGGGAAAAACACTGTAGCAATCAACAGTAATTTTTGAGGAAAGTTACAATGTTTTCCTCACATATTGTAACTGTAATTTTTAACCAGCTCAATATTAAAAAATAAAATAAAAAAAGATAATTTCGGAGAAAATCATTAAAAAAACCATGCGGAGAAACACTGTAGCAATCAACAATGTTTTAAAGAAAAAACAATTACAAAATTAAACTTTCAATCAGCTCCATATTAAAAAAAAATCGATAAATATAATTTTAAAAAATAAAGAAATAAAATATAAAAACTATGTGGAAAAACATCGCAAAGAATCACAAGATTTTAAAGAAAAAAATTACAAAGCAAAAATTTTAACCAGGTCAATATTTAAAAAGTAAAATCAACAAAAATAATTTTGAAAAAAAAATAAATGAAAAAAAAATAAAAAAGTTGAATAAAAAAATAATTTTGAAAAAAAAAGAAAAAAGTTAGAAAAAATATGAATTACTGTTGTAATTCACAGTACTTTTGTATGCTGGAAACAATAATTTCCCCACACCGTTTAGAGTATTGTATAATTATACATTGAGATTCTTTCAACAAGTAAAATTCACATTTATGTTTGGAATCACTAACCTTGGTGCATACATAAAGCAAGTGTAAAATGTCAAACAATCAATGTAGCAAGAAGCCGGATGGCCATGTTCCTATCATCAACCACGGAAGAACATTCTTTTCTCTGTTTTGGTGGTTGAAGGGCCACAGTTTTAGCAAGAAGATACGCTGATGAGCGTGCCTTGTTTACCCCTACGAAATTCTAGGATGAGCTTGTTAGTTTATTTTTTTGACGTGACAGTTTATCTTGTACGATAGTCAACCTCGCACTGTCGGTTCCTGAAAGGAACTAATAAATACAACAGAATGAGTTGAACCTTTTTTTACCTGTACATATGGACCGTACTTCATTTCTGCAACTTTATTGCCCATCATTATTGTCTTTTCTTTTGACCTTGCTTCTTTTGATTTGCAGTCATACAAACTCAAATCTATTTAAGAAAATTCTTAACTTGAACACAACTAACATGAGAAAAGCAACTTATAATGAGGGAGAATTGCTGTGTTTTAGCTGGGTTGCATATTCTGATATTAATGCAGTTGTTGTAGAACAGATGGGGTTCCATAATGGTTGCATATTCTGATAGTTGTAGAACAGATGGGGTTCCATAATGGTTGCATATTCTGATATTAATGCAGTTGTTGTAGAACAGATGGGGTTCCATAAGAACATCATCATGGTGAAATTTAAAAAAAATATTGTTTTGGACAAGAGAATGCCATATCCAGCCGGTGGTTTCTGTCCTTTCTACCTTGTCTTTAAACGAATATCATCTTCTTTTCTTTGAGGCCATGTTTTGAACAACCAAATTATAGTTATTAAACTCGGTTTGGGGATTGACCCAGTCAAAAGACCGGGTCTCAGGTTTTATAGATCAACTCAGATCAATCCGGAAATTCACTCATTTTTCTTTCTTTTTGAAGGTTGTTGACAACAGCTTCAACACAAAAGTAATATTCTCACGGCTTTATAATTTACCTTTCCCAGCCAAATGGCTTCAAAAGGCAAAAGCTACGGGGAATGCCCCGCACTACAATTTAATATATTTCCTGTTAACTAAAAATTTTGAAGGAAAGACACACAAAACCTCAACTTTTTCCTGTCTCTACCAAATAAAACAACAAGTCGCCGCCCCCTGCTTTTAGATTCTCTCCCAAAACCAGCCTCTCCCAAAACCAGTCAAAGCTTTCCTTTTTGCTTGGCCAAAACAACTGCCATGCCCGACTGACTATCAAAAATTGGAGGATAAAAGACATTCTCTTCCTTCTTTCTTCACTCTCGTTCTAGAAGGTATTCTATCAAGCAGCTGGAGACTAGAGAGCCACGACTTCCTTCATCCCTCTCTCAGTCACCCCCCTGGTTTTTTGGCCAAAACAAAAGAGCCCCTCCTTCTTCTTCCCCAGCCGCCTTCGTCTCTTGGCTAAACCAGAACCGCCGCCCACCGACACAGGAGACCAACCCGACTAGCTTCCAACGACAGCGTCCCTCACTCTCCTTTCCTCTTTGTTGTTGCTAACAACTAATTGTAGAGAAGATGATGAAATAAGAAGGGAGGCCGAAGGACAGAAACCACATTTGAAAAGGGGAAAAAAATTAGGTCTTGTCCGGGTCATGGGTTGATCTGCCGGGTCGACTAGGTTTTGCCGAGTTGTTGCACCAGCCGGTCTTTTAATAAACCCGAACCGGTTTAGGTTCCGGGTCGACCTGTCGGGCCGATTCGGGTTTAATAACTATGAATCAAATGGAGTTCCATTAATTTGTTTAAAGGATTGTACACAAGCAACTTCTTCCTCAACGACTAATAAATAAGATTGTCGGTGCAGTATTCAGTTTTCCCCAAATGCAACATTACAATTTTACACTGTGCTTAAAGAGGCCGTGTGTACCTGTGGAAATGGGTTTGGTCGATTGATTGCTTTTTGTTTTTTTTTTTAAGTTGTTGTTGAAATATTGTTTGTTTAAAATTATATTTTTAATATTTTTCAATTGTTTTGATGTATATATATCAAAAATAAATTTTAAAAATAAAAAAATATTATTTTAATATATTTCCATATAAAAAATACTTTGAAAAAGAACTATTAATATAATTACTTTAACATGATGGCTCAATGACACGGGTATTTTTATTTTTGGAGGAGTCCCGAGTTGAAGCATCTTTTCTATATTCATAAAAAATTATTAAATCTTTTTTTATAGGGAAAAAAAAAGAGTTTGGCATGATACTTGAAAAATTAGCATACCCAAGAGTCCGTTTGACTTGGTTTTCACAAATTGACCATGGTTACTTTTGTTGCTTCTATTTTTAACTTTCTATTACCAAAAGAAATTTATACCGTTTATAATTTTTCTGGTAAAACCATTTATAAATTTTCGATAATATTATGAAATCATTTGGATATCTATTTGTCTTCTTTTATCTTTTCATCTTTATATTCATTCATCTTTTTACAAGTTCATTTAAATTCTATATCTTCTTATCACATTTGAGCTTATAAATATTAATGTATATTATTATACGATAAATAGGAGTATTATTGTTGAAATTATGTTGGGGTACGACTACATTCATGTAAGGTAAGCATGTGTATAACAATAATATTTTTTTTACCACGGTGTTGGTGTCACTGCAGGATGCTCAGTACATCTCGGATCTTTTCCTTCGCCAGATAATGATTTTGTGCACTGGGGACAACTATCGTACCACCATCCTCTATAAAGGTCAAGTCAGCTATCGAAGCTCTGTTTTCATTAATTTATTCTTCAATTGATCTAATAGCGTTTGCGAAAGGCGGGAGCCGCTGAATTTGAAGCGGCATTTGGCCAAAGCTGAGAAATAAAAGGTTAAGGCGTGTTAGAAGGCAAAGAATAAATGACAAAAAACAAAGTAAAGGATCAGAGTGAAGAGTAGACAGTGCATTGATGCTTATACGGGAGAAGCTCAGAAATCTCTAGATTAAAATACCATAGGGACAGCAGTGCCAATGAGGTTAGGATTTCCTTAGAAATAAAGAAAATAAACGAAAGCGAGAAAAGGAAAAATAAGGATTTCCTTAGAAAAAAAAAGCAAACAAACAAGCAATTGAAAATTATTTCCTTATAAATGTTACGTGACAAAAATCATGATAAAGAATTATCTGACCTGACAACAAACAAGCAATTGAAACTGCTGACAACAAACAAGCAATTGAAACTGCTTGTTTCATCGTTTAGTTTCGGCACCCAGACGTGACACACCTGAGCACGGAGGGATGCATGGAAGATGTATTTCTTGATGTTATTGATAGAAAACACCATTGACTTAAAAATTAAAAATGAGAAAATGTTAGACGCAATGATCATAACAAAAATACAAAGTGCAGGTTATGAACTCCCCAAACATCAACAAAAACGACAAAAACCTCATAAGTTTTGTCTTAGCTTAAATATGCAGTAGCTTGCATCCATTGATAAATCAAGATGAAAGGCAATGCTATTTTTGGCCTGAGCAATTCTCGAACAACATTATTTATCAAACACCCTTTCTCCAATTCTCGTAACAATTCTTTAAAAGTTTGACTGTTAGCAATAGTCATATCATCCCATTAAACTCACTTAGGATGGCAATCCCACAACAACTATCTGTTCCCATCATGTCTTTTTATGATCATTGGACCTAATAACATGCTAAAAAGGAACATTGCTCCTATAATATATGGTTCTATGAGCAATAGAAAGGATGCTCCTCAATGATAAAAAATGACAACGAAAATAACTTGGACAATAAAAAATATGGACAATCAGTTAGCCTTACAGTTAGTTTCCCACCACATTAAAAATGTATAAAATAAAAAGAGGCATGGTCCAACCACAATACACACATTTTTCTTTTCTATTGCAACCAAAACATGTATATATCTATACATATATACACCCCTTATAAAAAAAACCAACAAACAAAAGCTTCCTCAAGCTCAAACTTAAAAGATAAAAACATAATAACTTAATTACCAATTTAATTTTTTATCCTTGCATGCGCGCACGCACCCTCTTTCTATGACGTTTGTTTAACAATCATATGTGCTTTGAAAACAGGAATAAAATAATATACAAAGTGGTGACACTTAACAGGAAAAGAACAATATGTTGAGCCAACATATTTTTTCTGGTAAATGCTAAGGTAGTGAACCACCTGCTCCAACAGAAAAACTTAACACATAATAATTTAATTGCCAGTTTCATTTTTTATCCTTGCGTGATAACATTAGAGGTAGGATTTAGGAAATCGGACATTGAATTTCTTTTCAGCACTTGGTTTAATTCTTGGTTTCAGTTGATATTTGTCATTTTTAATAATACATTGGAAATATCTATGCTCGTGGTTTGATGATGAACTTGATAGCTGCACTTTTTCAACATAAGGAGAAACAGATCCTTGTGGAGCTTTATATTTTGGAAAGGCATGCCAAATTATGGAGATGTATTTTTTAAAAAATCATTAAAATATTACTGAAAGAAACTTAATTTTTTATGGATAACCACAACATGATAATTGTTTGCGAAAAAACTACATATTGGTATCAATTTAGTGCCTCTTATCGGTTTCCCTTCTTATATGACTTGGTGGAAAGTGCATGCATCCCTTCTATTGTATAGAGTGAAAGAGACCAGCCACTTATTAGACAATAGAGGATGGGTAGGATAGCTGAGCAGGATATGATAGAAAGGATAGCATTGGTAGAATACTGGGACTCCTTCTTATATGACTTGGTGGAAAGTGCATGCATCCCTTCTATTGTATAGAGTGAAAGAGACCAGCCACTTATTAGACAATAGAGGATGGGTAGGATAGCTGAGCAGGATATGATAGAAAGGATAGCATTGGTAGAATACTGGGACTAGATAAGTTTAACTTTTAGAACGTACACATGTTCTTGCATATAAGAAACCTGGTTGCATGAAAAAATTCCAACATTTGGAAAACTCGAATAGATTACCATGTAAAGGTGGACAGTTTCTCTTGATTATGGTATAGTCCCTAACTCTCACAATCTGATTCTCATTTCTAGCCATTCCTTGAATTTCTCCACTTGCCAAAATCTAATGTGATGTCATCTCCATCTAATATCACCTTTTGATCTGTCATAGTCTCATACATCAAAGAATTAAGCATGATAATCCTTGTAAAGGCTGCATTATCTAGTCCAAATGAATGGCAGCTTCATGAAAGTTATCCAAAGCCTAAATGTGCAACCAAGAAAATTCTAACCAATAACAATCCTCTATATTGCCCCTTATGACTGTTGCCTTGATCTTTTCATAGCAAGGGTATCGTGCAAGTAGGCAAAGATTTAGCCACATTTCATTTCATTTCAATGCAAACGTTTAGCTCATTTAGATTACCAGAGTCAACTAATGAAATAATCATACTCTGAAGCTTAATCCTAAAACAAAGTTGATTTCCCAGCACCATTAAAGTTAACATGCGTTGACAGCAATAAAAAAACATGTTTTTTAATTCTCAATCACCATAATTCTTTTATAACCTCAATCTTCAGTATAAAACACATACCTCAACCCCTCCTCCCTAGCTGACCACTTTTGTCAGTTATATCCATCAAAAGCATGCCTACATAGCCATGAGACTGGTAGAAGAATCCTGTAAAATTCATAATGATGCTCTTATCCACACTGTACATTATAATTTCAGAACCACATTTCTTTACTCAAAAGTAGCTTCTCAAATTAATTCATAAGGGTTCATGACTCTTGATCATCCAATTCTCTATTGATCAATCCCTTCATCAATGAAAATCTTAACAAAAAAAGGATCATTAATCTCTCAACCCAAACCTAAATAGATTAAAAAGATTATAAAATGACCCAATTCACTAAATTTTCAAAATCACAAATATAACTTGACAGCTTTGATTGCTGCCCAAAATATAGAATCTAGGACACAATAATTCTGCGCACACATATCCAGCGAGTCTTCTATTAATCCCAACTAAAAAAAGAGCAGGCTTTTCTTCCCTGCAGTTTACCAACTCTGCTAAACTATTTTGTGCTACCATTTTATGGAATAAGACAGGGGTCAAACACCCCAAACACACACATAAAACAAATGAATCAGGGGAGATTGCCAGAAAAGGAGGTGCTGGAATGGTGATGTTTGAAAAAGACTCTAGACCAAGTATAAGCTTTGAAAAAGTCTCTGTGTACACTTCATTAATCCAGTCTCACAGCTTGTCTCTAATCTATATTTCATAACACATGCTTGTTGCATCTAAGTCTAAAAGCAAGCCATAACATTAAGAAACCCTTATTATGAGCAAGGCAATCTTCAATGGCCATATTACATTTTTAAACGTAGGCTAGCATCATGACCATCTTTTAAAAAAATGACATGACAACCAAACAACCGAGATTTCAAGAAGATATATACGTAGATAACATCAAGCGAGCCTAAATAAATGCACACAAATCCAGCTTATGAGACAGAAATGGTTGAACCAAAATCTCGGTGTAAATAATGAACAAAAAACAAATTAATGGATTCGAAGCACTGACAATTCACATAGACATGGCAATGACACATTTAACTCAGTGGTGCACTCTCCAACATTCAAAATAAGATGGCTGGTTGAAAGCCTCTCATCCCAAACAATGGAAGGACAAAAAACATAGAAATCAAAGGTAGCACAGTAACCACACTGGTCATGCCTAATCTTAATTTAATGACGACCCTAAACCAAGATTAAAGATCAAACCTCTTGCACAAAAACAATCACAACCAATCCAACGAATTCCATGGATTGCTTGTCCTTCACACATAGCAGGGGAAAAAAGCGAAGAAACACAGAAAAGCTGACACGAAGCAAGAGGTGATAAAGAGATAAACAAACTTATAATCAAACAGTTAGTGGACAAGGCAAGTGTTCCCACCCCAAAAAAAAGCAAATAAAAAGACAGGCAAAGAACAGAACATAAGCAAGAATAAACAGAAGAAGATGAAGCATCTGATGACCAAATAAAAAAAAGAATCACAGACCACAAACATAGCCAAGCAAGCAATACAAAGCCACCAAGAAAAGGCAACCCATAAAAAACAATAGAGAACGATAACCCACCTGCAAAACCAAGATAGACGCAGCAAATGAAAGGATGGGAAGCTTTGCAGGGCGTCAGAAAACCTGTCAAAAAAAAGGATGCATAAGAAAAGGCATGGTCAAAAGATAATGATAAAAAAAAGAAGCCAAAGAGCACACACCAAGAAAACAAAACTGAGAGGGCAGCAACAGGAGCCCAAGCAGCAAGAAAGAATGCAGGGAAAACCACTAAGAATTTTTTTTTGTTATGTATACCCCAACTGATGTGAAAGTATGAAAGAAGTCAAGGACACAGGCTGAGCAAAAAACCACCCAAAAAAAAAAGCGCACACAGGGCATAATGAAATGACAACAGAAGCACAAAAGCCACTAAAGCCAAACCAAGAAAAGAAATCGAATGAAAAAAAAAAAAAAACAGTGATGTGGAACAATGAATAATAAAATTAAAACAAAAATAGAAAGAAGTTTCACAAATGAAAGAAGCTGAAAAAGAAAAGAAAGAGAATTGAAGATATGTAAAGTCTATAAATTTTTTATTAATCATCAAAACTGTCTTTCAAAATGACAGAAGAACATATAAATAGTAAACCTTAAAACATCCCATTATTGGGCTCAGCCTATCAAATCAAACTGTTTAACATAAATAATAAAATAACAATGAGCAGGCCCAAATGGGCTAAATAAATAAAATAACAATGAAATGGGCCCAAATGGGCTTAGTCTCCTAACCAAAGCATGACAGGCTGGGCCATCCTACGTCGTCTCCGTCCATATACTCGTGTAGTTTGTGGTGTGGGTCTGGTGTCCCCACCAACTCTCCCGAGGTTAGAGAAACTCGACCCCGTCGAGTGTAATACTGGCCGACTCTGATAGTACTTCCAAAGATCTGGGTCAAGCTGCTGCAAAGTATCTCTAGTAATCCAAGTGCAATCTGAGTCAGGTCGACCCATCCAACAAACTAGAAACCGTTGAACCTCACCATTCCTGTTAAAAACAACTTGTTCATCCAGAATAGCATCAATATTATCCTTTTGTGCTGATGTCAAGGTGAAAGGGATAGAGGTTTCATTAGGATCATCAGAAGGGAAGTTAAGTGGTATCTCAAATGGATCATCTGGAATAGGAAGTGGTTTGTGGTATGCAACTAGATCCTCAATATTAAATGTAGAGCTAATGCCAAAATCATGTGGTAAATCAAGAACATAAGCATCTGGACCAACCCGTTGTAGCATTTTGAAAGGTCTGGCACTACGTGCATGTAATTTTCGATTAGGTCCCGAAGGAAACCGCTCGGGTCTAATCCATATCATAACATAGTCTCCCGCATTAAACTCATTATGTCGTCTATGTAAATCAGCTTGAAGTTTATATTGCGCATTACTTGCTTGAATCTGTTTAGTGATCTCAATATGCAAATCCTGAATTCTACGTGCAAAAGACTCGGCTGACTCATACACTCTAGCATGAAAGGACATGAGAAGAAGGTCTAAAGATTTCCTAGGCTTGTAACCATGTACAACTTCAAAGGGACTCATGCCTATTGACCTATTGATAGAGCTATTATAGGCAAACTAGGCCGTAGGAAGAATCATATCCTAATTCCGATTATGATCACTCACTAGACACCTTAAAAGGTTGCCCAAACTCCTGTTAACCACCTCAGTTTGACCATCAGTTTGGGGGTGGTAAGCAGTAGAAAAATTCAATTTGGTTCCCCCTATATGCCAAAGGGTTTTCCAGAAATAACTTGTGAATCTAACATCCCTATCCGAAACTATGGTTTGGGGAAGGCCATACAACTTGACAATCTCATCAAAATAGAGTTTTGCAACTTTGGAAGCATCTGTGGTCTTAGTACAAGGAATAAAATGGGCCATCTTAGAGAAGCGGTTGACAACCACAAAAATAGAATCATGTTTCTTTGCAGTACATGAAAGCCCAAGCACAAAATCCATGCTCACATCTTGCCAAGGGCAAGTAGGAATGAGCAATGGGGTGTAAAGACCGGTATTTTGTTTTCTATGCTTAGCTAGTTGGCAAGTTCGACATTGACTTACCAATTTAGCGACATCTCTTTTCAAACTAGACCAAAAGAACTGGCGTTCCACTTCTTCGATGGTTTTATTCCTTCCAAAATGTCCTAAGAGACCTGCAGCTTAAATCTCCCATATCAAAAAATCACGCACGGATTTTTTCAGGATACAAAGCTTATTATCCCAAAATAAGTATCCATCTTGGACGTGATAACCATTTATAACACGGTGATTCTCATCCCTCAATGTCAAGTATATTTCTCCAAATTCTGAGCAAGATTCATACTCCTCTTTGAGTCTCTCAAATCCTGTGACTTCAACACTCATTACAGATAACAGCGTTACCCGATGCCTCAAAGCATCTGTAGCCTTATTCTCTATTCCAGATTTATGTTTCAAAACAAATGAGTATGCTTGCAAATATTCAACCCAATGACCATGTCTATGATTAAGCTTCTTTTGGGAGTTAAGATAGCGAAGGGCCTCATGGTCGGAGTAAAGAACAAACTCTTGTGGTAACAAGTAATGGCACCAATAACGCAAGGCCTAAACCACCGCATAAAACTCCTTATTATAAGTTGAGTACTTTTATTTTGCCTCATTAAGTTTCTCACTAAAGTAGGCTATAGGGTGACGTTCCTGACTAAGTACTCCACCTATACCGACTCCCGAAGCATCATATTCTACTTCAAACACTTTAGTAAAATCAGGTAGCCGCATTACTAAGGCCTCCGTCATTTTCTTCTTAACCTCTTCAAATGCCCTATTAGCTCCTTTACTCCACTTAAACTCACCTTGTTTCAAACAATCTGTAATAGGCGACATTATGGTGCTAAATCCCTTAATAAAACGACGATAGAAAGTCGCAAGCCCATGAAAACTACGAACCTCATGAATAGTCTTAAGTTCAGGCCCATCTACTATCGCTTGGACTTTCTAGGGGTCAGCAGAGACTCCTTTCCATGACACTATAAACCCTAAAAAGACCACTTGATCTGTAAAGAAGGAACATTTTTTGACATTTGCAAACAAACTTGAATAAGATGATCGAAATGCTCTTCCTTGGTTTTGCTATAAATAAGAATATCATTAAAGTATACCACCAAGAACTTTCCCATAAATGGCCGAAGCACTTGTGTCATTACTCTCATAAAAGTGCTTGGTGCATTGGAAAGGCCAAAAGGCATGACTAGCCATTCATATAAACCGTCCTTAGTCTTAAATGCTGTTTTCCACTCATCTCCCGGACGGATCCTAATCTGATGATATCCACTCTTCAAGTCAATCTTAGAGAAGATCTGGGCTTCTACCATCATATCTAGCATGTCATCCAATCGAGGAATTGGAAAATGATACTTAATTATAATTATATTGATGGCTCGACTGTCGACACACATTCTTCATGATCCATCTTTCTTGGGTGTTAACAGTGCAGGTACTGCACAAGAGCTCAAACTCTCTTATAAATCCCTTTTGTAACAACTCACATACTTGCCTTTGCAATTCAGCATGTTCACTCGGGTTCATCCTATAGTGAGGCAAGTTTGGTAATGTAGCCCCAGGGACAAAATCTATGGCGTGTTGAACATTACGCATAGGGGGTAAAGCATCAGGTAGTTCAGAAGGGAAAACATCTAGAAATTCTCTCAACACTTCTTTTACCTCTTCAGGTGGCTCATCTAAAAAGTCTTCTACAATCTCTTTAGCCACTACAACAAACACAACAGACTCCTCACAAAGCTCCTTATCAAACTCCCTAGGACTTATTATGTTAAGCCCTCCATCTTTCACTTTATTCTTCTTTTGACTATTATCATTAAACCTTGGGGGTAATCCAATAAGTTGGATTTTTTTACCTTGAAAAGTGAATGAACAAGAATTTTATCATCTAAAGATTGTAACGTCCAAATCATATAACCAAGGCCTACCCAAAATGACGTGCCCTACATCCATGGGAATGACATCACACCAAATTTCATCATGATAGTCAAAAATCTTAATGGGAAAAAGACATCTCTCTTTGACCGCTATAGATGTATCATTAACCCAAGACATATTATAGGGTTTAGGGTGTGGAACAAACTTTAAGCATAAGCGGGATACACTACCCAAGGAAACTGCATTGATACAACTACCACTGTTTATGATGATCTTACACCCTTTATCTTCACATTTAATGTAAGTGTAAAAAATAGCAGTCATTCTCCAATCCTCAGTTCCTTTAGATTGTGTTAAAGCACATGTAACCACACCTAACCTGGTTGTCTTGATTTGAGTGGATATAGACCTAACACATCCTAGCAAATTAGACTCATCATCCTCATCATTTAGATCTTGAAAATCATCGGGATTGGGTTCATATACCTTATCATCACAAGTATCTTCTTCATCCATATCCTCTTGCCCATTGATGAACAAAGCCTTATTAGGACAGCTAGAGGAAATATGACAAAACCCTGACACTTAAAACACTGAATTCTTGAAATTTTAGGTGCTTCATGAAAAATACCCTTACCCTTGTCTTCTCTAGGTATCTGGGAAATCAAAGGATTGGGTTTACGAGGTGGGGCACCTAATATGGAGTTATTACTACCAGGTTGAGATCTAGAAGGGGTATTACGAGTGTCCTGATGTCTTGTCCACTGGCTATTTGTGACCAAGTCATAATTTTGTACTAGGGTATAAGCTTCATCAAGGGTGGAAACACCCTTAAGCACAACCTCTCTTCTAAGGTCATCGTTTAAGCCTTTTTGAAATCTACATAGGGTTATCACTTCATCCTCCCTAACTGCACACCTCATCCTATACTCATCAAATTGTGCCACATATTCATTGGCAGACTTGCCTCCTTGCCTCAAGTTATTCCATTGGTCTAAAAGATTTCCTATATAAGAACGAGGCAAGTACTTTTCTTCTAACTTAGTCTTCATTTCAACCCAGTCAGTAATAAGGGGTTGACCTCTCCTAATCAAAGACTCTTCTATACTTTCCCAATAGAGCTGAGCAGTTCCACTAAGTTTCATCTTTGCAAATCTTACCCTTCTATTCTCAGATAGATTATACCAGCCAAAGAATTGATCCATGTCACGGATCCATCTATCAAAAATCCACGGGTCAAGTTGACCCTCAAAAGTTTGGCCTTCTACCTTGATATGCCTCATGACTCGCTCGTCAGGGTCATCATAGTTGTGATGGCCCTGATTGCAGTTGTATTGACGGTTCTTAGGATGATCTGGTTTGTGACGGTAATCATTGGAATGCTCACTATCATGAGGGTCATCAAAGTCATTGTGACCCTGGTATTGGTTATGGTGGTAGTTCCTACGAGGAACTGGTCTTTGAGGATTCCTATGATTGTCACTAAAATGCTCACTTTCACTAGACTGTTTTATTTTCAAAGTTTTTATGGACTCCATCCTCCTAGAAAGGTTGTTCATTTGATTGGACATGTTGCTCATTTTCGTTCACATAAGTTGTAATTGTTCTTGAATATCTCTAAGAACATTACTAGAGTTCGGGTCCATGGTAGCTATGACTTCTAGATTGTGTGCTAGACGACCACTACGTAAATGCATGCAAAACTAATCCTGAGACTAAGATCACAAAATAACACTTGCAAGTAAAACGCAAAATAAAATTATAGCTAATAAAAAAAATAAAAAAATAGAAATAAAGAAAATAATTTTTAAATTTTTTTTTTAATTATCTTGGAGACTGAGTAATGACAGATTAAACCAGGAAAATGCGCAAGCAAGCAATGCAAGTCCTCTAAATGCACACAAGTAATCCAAACACAATGTTTTAGTTTTCCCACTAATTTAACCAAGCTCCACAATTAATTAAGAGGATCAGATCTTCAATGCTAAATAAGCTCAAAATTAAGGTAATTCAATGTAAAGACGGGCTATGTTTTAGTTACGAGCAAGCATAAAAAAATAATATTAATGCTAAATATTGGTTAACAAGTGTAAAAACGTACCAGGAATGATGATTTTCAATGGGTAAAAATTCTGACCGTATGATGTGGCAGTGGAGGATTGCGTGGCAGCTAACATGGCAGGATATGCTGATGAGGCAGATGATGTGGGGCGCTGACGTGGCAGAACTGATGACAAGGCAGGTGACGTGGCAGAACTGATGACGTGGCAGATGCCACGGATGCTCTAACGTAGTGCTGAGGTGGCTAGGTTAATTATGTTTGCAGCTTCTGTTTTCTTGCTTCCTTAGCTTCTGTGAACTGTTGCCGCTGCTGTCGGTGACGGCGCATGAAGCGAGGCTTCGTGACTCTATTTGGGCCCGGCGGTGCGAGGAAAGAGGCGGTGGTGTCTGTGGTGTCGTTGCTAAACGGGGGCCTGTTGATCCGTTGTCGCTACTGAAGGTGAGGGCACTGTGGATGGTGGCGTTGTGGTTGGTGCTGCTGCTGGGGTGCGGTTGGCGCTGATGGTTAGCAAATTTGGAACCGAAGACAAAGAGCCGTTGTGGCGGCGGCGCTGCGGGTTGTTGAAGGCAGTAAATCGGCGTGGACTTGTGACCATTGGTTGTGATCGTTGGCTGTGACGGGCGTTGATGTAGAATGGTCAATCGTTCAGTGGGACTGATGTGCAGGTCTTCTTGGTGGTGGGTTTGTCGTTGTGATTGCTTGAGGTGCCGCTGATGGCGGGGCGCCGCTGCTGACGATCGACGATGAACAGTTTTTTTTTTTGTAATCAGAACAGTATGCTTTTCTCTCTCTCTTTTAGATCAATCTAGGGTTAAACATAAACATGTGGATCGTTTAATTGTAAAAACAATTAAAAGCCATGTTCTGATATCAAATTTGATACGGAAAATAAATAATAAAATTAAAGCAAGAACAGAAAGAAGCTTTAGAAAAGAAAGAAGTTGAAGAAGAGAAAAAAGGGAATTGGAGATATGCAAAGTCTGTAAATTTTTCATTAATCATCAAAACTGTCTCTCAAAATGACAGAAAAATATATAAACAGTAAACACTAAAACATCCTGTTATTGGGCTCGGCCTATCAAATCAAAATGTTTAACATAAATAATAAAATAACAATGAGTAGGCCTAAATGGGCTAAATAAATAAAATAACAATGAAATGGGCTCAAATGGGCTTAGTCTCCCAACCAAAGCGTGACAGGTTGGGCCATCCTCCGTCGTCTCCGTCCATATGCTCGTGTAGTTTGTGGTGTGGGTCTGGTGTCCCCACCAAACAGAACCTGGTTACATCAAGACATGGGCATAAATTAAGCAGGAGAGATCAATAAACTAGTAAGGCAGATTGAAAAGTGCCATGTGTTGAACAGAGGGCCAACGTAGGTGAAAGTAGGCTGTGTATTAAATGCACAATGATGGTGTTCTCTCAAACCTGGGAAAAAGCAGCCCCCACCCTAGCTCCATCCAAACCAGTCCTCACTAGTCATACTAGAGCCACCAACAGAACTAATCAACCGATCAACACGAAGCCCATCCAACAGCAAAGACTGATAGAACCAAGTAATAAACACAGAGCACCCAACACCAACCCATGAGCCGAGAGCCACATCTCATGCTCTAAAAGAATCCAAACCCTCTAATAACCCACCCCAACCATACCAAGCAGAAGGAACTAGCGACCAAATGAAGAGAACTCAAAGAACTATTACAATATACAGTGATATCAGTATAGATGAACAATTCTTTTGCTATGCTACTTAGTTTTTTTGTTAATGACTTCAGTCACCATTTTTTGATGCTTTCTAATAATGGGTTTGGTTTAGCACACATGAACTTTTCAGGCATATAGGAATCAAAGAAAAAAATACACTACTAACAATTTTGATTCTCGATGTTGATAATAAGTCAAAATTACTAGAAACATGTGAGGATTAATGTGGGAAATGCAATGGAAATTATTGCAATTAGTTGCAACTTACAACTAGGCTTTAAAGTTGTTTGCGTGATCCCAATTATCCATTTCCATTGCAAAGAACTCTCGTGGAAGCTGCCAAGTTATTTTTTAATTTTTGTGTTGGAGAGTGCGAGTTTATAGAAAAGATAAACTTTTTTGTTTTTTTCCATAAGAATCTTTATTGTTGTTGTTGTTTATTCTTTTTATGGGAGAGGGAGTGTTTTGGTGATTATTTGTGGTTTTTTCCCTCTCCCTCTCTGTTGAGATTCCTTCATCATTTTATAGGCAAAATTTTTTGTCTCTTCTTTCCTAATTGCTTGGTGACCAAAAATCAAATTCATTTTATTTCTCAATTTTTTTCCTTGCACTATTGATCTTTTTTTTGTATATTTTTATTTTTAACTTTTTTTATTTTTTATATTTTGATATTTTTAAAAAAATACAACTTCAGTGTCAATTTAATATCAAGAATTAATCAATAATTTTCAAATATGTGTGTTAATTGCTAAATACGTTGAAAATAAATTTTCAAATTTTTTTTTGAAATAATGCTGAAAATGACACAAATATATCAAGAACATATATTTTTTACTTTTTGTATTTTGAGAATATTTAGATAAAAAAATAAGGGTAAAAAATTGGATTATGACAACAGGTAGTATGAGTTGGCATTTTATTGGAGCAAGCTAGATAAACAGTATGCTATCCAAGTATTTTTTTAGTTATTTTTTTAAATAAAAAAACTTGACTTCACCGAATTGTATTTGTTTAGTATCTAAGAAACTTCTATTTTAAAGGTAATGAAAGATTAGAGGTTTATCTAGCTATTTGCACTATCAGAATGGATACATAGACATAAGTAATCTTGTTGATATTGTCGAGCAATATTTCCCATATCAGGTAACGTGTCAGTTCAGCAACGGACAACACATTCCAAGTTCAGCAACGGACAACACATTCCAAATGATATCGATACGAGTGAAGCTTTGTATGCTATAACTAGTTGGAGTAAAAATGATGATTATAATTAGTTAAGTTGCATTGAAGTTTATATATCATAGTGGGATTCATGAAGGAATGAAATATTTATAGATATTCATCTTGTGATTACAAATAAGAAGTATTTGATTTGGCACATGAATATTACACATCAAGTCATTATTCCGAATCTCTAGCATGTTCCCGAAAATATCTAGCAGTTTCAAAATATCATAAGTAATCTAATATATTATAATCAATATATGTTAAACATTGGTTTTTATATATTGATCTTTTAATTTAAAATTAATGTTTTATAAATATTAGGTTGACTTTATGCTACAAGAGGGTTAAGGGACCGTATTTGTGCTTTGTAATATTGACAAAGAAAATGAAATTTACATCTATGAATCATAATGGTTAAATGTTTGTCGCACTAAACTTGAAACCTTTGAAAATAGATTAACTCTTGATGATGTCATGACAGAGAATGAGGCCATTCAGGCAAGTATAAAAAGCTGGATCCAGTTATGCTATTAATGAGCTCAGATCATCTAGTAGATGTCGTAGACGTAGATAAATAGACGAGTTATATTTATATATTTTGGGATTTCATCAATTGCTTGAATGTTGTATTATTTAAGTAATTGAAATTCATTTTTCATGTATATATGTTTTTTTATTTGCATTCGTGGGCTACTTATGATTATGAAATATGAGATTTTGTTGAGTTTGGTAAAAGTTTGTTGAGTTTGGTTATTATAATTTTTTAAAGGTTTTTTTTTAAGTGAGACAAAGTTTTAGATATAGTTCTTATATAGGAAAAACATTATCCAAATCTTGTTAAAAATATAAATTTTTTAACTCCCTAAAATCATTAACTAAATTAAATGTTATATTAACAAAATAAATAATAAATCTCATAATTTTTTTTGTTAAATTTAGATGTGGCAGAAACCTCACTACCTATCCTTCAACTCAACTGGTTGGTCAATTGAGATAGTTGTATGAACCGATCAAGAAAATTGTATAAATCTGTTGATCGGTTCACACAAAAACTATGATTTTATAAAATATTTCTTCAAAATATGTTTTATGAGTTAAAATGTACATCTTTTTCTAACTTGTAGACTCAAGAATAGATTTTAATTAAAATCTTAAGAACTTATTATTCACATAGTAGTTTATTTCTGTTTTTCAGTGTCAACCGATAATTTAATTAATGCAGCAATCATAAACTACACTATTAATTATAATTTTATCATGTTTAGAATGACAATAAAATTATAAATGATATCCCAATTTAATTAAATATTTTATTTATTTAATTAATTAAATATCACCTCTTTAAACTGTGACATACATAAAATATTTTATTTCTTTAAAATTTGTTGTTGCCGTGTTAATTCGCTTTTCCTTTTCATTTTGAATACTAAGTGCCCAAATTGTACGTCGAAGCCTTCCAATCCTGAGCTCCCATAACCTCAACGATGGGTCCCAGATAAACAACAGGAGGCCAGAAACAACCTTAAAAAAAAGAAAAAAAATAATAATATTAAGAAAGGCACAGAATACACATGCGAGGGCAAAAGAACGAGTAAGAAAAAATTGCTGCTTTGTTAACCTATTTGGGCACCCACAACAAGCAGACGAAACACATACGCCGCGTAAACAAAAGAAAAAGGCAAGGGAAGAGAAAAGAAAAGAGGACACAAACACTCGAAAGGTTTCTTTCCTTCCTTGCATGAATACTTACCAAAAAAAGCATGCAAAATTGCCTCTCTCACACTTGCAGTCTCACTCTCCATCTATAACTCTTCCAGTCAACTATATTTCCCTTATCATACAAACTCTATTAACACCAGTAAAATCTCTCCATAACAATCTTCTTCTCCAATCAAATCACCAATTTTCTCTCCTTTAAACCCCCAAACCTCTCAAAACTTGTATTTAACCCATAACCCTCCCAACCCTTATCTGCCTTTTTCTCACTTCTTTTTTCTTTTCATCCTGAATTATGGACCCTTACCACCAGCAGCAGCGCCGCAGATTTCTTGCTGGATCGGCGCCGTTTTCCCCTGAGACTCCCTTTTCCCGTTTAATCGATCAAAGCCTTGCGAGCCCTGAAACTTCTACTCAAAACCCCTACCTAGAAACTCTTGAATCTGTCTTCTTAAGACTCAATGTATCTCATGATAATCAAACTTTATATTCAGGTTCTCATGACAATATCTTTAATGGGTCTGTTGTAGATTTTAAAATTTTGGACGATCTTGCCTCTAGCGGCCAGGTTGGTTTTTTGCCAACCCAAAACAATGATATAAATGCTTTCGGGGCTACGAGGGTTCAAGATTTTGTTCACAATCCAATGATGGCTGGTTCTAATTCTGATTTGAGGAGTAATACTTTCGTTTATGGTGGTGCGTATCAAAATCCAAACCTTAACAACCGGAGAGGATTAATGCAAAGAGAATCGCATTATGGGTCGATGAATAATGTTTTGGTGTCTAAAAGCCAGAATTATGGGAGGAGGCCACCTTGGTTACAAGATTACGTGTCCTGGGAGGATTTGAGTGGTAAGATCGTGGCATTGGCTAAGGATCAACACGGATGTAAGTTCTTACAAAGGCTTATTGAGAGTGCAACAAGAGAACAAATTGATATGTTGTTTTACGAAGTGATAGACTATGTTGGGGGGTTGATAGCGGACCCATTTGGGAATTATGTTGTACAAAAGCTTATAGAGGTGATTAGTGAGGAGCAGAGGACTCGGGTATTGCGAATGCTAACTCGAACGGATTTTCAGCTCGTGAGGATTTGTCTTGATGTGCATGGGTATGTACATACATTCGACTGTTATTTTATTCATTCCTATTTTCTGTGCAAATTGAGAATGTGGTATCTGTCTTTTGTTTTTGCTTAAAGAAACTGACATACAGCGGCTAAGTTTGTTTCTTCTTACTATATTAACTGTTGAATTGATTTATTTATTCTTTTTGGCAATAGAACTCGGGCTGTACAGAAGTTGTTGAATTGTATTACAAACCCTCTGCAAGTTTCTTTAGTTGTATCAGCTCTAAACCAAGGTGCTGTTGCATTGATAAAGGATTCCAATGGTCATCATGTGATCCAGCATTCTGTGAAGCATTTTTCTCCTCAAGACAATAAGGTGATCTTCAATTCATTGAACCCCCCACCCCCAAAAAACAAATAGTTTGTTGCAATCCTGTGTTATATCTCTATAGTGTAATCTGGGTTATTATTTCATATTTCTGATGGAGTGTAATATGGGTTATTATTTCTTGTCCTGCTGCTATTTGTGTTCTAGATAATTTGCTCCATCACTTCCCTTCAACGTGGTGATTATTTTACTTGTTTTCACATTTTGTCTCTGTCAAGTGATTTTGTTTATCGATTAAGTTCTTTTTTATACCCTTTTCTATCTTTGAATAATTCAATTTTTCCATCTTCTAAGTTTTACTTAATGGATACTTATTTGGGTTATAAACAAATTCTAGTTTTCCCCATACACCTGAACTTCTTAGACGTGCAATTACTACTGCAATATTCTCCTTTCTGTATATGCATTTATGCTATAGCCTAAAATCCTGAATATTTAACCGTTTCCAGTTGAATCTTTCGTTTAAGATTGTGAAAATCTTTTATCTTTTATGGGGAAGAAAAGGGCTGCAATTTTTTCTCCCACACTATTATAACTTTAGTCACTTTTCTCAATAAAGGATAGCTGGCAACTTCTCTGTGGGTTGTCATAAGCTTCCATAGCTTTGGATTTTGTTGGGTTTCTTTTGAAGAAGTTTAGTATAAGTTTATGCCATTGCTTGCACTTGATATATACTGGTTGCACTCATTATTCATCTGGCTGGGATCTATGATAACTTTATGGCTTCTGTTCTGATTGCTTCTGATTTTGCGCCCTTTTTTTATAAAAATTTGCAATAGAGTTTCAAATCAATTTGCAAGTTGAAATTCTCTTGTTTTAGTTGTCGTGAACATCTGATGTGAGCTATTGCAAACACCATATCAGAGATTTCTGAAGTAAAGTGATTGGCTGCTTTAGCTAATTATATAGCTGACTGAGGTTTGAAAATATCAGCACAGGATTTCTTGGGTCAACTTTGACCCCTTACCTGCTATAACAATTGAAAAAATTTTAGCAAAATTTTCAGAAATTTCATAAAAACTTGTAAAATGAAACCCTTATTTTCGTATAGCTTGTATTGATTTTCTCCTGTCTTTAATTATTTGTTTATTCCGTGCTCTCTTCATAGTTCATTCTTTAGAATATCAGGACTTCCACATGTTATGCTTTGATTTGGATTTGAATCTTTGGGACTTTGCAAGGTTCTTCCTTTCTACAAGCTATTTTTTAGACTGAATGTGAAACGTTTTTCTGTGCCTAATCATTGGTGTGCAGTTTGGGGGGAGGATATAGCTATAAACATTACATCTCCACCACCTGAATTAAGGTGTAAAGCTTGGGAACATCAACAAGCTTGCAAAAACTTATGGTAGTTTGTAGGCTGTAATAATGGAAATATTACTTGATCTTGCCGTGGTTGGATCCACACCTTTCTAAAATCTTTTCATTTGAATCCATAGTGTTACCTATTTACCATGGGTTATTTTATGTCTGTTGCCTCATGTTTCTCTTATCTTCCTCTCTAACGTTCTATCATAATTTCCTCACTTTCTTGTTTTTGTCCATCACCTTCTTTTACAAGGCATTCTATCTCAACGTAGTTGCACAAATAGACTTGCATAAAATGTGAAATAGGTAAATATAGGTATTTCATCACCAAAATCTGCTTTAAAATTACAGGATATTGGAACTTTTTGCTCTAACACTTGTAATCCTCTTTTTTGATGCACTTGTTATCTTCAACAAGCTAGACTTGCTGTTATTCTGCAATTAAAATATTGCCTGAAACCAAATCATATTTTGGCTTCATGATTATCTGATAGTGGATTTTCTTTTGCAGTATATTTTGAAACAGGTGGCAGAAAAGTGCTTTGAGATTGCAACCAACAAGAGTGGATGCTGTGTGCTGCAGCGATGTGTTGAATACTCTGAGGGAGAACACAGAGATCGACTGGTAGCTGAGATCATAGCAAATGCACTACTCCTGGCTGAAGATCATTATGGGTTTGTTTTACTAAACCTCATCAATGCTTTACTACACATTCAAGAATAATATTAACTTAATATGGTTCTTGTAATTTTCCATAATTTTCTCTAGAAACTATGTAGTGCAACACATTCTGGATTTAAAGATGACACAAATCACAGAAAATCTCCTCACACAGTTTGAAGGGAGTTACATGGCTCTTTCGTGTAACAAGTATGGAAGTAATGTTGTGGAGAAGTGCTTGTTAACAACAAGTGAGGATCAATCCACACAAATAATCTTGGAGTTGCTAAGCAATCCAGGTGCTTCCATGCTCCTTGTGGATCCTTTCGGAAACTTTGTTATCCAGAAGGCACTATCAGTATCTCAGGTTAGATCATTGCACTCCAAGATATATCTCACCTGATTGTTGGATAACTGCAAACCAGGTGTAATGTGCAGATAGTAAGCATCACTTTATTCTTCAACATATCTAACTGAGAATATCAGTATCAAATTGTTTCTATATGCCATTCCTGTTGTTTAATTGAACTTTATAGTGCGAGTGTATTGACAATCTGGATTTCCCAGGCTCAAACTGCTTGAATTGGTCTGAATATATTCTAGTCAATTCTCAACATGAGAGACATATTTTTCTGTGAGGAATTGAGTCTGTTACATCTTTGATTTTCTCAGAGATTGTGTACTGTTCTTTGTTTCATGTGGTAGACTACTTAACTCAAAATCTGTCTCTGTACTGGGGTGATGATGGTTTTAGACTTGCATTTGTTGAAATTCCATTTTGACAATGATTAGTAGTTAATAGGCCTTTTAATGGTTGTTAGATCACGTAATAGTTTTATGAAATATATTCCATCAATATGAAGAGCCACAGTGCTTTTCGAAAAAATTTCGAGAAGTTTTGCCAAGCTCGCCAAAACTTTGCTACTACCTACTTCATGCATCACTAGTATAGGTTTAGTACCTTTTATTTTTTCTTTTACTGTATCAAGCGTATTTTAAGCACAAAATCAAGCGGGCTTTGATCACTTGTTGTCCTCTTCCCATTTTTGCAAGAGCAGGGTGAAGTCCAAAGAGGTTTAATTGCTCTGATAGAAAGGAACAGTCAAATGATGATCAGCAATATCTATGGGCAGAAGGTGCTTGTTTGGCTGACCAAGAATAGGAGACTGCTAAACCTATAGGCATGTATAGACTGAGGGAGTTATTCTAATCACAATTTTCCTACAAGTCTCGGTATTGGGGTTTTTTTTTTTTTTTCAAGTTTTACTCCATTATTAGTGGTGTTGTTCAGTTGAGCTCGTAACTGCCCTCTTACACTTCAGCATGGTGAATGGCTTTGCGGGTGTCTGTTGTTTGTTGTTGTTTAGGATGTTACTTGTTTTTTTGTGATGTACTGTTGTAGACTTGTAGCATTGGAACAAATGAATATGGAGGTCGTGGTCACTCTGCAACTGAGTAGGAACTAGCTACTCTGAATTGCCTACAACAATCTCGAGGGAATTAGAAGGTTAAACTGTGTATATTTTGAGATCATCCCGCTGTTTTTACTATTTGCATATTTAAAGTTCTCCATTCGCAAAAGGGCATATTAAGTTCATGGTGTTTCAGAAGTAGGAAGTTTGATGTTTTTATAGTGCAATTTGTTCCTTATTTGATGTGAGGTAGATTTCATTAGCGATATATCTTCTCCTGATGGCGAATTATTTGCAAATTGTCGCTTTGAAAAATATAATAAATGAAAAAAATGCCCATTGTTAATTCTTAGGGCGGAATCTCCCCATTCCCAAGCCAAAATGCTCACCCAAGTGCATGTTTGGCGTCAGCTCTTCCCTGACACAAATGGGAGAGAAAGCTAGTTGTTATATGTAGCCTGCTTGGTCCATTCTTCGGTTTGTTCTTGTGTCGATAGCTGCTGCTGGTCCTTTCTGCTATGGTCTCAACTCTCATCTTTTGCTGGCTGCTTGAGATAGGTCTATGTTCCAAATGAATAGATCCATGACGAAGGGCAACCAAAAGGTATCGCTTTCATATTCCCAGGACTAGCTTTCCGTTGCTGGAGAAAGACAAGCAAAAGCTATCGCTGCCATAGGATTAACACTGAAAGTAAATAAAGTAGACACTAACAAATTATTAACAAAAACCTAATTCTCATAGTAAAATTACTGTTTATCAAGAATGCTGTAAAAGTGTAATTATGAAATTATCTTGAATAAAAAAAATCATTGATTTAAGTATTGGAGTCTATAACTCTATATGGTCTTTTCATCATATTATCATTGTTCTTTTTAGATTATATAGGGGTAAATTAGTCTTTTTATTTTTTTCACAAAAAAATTACATGTTTTCCACTTAATTAAAAAATAATTTAACTTACACTAGAGGCATCTTAGTCTTCTTGATTTTTTTAAACAATTAAATGACTTTATTACCTCTAAAGATAAATTATACCAAACTCTTACAATGGCTTTTTGGTTCTTTTATCATTTTTTGGTTAATATCAAGGAGACTCTAGGGTATTTTTGTATCTATTAAATATACCTAGAAATTGCATCTCCTTTTCTCCAAGCTTTGAAGCATGTTTTTCTCATTAGAAACCACCATCTCAGTTGTTGTCATAACTTCTTAGCCAAAACCACTTTCCAGTCCAACCATCTCAGTTGATGCCACCACTCCTTAGCTAAAACCACTTTCCAGTCCAAAAGGTATGATAAACATCCTACATTGCTATTAATTTTATGATTTTATAGTTAATTCATAATTGGTATAACTGTAATTAAATTATTGTTTAGGATTTGTTGATTTTTTTATAAATTAACTATGAAATAAGTCAATTAAAATTGATTTTGTATAATTAAGCATGAAAATAACATGAATTCAACAAATAGACTTGATTAGATAAGTTTTTAAAAATCATACATGTCAAAAATAAAAATTGATACAAAAAAAATATCATAAAAAATCTTTTTCGGAGGGTGGGATTCATTCTGTTGCTGGAATGATGGCCTTACATTGAGTACGATTGGCAGAACTTAAATGGACTTTTAAAGTCAATCGGCTTAATAACAAAAGTTAAAGCCTCAAAAGAAAGCGGAGAACTAAGAAACAAACGGAGGTCCAGAACCATAGGCTAAATGCCCTAAACTAAGCCCAGATAAAGAAGAAAGATCCCATTCGTTCTTTAGATGAATGATGATTCTCACACCACCACCAATATTTTCAGCATTTATTTTAATGACAAAAAAAAATTATGGTTGTCATACCTGGCTTGGTGATTGACCTGAAAAGAAAAAAAGGTCAAAGTATGGGTCAATTTATGAGTTGCGGGTCAGAAACATTGCCTCTGAGATTTTTTAGAAAAATTTTCATATAATTCAATAGTGGGATTAAAAATTATATCTATTAATATAAAGCTATATATTAAAAAACAAAATATCTCTTTCATCATAAAGTTTTCCTAACAAGAAGAAAATAAACACTCACTATTGTTAATGTTTTATGTTTTACACTTTCACAAGTAGTTGTTTTTGGGGATTTCGACTCCCCCATGCGCGGACCGGTGGTGTACTGATAGTTGCTCATAAGAGGCTAAGCACACCGAGACATAATATTTAACATGGTTCGGCAAAACCGCTTACATCCACGGGAGAGTCCATATTATTAGAGACATATAGAGAAAGGATTACAATACACATGGAGGAGAAGGATCACTTCACTCAAACTCTACTCTCATTGCTCTCACACTACTGCACAAGGCAGCAGGGCTTGTTTATTGTGTCTCAGTGTGCTTAGCCTCTTATGAGCAACTATCAATACACCACCGGTCCGCGCATGGGGGAGTCGGAATCCCCAACAGTTGTGATTAAAACAAGATTCTAATGAGAATGCGACAGTGAGAGTAGCAATAAAGAAGTTGATGAAGGAACCCAACATGCATGGTGAAGAACCTATACAGAAAATCAGGAAACTTTGTTTCAATTAATTTCAGAACTTTTATTCTTTTGTAACATCTAGGAAATTGCAAAGATTTAATCTTCTTGATTAAGTGATTCTTTACCACAGGACATTGGGAATGTATATATAAATAAGAGGATTTAGAGGGTGAAAAGAGTGAGATTCAAAAGCAAAGAAGAGCTGCTATGTGGAAGGTCTAAAATGCTAAGGAGTGATAGGACCACCAGCTTTATGAACTGAGAAGCACTTGGCATGATGGAAGAGAAATGATGCTTAATTTATGCATTCCTCGGGGTCCATGAACTGCTCAGGAAGATCGGTTCATAGAATGACGAGTCCTGTCAAATATTAAAATTAAGGAATGGCAATTGGCTGAAATTTCTCATTTTTTTCTGGTTTTGTGGGGCGAAGAATTGTAGATAGTACGTCGATACACCCCCCCCCCCCAAAGGACTGATGAGGACCACTTGCTTTATGATCTGGGAAGCACTTGGAATGCATACAGCAGTAAACAACGTATAATTTATGGATTGTTTTAGCTAGGTTCATAAATGAGGACTATAAAAGTGTAGATTTTTCAGAATAAAGAGTAATTCCATTGGTATTTAATGGCGAACAATGGCAATTACTATTGTTTTGGGTTCTGTGTATTGAAGGAAGGTAGATGATGCACCCTCCATTGAGCTCCAAACAAACAAAATCTCTCGTCCTATCCTCTTACATCGAGCATGGTGATCGTAGTATCAGTAGTTTCCTCCTTGTTTATGATATTTCAAATTAATGCCTTTATAGTACCCTCTAGAAGAATGTTTATGAATAGCATCTTGTAACTATTGGATCTTCCATTCTCGAGCTCGTAAATACATGAAGCGAAGTACAATCTCTGTATGAGCTGTTATAATAAATTTAGTTGCTGGTGAAACAACCGAGTCTTAACCTTTCTCGAGAACAAAAGACAAACATTCGATCTTGGAAAATGCTTCTAAGAAAATCTTAATTTATATATTATTAAAGATTTTCACGTGCACAGTACAGCTAGGTGACTAGGTGTCACTACACCAGCTGGCCCCCGCTTTTTCATGTCCTCAGAATTTTTTTAAAAAAAAAACACTAAACCAATTCTTTCATTTGCCACTGAACTATGGATTCCCTGAAGAAAAAGGAGAAGATAATTCACACCATAACCACTAACAGCAGTAACGAAAGCATTATTGATATTGGTACTGAACAGAACTGCATCAATCCCAGTTGTTTCTTTTGCACGATGAAAGAGCCAGACTCAATGATCAGGAGAGCAGGACTACAGAATTGTTTCAAGGAATTGCCTTTCAGAGACAGCCAAGCACTTGCTCTGGTTCTTAGCGGTCTATGGAATATTGCTATGACACAACCAGATGATCCAGAGTTCCCATCCCTCGGTGTTTTCCACTGCATGGCAAGTTTGATCCAGAAAGGTATTGATAATAGAAGTTGGCTTCTTAAGGATCAAAACATTTACATCCCTTATTATGCAGCTCATATTATTGGCTCTTACACCATGAACAAGGTTAAGTTTGCAGAGAAAGCTGTTCAATCTGGCGTGATACCTCCATTAATGGATCTTTTAAGAGGAAAGATTAGTTGGGTAGAGCAAAGAGTTGCCGTTCGAGCTCTGGGTCACCTTGCAAGCTTTGAGAAAACGTTTGATGCGGTAGCAATGTATGAAGAAGATGTGGTGAAATCAGCTATGCAGTTAGCTTCCAATTGCCTTGAAGTGGTGTACTCAAAATTCGTTGGGGTACGGGATGCAAAGGAGAGGCTGAAGTATCATAGTGACTTGCTCACAAGAGGTGTTGGAGGGCTGGACACTGAGAACACGAAAGCAGAGGAGTGGGCTTGCCAACTTCAACGCTGGTCTCTCAATCTCTTAAATTGCTTTGCTTGCAAAGAAAGGTCTCTGAATCTCATTTGTAGGCAGGATTTTTTAAGAGTTTTGTGTGAAATGTGGGGTGGATTGGTGATGAATAACGTATCACCTGCTGGGGTTGGACTCATTAGAATTTTATGTTACAGCAAACACGGAAGAAAGAGTATTGCTGAATCCAAAGAAGTTGTAAGAAGTCTCTGTAATCTCTCGAGATCTTCAGATGATTGGCAGTACATTGGTATTGATTGTCTTCTATTACTTCTCAAGGACCAAGATACCAGGTTTAAAGTTATAGAAGTTTCCGCCTTGTTTCTTGTAGATTTGGTTGAACTCAGGAGCCTTGGCAATCGATCAAATGTAGGAGAAGCAATAGCAAGAGTACTTCTTTTTGATTACAGACAAAGCATGTTGAAATTAAAGAACAATGAAGTTCAAAAAGTTATGCAAGAAATTTGGGATTTGAAGGTAGAGAGGAGAAAACGAGAGAAAACAATGACTGAAGAAATGGTTGAAGAGAGAAGGGTTTTGGCGGGTTTGATAAAACAACAGGGCAACCACATGTTTTGGCTAGGAAACATAGAAGAAGCATCGGTGAAGTATACTGAAGCACTAGATTTATGTCCATTGAGGTTAAGAAAAGAGAGAGTGGCACTTTACAGTGACCGAGCTCAGTGTCGCTTGCTGCTTGGGAACCCAGATGCTGCCATTAGTGACTTAACTAGAGCTCTGTGCCTGTCCACTCCTGCAAATTCTCACAGCAAGAGCCTATGGAGAAGATCACAGGCCTTTGACATAAAAAGGTTGGCCAAAGAAAGCTTGATGGACTGTGTAATGTTCCTGAATCGCTGTATCAAGACTGAAACAGCCAAAGGTGTGAAAATTCCATACCATGCAGCACGTATGATCAGCAAACAGATGGAAGCTACGTGGCTTTTTGCCAATCTGAACTCAAAAACATCAAGCAATCAATCAAGTAGAGTGCAAGAACTGGATGGTGACTCTGAGAATTATGACAAGCAAAAACATGATGAGAATTATGATAGAGAAAAAAGGTTTTATCTCCAGTAAGCGATATGAGCTTTCATCACACACATTATAATGCATACTTAAACAACTGTTTCGAATTCAGATGTTTCACTCAATTTCTTCCTTAAACTTGGTGCATGTGCCTATTGCTTGAACTATTTAGTACTCCATTGTTGCGAGTGACAATCACTTTTGCTTGCAACCTAGCTATTGCTTGAACTATTTAGTCTAGTGTTGACAGCCACTTTTGCTTGCAACTTTTCAGGGCTGTCCACCATAGGAAATGAAGGGGCGGAGAGAAAGATGGAAAGGGCAAGGAGTAAGAAAGCTGTTGTGGCTCCATCAATGGAAGGTAGATGGGGATCAGGATTGTTGCGTGCTGAGGGAGAGATACTGTGATTTGTGACTTCCAGTGATCAATTTCTGGAACATTTTGAGTAATTAAAGTTGTAACCTTTTCAAGTTGGTGAACATGTGAGAACTACTAGTACCAGTATTTATTTTAAATTTATCATGAGGAAGCAAATACTTCAAAAAAAAAAATTAAAATTGAATCACAATACTAAATACTGCTGAAGGGAAGATTAAAGGTGGCTGAAATATTCTTCCAAGATTACCACCATTGCATTAATTATTAAAAAATAAAATAAAATCACTACGACCACTCCATCTTCAGAATATTTTTATGTGTGTGTGTGGTTCTTGTGAACATGGTTGAATTTCATTTTCATCCGTTCATTAGAACAATCATTAGGTCAAATCATGCATCAATAAAATGGGCTTGAATTAATTATTTGATCATGTTACAAAATAGAAAAAATCTCCATTTTATACGTTTATTTACTTACACACACACATGAACTAGAGGCCTCGACTCCTAGAGGTGTGAAATCTGCAGGATGGACTTCTTGAAAATGGACTGAAGATATTGGACCTATAGCCGGTCTTAACCTTCAATGGAGTAGTCCATTTGTGTAATGGCCTTTTTTAGGGTTAGCACTCCACGACACCATATTAGTATATCTATATAGATGTCAGGATATGAGTTTTGATTTTTTAAAAAAAAATATTTTTTATTTAAAAATATATTAAAATATTTTTTTATTTTTTAAAATTCTATCAAAACAATCCAAAGACTTAAAAATATAATTTTAAATAAAAAAATATAAATTTTCACGAACATTTATTCAAACCGCACTTTTAAACAATACTAGTATTTAGAAATGCGGTTACTTTTCAAAGTTATTTTTATTTAGAAACACATCAAAATAATTTTTTTTATTTTAAAAAAATTATTTTTAACATCGGAAGCATCAAAATAATTTAAAAAACATTAAAAATTATTAATTTAAAAAAATATTCTTTTTCAAAAATATTTTACAACACAAAAAACATATACCCAGCCAACGTGCAGCTGCAGATAAATTGGAGTTAGGTAAGGTCTGCATCAATCACTTCATCAACCCAAGCTCATATAAGACAAATAAATGTTTGTTGTGAGCTCTGACAGAACAATTCAGCGTTCCCCTCTTCCAGCAAAAGCGGATTTGTATTGTAACTTTATATAAAAAGAAAATAATAAAAACATTCGACCAACTTCACGTTTGTCGTGTTCTTCTACCACATACCACACGTGTGCCAAAAACAAATAAATAAATAATTTAAGGGCCAATGAAAAATCATTAATTTTAAGGCTGGCGTTCTGGACCTTTTAATCCTTTTCACTTTTTTATTTACAGTGAAATGACTCAATCGCTTTTGGGATGTAAAGTTTTAAAGCTTGAGTGTTTTAGTTTTTTTAATTTGGTTTTTTTTTTTTTATTATCGAGAAAACAAATAGTATCAAAATAAGATGTTATTAAACTTGAAAAAATAGTTGGTATATACAATGCTCATACAAAAATATAGGAGCCTCCATGACCTTCTAACGACATAGAAAGTGACTTGCGATGGTTAAAAACATCATATTCATAATGTCGTTGGAATCGTTGCAATGTCTTCTTCTTAATGAGGTTGCTATTGAATGAATTGTTGTTGATTATATTTTTTTTTCTTTTTTTTCCCCTCGGGGATCATGTTTGACATTTAAATTTTCAATTAATCCTACCAGTTATTGGTGTTTTAACTTTGGTAATAATTGATTTTAAAGTTTTTTTTGTTAAAAAATATATTTAAATAATTTTTTTTATTTTTAATATAAACATATAAAAATATTAAAAAAAGGTTAAGAAAAATTAATTTGAAGCAAAAACAAATTAAATTTTAACAAAAAATATATTAAAACTCAATCTCAAACCCCCGCCCAAAATAAATATCTAAATTTTTAGTTTTTATTTTACTTTATTTTGCAGCTCTAATGAAAAATTCGAATGATGTGTGACAAAAAAAAATCACTTTTATATATTTATTAAAAAAATTATTTCATCAACTAAATTTTTATAAAAGTATTAAAATTAAATATAAATGAATTGTTAAAATAGTTTTTTTTTTCTATTGAAGTATAAATAAAAAAATTATATTTATACCATTTAAAAAATCATATCAACAAATTAATTTTTCTATATAACTTTTGACAATGTACACACAATCAAGATAGATAATAATCATGGGCTCGACCTGAAAAAATTCTTTTAAAACCATTTTAAACAGTCGTCCATGTTTATGACAACCTTCAAAAAATAGCAATTCAGAACATCACTACAAACCCCAAAATCAACCCGATTACCCACCCACCTAAAACAACATACAAGAAACTTGAAGAATGTTACCCAATTAATCAGATTTTAAGTTTATTTTCTAGAGATCGCGAGTTTGAATTCCATAAACTTCAGGTCACTGAAGATTTATATGATTGTTAATTTTAGGACCTGTAAAATTAATAAAAATGCGCATAAACTAGTTCAAATATCCATGTTATTAATAATAAAAAAAAAAACAACAGACAGGTTTGCAAGACAGTAAAGATTGACCGTTAGTTAGACTCTTCTTGTATCCTTTATATCCCTCCCTTTTTTCCCTTTATAATCCGTTTCCATTTCTCCTACTTCTTCAATAATCCAGTCTAGAAAATGAGCCGGTGGTGGGCAGGTGCAATTGGAGGTGCCAAGGTAAAAACAAACCATCCGATTTGCAAATCTTCATTTTATTTCAACTTTTGAATTATGTTGTTACTTAACGTTTCATTTTTTGGGCAAATGTTTTGCAGCAGCAGTCTGAAAATGGCAACGCGTTCCGAGGACACCATAGCGTGGCTCTAGTAATAGGCGTAACTGGCATTGTTGGCAACAGCTTAGCTGAAATCCTTCCACTCTCCGACACACCTGGTGGACCATGGAAAGTCTACGGAGTGGCCCGTCGTCCACGACCAAATTGGAACTTAGACCACCCTGTTGAATACATCCAATGTGACATATCTAACACGGCGGAAACTCAAGCAAAACTCTCCCAGCTAACTGATGTTACTCACATTTTCTATGTCACATGGGCCCTCCGATTCACGGAGGCCGAGAACATCGAAGCTAATAACCTCATGTTCCGCAATGTCCTCCAGGCTGTTATCCCTAACGCCCTCAATCTCAAACATGTTTGCCTCCAAACTGGTCTTAAACACTATGTTGGTCCATTCGAGTTGGTAGGCAAGATCGAACCACATGACACTCCTTACACGGAGGATCTGCCCAGATTAAGCGCACCCAATTTTTACTACGATTTGGAAGACATTCTGGCCGGGGAAGTGGCAAAGAAAGAGGGAGTGACTTGGTCTGTGCACAGGCCGCATACAATTTTGGGGTTTTCTCCATATAGTTTGATGAACATAATGGGCACCCTTTGTGTTTACGCTGCTATATGTAAACATGAAGGGATGCCTTTACTGTTCCCTGGGACAGAGTCTGTTTGGGATGCTTATTCCATCGCATCTGATGCAGATCTGATTGCTGAGCAGGAAATTTGGGCAGCTGTGGATCCTAATGCACGAAATGAAGCGTTTAATATCCACAATGGAGATGTTTTTAAGTGGAAGCATTTGTGGAAGGTTTTGGCTGAACAGTTCGGGATAAAAAAATATGGTTTGCCTGATAGTGGGAAGAAAGTGAGCTTGACGGAGTTGATGAAGGATAAAGGAGCAGTGTGGGAGAAAATTGTGAGGGATAATCAGCTGTTGCCTAACAAGTTGGAGGAGGTAGGAGTGTGGTGGTTTGCAGATTTTGTGTTGGGTGCAGAGTCCATTATTTCGTGTATGAATAAGAGTAAGGAGCATGGGTTTCTGGGGTTTAGGAATTCCAAGAATTCACTGATTTCGTGGGTGGACAAGTTGAAGGCTCATAAGATTGTGCCTTGAGCTGGGTGGGTCTAGGTTTGCTTGTTTTTTACCGCTGTAGAAGGTTGTTTTCAAAAATAATTTTGAAGATCGATGGATTGTTCTTCTTGTGGGTGAATTCTATTAAAGCATATATCTGTATTCTGAAGAAAAATGCATTTGCTGGAGGTCTGTTTCTCTTTTGGTTGTTCTTGTCAGGAATTTAGAATAAAAAGGGAAAAATCTCTCTTCCTTTTGGGCTACTAGTAGTATCAATTAACAACTTGGGTTGCCTCTCTTTCATGTCAGGACCCAGAGCCCATAAGGTAGATAACTTGAACTTTGTAATACTTGGAGAAACATTAACATTAAATAATAATAATAATAATAATAAACAGCTAAAAAAGGATGGATTTTAGGTAATGTTTTGTATTTGGATAATAATTTTTTTAAAAAATAATTTTAATTTAAAAATATATGAAAATAATATTTTTTTAAAAATTTTTTGACATCAACTAATTAATTATCAAATAATCCAATTTAATAATTAATTTCAAACAAAAAATAAATTTTTATAAAATAAAATAAGGTTTCACCACAAAATCAAACTGTTCATCCTCCAGGTGTAGATATTGTAGCAATGACAATCCTATATTTTTCACCAGTTTTGTTTTTAAAAAAAGAACAAAAAGCTGAAAAATGATGGATTTTCATTGTTCTTATAACAGTGACTGTAATTTTTGACAATTTTTGTTTTTTACTTTTTTCCCACTATTCACTCTCTCTTTGTAGATATTGTGCAGTGGCATTCTTGTGATTTTTAAATAATTTTTTTAAAAACAACTTTCTTTTAAATATTCATTCTCTCATTATAGATATCGTGAAATGTAGTTCTTATAGCTACTTCTAGAGAAAAAAAATATTATTCGATTTTTTTAATAATTTCTTTTTTTTGCTTTTCACATGAGTTCTTTTCCATGGTATCTTTCTCTATTTGCTTTTATCAAGTACACTAAATCAAAGATATCAATCTCTCTTTCTCTCTCTTCTTTGTTCTTATCTTAAAAGATGTGGAAGTTTCTTGATGTTATTGATTTTTTTTTTTAGGTTTTTTAAAATTATTCTTTTTCCCCGCACATATAAAACCATATTAAATATAGTAAAAAAATACCAATTATCTCTATCTTAAACATATAAAAGTCCTGTTTGTTTGTTGAAAGATATTTTTTTATTTTTAAATTATATTTTTTATTTATAAAAATATTAAATTTTTCTTCGATTAAGTTTTAAAACCTAATATCAAAGATAAAAAATCTCTGAACCCCTCCTTTATTAGTTCTAATCTTAAAAGATTGTTAAGTCATTTAATTGACGTTCAAAATTGACTATTATTTTTTAGGTTTTGTTTTTTATTTTTCTTCTTTCCCCAGCACCTTTTAAAAAGACCACATACAATGAAGTTAAAAAGTACAAATAAGTTGATTCTCTTTTACATGAGGATCCTAAAAAGGTTTGTTAAAATGTTGAAAGATATTTTTTAAAAAGTTTTTAAATTATATTTTTATTTATAAAAAAAATAAATTGATATCTTCGATCAATTTAAATTAGAATTATAAAAAATAATATAAAAAATCTAAAAAAATCAAGTTAAACCCCAATTTAATAAATTTTAATTTTAAAGATTGTTTAGTCATTTTACTTTACAAAAAGACTATTATTTTTTTTTATGTGTAAGAAATATTCTATTAGAAAAAAATGAAATCGAAATGTGTTTTTAAAAAATATCAACCCAAGAAATTTGAACTTCGGGTTATAGACTTGAATGGTTCTAAATAAGTCATGAAGTTATTAATAAAGTTTGAAAGATGATAAAAAAAACTCAATGATAAAAGGATTCAAAATAAAAAATATCTTTAAAAAAAGTGATTAAAATTTAAATACAAAATCAACTTTATTTTTTTTATTGAATAGTGAAATTAAAAAAAAAACCAATTTAACAAAAGGAAAAAAAATCAAAGTTATGAGGACCAAAATTGACATAAAAATAAAAATAATTTTTTATCGAAGAGTGAAAATGAAAAAAAAAAATCAGTTTAAAAAAAACAAAAGTACTAGTAACAGGAGGACTCAAGTTAAAAACAATAAAATATCATAAATTGAGATTGAAAAATAAAATTGAAAACATATCAAAATTTCACAAAAAGGTTAAGAATAAAAATTACAAATCAACAGGAGCTCATGGAAATCATTAGATTGAGATAATCTAAGTTTATGAAAAAAGAAAAAAAGAATAAAAAAAAGAAAGAAAAAAAGCCTATTTCTTTAAAAAAACAACCATCGATCACATGCATCATCCCATCAGGAAGAGGATGTTGTGGTGCGTTCAATGACATGATAGACTTGAAGCATCCTATTTGAAAAAGTCATGAAGCCCAATTCCCAATTAATAAAGTATTGAAAGACTTTTGATTTTAGTTTTTTTAATAAAAAACTACAAATTATCTACTAAAAGAATTCAAAATAATAAAAAATTAAAAAGGGGGGGGCTGTTTTAACTTTTATTTGAAATGGTGCGTTCAATGACATGATAAAATGAGGATCTTGGCCACTGGAAGGTTTTGCACAAGCTACCTGATGACTGTCGATGCCTCCCACAAGCTAGCGCGTGCGTTATATGCACTGACTACTTTTTATTTTAGTTTTTTTTAATATTTAATCAAATACCAAATTATCTACTAACTGATCGAATAATAATTAAAAAAATCATTATAAAAAACAAAAGAGCCCTTGGGTGCATGTTTTAACATTTTTATTTTTAAGAGTATTTTGGTCATTACATTATGTTTTTAAAATGAGAAAAAATATAAATATTTTTTTTTATTAATTTTGTAATGATTAATAAGTCTTGTATAAGAATTTCAATGCCCTTAATAATTAATTCAATATTTTTAAGTATGAAAGGAAAAAACAGTCATTACACTTTTTTATATAAGAGTATATCCAATGAAAATGGCTATTTAAAATAGCTAAATAATTAATATAACATTTTAAATAGTATAAATTCAGTTTTTTTAAAAAAAAATACGTACACTCCAATGGCAAATGTTTTTATCAACCCATTTATATTTTAATATATTTGATTACAACTACTTTTTACTTGGTAACTAATTTTGCAAGGTTCTGCATATCTCAATGTGCTGAGCTGAAGGCAGAAAATTAGTGTTCTTCCTGCATTAACACCATCCATGTAACAATCAAAACTTTATACAAATGTGGAAACATTAGAAAATCCCAGAATTTACTTTGACTCCCCCAATCCTGACAGAAAAAATTTCCTCAGATGTAAACCTCTAACGTTCTGCTGTCGTCCCTACCTGTAAAACAAGGGGAAAAAAAACATCAGCAACTCAACCAAAATGGATTTCTACACGAATCATAGCAGATTCTATATAGCTTTGCTGTTGGTGCTCTTTGTACGTCATTAAATTGAGACAGTAGTAGAGATAGAATTTGTTGTTAACTATTTTTGGGTTTCCACAAAATAAAATGAGAAAATACAAAAAAATATATATCAAAAAATATTTAGAAGAAATCCAAAAAATAATAGGAGCTAGAAAAGGATGTTGGAATACTGAGAAAGGTCAAAATTGGTTGAAGAGGTTCAAAAATGCAAAAGGTTAAAATTTGACAGTATATTTTTGAAAGATGAGAGCCCTGTTAATAAAAAAAAATTCAAATTGAGGAATAAAAGTCTAAAATCAGATGTTTATGGACTCAATTAAATTTTATCTAAGGTTTAATTGAATTTATAGAGGGCTGGATTGTAAGAAAATTGATTTTTAAGTCAATTTAGGCTTTTATTGGAAGAAATTAAAGTTCTGGGGTTCAATTATAATTTTGAAAGAGTTGATTTGGCCAAATCAGAGGTTTAATTGTATAATTATTGAAGTTTGATGGCCAATTAGGGATTTAATTGAAACAATCCGAAACTAAGGACTAAACTGGAAAAGGCGCTAAAATCAAGGGATCCAATTACAATTCATCCGGGGGGCTTGATTACAAAATTGTCAAAACAGCCAAGGACCGAATCGAAAATATTCATTTGAATTGTGAAACGGCGCCGTTTCCTTAGACACTATTCATCACCATCTTCAAAGCAGCCGTTTCAGCAGACAAGAACCGCAAGAAGAAAATGGCGCAGATTGCTTGATTGCTTCAGTTATGGGACCGTTACCGAACGTCTTTAATATAAAAGAAAAAACGCATGCAGTTTTGGCTATAAAAGGAGAGAAAAAGAACGAGACAGGGGAGGGAAAAAAGAGGGAGGAGAGGTGACAGTGAGGAGAAAGAAAAGGAGGAGGAGGAACGGGACAGTAAAGGGAAAAAACAGAGGAAACAATAGGAGGAGAGGAAGCAGTGTTGGTGGAACAGCCCTTCCACACTGTCATCTGCGTCTGCAACGGCGAAGCCGCCACTGTGAACAAACGAGAGCAGCACCACCACCACAAAGCCAGTGCAGAGAGGGGGGCAAGAACGATAGAGAAAAAAAAACATAGAAAGAAGCATTGCCAGCCATCGTCTTCGTCACCAAGCACCAGCTTCGCCTCCAGCTGCACCAGGGAACAGGGAAGAAGAAAACGAGAGAGACGACAAACAGAAACAGAAACAAAAACAGAAAAAAGGAAGAACCGGAAGAAAAAAAACAAAAGAAAAGGAGAAGATGGAGGTCCAAAGCATGTCGTTGCTTTCGTTGCTTCCAGGTAAACTTCTCCAACTTTGCAGATAATGCACAAATACTGTGCACTTGAAGATTAATTATACCGTGACTGTAGCAGGCGTGCGTGAATTGTTCACGCACGCTTGCGGGTAGGAACCAGCTGGGTCCAGCCCAGCCACATCGGTCGGGCTGGGCCCAGCCCCAAAAAAAATTTCAAAAAAAAATCTTTTAAAAAATTTGTGATTTTCTCATATATTTTACTGCATTTTGATCAATATCGGTTTGTATTTTTATACTATAAAGATATAAATCCAGTATTAAAATACCTAGTTTTCGTCAAGACATAAAAAAATGTTTTTGTTTTTATGCATATGGCCAAGTCTCTAAATAATAATAATAATAAAAAATCCTATTGTATTTGAATACAACAAAGAAAATTTCAAAAATATGTTTTTGGCATGCATTTGGCTTTATTAACCAGTTTATTAAAGTCGCGAGAACTAGGCCAATATTTCAAAAATTCCAAAAAAATTATTTTTTTTTCTTTTAATATCTAGGGTTATGATCTTATACGTAAGACGTATTCCGGATATTAAATTTTTTTTATTGACGTCTGAATTACCCAATAAGATAAGGATCTCCTTACCGAGGAGGACTTTTCTTAAATCATAGACGGACCAACAAATAGAAAACACGACAAGACCTTAGATTTTATCAGACAATAAAACAATGTAGCTTATCTTAGGTAGGACGTATTTGGGGTGCTAATACCTTATGCAACCAGTCCCCGTACTTAATCTCTGAGATCAGTTAGGGTTTCTAGTGACCAAAATACTAGGTGGTGACTCCCATTCTAATTTTTCATTGATAAGAGACAAGAATTCATTGTCTCTCCATATTTTTAGATAAGACAAGACTTTGAAGGTGGATGTTTTCGCCAATAATACCGCACACGTGCGACGGAGTTCATCGCTATTATTTCTAAACCCTATGGCCACCAACTTGCAAATAAAAGTTGGTTGAACAACGAAACAAGACAGTAAATCTAGTTGCTAGAGACACTTTCTAACCAACCAAATCACCACAAACATTTATGATAAGAATTGTAGTAATGTAGCCAATACCAATCCTTCTCTTTTCCTGGTTGCATGTACAATATTGTCAGCGATACCTTTAGCTTCAAAAAGGCTGTGCGAAGGAATGCTAAAATATTTGCAGCAGAGGTTACATGGGTAAGTCTAACACAAAACCTACAGAATGAAAGAAGTGATGAAGAAAATAAAAAATGGATTTACTAAAATATTTTGAGGAAGCACAATACACTGTGGTTTTGTGCTTAAAAGTAACCAGCTAAAAGATATATTCGTAGATCAGATATCTTCTGCTTAAAAAGGTAACTGCAGCTTTCTTTCTTATCCACAACACACCAAATTAAATTAGGAGTTGAACTGAGCAGTCAAGGATGTAGCTCCAGATTACAAATTCCAAGAAAACCAGAGAAATCTAAGCGTTTCTTCTTCTCTTCTCATCGACACAAGAAAGCCAGAGAAATCTATATCCCCAGTAATTCCAAGAAAGCAAACAAATCGTATAGACTAATCAAAATAATACATTTAATCACGAAAGAGGCTATTAAACAAAAAATAAATCAGTCAAAAACACATATCTAAAAAAATCCATAAGCATTTGCAAGTGTTATTCTTTTCAAGTCCTCGTGATTTTTCTCCATCTAAAAAAACCATTTAAAATTAACAAAAAAAAAAACGAAAAGGTAGAAAATTAACTCTTTTTAAAAAAATAATAATTTCAAGACACAACAAGAAAAGAAAAGGAGTTATTACAGAGAGTAAGACAGATTCAAGAGGGTGATATTCAATGATGTCGCCTCTCTTGGAATCGAGACCAAAAAGAGAAGGAATTATTACAGAGAGCTAGGGCATGATTTTGAGAAGGGAAGGCTTCTTGTTCTTCTTGTTCTTGAAAAGGGAAGCAATTATAGTATTTAGGATTCTTGCTTTCTCTTCAATTTCCCCCCCTTTTCTATTATTATTTTTTGTTTGATTGCTAATTATTTTTAATCTGATTTATAGACGTGGTGATACTCTTTGGGATGGAGGTGGGTAATTCTGATTCTTGCCTTTTTCTTCAGTTTCTGTTCTTTTCTTTTTTTTAGAGGTGGCTGGTTCTTATTTCCTGTCCCTATTCTTTCTTCTATTTTTCTTTCGGGAATTGCAGTATCCTGGGTTTTCTGTTACGCAGAGGAAAAATAATCCTCAATGGAACTAAGTTGCTCACAGTAATCATCATCATGGGTCCTTCTCTTTTCAAAGGTATTTCCTGTCCCTATTCTTTCTTCTATTTTTCATGTTTTGCCTTCTATCGTCTTATCGTGCTCACATGATCGGATTCACGGGGTTTAATAAATTTATCCAAATTTGTTAGTTTTTTTATCGTTTTTTTTTATTCCATTTTAAAAATTTGAATTGTTAGGTAATTTTTTTTTTTTTTTTATATTTAGTTCTTTTTCTATCAAGTTTTCATTCGCAGGTTTGACATTCTAATTTTGAATGACCAGGGTTTCTTTTGTTGTGTTTTTGTTGTTTTTTTAAATTTTATCCCTTTTGGCAAGTGTTTTTTATGTGCAGGTTGTCATAATCATTTTTTTTTTTAATTCTATTCATTTAATGTTATTGTTTTTTTTTATCTTAGAATTAAATGAAACCATTTTATTAGATCCAATTAGATTCATGACTTGAATCATAAGTTTTTTTTTTAACATGTTAGCAGTATTTAATATTTTTTTACATTAAATTGTATTTTTAATCCACCTTGCGGAGTAAAGCTGGCTTTCTATTAGCAAGAACCATATAAAATATTCCACTTATATATTAAGAAAAACCCACCTATAACATGAAAGCCGAAATAATAATTTAAGGACAGAAAAATTATTATAGGAATCAAGCTAACATAAAAATGAGTTTGTATCATGTAACTGGAAAAAAACTACGAACCTACCAAGCAAAATAAAACATTTAACTATCATTATACTTCAAAATCATTTGGTCCGCCAGAGGCGTCAGTCAGGATTTGATTAATTTATAGAAAAACGAAACTGAGTATGGGTTAATATTATCTAAAAATAACATTAAATATAGATGATTTAATTGCTATAGACTAACCTTATGGAGTAATAGGTTCGCTCACGACACCCTCTCTCAATTTATTTTCGTTTTCTATCAGAACACGTGTTCCATAATGCTGCAACAAGTTATTATAATTGGAGGATGTATAATTAAGGTTTGAAAACACATCTTCTTAATTCAAAATCTTGGACGTGTTTCAGGTGCTGTGGGGGTACGAGTCATCGATAAAGTCATAGATTTATTTTATAAAAATTACTAATTTAGATTTTATAAATTTTAAATTATTAAAAATTTATAAAATTATTAATTTTAAAATTTATAAAATTAATTAAAATATACACAAATTAATCAATATTAATATTAATAATAAAAAAAATCTTGTACATACTATAATTAAAATAGACGCAAAAACTTATTTATTAATCGAATATTTTCTTCTTTGTGCTTTAACTAGAAAATTGTATTTATGCTATCGGTGGACTTGCAGCGATCCCAAGGCCAGGAGTTTGCCACACATGTCATGGCTCGCGTCTGATAATAATGGAAAAAACCACTTTTAGCACGGTCATCGAAGCGGACCAAGACACGTGCAGAACAAACAACGATTCAAACCTACAGAACAAACAACGATACAGCTTTGACCGTTAGGTGCTGTTTGTTTGTTTTTTTTAAACAAAATTTTTATTTTGTTTTAAATTATTTTTTTAATATTTTAAAATTATTTAAAATAAATTTTAAAAATAGAAAAGAAATATTTCTAAGCCAGAAATATTTTAAAAAACACTATCGTAGTTACAGAAAAAGTTATCAGCTAGCGAGGATCTCCTTGGGCTTTCCTGATTTATTTTATCTACTATCATCCTTTCCGTCTCCTCCTGATTCAAATTCAATCAAAAGAATAGAGAAAAATGAGCTGGTGGTGGTCGGGTGCTATCGGCGCTGCCAAGGTAAGGATTCAACAACCCTCTCGCTGTTATCTATCACACACACACACACACACACACATATATATCATTTATTTTTCTTCAATTTGTAGAAAAAAACCGAAGATGATGAAGCATCAAGAGGTTACCAAAGCGTGGCCCTGATTCTAGGTGTTACCGGGATTGTTGGCAACAGCTTGGCGGAGATTCTCCCACTCTCAGACACGCCTGGTGGCCCATGGAAAGTCTACGGCGTCGCCCGACGTTCCCGCCCCAACTGGAACGAGGATCACCCGGTGGAGTACATCCAGTGCGACATCTCCAATACTGCCGAAACCCAATCCAAGCTTTGTAAACTCACCGATGTCACCCACGTCTTTTATGTTACCTGGGCCAGCAAATCCACGGAGGAGGAGAACTGTGAGATTAACGGTCTCATGTTCCGCAACGTCCTCCAGGCTGTTATACCTAACGCTTCCAATCTCCGCCATGTCTGCCTCCAAACCGGAGGGAAGCATTATGCGGGTCCCTTTGCGTTATTAGGCAAGAATATTGAAGCTCATGATTCACCTTTCACGGAAGATCTGCCCAGATTAAGATTTCCCAATTTTTATTACACATTGGAAGATGTTATGTTCGAGGAAGTGGCAAAGAAAGAAGGGGTGACTTGGTCTGTTCACCGGCCTGGTGTTATATTTGGGTTTTCACCTTATAGCTTGATGAATATGATTGTGACTATTTCTGTTTACGCTGCAATATGCAAGCACGAGGGAGTTCCGCTGATCTTTCGTGGATCGAAAGAGGCATGGAATAGTTACTCAATTGCTTCTGATGCAGATCTGATCGCAGAGCATGAAATTTGGGCGTGCGTGGATCCTAATGCTCAAAATGAAGCTTTTAATATCCAAAACGGGGATCTGTTCAAATGGAAGCATTTGTGGACGGTTTTAGCAGAAGAGTTTGGGATTGAAAAGTATGGATTTGAGGAGGGGGAGAGTAGTGTGACCTTTGCGGAGAAGATGAAAGACAAGGGACCGGTGTGGGAGGAAATTGTGAGGGAGAACCAGCTACTGCCTAACAAGCTGGAGCAAGTTGGGGGATGGTGGTTTGCAGATTTGATGTTCAGTGTACCGGGTTCTGTCATTTGTTTGAATAAGAGCAAGGAACATGGATTTTTGGGATTTCGCAATTCCAAGAAATCATTCGTTTCGTGGATAGACAAGATGAAAGCTTACAAGGTTGTGCCTTGATATGGTTGGTTTTGGGTTTTGTTGCTATAATCTCTGTTTTCAAAATATAATAATTGGAGAGTGATCAAGGCTTTGTGCTCCATTGTAACTGGTATTATGTCAGCCGTTCTAAAGAAAGTTGCATTTGCAGTAGGTCCAATTCTATTTCCTCGTAAAACCTAACAATTTAGTTGGTATTATCTTGCTGTCTGCATCCTGCTTCATTAGATTGCTCTTCTACTTGTAAAAAATTAGAAAATCTTGTGGCCCTTGAAATATTTCAGTGATAAATGATACTGAAAATTTTTAGTGTTCAGTTTAGTTTAGAAGTGGTTGCTTTTTAAAAAATAATCTGTGATATTAGTCCATTAAAATACATTAAACACTTGAAAATACTAAAAAAACATTTAAAGCAAAAAATTAAATTTATGCTAAAAATATTTTTAAAATACAAAAAAAAATATCTTATTCTATCACGAGGAACGATTAAATTAGCCATTGTTTTTATAGTAATTTTCTTTTTAAAAAATGTTAGTTCCTGATATTTAAATCAGTAATTTAAAACGTGTGAGAAAAGTATTATAACTTTTCATACGTGTTGTTTTTGTAATTTTTTTTACATGTTTTTTTTTCAAAATTGACCTCCTCTTCTTTTTCTTTTTTTATTTTTTTATTTTTGTGTTTTTTTTTTCAAAATTATCTTTGCTGATTTTTTTAATATTGAACTGATTGAGAATTTAATTATGTAGTTTTTTTTCTTTAAAACATTATAGATTGCTATAATATATCATACATAGTTTTTTTCTTTTTATTATGATTTTTTTAAAAAAATAATCTTTGTCGATTTTATTTTTTTTATATTGAGCTGCTTGAGAATTTAGCTTCGTAGTTCTTTAAAAAAAAAACACCGTAGATTGTTATAATATTTCCCCCACTTGGTTTTTGTTTTGCTGCAGTATTTCCCCACATATTTTTTTATTGTTTTTCTTTTTTCTTTTTTTCCAAAGTTGTCTTTTTTTTTAGAATTGTTTTTTGTCGATTTTACTTTTTTAATATTGAGCTGATTGAGAATTTAGTTTTATAGTTTTTTTTTTAAATACTATGTATTACTACAGTGTTTCCTCATATAGTTTTTTTTAAATGATTTTTTTTTTATTTTTCCAAAATGATCTTTGTCGAATTTATTTTTTTCATACTAAACTGGTTGAAAAATTAGTTTTATAGTTTTTTTTCTTTAAAACACTATGGATTGATACAGTGTTTCCCCACATGTTTTTTTTCGAAATTATCTTTGTCGATTTTTTTTTATATATTGAGCTGATTGAGAATTTAGCTTTAACTTCCCCACATTTTTTTTCCCATTTTTTGTCGTTTTTTTTCCAAAATTGTCTTCTTCTTTTTTTTTTCGTGTTTTTTTTTTCAGAATTGTCTTTGTCGAATTTTTTTTTTATATTGAGCTAGTTGAAAATTTAGTTTTGTAATTTTTTTTCTTTAAAACATCGTTAATTACTACAGTGTTTCTCCACATAATTTTTTTTTGTTACGATTTTTTTTCAAAATTGTTTATATCAATTTTATTGTTTTTAATATTGAGCTGGTTGAGAATTACAACCGTAGATTTCCTCATGAAACAATATTGATTGCTACGGTGTTTCCTTGCATGATTGTTTTTTCTTTTGTTTTAATATTAAATTAGTTAAGAATTTAATTTTGTAGTTTTTTTTTTGAAAATATTATAAATTGCTACAATTTTTTTCTATATAATTTTTTTATAATTTTTTCTATAAATTCACGACAACGCATATATATGCCACAAACCCGCGACATCTCGCGGGCATCACATCCAGTAATAGCTAAAGAGAAAGTACATACCTTTACTATCAGGCATCCCTCTCAGATTATTCTTGACACATCTTTAAAGGCCAACAAGAGCTGCTAAATTAAATTTTAAATAAAATCTTTAACAAGCAGATTTTTTAAAAACAGCTAACATATGATTGAAAAGAATTTATCTTGTAGGATAGTCAATTACTAGTGTGATAAACCGATTGTAAAACTAACTTCGCTTGAAACACCATGTAACTTTCTCTTCTATCTCAAAAGCAATTCCAGGATAAATAGTATTTAGTTACTATTTCAACACAAATCGAATTCTTGATATATAATAAGTTTAATTATTTATTTTATTAGTAAATATATTTGAAGAAATTATTTAATAACTGAGTATAGAATTGCTTCTTTATTATGATTAAGGATTTGACATGATTTTAATGGGCAGAGAAATTGTTATTTTAAATTAATTAAAAAAAAATGATTTCCACGTTCATTCCAAAAATAAGTTTTTTTTATCGAAATAAAAAATTATCTAATGTTTAAATCAATAAATATAGGAAGAAAAATAATGTATCAAAAGTGAGAGCAGGAGAAAAATATGGGGGGGGGGTTGTGGTCTACTCTATTGTTCTGAATATAGTTTTATGTTTTGGGTAATAAATGAACTTGTGTGAAGTTAAATTGTTTCGTCTTAAACTTTTACCTATTATATTAAAATATTTATATAATTTGATCATGTTAGCTTAACTCGTTAAGGGTAGTCTAACGATAAAGAATATATAGGAAGCTGAGTAATTGGTTATTATATCTTGTTATGTAATTAGTGGAAAGATAAGTGTTCTCCATTGATGCAGAGATTAATGCTTGCTTTGCATCTTTTGAGGAGATATGCGGACAAGAAATAACCCTTGACCGAGAAGGGTGGGATCGTATTGTCAATTGTAGAGGATAATGCAGCGTTATACTGACTTCCTTGGAACTTGTCACTTTTGCTTTATGGTGTGTGGTACTCATGGGAATTCTTGAGAATTTGCATGGGAGGATAGTTAGGGGTTGGGTCGAGGCCTAAATAGTACTGTTTGGGGTTGGAGAGAGGCCCAAACCTGGCAATGTCTTATCTAGTCGTGATTCATCATCAGTCAGGCTGATTGATCTGGTGGTTGCATATGAACAGTCAAGTTGATCGATTTTGCATGTGAGATCCGGGTAAAAAACAACTCAGATATATTTCGTACTAAATTTATTCCACTGGAAGTTTTTCTATGTTTCTGTATATATTGTTGAAATGTTAGTTTTTGCCGAAAAAATCTGATGACGATGTTGCCGCAACACGAGACTACCAGAGTGTGGGTGTAACAGGATTGAATAGTCGGCAACAGCTTGGCTGAGATCCTCCCACTCCCTGACACCCCTGACCCTTCCATCGAAAGTCTACGGTGTTGCTCGCATTCCGCGGCCTGCAAAAATAAAATTTGGATTGATAAGATGATTTCCGACAATTTGGTGATGATCATCATCATGTAGCTTTACCTCAAAGCAGTCAAAAGTTGAGTTAATGGAAGGGAATTGGGAATTGGTAGATGGCATCCCTTCTAAGTGGACCGGGCCAGTTAATATAACAATAGTTTGTAGGCTTGAGAGGCCTATTTTGAATTCTTGGTGGGCTGGGTATTTGTTCTTCTTCAGTTATAGAAGCGAAGGAAAATAGAGAGAGAGAGTTGTGTTTTTGAAATCGTACCTCCACTCGACTACGGTATATTCTTACTCTTAAGCGCCTGTGGTTGATTTTATTTTATTTATTTACCAACTGTTGTTGCGCAGCTCCAAGAGCAATGGTGCTTACAAATTTTAGTGGACCTGGTGTTGGATTCGGTATGCTTATTACTACAATTAATTTCTGATTTTCTTCTTCTATCTCTCTGTCGTTTATGCGAAATTTGATTTCAGGTTTCGGTGTTGGTTGTGGCTTTGGCGTAGGCTGGGGTTTTGGGGGTCAGTTCCTTTTCCTTTTCCTTTTCCTTTTTTATTTCACTTTAAAGTCTTGCTTGTGATGTTATTTGAAGAAAACCCAGCTAAGCTAAAAATATCATGCTGCTTCTCTGAATTGTGGGGTTCTTATTTGATTGGAATAGGCGGTTGGGTTGGGAGTGATTTCTGCCTTGAGTTTTGATTATGGGGTTGCCTTATTTTCTTAAAGTGCTGTCCTTAATGTTTCATAACTAAACACTGCTTTATCACTGCTATTGATCCAAATTCAATTTTGAATCTTCTGCTCATCTTCTTCTTCTTCTTCTTTGTCATGAATTTTTGGGTTTTTATTATTATTATTTCCAGGGGCAGTATATATAAATAAATACTTTGCTTGGACAGTGAAATTGTTGAGAAATTCGTAGAACCTAAGGAATGAAGAATCTAACAATCATCACTTTGCCATTCTCTTAAGGTGGTAAGGGTATTTTTACTTTTTAGTGTAGTCTTCACATTAGCTGGTCTTTCTGGAGAGAAAACAACAAACTGTCCTTCTACAGTGTTGATTGTCTGGTAGATGTGGGTGATGCATGGATCCGTTTGGCTAAGTGTGGTTGGACTTCAATTCTTGTTGAACCCAACTAGTCTCGGTACTTCAATCTTGCTCAGTGGAGCTATGTGTCGCTTGCTATTCATGGCTGGGGCATAATTTCAATGAATTGATCTAGTGTTGCCTTTACCTTCTACCACAGCCGACAGAAAACAGCTGATTGTGTTCTCATGTTTTGCAAAATATGAGCTACATCCAATAACTGTTGTGAATGATATCCGATCGTCAAGAACATCTTTGTGATATTTAGAATTTTGCATGACGATCCCATGATCCTTGATATAAAACTTGTCTGGTTGATGTGTGGTAGAATAGTCACCTCATCTGACTTGCTGTTTGAGACTCTGCGTAAATCTTCCCTTTGAGTGTGAACTGAGCTACCAATTTGCTTACGTATATGTTTGTCTGGTGCAGGCATGCCTGTGAATATTTTGGGTCTTGGTGCAGGTATGCACCTTCTTGTCTCTTTCCTCAAATGTAGATCTTAGACTATCATTCATATATATCTCTTGGTTGATAAATAATGCATTCAAGAATTGTTCAGAATTAGGACCTTTGTTTTGCAGGTGCAGGCTGTGGGGTTGGTCTTGGCCTTGGATGGGGCTTTGGCACTGCCTTTGGAAGCCAGTATAGGTCATCTACTGTCACATTCCAGGGCATGGAATTGGCCAAAAAAGAAGAAAGTGATGACAATCAGTCTTGAGTATTTGTTATGAAGCAAAGTTTATGCATTTCTTGTGTTTTTTTTCTCTTTTTTTCCCATGAAGTTTCCAATTGTCATGGCACTGTAAAAAAAGAAGCAGCTTGCTCTTCAACCTATTTCTATGTTCAAGGTACTGTAGCGTCGAAATCCCATTATTCAATTTAATGGATCATAGAAATTCTACATGCCAGGATAGTTTGCCTGGTTTCCATGCAGCATCTTCCTGGCGAAGTGGCAATCAGAGTAAATTTCTAATGAAGAACCTGATGTTTTATTATTTGACTTGGTGCAAGTTTGTAGCTGTATCTCGTGATGCCTTTATATCTACACTTCACTAATCGATGAACTCCTTTCAGTGTTTTATCTACGATGTCTACAAATTATTTTATGGAGATGAAAACGTCTCACAGAACTTCTTGGCAATTAAGGCAGATTTTTTTTTTGGTACAATAAGAAAGAAACGGAGACTGGTATCGGACATAAATTGCACCTAAAGCGTCACGCAGCAAAACAGAGTATTTCCATTTTGATTACTCCAGTATACTTTGCTGGTTTTACTTTTGCTGATCATTAAGAACCCCGGTTGAGAATTTAATAGATTGTGAGTTTAAAATCTTTGTTTAGGTTTAAAAAGTTTCTCAGTTTTTTATTTAAATTGTTATTTTTTAAATTTTATCATTTACCATTTATATTACCATTAATTAGTTTTTATTTATTTATTATTATAACCAGCAAGAATCATATTTTATAATCAACTAAAATAAATACAGAAACAGAAACAAAGTTACTTGCTTCGACAGCAATGGCCTCCCTCCGCTCATGCACGTCGCCTTGGAAGCTGGCCACCAAGACGCCTACGAAGTTCTCCTAAATGCTTGCTGGTAGAGTAAATAGAAATTCCCTCATGATTTCCTCTTCATCCCCAGTAGTAATTAACTAAAACAGATTTCGTCTCATTATAATTACGAAGATATCCTCTAATTGTACAGGAATTCGGTCTGGGTTAATATTAGGAACAATTGCATGTGCAGGGAAAGGGAAGTCAAATTCTGATTCTAGTGAGAATTACTTAGAAGATAGGGTTAGTTTTAGTGAAGACAAGATAATGGACTCGAATAGCTTGGCGATAATGATGGCTTGGAGAAGCCATTGATGGAAGCACACGCGAAGGCGGTTTGCTCAGGAGGTGGTCATAAACTGAACATTGGCTTTGGAACGGGCTTTGTGGATACAGCTTGCGTATCCTTCTAATGTCTTGTGGTTGTTGGGTTGCTCAGTGTGTTTTTGTTAATATGATTCTACTGTAGTGCTGGACTGCAGCTTGCCATTGTTTGGTAAAAAATGAACCTCAGGTTACATAATTAAGTAGTTGATACTTCTTCCATGATGTTGTAGACCGATAGTGAATCAGTTGAACTAGGCAACTGCTGAAGGAGCTAGTGATATGGTGAGGAATTCATTCCATAGGATGTCAAAACTGATGAATGGCGGGAATCTCCACAAATCTTCTTGTTATTAGAACTTCAACACTACATTGTGTCTATATTGTACTTTAAATTTCAGTTAAATTAGTTTGAGGGATGTCTTTGATGATTTTACACCCCCTCGTGTTCTTCTTAAGCTAGGTCTTTGTGAAACCCCTTTTCCCAATTAGTTCTTGGGCATATGATAACTTCACGTAAGCAATTTCAACATGGGAGCCTTTTCGTTTGGTGACTGGATTTCTCCTCTTGTTGAAGTTCGGTTTCACTTGATGCATACGCGAACATAATTAACTCCCTCTTTAATCTTCAGCCATGAAGCATAAATTGTTTAAAGGCTTTAGATTCAGAGCCTCTTATAAAGACAACTGGAGATCCATTTTCAGTTCACATACAATTCTTTCCATGGGCTTCTGTACAATTATTCTCCCTTTTTTTTCTACGTCCTCCGATCACCTCAGAGAGCAAATATAAACGTTACAGCTGGTTCGACCGGCACATTTGTTGGAACATCAGAGAAGAGATTAAAAATACACAGAAATTCAGGCACATGTCCTATGAATGATAATCATTTATGGGATTTCTTCAAGATTTCGGATCATGTCCAGCTGAAAGCTATTGGACTACGGACAACATGCTTCCCGTCTGACCACTCCAGATGAGCAAAGCTGTTCGTACCGGAGGGCATGGATGTAGCGGTAAAAGTCACCGTGTAACTCTTTTTCTCATATTCTTTGGCAAAGCTCAGGGATTCTGGCTCAACTAACATCTTAACAGATGTAGTTTGTGATGTCATCGAAACCTTGTATGTTGCTGGAGCACCAACACTTGTCAGAGTCCTGGTGTATTTGACTGTACTTTTCACCCCAGCTCCGCCCTCCTTGCCTGAAGCAGTTTGTAGTGGAACAGAGAACGATGGGTAATTAAGATCCCCCAGGCTGTATTTCTTGCTTGAGTCGCAAATGAAGTCTTTAGTTGTGATTTGTTTAATGTCTGATGCACTATAGTTTAAAGCACAAAAGAAGCTTATGTAGTCATCAACAGTGGCATCATAGACAAGGCCAGGATCAAGGGCTGCTACAGGATTTACATGTCCAGCTCCATAATCGAATGGCGTAGATGGTTGTCCTGTAGCCACGTCTAATAAGTTTTCCCCATTTTTGTATGTTGCATAGGCTGTGGTCATGAGAGCGGACTTAATGGCTGCTGGACTCCAGTCCTGGTGAGCAGCCTTGATGAGTGCAGCCAACCCACTTACATGGGGACATGACATTGATGTACCTGAAATGATATTGAATTCTACATGCCTCTTGTCGTTTGTTAGCCCAGTTGGGCCAGCTCCCCCAGTCCATCCCGCTAGTATGTTGACTCCTGGTGCTATTAGGTCTGGTTTGAGTACTTCTGGAGTGACCAGATTTGGACCTCTGGAACTGAATGCCGCTACCACAGGCGATGGTTCAACTCCAAGCTTTGTACCTCCAGAAGCAATCGTGCCCATTGGCTTTGGATCAAGGAAGGCATAATTCTTAATTGCATTTGCGGTTCTTAGGCCCACAGCGGCTGTGGGAAGAAGATGTGCGTCAGCGACTAGCTCTTCCCCATACAGCTCTGTGTTTGCAAGAATCATCCCTAGGCCACCAGAATCTTTCACCACCAAGCCCTTTTGGACCCTGCTATTCCCCCCTCGATCACATATCACAATTTTCCCTGCAACTTGTGCAGGAATCAAAGTTCCTATCATGCAAAGGCTGCCGCTTGTGGAATTGCTCACGTTACCAGCATAAACCAGGGGCACCAACGAATCAGATAATGGCTTTCCACTATAAAGCGATATACCCGAGTACTTCTTACCATCTCCAAGGCTCACAAAGGCTGGGAAATCACGGTCCAACGTTCCAGCACCTACAGTAGTTATCCAAGGAGCGACATTAGACAAGCTGCCTGGACTGGGCCCACCATTTCCAGCCGAGCATGAGACAAGAATTCCCTGTGCTGCTGCTCGGAAAGCTCCAATCGCAACTGTATCTCGAGTGTAATCTGAGAGTCCTCCTCCAATAGACATTGACATGACATTAACGCCATCTGCAACAGCCTTTTCCATTGCTGCTAAAATATCAGAGCTAAAACATCCACCCAACCAACACACCTTGTAAGCTGCTACTCGAGCTTCTGTAGCCATTCCACGTGCTATCCCAGAAGCATACCCGAAAAGGCTAGCTCCTGAGACAGCTGATCCAGCTGCTGTAGTTGCAGTGTGGGTTCCATGGCCATCATCGTCTCTTGGTGATTTTGACTCCATTGTTTCGTCAATAGGTCCGAACGCTGCTTCATACCCTTTTGAGAAATATTGTGCACCTATCAGTTTCCGGTTACAGCTTGATGAATTGAAGTTCTTACCCACCTCACAAGAACCTTTCCAGGTACTTGGTATTGGGCCAAGCCCTGTGTCATCAAAGCTTTTTATCTCTGGCCAGACGCCGGTGTCCAGTACTCCAACAATCACCTCACTTAGGGAGGCAGATGCAGGGAGGAGGACAGCATCACTTTTTCCCAATCCAAGGAACTCCGGGGTGTGAGTTGTGTGCAGCTTGTAAATCATTTCAGGTAGGACCGATAGAATTCCGGATTGTTTTTCAAGTAATTCAGCTTCCTCTGGTGTGAGTTGGGTGGAAAAGCCATGGATTATGTTGTTGTAAGTGTAAAGCATGTCAGCAGATTCTGATACGGATTTTAAAGATGAATCATACCATTGGAAATGATCATAGTAAGTCGCTGGCATATTGGACTTGTCCATTTGAATTATGAAAGTCTTCTTCGTTTGCTTCTTCACTTCTGCTACCGCATAAGGGTAACAGAAGCACAGAACCAGCAGTGTAGCTATCAGTTGAGGCCTGAACTTCAAGTCTTTCATCTTCATGACATGTCTTTCCGACCTCATATTGGAGAATTCAGGCAGTATATAAAATGTTATACTTCTGGTAACTTATCCTGTTTTAAAGTGCAGGGAGAATAGAAACTGAGGTTTGCATAGGAATAGGGAAGATTCTCTTGGCTCCTAGGTCGGTCTCCACGGGGTTTATATATATAACAGGATGAAACCTGGTTTGGCTCGAATGAATTGTTGTCTAGAACTCCGAATAGGAATTGGAGCTAGCGGAGGAGGTTATGAAGCTTATCAAATTTAGCAGTGCTTTATAACTAGTTGTTTAACTCTTGAAATCTTCTGCAATGGCACTAGTGTAATATACTCTGGTTTTCTTATATATGGAAACGAATCAAGTTTTGATACTACAGTTAGGGACAGATATATGCATGAGTAAAAGCAGTCCTAGAGTAGAAATGCAAGGTATTGAAGGCTGTTAAATAATCACTTTCCCACGTGGCGCCCTTATCTCTGGATTCCTGAATGTTATTCCAATTAGTGGCCGGCTTATTGAGTATCTCTGTCTTAAAAGGCAAGCACTAAAGGTAATGCATTTTCCTACAGGGTCGGATGCCGATCACAGGGGTGCGATGTTGAAGGATTACGAGTTTTCGTATGTGATTTCCAATATTCCGAAGCCATCTCATGGCCGTTGGCCAGCATTACAAGGCAAGTGTCTTTGGATTTCTCTTGGGACACTTGAGAAAGTTCCCAGTTAATGATGAGCTACACTGTGAATCAAGTAATATTCAGTTTACTGGGTGTATTTGTACTCTCTTTTCTTGCCAGTTATAAGCACTTCTTCTTGCAGCCACATGTTTTGTAGACAGGTGCTTCCATGTCTTAATCCTCCGCGAGCAGTTGGCCACAGAATTTGCAGGTTCTATCTGAACAATCCCACTTGAGAGGATAGATTAGATAGACCTCAGTGGGGAGCGGGAAATCACGAAATCTGCCATTCTTTCTAAACTTTACAGGTCATCACGCGTAAGAGCAAGTGACATGGGAATCATAGCTGCTTTAAAATCTGTCGTAAATTATGGATTCCTGCTTTCACTCAACGTAATATAAACAGATATACTGCTTTTAGGCAGTGTTTCCTTTCCTTTCGCAACTTATAAAGAAAATGAAGTTTCCAAACAGAACAAGACAAGCGCATTTTATTAAACTTGACTACAGAAAGAACGCCAATCGCCTCTGTGGATCCATTTTTTGGCTACCAATAATATATGTCATCCCATGTGGCTTGACATGGCGAAAATATACTGTGTTTTTAACCCTCGCCTCACCTCACCTCACTTGCACGAAATAATCATCCGCCTGTGTTTAGTGGAAAGAGCACTGGTGAAGGACTGAAGTCATGGCCTCTAACTACTGCCGTAATGAGCAATAATCAGTGCCAAATCGTGGTGGGTGGTGGGTGGAGATTTTGGGCCATCTAGATGGAGTAAATGCATGGCTGAGAAAAGAGAGCTATGAAAACAAAACTTTATGGAAACAAAAGCTGAGGACAAGAGGTGGTGCTGTCCAATTAACAATCATCACAAAGTAATCAAAGGTCCCTAAGAAAAAAGAGCCTTTTTCTTTGATTAGATGATGGAATCGTTGTAATGTTTAATCATGACAGACACCCATGTGGTTGTTTCTCACAATCTTACAGCTACATTTTTTTCGACAACTAGCTGGAATGGCCCCCGCCAGTAATAATTGCCTCATTGTCTTCTATTTTGAAATGCTTGTATTTGTAACTCGTTACGTATCCATCAGTCATCATCACTTGTTTGTTTGCTTTTTGTTTGATTACAGCTTTCATTTAAGGACTAGCAACGGGGAAAGGCAAATATAGCCATCTCCCACCTGCTTCTAATGAACTCCTTTTATTTAACTATATAATATAAAAACATTGACGATAAATATGCTTTTGATATTGTAATCATTTTTGCTGTTATGATTTGAAAAATTAGGTTAAAAAAATTGTATATTGTAGCATTTTATAACTATTTTTTCAAGATAGAATTTTGAGTGGAGCTCAGGCAAATCAGTCCTGTTCTTAATGTTACCAAATAAAAAGGATTGAAAATTTGTTTAAACTTGAAATTTGATTTGTTAAACTCTAATTTTTTTTAATTAATAAAATTTTATTTTATTTTATTAAATTGAACATCAACTGAGTGATGGACTTCCATCGTAAAATCTCCATGCTTATTATTACAATATAAATTATTAAATTTAATTTTTAATCAACACAACATTAAATAATTAAATAAAAATAACAAAATAAGTCTTGTGGGGATCCACTGTGAAAGCTCTTAGAAGGCACAATATAAAACATCGATCCTCTTAGTTTTTTATTATTATTATTAATGTTGCTAAAATAGCAGTATTTATTATCTTACACATTTGTAAGAATGCAGTTGGCATGGAGTGGTTTTTTCAAAAATAACACATTTACTAACAATAGACATCTAAAATATCATAATAACTTATTTTATAAAATATAACAGTTATAGAAGACATGCCGGTGGATCATGCGCGATCAAACAAGAAGTGCGTTATGACCTTATAACCATAGTTATTAAACCCGAACTTGTCTGGTGGGTCGAACCGGGAATTGGATCGGTCCAAGTATGTTAAAAGACTAGCCGGTGCAACGACCCGGCCAAACCCGGTTGATCAACCCGTGACCTGGGCAAGACCCCTTTTTTTGTTTAAATGTGAAATTTAAAATCCATTAGTATATATATTATATATTTTCAAAAACAAATATCTTTTTTAATATGAAATTTAAAACCTATTATAAAAAAAACGAGCTATAACTACAATAACAAAGGCCATTTTTCAGCTTTTGCGGTCGGTCACGCGCTTGCGCCTCTCATGAAACTATATATTACTTTGAGAAACATAACCATGTTATTTTTTAGTATTCTTTGAGGGTTATGGTTTTGTATCAAAGTTTTGCCAAACACCTCTAAAACAAAGCTTTTACCCCATCAAACACCTCTAAGTATATTTCTTAATCACTATGTTATTAAAAAAATAAAAATAAAAAAACCTTAAATGAGCATCGATAAATCACTCGTTGGGTTTTGTGGGAGTCAGTGTCACAACAGAATAATTAATATGCGAAAACAATGTGAACAAAGGACCATTTGCCCATTCATGCCTCTTCTTCTTCTCCATGATGGTATCCAATCAAATTCCTGGGATCAACATTTTAGTCGGCAGACACATAAAACAAAAGGGATAGAGAAGAAGAAAATAATGGAAAGAATCAATTGTTGGGTGTGGTTTAATGATTCCATCAAGAGAGATTTAAGGATAAATGACACTTTGTCGAATAAATAAGAAATTGAGGAGGGTGGATGCAAATACCTGATTGAAGATTTTGATAAAATTGATGTACTCAAATGAAATAATTAAAGTTCAAGTCCTTAATTGAAAAACAAAAGTATTTCATTGGTGTATTAATTAATAATGCAGTTATCCCTGAATACAAAACGCTGCTCTTACTTATAGACCATGCAAGAGATTAAGTTATACCATGAAAAAATTAACTTCTTAATCATATCTCCGTACATCTTAATTTAATCTTCATTGACATTAAAGATCTTCATGAGTGGCTCTATAAAGCTGTGGCTTGCCCCACAAAAATAAATAAATAAAAACTACGTTAGTCTCAGCATGCTTTCGAGTTAGAACCTTGAAAATTATTACTGGCCTGCAAAAAGTTTTCAAAGTATTTTATGATGTTTCTAAAGCCTTATGGTATTTATAATTTGAGCCCTCCAATAATTTAATCCACCCTCCAATGCGACTGCCATCGTCATCTTGCGAGAAATAATTGACAAAACTAAATAGCATGCGTACATTGAACTAGCTAGGTTAATATATATTTTTTAATTGTTTTATAACATCCCATAATGTTTCAAGATTTAATATGATGAAGAATAAGATTTTTTAATGATTAGATAGTGGATAATCATATATCCATGTTAATATTATTTTATCTGGAGCTTAGAAAGTAGATGGTGGTTAAAAACTAAACACCCGCAAACTAATTCTTTTTTGTAAGGTTTTGGGACTCTCGGATAATAAAATCATTGATTTTTTTAGTAATAAATTGCAATAAATAAAAGAATAAATTTTAAATTCCAAAAATAAAAGTGTTTGTTCTTGTTTTTTACATTATTAATGCTTTGATAATTAAAGTATGAATATTTAAAAAATAAAAATTATAAACCATTTACTTGGGTGGTTCAAGAGGTATATATAGCCCTTGAACCTTGTTATGTTACTTGAATGGAGAGGTTGTAATGTCATTTACTCATGATAGCATTAATGAGGGATAAATATCCCCTAGACAATATCAATGGGGAACAAATATCATTTATACACTCACTATAAATATTGATGGAAATATGATAGGCCCTTTCAAAACTTTTATACTTCTAAGAGTGTAGAAAGATAATTATTCTAGACATAAATATTTCATGTTTAAAAGTAATAAAAATAGACAAACAAAGCCTCGTGGTGCAACACAAGACCCATAATAATCGTCAGGCTCATACCCACTTGAACTAGGCACGATACTAAGCCCTCGGGTGATGAGTCTGGTAGCTAGTCATATCTATATTTTTTTTGGCTCAACACGTAGCTGAACTCAAAGATATTGGATCTGACATCTCATCAGATCTACATGTACTTGAGTTTAGAGTGTTGTTGAACTCATTGATGTTGAGTTTAACACCTCGTCAGACTTATGTCTATTGGGGCTCAACGTGTAGTTGAACCTAAGATCATTAGGTCTGGCAGCTCACTAGACCCGTATGTACTTGGACTCGACTAGCAGTTGAATCCAAGAATGTTAGATGTGGCAACTCGTCAAACTCACGTCTATTTGGGCTCACCGCGTAACTAAACTCAAGGTCGTTAGATCTAACAGTTAGCAAAACTCATATGTACTTGATCTCAGTACATAGCTGAACCTAAAGGTGATTGACCCGGCAGCTCATCGGGCTCATTTGTATTTAAGCTAAATGTGTAGCTGAATCCAAGAATGTTGAGTCTGGCAGCTCACCAGTTTCATGTCTGTTTAAATTTAGTGCGTAGCTGAACCCAAGATATTGGGTCTGAAAACTCATCAGACTCATATGTACTTGAGCTCAGCATATTACTGAACCCAATGATATTAAGTGTGGCAGCTCACCGGATCCATTTAGGATTAACGTAAGGCTGAATTCAAGGACGTTGGGTAAGACAACTCGTCATACTCATATGTTTAGCTGAATCAAAGAATATTATATCTGGCAATTTACTAGACTCATGTGTACTTGAGCTTAATGCGCAATTGAATCTAAAAATATTGGACCTGGAAGCAAGCCAGTCACATGTCATTTGAATTTGACATTCAATCAAATCTAAATATGTTGGGTTATCACGATGTCTTAGGCTCTTTTTTTTTTTTAATATGGACTTAGGCTCAAAAATTAAAATTTTAAAAATACAATGATCAATTATAACTTCTTTATGTCGTAGCTTAATTGGTTAATATGTGTCTTTAATTAGTCAAAAGTCGCAGGTTCAAGCAACACTAGGAATTATATTATCTTTTATGCAATAGATGGGTAATCGTTTGTGTGTGTGTGTGTATGTATATTAAAGGTTGGATGACTTGCCTATTTCACGCCAATATGCTCGAGCTTTGTTGTAGTAGGCCTAACTATGTTAAGTCATCCAGGTCATCATTTAAGTTTTCTTTTTCTTTTTCTATATCTTTTTATTTTATTTTCACTCTTTAATGTTGATTTTTTAATTAAAATTTATTTTTTAATATTGAATTGATTATAAATCTATTTTAATATTTTTTATTATATAATAAAAAATTTCATTCAACCCAATAAAATCTATAACTCAGATTATGAATTTGGTAGCTTGACTAGGATTGACTAGTCATGATTTTTTTTAATTTTATTTTTTTCTTTGGATTTTTTCAATCGATAAGGCTAGACAATTTTTACTTTATTTTATTAAAACTCGAGTTAAGTAAAGAATTGAATTATGAGTTTTCAAGTTTAAAATATTATATCAAATTTAATAATAATACTGAAAGATTTTCTATGGTCTTCTTTTTTTATCCAAGCTATAGCGATAGCGTAAAAACATAACCTGGTTATCTTCTATACACAAAAATTCTGAAATACATGGTGCGTGACCGGGAAAATATATGTATATCACATGGCTAAAAACTTGCGAGCAGGAATTCAAGAGTTGGGTAGGGAAAACTTAAGCCTTATTTGTTTCAAGAAAAACGAAGCTATGGTAGTGATAATGGCTATGGGCCGGGTAGTGGAGGTGGAGGCTACGGCAATGCCAATGGGAATGCTGTGGGCCTAGGTGGTGGTGTTGGCTAGGGTGGCGTTGGAGGGGATGGCCACTTTGGAGGTGGGTTTCGCTGGCGTGGTAATGGTGGAGGTATGGCTCGGGTTATGGTGGCGGCATAGGTACCGGGGACGGCGGGGCATATGATCACAACAATGTCCATAGCACTGGTTCCGTGTCAGAAAAACGATCTTAATATGCAATGTTTCACCAAATAAGAATTACTAATTTTTCTAGCATCGCTAATCAGGGGAATAAGGATAACATTTCTCCAAATTAGCTTTTAATGTATTCTCTATCTTAGTGAGTTTGTCAGCGTTTAGCAGCATGCTCTAATAAATAGCAGTCGTTTACATTAATCAGTGCTGGTGTCATCCATGGCCACCACAAAGAAATGCGATAAGACAGTCAGGCATGGAAGCCATCCCTAACACTTGGCCACGCTTACCACATTCTGAGCTTTGCTTATAACTCGTTTCAGAATTACTTGGAAACGAATTCAAATTTATTGTCCACTTCCAAAGAACGGGGAATTAAAATCTAAGAGCCCTTGTGACAACTTCGGGGAACCAAAATCATGAGCTCACAGCGCAGGCAAATGGTCTTGGTCATGTAACTTGCCATACCAGCAACCATGACATTCTGCAAATTATTTGACTGATTAATTTTTCTCTACTTTTTTCGGCTGAACAGCCAAAAAGAAAGAAAAAACTTAACTCGGTTAAACATATCTAAACTCCAAGTGCACAATATCATCCACCCTGTCTCATCTATATCCTAAACAGCGTCAAGGAGTGCAAATGCTAAGGAAATATGAAAAAGAAAGAAAAGGGAGACTTTAACTTGCGAAGAAAAACAGAGACTATAGGCAACTACTTTCCCTCCCAACAATTCCAAACGCGAATAGCACTTTACTTGCATGTGAATGTATAATCGTAACAAGTATTTGACAAACAGCAATCGCTTAATTAGTGCGCAAGTCTTATAACACATTCTTTCACGCAATCCCAATATCGCTTCATATTTTTTCAGGGATTATAATTAAAAAGGAGTCCGGACAATTACCCGGAAAGACTGGCATAAGCATGCTCAAATATGCCTCAGGAAGAATGGTGCATTAACATCATATATATTATAATTCAATGATCCCAACCAGCTGGGCGATGAATCATGGGACATACATACACGTTGTATATATACAAATTCAACAATGCACTGCACACCCACGTTATTAGTATCATACAATGCATAGTTCACTTCCAAGGACATATAAATTATACCATAAACAGGCAAGAACCTTACATAATTGAAGCAAAGATTATACTTAGCAACAAGATTTAGTCTTGTCGGTGGTTCAGCCAAAGGAGAAGGGTTCCATGGTTGGAGATTTCAAGCAGCAGAGCAATGCTTGTCATTCTTCGGCCTGAAAATTTTCATATTAAATTGGTTACGTGTAAGCCCTGTGGCTTGTATATTGGGATCATTGGTAGTAAGACCTTTCAATAAGAAAGAAATGAGTGACGACTAAAATGAAAATTCATTAGAGAAATGCTCAAGAATATGACACAAATCATGGATGGCAGATTCCCAATAGATTGTCGCTAGTGATTGTCAAGTTGCAGACGAAAGCTAGATAAGAATCTTATTGGAATTGATTTCAATAAGTGGCAGAAACAAGTTTTCTCATAAGAATGTGATGATGCAGAGAATGGTCATCATCCACCAATTATACCAAAAATCTTTTATATTTATAATGTGATGCCTGTGGTTTCTTTTTCGACAGTACAAAATATTCTTTGAAGGGATTTCTTCTCAACCTCGTTGAATTCAATCATGATTGAAGAAAGACATTCCAGGAGGTAATTACGGATTATTCAAATTAGACAGCAACCACCAACATTTTTCTTCTTTTTGGTACAACGGAAAACCCCAAGTCAACAACCTAAAATCCCAACCCAAACTCCCATACCCCTACACCTGAGCTACCCCCAGGCATAGGGGGGAACCCCTGTAAATTACTATAATACTGATGCTTTTTTTTTTTTTAAGTAGCGGTTATAGAGAAACCTTACATCAGACTTGCGATAAATAACATCAACTAAAGATTTCTCCAAAATACTTCCTACCCTTCTGCTGCGCAGAGCATAGAAACCACACTAATCATATTGTCCTATGAAACTAACAAGATTCAGTTCAAAGCCTTTCAGGAACCCGCAAGTTCCTGCAACAGCTTGGGAGAAAAGGGCATATGGAAGAAAATGCAATATGCATGAATTAACGATTTATACCCTGTTATCCAGTTTGAGGCCCCAGTCAAGTCCCTTTCTTCATCACCAAGCTTCGGTTCTGGATTCTTACATGTCCTACACGAGGACACAGTGATATTATCATGTTATAATAATAAGCTCAGGAAAAAACAAAGACTAACAAATAAATGATTTAGGGGAAAAATCAAAATGGCCAAACATTTAGGACATACATTGCTTCTGTACAATCTGGTTGCCGGGGTGAAAATGTACTTAAATCTGGAGTTACAGAAACAGGATTTGTCACTTCAGATGATCCTGGTTTACTGTCTCCCTGTAAAGTGAAATTAACCAGAGACTATTTTTAGTCAAAGTCATTATAGGAAACAGAACGCTGCAATGGAAAATACCTACACCAGGTTTGTCTTCCATCCACCCTGGGGCTCTATCAGATACAAGGACAATATACTGCTCCATAGCTGCCTCTGGACTCATGTTCCCCAGCCTTTGCCAAGCATTCCTTGCACAACGTAACCAGTGCCCTCGATCACTCATACATAGCAGCTGTCAACCCTGTTATTATGACTAGCTATCAAACTATACGGTGTAACTTTTTGGTACAGGCAGCCCCTAAGGTGTTGTTCTGTGCATTCATTTTCTTTTTCTTAGGTTAACAGTCCACGTAGCAAAAGATTACAGCTGATGAACGCCATAATCTTGTATTTTGTTTGCTAAGCTGTCTGGATTTTTGGCTATATCTAAGCAGTTGGAACAGTACCAGGAAAAGGTCCAGGCATAGCCAACAAGATTTGAAGCGTGAAAATCTATTTTTAAGGTATTAATTGATATATTTATTATAGGGTTGAAGCAATATAACTTCAAGATACAGAAAAGCTTTAAATTTATATTTTTTTTTAAGCAAGAAAAACAATTGCAGACCTAACCTTAGAGGGAGACAGACAAAAAACGTCATTTATAATACAACCTGCCCAAGCGTGGATTTCTAATGATTTCCATGTGTTCGTTTTCTGATTTTCATTTATTTATTTTTAATTCAGGGCTCTACTCTAACCTTGTTTGACAAATGTTCATCTCGTGCTGACATCTGTAATGAGCAAGCTGCCTCGATTTATCGGCATTTTCATTTTCTTGATCTACATTTCGGAAACTCTCACTTTTTATATCATTAAAACAAAGTATTTTACCTGGAGACTATCTTATCCTAACTTCTCTCTCAATGGAAAACGTTTATCTACTCCCATTCAGTCAAATTAACAAACAAGAGAATAATAATAATCGTGTAAAAATAATAAGAAGAAAAAAAAAATGTAAACGGAGACATGGGGAAGTTAATTGAGGAAAGTTTAATACCACTTGGCACGGGCAGAAACCTTGAGAGCCATGGGAGGCTTCTGGAGGCAAGGCCCCTCGGTGGCAACCTTATGAAGTCCATACAACTCCATTTGCACATCGCTCCCTACACCTGCAAATCTCCCATCTTTATCTCCTGACTCCACAACAAACCTTGCTGCTTCTCCAAACATTGTCTCCAATTCACTCCTTTCTATCCCTTCCCAATCATCATCCTCGTCATCATTGACTTCAATCTCATTCATCTTCTCTTTTGAATCAGTCTCGACAGCATCTATTTCAATCCCAACTGATTCATCTTCTCTGTTTTCATTAATTGAACTAGCCAAATTTACATGTTTGACCTCTTCATTGTCAAATTCTCCTCCCTTTAACTTGTACTCTTCTTCTCTTAAAATTGCCTCGATCAATTCTTGAGCCAATTCACGCGCCTCGATTTCAAGCAGTATCTCCTCGCGATTCAGGTCCTCGTTAACGTTCTCGAAAGCAAAGATTCCCGTGATGAATTCATCGATCTTTTCTGTTGCTTGTTCAACAAATTCTGTTTTAGTTTCGGTCTTAAGCCCCTCGACTTGCAATCTTTCACGGAACCGTAACTCTTCGGTGATCACTTTTCCTTCTTCTTCACCGACAATCTCTGCTGCAGTAATAACTTCTCGATTGGCATTTTTACTGCTGGAATCACCACCAGACGCAGCCAAAGAAACAAGTTTGGCTATCAGAAAAGAGAACAAAACAGCAACAACACCAGTCACAAGCAGCTCTTTAACAAGCTCCATCTCTTATCAAAGCATAAAAAGAGAGAGAGCTTTCTTTGTTTTGTTTTTTGATGGGAGAGAAAATGGAGAAGACAGAAGAAGTAATAAAGGGATTAAGCACAAGAGATGCAGAGGGAAAGGAAGCTCGCAGGGTAGAGCAAAGCATATTCTGCTGTCTAAAAAATGTGCAATTGGCCACGGTCGCCCTTTTCAAGTTTCAACTGTTTTTTCTTCTTTTTTAATAGACCGTTTAAAATCAATTTTTTAGATCAATTTAAATTAATTAATAAATAAAATTTATAAGTTTAAATAAAATTAATTCAATTTATTTCATATATTATCCTTATTATTTTTATTTTTATTTTTATTTTTATTTTTATTTAAAATATCTTTCAAAAAAATAATAAGTTGACAGGTTTTTCTAGTCTTAACATTAATTTTTTTTTAGTGCAGTGATCTCTGAACTATATTTTATTATTTTTAAGAATTAAAATTATTTAAAATTCATTTATTAAGATAATTCGAAATACGAGTTTTTATTAAAATTTCTAATTAAATCCAACTCAAAAATTCCACTGTAAAAGTTTTGATCTTGCTCGGGGTTAAAAAGAATTGTTTTGGAACAAGTCTAAAGAGGCAATAAAGGAAGAAATTATTAGAATCTTAAATATCTAAAAGAAAAGTGCGTTTATTGACGTGCCCAAAAATACCCCCGATCATGATCAATATTTTCAAGAGAGCCATAACCCTAAAAACAAATAAATTATAGTTTTCTTTTTGGCATTTATAAGTTTGATGACATGTCCGATCTTGACTGGCTCAAACTGTCCAGAAGTATATTTGCCTGTATATTTCATCGTTGATCTATTCACATAGCCTTGCCAAGTTCACGAATTTCCATTATTCAACGATATTGATCGTGTTTTTTCTTTGAAAATCTTATGGTGCAAAGGCGTCCTTATCTCAAATCTATATGTGGCAGTGATGAACGCCATCTTCCTTTAATAATCAAGGGAGGGGGGGTTGAGAAAAAGGAAAAATAATAAAATGGCGGTGGTGGATAGGATAGGAGTGTGGGTCTTGTGGTGCCTCCCGGACAAGTATTCATAGATTATACCTTCAGTCGAAGTATGGAGTCTTCACGCGACTTGAAAAATCACTGTAAATGAATTCCATGGATGCAATCGACACTGAAGAAAAAACACTGCACGAAAACGACTCCGTCAAGTATAACTTCACGGGCAAGAAAGGAGTGGACAAGTGACACGTCGTCTAATGGCTTTTTTACTAGCAAGAATGCCAACGTAGATACAAGAATGAATTCTCCGCCTTTCTAATTTTTCTACAAATGGGCCCGTCTCCATTGGCATCAAAGACAATGTTCAATCGTACATACCCGCCTTCATTGAAGGTATGAGAAAAAACAGGTAAAGCCCGCGTGCCTGCATTTTCTCTTAACGAGCCATATGGTTAGGCAATTTAGGCCCAGTAGCCTAGCCCCTTTTTATTTTAATTTATTTTTTATTTGAATATAAATTAATTAATTTTGATTAATTCAATGTATGTGTGAGATACTCAACCTAGCAATTATTCAGTTTTAGTTGAGATTAATTAAAATAAATTAATTAAACAAACTTTTGTGTTGTTATTTAACTAGAAGGCTAAACTAGAAAGTTGAGAAGTCTTTTTTCCTTGGATATTGTTCAATCGTTTTCACATGTATATATGTTTTTAATATTATATTATTAAATAAAAAATAAATTTTTAAAAGCGTCTAGGTCAATGGATTGGATTGTATTATGAGATTATATGTTTTGATTTACATATATATTTTATTTTCTAATTCAATCTTTGGTTATTATCAATGATGTATTTTGTATTTTATAGATGTATATAGTTTTCGATTTATTTTTTTAAATTCATGCATCAACTTTTCAATTTATGATTAAATTTTTACTTCAAGACAAAAACCACATTAGAAATACCTATACATTCAAGTTTTTGAATTAAAACAAAATTGATTCAACCTATAACAAAACGTGGGCCAACAAATTAGATAATAATACTCTAAAAAGTATGGAAGAAATATTGTTCCCCCCACACATTGTAGATTCACTGTGCCCATGAGTTTTTTTTTTCATTCTTTTTTTTAAATGCCCTCTAAGGATTTAATTGAAATCTAATTTAGCTAAAATTGTTAAAGAATGGAAACATTAAAAGATAGAGGATAAGAGTAAAAAGTATGGAGAATATGGGTGTTGTTTCCGAACTTTTAGGTAAAATGTTCGATTTAGTTCTTATACTTTCTGAATTATAAAAATTGAGTCCCTCTAATTTTTAAATTATATAAAAAAATCAATTTTGATCCAAAACTTTATTTTTCTAATTTTTCAATCCTTTATTTGAGAAAGCAGAGAGAAAGTGATTAGATTATAATGGTAGAGAGAGAATCATCGTTGACACTGATTATAATCATCAAAATGATTGATTTTAGTGTCAGCGAGTTCTATTTAGTGATGAGAGTTCCACTAATGTGTTTTTTCACTTTCAATTTTTTTTAAAAAAAAACATATTTGAGTTTGAGAATTTTTTTTATTTTGGGTTAATTACAAGTTTTGGATAAGTTTTTAGGTTTTTTTTAGGGCATGAACGAGTTTATCAAGATATCTAGGATGTTTTTCTATATGGTTTTGGGCAAAACATAGGTTGAAAAATGAGTTTTTAGACAAAAAAAAAAAACATCTCTTCTAATTTTTCAACCACTGTGGTGGTTGTAATTTGGGGATGAATACAGGACTTATCGCTTGCTTGTTTTTTTAAAAATAAAATTAAAAAAAAGATATCGGTGTTGAATTGAAAGATTGTTGATCACACATGCTGCCTCATTACTGAGGCGACACCAAAATAATTTAAACACCACCATGAAAAGCAATGTTTGATCACTGATTGGCCCTGCATGTGCTGACACATGTAGTATGTGTCAAACATTCTATTTTAAAATAATATCTATATTTATTAAATTCTAAAATTGCCCCTAAAAATATGATAATAACAAAAAAGCCTAGGTAAAAATGCAAAAATACCCCTAGACAAAAGCTTAAGAAAATTGAACTTATAAGGGCATTTAAGTCATTTTAATATTCTTAAAAAAATTGAAAATATGAAAATTCCCCTTAGGCATTAGCCTTAAAAATTTGAATTGAAGGGCATGCATTCATTTCATTATCCATTAGAAAAAAAAAAACCCGATTTACCTCTCGTAAAAATGATTAATGGAATTCCTATGAAAATACCATATTACCTTTCATAGTTAGTTATTTGTTTTGTTTTGAGAAGGAAAAAATGATATTTTTAATGGGGATCACAATATTATTTTTTCCACATGTTTTAGAGTTTTTTTTATATATATAATTATAACAATAGAGGGCAAATTCTTGTTTTATTAAGATTAGGTATCCCTGGCGTAGATTAAAAATACCATCTCATGATATTCAACCAAATTTTTTAAGTTTAATGGGTTAATTTCTCAAATAAAACACAAGGGAAAAACTATACGAGCTTCACATATGTAAAATTCATGTATAACATTTCATGTTTTTTTAAGCCTTTAATTTCAGCTTGCACCTTTCTTCAAGGTTTGATTCCATGAATAATTAAACCCTGTTTGCCAAAAAATATATATTTTTTTGTAAAATAAATTTCTTAAAAGTTTATTATTTTTAAATGTTTGATAGTATCATAAAAATATATGTTAAAAAACACTTTTTAGTATTTTATTATGCTATGAAAAATAACTTATTAGTATATTTTTTTAAATTTATTAAAAGAACGAGGATGACATATAATAAATGAAAAATTATGGAGTATAAAATTGAAAAAAAATAATTTATAATTTTTTTTAAATAAAACAAATATCAATAAAAAGATCGGAGACCAAATATGACAGATAAATTTTTTAAAAGAATATAATATTAAAAAAAATTTCAATTCTCATAAATTATTTCAAGTAAAAGAAATAGTAATAAAAAGAATGGGGATTAGATCTTATAGATAAAAAAAATCCAATTAAGAATAGGATAAGATAAAAACAAATAATAATAAAACGAAAGAGAAGTAAAGTTGATATAAAAATTAAATTAAATAAAATTTCAAGAGATGAAATTAGAAAATAAATAATATTAAAAATAAAATATATAACAATTAAAAGATTAATACCAATATTTAATATAATTAATAAATAACATGATATTTTAAAATTCTCCCAACTTTTGGAAAATATATTCCATCTAAAAAAACACTTTTATTAAAATCAAATGAATTTTTTTTACTCAAAAATATTTTTTATTAACCAAAATTTTTAATAATAAATAAAAATGAGAAGTTTTTGAAAATAATTTCTAAAAATTCATTTTCCCCGAATCACAAGCAGGCCTTAGTTTCTTATAAATTCCATAAAGGGTATTTAAGGCTTTTCTCACTCGCTCAAAGTACCAAAAAGAAAAGAAGCGGTTGGTTCTGTTAGGCTGCCAATTTGGGCTGGGTTGCATGGGTCCACTAGTCATGTGTGCTAGAGCCTCGTCACATACGTACACAAACCACCACAAGTTAGATGTGCGCTCCAGCTGTGTGGTTCATTTTGATAACTCACGCACTTTTTTTTTTTTTTGACTCCGTGTGTGTTTGGTATTATGATAGCTATTATAGTTGTAATTTTAAAAAAATTATTTTATAAAAAATATTTTTAATTGAGATTAGTTTAAAAAAATAGATGTCTGGTTAAAATTATAATTGGAATTGAGGTTGAACAAAAAGTAGTTTAATGTGTTTGGTTAATAATGCTTTTGGAATTAAGGTTATAAAATAATTTAAAAAATTATATTAACATTGATGGTTTTTAATTTAAATGTTATAGATTTAACTATTGCTATTGCATCATAAGATAAATAATACTTTATATAAAATATTTTTTATTTTTCCATTATAATATCTACAATTCCATCACGTAAGAAATACACCCGACAAGGACTACAGTTTATTTGGTTTCTTAAGCACGCAACAACATCAAGTAAAATATAATCAGGAATAAAATTGGAATTGCGATCAAATTCTATAAATACTACATCATCAAGCGATCTTTGTTTAATTTATATAGTTTTATTGAATAATGTTAAACACTATTTTTTTTTGAATAAAATTAAAAAATAATTTTTATTTTTTAATTTACTAGATCAAACCTTTTTAAATACATTTTAAATTTTAAATTGAAATCGATTCAGTGGAAATAATGTAGCACGCGAATAGTACAGCAAGCTGCACTATTCCTGCTAATTAATTAACAAGATATGCGCATACAGTAGAATGGCAGGAACGCAACAAGAGAAGCAGGTAATTTCTGTTTTAATAAAATAATGTTTTCCACACAATTAATGTTAGGGTACACATATAAAAATCATGGTTAATTTTATAACTAAACACTATATTTTCACTGTTACATGTGTAAACGCTCAGAAAAACAGTCCCTTCTATCCACTTCCATGACATGACATGACATGACGTGGACACACCCCTAAATTATTCCACCTATTCTAGTCCACGAATAGGATCCAAACCTGCCTCCAACGAAGTTTCTAAGCAACTCCCTCGTGGATCACGCAGCACGCAAAAAATAGTCTCAATTATAGTCCTCACAGAAACCCTCTCCCCCGCAGAAAATAAGCTACGACGTCGTTCTAGATGATTAAGTCCTTCCTTCTTCTTTTTCTTCTTGTTTTTTCTTAATAGTTAAAATCACAAATAAATTTAATGATTGCCCATCTTCTCTGGCCTCCACTGGGGTCTGAATATAAATAGGTATCCTCTAGGAAGATTTTGCCGGGGTGTTCTCTCCTATCTTACAGCGGCAGATACCCAAATCACATTCAACACCCGACCTCAGTTCAATCGAAGAAGAAAAAATGGGAGGAGGCAACGGGCAGAAGGCGAAGATGGCTCGCGAGAGGAACCTGGATAAGCAAAAAGCTGGTTCCAAGGGTAATTAGTTAACTATTCATAAAACCCTAGCAACCCAAATCTCTCTTTCTCTTTTAGTTCATTTAACTGCTCGATGTTTGTCTGAGGAGATCTATGTGGTTATTTTCATAACCTGACTCGAATTTGTGGTCCGATCTATATGCAGGAAGTCAGCTTGAAGCAAACAAGAAAGCCATGTCGATCCAGGTAATTTCTTCCTTGCTCTTTCCTCTTTCCGCCTGCTAAATTTTTAAAATTTTAATTCCAAGAAATAGCAGCTCCTGTTACTTCATAAAGTGAAGCCGGAGCTGATATTAGGCCAAATGCGGTTGATTTTGTTTTTACCAATTAATAATTATCCAGGCATGAGTTAATCAAAGGAAGAAAGCCAACCTCTTCAATACTTCCTCTTCCTTGTGTGGCAATTGAGAGAGATGCCTTGATCGTGTCGTATCTATGTTTTCCATTGGCTTCAGCCATGCTATCGTCTCAATGGGAAATCTTGAGATTATTGTGGTCGACTCAATAAGATTACCCCTTGGATGCGTTGGATCCAATAAGTCAGTTATTAAAAATAAGCATATGGAATTATGAATTAAAAATTTTGTTTTTCTCTGTCTTGTATTTTGTCTGCAGTGCAAGGTGTGTATGCAGACATTCATTTGCACCACATCGGAGGTGAAATGCAGGGAGCATGCAGAAGCCAAACACCCCAAATCTGACGTCTCTGCGTGTTTCCCCCACCTCAAGAAATGAAGATGAAGTGTGGGAGAAGAACTGGTGGATACGGATTCAACGCTCCATCTTTATTGTCTTGTAATCGAGTCTGGAACTTTGCTAAGCAATTCATTCAAATTCATGGATGTCAATTGCTATGTGTTGTGGAGTGTGTTTATATTACTATGATGCCTTGGTTACGTTGTCGACTTTATCTTTAGATTCTTGGGTTTTGCTTCAATTCCTTGAGATTGCGCCATTACTAACATGCCAGTGAAGGTAGAAAATAAATTAATTGAAGAATGTATGTGCGTAGATATCCTTTAGATTACGTGAGGCACCAATCCGTTAAATCCCAAAGAAATTATACTAAAACATACCATTGCCTCTCCAGCTGTAATCCTGTATTGATGATCCTAACGAAGAAGCTTATCAAGAAAATCAATGGCCTGCTTGCCACACAAATGAAACCAAAGAACCAATACTTGCGTTAAAAAAAGAACCATGGCCAAAGCCGAAATGATTCTTACAAGGACTATTTGGAAACTAATATTTCATCCGTAGAAAAATAATTCACATGACCTCTGGGGAAACTAGATGCCTGTTTTCTGAAGTGATGAACTGAGACCGTGGCTTCTGCTGTACCAGCAGAAGAACTGAATAAGCATTGTGTACCATAAGTATATGTCAAACAGCAGAAAATTGACATGAATGTTTTTAGAAATTGAAAGGAGAAAGGTTGTGTATAAAGGTAACAGGGGAGAGGATGTGGGTGGGCAGAAGCCACGACAACTCTTTCTTTCTTTCCTTTTTTAAGGCTAAAAAGACTTGTTCAAATAAGCTATAAACTCATCTGTTCCAAGAACCTGAAGAAAAGTGATGACCAGTTACTATGATGTCCCATGACTAGATAGAATAGTGCATACAAACTAGAGATACCATGTCCTCTTGTTCTATCAACAAGCAACTGATCAAGTCTGACCGTAAGATTATTTTGTCAAATACCAGACATAAAATTACCTCCACAATTCTGACGAGCTCGTCATAATTGTCACGGCCGCAACAGAATGACTCCTTTCGCGATATCTGCAGGGAAATATTTGTGCAAAACACTCATGGTCATATAACATTACACTAGAGTACATTGGCAAATAGCTCGTATGAGATTTAATTACAATATAAGGAACAGGCAGATCCACCAGAATTTTCACCATCGTTGCAAGCAAACAGCCCAGGCTCCACATGCCCAGAGAATAGTCAGAGTCTTGTAAATCAACAAGGAGTTTTGGACCCTTAAAATATATGAACGCCAATAGATACCTTACTTGCATTTTCCGCTAAAAGCTTACAGAATGCTTATGACTCTTTTATGAAGGGGTTAGAGCAACAGTAGCAGCTTGGACAAACATAATTTCTCATGGTGCTTCAGCCAACTGTACCTTCATGGAAATTACTTTAAAACAAAGTACCCTCTGAAATCTCCACCTTAGTGTTAGAGAAGAAAATACTTTTAACATCTACATTTACTAATCTAGACTTCATAAATTCATGAATAGCATGAAGCTACTCTCGCATTGTACTCTTTGCCGGGATGGTAAAACTCTGCGAGTCCCCAGTCAATCAAGCGTAGTTTTAATTTGGACCTGATGATCAATCATCTCATTTTGAGGTTTCACATCTCTATGAACCATGCCTTGTGAATGGCAGTAATCCAGTGCCTAAAATTACAGAAAGCAGTAGTTCAGTGTGTAACAGATCATTTGGGATGCTGTAGTGATGTCCCCTTTCAAACTAGAGGTGGTGCAGTGCTTTTGACATATACAACACAACATCCTAACATGCTTGTGAGGAAAATCTAGAAATCATCGGGTTAGATGGGCCAACTTATAAAAAAAATAGGGATAAAAGAGCAAACTCAATCCTTGCAATTGTAGTTAGAACAATTTCATCAAGTATGCGTTATAGATGCGATAGGGAAATGCTCCAGGTTCAAATACCCTTTCCAACAAAGAAAAGTGGCTATGTTTCTCATGCATAAAGCAGTTAAATTTGAAATGATATAATTAAACAAGACTAAAATGAATATTTCGAAAATTGAAGAGGGGCAAATATTGCCCCCTTCTTCTGTACGTGACTCCTCCACTGGAGAGGCTGAGGAGACCTCGGATTGAATGCATCTTGATAACTATTATAACGTTGTTTGATGGACTTGTGTGTGTGTGTGTGTGTGTGTGTGTGTGTGTGTGTGTGTGTGTGTGTCATATATATATATATATATATATATATATATATATATATGTAAGTAACTCAGGTTAGGATATTCTTGATCAAGAATCGATGTAGAGGTCTCAGGCTAACTGAACAGTGGCGAAGGGATGCATCCCTATAGTGTTTGTTTCTCATTAAAGGAGCATTCTAAAGGCTGCATTACATGTCTCTTCAAGAATAGTAATTTTTCTTTTCCATTGTTCCTCCTTTTATGCATTTAGCTAACCCCTCTTGTAAGAATTGATATATACCTTGTATAAGCTAAGCAAGTCTTTTGCAAATTAATTTGCAGGCCAATTGAGATAGCTTTGATCATAAGTTAATGTCTGTAGACCAATTTTTATGAGAGCAGTCATGTCCCATTCGCATTTGATCCTTTGGTCATGTCTATACAGTCTTTCTTTGGGGTCTACTGGCTTTTAGGTTTCACAAGAGCAATGCAGTATTTACAAGTCCAAGAAATTTATGAAAAACCATTTATATTATCTTGCAATTCTTTGAAATTTATATGTTGTAAAATGACCATTTGACCCCTTTTTTTAAGGCAAACAACAACAGTGCTTTTTTCAAGGGTAAAGAGAAAAAAAATACAGTAAATTAGGGCAATATTTCTCTCACACCTTTTAAAATATATATAATATTATCAAGAACATTAAAGTTCATGTGATATTACTGTATTTCAAGATATAATTTACAATTTATTATAATTGCGTAATTCTTACCATTTAATTTTTAACTTGGATTTGAAGGTAGAGTGGTCTTTTTACAAAGAGATAAATGTTTTTTAAACATTGTATAAGGATATATTGGTAATTGTGTGTTTTTAATGCACAATAAAATTATTCATTTAACCCTTGAAAAAAATAATTCAATACCGGCTAATTAAATGTATTTTTTTGTATAGAATAGTATGATTACTTTGATACCTTTAAAGATAAAATTAATTAAACCCTCACTTGGCTAATTAAATGTATTTTTTTATATAGAATAGTGTGATTACTTTTATACCTTTAAAGGCAAAATTAATTAAACCCTCACCTAATAGCCTTTTTTGTTATTTTATTTTGTTTTTGTTGTAAATTTCAAGGGTGCTAAGGGACGGCATTGTTGTAAATTATATTTTATTAAATATAATTAAAAAAACTACTTGCATGCACTAACATATGAGTGACCCTATGCATCGTTCTAACGGCGCGTGAGGGGTTTTCTAGCCACTAAACACCACCCTCTAAGGCATTATTTGAAAGGTTTTGGCGTCCCTAACCCGATGAGGCAGCATGTGTGCCACCCTTCACGATAATTTGGTGGTGGAAGCTATTCGTGAGGCGGCATGTGTGCCATCCTTCACGTGTGAGGGGCTTTCCCTCTTTTTTCTCTCTTCTCATATAAATTTTCGCGCCAATCGCTTAAAAATCAAGAATAGTCCTTCAATTTGTTGATTCTTCAAATTTGGTTCATTTTCTATTTATTATGATTTTTTTTATCCTGAATAATCTATAAAATTGATATGTATTTTTAATTTCACCCCTTTTGAATTTTTTATCTTTCAAATTTGATTTTTATTTTTTTATTGCTATTTTTTTTATTTTGAGTCATTTTTAAAGTTGATTTTGTTTTGCGATTTTACCCTTCTTTGCTCTTTTTTTTTCTATCAAATTTAATTCTTATTATTTCGATTACTAATTTATTTGTCATGACAAGTTTTTATCTCTGATCATTTCTTAAATTAGTTTTGTTTTATGATTTCATCCTCTGTTTTTTTTTCCTATTAAATTTAATCCATGTTCTTTTGATTACCATTTTTTTTTTTTGCTTTCACAAGTTTTAAAAATTGATATTTTTAAATTGGCTTAAAATAAACTCCTTAATTGGACCCGGATTCAGGGTTTCATGAGTTACGAGTTTTTAAAATTTAACTAGGTTTAAGACGTTTGCCCAAGTTTTTTAGATTTTTACAAATATTTTTTCAATTTTACCCTTTATGATTTTTCTAATATTTAAAATTTTATCCTTATTCTTTTAATTGCTATTTATTTTATTTAGGATCATTTTTAAGTTTTTTCATTAAATTGCATGCTCATTTGGTTTTTCCTATCAAATTTTATCCTCATTCTTTTTGTTACTTTTGTAAGATTTTTTAATTAACGTTTTTTTATCCATCTCATCATTCAAAAATAAATTAGTTGAGAACTACATTTCTTGATTGAATCCAAATCAAAGATTTCAGAAAATGCAACTTTTAGAGATTAGAACAAGTTTAAGAGGCTTGCTGAGTTTGCTTGTTTTTTTTCTCCTTTTCTTAATTGATGTTTTATTATTTTTTTATTTTTTGTTATTTTTTTAGTTTAATTCTCGTGGGGTAGCTCTTTACATTTTTTTTTATTTCACCCCCTACCATTTCTTAATCTATAAATAATCTATTACCATTTCTTAATCTATAAATAATCTATCAAATTACAAATGATTTTTAATTTCATCCCCTATGATTTTTTAATCTTTTAAGTTTGGTCATAATTCTTTTAATTGTAATTTATTTTGTTTGAGATCATTAATTTTTTTTTCAAACTTCATCCTCGCTGGGTTTTTTCTTGTCTAATTTTATCCTCATTCTTTTTGTTGTTGTTTTTTGTTTTTGCAATTTTTTTTATTAATATTTTTCATCGATTTCATCATTCAAGATTAAATTTATTGGGAGTTAAGTTTCTTGAATGAATTCAATTTAGGTTCAATATTTCACAAGTTATAAATTTTAGAAATTAGACCAGATTTAAGAGATTCACCCTTGTTCCCCTATTTTTTCTTCTTTCTTTAGAGCTTATGTTTTCTTATTTTTTTATCCTTTAGTTTTTTTGGGTTTTGTTTTATTTTTTTTAGGTTTTATTCTATTGGTTTTATCCTCTATAATTTTTTTAAATTTCATCCCCTATTATTTTTTAATTTATAAATAATTATTTTCATTTTCATTCTTAAATTAAAAACACCAAAAAATTGAAGCAGGCCTCCGAATAAAAGAGCGCATGAAGCACTGGTCTCTAAAACCCAAAGCCCACACAAACAATTAAACCAAGCCCCTCACAACGAAACGGTTCGGGCAACAAGGAAAGGCAAAAAAAAAAAAAAAACCAGTTCTGGATCACCAGGTCCCTATATTATTACTATATATAAGACGGAAAAGGGGACACAAGACTGCAACGGTTTCCACTCTCTTCTCCGAAAAACCCGTCTCTTGTTCTGTCTCTGTCTCTCGAACATAAAAATAAAATTGAATGAATTAGTTCCACTATTGCTTCTGTTACTTAATTTCTAAATTAATTTCATTTCTATTTATTTCGCACCTCGAAATCTTATCCATTCCAAAAGCAAACAGATTGTGTAAAAAGCAACATAGTTGTAATATCAATCACAGGCTGTTTGGTTTATAATGGACCCTAACATAATGAAGCTTCTTGAAGAAGACGAGGTACGCATTTCTTTCTTCTTCTTCTTTTACTTTTTTGTATAATATTATGAATTTTAGGTTTTCAGTTTCGAGGGTTTTGTGTTTAAAGGACGAAACCATGCATTCCGGTGCTGACGTGGAGGCTTTTCAAGCTGCCTTAAATCGGGACATCGGGGGTGATGTCTCCACCTCTCAGCCGTCTGATTCGAGTTCGGGTACTTATTTGATCTTTCATTCAACCGCCTTCTAATTATATAATTCAGTTTCTTATGATTTACTGATAGCTTAATTATATGATTTAGGCTGAGAAATAAAATGGCGGAAATTAGCATTTGCGATGTAAGCGCATAAAGTTGGAGATTTTTTTTTAAAAAAAGTTGTAGAGTGTTTTGGGTGTTGTGATAATTTAAGTCATTAATTAGTCAATCAGTTTATCATGGTGGCAATATTAGTTGTGCTTGTCTTTAGCCTTTTGTATGTTCGTCATGTTAATTATATCAGCAATGTTTTTTGTACTTGTGCTTGGTATTTTAGCCTGTCTGGAATATTGTGTTTTCAAATTTCTGATAATTTTTTTTGTACACAACTGAAAAATACTGTAGTTTTGTCCCACGAAAACAATCAAGGTTCCAGTCAACAATTTCCAAATTGGCCAACTGTGGGGCAAAATGACAATGCCAGTAACACCGAAGAACTTGATGCAAAAAGTGTCGAACAACAACATCATCAGGAGCAGCAGTCATCTGCAATGGAGACAAAGCAGCATGTACCTAATGCTGATAACCAACAACAAAAGGGGGATGTCCCGCAGGAACCAACCCACCCACCAGTGCTTCAGAAAAAATTCCAAGATGATATTAAACAAGAGCTTGTGGAACAAGCTCCTGTCCAGACTCCTCAATCTATCGGGGCGCAGAGTTCTGAGCAAAATCCTACCCCAAAATCCGAGCCTGATAAAATGCAAATTTCAGATGTTGATTCTCAATTTTTAAATTTTCAGAAGATAGGCAATCAGCAAACTGCAGGCACAGATCAGGCTGGTAACCAAAAGAATAGCAAGCAGATACCCTTTGTATTACTGTTGCCTGCCTTGAAACCTCATCTTGATAAAGACAGAGAGATGCAGCTGCAAACTTTATTTAATAAACTGAGGGTGGGTATCTGACATGACTTTTGTGCTTTCTCTTTCATGCACTGGACTGATTGTTATCATGATATATCTTCCTTTGTCATTTTTAGAAAAATGAAATTGCGAAAGACCAGTTTGTTAGACTTATGAGAAATATTGTTGGGGATCAAGTGCTCAGGTTGGCAGTTGCACAACTGCAATCACAGGCAAGTAATGAATGGGTTTAGTGATATTATAATGAGCTAAGGACTCTCTTAGGTGATACTAGGCTGAAGCCAGCTTGTCCTATATTGCAGTCAGGTTCCAACCAATCCCAGTTACAGTCTCAAGCTGGTCGCCAAAACAATGTGAGAATGCCTGCTGGAATCAGTGCTGCTCAATTTCCTGATCCACATCATTTTGTACTTCACCCAAGGGGATCTATTTCTTCAGAACCATCTCGTAATCCTCCGTCAGCAGTCCAATTGCAGACTGATTCAAGCATTGTCAATTCTCAGAAATCCAAAGCGGTAGAATGGCAGCCAGATTCTCTTGGAATGCAAGCTAGCCAGTTGCATTCTTCCAATACCAGTATTGTCAATCAAGAAAGGGAGCGATCTTCTATTTCAATGCAAGGGCAGAACAAACAGCAACAACATGTGCACTTTCCACCAACTTCCTTTCCAATGTATGGAAGCAGTGGTGGTAATTACAATCCATATCCTGGGACTAAAGTTAGTACTTCAGGACCATCTGTGAAGCCACAACCCCATGATCAACAAACAAGGCAAATTTCACATCATCAGAACATGGGTGTGACACAAGTAGGAGGGCCACCACATAACATGATAAGCACGCCGAAGTTTGAGAGGCAAAATTCTGCTAATGATCCTAGTAGAGTGCACAGTGGTTCTGTTTCCCATTATACAAACAAATCAGCTGTACAACAGAATTCAGTTCCTTGGCAAGCACCACCAAATAGAGAGCAAAGTCCTGCTCCATTCTCATCAGTGAATTATGTAAAACCGGGCTCTCTTGAACAGGCTGGTGAGCAGCAGAACAAACCCCAGTTGTTGAGCCCTCATGTGCTGCCTCCTGCACCCGTTGAACAGGGAAATGCCATTTCAGGAAATTTAAAGGATCAATCTTTAGACAAGCAATCTTCTAAAGTTGTTTTTTCAACATCCGGTGGTATGGTTCCTCCCAATTCTGTTTCCCCTTCAATCGCGACTCAACTGGACCCTAATGGCCAGGTACTCTCGCACTGATCATGAATATATTTCAACAACATTTAGTTTTTTTGAGTTCTTGATTTCATAGTTTATCTACCATCTTTCTTGTTGTTATTTGAACCACTAGATGCAAATTGCACAGCATCCCTGACTCTTTATTAAATCACTTGATGGTGGTTGGACTAGTTAGCAAAAGTTATTAGGTTGGAGTTTCTAAGTGCTTCACAAGCCCAAATCTTTTAGACCTTGTTTGGGACTGCAGTAGCTTCTGCTTTTGAATGCCTTTTAAAAGTGCGTTTGCTTTGAAAAGGCATCGAATTGGTGTTTTTTAGTGTTTTTTGATTATTTTCATGTTAAAAATGAAAAAAAAATCATTTTGATGTATTTTCAATTGAAAAGCACCTTTGAAAAGCACTCTGCTCCGCAATATGAAACACACACTTAGTCCAATGACAGTGGCGTGAATTAATTAATTAATCATATGTGTTTAGCAATTTGAAAATCTTTTACTAGAAATTTAATTTCCTCCATGCAAGTACTTTGAAATTGATTGAAAAATGTAGCCTTGTCCAAGATACTTGGATATGACACGCAAATGTCATCCCACTAGAGTACTTTTTAGGTGAGCAAATATGACGTAGCGTGGGAAGAGAAATCATCTCAAAACTGCAAAGAAGATTAAATATGATGGCTAAAACTAGAAGAAAATTAAAGCTGGAACTAGAAAAATAGGTTTAGGGTTTGTAGCAACCTCTAAAGTGGAAATCAATCTCCATCTCTAAAAACACAAGACATCTTGGCATAGGCAGCCCTATTTATACTAGTTATAGGTTTAAATCCTAATCCTTGTATGAAAAGAAGGCACTATGAAAACTTATAGGGTCCTTTTAATACTAAGGATTTATAATACTAATGATTTATAGGTTATACAAATAACCAAGCACTATTATTAGGATTGATAGTGAATTCAAAATAATGTAAGGATTTGTGAACTAAATAAGAAACTGACACAAATTGGAGCGAAGAATATGGTTCACTACAAGTCAAAACCTTCAAGGACCAAAAACATTGTAACTATGGGAAACTCTCAAAATATTTAATTTTTTTAATCCACATCTCCATTTGCTAAAAGACTATTATAACATTTTATATATATAAAAAACTAGAAAACCCGAGTAATACTAAATAAAAAATTCCTTTCAAATAGAAAGCAAAAAAACTAGAAAAGCTATAGGAAAATAAAAATAGAAAAACATAAAATTAACTAAGGAAAATATCTATTTTTCTAAAAAACTCTTGCATCAGTCTCCTTGGATTAGAAGGAATCCGTTCTCAAGTTTAGACTTCAGTTAGAAACCGTTATCCACCACGAAAATCTTTTTATTTGTAGGCCATGTATCGTGAGTTTCGAACACTTTTATGCAGGTAGCTCCATTGTGGGTTCCCAGCTCCTTTGTTCGGACCGTCCCATTGTGGATCCTAACACAACATCTTTGTGTAGCCCGCTACCATAAGGATTTCCAATAAGAGCAACTAATGCAGACGAAAACAACACATTAGTTCCGGGATGTCATTTTTTCAAGAAGGAACCTTCTCATCTCCTCCGACATGGGCATGTCCTGTTTTGTGATCTTTTCCAATCATGGTTATTCAATATCTCACATCAACTAATCACCAGGAATTATTGAGATTTGATAAAAATCCTCATTAACTTCAAACCAAAACCATAGGAATAAACCATAGGAATCGTTGGGCTTTGATACCAACTCACAGAAATGGAAGCGAGGGATAATGGGGTTTGGTATAAGTCAAAATCCTTGAGGACCAAGAACACCATAACTATGGGTAGACTCTTAAAATACTTAATTTCATCCATCCATATCTCTACTTGCCAAAAGGCTATCACAACCTATATATATATAAAACTAGAAAACCCTAGTAATACTAAATAAAAAGAATAAATTAGGAAAACTATTCCCATTAAATAGGAAAAAAAAACTAGAAAAACATAATAATATAGAATAGGAAAACATAAAATTAAATAACAAAAATATTTATTTTTCCAAAAAAGCTCCCGCATCAGAAACTAAAATTACCAAGTAAATGTAAATTCTTCTTAAAGTTCCTGCATCAATATGGTATATAGCTAAAGACATCCTCGTCCTTTCATGGAACATGTGAATGAATTTGTCTTTACTAGCTTATTTCCTTTTGGTTAGACTGAGTAATGCTATATAAAACAGATTCTCCAATCACATGAAGTTTTTAAAAGTTTTGTTTATTTATCTCATATCAGAAATATCTTGTTTTGCATACTCAATTTCACACACAAAACTTTGGTAATGATTAAACTAGTCATTCTCTGTTTATTTGATGAATAATATCCCCTTTGCTTCTATGTGCCATCAGGTAAGCTTGCGAAACCCATCTGTAGCTTCTCCTGCTGGAGTTAGTGCAAGAACACCTCCCAAAAAACATTCTGTTGGCCAAAAGAAGCCATTTGAAGCACTTGGTTCATCGCCTCTTGCATCAAGGTGAAATAGCTCCTTTTTATGGAGCGAGAGTGATTTTAATTTGATCATTTATTTCTTTTATCTAATTAAAAGCTTGTTTTTTATCATGTTTGATGCATAATCTGTGGGATAACGTTCAGTAAGAAGCAAAAGGTATCTGGGGCTTTTTCTGATCAAAGCATTGAACAACTCAATGATGTCACTGCTGTCAGTGGAGTTAATCTCAGGGTATGGTATTTTTTACAATCATCAAGATTGCCTGCTCAAAAGTATCACCTAGCCAGTAAAAGCACTCCCTTTGACAAATAGGCTTGTAATTCTTTTGATATTTTGCTTTGAAATAGGAAGAGGAAGAACAACTATTTTCAGGGACAAAGGAGGACAGTCGAGTTTCAGAAGCATCACGAAGGGTTGTACAGGAAGAAGAAGAAAGGCTGATTTTGCAGAAAAAACCTTTGCAGAAAAAATTAGGAGAGATCAGTTAGTATTTCTGTTCTTATGGCTGTTGTAAACTCATTTCTCCGTGCACTTTGTGCTTTATGGGAGGCTGTATCATTCACATGGTTTGATATGTGTTGGGTTCATCTGTCTCCAGTGGCCAAATGTGGTTTGAAGAACATTGGCAATGATGTTGGGCGATGCTTGTCCTTGGTGAGTTGCTTGTTCTTGGTGCATTCTTTGTGATAATTCTCTCACGTTTTCTTATGGAATTCCATTTTTAGTGCGTGGAGGAAAGGATGCGTGGACTGATAAGTAACCTAATCAGGCTGTCAAAACAGGTGAGTTTTTTAATCTGTCTCTGCTTGTATTTATTTTCTCACTTTAATTATCTTTTCATGATTTTAATTGGATCTCACAGCGTGTTGATGCTGAGAAGCCAAGACACCAGACTCTAATTACTTCGGATGTTAGGCAACAGATAATGACAATGAACCGGAAAGCTCGGGAAGAATGGGAGAAAAGGCAGGCTGAAGCAGAAAAGCTCCAAAAAGTTAACGATGTGCGTGCTTTATATTGCACTGTACTTTTTTTTACTATCATTATCTATGATTTTATTAAGTACATGTTCATAAAGAACAATGCACAAGTATATTGCGTGATATTTCACCATATGATATATTTATGCAAGCATGAATTCCTTAATTTTTTATGACCTCAATATCTCTAAATGCAGCCCGAGGGTGAAAATGGAGGTGAAGGTGACAAGGAGAAAGATGAAGGTCGCGTGAAGTCAGTGAAGGTATCAAAGATGTTGGCAAGTAGTAAAAGTTTGCCTTCTAGCCAGTAAAATAGATCTTTGTTTTTCTAATTTCTACAACTACAACTACGTAGGCTAACAAAGAGGAGGATGATAAAATGAGGACAACAGCTGCTAATGTTGCTGCTCGAGCTGCTGTTGGGGGAGATGACATGTTGTCAAAATGGCAACTAATGGCTGAACAAGCACGGCAGAAACGTGAAGTAGGGATGGAGGGGGCATCTAGTTCCCAGCCAGTTAATGATGTGAACAGCAATCCTCAATCACCATCTGGAAGAAATGTGAAAGAAAATCTTGAAGCAGAAAAAAGGAGCCCTGCAGTTCCTTCTTCTGCATCTGGTAAGTGTGACTATTAGCGGGACGTGCTGAAGCAAACTCAGTTCGTGATCACATATGTATAATGATGTTCGTTACATTTGTTGGTTTATCACCTTGCCTTTTTTTTCCTTTGGCAGGAGCTGTTAGGAAATTTGGAAGGAATCAAGCAATTGTGCCTCAAACGAAGGTGGTTCGTACTATTACTATTAAGGATGTGATGGCGGTGCTGGAAAGGGAACCTCAGATGTCCAGATCTACTCTGATCTACCAACTGTACGAGCGAATCAGGTCTGATGCTGCACCTGAATAACGTCACATGGGCCTCCCAGATAATGGTGGCTTTTTGTATTTTGCTCGACAAGATTGTGATCCTGAGTTTTGCATGCTCAATCATGGTCTGATTTATATGATAAATCACTGTAAAGGTTCTGCCTCGGCATGATAGGGCTCAGACGTTCAAGTTATAACCGTCCACAGTAACTTCGTGGGCGCCAGAAGATGTGCCCTTGGTCAATGTGTTTGCTGTTTCTCGTGTTAATTTATCACCTTAATTCGTGCTTTCCTCATTGAATGTCATGCACTCTCTGACGCTTTTCTGTTAAAATTTAGCATCGAGCAGATTTTGTAACTCCAATCGAACAACATGAGCCATGGCCATGCAAATTAAGGCAAGATTTTATCATTGCGAGATGATCGCCACTCATGTTGTTACAAGGATTGCGAACTCTCCTATATCAATTTTTTAGTGAATACAGGTTTTACAAGCAAAAATAATAGGCTAAAAATCAATCATGGATTTTCTTAAACAAAAGAGAGGAGAAGAAAAACATCATTGCATCCATAAAAGTTACAATCGAAAAGCTCGAATGCGCATCCAAGAAAACTTGACCTTTCTCAGCCAGTACAGATGCCAAGGCCCTATATTGCAGTCACCTACAACAGCTCACTGCTTGCATGAAAAATTCCCGTGGCAAGAAGTGGCACACACCAGAGCAGCCAGCCAAGTGTCTTACATGCAAACAAACCAACATATCTGAAAATTTCTCACGGCACGAAGAAATGACAAACACCAAGCAGCCAAATGTCTTACATTTCCTTGCAAGGGGTGAGGTGAGGTCTGGAAACTAGGCCATTCAGTTAGGTGGGTTGTGTTTCCCAAGAAACGGTCTTGTGTTCGCTAACCCTTGGTGCAATGGGCATCTGTACCATGCTGGACACAATGGCTATATCCAACACCATGGAGGAAATCCCGGATCTCTTTGGCACTACTGTTGCTCGCTTGCAGCAACCGTTCATCCTCCTCGTAGATTAGGTAGGGAGCAGCATCTTTCTTTCTTGACAATAATTTTACGGCCCCTTTCAACACATGATATTCCCATCCTTGGACATCAATTTTGAGAAGCAACACAGGTTCTGAATTTGGAATTAGTTCATCAAGGGGAATGGTCCTTACTTGAAAGGCTATTTCTTCGTTGGACTTGAACGCCAACTTTGCACCATTGGCAGAGACAGCACTATTGTCAAGCCGACCTACCAGCTGCCAATTTAAAAGGGTCTAAGATGACTCGAGCATTCAATACAGCAGATAGAAGTATGGTTCAAATTAGGCTAAATCAAATCAATCAATTATAATTATCAGCCCTAAAATCCAATATATCTTCGATAAATTAGATTAATTAGAAGTGAGTAAATTTTGGAAAAAGAGTGAATTTTTACCTTATAAAAAGTAATATTCCCAATCCGATCAGAGACAGCAGCCTCGAAAACAGTAACCAGGTCCGCAACACGATTAAACCAAATCCCATCACAAATCCTCTTAAGGTTATCAATCACTGGCTCGAAAGCCAGCACTTTAAAACCCATTACCGCGGCTGCAAAACTCGCCATTCCCACGTTAGCCCCAACATCCAGCACCAACCCATCTCTTCCTTTCATCTCTTCAAGAAGCTGCTGAATCGTGGCAGAGATATCTGGCTTCCTGAAAGGCTTTCCTTTCAGAAGCCTCACAATGTTCTTGTGGGGCTTGTCAGGCAAAGACCCAAAATCTGAGAGAGAGTAGAGAAAGGGGTATTTGAGGTTTTCCACAATGTTGGCAATCACAGGGTGAGCTTGTGGAGATTCTAAGCAATTAAAAGAAGGGATTGGGTAAAATCGGGTTACAAATAGTGTGGAGTTAGGAGGATTCGACGGGGACCGAGCAGAGAAGAAGAAGAGAAAGAGGAGGAGAAGGAGAGAGAGTGAGAGGATGAGAAGGATGGGAGATAGGAGTTTAGGCTGTTTGTTGTTTTCTCTTTTCCAGGCATTTGCCATCCCTGAAATAAGTGAGGGAAGATTGGATCCAAACCTAACGTGGGGGAGATGTTATTTAGCTACCTGACCCCTTTCCACTCAGATTTAAAAAGAAATCATACGGAAGTCTCTTACTCTGGTTTTTTGAAAGTTATTTGTATTCTTCGGTATATTTAATAATTTTACTTTTTAAATTTATTTAGGTTTTTTTCTAGGAGATTGTTTTTTAGTTTATTCTATGAGTGGTTAGTCTCTTAAACTACTTGTCTGGTGAATTATTAAAAAATAAAATTTAAAATTAATGTTTTTAATATAGTGATCCTATTAAATAGAATCTTGTGTTGTTCATTAATATTGTCTTTTTTATGTTATTTCTATCTGCATCTGATATTAGAGTTTTCATATGATATTAGAACCCAACAATTCTTGATAGTCAGTTATTATAAATTGTTGAATAATTAGGAATGGAAGAAGTGGTTGCAAAACAGGACGTACGTACTCGTGCAAGAGGGGATAAAGTGTTTCTCCTTCGCGAAAGAAAAGTTTAAAAATTAGTGATAAAAAACATGCAAAGATAAATTATAAAATCAACTCGTCGACGAATGATAGTAAACATGCATAGACAGGTTGACAAATTATCTTGTATATTAGCGGAGATGAAGAAAAGAAGACTGACGAACAACAAGGAGAGTTATCACAAAACCATAATCAATTTTGAGAACTCGTCTTAGAGGCATGAATAGCTTCTTGATCATAGTAATTATCATGAAGATTTTTTTCTCATTGATAATTTAGAGGTTGAGTTAAAAAAAACATGGAAGGTGCTCATCAAAAGAAAATTATTGATTTAAACATTGATCCTTTCGATTACAAGTTTATTGTTATCACAAAGGTAAGCATGTTCAAGGATTATATGGATATAACATATGTTGATGAAGCAAGTTTGAAGTTTATAATTCAATACTCTAAAAAACAAATAAATAATTTGTCAATTGTTGTTTTTTATGGAAATTTTAACATGAAGGGATTGAAGTTCATATATAAAATTGTTATTAATCTAAAACGAAGAAATAAAAAAGATTGGAGAGTTTTAATTGGACATCTATGAGATCGAGATAAGACCAACTTGAACTTGGAGACAAGTTCTTTCCAACTCGGGGAGACTAGTGGAGGTTTTCGGAAAAGTTATTTATTTTCTTAGTTATTTTTATTTTTTTTCTATATAGTTTAGGATATTATTTTTCCAGTCTTTTTAGGACTTTTATTGTCATTCCTTTATTTTCAAGTTTCCTAGTTTGTTTATGTTGTTTTTTGAGTTTATTTGAGGAATTGTAAACCTCAAATAAAAGTTACTTGGTGTGGTGAATTTTTAAGAAATAAAATTTAGAATTAAGATTTTTTATGCGATAACCCTGTTAGGTAAAATTTTGTGTTGTTTGTTATTGCTATCTTTTTTTTATTTTTTCCGTTCATTTCTTCTTCTTCTTCCTTTTTTTTTGCAAGGAACTTATCATGAATTGATTGATTTCTATTGCTTTTGTTATTGTTGTTGGGTTTGTGGTTGGGCTTGCTTCTATTGGACTTCAGGTTGATCAAGGTATTGCTGCGAGCTAAGCTGTAAAAGGTATTGCAAGACAACCCAAGGCAAAGGGAAAAAATAAGAGGTACTTTACAACTTTTTAAATAAACTCAAAAAACAACCTAAATAAACTAGAAAACCTGAAAATAAAGGAAAAGTAATGAAAGTCCTTAACAAATTAGGAAAAATAAAATCATTACGTATAATATTTAATTTCTTAAATTGAATAGGAAAAAATAACTAAGAAAACAAATATTTTTCTTAAAAATCCGCATGCATCGCTTGTATTTCTACAAACCATCCCCTTTCACACCCATTTTCAACATCAAGATCATCTTGTTCAAGTTCTAAATTTAAAGTTAGGTTTATAGGATGATATTTGAATAAGCTATAATCATACTCGGTTGTCACCAAAACTTTCACTATTAGGTATTAAACCCTAACTTCTTTAATTTTATGTTAGTTCGGTTTTGATTTTTACATACCTATCCTAAAAGGGATAAATTGTGTTCGATGAAATGCAAGTTTAGTTGTTTTGTTATGCAAAAAGAATATGTTCATATAATTAACGAGGCATTTGAGCCTTCACAACTTTGTATTTAAGATGCACCATAGGAGGGGAGGAAACTTGGATTCCAACTACTAATAAATATGTTCCAAGAAGAAGGATGTTGTTTACCTATGGTGCTAATGAATCCCATTATTAGGATTTTCATCTACTAGCAATTCAAGATATGAATATAACATTGACATGGTGATAAATGAGTCATTTTAATCTTTACCCTCTCATTTTAGGTGTTAGGGTTGTAAAATGGAGTTTTGTATCTTTTATCTGAAGATTTAATTGTATAGTATGGACATACTAAAATTTGCTTCTTTATGTGATTCTTTCTCTTTACTAACCTTAATAAATGTCAAAACTCTAATTATCATTGCAATTTTATCCAACTTTAGTCATTTATCACAATTTTCTTGGCTTGCAATTTTAGTTTTGGGTGTTATGATGTAATATTTATAAGGTATAATCACATGTTAAGAATGAAATTACTTGGTTTACTCTTTTCTTCCATTAAAGTGTATGCTTAAATTGATACTTGCTCTTTTTTTTTTGTTGCTAGGCTTACTAGCTTATAATTTTGGCTATGCATAATAGCTTTTTGATTATTTTTTTTCAGATTTAAGTACAAGATCTCTTTTTATCATATTGTGTGTGTTAGCGTGTGAAAATTAAGTTCTTTTATTGCTTATAATGAACATTTGTGAAAATGACTTTGTTGTCATCATCTAGTTCTTTTGACTAAATTAAAAACATTACATATGGATGAATATGATTTGCTATTTTTAAGGCCATCGCAACATCTTTGATTCAATTTTATATCAAAAGTTCTTCCAAAACATAACATATTGGCTACCTTAAGAAACGATTTATAGGACAAGTGGTTTATGGACTTGTTATTGGCACTCTTTTCTTCTCCTATAATGCAACTTTACAAGGTAAACACAATTTTTATTTTGTTAGAACTACAATGTTCTATGGCTCAAGTATTTTAAAATACATTTTATATTTGGCTTTTATAGCTTTCTTTTGGGTTTTTTTTACCACCACAAGGTTATGGAGTGGCCGTTATTGGTCAATTCTTAATCATTTTTCATTTGTTCAAATATTTGAAGGCAATATCAGAGCTCTCGTTTGGGTATAAATCCCTATACTTGGATTATTTTGGCCTTTAACATGGCTCTATTTGTTTAATACCAGTGAATGTTTATCATTTTCGTAGCTATTATCAGTTGCTAGCATACTATGTGCAACCTTTTTTAAACTTTAGAGTTGTTATAAGTTCTCCATGGGGCTTTATTGATCATTTAGGTGATTTGTTTAATTTGGGTGTTTGAGAGTGTGGTAACGGTTGCTTTTCAAAGTGTTTTTTACTCGGAAATACATTAAAATAATATATTTTTTATTTTTTAAAAATCATTTTTGACATCAGCACATTAAAATGATCTAAAAACAAAAAAAAATAAAGCAAAGAAAAAAATTAAAAAATTCAAATTTTTTCAAAAGCGCTTTTAAAACACAAAAACAAACAGGTAGCTAGTGTTGCAGCTAATTAACACAACCATAAACAACAGAAACACAATAGATTTTATTGCTACAACATGATAATTTAAACTAAAATAGGTTCTATATAACATGTTTGCTTTGTTGTTTGTTTTAGAAAAATCAAACCCGAGACACAGTTCATACACGCATATGATCATAGATGATGAAGGATATTCTAATTCGTTGATTAGTCCTTAGCCTATGGTATTATGTTTAGTTTCTTAAAAATTTTATTTGAGATTTATTATTTGGCTTGATGTTATTCTATTTTGGACTTCAATTTATTTTTTAGTGGGCCTTTAACCTAATTATTGGTATTTTAGGGTTTACTATTTAAACATAATTTCTCACATTGTGGTGAGCTTTTTTCTTATAATTTTATAAAAGTTACATCTCAATTTTCTTCCTCTCTTTTCTCTTTAGTTCTTTCAATTTTCACTTTATCTCGCATCATTTTTTATATCAGAGCAAGGTTTTTAATTGTTCATATAATTACATGATCCATTAAAATACTTGTTTAAACTCTTAAAATTCAACACAATTTCTAAAACCTAGAATTTATGAATAGCCTTCTGATATATAAAAAATTCTTATACACCCTACCTAAACACGCCCCAAAACACCCAAAACTCCAATCGCTATTCATTTTCTACCTGAACATATCAGTCACCGTGTTACAACATACTCACCAACCTCTATAATCCATAATCAGCATCAGTCATGCTTAATTTTGCTAGAAATAACAGCGTTGTCACCAACTAGTGTCCTTCTCATTTGATATTCACCTCTCATTTATGTTTCTCTCACTGATAGACTAAGCCACAACAATGCCTAGAGAGTAACAGTTGTCATTATTATTGGACATTGTAACACCAAAAAATAATAACTCATCCAACCACTTTAGTTGTCCCTGTCAAATTAGAAAAAACCAGTCAAATCGACCACGCAAAACCCATCTCTCAATCTCAACCATAAACAACTATAAATCAGTCAATGCCAAACAAATAACCACATCACTCAACCCATAACTAGATTGGTTATCTACTGCCATTCAACTCATTAAAAGAGTCATGTCACGCCATTTTCTTAATATAACAACCCTTCATGATAATTTTCAGCCATAACCAGACAGGCACACCACTGCCAAAAAAGTCTTGATGTATTTTGGTTTTGATTATTCTCTATTTTTTAAAAAAATGAAATTAATTTTATTTTTATCTTGTTTTTATTTGTAAGATGCATTTGAGATCTCAATTTCACCTCTAAACTAGTGTTATATGCATTTGTGTCATGATTATCTAGTGTCTAAACTTGAATCTATATTTATCATGGACCCAGCCCTTAATTATACTTTAAGAACCATTCAAGGAGAACTGCAGCTTATGCAAACTTAGATGATTAATCTATTTAAAGGAGTTGAACCAATAAGGCATCTAAAGACTAATAAAAATTGCATCAATAACCATTTTAAGTAAGTTCACCAAGGACGCCACTAGTATAAGTATCATTTATGCCTCTAGCTATAATAGCCCTACCCCTCGCATGCACACAACCACTGGGGGGGGGACGTTCCAACATCATCATGAAGGGGGCTTTGACACCGTAGGAACCACTCATCCTAAAGGGAAAAGGATGTCACCATTTTTTTATTATTATGTTTATATTTATAAACAAACACACACTGAAAGGATGATGTTTCCAACATCATCATGAAAGGTGATATTTGACCACCGTAAGGAACCACAAATACATCCTAAAGAGAGCAAGCACCTCTTATTCGATGGCCCTTGTATAACATGCGCCATCCATTTTTTTTTATTATTATGTTTATATTTAGTAAACAATTAAATTGCCCCTCATTTAAATTGATTATCAACTCACTAAGGTGAAATTTAACCATGAACACAAAAAGATCCAAAAAGAAAATACCCTTGTAACATTGCCATCCATTTTTTTTTTATGTTTAATTTTTATGTAAACAATTGTTTAAGGACAATCTGAAAAGGATGTCGGACGTTTTAAAGGTGATATTTGCACAACCGAAGCAACCCGGGGGGAGGCCCTTGTATAACATGCCCATCCATTTTTTTATTATTATGTTTAATTTAGTAAACCCTTGAATCCCCTTTTTTAAATTGATTATACTAAAAACTAAAAGAAAAAAAAAATCATTTTAATTTTATGCTTTTAAGGACAATCTAGTCATTAAACTATACAAAAAGATTAATATTGTAACCCCCTTTAGGTATTCATAATATGTCCCCGATCAATATAATAATGACAAATATACCCTATGAAAAATTTGATTTTGCCTCTAATAGCTAATTAAATGATTTTGTTAGGGAAGGGAAAAACGATCATTTTACTATTCCAATCCAAAATGAATTGTGTCTTGGTGCATAGTAAAAGACTAATGACTTTTAACTTATTTATTTATTTTAATTTGACCTTATGGTTGGTTGTTTTAGAATTTCCCTATTTAAACATAACTTTTAATATTATCAAAGCTATCGACTCTGTTTCTATTTTTTTAGGCCCTATTTGGGGTTGCATTTGCATTGGGGTTTCAACAAATTTTGAATTTTTTTCGCTTTAAATTATTTTTTTAATGTTTTTAGACCATTTTGATTTGTTGAAGTTAAAAATAAATAAAAAAAATTATTTTAATATATTTTCAAATAAAAAATATTATTTTAATATATTTTTAAATAAAAAATATTTTAAAAATCAACCTCACCCACACTCGAAGACATACCCTTAAAGCCCTTTTTTCCCCCCTTGTTTTAACTCATTTTTCTTCCTATCTTCATAAGTCTTTTCTCTCTTAACTTTTTTTTATTTTTCTTTTTGTCCCGCGATCAGTTCTTCCTTGGAAAAAGGGCCTCGACCTTACGTTAGGACTGAGGATGGCTTGGCTTCTCACTCATTTCACCCAACATCCCTAAATTTATGGATTGGAGATATGTTGATTTGCTCGTAGGCCCATTGGCTTCTAGTTTAATTGTTTATATTTCTCTTACATTACGACATTCTTGATGAATATTATGGTACCACCTCAGGTGAAAGTGGTGATGAGTTTGTAGCTAGATTAAAGCGTGACATCCTTCCACCTTTGAAGAATGGTCTTTTTATTGGTCATCATGTAATTTTTACGACAAATAAATTTGTGCCCATTCATTTACCGGTATATATGTGTCATTTTTTTTTCTTTTTTTTATTAACATAATTGTCCGGGTCAGCTTGCGTGTACCTCGACTAATCCCATGGCCCCTGAAATTAACGACCATGTAAACCTCCAATGACCTTAAGAGGATTCAAACTCATGATCATTGGAAAATAAACCTAAAGTCCACTCAGTTGAGCTACCCCTCAAGGTGCTTTTCTTTCCTATTTTATGAAGATATGTATGTGCCTAATTCTTATGACTCGATTGCTCACTTTGAGGGTGTTCCTATTTTTCTTTGCTGACATATATGATTTCTAGTAATGTTTATCGGCAGCCACTAGTGAATAGTATTTATTCATTTGTATGGGCAATCTATTTAACATGCATTGCAAGCTTATTGAAAGTAAGCACGGAATAATACTTTGATTTGGGCTTCAAATAAAAAACTGCAATTTTCCAAGTTTGAGTTGTAGGAGAAGAATGCAACAGATGCGCCTTTTAGCTGATTCAAGATAATTTAACCATTTATTGCTTTTAGGTATTCTTTTAGCTATAGATGATCATGTTTATGTCGTAAAATTTGATGCGTAGATCCTATTGTATAACGTTCTTGGTCATAGAAGTTGGAGTGCATGTTAACGAGTATATATTGGTTTGTTTACCTGAAACTTCCTGTAGAACCATGTTAGCTAGGGGTGAGCATTTTCGGTTCGGTCTGGTTTTCATTTAAAAAAATAACCAAACCAATTTTTTTAAAAAAAACCAAAACCCGTTCAAATTGACCAGTTTTGGTTTGGTTCGGTTAATTGAAGGGAAAAATCAGAAAAACTAGTTTATTTTTTTGGCTTTTTTATGACTTTTAATGGGGGGTTATTTAAAAGGCTTGTAAATTTGTACTCAATATAAAAAAACCTATATTCATTGTTTAACTTTCCTTTACCAGGATTTATCTCAAATGACAGGAGAAATATCTTTTAATCTGCACCTAGTGATTTTCTCAAACCAATCAACTCTAATCAAAATCCAAAATAAAATTATACAGCAAATAACACTTAAACCAAGAAAACAATGCCTCTAGTAAAACTAAAGAAATACAATCTGCATGAGTCCTTAAAATTAAAATAAAACGCATCAACTGTCTCTCTCCCAGCACTCACAAAAAACAAAACAAAAGGAAAGATGCTGCTATTTTAATATAATTGTTAAGTAAACCATATGTCTTCAACATTTTATTGCTTGTATTTTCTCAGAAACCAAGTGAGAAGAAACTTTAGAGAAAAAAACCAATTATTGAGGCGCGCAAACATGGACATTAAAAGTGCATCTGGTTCTCTTGAATAGTTCATCTAAAAAGTTTAACAAAATAGGTTAATATAAACTGATAAAAACTAAAAAGAAAAAAAAAGAAAAAATAATTTAGAAAAGAGAATAGACAATATCAAATTTCTAATCCAACTTGGAGAGACAAAGAACTTGAAGGAGCGATTGCTAGTTTTGATTTAGAGACAGAAAGATTGAAAGATGAAGATTTGATCGAGAGATTGAACAAGAGGAAAGGAGCAGCGGCTGGGTTTGTTAGGGTTGGAAGAAGAAATTAAAAGTAGATCTTTAGATGTGAGAGATGAAGATCTGATCGAGAGATTGAACAAGAAGGAGTGGGGCGGCGGCTGGATTTGCTAGGGTTAGAAGAAGAAACTACAAAGCAGATATGAAGATGGGAGAGAATAGAGATGAAGATTTGATCAAGAGGGAGTGAGGGGGGCGACGACTAGGTTTGCTAGGTTAGAAGAAGAGACTGAAATGTAGAAATGTATATGAGAGAGAATATAGAAAAGATGAAGATTTAATCAAGAGGGAGTGAGGGGGGACCGCGGCTAGGTTAGAAGAAGAGACTGAACTGTAGAACTATAGATGAGTTTAAAGGTATTTATAGTACTGGTTTTTTATTTCTATTTGAACCGGTTCGGTTCGGTTCGATTTATTTGGTTTTAGCCTTTTAAAACCGAAACAGAACTGAACTGAATTTTTTTTTAATTTTTCTAATCGGTTTTTTTTACAGTTCGGTTTTTTCGGGTTTTTTTTCCGGTTATCTCGGTTTAATCGGTTTTTTGGGTTTTTTTGCTCACCCTTAATGTTAGCTACAATATTATATCGCATGCATTCATGCTCGCGCCTCCTCTTGTAGTTTCAAGTCAAATGTTGTGAGCAGATTGTTCTAAGAATTCTGTGAGTATCGATATTTGTTGGCTGGTATTAATGGAGGATGTGCGTCTATAGGCACTGAGAATTTATTTGTCATGCATTCCAAACTTAAAAAGGTAACTCGATAAGTGTTACTCTACGTGTTTGAAAGTGTGGTCGTGATTGTTTTTTAAAGTGTTTTTCACTAAAAAATGTATCAAAATAATATTTTTTTTATTTTTAAAAAATTATTTTTGACATCAGCCTAAAAATACTAAAAATATATTAATTTGAAGTTAAGAAAAAATTTAAAAAACTTAAAAACTTTAAATTTTTAAAAATACTTTTAAAATGTAAAAACAAACAGAAAAGAAAAATTAATGTCGCTCTCCTGCTTTTAAATCATGTTAGAATAATCAAATTTAAATTTTGATGTTTTGAATTCTTCTATATGTGATTGTTGATGATCCAAGGTTGAAATTTGTGTACTATTTGTTTGGACGTGAATCTGATTCCAATTTGGTCCTGTAAAAAAAATCAGAACCTTCTATGTATAAAACTATCAAAATGCTCATCGTGTAGATGCAAATCACTCTCCATCAACCGTGGAGGGGTCTCGCCTGCCACCGTACGCTGGTGACATTATCTTTCCGACCAACTAATGCTAGAATGCCACGTTACTGACTAAAGCTCTGGCCTTCACACAGACATCTCACTTCCTTCACCTCGTGCGTTTCCGACACGCAGCAACTTTTTTTGCCCCTCTCCTCAAAGACAGGACACGCGCTTGAACCTTTAGCATCAACACGTGGCACCTGGAAAAGCTTGAGGAGGGAAAGCAAGGTCTCGGTCCACAGAGAATAACACGATCACATGGCCGTACAATCTCGAAGAAGTGACCTCCTATTGTTGTTCTCCACGTGGTAACAAACCAACCACCACGTCCCCCTCAAACAACGTCAGGATCTTAACGTCAAACAGACACGTGGCACACATGGAGAAGTGATGCGTCAGCGGAGGAGAGCGATATTAACTTGAGTGTTTCAGGAATAGAGAGGTGGGAGAGAGAACAGGGAAGCAAAAGAGAGGAGGTTTTTACATATTCCTAATGCTGGTAATTAGTATTAGTAATAACAATTTATTAGTCTTCCGATTCGAATTTGAAGTCTTTAGTATTATTTTAATACTCAGCAATCAATTGCTTGTTTTTGTTTTTGATCGGTAGCTAAGAGTATTAAATTAAGAATAATTTGTACTGGTATTTTGATGCAGTGGTAAAATCAGCTCGTTCGTTCTTGATCTCTTTATATTATCTCTCCTCGGAGGGAGGGAGGGCGGAAAAACTTCCTCCATGGGGTTGTGTGATAAGCTGCGAAGAGTTTGGAACGGCATCGCTTTGCGTCTTTGGATTCGCAAACGCGGTTAGTATCTCCCCGTTCACTGGTATTTGTCTGTCTGTCCCCTGCCTGTTATCGTGGAAATGAGCCTGCGCATTATTATGAGGGAGAATGAGGCTTAACTCAGATTTGAACCAATTTCCTTTTTTTTTTTGTTGTACTCATTTACATAGACATCAGCTAGTGATATAGAGTTTAGTTCCCCTTCTCGTGCTGGCTTTGGAAATTGATTTTTCTTAGGACCAAGTATGTTTGATTTCATTTTTAAAATAGTGTTTTGAAACAAAAACAGGACTACTGAAGCTACGGCATGATGTAAGAGCTTGTGAGTACGCGGATGTGCATGTCATGTGGAAGATGCTGAGAAGAAATGAAACTGAAACTGTTCAATTCTCAAGAAAGCGCGAAAACAAATCCTTGTGGGATTGTTTTCACTGGGCTAGGTGCACCTCCATATCTTGAGCGCGCTCTCTAGTCATCTCTTTGAAGACGAGGAAAGACTTCTCAAACAACAGTTATCCGGATGATTGCGTTTGGGATATCAGTAATTTATCATAATAAAAGAGAAGGGAAGGCTCCATGTACAAGATATCCTCCCTTTCCTCTCCGCCCCGCCGTGTGGATATGTTCCACCTCTTCCTTATCTTTATGTGTTCATCTCCAGCGGAATAAACCATGTTTTTGCGGCTATATAAATTGTGTTCCATCCTGTTGTGCTATTGTCATTTATGAGTGACTTGCATTGTATCATCGTCCTTTTGTTTCCATCTGGCATGAGTCTCTTTGAGGTGATTGGAATCGGACTGGTCACTAGATATTCTTACAAACGGAGAGAAGATTGGTGAAGGAAGTCCATTTAAGGCATTGATTGGCACACTCAGATGATGGAGTGATTTGCTGAAAGTGGCTTGAATAATTAAGATGGGTCTTTTTAAATTAGACTTTAACGGTTCAGAGGTCAAAACTTAGTCCTGGTTCTAGCTACCATCATTGATTTGAAATTGCATCCCATTCTGATTGAAAAACATGGCTGCACCATAAATTGCCTTTCGAAATTGTGATGGACCAGTCTTTTGATTTGCTTCTGTGTGGGATGTGTTCTAGTTGATTTCTTAACTCGTGGCTAATTTGTGTCATCTGGGACAAGGTGAACATCTGGAAGTGGGGATTCCAGCAGAAAAGTAGGATTTTGAGAGCTGGGGGCATCATTCATCCTCTCGTCGAGGGAAACCATGTGCGATTAGATCCAGTTGACCTGAAAATTATAAAAATGTGCGATCATCCGTTAGCATCGGATTTTGAATCAGCTGGCCAAATGAATGAATAATATGTGCAGGATCACGCTGTGTAAGGTACATTCTACAGTCGATGGTCCGCAGACACTATTTTCTCTTTTTCCTCCTGGACGTTAGCATCAAATGAATAATCCTGGAATGATTATATAGCCAGCCAATCACATTGCTAACGCAGGAGAAACTTTTATATACCAGTTGAGTTCTTTCATTGAATTAAAAAAAAAAAAAACCTAAAAGTCATAAGTGTTTACTGTACACATTACACTGTTTATTGGAACAAATACATTACACTGTTTGTTTAATGGAACAATATGATAATGACTTTACCCTTCTCATCAAAACTACAAAACTTGCAATTGAGTAAAATAATATTTTCAATGGGGATAAATTGATTCACGCACATTTTTTTTCTCGGTTAAATGACCTTGTTGTCTTTGGTTCAAGGTTTTTTTTTTTTTTTTGACTATTATTTACACATTAAAATTACAGTAGTACCCTTAAGAGCAACAAACCATTAACCTTGAAAAAAGGCTTTTTATGTTTTTATTTTTTTTAAATAATGAAGTTATGGGATTGCCCTTAAAATAATAAAAAATATATGCATGGTTTCAAGGGTATTTTTGGTTTTTTCTTATGTTTTTTTGGGGTTGAACTAGAAATTGTTTAGTAATTTGAAACGATTAAATATTATTTTAAAAATTTTGATGGTGTGAGCAATATACTCGTCAGCGCGTGTGAGATTGTTAGATTACAAAAATTATTCGTTCACGACAGCGTTTGGAGTGGCATGTCATCCTCTTCCTGTTAGTGGTGTGCGTGTACATATCAGAAATGTAGTTGGATATAGTGACTTTTTTTTCTTTCTTTTTTCTCTCTATTATTCTATAAATCCGTGTCAACCTTTTGCAAAAAATTGAATTTGTCCTTCAGTTTCTATTTTTATTAATTTTGGCTCTTATTTTTTTTATTGTTATTTCTTTTACTTTTAATGCTTTATTTTTATTTTTATTTTTAAATTTCATCAATTCACATTTTATTTCATTTAGTTTTTTATCCAATTTAGTTTTCATTCTTGTGATTGTTTTTTTTGTTGTGTTTTATCTTTTTATTACTTTTTTTTCAACTTCATCCCTTAACATTTTACTTCATTTAATTGTTTTAATCTAATTTTGGTTCTCATTATTTTGATTGTTATTTTCTTATACTTTTCTTGATTTATTATTATTTTTTTTGTCTCATTTTACTTAATTTACTTTTTTAAACAAATTCTGGTCTTTATTCTTTTGATTTCTATTTTTTTATTTAGTCTCTAATTATTTTCTTTCATTTAGTTTTTATATCAGATTCAATCTTCATTATTTTAATTACTATTTATATTATTTTTTAATTTTTTATGATTAAAAATTTAATTTCGTGATTTTTTCGTGTTTTTTTTACAAGATAATCTCGGTTTCATGACTCGGATCACTAGTTTAGAATATTTACCCGGTTTAAGTTTTGTATTTTTAGGTTCTATTAAAACATAATTTCTTTTCAATTTTTATAGAATCTTTTTGTGGTGGTTGATGAGGAAGATATGTAGAGCATGTTTGAGATTGTGATAGTGATGACGGTTTAAAGTGTTTTTTGCTTAAAAATGTATTAAAATGAAGTTTTTTTTAAATTATTTTTGATATTAGCATATCAAAACGATCTAAAAATATAAAAAAAATTTATTTCAAGTAAAAAAAATTTAAAATTTAAATAAACATGGTTTGCATTACGTTTTCAAACATATTTATAATAGGATCGAATTAAATATGTGGTGGGATACTCAATCATGCGAGTAAGAAAGAAGATCGATCATGACCTATAAGTAGAAAAATAAAAAAATATTATTTTAGTTATTAAATAAAAAATAGTAGTAAATTTATAAATAATTAATTCTTTTCGAGAATATTAAATACTAGTGCAGTATAAAATTTAAAATATAAAAGGTAATTTTTTTAAATTTGATAAGCAAATATAATTTTTAACATGTTAGATATAATTTTTCCTATTAAATATTAAAATTTGGGACCTTGGAGTTTACGTTCTGGGGTTGAACATGAATCTCTGTCTCGCAGCAATTAGAACCTGGAAAAAAACAGCGAAATTGAGACAAAAAAAGAAAAAAAATCACGTGGGTCCGCCTTCGACCTATAAAACTGCAAGCCTATCTCTTTCCATCTCAAAGAAATCGCGGTTAGGGTTAGTGGCACTTGTGAGCGGCGCAGCGAGTTAGGGTTTTCTCCGTCGATTAAAGGAACGAAATGGGGCACTCAAATATCTGGAACTCGCATCCCAAGAACTACGGTCCTGGATCTCGCACCTGGTATTTCTTCAAACCTATCATCTCTCTATCGTCGTCTTGATCTGGTGATTTCCATGTTGTTTCTACTTGATTTTGGGTTCGATATCTGCATGTTATCTGCTTTCGGTTAGATAGTTGTTGAATAAGAAATAACAACTCATGGAATTCTTATTTGTTTGACAAAGCTTAGGCTAGTGAATCTTATGCAGAATCTAAACCTTGTTATATTGCTCGATTGCATTGTTTTCCTTGTTCTGTATTGCTAAAAAAATTGATGTTAATCCATTTCAGTTCAAGTTATTTTTTCACAAGTTCTCTAGTTGCTATGCGGGCAGACTCTTTTTCCCGAGTGAATTTTATGTTTATTGATTGCGATGTATAGAACTTTACCTACTGTATTTAGTTATGGATTTTGATTGGAATCTCCTTGTTGGCAGCCGGGTGTGTGGAAACCCACATGGGATAATCAGGAAGTATGGACTGATGTGTTGTAGGCAGTGCTTCCGCAGCAATGCCAAGGAAATAGGCTTCATCAAGGTAAGAGTTCATAAACATTTGTTAACTTCGTTGGTTTCTATTTTACGTTTATTTGTTGGCTTATACAGTTGTGTAGTTGTATTATCTGCTTTTTGAAATGGCCTTTTCTTTTAGATTGGTAAGTTCTTATAGTGCAATTTAAATATTCCTTAGTAAAGTGTTTGGTTAGATATATCCGATAAATGAAACAACCAGGAATTAAATTGACCTGGCCTGGATTTGTTGTGGGATTATTTTTTTTGAATGGGTCGCTGGTTGAATTCGCCCTGGAGAATTTGAGCCTTTGACCCTCCTTGCTTTGTAAAGAGGAATAAAAGGAAGCAAATAGGAAAGCTTTCTCCCATTTAATTTTTTGATGTGTCATTTCCCAAGACCAATCTGCATTATTGTTGCTGAATTCATTTATTAAGCGAGGTGAGACTTATTTGTGTTTGTTTCTGATTGCAGTACCGCTGATTGGGGACCTTTTTTATATCTATTTTTGAAGGCTCTGTTTGAAATATGAAGCGAGGGAGTTTTTGTTTCCTTTTCTTTTGTCCCCCACACTGATGTAATATGCGTGATTTTAGACATTCAAATTATATATTCTGTTCAGCATTCGAGCCAATAGAAGTGTCACTTTTTGGAATGTTAATTCTTAGAATTTCTTTTAGAGTATTACTTGTTCTTCTTGTGCGCTCATATCACCTTGTTTATGTTACTGTTTTTTATAATTTCTGTTTTGTTTAGAGCTTTGTTTGAACATTAGATAGTATAGGGATCTACAGATTTGGTTTTTGGTGTAAGCTTCCACTTGTGTGTTCAACAAATGTGTATGAAGATGAACCCTACCCGGAGACCTTCTTGATGAATTGAAGTACCAGATTGTGATTGGTGCAAGTGCGATGTATTTTGGTCTCCCATGATGGGCTTGTTCTTGGTACCTCCGTAACCCCTGTGTCGCCTCACCCCTGATTTATAAGTTGGCTGGGTTCTGGTTACTATCAAATTCGTGTTTCCAAAAGAATTCTTTTTCCCCTTGACGAATGAATTCTGAAAGATGTTTTGAACATGCATGCAAGCCTCGAGATTTTTTGTTAAGATCAAATGAATTTGAAAGATTTTTATTCGGAGCGCTGGTAATGAATGAGCCAAAAAATTGCGGAGAATCCCTCCTTTCCGGATCTCGTTATTCAACCTGTTCAAGCAATTTGCTAGGTTCTGTGAGCTAAAATCTTGCACGGAAATGTTGTATTCTGACCAACAAGTGATCAAAAATCTTTAGTATCGCATGAATTCCCTTTTTTTTTCGTGTTTTGTTAGATTTCTCATTTTTCATTGTTGCTCTTAAGTTATTTTACGTTATGATAAATAAATATCCTCATGTAAGTGTAACACAGATCATCCGCTTTTAGAGCGAAATGACAAGATTACTTGGAATAATGAATTCCTTAGTTTTAACTTTTAAGGCCCTAATTATCTTCCTGTTAAACGTAATTAGCGAAGCAAAACAACTTCCAATTGGAAAATAGCCGAAAGGATACGCTGCTGCGCAAATATGTAGTCAAGAACTAAAACAAAAGGGAGAATCTTGTAACGAGCAGGGAGCCACTAAACGCATAGAGAAACAGACAGAGAAAGGTCCTTGCCCCGCTATGATCTGAGCACAACGGGAGTCCTCCGGAAAGTAAACTCGGGTGATGGTCTGACAAATCAGCACTCCTTTGGAACGATCTCAGAATAACTTTTGGAAAATTCTTTCTAGCATAAAGGCTGATGCTTTTCACAGAAACAACTGGAGATGGGTGGTATTTATCTTTTGTAATTCTGTAGTCAAAACTGCTACTACATCTTTTTCCACAAGGAAATGAGAAATTATGAACAGAGCATCAACCATTATTATGATTTGCATATGATCCTTCCACTTACCAAGTCAAATTACCATTAATATATACTCTCTTAGTCTAATAGCTTAATTTTTTAAGTCAAAACTACTATTTATTCAAACATTGCTTCTTCTTTTTATTAAGAAAATAGAACTTTTTACATTTTGGTCATTCAATTTTCTTTTCTTTCTATTTGGTCCTTATAAATTACTTTGATTTGCGGTTTGTATTGATAATTTGTTTTCCATGTGTGCATATAATGATCTCAAAGTGTCAAGAAAATGTTTCATCCCTCGGTTAATTCTTGGTTTTACGAAATAAAGCTCAATTTAATTTATTTAGAATAATTAAAGCTTAGGGACCAAATTTGAGGGCTAAAGAAATACAATCTTTTTTTTACCAAGATCAAGGACTGATTTGCAAGATAAAGAAAAAGTTCATATCCCTTTTTTAATTTCAGTCCTTCAACTTTTTTTATTTGATCCATTTGCATTGGCTTTATTTGGGATTTAACATGGTAATTAACTCACTAATTAACTCCCTTTCGATTGTTATCCTATGAAATTGCATGATAATGGCTATGATCTGAACAGTGACTTTAAGAGCAACGCACACAGCATGAATCTGGAAGGTTACCACCTTATTGATCCAGTGAGCATGGCAGTCCTCTTAACCCATATATTCCCAGGCCTTCTCCTCCCAGTCCTGGTCATCCAAAACCCTAGAGTTAGCTTGGTGTACATGCTCATTTCTCGAAAATGGTGTAGCCTCTTAATCTCAATTTGGAGTTTCAAGTACTTTGCGTGTTTTAATGTTTGCATATAGACAACTTATGCATCCTGTTTTGCTTTGTTTGAAGTTGCTTGTAATTTGACGATGTGTATGGCATTCGCTATCCATCAACAGTAACTCTAATATTTATGCGGTAAATTAATGGAGTGAGATTGCTTTCATCCTTGAACTGGAGTAATAATTAACGGATTTTGCTGCATGTTCGTTGCATTGCCTGCTCATGCTTGTTATGCAGATCTCTTGCCTAGAACAGATCTATTTCCCTTCAAATAATGAATTATCTTGGAATTAAAGGAATTTATGTCTTTTTCATTCGATCTCTTAGGTTCAGAAGGCAAGAGACAAATGATTCGGAGACATTTAGAATCTAGCTTGTTTGAGAGCTGGAGCAATCAATGTGATTTGTCACTATAACCAGTTGGCGATGCTCCGCGCTTGCATTGTTTGTATCGACAGACAGAGCATCGCCAGAAGGAAAGGGCAGAGCTTCTTTTTTTTTTTTTATCGCTTTATATTGTAAAAGAATAGAACAATAATAAAAATAGATGATGAGTACCTATTTGAATTGATTGGGTGATGTAGGAATAAGATTAAGTTTAGCAGTATGTTATGATGCCTCAGCTGCTTACTACATACAAGGATTTTTTTTTGTTTTTTTGAGCAGTTTATTTTATTCGAATCTTTTGAAAGTAAAATTCTTAATATAAAGTTTTATAACAATTTACTTTACAGGAAGGACTGACTAGATGATAAGGTGCAGCATGCCTTTTTGAAAATGAAATCCAAGATGATATAATGATGAAGAATCAAATCCATAAAAGATATTAATTGAAAAAAAATATGAAAGAAAATTAAAAAAATAACAAATAAAAAGGCTTGAGATAACTTGTTTTATTTTAAAAATTTATATAAAAAAAACAGGCTGTAATCACTAATAATATAAATATTGAAGGATGAAGTTAAAAATACATAAGTTAAAAAAAAAAAACCAAACAAACATGAGGGAACCTCTTAAACCTGAGTTAATATCTTAAACTCGCAAAAAATCTTAATTCTCAATCAATTTAATATTGAAGGACATGATTAAAAAAAATTAAAAAATTAGCTGAAGAAAATTCAATAAAAATAGCAAATAAAAATGCTCGAGATAACTTAAGTCATTTTTAAAATTAGTGAAAACTTTTATAGAAAGCAAATAAATAAAAATAACATGGCACAATTTTTAATTAAATAAATGTTAAAAGATGAAACTTAAAAAGCATAAGATCAGAAAAAGAAAAAAAAAAATCAAATCTGGACAAACTTTTTAAACATAAATTAATCTCTAAAACTTGTAACATGTTAAATGTTAATCCCAACCTTAATCAAGAACCTAAATTTCTAACCAATTTAATGTTGAATGATGAAATTATATATATATATATATATATATATATATATATATATATTATTATATATATATATATATATATATAGCAATCAAAAGAATAGGGATTAAGAGGGATAAATTAAAAAAGAGTTCAAATTTTATAAATTGAACGAAATAAAATAAATAGTAATAAAATGAACAGGAAAATCTGAAGAAAAAACAAATTAAATGTCTGCTTTGAGATTTTTAAGGACATACGTAGAATAAATGAGGAGAGGGAAAAGAAAAGGGAAAAAAAGATCGTTGGCATCAAACTACAGGCTCATTGGTCACACGTATCACCACATAATAAAGGGGTATTCGAGATGATTCAAACACGTCACCAAACAACACTGCACGTGTCACCCAATGCAAACGCCAACAAGTGTTTTTTAAGAATATTTAACATTAATTAAAATACAAAATTATGCTCGAGTCACCTTTATATTAACAAACAAAAAACCAAGATGAAAGGATGAAAAAAATCCCCGGAAAACAGTTGAGTAAATTTTGGATTTAAGAGTAATTAAGTTATTTTATTGTGTTAAAAAATTAAAAAGACTAAAAAGCCCTTGAATATAAGTTTTTTTTTTTTGTAACTAAGTAGTTTTATTATGTAAAAAAAAATCAATCTATCCCTGTATAATTTGAAATAACAATTATATTATGGTAAAAAAAACCATTTTGTCTCTAATATATAGTTATAAGGTTTGATGATTATGGGCAATTTTATCATTATATTATTATAATAAATAGTGTTTTTTAGTCTTAGTGCACAATAATTTAACTTCTAGTTTTAAATTTGTGTTAATTTGTTTGATGTGATCTGTTTAACAATGGTTTTGTGTAATTTTCTTGGTTCAGTTTACAAACAGAACTAGAATTCAAATTCAATAAGCACAATTCCAGTATAATTAAAACTAATTAAACCTAGTATCCCATTAAAAAAAATTATATTGCTAGTAGAATTCATGCAAGACATCGTAAAAATAAAGATTTTAAAGTTACTATATATGATTATATATTAACAAATTTTTTAAATACTTTCATTAACGTTAGTATTTTTTTTCTCGTTATTGAAAATGGGCTGGATTTACATAATAGCAAATTGAGAAATGTTTTAACATGCATATAACAGTAAATTAAAAGTTTTTACGTAATTGATGATCTTATACACTGTAGCTGTGCATTGCTTTCACCACCATGTCTATTGTCCTCTATGCGTGCTTGAATTTTAATGGCGACTGGTACAGTTTTCTTTTGCAATTTTTGACCACCGATATCCCTTGCAAATAAATATTTACCTTCAATAATATTATGCATGATTAAAATTATTAAAAAAGAAAATAAAACTAAATCTATTCCTGCAACCTAAATTCTTTGACCCGGAGGATACCTACTAAGCAACCAGCAGAAAACAAGCCAAGAACATGGAGAGAATAACAATCATGGTGTCTCTCTCCAGAATTGAGTGCTAACCATGAACAGTGTCTATCTTAGAAAATGATGTAGAGGGTGACCAAACCAAACCTAAAAGGAGAAAACGATCATGGAAAATTGAGCTATCCACACACCAACCCTCATCGACCAGACCCAGAAATAAAAACGATCTCTTCTTCTCCAAGCTAAATCTTATTACCATCCAATTTTGAAAATCAACATCTCACCTAGCTAGCTAGCTCACCAATATTCTCGCAAGTCATTCTCTCTTCACAATCTCTCAATGATAAGAATTGGAAGAGGGAGACTCGACTATCTTCTAGTCCCTGCCGTCTCGCCCTTCTCTTGTTTTCTTTTCTGGGCTTGTTAGTGGGAAGATGAACATCGTACTTATCAAAGCATTGGGACCAAGGAAAACAAAAACAAAAAAAAACATTTATCGTAGCCTTCAAAGTGGGGTCTCGTACATAAGTTTAGAAACATAGGTTGATAAAAACCTTAGTTACTTTAAAACCAATTATAATGTAAATTGCTGCTTAATTCACGACACTTTCTAACTCCTAATTGTGATCATGATTTGTTGGTAAAGATATGATTTTAAATTGATTGCCATCAATGTTAAGTTACTAACGACTTAGCTTGGAACCAAATGATGTCCTAATCAGCTTTTCAGTTTGTTAAACCATTCCATATATATGCGATGGACTTTACCTGTTCGGTTCCCACTAAAGAAATCGTGTTTATTTCAATATATTTTAATATAAAAAATACTTTAAAAAACAATCATTATCACACTTTCATATACCATCATAACCCAGATCATATTTCTGATGCTGCAATTTCTGTGTAATTTAGAGGAAGAGTCCATAAAAGAAGCAAGGGAAAAGATTCAAGCAGAGAGGCAGGGGCAGAAACGGACGGCGTGGGACAGGGCATCCTGGAAAGAGCGCAACATTGACGGTTTCAATTGCTAAGGATTCATACAGTGCCCCCCTTTTTCTTTTTCTTTTTTTGCCATTGATTTGTTTTCAGATTATCCTTCCACATTAATTATATTTGAATTTGGATGATAATTTGTTTTCATAGGCTCTCTATATGATTCTCAAGGGTACATAGTTTTCTTGCCATTTGACTCGGACTCAATTTTGCGCCATATTATTCAGGTTTTTCATTACCTTGATCCCTGATTGTGTAAGAACCCATTAATTGTGTCCTGAATTTCATCCCATGTGAGTCCAAGCCTTTTGTTTTTTTAATTTAATCCCTAATTATCCAAGTAATCTTTAATTTATGCCTAAATTCCATCCGATCCTAACCAAATGAAGGCCTAATCAGCAAGAGAATAAGGAAGGGGAATAAAAAACATAGTTGAGCAACCAGTTTAGTGCATTGTGATTATGCATATGACCCAGATCATAATGATGATCATGGATGATTTGTTATGTCTCTGTCTTAAAATTAAAATAATAGAATGTGCCATATTGATTTTTTAAAGCCACTCATATTTTTATTGGTCATTCGGGTTGCTTTTAGCTCCGTCAAATTAACTTGGTCACATTATGTAGCTCCCACGCAATTAATTTAATGCTTAACCTATGCAAACAATTATGTTAGGAGGTTTTGAACACTTTGATTAACTTACCTTAAAAAAATCATATCAACTTAAAAACTTAAGTTGTTAGATGAGATTCTAAGATATGATTTATATTATTCTCTAACAAACCCTTCAAGTGAAAATTTTTTGAACTTGAAATTTACACAACCCTCCACTACTTTGTGCTATTAATTAATTTCATGATTGTTTGATTATCAAAGCTCTAATACCATATTAAAAAAACATCTCTTAAAAATTTAAGCTAACAAGTAAAGTTCTAAGATATGATTAATATTATTCTCTAACGCTTGCTTCAAGGTATTTACTCAAATAACTTCATAGGATTTTAGAAGACTCTTAGTATATGCACAACCTTTATAATAACAACTCCTAATATATGTACCACATTAATATGAACATTATACCAACTAATATAAACCATATTGCAAACAATAGACCAAATACAAAATAATTATTTGGCCAACGCATTAGCTTAATTAAATGTATATATGAATCATTAATAGAGTACAAGTTTATCTTCCAACATCCCTTATTAAAATTGTCTCTTAATAGCTCTGAGTAAAACTCTTAATCTGCAAAAATCTTTATGCTTCAAAGCCTTTGTAAGAATGTCAACAGCTTGATCCATGAACTGAAGCTACATCTCTTTTTTGCTTATCCACCATCTAATAAAGTGATATCTGGTCTTCTCTCATGAAAAAATAAGTTTTTCCAAAAGTAATTGCACTTATTATCAACAAAAATAATGTTTTTTTTTAGAAACATATACGTTATTTCCAAAATTCTTCTTTAGCACTTAACATGAAAAACACAGAAAGTCACCACAACATATTCAATCTCAGAAGTTAGAAGTACAAAGAGTCAGAATAGCTTGTTTTTTAAACTCCATATGAAAACAATATCTCCCCTGAAAGTCAATCACAAGTTATTTTTATATTATTTTAATACGATGATTTTAAAAATAATTTCGTAGAAGATCATGAAAGTCACAAACTCTCGAAATTATTTTACTTTACCATATTCATTTTTATTTTTCATTTATACCTTGAATTTATTAAATGATTTAAGAAATTATTACTTTATTTTTTCAAAAAAAAAACCTTATAAAATGACTATAACCTCGAAATGTAGGGATCTGGAATGGAAAGAAGTTGGATTGGTTTTGATACCACACACACGTATTGATAAAAGTAAAGCACTCGTGATTACTTGGGATTAGCTTAACAGGGAGTTGAGTTATAAAAACTCAAAGCAGGATGGTAGCCCTTTTTCAACAAAATAAAATAAAATAAAATAAAGAGACTAATCAATAGTTAGTTAGCCTTTGGTTATTGCGGACGCAACTGGCTTTGCTTCGTATAATTTAATTTAGTTGGTGATTACATTCTTCCCTTTTCTTCTCCATGAAAAAGTAAAACTCATAAAGAAGCAAAGCGTACTAAAGTGTTTGGTATCACCGCAAGGAAACTAAATTAAAAATATTATTTTAATATATTTAAAACCAAAAAAAATATTGTAATATCAAATATATACTTAAAATCCAAAATAAAACCCATCATTGTGAGTGTACTTTTGTGATGGTGTCGAAGCTCTCCGTTCCATCGGCCTCTCTCTATTCTTGCGCGAAAAAAATTCAGGTCAGCGTAATTGGGTAATCTTAACCTGGTGTTTTACTTTGAATGTAACTTTCCATTTTATCAAGCAAGACACACAATCGATTATTGGGGGTAACTTAAAAGAAGTAGATATCATCAAATAATGTTGATGAACTGTGTTTTTTATTATATTTTTTATTGTTTTATGTGTTAATATTAAAAATAAATTTAATTTTTTTTAAAAAAAATTATTTTAATATATTTTTAAATAAAAAATAATTTTAAAAAACAAGCATTAAAATACTTTAATCTAACATTTGTCTTTAGTCCTCGTATTCCCTTACTGCAGATGTCTTTGTCCTCCCCCCAGTAATGACGACTTCGAGGATCACCTTTTATATATGTTAAGCAATCAGCTAATAAGGTTTTTAAATCCACTATTCAATGAAGACAAATAAAGGTGATTGGAAATGTGATTGTGATTATTTTTTAAAATATTTTTTATTTAAAAAAATATATTAATAATATTTTTTTATTTTTTAAAAATCATTTTTAAAATCATTACATTAAAATAATTTAAAAACATCCATAATATATTACTTTAAAAAAGAAAAATTTTTTCAGCACTTTTAAAAATCACTCCCAAACAGGATAATTTGATACCTTCGTTATACGCACTGCCATTTTAGCAATGCCAGCTTGCATTACCATTAGAGATCTTGTCTGTGAACAGTAAAAACAGAACGTGGCTCAGCCCTTTTCCTTGTCTTAACAGTAAAATCTGGCAATCCCAGCCGTTGGGAGTATAAAAGGAGGTGAAGAAAAAAACCTGTATAAGAGTCCTGTATTTAGATACTGTTTAATTTTATTGTCCAACTGTATTTTTTAAAAAAAATATTTTTTTAATTTTTAATTATATTTTTAATTATATTTTTGAATATATATTAAGATCAAAAATAAAATTTTAAAAATATATTTTCGTAATACATTTTAAATTAAAACCACTTTAAAACACTGCCCCTACTGCTTTTACACGCACCAGTGAGTCAAGTCTCCACCGGACAAAACGGCTATTTTTTCCATAAGTCTAAAGAAATCAAATTCAGCGCAGTGTCGTTTGCGTAACGTCTCTCCGAAGAATCACACAGTGCGCCCCTTTTCAGGCACCTCCAGTAGCGTACAAAAATAAAACCATAAACTCGCTTCCATGTATAGCCACGTCACAAAAATGCCACGTTCCCCTTTCCCATCTCCAAAAATACCCCCATTCTTAACCCGCGAGTCTTCAACCGCATATAAAATCCGCGAGTAAGTTATCAAATCTTCAAAAACCGTGTTATATATATATATATATATATATATATATATATATATATATATATATATATATATTCTTGTTTATTAAAAGAAAAAAAGAAGTCCAAAAACAGAAAAAGCCTAGGACGACAGTTATGCTCCTAAATCTCGCCCAAACTACGCCACCCTATCTCCTCTCCCACGCCGGCTAAAGGTAACGGTCAGAAGAAAACCTCTCCGGTCACTTTTTTTTCTCTCAAAGAGAAAAAAAACTCATTACAAATTCCCTCACACTCTCACCAAATCAACTAACATTCACTAATTTCTCTCCTTAATTTCCTTTATAATCATTCCATTTTTTCTTTTATTTAAAGTTAACTGAAAGGGTTTTAAACATAAATTAGGGTTTTGAAGAAGAATGATATCTGAATTGAATTTTGAATTTTTGTTGTTATGACAATGGTAGCTGCAGTTTCAACACCAATAAACCCCAAAACGACATCAACAACTAGAACAACGCAAAGCCAAAACCCAACAAGACCTCCGTTATTACCATCAGACCCCGACAATGCTCTCGCTCCTCGCCGTCCAAAATCCCGAGAAGTCAGTTCTCGATACATGTCATCGGCATCGGCATCGGCATCCACTACTTCAACGTCAAGACGGTGCGCTTCACCGTCGATTTCACGACGAACAGCGACTTCAACGACTTCCGCTGCTTCCACAATCAAACGGTCACAATCAGTGGAGCGTAGGCGTCCTGCTACACCAAGAACTAACTCTCTTGATTTGAGAATAGGAAATACCAATTGTGGGGTTGTTGAAAGTGGTGAGATGACAAATGCCCAGAGAATGTTGATAACTTCAACGAGAAGATTATCGGTGTCGTTTCAAGGAGAGTCGTTTTCGTTTCAATTGAATAAAGCGAAACCAACTCCGTCTCCCATTAGTGTAAGAAAAGGAACACCAGAGAGGCGTAAAGCAACCACCGCAATACCGACCAGAAGAGCTGATCAAGTAGAGAATTCAGGGCCTATAGAGCAACATCGGTGGCCAGGGAGATTTAGGCAGCCGAATCCAATGACTAGAAGAAGCATGGATTGTACTGATGATAGAAAGAAATTTGCTGGGTCTGGAGTCAATTTGAATGTTGTTAGGGCATTGCAAAATTCAATGGCTGATAACAACAACACCAGCTCATCAATTGAAAGCAGATTGAGTCCTGATTCTAGCACAATCGATTCCACGAAGCATATTGACGTGAATGGATCTGATGTTCATAGTGAACATCCTTTGGCTTCGGATACTGAGAGTGTATCATCTGGTACTACTTCAGAGAGTAGTGGAAATGCTGTTGGTGTTGCAGGACAGGGGGGGCGTGCGTTTATCGAGCCGGCAAGGTTTTGGCAAGAGACTAATAGTAGAATCAGGCGGCAACCAGAGCCTGGGTCACCAGTTTCTAGGAATAATGGATTGAAAGGACCTACACCGGCCAAACTTATTGCACCAAAGAAGTTTGGAAGTGATAGTCCAGTATCTTCTCCAAAAGGAGTTGTCAATAGCAGGGGACAGATGTCTCCTATTCGTGGTGGGGCGTTACGGCCTGGGTCGCCTAGTAAGTTTGGGATATCATCGGCTGCTGCACGGTCTCCTATGAGGGGAATGAGTCCATCGAGGGTGAGGAATGCCGTGGGAGGTGTTGTGAGTAGTAATTTGAGCAACGTGAATAGTACCCCTTCAATTCTGAGCTTTGCTGCTGATATTAGGAGAGGGAAGATTGGGGAGAATCGGATTGTGGAGGTGCATTTGTTAAGGATTTTTCATAATCGGTTGTTGCAATTGCGTTTTATCAATGCCAGAGCTGATTCTGCTCTGTCTGCTCAGCGGTTGAATGCAAAGGTATGGTCACTGTTTTCTAGGATTTAAGTATCTATTTTCTTGATTGCATGCTTTTTAGTTTGGCAATTACTATCAGTTAATGAATGGCATTGAGTATTTTATTGGATAGGAAACCATAATATCTCTACTCCTTCTCTCCATGTAGTTCTTCCATTGATTTCAATTGTCAGTGAGAAGTGCCAATTTTCATGATTGCAGCTTTTATTAACTAAGGGATTTGAGTAAATCTGGGTGGTTAAGTGATGTCTAATAAAAACTGAATCTCTGTCTAGAGGTTGATAGGCGATTGAGAAGTAAATAGTCACGAAAGATGATGGATTTTTTTGCACAATAGTTAGTTATGTGTGAACATGTAGAAGGAAACTTGCTACTTGTTAATTCGTTGAAAAGCGGTTGGGAGGAATTTATAGATTGAAAAAAAATTTGGTGCCGTGTTGACTATAACTGGTGGAAGGTTATGTATATTGGCTAATGATATATATGCCTGGTGGAGGTGGGGGAGGAGGCAATTGAAAACCCCTGTGAACATGCTGCTGTAGGAAACTTACTGCCTGAAAAGCCTAGCATGCTAAATTACAAAGGGAGGCTGATCCAGTGGAGGTGAGGCAATCTCATTCGCTGCTCTGCCCCCATATTTTGGTGTCGGAGTTTGAATGTTTTTGTTAAAAACAGGTGTTTTGGCATTAAATTGCCTTCTAGATACAATCGTTCATCTAGTCTAGTTTTAAATTTCATGTATTTGCGGGTGAAGATTTTCTGTTAATATAATAATAAAACAGAGTAGGGGATCAGTGGAATGAAAAATCTGTGTCAAATCTGTAAGAGTTGATTCTATAAGGTTTTGTGTACGGATGCAATTCTAAGGTGAATATAAATTTCTAGAACATTGCTTTTCATCTGCCAACCTAACTTCATAACTATATCATCTTATTGAGCAGCAATCTTTTATATGGGGTTTGACAAGAAATCTTAATTAACAGAGAAATTTTATGATTCATGAAACCATGTTGACAAGATGTAGAAAATCTTAATATGATGGAGACAGCTGATTCTTCAGTTAGCTTATTCTGATCATTTTGACTGTTCATGGGTGCTAGTTTCTCATAATTCTTTCCAGAAGCTTTGGCTAAAAATGATCCCTTCCCCCTGAATTGTAGTTCCCTTTTAAATTGTTTTGACTGAGTCAATTGTGTCACGTGTTATTCACATTTATTATTCATGTGGGATTAAGATTTTTTACTGAAGCCTGTAAGATTGTAATAGCTGGTCCTGTTGGAGAAGATACATGCATTGTAGATGTGTCCATCTATTACTTCAAGCATTTAGTACGATTATGGCCAAAGTCAAGCCATTTTAGGATATCTGAACAATGTTAATACCAGGTTTTGTCTACTTTTGGCAGTATGATGATTTATGTATGAATTATGCTTACAATTGCCACTCATTTTTATTTTGGGTAACTCGTTCATTATGCAATTTCCTTTAATTCAACCTGTCAAATTATTTAGAGGAATTTTCTTTTCTAATTTTTCTTATCTATACCAGAAAAGCCTGTATAATGCACATGTAACAACATCAAAACTGTGTGAATCTGTGAGAGCAAAAAGAACAGAGTTGCAATGGCTAAGGCAAAATTTGAAGCTGATTTCCATCCTCAAGGAGCAAGTAAGATGCGACTGACTTGATCCCATCATAGAAGCACTATGTTTTTCTATGTTGTGTTTTCATTTCAGTATTTATGCAAATTTTACTGGTGTACCTTTTAATTTCTCTTATAATATTTCTAATAATTTGAATTTTAAGATGTGGCATTTATCATTTTAAGCTGATTTTTAAATCCTCTCTGTTTATCACACACACATTTTCATATAAACTGACTCTCATTGGGCTGACTTCTTGAATGGATTGTTAAAGACTTCCAAACCATATGGCATACTTTCAGCCATGTCATTGCCATGAACGCTATTCAAGGTTCTGTTTTATTAAGGAACGAAGGCCAAAACCAAAGCTTTATTTTAATGGAGATTTATGCATGATTGGAGCTTGAAGTTATTTATTTCTAGTGATTTCTATTTGGGTATTCTGTTTTAAACTAATGACTCATGATTGCTGCAGATGTTGTGTTTAGAAGAACTGGCATTGATTGACCAGGATTACTCCCGTTCTTTATCAGGGGCCATTGAAGCTTTGCAGGCTAGCACGCTCCGTTTGCCAATTGTTGATGGGGCAAGGGTATGTGCCATTTTCCTTCTCTTGATTTTCATTTTTGGTACTTTGTTTCAATTGGGTTTCTGATAATGGCTTATCTGATTCATAATTCTACAGGCAGATGTCCAAAATCTGAAGGATGCTATCTGTTCAGCAGTTGATGTGATGCAGGCAATGGCATCCTCAATTTGCTTATTGATATCAAAGGTCACTCTGTTTTCCTCTTCCCACTCCTCAAAGTTTTTCTTTTAATTCTATGCCTGTCCAACGTTTGCTTCATACTTGCATTCGTGCTTTTCGCTTTTCAGAATTTTGTTCAGAAAAGAGTTATTGATTGACTTGCTGCAGATATAAACTATGTAATTTGTGATGATAAGCCGTACCCCATACATGCTATCTCACTGCAGTACATATTATAGTTGGTACCAGCACATAGTAAACATGCAGTGCCTTGCCATTTTCAATGAGTAATTGAGTATTGTTCTTCAGGTTTCGGGAAAAGTGTCATTTTTTGCTGCCCAACCTTATTAACATGTATTTAGATCATTTTGTCAAATATTCTTTGTCATAATCAGGAAGGACCTTCAGCTTATGTTGCCCAAAAGTTTTGGCTTATCTCGTGTTTATGCCCCTTTGTTTTTCTCAATTTGCCAATAGTCCAGTGTATATGCTCAAGATTTTATGAGATAGGTGGATGGGATTTATAGGATAGAAGCGGCCACTGCACGTTGTTTTGCTTGGGGACATTTGGGCCTGCCAGTGAATTCCCCTCCAGAATCCTAACCCTCAAAAGAACCATAAATTTATGGAATTGCCATTAGAATATCATGTCCTGCCAGGAACCTGATACTGTAAATGCTTAACTGCTCTTGCCCAAGACCCGCAAAGATGAAATATAAAAACTTCATTACGACGGCTTTATTTTTGTGTTCCTACGACTGAGTGTAAGCTGAATTATGAACAATGTGTTGTAAATTGAATAATGCTTGACAAGATGGCTTCAAATTTCATCATATCCTTCAGTTTTGTGGGTTGATGCAGTCATTTTCAATGTCTTTTAACAGTTTATTTGTCCTTTGCTTTCACCATTGGTAGGTTGGGGAAGTAAATTCTTTGGTTGCGGAACTTGAAAAATTAACTCAGAAGGAGCGTAATAGGCTTTATCAGTGCAAGGATCTATTGTCAACTATTGCAGCCTTGCAGGTAATTTTGGTTTTTACTTTTACAAACAATTGAGGTAGAAGTAAAATTCATTATAGTGCCTTTGGTATGCTTATTAGAGGAGCCATCTATATTTCGACCCTATAGATTACTTCTACTCGTACCATTTTCCTGTAATGGTTTTAGCTTTTTAACTGAAAGTGCCCATGTTGCCAGGTGAAAGAATGTAGCCTGAGAACTCATATTTTACAACTAAACCGAGTGCCATCCAGCCTGACAACAACACAAGTGTAAAAAGCTCATATCACCTTATTCGTTCCCAAATGCTAACAACATCAAATCAACCCCTTTATCCTGTGATTCAAGGAACCGAGGGAAAAAGTATTGGATGGATAAAGCAAAAGTAGCTTATTTGTTATGCATAGATGGCATGAAGTTGCCATTCTCAAAGTCATAATTAGATTGTATAGAGGTAACCTCTCTACAGGGCAGAGTACAGCGCATGTAAATATACATAATGATGTTTCCAATCTCTCTTTTCTAAGTTTCCTCTTCAATTTTTTTTTTTTTTTTTTTTTTTTGCGCGTTCTTCAAGTTCTTGTTTGCTACTGTTTTGTTTAGCTGAGTGTCTGTGACTTGTGCGATCTTGCATTTGGTGCCCCCACGACGATCTGTTACAGTTTGTTTCTGCGTCCATCAATCTGTTGTGTATTTGCTACATGTTTTCGCATTACGTGATCAGGAGCTATATTAGACTTTTTCGGGGCCTGCTTTATAAGCATCTTGCCTTTGTCATGTTATTGGTCACGCTGTGCTGCGATGTGAATCACCTCTTTTATGGGGTGGTTCACCTCACTTCTCCCCGCCTCCTTGCTCCTTTTTCTGGATTTGGCTAATCCATGCAACCAAATACAACCTATATTTGGTTAAGCACTTCACTTCGCTATCAATGATACTTGTACAATTGGCATTTGCAAGAGAAATGGTTGTCGTGCGTGCTGATTACCAAATGACTAGCCTCGTGCGTCATGGCTAAGTCGCCTTTCCGACCTTCCTATTCCCCATTATTTTGTGTTCGGTATTTTTCTTTTGCCCAGCTGCTTTTATATGTGCGGTCAGCTTCCAATGAACTAATTGTATATGAATGAAGGGGTATTTATCGTAGAATCACATTTCATACTTCAATCGCATGAAAGGCTCAATAACATCATGCATGCGCAAGGTCATTGGCTTTATCATAGTAATCATCTGTTTGTAGCAATTGAATTACTTGAAGAGACCATATTAGTTATAAAACAAATAGTAACTCCTCCTCGTCGGAGGTAATTAATCGCCTTCTATAATGTTATATGTCAAGAATTACGACGGTGTTAAGGTGAGGAATTGTGATCCATATATACGATCACAATAAGATTCCCTCGTCTCTTTCGGCTTCACGTCATTCCATTCATTTTCCTTGAATTGATGATCATGATGACGATGATGATAAGCATACTTCCTCTCTCTAGCAAGCACCACGCATTTAGCCTATTAACTCTTGCATCACCCACCACCCATTGCTAGGATGGAATGGTGAATCAAGGAAGTATCCTAAAATGGTGATCCATGAAGATGACGTGGGATCCACGGCATATGCTACGAGACGCGGCGAGTCGAAAGGATTGGTATGATATCGACTCTCTTTTTTCTCTTTAACTAATTGTGTGCTCTTTTCATATACGATATCACGTTCTCTTTTTGTGAGAGATTTATTTATTTTTGTTTTTTTTTGGTATTAAAATGCCGTGGAACGCACTTCCAATGGAGGAGGATTTGGGGGAGGAAGCTGACGTGCCCCGCACCATTTTTGGCTCCGCAAAATCCCAGCCGGGACCCATCCTTTTCACTCCCATTTTCAGTTCCATTCCAAGTACGTAATTCTATCATGCTTCCGCTCCATCTACAGGCTGCTTGGCTGCTTTCACATCGTGGGTCAAAAAATCATCTGACTTCATGTGAAGTTCACGCTTCTCCGGTACGTGCTGGGACCCGTTTGCCTCCGCGGTACAAAAAGTATTATATTATTTTAATATATTTTTAAATAATAAATATTTTAAAAAAATAAATACTATTACAATAATAAATGAGCGGAGTGAGATATTAGAGAAACCATGAATAATATAGGTAATTAATTAACTCAATCGTCATCCATGAACCTTAGCAGCTAGCTAGCAGAGATATATAGCCGAACTAGACAGATGATAGTTCACATACATAGTACATACCATTTATGTTTTACAAATGTTTGGTGAGAACAGTGCATGGTAGCCAGCTCCCTTCATGAAGGATGGAGGAGGCAAATTAATGAAATTGGTAGCAGATCTGAACTCCATTTTGTGGAGGAGGACCGCTGCTGACAGATTAAGTTGAGGATTTCATCCTCGTACAATTGGACACACGCTCTCTTCTTTTAAAACATGTGATATGTAGTCATTGATTGCCTAGAATCAACATTCTTTTCCATCATGTGTAAATATCCACACGTACGCCTAACTTGCATTTCAACAATTTAGACTTCTGAATCCAATTAACATAATTTATTCTGGAAAGTACAGTTCTAGATTCTAAGAACAACTACTGCACCGAACTTTATTAATGAGGAGGGGTTTTTTTTTTTTTCCCAATGCGGTAATTGTTTTATTTAATTTTTTAATTTATTAAAATAATAATAATTAAATTAAAAAAATAAAACAATTTTAATTTTTTTAAAACGCAAAAATAAACAGCCCGAAAAAAATATCTTTCACATTCCAATAACAAAAAACCTAACCTATTTGAGAATTAAAAACATTATAAATTTTATTTTTCAAAGTATTTTTAACTCGTAAATATATTAAAAATTTAAAAAAAACAAAAGTGAGCCAAATGTGAAAAAACAAGTGAAATAAATTAATTATATCACATTGGAATAACTCCTATATAATTTAATTAAAATTTAGATTAAATAAGAAATCAAGTTAAAAAATTTAAAATCATGTTTCAAAAAAAATCCAAAACTTGCTAGTTAAAATTTAATAACAATCACAAAATTCCCTAAAATCACAATACTTTTTCTCCGTTGAATTTTTCTCTAATCTAACCTTAGAGCGCCATCCAATTAAAATTTGGTATGTGTGTATATAATAATAATAATATAACTATAATTGTTTTTACAAGTATTGCTACAATTTGATACTTATTTTTAACATAAAATATTAAAACAATTTAAAAATATTAAAAAAACAAATTTAAAAGGCACTATTAAACCAAAATGGCATGCTAGATGTTAAAAAGGTGTTAAAGATGTGGTTCGTCTAGAAGGTTTATGGGAATCTCAGTCTTTAGGTAGAAGTAGAACCACCTCCGTCGGGTGGGTGTCAGACCATAGGTCTCAATACTGGAGCCACATGGCTCTTATCTCTATCTCTTAGATGCTCCCATCCTCCGCTTCTGCATATGTACGGGCCGGGCCGGGCCGGGCCGGACGGGACGGGACGGGACGAAGACCCCACCCCTTCACTAACTAAGAAATTAATTAACATTAATGTTAATGATGTTGTTGATAAATTTTTTAAACCCTTTGCTTTTTGTATTATAAAATAATTTTTAAAAAAATATTTAGATTACTTTAATAAGATAATATTAAAAATAATTTTTTAAAATTAAAAAAATACATTAAAAAACAAACACAACACTTTGATTTAGATATAGATCAAATGATCTGAGGTACTCATTCCCAATTAATAATATCCACCAGCTACACGCAAACAGTAAATTTCGTTAATTCAGAAACTGAAAAACTAGTAAAAATCAAATTACAAAGGAAAGAAACCTAGCCAAAAACGCACCGAATCAAAATTCCAGCATTATATTCATATTTCATATAGAGAAAAAATAATAATAATAAGTTACAACAAAACCCTGTTTCTTTTTTATTTATTCAAACAAACAGATTCAAAAGCCTTTTCTTATCACCGCCGCTGCTTTCAAAGCTTATTGTCTCCGATTCCCCTCCTGTATAAAACGACACCGCGTCTCTTCCTCTTTTATCTCTTCCACCTTTTCCTCTAGCGAGACACAGGTTGACACGATGATCAGACACCACTTCATTATTATTCTCTTTAGCAAACGATCTTGATTGATTCCGCGCCATGTTATGTACTGTGTACGCAGCCGCAGAGAATCTGTCAGATGATTCATCGCAATTCGGCGCTAAGACTCCGGTGAGAATCCCAGGTAACGGCCGTAAGGCTCCACCGGAAAGCACAGTCTCCACAGCCTCCTGACACATATGCCAGTTACCGCTCCACAATAGCCCCACCACTCCGTTCACCGGATTCACCGTTCTCCCGCACGCTTCAAATAACAGCGATTGAAACAAAGCTATACTTCAAAACAAACAAAAAGGAAAAATTAATTGGTTTGTATAAATAAATATATATACAACTTGGTTTGTATTTGTATGTTTATACATACCAGGGCGTTGGGCTTCTGGTACGGCGGAGATGAGAGACATGAGATCACTACGGCCAAAAAATTTGGCGAGAAACAAAGTAGCGTTACCTTGGGCTTCAGGGTTGGTGATCCAATGCAGACACGATCTCAATACGCATGTCTCGCTGCACCCCTTTCGCAGCACTCGGCAACCGTTGCAGCTCATATCCACCGTCTGATAAAATCTTGATGCTTTTCTTGATGATGATAAAGAATATAATTCTGGTATTTTTCTTTTATATATATATATAAATATGTATGTATATTTATGAGAAAGCAAAGGAGGATTAATTTTAAGTGGGGGGAAAGGAGTGAGCTTTGGGGAGTGGTGAAGGCGTATAAGAGAAGGAAAAAGTGGGTGTGGTTAGGGGGCTTAGCTAAAAAAGTAACTGTGGTTAAGTTAAGGTTATTTTGGATTGAACGGTGGTTGTTGAGGCGAATATCTTCCAAACTCTGGGCACGAGCGACTCCGTGTTTTCGCGTCTCTTGCTCTGCAAATCAAGGTAAGCCATTGGATTTTACTTTTTAGGTGTTATGAGCCGTAAGATTGCAGTGGGCCCATTGCCTTTTGTTTTCTTTTAAATTGCTTTTTTGAAAGTACGAGTACGAAGTTACAGTCTAGTCGCCCCATAAGTGGAAGTGTGAGATGGTCTCATAGAGCCAAGCCTAGTCGGCTACCGGAATTAATTCGTGTGCTTCATTTAAAAAAAAAAAAACTCAGTTTGGTAAAAAATTTAGAAAAATAACTTAGATGGAATTAAGAAATAATATAGTTTAAATATAACTATGTTTTTTAGTATTAATTTTGTACACAACTACTATTTTCAATAGCTATTATTTAATCATGTTTTAGAAGACATAACTCTTGTAAATTAATTAATCTTTAAAATTTTATAAATATTTAATGATCAAAATTTAAAATTTAAAATCTTATAGTCAAGAAAAAAGATGAAGTGATATGGTGGGAGAGAGCAATGTGGGAAGAAAAAAAACTCTAATGATAATAAATGTATAAAAAACAGAGTCCCGGTGACCCATTTTTTCTTTTCCTTTTTTTCTTCCCTCTTCTTCTCCTATATCACATCAGCTTCTCTCCTTACCATTGAATTTTCATAAAAAAAAAATTATTAGCTTTTATGTTTGTTAATTAATTTAAAAATATATATTAATTTTGAAACAATTGTTACTTTTCATAGTGGTTGTGTATACCTATAATTTTTAATTACGATTGTGTTCAAACTACGCTATTTTTTTAATGTGTTAATTTTTAAATTTCTTTTATTAATTTGTGTTTGAAGGACAAAAGACCCTTAATTTTTTAGGTGTGTTTGATAATGTTTTTGTAAAAGTATATTTTTAATTACAAATATATTAAAATATTTTTTTAGATTTTTTTAAAAGTTTTAACATTAAATTATCAAAATTATCAAAAAATATTTTTTAAAAATAAATTTAGTATTTTTCAAATTAAGAGTAATCTAGAAGGCACTTTAAAAAATAAATTGATTTGCAAAAATAAACACACCCTTAGAAGAGTTAGTTAAACATGTGATTAGCTATGTATGCTTTTTATGTTATCATCTATCTTAACTTTGAATTCATAGTAGATCATAAGAAAAATATTTTCTCTTAAACACATATTCCAGTGTAGACTGGTCGTATTAAAAAAAAAAAACTAAGATTTAATATGTGACTACAAGCTCAAAAATACTTTCAGTGTTAATAATAATAATAAAAAAAAATCAAGCCAATCACCATGGTAAATAATAAGATATATACTTTTTATTATGAATTCTGAAAAATATTAACATTTTCAAGGTGATAACATTTTTATAAAATGATTATCATAAAACAAAGTTTTATGAATTAATAAATCCGAGTCTACTGTAATAATTAAGATTATTCAGAAGATCAGTAAACTCTCTGTAGGCAATTGACCCATGAAAATTCCATCGGCCACAAAACCTTCATGTAGACCACCACCACCAGACCCTCAAATTCGTGGGCTGCTAAAAAACAGAGAGAGATAAAAGAGGTGGTAAGAGTGGAAATCTCCATAGATTTGGCATCACCCGTGTTTGGTATTAGTGTTATCGGTTTTTTTAAAAAAAATATTAAATATTATTATTTTTTATTTTTTATATCACCACATCAAAGTAATAATAAAAACATAAAAAATAATTTAAAGTAAAAAAATAAAAAAGTCAATTTTTCAAAAGTGTATTGGGACCATTTTGCTTCTGAAGAATAAGAACATGAATGCTGCTTTGCCTAATCTTTTTGGTGCTAGTTAACCTAATGCCAGCTCATGGGCAGGCAGAGCGCCCCTGCCAGGCATAGGAGGTAAGATAAATACATGGTGTTTTTGTTATAAAAAAATAATTAAATTAATAAATGATGTTTAAATCTATGTAACATATTGATTTTCCAACAAAAACGAGGAAAAGTCAATTTGTTTTACAGACTTTTATGGTATTAGCACCGTGTCCTGGGATTAAAGACATGTTTGATGTTCTAGTTGAATTGTTTTGTTGTTTTTTGAAAATGAATGTTTTTGTTTTAGATTAATATTTTTATATTTTTTATTATTTTAATATACTGATATCAAAAATAAATTTTAAAATATATAAAAAATATTATTCTAATATATTTTCAAATAAAATATACTTTAAAATATAATCTTCAACGCTTCATCGAACAATCAGTGAATACCTGACCTGTCATCCATGTTCCTAGCTTCACTCGATGGGCCGTTGACGTGAAGAAAAACTACATTAAACCAAAGACACAAAAAACTTGCGACCGCTTTAACATGGGTGTCCGGAATCGTGGTCTTGTTCCCTTTTTCGTTACTAAAATCTCTAACAAAATTCTATTTAGATAAAATAATATTTGATTTTTGTTTTTGAGTCATGATTACACCACAAATGGCAGCTTTTCCCTTCAATCCTTTCATTATCCTTCAACATTTACACGAGTTTTACCATATACTTTAACTGCTAGTACAAGATTGATCTCGGAATAATCATTAATGCATGATGATTCATACCTATTATCAATATACCGAAAGTTATGCTAATATATATATATATATATATATATATATATATATATATATATATATATATATATATTGTACTGAAATTGTTTTTTATACGAGCTCCATTGCTACAATTGATTTTCAATTGAATTCACCAGGTTAGAGTTCTGGATCCTCTTATTCCACCATATGTAGAGTAAGGAAAATGAATGGAGATGTCAGTCACTACGAAGTGAACTTTTCATTTAGCATTTGATGAATAGGCAATTTTGTTGATCTGTGGCCTTGGTTAACAGCGGCATGCATAATTTTATGGACTCTGTTTTTTTCTGGGAACAAGCCCAGATGAAAAGGTCTATTTTTAGTTCTTGTTCAGAATTTAAACTGATTTGTTGTATGCTTATTTAGGCTACTGCTAATGATCTGGTCACAAGAAAATTATCAGATACATGTAGAAATATACAAAAAAAAATATTACTTTTAATAAATTATAGTGATATTTACTGACAGAATATAATTTTGCTATTTCTCTTAGTATTCCTCAAAAAAAAATTATCGTCAATGACTATCAAGGGATTATAGTTGGAAATGAAGAAGTGAAAAAAAAAATAACACGTCATTATTACAAATGAAATTACTGAGAAAATATACACGTTGCTAATACTTATTAGAAATCCATCTATAATATTTAAGTTATAATCTGATAAATGATCACCCCCTCGCCCTCCCCCTCTCCCATTTCTTCTTCTGCCTTTTTATTCCTAAAAAATAGCACACAACATCTTTTATTTTGTTACAAATTAAGCTTTTATCGTTGCAAGTTCGACAACCCCAATTTCAATAAAAAAATAATAATTAATCTTTACCTGTTAGACTTGAACGCCATCTTCGAAATCATACAATATCGTACAAGTACAATCAATTGATGCAAAGAACTTTGTAGTTGAAGTGCGTGTTATGGCGCTGCAGAGTTTTTTTTTTTGAAGTATTTTTTTATGTAAGAATATATCAATTTTTTTTAATATTGATATATCAAAATATTGGAAAATATTAAAAGCATTAATTTAATATTTTTTTAAGACAAATATTTTTTTTCAAAACGCAGCTAAGCACAATTTAAAACACACTCCAGAAAATCTGGTCTCAGAATTTTAACTGCTTTTCAAATTACAACTCTCACCGATGAAATAATGATCTTTGGTGACATTCAATTCAAATAACATCATGAAGGCGCCTGGTTGTCTCCTCCGATGCATAATTTTTTGTTGACATTTTTGTTTACAATAAGCTTACCAGCCCTCGATCCGTACATATTTTTCTCATGAAGACTTGGCTTAAAATGAATATTTTCATATCTGGTAACCAAATTGAAGATGTTGAGAACCAGTCTTCATCTTTCGCTCTTTTTTTCAAGGAAAAATTATGCGGCAAAAACTCGAAGCTCGACATGCTGGGAAAATAACAAAGTTGCTCTCGTTGAGAGTCGAACTCAAGACCTCCCGCTTACTAAACGGGTGCTCTAACCAACTGAGCTACGAGAGCTTTTTGACAAGTCGAGTTTAATTTATTAATATTAATTATTTGAAGCTCTGAAATCCCTGTTGTTCCCCTTAACTTATTTTGCCAACCGAATAATTCATTGATCAACTGGAATTTTAAGATAGGTGGAGTGGACCGCGATTGTATAGCTCACGCTGAGAGTGACTTTGTGATTGGGATGTATTTTTATTAAAAAATATATTAAAATAATATATTTTTTAAAATTTATTTTTTATATTAGCATATTAAAAAATATAAAAATATTTAAAAATTAATTTAATAAAAATCCAATGAATAAAAACTTAAAATTTATTTTTATTCAACTTTAAAAAATTAAAATTAAAAAAATAATTTTTTTAAAGTATAATTGAACCACATTATAGAACAATAGCTATTGATCAATGAATAGAAATCACACGGAGTCACTATTAAAAATGGAGTGTATTAAGGGCATGTTTGATAATGTAATAGATATTAATATTTAAATACTTTTTTTAAAAAAATTAATTATATTTTTAAATTATTTCTAAAATTTATTTTTATATCAAAACAATATAAAAACATCAAAAAAAATAAAAAAAATAAAATGCTAAACGGGCCTTACCCACTCCATAGACACTGGATCTAGAAGACCAAAAAAAACAAAAGGTGAAGATAAACCCCGGCTTCGATTCACTCTGCTAGTTTGCAAAACCAAAAAGCGGAATAACCGGATTAGGAAAAGACCAGCATAATTAATTAACAAATAGGTGGAGATACATAAAACCCCCCCTGGAAGCATACTTTCTTAATTAGTGGCGTGGAATAGTCTCATACAGTCGCTTCTTCATCAGTTACGAATCCATTAAGTGTTTCACTAGGCGCCAGGTGCTGAGATTCCCACAAAGTTTCCCGTCTCCAAATCAATGCGGATCACGGCTGCCGCGCAGCAACGGCTTATGCGGTTACCGGCATACTTTCTTAATTAGTGGCGTGGAATAGTCTCATACAGTTGACTTCTTCATACAGTTAAGAAGTTCAATTAATCTCGTGCCAAATGACTGAGATTCTCACAAAGTTTCTCCGTCTCACAAATCAATTAGTGGATCAAACGGCTGTCCCGCACGCAAATGCCACTCCTTCATTTTGCAACTACTCTATTAATATTGGCAAGGAGGAAAACATGTCCAAAGCAACTTGATCTGGCTTGGTCAGATCCTCGAGCAACCTTCAATTGGATGGGAACCGTCCATTGGTCGACCGCTCGGAAACGCTTTCACATTCTCTAGCAGAATCTTGCTAGTCGACGTTCGATAATTTCATATTCTTCGGATCGTGTTTATATACTGTAGAACATTATACTTGACCTAAAATAATTGGTGACTTTGAACCGATTAATACTGCCCTACTTGTTCTTAATTTCGTCTGGCACCACACCAAATGGCAACCAATTATTCATATGTAGTTTGCATTTTCTGTATATTACAATACTCATTCTCATCACAAGTCATGTCTGTAAAGATATGGTTAGATACGCCAGATCAGCACTAATAATGATGTGGTGTTGTTAGCATGTCACCTGTGGATCGAGTTGTGCTTGATTTGATCTCAAAACGCGTCCGGTTGATTTATATGGAAGGTTAACTACGTCACGTACATGCCCTGATGCCCCGCCCTTCCCTCTCGACGAACTTTCAGGTGAGAACACGATCATCAAGGGACATTGGTGGAAGAGGATGAAAACTTGGACAAGATAAGGTGACCGGCAGTGAACATTATATTACTTTTATATAATGGCAACTCTCCTTCGAAGGACAATTGCTGAAGCAGATGCCACTTGGCATCCTAATCACTTGCATTATGAAAACATGCCAAATGCACAGATCAAAACAATATATATAATATAATAATTACAACATGCGCGTGAAGCTCATGGATTGCATTTGTAACTAGAATGCCAATGTGTTCCAACCGTCACTCTCTGCTTTCTGTCTAACTTTAGGTGGCCTCAAACTGGATTTCCAACAAACTTACCACCACCACTTGCCCCGCCGCTCAAGCGGGGTTGTGCAGCTCATCATGGGGAGGTTACGTCAGACGCACAAACAAAGGTCCAAGCACAATGCCCAAACGGTAAAAACTTAAAAAGGATTCGATCGTGCGTTTGGAGATCGAATAGATAAGAGTAATAACCCAATACATGGAAACTTGAAAAATAAATTTAATTTAACTGATCCAACAAATTTAGCTAAGTAAATTCTAATTAAATGAATTCATTCCATGGAAGCAACTGAAATATTCAACTGCTACACACAAAAAACAAAAAATTAACCAATCAAAACAACTGAAATAATTAAATCCCTAAATGGAAATTCCTAGCAGTACAACCTAACAGAAGTTCGATTTTTCTACTGAGCTTGAGAAACTTCAATTCTGGGTGCCATCAAAATACGAATCCTTTTTGCTGCCGGTAGAGGGCTCATAACTTCATCATCACCGGATACAAAGAAATCTGAAGAGAACTCTGGCAAGGCTGGAACATTAAGGTCAAAGTCATGGTGACTACTGTGATTGTGGCTATGAGTGCGAGTGTTTGTAGATCCAGCTCCTTCAGAAGTTGAAGTCACACCACTCTTTTCGGCGCCTCCTATGATGCCTTCGTAGTGACACCTCTTGTGACCACCCAGGGCTTGTCCGGTGGGAAAAATTCTGTGGCAGATGGAGCACTCATGAACCCTGCCACTTCCTTTAGACACGGGTGTTGTCGTGGCAGAAGTAGTTGTACAGGAAGTAGTTTGGTCTTCGCCGCCCCCAGCGAGTTTTCTGTGACTTGCCTTGTGCCCGCCTAGGGCTTGGTATGAAGGAAACTCCTTGTTGCATACGGAACACTTGTAACTTATTTTTTGCTCCGATGACGTGGATGCTGTTGGCGGGGCGAGGGATTTTTGGTGGTGGCCGTCTAAGGCGGGGATTGGGAGATTTGTAGAACCGCGAGCTAGCATGACAAGACAGAGAGCGAGATACTCCTCTTCGGTTGGTTGGTGGTCAAGACGCGGACGCTTAGAGCGCTTGCGCTTTGCCCATGGCTCAACCATGTAGCGGGTGCTTGACTCCTCAAATTGAAACGATGGGGTTGCAGTGGTTGGAGAGTTTAAGGCTTCTAGTGCCATCGGACCTGCTTTATTTGATCTGAATCTCGAGAGAGAAGAAGGGTGAATTGCTAACTTGAGAGAAAGACAGAGCAGCTGTTGTTTTGTGAGAGAAAAGGTGTGAACTTGATGAGTGGGAGTGAGGGATGCTGTTGGTTGGTTATATAAGGGGGGAGGGAAAACTGGAGAAGGAAGTTGCGTGACAAGTGGTTGGAAAGTAAGAGGATGTGAAACTCGTAATAAAATATTGGAAGGGTTAGGAATCCAAAACATAAACGGAGTGGAGCACGTTTAGTATTATTAGGGAAGGGCACCTTTTCTTGGTGGCCAATTTTGAGTTTCTTGGTGGCCAAGAGTGACTGACCAGACCAGAGTCGGTCAAAGCAAGAGAATAGTACAAGGACACCCAGTTGCGAGCTTATGATGCAACTCTTGTTGTGGGCCCTGTTTGATGGAGTGAGTGAAGTAAAGACTGGGACTGCTTCCAAGTCAAATCCAAACAGCCCTTCACTTTTCCAAACAAACGCGGTCTTGTACCCACCTGCCTCTTCCTAGCAGCCGGCAGCCATACAGAGACTTTTCTCTCTCGTTTCCTCGCCCACGTTCATGCATATTTTGTTTGATCTGTTGTGGAATCAAACAACCACCTACGCTAACAGTCAATTAGTAGTAATTAGGAGGCTAATTGCGCGGAGAGTCTTCATAGTTTGGTAGATAATCTGCCCATGTGATGGAGGTGTAGGGGGGAGATTTTAACTCTCTTCTAATTTGAGGTAAACAATTAAGGGTGTTGAGTATTGCAAGTGGATGGTGTCGTTCAACGACAATTGTATAATTGAATGGGAATTTTTTTATTTTTTTTTGGAATAATGAGAACATGAGATGCTTCTTCCACTCAGTTTGCTTAGAGATTATGTCATATATACACGTTTGCAAGTTCTCCATATTTTGATGGTATATTTGTCTATATATATATATATATATATATTGCAAGCCCTTGTTGTATTAATTACTTCAACCCTTGCCTTCGTAAATAAAATGCAACAGCTAGTCATCTTGTTATACGTACACTTCGTAACCCGCAGGACACGCGATTCAAATATTTCAGTTGGGTTTCTGTTAAACTTCTGACACGTATTGCTATCTCAGGAAATTGGGTTTCATATACGAATATACTGTTTAACATTGTGACAGTAGCGGCTTTTTTTTAAAAAAAAAATATATTGAAATAATATTTTTTAAATTTCATTTTTAATATAAATATATGATTCAAAAAATTAAAAAATAATTTAAATCAAAAAAAGATTTCTTTTTAGATGATAGATTTAATAATTTTTTTTTATGATTTCTGCTCTGGCTTGGATTCATCCATGTAATAATAAGATGAATTGAGTTATAGACATGAAAGTTGTGTTCTGAGTCCGGTAAAGAGTTGATTAGAAATTTATTTGGTGAGATTTAATAATATTATTAAAATATTATTTATAGTCTTAACTTTTTTATACATTAAAAAAATAATATTAACCAGATGCTTAGTTTAGTGTTAATTTACCGTATTCACGGCGAAAAGATCTTTTGAATCTCTTGAGTTCTTTAATTTTGAAGAGTGGTTTGGTGTGTTTGGGTGGGAGTTGTGGTAGTTTTTTTTAAGATACTATCTTCTTAAAATACACATTATATTTTATAAAAGCAAAAAATACATGTTTTTTAATAAAAAATATAATAATTTTTTTTTAAAAAATAACCACACCTCCCATTCAAATACCCTCTTAGCTGATCACCAGATCGTCGTGAAGTATCAAATGAGAACAGTATTATAGATAGATTATACATGAATGCATCTCGCTGGTGGCCACGATAAAACAATGAATTATTGCGGCGAAACGAAAATCTGGTTTTGTGCCCACAGACATGACATCCTGCTCAACAACCGTAAAACTTTTAGCATTTGTAGAGATTCTTCACCTTGTTATTTGGTAACATGTTTAACATGTGTTTGGCGTTGTAATTGAAAGTGCTTCACACAAATGATTTTGAGTTGAGATCGCGTCTAATTATTGCTTAATTTCCTCTTCTTTTTTTACGCTATTGTTTTATATATATATCTTGGTATCAAATTAATGTGAGAAAGATAATTCATATCATGGTATTGTATATTTTATTCTACAATTAATTAAATAAAAAATACTCTAAAAAAAATTAAGTTATTAAACTCAGTGGAATTCATAACTCAGGTTGTTTCTGGACCGTGAAATTGATTGATTCATATCAAGTCCGTTTTCATGTGATTTAATTAGAAAATCAAGCTAGTTAAAGAATTAGTTTAAGAAATTTTAAGATTGATCTATTTGATCGGATTAATAACACTATAAAAAAAAACATTTCCTTTCACTTTTTTTTTACATTTAAAAAAAATTGATTGAACTGGCAATGGACTGGTTTATATATATTTGTTTAGAACTGAACTTTGTATGCACCAAAGTGATCAAATTAAATGTTCTTTTTTATTATAATGGTTCGAATTAATCCGCCCTCTTGGTGGAAAAGATCTAAAGGTATTGATATGGCGGTTTTGGTTGGTTTCCTTAAATTAATTTATAACTGCCTCCATCACTAATTTCAGTTTCCGTTTCGGATGTTCATGGTTATCAATCCAACTCGTGGGACACCTGGTTAACTCACGTGTTACCGGATTAATCTCGCAATCAATCTCAACCATCCAACACACCAAGTCAACACATCCAACGGCCAATGACAATTATCCTGCCCTAAAAACCACACCCTCTCTCCACCAAGCACTTTCTCCCTCAAAGTAAACTGAAAAAATAAATGCACACGCAGACCTCGTGTCCTGTATTTTCTCTCAAGCTTCCCTCCACTTTCTCTCTCTATCGAAACAACATGCAAACAAAAAGTTCTCTCTAAAATGACAGCAAAAAAGACATTTTGAAAGGAGGATTCACGCTTGTATGCAGATCCTCTTGATTCAATGGCACGCACCATTCAGTTTCAGTTCTTGTACGGACTCGACGCTCTCAGACGGTTTCATGGAGAAATGCTTGGATTGTAAACCCTTTAAAACCTGCAGCCGATTAATTCAAACCAAAACAATGGCAGGAAGACTCGTCGTCAGTATTAATTTAATTAAAAAAAGCAATAAAAGAAACTACAAGGGCTCCCCGATTTGCCGTGGATCTATGACTATATACAGACTCGCTACATATTAGAACAGTAAAATAATATTTTTTTTTAGTTTCCACTGTAAAATGACCAATATGCCAAAAATAATGGACTGATACTTTCAGTTTTTTCTTTTCACGTGTGCATCTAAATCACCAAATTTCCCTTGGATTCAAATTGTCTTTGCACTTGATCAAGGGTTTTTTTATAGATAGTTTTCTCTTGGTTGCATGAGATGTCGTTTGGTGGCCATACTCTGACTTTGATGACGGTGTTTTAATTCTCACGATGTCGCCTTCATTCTTGAACGACTTGTGTGGCAAAAAAATATAAGAGCTTGCACTAATAATAGTTTTTTTCTTCATTTTTTTTCTCTCTTCCTCAATCTCAAAGTCTTTCCCTACACATTTTTAAAATAACCATTCAATTTTTTTTTCTTTCAGATTTAATCTATCTTTTTTTACTGTTATTTCTTTTATTTTAGATTATCAATGGAATTGAAATTTTTTTTTCAATTTAATCATCATTTGGTTTTTTCACCTTTAAGATTTTGTCCATATTCTTTTAATATTGATATTTTATTTCTAATTATTTTCTTAATTGAATTATCTTTTCAATTGCATTTCTCAATATTTTAGTTTATTTTATTTTATGTCATATTTAATTATTATTCTTTTGATAGTTATTTGTTTTGTTTTTAATTCTTTTTTACTAAAACTTTCTTTTTTGGTTTCATCCCTCCTTATTTTATTGATTAGAACTTTGTTAACCTCTTGGGTCACGAGTTAGAAAGATTTAACCGGGCTGGTTTGGATTTTTTTTCCATGTCCTTTCTTACAAATGACAATCTCATGTGCTAGATTACGAGTTTCGCATGTTCACCCAGTTTTGAACGAGACAATTTTTCTAAGAAAATTTTATTTGTTGTTGCTGCTTAATTTTTTATCATATTATCAAATTAAACAAAGTTTAACATGGTTATCGAATTTCTCTTACTTCTTTAAAAACACAACTGTCTCTTGAGCTTTGCTTTTTCACGCTTAAAAAAAGTTTGGTCCGACCCATGACATCATACGTGCCTCTCAATCAAATAACATTTAGGCTGGCTAACAGAGGTATGATAGTTTTTTTATGAGCAGTAAAACTACTAAAATACCCTTGAAAGCAACAAAAAACAAATACATGGCGTCTAGGGGCAGTTTTAGTTTTTCACTTTTGAATACACATTTAAATTACTTAAATGCCCCTAAAGTAAAAAAAATTACCTCCAGTGTAGGGTCATTATTGTCTTTTCAAGTTGTTTTTTTACTTACTATTTAATTAATATTAAAATATAAAAAGTTGGCGGTGCATGCATTGCACGTGCCAGAGCACGAGAGGCCCCCGTATATTTTGGATAGTGTGTGTGGTGCCTCTTAGTGGTCACCACTGCCCTTATGTCGTATTGTTGCAAGCGTTGTTACGTTCTCTTTCTCTTGACGAGGTGCGTGTTGGCGACAGGCGGGGTGTTTGTTATCGATGGATTTTCTTTTTCTTTTTCTTCACCCCCCATAATTACAAGGTAATCCTGTTTGTTGTTGATATTTTAACTTTGATTCTTATTCTTTTTATTTCTAATTTTTATCCTTAGTTTTTTTGTAAAAGTTTTGTTTGTTTTTTATTTAATGGTTCAATTCTAATTTGTCATATATTATTTTTTCAATCTAGTCCTTATTTTTTTATTTCTGATTTTTCACCTTAACCATTTTATAAAAGTTTTATCGATTTTCAATTTCATTTGTCAATTAAAGTTTATGTTTTATTTTTTTTTCAATTTGATCCTCTTTCTTTTTTTTTCTTTTTGTTAAATTTATTTTTGTTTTCAGTTTAACCATTCAATTACAAATTTTTAGTTGCCTTCTAATTTATTTTTTAGTTTGATTTTCACCCTCATTCTTTTAATTATCATCTTTTATTTTAAATATTTTTGTTTAATTAAACTTCCCCCTAAATTTTATACTTTAACGTTTGATTTGCTGGGGATTGGGTTTCATTGTATTTCCATGTATGATGCTTCTAGTATAATTAACATGGGTTGATATATATGTTTTTACTTATTTTTTTTTATTTCCTCATTCAACATTGTTTTTTTATATATATAAAAAAGTTATCTTTGTAGTTTTCTTTGATTTTTTTAATACAGTGTTATCCTGATCTTATGATCTAGGTATAATGTTTTGTGAGGTAACCTGGGTTGACTCGCCCCATATTATCCAGGTTACATATCAATCATGCTATCTCGGGTTGGGTTTTTTTTATCCAATTTCATGCTTCTAAAAGTTTTTTTTTATAAGTTATCATGATCTTTATTTTAAAAATTATTTTGCCTTTTTATTATTATCGTCCATTTTTTTAACATTTAACTAAAATAAAACTAGCTTATTAAATTTAATCAGTGTTATAACCTGAGTTATTTTTTTTTAATGCATTAGCAGCACCTAAGACATTGTTTTTTATTAAAATAAAAATAAAAATCCATAACATAGCACAAGCCATAACTAGTTTAGACTAAGTTTCATTAGTCTTATTTATCCTATATCAGCAATTTTTTTCCATAAGAATATTTTATTAATTTGGTTATTGGTAAGATAACAAACCTTGCTATCGTTAATTTCTTTTATATATAATTTAGATTTTTATATGTATCAAGTCATTTTCATTGAAAAATCACTTAATTAAATAAAAACACACGCAAGCACGCATGCAATATATATATATATATATATATATATATATATATATATATATATATATATTTGCAACTACACTCTCAAAGACAGTTGCGAATGCAAATTTGACTTCCTAAATCAATGGATGGTTGCAGACACAAAAGAAAAAGGAAAGGAAAAGGAGAACATGCGCCTTGCAAACTTTTAAAGGGGTGCTTCCGTTTGTGACTGAATCTTGGTTGTAAATAATTTAATTTTTTTTTATCAATTTGAAAATAAATTGAAATTTCAATTTTTATTCTAAATTTAAATATTTCAATTAAATATAGATAGAACGATTAAGATTTACAAGCCAAATGTTATTGGCTCTACTTCTTGTACATAGATCTTAAATGTACTTTTACGTACAAAGCTTGCCAAGCTAGCAACCCTGCCATAAATCAAAGCAACCTGTTAATATTGTAAGAATTTGAAATTTGAAATTCAAATAGTAATCAGAAAAATTATTATAGACTTAATTTTACAAGCAACCCTCCCATGCATCAAAGCAGCATGTTAATCTTGTGAAATAATTGAAGACTTAAAATTCAATTAGTAATCAGAAATATTATTATACCAAATCCAAATAAAAAAATTTACAAATAGGATTAAAAAAGCAGGAGTTATGAGTTGGTTACCCAAAGAAAATTCCATAAAGTTCATAAACTAACATCAATTTATATTAAGGGGTTTTTAAGAATACAATAATAATTGTTTTTTTAAATATTTTTTTGTTAAGAAATACATCAAAATAATATATATTTTTAATATTAGTACATTAAAAAATATAAAAAAAATTGATTTAAAAAACAATAAAGAAAGTTGAACAACAGGCCAAACGGACACTAAATTGATAAACCAAAGCAAATAAAAGCTTGTATTGGAATCGTTAAATATCGCCTTGTCTTTTTTATTATTATTATTATTATTATTATTTCTTTCTTGAATTGAATAGAAAATATATTAAAGAATAGAAACCAAGGCAAAAATAAATAAGGGATCGAATAAGATGGCTAACTACACCCAAAAACTGACTAGAAACTCTCAATAAGACATGAGATTTAAAGCAAAACCTATTGTTTTTTTTTAAAAAAAAAACCCTTGCCATCTCCAAAATGGAAAAATTAGAGCAAGCAAACCCGACTAGCAAGCTGAACCAGAAAAGCAAGCTCACAACACAACTGGCTGAAGCAAGACAGAAGAAGCCAAAAATAATCTCAAGGAAAGGAGTCGAGAGGAAAGCAACAAGAAAAACATTAAAAAACCATCACGATATTGTTAGACAAAACCCAAGGGACATGGGAGATCTGGATGGAGAAAGAGAAATATTCACCTCAAGCGCGTGATGGAGGCCATAACATTTGAGGAGAGGTGGCAGCTTGAGGTGGGTATGGTGGCTGGAGATTGTGAGAGAGAGAGAAGGAGAGATCGTGTGATCGGGCTGTAATTTTTTTTTGCGTCCATATCTAAATCCGTGACCTTAGTACTTCTGCAGCCACAAATTTGTTGCAAAAATGAATCTTGCGCTCTTGGGTCGTAATCGTACGTGTGGTTGCAAACTCGGTTGGGATCAGAAAAAACAAAACAAAATATTTGATTGCAAATTTGCAATTAAACATGTGTGGTTGCTAATGAAATCGTGAAAAACTTCGAACAAATTCGGGCTCTTTTACAGGGTACGAGGTTCTATTAGGCCAGGATTGGAGAAGGTTCGGCTGGGCTTGAATTTTCTCCCCTCCTCATTTCTTTCCCATCTTAGTTTGAGTTTGACTAAAGAAAGGATCAGGTTCGGTTAGACTTGAATTTTCCCCCCTCCTCCTTTCTTTCTTACCCTCGGTTGGGTTTGGCTAGGAGAGAGTTAGATTAGGCTTGGTTCGGTGAGGGTTCGGTATGTTCAATTAACTATAAATTAGTCATCGGTGCAGTAGAAAATGGAGAAGGAGCAATAATTAGCATATTAGACTGATTTGTGGAGGCCATGGTTTGATTATTTCTAGGACCCATTAAGAGAAATAACACAAGGAGGGCTCTGATACTAACAAATTTTGTGAATAATAAAAGGCTTAATTAATTATAATAACTATTTTTTAATATTTATATTGTGTTTAATAACAAGGATGCAATATATTACATAATATCATAACATTAGCGTAATACTTTAGTACTTACCATAATATGACATTGTTTTATTTTATTTTTTAAAATTAAAATAATTTTATTTTAGATGTATTTGAGTCAACCCATCCAAACTGTTATCCAAATCTTGAGTTGAGTTTAGTTTAACAACTTTGATAATCATTTGATATATGTTATGATGTAATATAATTAATTATGTAATATGATTATTTATTAATAAATTAATATATAAAGAAAATTACCAAAGCATAAATTGCTATAATGCAATGTAGTTTTTCATAAGTTTTCATCTAATCCTTTTATTTAAAAAAAAAAACACTATAGAGATTTTTATTGATTCTGAATTTTTCCTTGTGTTTTTTCATGAAAAAAATATATAAAATTTTAGTATTCATAATAGTTTTTTTCTCTGGCAATCAAGTTCATATATAATTTACTTTTAATCAAGTAATAGTTCATTATATAGCTTTTTTTTTCTTTTATAAATAAAACTCATTATCACTCGTAATATGATTAGTCATTTCATTTGTAATTATCCATTCCATTACAATTAAAAAATTACAAAATTAAATATATGGATGTAATTAATGAATCATTATATTACACAATCTATTTCATCTTATATGATCCATTGTATATTGTATCAAATTAACATGTTGGTGTTGATGCATTTACATGGAATAAAACTAGGTTCGCATCCAAAAGCGAACCAGCTTTAACTCCAAATTGCACATGTGTAAATTTATGTAAGAACCTCCTTCACAAGAATGATCCTTCTAAAACAGATGGAAGGATTGACTAGTTTGACATGCAAAAGCTAGTAAGATAAAATTTATAAGTATACATAAAGATCAAATTAAAAGCCACACATGAGGCTCTCTAAGATCTTAACAGTAATCAAAGACAAAATAATATTGCGTAAGTGATGAAGTTGTAAAAACTTTAGATTGATTTGGGCTTTTTCATGGTTTCGTCTTAAGTTGAAATATCCAAGTCGATCATTCCTTACCCTTCTGTAAAAATAACTTTTCAATACTAGTTAACTAAATAAAAGAAGGAGAGTATGACAAAAATATCAAGAGACGCTTAAGTCAGTTAACTAAATAAGGGAAGGAGAGTATAATGAAGAGATCGAGAGTTTTACAAAGTGAATATTATAAACTCATAATATTATAAACTTGTGTTATATTTCTTGTGTGTTTACTTAATAACCTAAAATATTTATATACCTTGGTCACATGAGCTTACCATAGAGAGTGTATACTTTTAGAGGGTAATAATAAAGAATAATTATTTTTTCTCACATGTAAAATGAGTTATTGGTGTTGTGTCTTATTATACCAATGGTAGTGATGGTTGACACTCAGAAGTGATTGGTGAGGAATGTTGGTGCGTATTAAGGAGACAAGTTCACATAAAATAGCAATTAACAAGAAAGGTGCAAGCAAGCACAAGAGATTGCAACGTCGTATTGACTTCATGAAGGTTGTAATACTGCATTGTGGTACATGCTAGTCATTGAAAATTCATGTGGAGCTGGTTGAGGCAATGAATTGGAGCGAGGGTATGGGTTGGAGAGTAATCTCTTGGGCTACAAAGCATGGAGATTTGAGAGTTAAATGGTTGTAAGCATTCACCTCACAATTTTTTTTTTCATTTTCTATGCATTGCATTCTATCTGTCAAACAAATTTAAGAAATGATACGTAGAGTCTTAAAAAAAATTAGAGACTGAAAGAGAATAAAAAAAGAAATTGGTAGTACATGTAATACACACGTCAACATATGAGTCATGCCTGTTCACATTTTAGAGGTGCATGGGGCTCACCCCCAGCTTCAATGATGGCTTTCCTTAGTTTAATTGAATTTGTCTTAATAAAATTTTTTCAACGATACAACACATATGCTGATTAGAGCTTTAATGTATCTTAGGTGGTTTTTTTTTTTCATTGCCTTGATTTCCATGCTATTTTTTCATTCTCCCTTCCTCTCCTCTCTTTTCTCTCTATTGTTTTTGTTTGGTTGGTGTTATTTGGGTCTAGGCCCAAACAGAAGGGTCATCTTCTGAACCCTATCGATTTGGGTTGGCCCAAATGACATGGGTATTCATTTTGTTTTCGGTAGCCCATCAGGTAGTAGTTTGATCTGATGAACACAGAAATAGCTGTACTTCTAGCCAGCAAATTGTTAATTAATGGGTGGCAACTTAATATTGATAAGGCATGAGCAGAAATGAAAGAAGAAGAAAAACACCTAATATATCGTGCAAGCCGGCTATACAGCATTAAACAGAACTTTAATGAACGAACGAAACAAGATCAGATCTCTATGGTTTTTATTCCTCCACGATGTGCTGTTATTTGTAGATTTTATTCTCTCCATCGTTGTCTCTTTAAAATTCCAATTTCTTGGGATTTTTAGGGTTTTAGTTCTTGCAAGGTTGGTGCAATGGCGGTGCTGATTTTGAAAAGCACAGCCAATACCTTTGGAATATGTACATGGAACGTCTTTAGTTTAACGTAAGCACAATAAATAAAGCAACGTGCATAGGAAATTAAACCGTCCCTGTCTGACAAGTGGAAATCAGGCGTATCAATTGCCGGCATTAAGGGTGTGCTCGTGGCTCTGTTAAGGTAATCTAAAGGGATTGCTATGAGGGGCAAATCTGGGGCTTCAGTTATATTTAAGGAGGTGGTGAAGGTGTGATAGCTGTTTTTTTGGGTTTTTATAGAGATATATATTGTTCTTGTCCAGAATATATAGAGGCGTAGAACTTTTGTTTATTTGGAGACATTGCATTGTAATCTGCTTAATTTTCTTCACTAAGCTAAAAGATACGTTGATTATTCTCATTTTCTTTTGTTTTCTTTTGGAGACGATTCTGGTCATCTATTTTATTTCGTCATGATTCTCATCTATGTATTGTCAAATGCACGAGAAGAGCACTAGCACAGTAAATTACCTAATATATATATATATATATATATAACTGAGCTGAGGAACATTGATTAGGTTCAAGCAGCAATTGAGGAGACAACGAACGAGTTCGACGGTTAACGTGTCGGGTTTTGCGTTTTTTATAGCAATGCCGCAGTCATCTCCACGATCAGGCCGTCCTTTGGCCGCGTTTTTTTAATTCTCCAACAGAATTCTTCCTCTTTATTATATTCAAGATGATAGAAGACAGCCCCACGTTCTGACATTTTCCAGTACTCAAAACGCAAGCTCTCATTCTCTGCCTAACTACATTTGTCATTTAGAGAGTACTTAATGACAGTTTAGTCATCTCTCAGTGATTGTCCTTAGGCCCCTTTGTCATCTTAATTGCAGTTTATCAGAAATAAGATGCTTTGAATTGCTGTTCTGATATTTTAATCTATCATTGCATGAACTTGGTCCCGTCTTAGTTGTACTTTGCCTGGTATTGGCCCCACAATGGACTCCTGAGTTCAGTTACAGAGCATTAGGACCTGCACCCAGGTAATCATTAGAAATTTAGAATTTTTATATACAAGATGAAGTCAATACTTGCTAGTGACATTCTTTTATGGTGCATGGGTATAAATCTGTCCCTAGTTTTTTGGTTCTCTCAAGCGAAATCGAGCTTCAATTAATTAGTAGGCACCGCCATAGAAACATAAGAGCCTCTTTCTTGATTTCTCCACAGCTTCCAAGTGTAAAATGAATACGCAGGCTATGGAAGCCTTTCCTGATGGAGAATTATGGAACTTCAGCAGAATGTTCTCCATGGAAGAGCCTGATTGCACCCCAGAATTACTTGGTCAGTGCTCTTTTCTTCAGGATACTGATGAAGGATTGCATTTTACAATCCCATCAGCTTTCTTCCCTGCTCCTGAATCCGGCGCGAGCATGGCTGAGGACGAGAGATTGTTTTATTCTTGGCATACTCCCAACCCCAATTTGCATTTTGATTCTCAAGAAAGTAGTAATAACAGTAATTCTAGCAGTAGTGTATTTCTTCCCTATTCCAGTCATGAATCCTACTTCTTCAATGATTCTAATCCCATTCAAGCTACGAACAATAACTCTATGTCCATGGATATTTCAATCATGGATGAGGAAAATATTGGCTTGTTTATGCCACTTTTTCCTGAAATTGCAATGGCAGAAACTGCCTGTATGAATGGAGATATGAGCGGTGACCAAACAGGAGATTTAGATGATAATCTGAAGCCAGCAGCTAATGATGTTCTGGCCAAGGGATTGCAGCTCAAAAGGAAGCTTGATGTTCCAGAACCAATAGCCAACACATTGGACGACATGAAGAAAAAAGCCCGGGTTACAAGAAATGTGAGTACATGGATTCAAGGCTACAGTAATTCTTTTTATGGTGGATTTTGTCTTGCTGTACTAGTTTCTAAATTATTATGATTTATAATGCAGGTGCAAAAGAGTAGGAAGGTTGGACAGTCAAAAAAAAATCAGAAGAATGCACCAGATATTAGCCATGATGAAGAAGAGGGTAATGCTGGACCAGACGGACAAAGTTCCAGCAGTTGTAGTTCAGAAGAGGACAATGCCTCTCAGGATTCTGATTCCAAGATTTCTGGAGTTCTCAATTCCAATGGAAAAACAAGAGCTACTAGGGGAGCTGCCACAGACCCCCAGAGCCTTTATGCAAGGGTAAGATACTAATTATTCCTTTCATATGAATATATATATATATATATATATATATATATATATATATATATATATAAAGACACACACACTTATACTAGCACACAAGGAGCAATCTTTTGAGCATTTCATTCATGATTTTTTAACAATCCTGCAGAAAAGAAGGGAGAGGATAAACGAGAGACTGAAAATCTTGCAGAATCTTGTCCCTAACGGAACCAAGGTTGATATCAGCACGATGCTAGAAGAGGCAGTCCATTACGTAAACTTTTTGCAGCTTCAAATCAAGGTAAAGGCTCGTATAGTCCCTTACTGCTGCCAAATAAATCATCAATCTCTATCTGAATACACATGTTAAACTCAATCTTATTAATTATTTGCAGCTTTTGAGCTCGGATGATCTATGGATGTATGCACCTCTGGCTTACAATGGAATAGATATTGGACTCAACCAGAAGCTCTCTATGTTTCTATGAGCGTGGAAGGAGCTGCTGGAAACTTTTTTTAACGTTAATTTATCAACATTTTAGAAATGAGAAAGGAATATGTATATCTACTATGATAAATAAATTCCTGCTTTCAATATATCACGCGGAGTACAAAAAATCCGCGTGTTTCTATATTATAACAATCCAGTCCGATCTGCTTCTTGCGTTTGTTACTTTATTATACCAATGACTTTCCCCATCACATGTTTGTAGAAGCAGGCGACAGCTTTTGCTTATGGTCATTGATGGGTAATAATTCATCTCCCATCATGCAGTAGAATAGAATACCTCGTTCAAGATGAAGACTTTTCTTCTCTTTTTTTTATTAAAACATTGATACAGCCCATCAGAATCCATGCCTTTATTATTTTTTTACTGTAACCCGAAACAGTTCTGATAAAGTCTGAGGACATTTCTTTCTCTCCAATTTCTTTAGAGGAAATTGTGTGAACATTTCAGATTAAAATAACCTTACTGGCATTGATATCAAATGGATTGTTTCAGAAAAGAAGAAGGATTGCTTCAAGTTTGCTGTCATGGTAAATTTACACGTTTAATTACATGAGATTTGGCATGATCCAAAGACTTGGGAAAGATACGTTAGCAGAGGTGGGAAGCATGGATTTAGAAACTTGACCGCTTGGAATGTATATATATTTTGTTAAAACTCTTCAACTCTCTCGTAAGTTTTCGAAAATGAAACTCATATATGGAAGTGGTTTTTAATTTTGTTTCTACAAAAATCTAATTTCTTCGTTAAAATGTTTTTGTTCTTGCTTAAACATTCCCCTGGATGGATTGTCGACGTGCTGACTCATCACACCAAATGTCAATCCAAGTCATGCAGATTGCTGACAAGTCAGATTCATCTCAGTTAACTGGTAGCATCCCATGTCGCAAGTCAGCAACCAGTGCCGAGGGGGTCAACATTTAGCTTGATAACATGAGCATTTAAAAAAACGCAAGACAATAAACCTGAATATGGAAGTGGTTTTTAATTTCTTTTTTGTTCTTCGTGAGCATTTTATTTTAGTTATGTCACTAATATTTTATATAAAAAAACGCAAGACAATAAACCTGCATACAACAAGTGATAAACTAAGAAATATGTCAAGTCGCAAGTTAATAACCAATCATTTATAATGACACTTTAACTCAAATTTGATGGATATCAAGTTTCTTTTTAGATAGTTATCTTTACTTTATAAATTGCGGAAAGATACAAACACCTTAAAATACGAGGGTGTTTTGTAAAAGTGACAATATTTCATCTCAGAAAAGTAAAGATAATACTTAAAACTTTGAATTTTATATTTGTCGGATATGTTTATAATAATAGTGCATATTGATTTCTTGTACACAAATAAAGTATTAAGGATATTTATTTTAATATTATAACAAAATCAAGAAATGCTATATTATTTGAAAATATGTTCCATTTACTAACATGCTTGTTAAAAAATAAATCTCAAAATACTTTGAGGCAAAACTTTCTATTAGTAGGAGACAATTAATAATGAAATTAAATGCATTATGAATAAATGTACATATTGAAACTAATGGATTTTTCACTAAAAAATAAACCATTAAACCATAAGTAGATCTTTAAAAAAAAGATGAAATCAAATCAAACTATCGACAAATAAAAAAACGAGATTTGTTATTAAATGATTCAAACAACAAGAAAGCGTGGACTCTTCTGACACATATTCGTTTGTGTCAAAAATAGTTTCTATATGAACATTAATAGTCATCACAACTATTAACAAACTTGAAATATGTCAAATAGGTGTAAGAACAACTTTATTAAATGATGACTTTGATTAAAAAGTTTACACATGGTGACTTTAATTAAGAAGCTTATAATAATAGTGCATATTGATTTCTTGTACACAAATAAAGTATTGAGGATATTTATTTTAATATTATAACAAAATCAAGAAATGCTATATTATTTGAAAATATGTTCCATTTACTGACATGCTTGTTAAAAAATAAATCTCAGAATACTTTGAGGCAAAACTTTCTATTAGTATGAGACAATTAATAGTGAAATTAAATCCATTACAAATAAACATACATATTGAAACTAATGGATTTTTCACTAAAAAATAAACCATTAAACCATAAGTAGATCTTAAAAAAAAAGATGAAATCAGATGAAACTATCGACAAATAAAAAAGCGAGATTTGTTGTTAAATGATTCAAACAACAAGAAAGCGTGGACTCTTCTGACACATATTCGTTTGTGTCAAAAATAGTTTCTATATGAACATTAATAGTCATCACAACTATTAACAAACTTGAAATATGTCAAATAGGTGTAAGAACAACTTTATTAAATGATGACTTTGATTAAAAAGTTTACACATGGTGACTTTAATTAAGAAGCTTATAATAATAGTGCATATTGATTTCTTGTACACAAATAAAGTATTGAGGATATTTATTTTAATATTATAACAAAATCAAGAAATGCTACATGCATTATTTGAAAATATATTCCATTTACTGATATGTTTGTTAAAAAATAAATCTCAGAATACTTTGAGGCAAAACTTTCTATTAGTAGGAGACAATTAATAATGAAATTAAATGCATTATGAATAAACATACATATTGAAACTAATGGATTTTTCACTCAAAAGTAAACCATTAAACCGTAAATAGATCTTTAAAAGAAAGATGAAACTATCAACAAATAAAAAAGCAAGATTTGTTGTTAAATGATTCAAACAACAAGAAAGCGTGGACTCTTCTAACAGATATTCGTTTGTGCCAAAAATAGTTTCTATATGAACATTAATAGTCATCACAACTATTAACAAACTTGAAATATGTCAAATAGGTGTAAAAACAACTTTATTAAATGATGACTTTGATTAAAAAGTATACATATGGTGACTTTGATTAAGAAGTTTGCATGGAACAACCCGAGGGATTTTTTTATTAATGGCCAAGAAAAGAAAGTTTATAAACTTGTTAAATCATTATATGATTTGAAACGAACACTTAAACAATGACGTTAAAATTTTGACAATGTTATTCTGTCAAATGAGTTAAAAATCAATGAATTTGATAAATATATTTATATGAAAAACACAAATAAAAGGTATGTCATTGTATATCTCTATGTAGAAGACATTCTTATTTTAGTCATTAATGATTACATGATCAAAATCTACTATGAAAATATTAACTAATAAATTTGACATGAAATGTTCAGGTGTTGCAAATGTCATAATAGAAATAAAAATTGCTAGGAAATCTGATGAATTAACATTGTCCCAATCTTATTATACCGAGAAAATTTTTGATAAATTTTCTAAAGGTAACAATAGGATTGTTGAAACACAAATGAACATAAGTGTCTATCTATCCAAAAATAAATGTAAGGTAATAGACTAATTGAAATATTCTTGATGTATAATATGATTTGCTCAAGACCTGATATTGCATACCTGGTTAGCAATTTGAGTAGATTTGTCAATAATTTAATTTTAGATAATTGAAAAGCAATTAAAAGTGTACTCAAATATTTAAAGTGCACCTTGGACTATGACCTACACTATACTGGTTACCCGACAACATTTGAAAGGCAGAGTGATACCAATTAGATATTTGACACTAAGGATTCGAAATTAGCGGACATGTCTTCAAATTTGATGGAGTTGTTATGTCATGGAAATCCTCTAAACAAACATGTATTGTAAGATCCACGATGGGATCGGAGTTTATTGCTCTTTATAAAGTTGGAAAGGAAGCCAAATGATTTCAGAATTTCTTAAAGGATATTCCATATTGATCAAAATCAGTCTCAACAATTTGTGTCCTTTGCAACAATTAGTCTATAATTAAAAAAGCACAAAGTAGTATGTATAACGGTAAGTCTATACATATACATCGTAGAAATAATACCATTAAACACTTGCTCTAAAATAAAATTATTTTCATTGACTATGTAAAACAAAAAACATATTGTGGATCCACTAATCAAAGGTTTATTTAGAGAGTTTGTACATAGTTTATCGGGGGGTGACCTTTAAGCCTTTAAAAATAAAATGATGTAATAATGGTAATTATGTCTAGTTGACTAGACATCCCAAGATCTAGGTTCAAATAAAAAATTAAGTCATAAAACATTCTCAATAGCTGAAGATTTTTATTTCCTTTCTATTTCTATAACAAAAATGGTGTTAGCTACAACGTAATAAATTGAGAATTATGCTTTTAATGGTTTTTATTTCTTGAGATACCAAAGGATGCATATCAAAATAATCTTAATAAAATATGATTTTTATAAGTAAGAAATGTGGTTATTTATTTGAGAATTTTGAAAAAGAGTGAACTCTCTAAAGCACTCATTAACTCAAGACTTATTCAGGGCTAAAATGAATACAATAGTGAGAACAAAAAGAAATCTTTAGGTGGAGAACTATATGAATATTATTGTCTTAGTTTATATAAAAGGTTGAATAGCTCAAGACATCATATTCACTAGTTAGTCGAGTAAATCTAATAATATTTTATTAAGAGAGGTTCAAAGCCAAAAGTTATCTATCTTGATATAGTAATCCACCAAATCAATATCTCTTTATGAATCTTCAAGTAGTTTTTACATCAGTCAAATAATTTCCACGTATAGAAAGAATTGTTGGAAAATTTGTTTAAAACATGGTTAATGGACACGTTTGAGATCTAATTAAAAGTCGGTTCTATTTTTTTTTTTGAAACTTTATTGAAATTTAATCTCCAACATGATCTCTTTAATGTGAAGCATTAATATGATTTAAATAAATTATGGATAGATAAATTAACCAATCTCAAAGAACTATTGGTTGACATGTTTTGGAGAAACTCAAAACCTTTTAAAAAAACTCATATTCCATGTAGGAAAAAAAACAAGCTTTACTAATTGTTTATATAGTGGGAATGTGAAAAGTTAAAATTGTGCTAAAATGACACCAAAGCATTTAGAGAAGAGAGGTCCTAAGCAAAGTGAGTTTGGAGATTAAACATGCATTTGCATGGCCTAGCTCGGCCCATGCTCGGTCTAGCTAGCTTGGTCTTGAGTTTGAGTTTACTGTAAAATAATTGTATAAGCCATAAAAGATTATTTTCCCCATCTTAGTTTTGGGTTTGGATCTTTTCCAATTAGAGTTATTATTTCTTGTCTATTATCTTATCCAGCTAATGAATTATATCCCATTAATTTCTTTAGTTTTTTTTTAGAATTGACTCTTCATAACTTGTACAATTTTTTAGAAAAATTTTCTAGCTCTTTAAAACCAAAACTATTAGGTTTAATTCAGGTTTTATTGTAGGTAATCAAATCTGATAATAAAAAAAAGATTACTCTCATATTTATTAGAATTAATTCTTATTAGTTTTGATTTCAAAAATTGATTATAAAAAGGGGCTGCAGAAAGTTTTCTACATTGTTTTTTATTTATTTTATACATCCTCTCTCACCTTAATTTTTAGTCTTTTCTCCTCAGTTTTGTGCTTTGTTTTTCCTTCTAATATGGAGCTTAGGTTTGGTTTGTTGATTTTATTTAGAAACACATTTAAACAAGATGATGTTGTTAGAATCTTACAAAACTTATTACAAACACTCTAATTGCACTAAATAAAGAGAAATTAAGCTTGTTGTTGTCAAGGATTTATCCTTGACTACAACATAAGTTTTATTATTTTAAAGTTTCTTAACAAGTAAATATTCTTCTTTATTTTAGTTTAAACATAGATATTTTATATGATTAGTATGCATGTTAGGATTGTGATTAAATCTCTTATGCTACTTTGGCTATATGTTTAGTATGGATACTAATATTTTATATGTTTATAGTTTTTGATTGCGTGTTTTCCATAATATATATTATTTATAAGCTTATAATCTAAATTTATAAATTTGTATGTTCTCAAGAATTTCTTTTACTGGGACATGTAATTTAATTTAATTTAATTAGAATGCTCATGTTGTGAGAAACTAATCAATCCAGGCAGACTAATATTTTTTTGACAACAATCTTCAGGACCAAAACTGAAACCTCTGCTCATACCGCTCCTAAAACTAACAGGGGCTCCAGGAAAAAGCCACAATATTATGTGATGGACGGAAAGAACTATAGTTACAAGGTTGTAGGTTCGGTCGGGGTGGCAAATGCCAACGAAGCTTCTTTAATTAATTAAGTGTAGGAAGAACTAATTTATGGTCTTGGACGCGGTGGTAATGTTCCCCTAGGTGCATCTTAGAAGTTGATTGAGAATCATGAGCAAGATCGGGATCAGTCTGATGAACATGAGACAGAAGGAAGAGGGAATACTGGGAATTCCAGGGGACGTAAGGGAGGAGGAAGGCTGAGGGAGTCAAATGAAAACCAAGACAACCAGTTTGATGGCTCTGAGATTCAAGGGAGAGAAAATGCATGAAATCCTAGAGGTAGAGGGTGGGGAAGAGGGAGTAATCGTTACAGGAAGAAGAGGGCAATGAATAAGCGCTTCTCTGGATTGTCTGGTTTCTAGGTGCTCGTGGGATGCTCTTTGCTTATACAAGTAGTAATATACAGTTTTTATTATTCTTATTATTATTATTTTGAATCTATGGTGAGGTATAGAATGTTTGAGAGCTTCATAGAGCTGTATTGTCTGGCTGCTGTTTACGTGGCCTGGAACAGACACTTCCTTTTCCTTTTGGGAAGGAATTCCGTCTGGTCAACATTTTGCGGCATTTTATAGTTTGGACACTCTTTCCTCCCGGTGCCTTTTTTCTATGGTATTTGTTTAGCACAAATGGCATTTGTGTTCTCCCTCTACTTTACCTTAGTTTGTGACCAAATTGAAAAATAAATCCAACCAGGCTAACCAGGAACTATCCCTAGACAACACTTGCTTTAGCGAGGCACTCGCTATTCAATACTCAGCTTTACAATCCATGATCATTAGTAAAAGTGGACATGGAAAATCGAACTGAAAACCATATAAAAAACATTCCTCTCAGTCCACAAAAAAGAAAAACATACCTCTTAAACCCCATCTTAACCACCCACGATCTCACGTAATACGTAACTTACGGTCCATCCCGACAACTAGATGCCAAATGTTTCATGCTTGCCTTAAATCCACAAAATTTCTTTTTTGTTACTCGCTCAAGGAATACGAGCAGGAAATGGCTCAATCTAATCAAACCATTTGCAAACAATAACATGAATGATGGTAATCAACGGAATCACATTCAGCAGTAATTGCAAGCAAGGACTACACAGTACAATTAAAATGAATGATCTGATCTTTCAACTTGGGATAACAATAATCTGTGTATATCAATCAACAACATGGCCTTCCCCAAAATCCATTCCTTTCGTTCGTAAAAATGTCGATAACATTAACCCTACAGTCTGATTAATGATTCCAGTGGAAGCTTTTTCTCACACATCTTCATCGCCCATACCAACAGCAAAATGCCCAACGTTTCTATCCTGCGGAATCCAGGAACGTGTACGGGTCAACAGAGAAGCAATTAATAAAGTCAAGGAAAAAATTTTTTTTTTAAAACACTTCTTGCACCCAAAAAAGAAGTGTAACCAGTAAAAGTAAAATGCCAAGAAAATAAACAATTATATAGAATAAAGCGCATTGGTGCTTCAGTTTTTGAAATGTTTCTCACACCAAAAGGAGCAATTGTGACCAGAAAAGCCAGTGCAATAACTATACTGAATGTAGAAGAACCAACCTTAGATAGCATCCGCTGCTTGTTCAGAAACTGGGTCCTGGCTTTATTGAGGACTGAGTTTGGAGACCGGAACATCCTCTGTAGCAAGGAAAGTATCAATATCTTGAAAGAAAAAACAGGCACAAAGAATGAGGTCATCAGCAAAAGTAAATGTTTGTCTATTTTCCAGCCACCATTTTTACACCATGATTTCCTAGGAATGCTTTGCATTTTGGACCTGCTGATCAGTGCCTCAGTTCAAGAGATTTGTAAGGGGGGAATTATTTCAAGGCTCTGGAGGTGGAGATTGCTATATTTGCTGTGATAAGAAAGAGTTTAGACTTGAATATGAACAAAAAAAATACACAAATGGATTAACAAACAAACATTATTATAAAAAGGAAGTATGGTTTAAAGAATGTCCAAGTTTTAGCACAATACTAATCACATTGAAATTTCCATCTAAACAAGTTTACCTAGGCAAATATCCCAAATATAAGAAAAACAAATACTGTATTGACACTCAAGAAGATGAATAGTTTAGATGGTGTAGACATAAGACAGTCTCACATCTTTAGGACAGATAGAAAATTTCCAGATTGAAGACTCTCATAGACAGCCAAGTTGAAAAGGAGAGTTAACTGACCTTTTCACCACTTGACATTTGATGTTCAACACCAAGGATATGCTTTCTCTTTGGCGTGAACCCAAAGACATCATGAAGGAATTCATTATCCTATTTAAACAAAATTACTTGTTAACAGTGTCTAAAAGCAACACTGAGAAGGAAAATATGAAAGCAAAACATCACATCAGAGGTGAGGACAGGTCAGGAAAACCAACCTGCATGTGCTTAACAAACCCACCACCAAGAAAATGCTTCAAGAAGTTCAACTGTTAGAAAAACAGACATAGAGCTTGAAAATCATAAACACAAACCAAGACCATGAATAGAAAATAAAACAAATGATCAAATAGAAAGAAACCTGTATAAGCTCAGACCATGTTGATGTTTGTAGTGAATCTCCACCAATCTTCATTGAGATTTCAGGAGTGTAGCCATCCTGACAACATAAAAACTTATCAGTACAAAAGCACACAAACAGTAAGACTCGAGAGGAAAGGAACAAATTAGTACCTCCAGAAACTCCAAAACATCCTTGAACAAGTTCCTCTGGCTGTTAAGATCCTTCTTAGTGGAACCTTTTCCGCCAGCCTCGGCAGAAAGACTTCTCACTTGATTTAGGATTTTTGATTTCAGACCTAGTATACGTGTATATCCTTCACAAGACTTATTTCCTTCTAAAACTGAGCCATCAGGGGGTGTTTTATTTTCAGCAGCAAACTTTTCTATACTTCCGGTCTCAAAAATTAAAGCTAGTGCTTCACCAGCAGAGATGCGTACAGATCTATCATCCTTATCTAGCAGGGTAGAGAGATAAGAAATGGACCTGCATCAAATGCAACAAATGAAAAGTTGATTTCTTTATTGAAGTTTAGGTTCCTCGTCCTGGAAACCATGACATGGGTACAGCCAACTATCTTGACAAAACTAACTATTCACCAACTTTTTCATTATGGACTCTGCAAATGTTGTGGGGATGGATAGCTTAAATGACTGTCAAATCAATTTCATTAAATGCAAGAAACCATATTAGGTTGCATTTGGTATGGGGTTAAAAATTTGGAAGGAAAATGTTACGGGAGTACGCTTTAAAGGTGAAGTGTAAAGGATTGAAAGGTTAACATGTTTGGTACGAGATGAAAACTTAAGGGATAAAAGTGGATCCCAATATAAATCAAATCAATATTTAATTTATAGAAAATTATACTTGTGGCCAAAATCCCAAGTATGAGAGTAAGGATCAAATCAATATTAAATTTATAAAAGGGGGAAAAACATACTTTCCCCTTTTTTCGGTTAACATTTACCCTTTTGGGGTTAAATTTTACCCTCTTTGAATATTCCTCCAACCCAAACACATGGAAGGGGGGGTTGTAATCCGCTGGCCCAAAATGAGAAGTGTATGAGAAGAAAGGATAAATTAATATTAGATGTTAAAATTCGAGGGAAAAACATAAAACTTTCTCCTTTCAACTTCATTTACCCCTCCTCTTATAAGGTTAACATTTAACCTCCTTTTGGGGTTAAATTTTACCCTCTTTGAATATTTCCCCTCCAACACAAATTGTGCCAAACACATGTGAAGGGGGTGAAAAGTTACCCTTGTAATCGCCTCATACCAAATGATTAACATATAAAAGAAAACAAGTACACAAAAAAAGTGGAAAATCAAATTTATAGTTTACTTACTCTTGCCAATCTTTGGAGTTAAGGGAGCATCCATCCATGGTTGTCAAGAGAAATGCCCAAGCAGACACCACTGCTGTTACTACAACAGCAGGAGTTTTCACAGCAACTACCTAAAAGTGAAATAGGAAAATTGATTTGTAGATGAAACATAACCAATAACTACAGCATTGTACTGTTTACTTCATGGGTTGTGGTTTTCAAATCAAGTAATTAAAGGATAGAAGACGCATCATTAATATCACCGATTAGAGAAAGCAAGGAATAAGAACTGATACATTACATTAGAACCTAGTTTAGGATGAAGCAATTGCCACATGATTTGCATTGATCGTTCTGTTTCCTCAGTTTCATTTCCACCAACAAATGTCACAACAGCCAAACACTTTAGTAACTGAAATCACAACCCCACAAAAAACAACAGAGATTCAACATCACAGCAATTAATGAAAACTGGAGAACAATTAAAATCCCAAAGATTTGCAAATAATGCATACCGATTCAGTCTTCAAGGAATCAGACTGAGATTTAAGAGCTTGGGAAATAGGAGCTACTGATTCTTCCAAAATTTCACGTGCATTATCCCCAGAACCAACAGTCAGAGCCAACAATCCTACAGCAACGACATGGTAGATCGGTAAGAGTTGTAAATACAGAGAAAGGGTAAAAGACGTGACGAGATAGGTTCAAGGCTAACCAATGGCATGGCATGCCAGAGCAATCTCTTTGCTAGACCCCTTTCTAATGGAATTAATACATTGATGCAGTAAAGTAGCAAATCTGAAGAAACAAACAAAACAAAATACATGTAAGAAACTAGGAATGAATAAGTATGACTGCTAACTGCACATTACCAAAAAAAGAAGAAGAAGAAACAGAACTAGCTACAACACAAACAAACCAATCAAAATATATAATTTGAGCAGATAATTAGCAACAGTAGATCATAATTAGTTCTTCCGACAAATACAAGTGGTTACTTTTTCTCAACAAATTGGAGCTGCAAATTGGTATTGAAAGCCTCAATAATCGCTGCCAAAGCATTCTCTCTTGTCGAACCCCTTTATACACCAAAAAAAAAAAAAACAACAAAACCACCAATTTAACATACATTGATCACAAACATGAGCATAAAAAATAAATAAATACCCGACACGAACCTCTTCTCATACAAAGCATCTAGAGCTTGTTCTAGTAAACTATCTTTATCAACTTGAACATCGTCGCTCCCAGACACCGACATAAGATCAGAACGGACAGTTGATGATGAACTCACGCTACTATTATCATCGCTACTATCCAACATCGCAACATTTTTACGCTGATTATTACCTGCACAACACGCAATTTTAATTATTCTTCGAATTGACCAAGTTTTTTTTTTTAAATAAACCTAATTTGACAAATTCAACAAATATAGAAGAGCGAAAAGAAAGATAGAACATACGCTTCCCCATCTCCGGCGGCTGTGAGGATTATTAATATTGCTAAATGAGAAAGCGTTAATAAACGAAACAAGGTATACTATGAATCTGAAAAATAATATGGGATTTTTTGTGAAAGTAAAAGCTGCACATATATAATAAATTGAAACAAACTCATAAACCCATTTGGATTTGGATTTGGATTTGAACTGAATAAGGATTTTGCCATTAAATTACTTGAGCTGATTATAATAAAAGAGCAAAAAAAAAAATCAGAGTATAATTATATTTTTTAAGCGGACAAGGAAAAAACAGAGGCTTCAGAAAAATTGAGAGACAGGGAGAGAGCGTGGAGTCAACAGAAAATCTCTTTCTCCACTTGGGGAGGAGGCTTTCAGGGTTCACATCGAGTGGTATGGAATATTCGTGGAGGCTGTTGTCGGTACAGCCAGTGAATTTTGTCAACTAGTACCTCTCATTGTTTCTACCGTTGGATTATGATTATGTGGATCCACGTGGGGCTAGAGTGATTAAGCACGTGGTTTTGTGTGAGACAAGCGAAATTGATCCGTTTTGTATTTTTCTTTTTTCTTTTCTGCTTTTGGTGCCGTAATGAGTTTGAAGCGTACAGTATCGTGTGATTTTTTTTTTTCATAGTTAGGTAGCTGTAATTACTTTAACTATTTGTTTGTTTTTACATTTGGGAAATGTTTTTAAAAAAAATTAAATTTTATTTATTTTTTTATTTTAAATTAATATATTTTTTTTATTTTTAGATTATTCAGCATATCAAAAATAATTTTTAAAAAATAAAAAAATATTTTTTTAATATATTTTTTAATAAAAAACAACTATAATCAAATTTCCAAACAGACTTAATGGAGAACATTATGATGTTGTTGTTATTAGGAGACTCTTTGTTTTCGTTGATGAAAATGTGTATTGTAATTTTTTAAAAATATTTTCTTTAAATTATTTTTTTAATCATTTTAATATAATGATGTAGAAAATAAAAAAATATTATTTTCATACATTTCTAAATAAAAATACTTTAAAAAACAACTATTACCACACTCTCAAACACTACCCAAATCTCATCTTTTTTATGGCTCAACTTGGTGATTCATTTAGCCGTCCTCTAGTTTTAGTTACGTTTTAAACTAAATTACATGGGAATTTATTCTTTATGATACAAATATCTTAATAGACTAACTTATGATTTGACAGACTTAATTAAAATTTGATTTAACTTTTCATTAATAATTTTTTTTATATAAAATAATATCATTTTCATTTATTTTTTTTAAATGCTAAAATGATATTATCTTGGATTAACATGAGTCAGTATGGATCAATCTGTCTAACTCATGATCTAGTTTATGAAACTAGTCAGATTTAATGATTTTATTTTTTAGAGTATTTTTTATTTAATTATAAAATAATAAAAATAGATATTCGAATAAAAAATATAAAAATATGAAAAAGAAATGTTATTTCACTGCCAAACTTGTTTTTTATTGAATAATGCATTTAAAATAAATACAATTTTTTTTATTAGCATCGTGGTTCATTGAGTAAAATATAGTAGCAATAAAATAATAATTGCAAAAACTATAATGACTTGAACTAAAAAAGTAAATCATGTATATTTTTAATTAAAAATCCAATCTTCTCCTTTTCATTTCTTTTTTATTTTGATGACAAAGTTTTATGAGAAGTATTGTTTTTCAAACAAAAACTTATTCAGATTTTTTTTTAGTATAGAGCTTTTAAAATTTAGAGGCTAAAATATAAAATAAATAAAGTTTAGTGTTAAAAAGTAAAACCCGTAAAACAAAGTGCTAAAATGAAAAAAGTAAAAACTAGAGGGATCAAATTGTAGTTTTCTACAAAAAAGAGAAAAAAGTACATGGTTTTCTTCTTTGTTAAAGTTCACCCGAATCATCCCTATTGTTTTATGTTCTTTAATTGGTAAAATTAGAGGATGAAATTAAAAGAAAGATTTTAGTGAATGTAATCTTAAAATGATAAATTTGGAATCTCTTTCATTGTCGTTAACAGAGAGGCAAACTCATTTGCTCCTCTTTAAACCATGGCGTTAGGTCTCGAGTGATCGTCTCTAATAAAAGTATTTTTATTTTGAACTGCTTGGCAAGATTATCACGTAACTGTTTGTTTTTTTTTAATTTTAAAAATATTTTCTTAAAAAATTATTTTTTTACTTTAAATTAATATTTTTTTATGTTTTTCAGAACATTTTAATATATTGATGTGAAAATAATTTTTAATAAATAAAAAAATAATTTTTATATATTTTCAAATAAAAAATATTTTAAAAAACAATTATTATAACAATTACTGCACCCCCAAAATCTTACATGATTGCTCCCTGTTCCTCTAATTTTCTTTCTTGTGTTTTCTTGGAAACTTGATAGGTGGCTTGTGTTCCTACATGGACTGTTTTAATGTAAAAAAAAATAATGTTCAAACATTACTATTGTTTTTTAAAGAAAAAATATCAACGACTTTACTTATAAAACCAGTCCAATAAAATGATTTTATTTAATTATATAATTAAATAAGTAACGGTAGTAAATTAATTAAATTTTTAATAAAAAGGTGATAGTAATAATTAGAAAAGAAAAAAAATATTACAAAGTTACTCTTAAATTCCAAAGGTGATAATCTTGGTTTGGGCGCTTATTTTATATATATATATATATATATATATATATATATATATATATGAGGTTGTGTATTTTGTTATAGTTGTATTTTCTTAAGAAAAAAACAAAAAATAAATCGTGGTTACTAAGTCAAAAATCTAATGAAATAAATTTTTAAAAAATTCTCTTAAACTTCATCAACTTTATATATTCATATTTTTTTATGAAAATATCCCTCGAATCACGAGAAAAATTTTATTTTTGAAAAAATAATAAAAAAAATTTTTAAGAACCTTGAAAACCCTATTAAAAAACTAAAAAAAATCAAACAAACAATATTCAATATATAAAAGAAAAAAATAAAAAAGAAAAAGAAAAACTAAGCATGTGGGCTTGGCTTGGATGACCAGGACCGAATATGCCTCAGCCTTTAAAAAAACCCAAGAGTTAAAGCCTTCTAGTTTAAGCCTGCATATGTAGGATTTTTTTTTTTAAAAAAAAATGACTCAATTTGTTTTTTTTTTGAAGTACTAAACAATATATCGTTTGCTAGGTTATAATGATTGGTCAGAAGAACAAGAAAAGAGGTTTCGACCCCTTTCACCTAAACACACCTCTAAAACATCATAAAAACCTTCTTAAATTACCCTCACCTCAAAACACTTGGAAAAACAAATTTTGGATTCCAAAAGGCATATTTTGGGTTCATCGCTAGGTTTGCTTCTCAAGAAGCATAATTTTTTTTTTAGAACTTAAGATGCAATACATAAGCCCAAAATGTACTGAAGGATTAAGTTAAGAGATCATAGCAGGCCCGTTTCCAAGGAAAAGCAAACAAGAATAGGGACCACCCCCAAATCCCCCGAAAGCCAGCCGCTCAAACTACTCCAGGCTCATAAAAAATCTTAAGCCCATCGTGCAAGTAGAAATACAGCCTTCATCTTCTAAATTCTTCACGACAGTATGAAGGTGCGTTGTGACTGTTATTATTATCATTTGTTCAATACAAAGTCCACATGGTTTCGCGTAACACAGTATGGGATTGGCTTTCTACATGGTTGATAATTCGGCTTCAGTTTCAAATTAAAATCGAAAGCGAGCCTTAATTTGATCCAATCGGTTCTTGATAACTTGATTGATCATGTTAAAACTAGACAGATTAATATTATTATTTTTTTATAATAAATAAATAAAATATCAATAAAAATAATTGACTAAAGTTAAATCGTTATTATAATAATATATATTTCTTTTAGCTCAATCCATCAACCAATTTTGACAACTATGATTATCTCCTGATTCTTAAGTTATCATCTGTACAACTTCTATGCTATCCAAATTCATTACTTGTTACCCAAAATGTAATTATTTACTACATAATATTTAAACTTTGCTTGGTTTTAATGTCGGGAAAAAAAAACAATTTATAGAGTATTATATAAGATTTTATCTTGTTGATTAATAGGTAGATAATTACCCAATATATATATATATATATGTATGTATGTATGTATGTATGTACGCTTTTACGAATAAGAGACTTGTAGTACCATTGAAATGGAAGTCGTATACATGGATCAAGAACTTGTTTGTAAGGACAACGTGTTGTTGTTAGTAGCCACTTGTCTAGTCCTCGAAAGAGGAAAGTATGAGAGAGCTTACCTTGCAGTCAAAAGCACGCTTAAAAGATGGATGTATATTTCTTGATACATGTGGCAGTACAATTCACATGTCCAGTAAAAATCAAGGAATTATGATTGAATTATTTTATATTCATATCTACTCATAGTTCTATATTCATATCTACATTTTATATTCACATGTCCAGTAAAAAACAAGGATTTATGTCCAGTAAAAAGCACGGGAATTTATCTCTACTCATCAAGATCTCGTGGTTATAATCTATCTTGTTGTCGAAAGCTTCTTGTTGCTACGTGGGGTGTCACCAAAACGCCAGAACTTGTTTAATCTCAGAGGCCCAGTGCTGGAAAAACTCGACATGGAGGTTGAGAGCCCATGGTTGATCATAATAAACCCTTTTACAGTTCTTAATTGGGGTGCCATGATCAGCGGCCATTAATTAGAAGCACCCATGTGAGCACGCTGCCCCAGTGGGGCTTTTCGAAGCAGAGGATTTTGTTTCGAAGGGGATGGGGTCAAGGCAGCCAAGACATCGGGAATAAAGCTCCTATCCCCTGACTTTGCTGTGAAATCCAAGGTATGATCAACAGGCACAGTCTTGTTGAATGAGATGGCATGGGAGTTAGAGTCGAGATTATTGTCTGTGGGGTCCAACTCTACTTATGTGTCAGAGATTTCAAGAGAACTGCCACAATCATGCAGGGTTTGCTGATCACCATACTGTTCTTTTCCGGACAGCACCAGCACTTCCCGTTTCTCAAAAACTCTATAATTTGTTGACCAATCTTTGTTTTTGCGTCTCAGCTTTTCACCTTTCAGGATTTAATGTTTCTTGTTTTGGAGCCGGTTGTTGCAATGTATACAGGTTTAATTAAAGATAACCCATGCGATCCATGCAATACTAGCTAGCAATTTCCGACGAGTACTGTGTCTTTTGGTTACCTGCTAATATGTTGTCATGGAGAGAGTATGCGCCCATGTCGAATTGCTTTGGAGCCCCCTTAATTACTAAAGCCAGAGTCAACATTTCGATTTTATACATGCAAAATTGCGTTCTACTCATCCCCAAAGGGAATATCCAAGTTAAGAATTGAGATTTATAATTGTAAATGTGATATCTTAAAAAGATGAAATGATCAATATTTAGAAACGAAAGAGTACTCTCCCAAGAACATACTGTAAACTCACTTGGCTCTTCATACATACATACATACATACATACATACATATATATAGATATACATACCTACATACATACATACATACATATATATAAATTAAAGAGCTTGTTTTCTACTAAACTTTCATTTGTAAACTTTTTATAAGAAACAGATGTTGAGTTTTGATGATGGAATACTCTGTATAGATTAGTAGCACCAAGTTGAAACATCTCTTAAGGCTAAAGGACCTTTATATTAATTGGTGCCGACTAGAGTGCCTTTGGGCTCAACCCAAAGACAATGACTTTGCCATTATCATAATTAATAGCAACGAGAGAGGAAGTTGTGAGGAGAGCGGAATTGGTATTTCGTAATTGGATTTCAATTTGATATTTTTTTTGTTTTCAAGTGGCCTAACTTTATTGTTAACTTACAAATTCATGTACATGAGTTTATGATTGATCTTGCAAATAAATAAAAAAATAGTATTTGCTTGTTGTTATTATTTTGCTGGACCTAATTTTACGTTTGCTTGGGTCCTTCTCCTCTCAGGCCATGGATATCGAGTTTGAAAAACAAAGGGGCTGGTGGGGGCGATGGTTTAATCATACACACACAGACATATATCTTTCCACAGGTGATCGTCCATACCCATTGTTAACTCACCTTAGCCATATTGGTACTCACAGGGAGACCCCGCCCCTCCCTTTATGCTCGCAATCACCCAAAATTATATGGAGAAATGTGTCCTGAGAATATGGCCCTTGCCTTCTCTTTAAGTGCCCAGCACATAGCCTCTGCCTTCTCTTTAAATTGCCAAGCACATATATAATGAACCTCATGTCAGGTTCATGAGCACGCACACCATTAACCATTTTTTATTTATTTTTAACCGCAAGGCATGCCATAACAAGCCAATCGACCCCCTCTCTATTGTCAAGGAGGGAGAAATGATAAATAAATATATGACTTCTTAGAAAGCTAAGTCATTAACTGTTGATGATGAGAAAAATCAAACTTCCCAAAAAGGTTTTGAGTTATTAGTTGTTGTGCCATGTTTGCTAATTAGGGATAGATTGATTCTTGAGAGTAAGTTATTGGTTGAAAGAACGGTCAGAGCAGAAGTACTGATGCAGAGTGAGGCTTAAAGATAGCCATTAGTGGAAAGGTTTCCTTGTACATTTTGAGTAAAGTAATTATTGGCGAAAAAAGGCGGTTATCGTAAGCTAGGAGTTACGGTGCAAAAGTCAATATTAAGGATAACCATTGATAAAAAAAATTAGCCCGAGACAGTTTGAGAGAGATTGTTATTAGTAAGAGAAGTTGGCCATTGCAAGTTATGAGTGTTAGCGTTGAAGTCATGATTAGGGATAACCATTGACAAATGATTAGCTTAAGACAATTGAGAAAAGTTGTTATTAGCAAGAGCAGGTGGTTGTTATAAGCTACGTGCGGGGCCTGATTGAATAAAAGTTGGGTTAACATAATGAGGGTTTGGTTTGATCACCAACCCTTTTTCTTCTCTTTTTTCATTCTCCTCTTGATCTCGGTTGAGCCTATTAGGCTGCCTATCTTTTCCTCTCCTTCCTTCCTCTTTCTCTTCCCCTCTTGGTCTTGATTGGGCTACCCTTTTTTTATCCTCCGTCTCTCTTTTCTTTCTCTTCTTCTCTTCTTCTATCTCAGCCTTGGTTCGGCCTATTAGTTTAGGTTTGAGCTTGCTCCGCGCTTCCTCCCCTCCTCTTCCTTTTCTTTTTCTCCTCTAGTTTAGGCCCCGGTTAGGCAATTAACAAGCAGCCTTGATAGGGTTTTGGAGGGACTCAATTGGGCCATTTTGGATTTTTTTTATTTTTTTCATCGTTACTCATAATGTAGTAATTAAAGCTCTTTGAAATTGTAATTTTTATGACAGCTAGAATGTACTTGTTAATTGACTCCGAAATCATTTAAAGTATGCCAATTCATTTTCTTAATTGATGAAATGAATTATCTCCGTAGAAAAAAAAAAAAAAAAACAAGAAGAGCGGCATAACATGCATGCCCTTTAAAAGGTTCCGATAGGCACCGTGGCAATTCTGATGGGGCTCACTTTACAAGGAAATTGTCACGTCTTTGAAGAACGATCTTGCTAAAGGTGCGGGAATGGACACTTTCCGGCTTAACTGGGTCAACTCCCATTCAACCTGGAATTGGAGGGGCCATCAAATAAAAGAAGCTTTACTGGCTTTCTATGTTTATCAAATAAATATGATAAAATCCTACTTAAAAACAAACAAAATTAAGATTAATGGACCTGCTTGCAAATTGATGATGGCTAGCTTAACTAGGTCCTTGTCTGATGTCTCTCGCTTGCTGCAACAAAATTGGATTTTATTGACAGTTTTTTTTAAGAATTTAAACCAGTATATATTTTAAAGATACACTATAATAACATTTAAAATGATCACTTTTAATTTATTAATTATGAGGTTCGCAAAACAAAAGAAATTTGATTATAGAAACAATTGTATCAATTTTGTTGACAATTATGATTTTTTTTACATCGAATCTAACAAAAATGAGTGGTGCTTAGCATAAATGCTGTTGGATAAGCATTTATTTCAATTGTCTCCAATTTTAACATAATTCCACCAATTAATGAACACAGAAATTAGTTACAAAACGCCATTAAGAAATTAAAAGTCAATTTTATCAAAGAAGATAGAAGAATATTTAATATATATGTGCGCCAAATCTCGATGAGTCAAGTCCTATGTATATAAAATACAAATAATAGCAAACGGTGATGCTATCTACAGGTCTAGCTAGGCCACCCCATTTGCAGAAAGAAATCCTGTTATGATGCGAGCCTTTGAAATTATTGCCATGTATTTTATGGCAACTATCATGAACAAGTGGAAAAGAAATGGCTGGAAGTCACACACTGGGTCCATTAATTGATGTATTTTTCAATCTAGGGTAAGCTGGAGTGGCATTCAAGTCGACAGTCCGGGGATCCCAGTAATGAAATGGTGAAAAACAGAAGAAGTAAAAATGAATAATAGAATATAGGTTAGGTATAAAAAGCTAGATTTCATTTCTCCTATTTAACAGCTTCTTCATTTCTCCAACTTAAGATCGATCATATCCTCGAGTCCCGATTCTTGCCAAGGTTGATGAACTGAGGCAATTAACTCCAAATTTCGTTGGCAATTAATTCTACGTAATTGCCACTACCAGAAATTTACTAAATACTAACAGCTTTACCAACGGAATATTTTTTATCGGTATTTTGAGGTCAAAATTACCGACGGTCACTTTCTGTCCGTAATTCAGTCGGTAAAAACCGACGAAAACTTTTCCGTCCGTAATTCAGTCGGTAACTACCGATGAAAATTTTCCGTCGGTATTTACCGACCTGAATAAGGTTTTAATTTAAAAAGGGGGGGTGGGGGGGGGGGGTTTGGGGGGGAAATGATTATGAAATTGTCAAATAGCGGAACATGTCGCCTAATCCTTTTGGCGTGGTTTACTACCGCGGATCTCCTCCTCCTCCTCAAGCTCCATCATCTTTATATTAATTTGTAATCAACATTATTTACCTTTAAAACTTCATTTATTATTTTTCTTGAAACATATTCGGTTTGTAATGAATATTATTTAACTTTGTTTTTTATGTTTAATAAAAATTTTATTTGCATAATTGGTTTGTATAACAATTAATTTATATAGTTTATATTATATATCCTAAATAATTTTTAAAACAAATTAAGAAAAAACTATTACCAAGGATTTTACCGACGGATGAATTTGGTCGGTATTTTAAACTTTCACCGACGAATTCCGACGGACTTAATCGCGCCATTTACGAGCTTCCACCGACGAATTTGAGGGGGGGAATATTCCGTCGGTATGTCATAAATTCACCAACTGATTTAACGACGGATATTTTCCGTCGGTAATTTAAACGTCACCGACGGAATGAAAATCCGTCGGTATATTTCAAGCGGGTATCTTTTTTTTTGGCGCGCATGTTCCGTTTGTAAACCCGTCGGTAAATGGTTTTTTTGTTTTTCCGACTGATATACTGACGGAATGGGAAATCACCGACGAAGGTAAAGCCGGCGGACGTATTCCGTCGGCGATGGCGTCGATAAAAAATCACCGATGAACTTCTAATCACACACCGACGGAATGTTTCCGTCGATAAAACTATAAAATCTTGTAGTGTGCGTTAATTCCCAAGTACTAGTGGAGTTCTGTTATAATTTATTCAGACTCAATCTCACTTTTTTTTTTTTTCCCAAGAGAAACTTCTTTTGTTAGGGTCAGAAACTGTGTCTCGTAACCAGTAGTTGGATCATGATCCAACTAATGGGGACTGATTTTGAGCTTTTCCTTTACAAGTAGTGAGATCAGACAAATAGAACGAGCTACAATGTCACTCCGGGTTCCATGTAAAAAGCAGTTGGCCAAAGGACTACGTTGGACCCCTGAGACAAGCACACAAGCTTTGTATTGTCATTCAATGCTGTAGATATGTTGCTGCTGGAAAAGAAAGTGCTTCTCAATTCGACCCCACTTATTTCAGCTATTCTTCTCAGTTGATGAAAACCAAGGAAGACAACCTCTATGTGTTCCATAATCAAGGAACAAGTCAATTTATCAGAATTCCTTTATGATGATGACACCAATCTCATATCCTCGGTGATTCTACACCCGTATATGATAGGGCATCCAAAAAGTATTGTTTTTCTTGAAACATATAACGGGAAATGGGTTATGTCATTTTAAAAGACACCTCTTTAGAAAAGATGTGTGTTTTGTGCTTATAAGTGACCAAAACTCCTGTTTTTTTAGCTGATGTGAGATTAATGACATCATCATAACCTCTAAACAAGAGGCTTGGGTAATTACACATTGCTAACGTTCTCATAGACTGCGCCACATAGAGGGCTTAGTCCTTTTAAAAGTTACACCTTAAAAAAAAGTATTTTTTACGCTTATAAACAACTAAAATCCTTTTTTTTAACTGATCGATGTGTGATTGCTAGCATCATCACTTTTAATTCTAGGTCATCACTTAAAAAAATAAACCATAATAATGCCAACGTGATTACAGAAAGCACAAGGAACATTAAATTATGAATTTTGGTGTTCAAGAAATTTCGTGTTCAATGTGATGGAAGGGCTGAGTTCTGAAATGAATGATGGCACACATCCAATGAAATCTGCAATGGAACGCAGTACGTGCCAGGAGATATTGCCAAGCATGTGAATGATGACAAGATCAATAATCTGTAGCTGATGTTAGATATCAAAATGGAGTTTCATGTATTGAGATTTTGTGGACCGCTTACCTGCATTCATTCAATATGCTCAATGCTCATATATTCGAAAGAATATTCTGTGCCCGCCCCCATATTACAAGTTCGATGCAAAGGTTTAATTTGTTCATTACTAGATTAGTTGGGACTATGTTGTAGCATGTCATAATTAACCAGCCGTAAGCTTGGATCTGATTTGATTTACCTTGATTCATCTTTTTTAAGTCTGTCCTGATGAAAGAAGATCAGTTAAGTTGAGTTTGTGTAATCTGGATCTATATATAGCTGATTAGTCAAGGCAGAGCCGGTGACAAAGTAATAAAAAAAAAAACTGATCAGAAAAACAAAGCAAGATTCCATGGAGACTTTCATAGGGATGCATGATATAGGACACGAACGACCAGAGACATTTAATACCATCCCAGCTCAGAGAAATTTTTTAAGTTGCACTGGACACTTAATTTTGATAATAATAATAAATACCTTCGAACTCGGTCTCCAAGGCCGAGAATAAAAGAGGTATGTGATAAAGTTAAAGAAATAGAGTGGAATTTTGTGAAGCTATTAAAGACTGTCAGAGGTAATTAGAGATACTATAATGAAGACTTAGTTTATATTAACGTGAGCTGCCACCGAGAATTTTTATAGTTAAGCTAAATATTATCTTCTAGATCTTGTGCCATTTTTTAAATAAATTGTCTATGTTGCTCTGAACAATACATGATTCTATGGCTACAGTTAATTATAATCAATTTAATAAATGTGGAGGACTTCACTTTAGAAAACGCTAAAATTGGACAGAACCTAACTTGGGAATCTTTCGTTGGGTTTTCATTTGGAGTTTACATAAAGAAAGGAAGTTCCATTTGTTTTCTGCTGCATCTTTTTGGTGAAAAGGAGATTAAAAGTTGGGATCTTTTCTTTTTCCCGCTCGAGGGTTTAGTCAATGTCTTCAACACAGTATGCGGGCGTCTATCCTCTCAGCTTTTAGTTTAGAATCCTTCCTTGTTTTTTGTTTTTAAATGTTCGGGCTAGTTTGTATATATTTTGATTAATTTTATAGATTTTAAAATTAATAACCATCTAATCTTTTAATAGTCATCATATTAATAACCAGAGTTTAAATTTGAAATCACAATAAAAAAACAAACTGTTTAGTTTTAATTTTTTGTGACTGAGCTACCTAATATATGATTCACGGATAAATAGAGAGAGAGATAGAGTTTGTTTTCTATTAGCTCAAGGAAACTTCAACAACTTGATGAATAGAATAGGTAAGCGACAAGGCAGCCCTTGTCGAATAGGTAAAAATTATTTCTCAAAAATCAAATTTGAATAATCTTATCATCACATAATTACGAACAAGGTTTAGCCGATGCACTGGACTCGTTCTAACATTATTCAAATAGATTTCATATCTCATCAACATTAGCCGATGCCCTGAACGTCAAATAAAAATGAATAACTCTTCATTTTATTATAGTATCCAGTGTTATTTTTTTAAAAAAATAATAATAATGGTACAATTAGTTGTGTTGAACAGTTTAATAACTTGCCATCATTTAAATTACTGGCTTAGACAATCATTTAATTCGTAAGAGTTAAAAGAAAAAGATGCCGAGAAATTGATTTCTAATTAAGAATTTAAAATATCTTAATATTTATATATATATTTTTATTTTTTTTTTTTTTTTTTTTTAATATATATATATATAGAATCCCATGAACCCATCGAAGTGTGCAGGGCGATTTTCTACATGGTGATAGTTTATATAAATCTGATTTATACTATAGTTAATTACTAGATCATTGACTTGTGTTGTATTACAAGTTAGATCAATTTTTTTAATATAAAAAAATATTTAAATATTACTAATGTTTTTCTAATAAAAAAATTAATTTTAATTTTTAAATATTGAGATGATGATATATTGAATCGATCCAAGTTAATTCTGCAACCCGGATCATCAAATCATGATAATCTTATAAAAAACAAGTCAAAATAAATTATAAAAAATATATAACCTAATAAAAATATATAACCTAATAGAAAGCAAGTCAAATCGTGATAACCCTAAGAAACTTCATTCTCAATATATCTAATTTTAAATATTGAAATTGAGAAAAAAATATAACCTAATAAAAAAATAAAAAAACAAATTATAATTTTTTTAAAAAAATCTAATATTAAAAATTAAAATTAAATAAAAAAATTAGATCGTTAACTGATGGAATTAAAAGAAAAAACTAAAAATATATAAAATATTATTTTAATTGAATAATATTTTACGAGTGTTTTGCAACTGTTTGCATTAATTTAGCCACTGTTTTATTAATGTAAATAGTAATTTAAATACAGATGACTTTCTGACTGGTCATCTCTGACATGAGGACTAGCTGTATCGCCATGTCAGGATGATATTGCCATCTTTCTTTTCTTTTCTTTTTTTTTTCTTTTTAAAAAAAGAGAGATATTGGCCCTGTGATGCAAAATGTTTTTGATTGTCCCTCCTAACCAATGTGCAAGTTCCAGGTACCAATACCCGCTGTACGGCACCCACCTGACAAGTGACCGTCCCCCACGTATTCTCATCGTCGGGGTGTGAAGCATACGCTCCTACATTCACGTCATATCCAACAAAGATCCCCCACCCACCCTTCTACTTCGAGTCCAAAAACTGATCTTTATTTTTACAGTATAAAACAAAAGAAAAGAAAGCAAGCAATCTCTTAATTGGATAAATCTAGAAAAAATACTTGTTACGAAACAAACCCGCGACTTCTTTCCATAGACAAGCGTTAAAACAGTGACCAAAAATCTTCGCTCCTCATCTCCATCTCCCTTTTCCAAACTTGTTTTTCTTCTCTTTTAGCAGTTAATAATTTCACACATGCTCTCGTAAAACATGGCGGGCGAATCTTTATCTCCCAATGATCTTCTTTGTCAAGAAGATTTTCGTGCTGAATTGTCAGTGGCAGATGAAGATGATACATACATTGATATTTCACGGACTTATGTTGGTGATCCAGATACGGAAGAAGAAGAGTATTTGGCGTTGTTGGCTAATCAAGAACCTCATCGTGGCTTCAGTGCTAACGACACTTTGGTTATTGATAGCTGGTTTAGAAATGCTCGTTTGGAAGCTATTACTTGGATTCTCAGAGTTAGTGTTTCTTTCTTCATCCCCTTTATTTTTCCCTTTCAAATTGTTATCAACACTTTCTTGTTCTGATTCGTTGTTTTGATGGAATATTTTTTTGATGCAGACAAGAAAAACCTTTGGTTTTCATTTTCATACCGCTTACTTGTCCATGATATATTTTGATCGGTTCATTTCAAGTCGTTCCATTGATGTAAGACTTTTGAATCGAAGGTTTCAACTCCATATGCGCTTCTTCCTGTACTTGTGGTTTGTTTATGGTTTTTTGGTATTGCAGAGAAGGTATTCTTGGGTAGTTAAATTGATATCAGTAGCATGTATTTCTCTGGCCTCAAAGATGGAGGAAGTACAGGTGCCCTCTTCACCGGAGTTCCAAACAGATGGGGTTATATTTGAAAGTAAGAGTGTTAAAAGAGTAGAGCTTGGAATATTGAGCACATTGCAATGGAGAATGAACTATACAACTCCTTTTGCTTTTCTTCGCTACTTCATAATGAGATTCTCCCGGCAGGATTCTCCACCGAGGGAAACAATATCTAGGACCGTGCGATACATTTTGGCTTTAATGAAAGGTGCTTAATTTTAATAGGCATCAATGTTAGTTTTGGGTTCATCCTTCAATTACTTCTTTTCAATTATTTTGTTTTACATTGATGCCAAGTATCTTACACTACATGCAGAGATACATTTGATGAGCCATCGACCTTCTGTTATAGCAGCGGCTGCCTCATTAGTGGTAATAAATAACAGCTTAACAAAAACCACATTGGAGACCCAGATGAATTCCGTTGCTTATCCAGGATTTCTTAATATTGTGAGTAATTAATTTGTTCACCTTTTCTAAATAAAAAAATAATATGTTTTCTTCATATAATTAGATTAATCCTTTAACCTTGGACTTCTTCTTTGCCTTTTTGTGTCGCAGGAAGATGTGTTTCGATGTTACAATCTACTGCAGCAATTAGATGTGGAAAACCTTCGATCAACAGCTAATGTAAGTTCAGCTAGTAGAAATTCTTCGATAAATGGCATCAAGAGAAGACGGCTTACATTCGATGATCCTGATAAGAATTAAGGGCAGCTTGATGAAAACACTTGGATAGAGAAAAAGATTGTTTGTGATACGAGTTTTCTTAATGATCCCCCACCCTATGGATATGTAATTTGGAGTTGATTGAAAATGTCTCCTTAAGGAGCCACCAAAGAAAGGAGAAACAGAGAAAGGAAAAGTAGATAAGGCAACGCTTTGGGTTACATAGAGTAAAAGCTGATAGTGTTAACAGGCCAATGCCACAAGGTGGGAAAAAGAATAGAGGCCGGGAGAAAGGTCTTGAAGACTGCTTGTTCAACATTTGGCTCATATGCTTACTCACATGTTCATTTTTTTTTTAATTTTTTAGTTCTTTTGTTTTCTTTTTCTATCTGGGTTTGGTTTATAATGTCTCTTGCAACCCTGCCTTTTGATGGGATGCTTTCTTGAGTATTTGAAATGGCTGTGATAGCAAGTTGAGGGCTTATGAGTTTGGGGGAAAGATGTATCTCTGTTTGTGTGATTTGATGTAACAGTGCCGCATGTTAGCCATCACAAAAGTAGCTTAAAGGCGAATGTGATTGGATTTGTTTGAATGTTTAGGGGTTGCCTCTCAAAGCGAGGCCTGCTTTATTTCTCTTTGAGGCCTTGTTGGCTGTATTGAAGTTCGAGAGGGGTCATGAAACCCAAGACATTGTCTGTGGTAATCAAAAGGAATTTCTATGTTTGATTATACTTTGATGGAATAGATTTTCGTGTCTGTAAACTGCATTTTCCCAAGTCGTTTCATTTCCTATAATGATAATAGCGTTGGATTGTTATGGCTTTTCTGGTGAAGGTACTTTATGTTAGTTCTGTAACCATACATATCCAGCAAGGAAAAGGTTCTTTTATCCTCATTTGGTTGTTCTGATGCTTACCGAGTTTGAAACATATTCACCTTTTCCTGCAGCTGCTGTGATAATAAACCTTCTTACCATTGAAAACATGTGAAGGGAAAATAGAGCTGCACAGTAACTAAGTAGCCATTTTTTCTCTGAATTTTTTTCTTGTACGATCTCCACTCAAACCAAAGATACGTGCAGATTAGGTTGACGTCTCTGGAGATATCATTTCGTGTGTGAAGATTTTTCTTTTCTTTTCTAAGAGGTTCAAGAGGCGTGACTGTGCAGTCAATACTGGCAAAGCAGCACTCGGGGCTCTTCCTGGCATATTAGTATCCCTCACCAGCTGCCAATTCTGCTGGTGTCGAGGCAAAAGTATCTAGATTTGAACCAATGTCAGGCTTACCGTATTCGCCTCCTAGTTTCTTGCCCTCTATGTAAAGGGCTTCTTTATTCACAATCTAGCCATCTGATGTATAAACGGTCAAAATAAGAGCATAGTTTTGAAGCAAACACGTACATTTGTTTAGGTATATTCACAGCTGCTGACACTTCAATGCTGGCGATGGCAAGGAAAGTTTCAGCTGCCAGCATTCGAGTAAAAGGACCCTTTTCTTTCAAGGTCGGTTCATCTCCTTGACTTGATTGGGTGCATTCTAGCTATTTGCATAGGGTGGTGAAGAGAAGGCTTAACAAGTATGGCAGTGATTATTATCAGGAGGTTGCCCGGGCTCGATCAAATCTATTTTGACCACTTGATGCGTTGGAAAGAGCCAAGAGAAAGGCTCTTGTGATGCACAGACTCTTCAAGACTTCAACGCGTCGGATGACTAAGATTCTTCTATGTTTCAAGGAGTCAACCCCATAAATTACCAAAAAGAAAAAAAGGAATCGATCTCATATGATACAGTCATTTATCAAGAATTTCAGATTTTCCAAATTAAATACAATCCTGAATCCCATTGTTCACGAGTTGGATGTATTTTTTTTATTACTATTATTGTGGTCAAACCAGTGTTTTTATTTTTTTAGATTTAAATTGATTTTTTTATATTTTTTTCTCTTTTTAATTTCTTAATATTAAAAATATTTTTTAAAAAATATTATTTAAATATATTTTTAAATAAAAAATACGACTTTCAAAATGTAATTAATATCTTTTGAGAAAATTATGCCTTGGTCCGGCTCCGTGTTAATGAAGACCCCACAATCGGATTGGAAAGTGAAATGAACCCTTATCTATTGTTAGATGCTACAGCACAGAGGCCACGTAACCATTCTTTGAACATGATTTAATGTGTCTATGGACCGACATCATCCAAAGGCCATATCCTCTTGTTTTTCAGTAAATTTTTGAAACAGTAGTAGAGATTATTTTTTAACCTAGGTTAGATTATGTGTTTTGACCTGGTTATCAAGTTATTCCGGGTTTTTCTTTAATTTTTTTAATATAAAAATATTTTTTTATTTTAAAAAAATATTCCCAATTATTATCGAGTTTTAGACCAAGTCTTATCAAGGTAACTGAATCACTGGATCAATTCAGGTTTTTGATTAGATTATCTGAGTTTCTGTTTTTTTTTATTTTTTTAAATTCAATTTAATTTTATTTCAGGTTCCGGATTGACTTACCAGACCAAATCAAGTTTTAAAATTATAGTAGCAGAAGTTATTTTTTCAAGTGTTTTTTAAGAAATATATTAAAATATTTTTTTAATTTATAAAATCTATTTTTAATCTTTTTCACGTAAAAACAATTATACGCAAAAAATAATTTGATACTAAAAAGATTAAAAATGTTATAAAGTACAGTTAAACGGAAATATCAAACACTTGCTTGCTTAATGGACATGTACGTACGGGGACATAAAGCTGGCCTCCACTTTCTGTCCACAGTCAACAATAACTTACGCATCTCTGGCTTTGGTTAAACGCAGAACTAGAAATTGGAGGCCAGGTCATAACTGCCTACAAATGTCTGCAGTCAGTCAGTCAGTCTTTGTATCTACATTTAATTAAAGACCATCCGGCCTTGTCTTAGGTTTCTTTCTCTTCCCCCTTCCTTTTTATTTCCCCTCTTATTCAGGTTATTTTTAGTTTTTAACACTATTTTAAAAAAAATAATGCCAAAATAAGATTTCAAAACTCTAATTACAATACCACTATTATTATAAAAAAATATCTCAACAATATAAATTTAATAATATCAAGTTGATGACACAACTAAATCACACTTGTTATCCAAAAATAAAGAGTGATTTGTTTTTAATAACATGTGTGGTCTACTTGGATTATGATTTTTTTTATTTTATTAAATTTATTTTATTAAGATTTTTTTAATAATATCAATAATACCATAGTCGGAGAGTTTTAGTGTGTCTTTGAGATTTTTTTTATCTCTCGTCTCTTTTATTCATGTTTAAATTCTGAATATCGACAAGTTATAAAAGTTATGTTTCGCAATTACGATATTTATAAAGTATTCTATCTTATTATTATTTTTTAATTATATTGTTCTGCTAATATTTTTAATTAATTATGCTAATCGTATGAAAAAAATCTCTTGTTTAAGTAATTTACCAATTGGCACTTAATATTACTCTGCTCAGAGAGCGAGAGCGAGGATAGACTACCTCGACTTCTCTGTCTGTTGACAAGCATTTCTTAAATGAGCAGAGGATAATTTCTAGTTATTTTTACAAGGGGAATGCTAGCGGCAGTCACTAAGATAGTCGCTTTCGACACTGGCTTCAAAAATAAGCCATCTTGCCAATAAAGTTTGCTAGTAATCGATTGGTGTTAATAACGATAATAAAAAAAAATACATCAAATATTCTATAAATTGTAATTTTTTAAAATATAAAAATTAAAAAAAAAACAATTAAACTAGAGGAGGCTGGGTCCAATTTTTCTAAAAGAATATATCAATCTAGTAAAATAAATTACATATGATGACTCTGCTTGTTTACATTACATTGCTTTTTTTTATTTTTTATTTATTTGATAAAAATTAAACATAAGATAATATAAATATATGTAAGTTTTAAGTTTAAAGAACATTCACTTAAAAAAATAATATAAATTAAATTTTAAAATCCCATTTAATAATTTTAATTATTAAATTAAAATAATTATTTGATATTATTTATATCTAAACCCAATTGTAATTTTCTCAGTACAATTGCATAAATAAAAGGGGCTTGGATAACTGTTCCAAGTGAAATTGGAACGGAAGGGCAGCAAGTCAACAACTTCACTCACAGTTACACAATCTACACCTGTAAACTGATTTAAAGCATATGTTGTCACAAACATATCCTCTCGTTTTGGATAAGACTCGGAAAACATATTGCAACCTTGGTCAGAAATAACAAAAAAACAAAGATAATCTTGAATTTGATTTTAAATTATGTATTTATAAATTATTTTGTTTTGTTTTTTATAAAATTATTTAATTCTCAATTAAACATTTTGATATTTAATTTATACTTAATTTGTGCTCAGTTTTATAAATACCTATTGAATTTAATAATAATATCAAATATATTTTTAGAGTCTAAATATATTTTTAGCACTATTCTATAAACTAGTTAATGAAACACTAAAAGATTTGGATTCTCTTATGATAATTTATTGATGATGTGAACAGTAAAACATCCTTTCTTTTTCTTTTTCTTTTTAATTTAGTCCTTTTATTTTATGTTATTTTTTATTTAATCACTTATGTGACATAATTCCATGAATTAGGTTTCAAATAGTTGTAAAAAAATAAAATTAAAAGAGAGAGGACCATAATGTAAAAACAAATATTGTCATCAATCTTGAATTATCAAAAAATTTCATTTTAATATAAAAATTCATTTTGTTTATTTTTAAGTCTCTGAGTTTAGAATATAAGAGAGACATTCACTAGAAAATAATAAATAAGAGAGAGTTATCAACTTGCTAGATTATTTTTAAGTCTATAAGTTTAAGATATGAGAGAGAAATTTACGAAAATAAAAGAGAATATAAAAAATTATTAATTAGTCATATTTCAGCTATTAAAATAAAAGATCTTTATATTAGTAGCTTTCTTTTCTTGAAAGAAGTTTAATAGAGGTGTTTTTGGATCTTCAAGCTACTGGAAAAGCAAATTAGGGCAAAACGAGTTTTTTAGTTTTATTATGTGTTTTTTCAATGAAAGTTCAATGTTATGAGTTGATAATTTGGTTTATTTGAAATACTATAAAGATATTTATTGGGTGTTTTTATGTGAAAATAAATTATATATTGAATTTTTTTATTCAAGATAATATATGGTCTACCTTTAATTATTTTTTGAAAATATTAGTGGCCCATTCTAGGTAAATAAAATAAAATAAAAAAGCCTGGCAGGCTTAGCTTTGCATGCTTGCAAAAAAAAGAAAAGAAAAAAAAAAGACCCTTTTTCTCTAAATGGGCCAAGCACTCAACCACCACTCCCCAACCATTTGCCTCTTTTCTTTAGCCTATTTTTTAATTTTATTTTTTAAAATATATGAAATACGAAAAGTTTAATGTATTTAAAAAGGTCATTTTGGAAATAAGAATAAAGAACCGTAAAAATAGACACTCGCTTTTGGAAAATCAACCTACAATTGAATTTCATAAGCTATTAAAGGGTCGAGATATGGATAATATTAAAAATTAAATTATAAAATGAGAAGAGGAACATTTAAATATGAAGAGGGCGTTTGTTTTGTTTAGAATATTACAGTGAAAATATAGACAAAAATAGTGTCAGAAAATGTTTTCTTGAAACATTCTAAAAACGTTCACATGGAAATTTTTCACAATATTCGATAAGTAATGATGAAAAAAAATAATAGCATTAAAATAATATTTTATTGTGATAATAAGACTGTTGAGGATAAGGATGGTGGTTGCTGAGAAGTAATGGTAATGGTATAACGATGGAATTGAAAGGGACGAGGATGGGGTCGTGGAGTATTATATGATGATAAAGATAATTTTAATGATTGAAATTATTAAATGATATTAATATTTATAAAATATTTTATAAAAATATCTTGATAAGATAATGGTAATTGAAATTGCTAGGCTGGTTAAAATTTTTAGATAATGTTATAAATGAATTATTAGTAGTAAAATGTTTTACGAGTTAAAAATAAATTTTAAAATTGAACTAACTTGACATTGATCAATTTTTTTATAAGAAAATTAAAAAATATATATATTCTTATAAAATATTTTATACAAAATAAACTGCCTCCGAATAAACCAAAAAAAGCATAGTTTACCCAAAATTATTTGATAGGGCAGCGAGCGCCGACTGCAGTGGTTCGAAACCGTAGCTGCTGCTGGACCTCGTGCCACTCTTGCAGCCTCGCTCTTCAACAACAATTGGTACTTATAAACATGGGCCTAGCCCTTTGGGATCCACTTGCTTCCAATGCATGGGCCACAGGAATGTAAGACGTGCGATTCCAAATTGAGGCTCGAAACTATCGAGCCTGGTCCATATAGATAGTCCTGATCATCTGGACGGAAACCGAACACTAGATGCACTCTGAAAAGTGAAAACTGAAAAGGCTTCTCTAGGAAGTGGTGCATGTTAAATAATTTTTATGCAAAATATATGTAAATAATATTTTTATTTTTAAAAATCATTTTAACACCAGCACACAAAATGATGAAAACACAAAAATATATTAATTTGAGTTAATAAAAATAAAAAATTTCAAATTTCATTAAAAATGCTTTTGAAATACAGAAACAAACAGGCCCAAAGGATCTAATGAGCCACCCAAAGAAATAATATATTTTTCACCCCGAGGAGCCTGGAACAGTTCCAACTTCCAATCAAAACAAGCACAACGTTAAAGCGCTTCCTCTGTTTCCCAACGCTGGACTTGAGAATCTAATGAGCCACAAAAAAAAAAAAAACAAAAAAAAAAAGAGGGAAAAGATTACCGAATGGTCATAAAGGTGAAGCAAAGCTATTTAATGAATTGTTTAATGTTTTGTAATTTTTTTCTGTTTTAAATTAATTTTTTTAATATTTTTTTGATATATTAATATCAAAAATAAATTTTAAAAAATAAAAAATATTATTTTAATATATTTTCAAACTAAAAACGATTTAAAAAATAATCATAACAACCCAGCACCCAACATAAATCTGTTTGTGTATGTTTATTGACTAATAAAAGGTACAAGTTATAAATTTTAGAACTTTTAAAATTAATCGAGGTAAGTAAGCTGACTGAAATGCTTATATTAATATATATATAAAAAAAACAATGCAAGTTACAAACTTAAAAGTGGAAACACCCTGGGTTATTGTATGTCTTGGTTGAAAACGCAAGACAGAAGTTCCCACCACTTTGACAGGCGTGGAAATAAGATAACAAGATGACAACGTAATAGAACCGACAGAACAGTTTCCAACAGAAAGAAGATGATAATTAATGGAATCCCCACCCAAAGAAATCCATGTATCTAAGTTTTATTTGGATGGACTCATTTCATTGCACGCGTGAAAGGCCAATCTAATCACACAGTTGCCTTGCAATTACATATACATATACATATACATATACATATACATATATATATATATATATATATATATATATATATAGAGAGAGAGAGAGAGAGAGAGAGAGAGAGAGAGAGTAGAGTAGGGTGGCATAGACCATCTTCTCATGCAAATGCAAGCTAGCTCTCCCATATGTTTCTTTTAGCTATTCAGTCGTTTTTCAATGTGTCTTGATCAAATGGAGCTTGTGGTATAGGGATTACGCGCATCGAAATAAAATCAATATCTCCGCACAAAGAACTTCGATCGACCATTCACAATTGTGCATAGAGTTAAACGAAAACCTACAAGAATACAAGTTCTTCAGAATCCCCGAAGACGACAATTCTCCTTTGGCCGAGGACAAACACCACAAAATGACACCAATAGTAAAGCGTGTAAAGACGTCCAAGGTTTAGGGAAAACTCCGGCGTTTCACGAAACAAATTTCCAAATTTCTTGTAAAGAAACTCCATCAGCACAAAATGTCGTTTCTCAAATTCAACCCACGACCCACTATCACAGAAAAGAAATTAGGATTTTATTGGTCGAATGCACCGAAGTCTTCTAAGAAGCTGGTAACACATTGTATATATTTAACTTATCCATGTGCATCAAATCATTGAGACTTGAAGGTAAAACACAAAAGTCATTTTCTATGGTAGGAGCCCACAACTGGAGTGCCATCAAAAAATCAACACGCGTGCTTAGAAAAGGGAAACTGAGACTCTTTATTTTAATATATCTTTGGAAAAGAAGAGGATGATATATAGAAGATAGTGTTCATAGGACTTAGATGTGCTGAAATGATCATGTCGAAATTTACTTAGCTTCTGAACTGTAATCCTCTCCTAGTATAAGAGGCTGGCTGTAAGCAATCCCCTTTTCCAGTGACATGAAATCCAACAAAAACCACTCTTTCGCTCTTAAACAGGTTTCCAAATATATCCGTACGGTAGGCAATTGTGATTTGTAGAGTCAATTGGGTCTTTGATCTCGGAACATTGAGGCAATAGGCAATATAAATTCTCTTGAAGAGCGATGATGCATGGCTTCAGCTGAGATCTCTAATTTTTTGTTATTATTATTAAATTAGGTGTTTGGACTTAATTTTTATAATGATAATACCTTCATAATTTTATATATTACTTTTCTAGAGTTATTTATTCTATATAGAATTGGTGTTTTTAACACTTTTCCCTCGATTGTAACCTATATTTTAAGGCATGTCAAGTGACTTGAACTCCAATTTTTTTTTTTTTTGGATTCGAGTAAATCTCACCTCCCTGGAAAGCACATTTTGTGGGCCCAGATGAGGGAGTAAAACCCCGGCTGTCCCAGGCTCTTACAAGAGGTGCACGCCCTGACTCGAACTCGAGACCTGCTGTGCAGATTTCAAACCCTTTGCCATTACGCTACGCCCCTTGGGGACTTGAACTCCAAAATCTTCACTGCACCACTGGACCTTAATGATTCTATAGCCGAGTTTGAATTTTATTTAAAAAATCTCAATCCTGTGATGAGTAATTTATTGACAACTTCATATATTATTTTTCTAAAAATCATTTATTTATATAGAATTAGTGGCTAATTAATAAAATACAAATAGTTAATCTCTAAGCACCATCATGAAATCTTTTATAGTATCAAAAGAGTAACTAACCGCATTCAGATCATGACTCCATAGAATCCACTTTTTTAAAAAATAAATATAAAAAATAGAGATAATATAAAATATATGATCCATTAAAAGTGATAAAAATATTTGTTTTAAATTTTCTTTTTCATATGTATATTTATTTCTTTTTAATATAAGCATAAAGAATAATTAATAAAATATTACTAGTTACTCGTTAAGAACTATAAATTTCTTAAGTAACTTATAGTATCTCAATAATTACTCTATGTGCAAAATCAAATAAATAAATATAGGAAAGAGAAATTATAGCTGAAAATATTTTTGTTTTTTTTTATGTCAATTTATTTTATGTTATCTCTTATTTTTATATTTATATATCTTTTTTTTAGAGTGAATCATAGAAAATAATGAATAAAAAACAAGTAATTACTCTTGAATATTATAAAATCATCCCTAATTACTTGAATATCACAGTACAATATCTCATTATACCATGCATGGTATAGACATACTGTGTGTAAAAGTTATCGGTAGAATTATGTGAGGTACTGATATTTTTTTTAACCATGACATCAAATATTTGTCTAAAAATTCAATAAAATGTTACTTCCGTTCGAGATCAAATTTAACCACTAAAGTAAATTAAACACGACCGGCATCATAATTCAATAACAAAAAAAAAATTAAAAAAATGACATGAAATAATTTTAAAAAAAATCTAAAAGTAATTCTTTTATTGCTACATCTATCATAGTTTAGAATTTCAATTTATCCTGAATTTCTTGATTTTTACATTTTTAATATCTTAATTCTCAATTTTTATATTTCAATTATAAAATTTTATTTTTATCGTATTTTAGTTTTTATATATTAAATAGAAAGAAAAAAGTCATCAAAAACAAAGAAAAAATAAAATAATTTTAGTTCGGCCATAAAAAAAACAAATTTTAGTACCAATAAATTGATCTTAAAAAAAAGTTTGGTATAAATGGTTTAGACATTTAATCATACCATGAAAAGTAAATTGAAATCCATAATTTCTATTTACATTCGATTTATTTTTAAATTTTGAGACTAATCAGAATGTAATTCAGAGAAATAGATTCTTATATTTTTTAGATATTTTTAAAAATAAAAATAAATTGAAAATTAATTTTGGTATCCAAATAACTCAGATCTCAAATGTAGCGAAATTTATTAATGTGGATAACATGTCACTTACCTAGGAGAATGTGTAATCAATTCATTAAAAAAAAAAAAACTAAAGCAAACAACATATTCTAAGAACTAGTCCCACTTGAATTTTTTACTTTGCAAGACCACGCCTGCGTTTTAGACAAGCCCATGTGTCTAGGCTTGACTTTATTGTTCTTTCTTTATATATTTATATTAATAATATCTACATGGTATAGGTGAATTATTGTGAATTACAATAGTAATTTATGGTGTTTTTTTACTTTTTTTTTTTCAATTTTTTTCACTTTTTTATTTTATTTTTTTGCATGTTTTGTTTTTCATTTTTTTATTTGTTTTTCTTCCTAAAATTATCTTTATCAATTTTAGTTTTTTAGTATTGAGCTGGTTAAAAATTTTGCTTTATAATTTTTTTAAAAAAATACTGTGGATTGCTATGGTGTTTTTCCACATGGTTTTTCTATTTTATTTTTTTATTTTTTTAAATTATATTTGTCGATTTTATTTTTTCAATATTAAACTGATTAAAAATTTAGTTTTGTAATTTTTTATTTAAAACATTGTTGATTGCTACAGTTTTTCTCCATGTGGTTTTTTTTGTTTGTTTTTTTTATGATTTTCTCCAAAATTATCTATTTCAATTTTATTTTTTAATATTGAGCTGGTTAAAAATTATAGTTACAATATGTGAGGGAAGCACTGTAGCTTTCCTCGCATATTACTATGGATTGCTACAGTGTTTTTTCCCACATAGTTTTTTTTCTTCTAAAATTATCTTTGTTAATTTTATTTTTTTGATATTAAACTGGTTAGAAATACAATTAAGTAATAAGTTAAAGGGTGTGGAGAATTCACTCTTCACCCACACCCTTCTCCACACCCAATGCATTGTGGATTATAATAGTAATCCACAATGCATTCCTCTTTTTTTTAATAATTTTTTTGTTTTTTTTCATCTATTTTTTTCCAAATTTCCCATTTTTTCTTTTTTTTCCAAAATGACTTTTCTTCTTTTACAACTTTTCCTTTTTTTTATTTTTTTAAATTATCTTTGTTGATTTTACTTTTTTAATATTGAGCTGGTTAAAAATTTTGCTTTGTAATTTTTTTCCTTTAAAATACCATGAATTGCTACGGCATTTTCCCACATATTTTTTCTTTTTTCTTTTTTTATTTTTCATAATTTTATTTGTTGATTTTATTTTTTTAATATTGAGTTGATTGAGAATTTAGTTTTGTAATTTTTTTCTTTAAAACATTGTTAATTGCTTACAGTGTTTCTCCGCATGGTTTTTTGTTTTGTTTTTTTGATGATTTTCTCTGAAATTAAATTTTTTGATTTTATTTTTTAATATTGAACTAGTTAAAAATTACAGTTACAACTTACAATATGTGAGAAAAACACTTTAACTTTCTTCACAAATTACTGTGAATTGCCATAGTGTTTTTTCCCACATGTTTTTTTTCATTTTCTTTTGTGTTGTTTTTTGTAATATTTTTCCCCAAATTATTTTTATCAATTTTATTTTTTTAATATTGAGCTGGTTAGAATTTAACTTTGTAATAAAGCTTAATCATGTGAAGAAAGCATTGTACCTTTTCTCACAAAACACTATGAATTGCTAGAGTGTCTCTCAACATGATTTTTTTTCCTTATGGTTTTTTCAAAATTATCTTTGTCAATTTTATTTTTTTAATATTGAGCTGATTAAGAATTACAATTACAAGTCATTACAAATAAGGTTAAATCATGTGGGGAAGCACTGTAGCTTTCATCATAAAACATTGTGAATTACTACAATGTTTCCAACATGGTTTTTTTTTCCTATGTTTTTTTTGATATTTTTTTCTAAAATTAAATTTGTCAATTTTATTTTTTTTAATATTGAGTTTATTGAGAATTTAGCTTTGTAATATTATTTCTTTAAAACACTGTGAATTGTTGCAGTGTTTTCATATATGATTTTTTTATGATTTTTTTCAAAATTATTTTTGTTGATTTTTTTAATATTGAGTTGGTTAAGAATTATAATTACAATAAAGCTAAATCATATTAGAAAAGCGTTGTAACTTTTCTCACAAAACACTGTGAATTGTTACAGTATTTCTCTAAATGGTTTTTTTATAATTTTTTCTAAAATTATCTTTGTCGATTTTATTGGAGAAAACACTGTAGTTTTCCTCACAAAACATTGTCAATTTCTACAACGTTTTTCTTCATGGGTTTTTTTCCTTCCAAGATTATCTTTGTTGGTTTTTTTTTTAATATTAAGTTGGTAGAGAAATTAGCTTTATAATTTTTTTTTCTTTTTATCAACAGAAAAGCTAAAAAATATGGAGAAAACATTCATTTTGTTTAGTCTCTAAGTTTTTGATCACCATTATAACTTTTTTTTCCATCATGAAATATTGGCTCTATCATACCTTTAGTTTTTATTACTTATATAGCGTTGATTTACAATTATAACACTATCAAGTATATTTGTTTTATAAGCCATACAGGGGCATGTCATCTCGTGTTTATATTATATATATATATATATATATATATATATAATAAAATTATTTTTAAATAATATAATTATAATGATACCTTAATGGTGATACTAGATTGGAAGTTCTTAATAATAATATTAGTAATTACTTTATGAATGACTTGTATATAAAATTAATATGCAAAATTGTTTTTTTTCAACTCTCGTGAATATTAAAAGAAAATAAAATATTTAATTTTTTTATAAACTATTCATTCATTTATTTATATATACAGGAGCATAATTTTTTTTGCCTTTTTATTTGAACTTAATTTTCAAATCACGATAAGTATCCATTAAAAAATCATGATATATATAATAAATGAACAAAGAACTAAGTTTTAGCCAAAGAAACTTTTTGAAAGGATTCATAGAAAAATAAAATTGCCTGTCTCGAAAGTTTTCTCAAGGAAATTCTTTTTATATCAAGGACACGTTGTTTTATATTTTGTTATGAAAATAATTTGGCGTTGATGAAATTGTAAAATCGAAAAAAATTATTAATTTGTTGGCTGAAATTGAAACCCGCGACATAACGCATTAACGGTAGCAATTAAATATATAGTAATTAACTAAACAAACTGATGATGATACAGAGAAGCACTGGGAATTTAGCTTTTATAAGCTCAATTCCGGAACATGCATCTTCAGGACATTTAATTGATTTTACAAACACCAAAACATTAGTTAGACATCTCTTTCTGCCCATCGCTTCCGACTCAGCCATCCCATTCTAAACTACACAAGATCGAGAATATGAGTAGATTCTATGTAACAAAGCAGTGAAAAGAAGAATGGAAAAAGGCATTGGATAAGATAAGCCCAATGACACGTCCAACCAATTAAAGACTTCATGGAAACTGGCTTCCACGATGATGTACGATCCATAATAACTCGCTCGGGAACACTTTCCCTCTTCTCTCTCTTCGTGTCATTGTTGGCCAATATGCCTCTGCAGGGACCCAATCAGCTCCATGAGTTATCTTCAACTTTCTTACTCTGCGTCCTCACATGCACCGTTTCTATCTCATATGATGGAACGTGGGAGCCTGAGGCTGCCTCGGTGACAGAAGATAGGGTTCACGCTGTTTTGATGGTTACATTTGCCTGTTCATCTCGTGGGTTAGTTCACTTCCATGTCCCCTTCCTATATGATTAAGGTTCTATATCCCCACCAAAACCGAAGGCAAAAACAGGGAGAATGTGCACAAGGAGATGCAAAATTTAAGCATAAAAGGATATGGAAAACGGAAATCATGACATTAATAGAAGGAATATATATGAGATAGAAGAATATTTGCCAAAAAAGTGCTTTCATTTTCGCAGATCCAAATCGTTATCTGTTAAATAATTACATTATATTTGACTCGATAAAGAGATAAGATTTTATGATCTGATAAAGCATCCCAGTGGCTTATACCTTAGGATCTTCATATACGTGTGGTGCTTGTGTGTGCCACGAGTTACAATCACATCTGTCAACCGTACTATTTCTTGCGTTAATTTCTTGTAGTTGCATGCTCTTTGTCTGTTCTAATTTTTTTGCACAGAAAACCCACATATGCGAGGTAGTTATCAGGAATAGTAGAACGAAAACGTGTTGGGACGCAGGCACATGTATGGTTCTTAAATATGATTAATCACGGTAGAAAACGGAGGCCATGGTAAAGTGAAACCTGCTATGTTTATGATATTGGTGCTCTGCATGGCCAATCACTGTCGAAGAAGGGGAGATTTTCAAAAGAGATGTGGGGTAGTCAATTCTGTGGCCAACGAGCTGGATGCGGCAACAGGAAAAGGATGGACCATACTATATATTTCTGGATGAAGGCTACGCCCATTGAATCGGATTCCTATCATGACCCTACAGCCTTCTAATTCAGAGGAGAGTTGGAGATTTTGTATGAACCTTTCACACTCAGCTTGCTATTAGGTACTTTGCACGAACATATGAACAATCTTTTGATCAAGAAGAAATCGATTGATTCCTGCCTTGCACTGTCCAGCATGGTAAACATTTCCAATGCCATGTAATTATGCTGCATATCCTGCTTTAGGATAGAGTTTGACATAATTGTGTCATTCTTCTGTCGTCACCACCAGCATCAGCAATCCTTTCATATATTGTCCTTCGCTCGGCTCTCGTCTGGCAACTAGCATTGTTGATAATTTAGTTGATATTGGTGACACGCAATCTCCGTTGATATTTTTAATAGTTATCTCCCTCTTTTCATCTTTTTCCTTTAATTGAAATACAACCCTAACAAATCTGACAACGACATTCCTCTCCCCCTCTCTTTTTGAAAAAATTTAGACAGCCCCTGATAAATCCAGCGTCGATGCACATCTCAAGTAGTTCAGCTGAATTTCAAGTATATTTGAACTTGTTTATTGAAAAGATTCTTAATTTAAACAGGTATATTTGAAGCATGATTTAAAAAAAAAACACGAAAAATGGTGGAATATTGAGTTTTAATGTGTTGGCTTCTTGGCACAAGGCAGATTGTATAATGTTTTTGGGTGGACAAAGATTGTTGTTATAAATCCTAATTGTTTAGATTAGTTACCAATTGATGAAATGTATAATAAGTAGGAAAGATGTGTATCTAAAAAATATTATCAGTAATTAGTTAAGGATACAGAGAGTTCCATACATCTAATTGATCAAGTTTCTTGCATTTTGTTTGATTTTCCTTGAGACTTCAAACTTTGGGCGTTAGGCCTTCATATCTGGATCAGAGGTGTCTTTATTTATTAGTGACTAAGAATGTGACTATTACAAGACTACTCTTTGATCATTATCGCACTGTGCAGCGTTGCTGACGAATATTCTACTTCTTCAAATGTATCTGGCAAATATGAAATATGGAGAGACAATGAATTCTTGTATTTTATTTGTGAAAAGCGGGAATGAGAGTCGCCATCTAATATTTTGATCATTAGAAACCCTAACTGGTCTCAGAGATCGGTTATGAGGACTGATTGCGTAAAGGAAAGGTATTAACATCCTAAATATGTCCTACCTAAGTTAAGCTCCATTGTTTAATTGTATGATAAAAAACACTAAGGTCTTGTCGTGTTTTCTAAATGGTGGTCTATCTAAGGTTTAAGAAAAGTTCTTCTCCGTAAGAAGATCATTATCTTATCGGGTAAAAGTCTATTCGTTCTAATGTCTATAAACAAACTACCTTTTTAATATCATGAATACGTTTTACGTATAAATTCGTATTCCCAGATACTAAAAGAAAACAAAATATATATATTTTTTGAATTTTTGAAATATTGACCTAGTTCTCATGACTCTAATAAACTTGTTATTAAAGCCAAAATACATGCTAAAACATATTTTTCAATTTTTTTTTGTGTTTTACGTATAAAAAAAGGGATATGATTTTTTTTTTTAATCTTTGAGAGACTTGGTCGTATGCATGAAAACAAAATATATTTTTTTGTTTTATAATTTTTTGCAATGTTTTAATGAAAACCAGATATTTTAATACCGGATTTGTATCTTTATGGTATAAAAATACAAACCAATATTACGCAAAATAAATACAAAAATACACAAGAAAATCATAAATTTTTTAGAAAGACTTTTTGAATTATTTTATTTTATTTATTTATTTATTTTTAACAGTGGAGTACTCTCCATTGTTCATGTGAATAGTAGAGAATAAATTAATTCACTCTCCACTATTCACGTAGCATGTGAACAGTGGAGAGTGAATTAATTCACACTCCACTGTTCATGCATAACAATGAAAGAAGAAGAAAGGGAAGGGGAAGGAGGCTAACCTGCGGTGGAAGCTTGGCTGCGACGAGGAGGTTCGACTGGTGGCTCAGTAGGCTTCGGTGGAGGGAACGGTGGCTGATGTTAGTTGCTAGTGAAAGAAGAAGAAAAGTTGTAGAGGAGAGAGGCTCGACGGCGCGCTCACTATATGAGGTGTTCGGGTGGTCGCTTGTGATGGAGATGGAGGTGTTCAAGCCGATGGTGACGATGTTGGTGGCTGAACGCCGCGGTGGAAAGAGAGAGAAGAAAAAAGTTTTGTTGGAAACAGAAAATGAGGGAGGGAGGTTGGTTTTTGGCTGTCTTTGGACCCAAATTTCTCCACCTCTGGAGCATGAAGATAAAATCTATTTATAGGCGGTGGAAGAGGGACACTTTGTCTCTTCTGGTGCAAAATCTCAGCCCTTGGTTCGACCCGAAAGCATCCCAACCATTGGCTCAAAGTAGCAATGGTGAGCTGTCAGTTTTGTGCAGGAAAAACGGTTGGTCGGGTTGGTTAGTTTAGAGCGGTGCCACCGCCTATACAACCTCGATAAGCCCGAACGGCTTACACTTTCGTGTAGTCAAGTGTTAGAGGATCGTTTGAGTGAAAATTTCATTTAATTTAGGGAAGAAACGAGGCATCAAACGCCTTGTAAAGGAGGCTTCTCAGGTGGCCTCTCTGAACAAGAAGATGATATGTATTTTTGCCAAACACGCTTTAGTCCTTTAATTTGTGATTTATCTCTAATTAAACCACTGATTAACTTCAATTCAAAGCCCAGATTTCAGCGTCTTTTCCAGTTTGGTCATTGGTTTTGAATTTATATAATCAAGTCCTCAATTGGCCATTAAACTGCAATATTTATGCAATTAACCCCCTTATTTAACCAAATCAACTCTTAAAAATTGTAATTGACCCCTAAACTTTAATTTCTTTCAATTAAAGCCCAAATTGACTTAAAAAAATCAATTTTCTTGAAATCAAACCCTCTATAAATTCAATTAAACCTCCAATAAAATTTAATTGATTCCATAAACATCTAATTTTGGATATTTTTTCCTCAAATTGAATTTTTTTATCAACAAAGCTCTCATCAATCAACGATATACTGTAAAATTTCAATCTTTGTATTTTTGAACATCCTCAACCAAATTCTAGCTATTTTTTGGGCGCTTCGGCATCCTCCTCTCACTGCTATTATTTTTTTAGATTTTTTTTGTTTTTAGTCCAAATATATTTTTTATTTTTTGGAAGAGAAAAAGTGAATTTAGGGAATAACCCAAAAATAGGTTATGACAAACATTTTGGATTGATTATTTTTTTCCCTTTCTTAATAATTAAATTTTGGAATCTAGATTATTCTAAATTTGAAGGAATGATTTGCTTTACGAAACAACAAATACCCCTACTTTATATAGAGAGAAAAATACAATTCTATATGTAACTAATAATTTTTCTGGACTCCAAATCATATAAATCAGAAATAAATAAAATATTTATCCTATTTTTTCACACTGATCCTCGGTGCATTTTGTTTTAATTTTTAAATTGTATTCATTGTTTTCTTTTAGGTATTATATATTGAAGAAAAAGTAAGTCTGAGTTCAACAAGAACGTTATTGTTTCATTAACTAGCAGTGTCAATGTTCATGCCATGAATGTAGATGATGATAATGATGAAAATGAACCTAATAAAAAAGTTCTCAACTATAGCTCAACCTCTTAAGACAGCATATCAAACATTCCTTATTTAATAAAGCTCATTTCATGAAAATAAATAGTAGACTAGAAGAGCGATCTCTTTATATAATTTTTTTTGTCTCATGATGTTATTTATTTATTTTCAGTTATTTTAAGTTTTACAATTATATAAAAAAAGCTTTCTTAAATTGATTTTTAGGTCTAGCTCATTTCATAACCTCTAAGATGAAGTTGTCATTCGAAAAACTATTGTTTCAATGGTGTTAGCTTCCTAACCATTTTTAATGGATGTATATAGTAGATGCATGGTGGACATAGTTTAATGTTAGATAAATAATATGTAATTGGAGTTACTAGTTTTTTAAAAATTTTAAAAACTCACTCTTGTATATAATCAATTGAGGAAAAATTTTGATGAAATGAGAGCAACGCGACACTTATTAGGAGAGCGTAGAAAAACCACAATGTAACTAGGTAATTTTAAATCAATTAATGTTATAGTGTTGTAAACTTGTAATCTTTTATTTTCTTATCTAATTTCTGTTTAATAAATTTATATACCAAATTGCGTGATTTTTTATATGTTACACATAAACAAGCAATTAAAAAGACCAAGTCGGATGACCTAGCGAAGTGGAAAAGCTATAAATTGAGGCATGTCATAAAGCATAATTATGCATTGTATCAATAATTTGTGGTTTCATAAAGTTTTACAAAGCACTCATGATAAGATACACAAAATAGAAGTAAAGAAACTCATGATTTGATGAGCATGCACATCAAAGGAGCAATTTTGTTTATCAGCCATGCAAATATCCTAGTAAGAGTTTGTTGTTATATATTTTATTATTTTTCTTGAAGTTTTAATTAAATGTTTACTTGTCATACTTTTAACAAATTATTTAATTTGCAGGAAAAACATCTTAGGCGAGATCCATTGGTGTTATTTGAGAAAACTCATATAAAGAAGAGGGATACAGGGTGAAAAGAGAAAACATTTGTAAATAGAAGAGCGAAAATGTTTGTTGTAAGTATTTAGATAATTATCATTGGTTTAATATTATTTATTTGCATCAATAATATGAAATGTAATTGAATTTAGGAATGCAACTTTTTTGTTTTTGTTTTTAGGAGATATATAACAAATATGATTGTAAAACTTGGCAAAGAAACTTTTACCCATCCTTCTTACTATCCTCAATTATGGGTTGGGCATTGTTTTAAGTGAATGGATATGATAGGAATCAAGTTTGTGATTTGCCTATACAACATCCGAGAAATGAGGGTGGCTCATATTGTTTTAGTTATAGGCAAATTATGTTCTGGCACAAGCTATAAATCACGAAACTTTGATGAAATCGTCTAGAAAAGGGTATAAGAACAACTGACTGCTAAGATATAGAATATGAGAGCATAACTTATACACAGAAATAGAATGTATTCGGCTCAATTAAGTGCAGTTGTTGGTGTATTTTTTCCTCCCCCTCCTGGACCTTCTAGTTCAGGATCTTTTCTTCCCCCTCTACCCTCATCTTCTTTAGCATCTCCGATATGATGTATCATGTATATATACTTTGTATTGTTGATTTGATTATATTGTTATTGAAATTTTAATTGTTTTTTGCTTGAATTTTAATATATTGTTCATATCTACTTATGTTTTTAAAAAGGTTTGTGTATAGGACTCTATCTATCTCATCATTGTGCGCTATTTATACGAATTTGCTATTTAAATCTTCTAATCGTGAAAACTCGTAGGTTTGAGCGATTCATTTAGCGTTATTCATTGTGAAGTTTGTATAAGTTAATTTTTTAAGATGCTTTTTTGTTGTGATATGGGTTTAGTGTGAGCAAGCAATTGTAGGCTTGGGATCATAATAGACAAAAAAAAAAAATTTAAAATCTCTAACATAATTGTCGACGAAAAGGAAATTTTATTGACATTTTCATCAGGAATTTTACTAGAAATTTCCACACCCATTCTTGAACTTTTTTGTAAGACTTATAGAATGCGTAGCAACTTACCAACGAAATACTCCATAGGAAAAATAAACGGTGATGAAATCTTTAACGAAATAAAAAACCCGACAAGATTTTTTTAATAGTAGTATTATGTTGCTGATTTCATTGGCTTTTTAATGCTGGTGGAATCTTTACTATATGCTGACAAAATATTTTGTTGATATTGTTTAATTTTCTGGTAGTGGTTATTCATGTTTTTTGCATAAGTAATTAAGAGATAAACGAATGAGATTATTTTACGGAAATAATTAAGAAAAACTAATTTGCATGCACTCATTTTTCTTCTTATAAAGGAAAAGGGTAGAAATATATATAAAAAAAATACCATGACCATCAGGGATGTCACCCTAATATGTAAAGGTGTAAACTTGGATAAAAAGCTCCTTGTTAATACATACATTTTAGGTCACACCTCAAATTAGTAGGCCAAGCCCAACTGTATAAATATTTATATTTTTTTAGGTCTAATATTTAGAAATTTCTAAATTGATCCCCAATATCCATATTCATTTAAGATATTAACGTTTATAAGCAAAGATTATTTATGAGCTTGAATAAAAATTCAAAATTTTAGAAACTCAATTGATAAAAAAAAAAAAAAGAGTTCAAGCTATATTTTATTTTTATTATTTTTAGGGGTTATAATGAGCTTCTATTCTTGAAAAGGTAGATATATTAGTTTGATATCATAAATACTTTTTTAGTAGACTTAGAAATACACATATATGATATATTAATAAAATTATTTCTTAAAAATAATAATTCTAATTCTAATACTATAATTTATTTTAAATCAAGAAAGTTAATCAAGTTAATCGATAAATATTATAATATTCAAGCTATAATTGTACATAATTTTTTTAAAAAAATTCTCTTTTATTTCTCCTCTTTTTATATTGATCTCTTTTACACTATAAATATTATTAATTATGTTTTCGTACTATTAAATTTGTCGGTTAACCTAGTGGACCGACATATTCTTGTAAAAATACAAATGAGTCACCGTAGAATGACAACATTTTAGACGTTCCAAAGATCTACGGTCCACGTAGCTATATAAAGAGCGCCCCCACCCAGAGTCCACAAACTGACACCCTCAGCACACCTGCACCTACCCGCTCCTTAATATATGCACGCGCCACATAAGAGAGTACCTCCTCCCTCACTCTCTGCAACAACATTTTTCACCTTATCAAACAATTAGGGAGTCTCGCTTAAGCCAATCTCAAAACCCATTCTCGTCTACCTCTTCTCACACATGGGTAGCCACATCTTAGACGCTCTCAATGTCCGTGTCGAAGGCCAAGGTGACAAATTTCTGGTTTTTGCCCATGGATTTGGCACCGACCAGTCCGCTTGGCAACGCATTCTCCCTTTCTTCACACCATACTATCGGGTGATTCTGTTTGATCTTGTATGTGCTGGTAGTGTCAATCCTGATTATTTCAATTTTAGACGCTACACTAATCTTGAAGCTTATGTCGATGACTTGCTCAACATTCTTGACACTCTTGGCGTTGACCGGTGCTTTTATGTGGGTCACTCTGTTTCTGCAATGATCGGTATTCTGGCATCCATTAGACGTCCAGAGCTCTTCACCAAGCTTATTATGATAGGAGCATCGCCAAGGTAAAGGCTTTTGCCCAATTTTGCATTTACACACACAAAAAAGTAGCTTTCTTTTCTATAGACATGGACTTGATATTGATGTTTGTGTGTAGTCTATGGTTTATTTAATTTAGCTGAGGGATTGGTTGATTGATCAAAATTTTTCTTGAAAATCTATTCCATCAGATTTTTGAATGATAAAGACTACCATGGAGGATTCGAGCAAGAAGAAATCGAGTCTGTTTTTGTAGCAATGGAGGCTAATTATGAGGCTTGGGTCAAAGGTTTTGCACCATTAGCAGTAGGAGCTGATGTACCAGCTGCTGTCAGAGAATTTAGCCGAACGCTTTTCAACATGAGACCAGATATTACTTTATTTGTGTCGAGGACCGTTTTTAATAGTGATCTAAGAGGGATACTAGGCCTCGTGAAAGTACCATGTTGTATAATTCAGACATCGAAGGATGTATCTGTCCCAGCATCAGTGGCCAAGTATTTGAAGAATCATTTGGGTGGCAAAGCTTCTGTGGAAATGTTAAGAACTGAGGGGCATTTGCCCCATTTAAGCGCACCAGCTATGTTGGCACCGGTCATCAGGCGAGCTCTATCACGGTGAGTGACTTTCGTTTGTGTGTAGGGTTGGAGCAATTAGGCTAGGTGCTAGCACAGTCCAGCACTAGTGTGGGGTCCTAGAAAATGATAATACGGGTGGAGATGTTGACACCTGGTGAATAATTTGTGGACATTAGTCCTATGATCTTTAAGAGAAGGATAAGATTAGCCACGTGATAGTCACGTGACGACTTTTGCTTTTTTGTCTTCCTCTTTTTTTCTTTCTTGCTTTTGTCGCTTTTCTATTTATATATATATATATAACTTGGACAAACGCAAGTCGAAAGGAATGGAACGCCATTAATGTTTGTACTTTGCGTACTCTAAATTTTCCGAAGTTGGGATTGACTTTGCTCTTCTCGCAAGAAAAATCGCCACTTTTGTGCAGGTTTCTTTCTTGAGGGTAAGAATTCAGTGTTTTATAGCCAAGGAGCGACTCACCACTTGATGGGTCTTGGGCCAGAGAGAGATTCTTTGTCCTTTAGCAATTGATTTGCCTGACTTTTGAGGCCGTCCATTGCTATGCATTTTATTCCTTTATGGGCTGCTGCTAATGTGTGGATTTGTCCTTCCTTTTGCCAATTTCTTAATCTTTTTGTATTCTGGATATCTCGTGGTGAAGATACAAGAACTAATTCAAAGATCACGTCCGTGCCTTCTTGTCCGTTTGACATGGCAAGGACAGAGTGAACAAGTCAATAGAGAGAGAGAGAGAGAGAGAGAGAGAGCTACAACGATTGAGCAAGACCTTTAGCCTGTGGATGATGGAGGAGGAATTTGCAGCATCTTATACTTGTAACCATGAAATATTCATAATTATATCTCGCCTTTGCAACATCGTACCCCTTCACCAGTTTTGAAGATTGTTACAAAATACTTGGTGGAATCTCTTTTAAGAACAAGTGGGAACTTCATCTAATAAAAACTCGACTGAAAAATGAACGTCTATCGACTACGTAATCACAAGGAATTTTCTGATTAAAAAGAAGAGGGAAAGCGTGGAAAATGCACGCAAACAACAGTTCTTTCCATTTCCCCGCTCTATAATATTTTAACACAGAGTGGTACCCAAGGAGTGGAAAAGGCATCCGGCATTTTATGCTTTCGCAAGCTTTAGCCGAAGGTAATTTACACTGCGGGAAAGATGCCTGCCAACAAATAAGTTTCATCACTCTCATTGTGTCTCGTTAATTGATTATTCCTTCCACTCTCGTCCTTTAACTTACTGTTTATTTATTGTGAACCAAAGGGAGTCCGCAGGCTCTAGTCATTACCGTGTTGCTAATGCTATAGTTTTATGTCTGTTTGGTATTACGTTTATTTAAAAAAAATTGAAGATTTTTGTTTTAATTTTTATTTTAAATTAATATGTTTTTAATGTTTTTAAATCATCTTGTCATGCTGATATCAAAATTAATTTTTTAAAATAAAAAATATATTATTTTAATATATTTTAAAATGAAAAACACTTCAAAAAACAACTGCAACCACACTTTTAAAAAAATATAAACTTTCAAGTATTCGAATAACTTCCATGACTTAATTACTAAATTTGGAAGAAAACAAAAACATCACTCAATCGATACAATTTATTTATATTTTTTAATGTAATATGTTTTTTTAGGATTCTTCATTTTTGCCATAATTTATTTTCCCAATAGAACTGTGAGTCATTGTCTAAACTAGTTAGTTCATGAACGATTTTTTTTTTTTGTCTCATTTCCCCCCTTTTTTTTTTCAATCAATGCAAATCTTATTATACCTAAAAGATCTCATAATCTTTTTATAATCATGAAAAAAGTACGTCAAAGATCAAGATTTAAATGTAAATTGCGAAGGGCGAGTTTATAATTTCAAGATGTTAACTTAACCATTAAAAACAATTTACCCAAGACTTTATTATTTTATTTTATTTTGAATGTAATTCAAATATATAAAGTGTATAAATTTTTTTTTAACTGTCTTTAGTTTTTTAACTAAAAAGCATGATATTGATAAAAAAAAAAAATGTTCTTATAAAAAATGGAGAAAAAAATACACGTGTGAGAAAATAAAGACTTTCCTCATGAAATATTTTTTTTCATAGTTTAAATCACTGTTTTTATTACGATCGTGTTTGGCAGTGTGGTTGCGGGTGTTTTTCAAATAACTTTTCGTGTCAAAATACATGCCAATGATATTTTTTTATTTTTTAAAAATTATTTTTGATATCAGCACATCAAAACAATCTAAAACATACAAACTATATTAAATTTTAACAAAAAAAATTTAAAATTTTTTAGAAACGCAGCCGCAGCCGCGTTCCAAAACGTTACCTAGGAATATTTACTGTGTTCTGATTATGATGTTCTAATTCATCCTCGTTTTTTAACGGCTCCTGAGATAATTATCTTCGAGTACCAGGCCTATCTATCATCGTGTCCCCTGGGGCAGCCCAATTTAAACATGAAATATAATAATTGGGCCTCTTCGCAATTTTGATGAGATATTCAGCGAGGAAGTAGTTTCAAATTATTCAAGGGGAATGCCAAGGGCAGCTGATCTGGCAATCGGCAGTCACTCTTGGACACTCGCTTGTATATTGACCTTACTTGATTTATTTTTTTTAATATTATTATTATTAATTTTAAAATTTATAGAATTAGTTAAAATATGTAGAAGTTAACCCAAATACCTGTATTAATAAAAAAAAACTTGATTTATTTTATATGATCAAGTACAACTCATTCTAATACAATTTATTTCATATGACTTTGTAATTTATTAGATTCGGTTTAATATTTTAATACCATATTTTCTTTCACAACATATTTATTTCATGTCTTGTTTCACTTCACCAGGGCATCAGTTTATTTTATTAATGCTTTTATAACATATTAAATTGTTTTCATGACACATTTAAACCACATGTTTATTTCCTCTCGTAACACGTTTTATTTGTATTATATTTTATCTTATGATCATAATTAATTTATACCATTATTTGACTGAATAGATATTAAGTCACGCCGCCTTTTAATTTACAATCATAGTTCATTTGTACAATTCCATTTAAACTCTACTTTTGCTTCCCAAGCATTTGTCTCATTTACTTGATATCGACAATACTTAGATTCATTATTTTTAAAGTTTTGTCAGCATCAATTCTACATCCTTAGCATTGTACAGTAACGTAGAATTCATAATTTTGGACCCATTTATGGAAAATTAATTAATAATCATATTTTCCAAAAATAATTCTATAACTTTAGTCCTGTAATTAGGCTGCCTAAGTAACTATTTTTAAAAATATCATGTAATGTTTTTGCCCAGTTTCTTGGGAGTGTAGATTGTTGCACAGTGAGGCTTTATAAACTAAGAGCTCTTTCGTTTTTTTTTTTTTTAATCGTTTTCTATTGCTTTGTTACTTTAGGAAATGGCATCCTTAACTGATGAATCACCAGAAAATACCATGGGAATGTCTAGTTTATCGTTTTCTATATGCAGAACATGTTCTTATGACATGATCTACGGTATATTTTATCGTTTTCTATATGCTGAATAATTTATTCAATAATTGTTTCTGCCTTGAGCTATAGTTCAAAAGGCTTTGGTATATTTTTCCCTCAAAATGGATTTTGTTAGTCTTCATAAAAAGTAAGCTTTTTTTATTAAAAAAAAAAAACTTCTTTATTGAAATGGGTTCCTAGGTGGTCTCACCCCCGCTTTCCTCTCCTTTTTCTTTTTTTTCCCTGACTCAGATTTATTATGGTCTTTCATTAATGAGCTCATATAATTGTTCTTCAGGCCTCAATTAGTTTCTCGGAACACAGATTCCTGCGTTATGTACTTGAGAGTTCTAGTTTTCATGGGCCTACAGCCTGCTGCTGCTATCCATAGCATGTTTGATCATTGATGGCATGCTTCCACATTCTGCATCGAGCATGTTGAAGTGTATCATGTAGCAGCTGGTCCCTTTACCAAGTGACATGTTCCCAACAGCACGAGTCCAGATTCAGAGTCTTTAAATGGTTCATGATAAAGTGTTCATCGAACTCTGGTCAAATCTAGCGATGGTTGATAAAGCAAGCAAGCATGCATCTTTCAGGTAAAAAAAAATAAAATGGAAAGTTCATATTTCTCAAAGGAAGTAAAAAAGGTTTTGCTCCCAAAAAGAAACACATGCACCAGCCGGGAATCGAACCCGGGTCTGTACCGTGGCAGGGTACTATTCTACCACTAGACCACTGGTGCTGCTTTGATATCGTTGATCGTCATATTATAGTGTACATATAACTCTCACATTCAATTTTTTCAAAGGCAAACCAACCAATTCAACCGCCCTCCGCAGGAGGTGTAGTCAATAGTTTTTTTTTTTTTTTTATCTTAAAAAAAAACTTGTCTGTTATGATTTTTTACTTGCAAAAAAATTTGAAGGATTTGAAAAACGTGCTCTATTTTTCACTTGGTTTTTTTTTTTCAGAATATATTATTCTAGATAAATCATGCTGATTTTAACGCGAATGCATCATATTTGAACCCAAATCGAATATGCTTTATTGCACCAAAGGTATCATATATTGCATATCCCTTGATCGAGCCATTTTATTTAAAAGGAAGTTAAGGAACATGGACACTTCGTCTATATGTAATTATGAGTGCAAGCAACGAAGTGTAAAATTCAATATTTGGTATTCTAAAAACTCGGTATATGGCTTATGAATATCTAAAAACAAAAGAGGTTTCATTGAAAGGTATGGATCCAATGTCTAGTTTATTTGATGATATATGTCTTATATAGACATAAAAATACTCTTATAAATGGAGAGTATTTAATAATATACTACTTAAACACAAGTTATTATTGATTACCGAGATAAATTTCCAAAATAAAGTCAACTTAATGAATTCAAAAACATAAAATTAAGTGATAAAAAAACAAATATATGTTTAAATCATTAATTGAAATAAATATTTGTTTAAATTTAAAGGTTTTATGATAAACTTCAAAAAATCCAACGAGTCTAGGAACATAACTTTTGAGTTGGATAATCTCTTAGTCAATTAGTCCTGAGAAACTCGTTAATTCTTCCTAGTTAAGGTGACTGATAGTTTATACTTGATACTTGATAAGTTAATATGGCATGTGGCTAGTATCTGCCAAGGGTTTCCTATGTTGAAGGTCTGAAAATGAAGATTGCGAGCTTTTGTTAGAAATAAATATCTTTTTAGAAAGAAGAAATACAATAATATTCCAGAGAGAGAATATCTAAAAAATATATATGCAGTAGAAAATAAAGATTGTAAGCCTTTGTTATGAAGGTCTCGTGACGTATTTATAATCTACAAGTATTGTCTTTTTATGGAGAGGAGGGACTGAAATGTAATTTTATATTTATGATATTTTGAATTGTACTATGATATTTATTCTGCTCATTTTATCCAGCTATGTCCGAGCTCATTTGAGTTGTTTGATACGTCAGGCCCAAGCACTGGGTTTGACGCCATCTACCACACCCAAGTGTTGGGTCTGACAAATGCTTCAAGCTTAAACATGAGTTTTGGCGACGCCAAATCTGGAAACATTTGGCTAGCGTCTGGGGTTATCACACTATCAAGTTTAATTGTAGTAGGGTCTAGCTAACGTTAGATTGAATGCATTTGAGCTTGGCATAATGTCAAGCCCAACATTGATTGAGTTTGGCTTTATCTAGACCCAATACGTCTCCACTAGAACATGTTTATGTTGATGCATGCCAGCCCAACATAATCGAGAATTTAATAAAATTATAACTGTATTTTTTTCTTGATTTATTTATTTTTTTAAAATAATATACTAAAAAAAAATTTAAGTTTCTTGCGAGGCAACCCAGTCCGCCCAAACGCTCCTTTACCACATCCCCAATTTGATCGATTCAAATTCAAAGATTTTCGAAGCAGATTGAAGTGAACTGCATTGACATTCCAAAACGTGACCAGAGCAGGCTCTCTCGATCGCAAACAGTTAAAGATGGCAACATCAAATCAGTTTCCGAGTAGAGCAGCGTGTCCTCGGAACCTCCCCCCATTCTTTTTTCTTTGTTTTATCTACTCCATTTATCTGTTTTTCTTTCGAGTTGCTTCCTTCCCCTGGCACCCGTGGCTACTGGCTACTTTTATGGTGGCATCATCCCACCAATTTCTAAACAACCGACGAAGTTTCACGTGTCATATAATGGTCAATGCCGGTGGCTTTGTGGCTACATATTTTGAATCGTAATCGAGTATAGTGTGAACGCTACGCTACGTGTCCTATAATTTTTTTTTCTCCTAAAATTGGTTCGAGTAGCCTTTGACCTTCTATACCCTTGACTAGAAACCAAGTTGCTCTTTCGAGTTTACCTCATTTATATACTTATTCCAAGTCTTTTAATTATATATTTAGGGATTTGGGTCCTCTAGTTTAAATAAATTTACAGACCAAGATTAAGGTGCTGTTTGGTAATGCGGCTGTACCGAAAGTCCAAATAAACCATAATTTCTATGTGTTTGGTTATGTAAAAAAATAGATTTTATTTTGGTGGGACCCACAGTAATTGTGGCTGCACCTCTGGCTGATAAGAAGCTGGAAAATTATGCTTTCCAATAACAGCTAACCTTATTTTTCAAGATCCATTGTGCTAAGAGAAAAAAGTTGGCTCAACTATTCATCTTTTGTCTTTGAAATTGCAAATTCTATATGTTGTAGCTTGTCTTCCTCAGACATTAGAGAGCATGTAAAAGATGACTTCCTGGAGCTTTTTCATTGTGTGGAGAATGGTGTAGCACTGTTTCAGTCGGATCAGGTTGGTACGAACCTAAATGTAAAAAAAAAAAATATTTTTTTATTTTTTATTGTGTTTTATTCAAAAAACTAATATTTAAAATTATTCAATGATACTATATAAATTAAAAGGATATCGCATAATAACGCAGTATTTACAGAATTTGATCGCAATTTCAATTTTGTTGCTGATAATATTTTACCTAATGTTATTGCATGCTCAATAAACCATGAAAACTGTAGTCTTTATCGAATGAATTTCGTATGTTATGGAATTGTAGATGGTTTAATAGAAAAATAAAAAATATTTTATATAAAGTATTATTTATTTCATGATATAATAGCAGTAGTTAAATTTATAATATTTAAATTAAAAATCATCAATATTAACATATATTTTTTAAAATTATTTTATAACCTCAATTTCAAAAGCATTTTTAACCAAACACATTAAACTACTTTTTGATCAACCTCAATTTCAACCACAGTTTTAACCAAACATCTATTTTTTCAAACCAACCTCAACTAAAAGTATTTTTTATAAAACAATTTTTTTCAAACCACAACCACAACAGCTACCGCAATACCAAACACACTATAAAAAGGAAAAGAATTGTTCTATTTCACTTGACAAGTCAGATTAATTTAAACTCATATGTCACTTCACTCAACTAGTTCATAATTTATATATTATGACAAAGGAAAACCTCTCTGATTGAGCAACAGAGATGGATCCCTCGAATGTGAACTACAAATTAAAGAAAGAAGTTTTAAAATTATGTTATTCCACTCAACATGATCAAATTGAATTTCTGGCTGGGGCTCGGTGATGATGACCCCCGCATTTGTTAAGTGACCTGTCCAATTAAAAGTATTAAGAACTGCATCAGTTGACGCGACAAACCCCACTCTCTGACTGCATCTCTTGCTTTCAACTAAACCAAATAGCCCTCGGAGCCATCCTACATGACCTGAGGGATGCACAAATAATCATGATCGACTCCAGTAGTCCCTATTTCTTTCCTGCTCTAACGTATGCCCGTTGAAAAATTGAACCTCAGACCCGCACACCTACTTTGATTTTAAAAAAAATAAATTATATTAGATTTTTTTATTTATAATTAATCTGCATAATTTATTTTACATTTTATAAAATTATCACAATATCAAAAAAAATATTCTAGTCATTTTGTTAGTGATTTGTTTTACAAATATTTATTTTTGTTATTATTTTTTCTAATGATCTAAATTATTTTTAAACTTATCAAGTCAATTGAGTTATATCTAGTTAATTTTTATATTATTTTCACTAAAAACATGTTAGTAATGTTTGTTTTAAAAAAATTATTAACCCACGAGTGCAGAGGAGCGCAATCCAGCTAGCTTAGTTACATTCTAAATTGGGTTCTAGTTACCACTAATACCGACCACTAAAGTATAATTACTATGCTTAATGGAATGGAAAAGTGCCCCGTTCCAAAAAGAAGCGGAAAGATTTAAAAGAAAAAAATTGTGATTATCAGAAAAGGCAAAACCCAGATGTGAGTGCTAGCCCTCCAGCCGGCAAAACTGGGTCCCAGAAAAAAAAAGGCGGCCCCACCGCCATCATAACAAATAAAAATTTGATTCTATTTGGCAATAAAAGAGGGGTTGTAATACCCAAAATCAACGACTTTAATTTGAACAAAAATGCTTGAAGACTCTTACTTTGTCCACGAGTTCCTCGTGGTCGTGGGAATTGTTCAGCGGGAAACAGCAGCGACTCTTCGACAGCTCTTGTAACTCTGCCTTTCGATGTGGTGTTAATTTATATATCACATATCATTCATTATTATTTTAATGGAAAGAAATATACAATAATAAATTGGGTAAGAGACAAAGGACAAAAACACAGTTCTAAAATCCGCAAAAGCAAAACCCAAAGGATGGCAGGAATTTTACAAGCTCCCAGTTACAAAGATATTTACAGATTGTTTTTCTTTCTTAAAAGCTATGCACTGTATAAATGTATGATTACACATGGGCATGTGGTAGGGACATTCATACTGACACATCTGACGTTTTAGCAGCGGCGTTACCGGATCTTAGTTGCCGTAGAAGCTCTATCAATGCCTCCGCCTGTCCGCAATCATCCCGCACAAAACGACACACCAAAACCCATTAGACACAATAATGCAAAATTGAAAAATAGAGACAATGAGCTGCGGAACGTATACCTGCGGTGTACCAAATATCTTCGGATTTACTAAAAGGAATAATAAATGTAATATATTTGAAAATATCCATTTAATAGCTGGTGTCATGTAGGACTAGAATTCGGTGATTATATTGTTCCAAAAACTCATTTTAAGTTCGATATTTTTAGATAAATACCTCTATTTATTTACGGGCAGCAGTTCAGAAAATAAAAACCAATTTCTTCTACTTCTTTTTTTTTTTTACAATATAATTTTTTTTTTAATCAAAAAGAGAGGTGAAGTTAAATAATTGACTGACGTGGCCAAATAATGATCTCTCAGCTTCAAAAGATAGCCAACAAAACGACATTGATTTTCAAAATGAGCCTGCCACGTCAGTTGCACCGGCAGGCATGGACTTAACTCTGACGCTCACCTTCTGCTTGGCGCGATTAGTGCCGGATTGTGACAAAGCCACCAAGGGAGGAATCGCTCCTTCTCGAGCAACCATAGAGCAATACACCATGTTATCTTCACAAATCTGCAACAGTATCGAAACCGCAATCTCCTTTTGCCTCTGGGACCCAACTTCAACAATCTCTACCAGAACTGGAATCCCTGCTTCTTCAACAACTGCGGTTTTCGCTTCAGGAACCGTAACCAGCATGCTCAGAACAAACGCTGACTTGTCCACCATGTTTGACCCGAAATCAGCCATTAGCTCCACTAGTGGCTTCATGATCCCAGCTTGGACGGCCCTGATTTTATTCTCCTTAACCGAGCACAGCAAATATAAAGCAGTTGCTGAATCTTTTTTCCCGCGAAATCCTCCGGTTTCGAGCAGGCATACCAGAAGAGGAATCGCTCCTGACCGGCCGATTGCGACTTTATTCTCTTCCATTTGTGATAAACGAAGTAAAGCACACGCAGCGTTCTCTTTCGCCGTCGATGTCCCTGTTTTCAGAGCCCTAACTAATGGCTTAATCGCGCCTGATGAAGCTATCAATCCTTTATTCTCATCACAGAGTGATAGATTCAAAATAGCGGTGACACCGTACTCTTGAAGCTGGGAATCAGATGATGAAATTAGCGAAATTAAAGGCTTAATTGCACCAGCTTTAGCGATTTTGAGGCGATTCTCTGGTTTGTTCTTGGCGAGGAGTCTGATCTCCATGGCAGCTTGTTTTTGCTCGTCAATCGAACAGGACTCGAGATCCGATACCAGTTGGCGTATCAGATCATCGGAATTATCCGCTGCACAGGATAGTAATAATCTTCGACTCTGAGACGCCGAAGCAGGGAACTCTCCGGATTTGTCGCTGTTACAGTCACTGAAAGCTAAGGAATCGTCGTTAACACTCAAATCACCAATGCCCCTCCCCATATACGTGAAATTAGCAGAATTCTTCTTCTCCATATCCATAATTCTGGCAAAAAAATTCGGTATGGATTAGGAATGGGTCAGAGATGAGGATATTCTAGTTGGGTTAGTGTGGCTGGGTTTTGTTCGGGATGCTGGAGAGAACTAGGCCAGTCAAGAGAGAAGGGAAGGTAATAAGAGAGGAGAACGGACAAGCGGGCGTGGGTGATTGGAAGCAGCGCTGACACGTGCATATTATTGAACACACCAAATCCGAGGCGGGTCCGAGCACGTGCGAAAGGTCAATCTTTAAACGCGAGCATGGACCGAAGGTTCGCTATTCGATAAAGCTCTTGGTTTTTTTTTAATATATATAAATGATAATAATAAAGCTTTTGGAACTTAATTTTTTTTTTAATTTGAGTTATGTGTTTTGATTCTCTTTTCTTTTTATTTTTTGGGACAGATTAGGTAATTAATATAAAAATTTAAAAAAACAAGGAATTAACATAACAACAATAAATTTTGATGAAATATCATAAAGTCAACAACTGTGACATTTAGTTAATGTTATGGCTAAAAAACAAGATATATAATATATAATTTATGTTTCTAAACTACAATAATTAATTGATGTCACGTTGCAAAATTACAACATTAATTAAATATCGTGCTTCTGAACCACAATATTAATTAAATTCTAGCAGTTATCTTAGTCATTTCACGAAAATTCCACCAACAAATTTTATCGAATTCTAAATCTAATAAAAAAATGGTTCTTATGAGATTTATTATTTAGTTTGTTGATCTTACATTTAATTTAGTTAATGACTTTAAAAAATAAGAAATTTTTCAATTTTAACAAAATTTAACCAAAGCCTCTTCTATTTAGAAACTATACCTAAAATTTTGTCCCGTTAAAAAATACTTGCAAAGAACCATAATAATCAAACACAATAAATTCTCACATTTTATAATTACAAGTAGTGTTGGGGATGCAAATGAATAAACATGTATACATGCAAAAGAAATCTTAAATGCTTCAATAAAACAATATTTTAGTAATTGAAATCCCAAAATATGTCAACATAACTCATCTATCTATTTACGTCTATGTCATCTACTAAATAATTTGAGCTCATCAATAGCACAACTATATCCTACTCTTGCTCTTGCTTGAATGGCCTCGTTTTCTGCCATGACACCACCAAGAGTTAACCTCTCTCCAAAGATATCAAGTCCATTATAGAAAACATTGAACCACTAAGACACATAATTGTATCCTTTGTTTTATTCATCAATATTATGAAAAACAGATGCGGCCTTTCGATACCTTCGTAGCAACAAACCAATATAATATTAATATAAAATTGATGTTAAATTAAAACGTCAATAAATAAAACTCAACGTTGAACATATATTAATTCTAAAAAGATTTGATTAGCTAGAGCAATATAGCTTAACCATATTAAAAAATATTAACGGGATCACTGATGTTCATATGTTCATCTTGCTAGTAAAAATAGATTGAGCAACTTCCAATCTTTCATCCTTATAAGATGTTTACATGACCCGTGGAATATATTTATCTTAAATATTAAACAATAATATTTTGGTGAAGTTAAGTTTTCTCTTACATACATTATAATTGAAAAAATATAGAGTCCAACAATTAGATTCGATAATCAATTAAATGTGCAATGTGCCACTGTTTAACTACATTAACCAATTTATTTTTACTATTAAATGTTTTATCAACTACCGAATTAGAGCCTCGTGGAAACGTTTATGACTAAATGTCTAGTCATGAAAAACAACAAAAAATAGACACAGAAGCATCTCTAAATTCAGGAATAGTAGGTATTATCTAATCATCAACATTATTATCAACCTTATTATCAGCATTTACTGTCATATTTGGGTCTAATGTCTTATTATCTTTATTATCACTAGGCCCAGAATAGTCAAATCTATGTTGATCAACAAATAGATTGTTAAACATATATCATCAATTATTTATAACAAATCATTTGACAATAAAACTACCTTTTCATTTATTAACTGATATTCGACCAGAAGTTGAGACACATAAAGATTTTGATCGACTACTCACATACAATACCATCATGTTCAATTAACTTTGGATGAAAGAATCAATCATCGTATTAAAACTGCCATAAAATACAATCGATACAGGATAATACAGATGTTCATTAATTTGACACCTCCAAGTTATTTCAACATCAATATTCATTATAGCCCCCCCCAAGTTAATAACAAATAGTTTCTTTCATTTCCATATATGATATGTCTAAATTACCATTTAACAACAAACTGCTCCGGTCATTATATGTGATGCTACTATTCACATAAGAAACAATAATATTATTGTAATGATATAATATAAATATGTTATCAGATATTTTATAAAAAAAATAAGCAAATCAAATTATTGTCAATTGGACATAATTTTAACTAAATTACATTGCCCTTACTATAATTGCCAAAATTCATAGTAAATTCAAACAAATTTCTAAAATTTAATCCAAAAGCATACTTGACCAAAATTAAACATAATTCATGATGTCAAATCTAATTGATATTTTCATAAAGCAAACCTAAATTCATAATAAATTAAAACAATTAAGAAAAATACCAAATTTAGAAATTTATCCACAATTCAATGCAACATGTAATTCTTTATAATTCTACCACATATATGCTCTATTACATAAAATCATTAAGTGCAGTTGATAACATTATTAATTGATTCTAACAATCCACATAAAATCAGTATTTCGACAACTTATCCAAAACTCAATGCAACATATAATTAATTCATAATTAATTTAACTTATTTTCATGTTCAACTATGTCAAATCAATTCTAATAAATAATATTTATAGCTAATTTATCATTAATTCAACAAATTCTGAATTCAATCTACATCCTAAATAATTATTTCATTTCATCTAAACCAAACATAAATTCATAACAATGTAGCATGTTTACCTTATTTGTAATACTAGAAAAACATTGGGGGTGTTGAGGGCAAAGGTGGCAGCGACAAATTTTGAAAGGAAAACGTTATAGGATGCTTGAAGACTAAGATAGATTCGATTATTAGGTGTTTTTTTTTTTGGGGGGGGGGGGAAGTCATTGGTGGAGGTTTTTTTTAGAAAGATATGGGTTGGGGATGTCGATTTTGTGTGTGAGAGAGAGATGCTGCGTTTCCCATGTTCTTTCATTTAAGGAGGCTTTAAATTTCACGACATGTCACGCTTTTGAAGCATGACATGTTAAATTATTGCGCTTCTAAAATACAACATGTTTAATTGTTATTTTTTTAAAGCACGACAACTATCTTATTGTGCTTGAGAATAATGACATGTAGTAAAGGTGGTGTTCCAAAGGCGTCACATGATGAAAGTGTGTTATTTTATCAAAATATTCTCACATAGTGTTATTCTATTAAAATTTTTAAACTACTATATTAATTTAGAAAAAAAATCTCATTTTTTTCCATCTTCGAAGTGATTGGGACATGAGGTTTAACATTATTGTACATTTGTTAATCGGGTATATTTTGGTATTTTAAAGTAATTTTTTTTGTATTGTTATGCATAGTTTTTTAATTAAAAATATATTAAAATAATATATTTTTAAAACCTTTTATTTTATTGTTGATTCTATCATATCAAAATTATTAAAAAATATATAAATATATATGAAAAATATTCTGAAAAGTTGAATCCCTGATGCCAAACAGGGACATGGGTGCCACGTTAGGGAATATTTGGGAAAATTCTTTTGTTAATTGCTCGTGCCTTCATCGAACACGGAGCATCCATATAGGTAAGGCCAGGGCATGCCAACGACAAACTCCTTTGGGTTCGTCTAGAAAAATGGAGGTCTTGCCGGCTGTTTGGATCGTGAAGGTAAATGGTGAATTATTTGTTTTAATATGTTCTTGAATACATAAGCCAGCGAAACACGAGAAAGTTAGGAACCATGCCTAAATGATTAGCCATGGACACTTGGACTGAACCAATGAACCACTTTCCAATTTTCAAATTTAGATAATTTCAATACGCTCCACTATGGCATCTTAGATAATCGGAAAGTAATGAAGATTGTTTGTATATAAAAATGGTACCTGCATGTTTGCATGCATCTTTCACAAGCAACCAAATATTCTTGAGATCGTGGCGGAGGAACCACCGCATCTTTCCAGGGCGGGCTTAGGCCCTGAGGTTTCATTCTGCTACATTCTTAACCGACCCATCTTCAAACTTATAAGTAAATTTAGGAGACTTGGGTCAGGGGCCCGTTTCCTGGGCGGGTCCAATGACCATATTGGGATTTCTTTTTAGATTTTATTGATTTTATTACTTTTAGGTGTAAATATTTTTATTACCTCATTCAGTCCATAAGTTTAGGATTCTCTGTTGCCAAGCGGACAGCCCACAAGGAACTCAGTTGCACAAAACTGATGACATTGGTTAGAAAACTATGACACTACTTTCCATTACAAAATTCTATAGCCATCATTTCATCTTGATATTCGATATTCTAGGCGTTACTAGATAATTGTCCTGTTATTTATGATGAGTTGGACAGAAATTATTTTAATGTAGTAGATTAATTTTAAAATTTTTTAATTTTATTTAATTTAAATTTCAAATTAAATTATGTAGAAATTTACACAATAACTTATTCAACTTGGTAGGTTAATTTAAAAACAAAACATGGTTTGGCTTCAGGCTCTTACCTCAAACAGTCAAATGTGGCCAAGAAAGGGGACCTGTCTTCGTGAGACGTAGGAGCATGTTACAAGCACAAGAATGCTGAAGTTGATGTTAAACTGAACACAGAATGATCAAATGTAACTCCCATGCTGTTTCTTCCCTAAATCTAAGTTTTACTATATCGTGTTTCTAATAATGCTCTCTTTCATTTTACTGACTGGAACAACACTCAAGTACTGTCACAGATTTTCTGCCATCCGCAAAAGCTATCGCTTCAATTAAACTGCCTGATTACAACTCTGGCAAGTTACTAAATTTCCATACTAAATGGGACGTCGGCAAAATCCCATGAAATGCTTATTACTTATATTATTAAGCTGTCTGTTTTTTCTATCACAGTTCGAGGTGCAATATATTTACACAACATGCTAGTTTCACTGGAGCTGTGGGTCTGAACAAGTCTCCTGCTGTTGATTTTTCGGCAGCCATTAGTGCTTCCAGCATGGCCTTTGGTGGGAAGGCAGCCTATGTTACAGCTTCTGGTGAATTTACCGAGTAAAACACTGGTGTGAGCTTGACAAAGCCAGAATCCAATGCTTCAGTCATTCTGCAAGTCTCAATTTTTATCCTCATTAACAGCAAATACAACATTTTGAAATATTCTTCGTGTGGAGACCTGAAGATGCACAAATCAGAAGTCAATTTTTTCCCTGGGAAGACATTTTGTTTCCCAACTTTTGACCGATTAAGAGAAATGATTTTCTCGGCTCTCTGTATGCTTCAGGCTTACGAAATGGCTTTCACTTTCTTATTTTATTTTTCACTATTCGTACAAGGTATATTTTATACCTTGGGAGTTGAGATTTGTAACACCAAGAAGCATCAGTACTCAATAGTTTGTTTAAGGATGTAATGGAAACATCACAACATGGCGATAATATGTGCAAGCTTGAAACACGGCAACATTGATGAAGCGTTCTCTTTTCTTTTAGTAGGGTTGGCAAAGGAGACTCAGTAAGGTTTCCTGTTTACATAACCTGAATCAGCTGAATGGAGGAGCTGTGGTGGGAGAGATGAGTCGTAGGTTCTTTACTAATGAGAACACGTTAACAGTTGGATGTTCATATATGTTTTGTTGATTCGCAGACTCTGATGAAGGCAAAGCTCAACAACCATGGCAATTTGGGAGCTCTTCTACAGCCTGAGCTCAAGCCCAAATCCTTCCTGACAATTTCAGGTGCGTTTGACTTAAAGCCTTGCAGTAGACTCCCAAGTTTGGGGTGGCACTATCTCTTAAGCCTTGATCGGACATTTTTTAGTTGCGGTACGAATGATGCAATCAATTTCTTTTGTATAACTCTAATTTTTCTCTGGTGAACTACATATTTTGATACAGGAAATATCAGCTGCAGATTTTTCTAAAGTGTTATACATGTTTTTAGGTTACAGATAGTCCAAACCTTGTGAAAGTTGGACTAAGGAGTTTATAATTAATTACATATATTTGTGTTTTTATATTTTCATGCATTCATTGCCATAAGCGTTGGCTAAACCTAGCTACCATGTTATCTGTAGAAAAATGCTACTTTTGGTTTAGATGATGGCATGAACTTCTCAGTCCCATGTGCCACATATTGCCGTATGGCCAGTAAATGTAAAACTTTATGCTAGATGCTAGTATATGTTTTATTGTGAATCCGTTGGTTAATATTGTTTTTATTCATATAAATATATTTAATTTATTAATAAAAATTTATTTATTTTTAATATTTATTAAAGAATAAAATATTTTATTAATGAATCTATAATAAATATAAAGTTATTAGGACAAAAATTTCATGTAAAAAAAATTATAAAATTATTATAATTATAAGATTTATATTGCATTAAATCATTATTTCTAAATGTCAATACTCTATTACGACTGGATATTAATTAAAGTTGTTGAGACTGATGCATATTATGTTCTTTCATTTATAAAAGAAAGTAGTTAATGTTTTCATAAGCTGAAGTATGAGAGATACCTAAAACTAATATGTAGGTACTTATCTATGATATGTACACTGAATTGACCCGCATGAGAATTCTATATAGAAAGATTATTTGTGTCTATGGAAAGGCTCATGTGATAGTTGTGTAAGTGATTCTTAAACTTGAGATCACCAAGTTATCGTATATAAAATGTTTTATGTTTTGGTCCTACTACATGCTTTTCCAATCAAGGATAACAAATTGGAAAATATTGAATATAACATGAACTTGAAGGTAATTAAGTATTCAAGAAATGATTCATCATCCTAGGTAAATTAGAGAAAATATTATATTTGTTCTTAAACAATATTGATTGTAAATCTTTATGTAAAGTGGAATGAGATTTGAAAAGAGTCTCAAATCTTATTCAAAGAATCAATGACTATGGTATTAAGAACAAACATAATTTGACAGAATAGACACCATTCATGATATAATGTTAAATCGAAATGTTATTGATGAAAGGATAATAATTATATCGAGAAACTACTCATTAAAAGGTTAAGCCAAACCACTTATGAATTTTCTAATACTTGAGGGATTATGACATGTTGCTAAATATTATATTTTATCTTCAAATATAAATCAATCAATTGTTGAATTGACAATAAATTATTATTTTTTAATTTTTTAATCCTATTTTATTTAGAATTATGATTTATATTTTAGCCAATTTATTGGAGAACCTAATTGGTCACACACATAAAAACCATTAGTCAGAAACTAAAATGGGATGATTAATCAAGTGTGACTTGATTGTAAATAAATTTTAGAAATTGAGGATTAGGTTAAAATGTAATTAAAATTGTGAATTATAATTCTAGACCTATGAATAAATTTATAAAACTAGCCTAAAATAATATATGTGATATTATTTAAGAGGCAAATTAATATTTTACTTTTAGTGTTTTTTTAGGTTTTCTTATAAAAATAAAATTATGTCTCTTATTTCCTAATATGAGTGGAGTATAATATATAAATACCTAAAACACAAAAGAAAAAAAGCCAGTACTCAAAGGTAAAATAATTTCTCTCTCCTAAAAGGGTTTAAAAGATTTTTTTACTGGTGGTTAGTGTTTTTGAAGTAATTATTCAAAACTGAAAAGAACATTTAATCTTCAAATAATTGTCTTATAAGCACTAAATAACCCTAGATTTATTTAACAGGATTATCGAGACTCTAAAAAAATATTAAATTTACAGTTTCCTCTCTGTGTATATATTTTAAAGAACCTAATCCTGAGGGGTGTAGTTCGACTGTTCAGCCCCTGAGTTTGCTCCCTAGAGATCATCAGTTCGAGTTTCACAAATCTCAGAGCCACTAGAGACTTACATGGTCGTTAACTTCAGGATCTCAAGGGATTAGTCGAGGTACGCATAAGTTACCCCAAACATCTACTGTTTTAAAAAAAAAAACCTAATAGGTGCTGATTTTAAGTGAATTAAGTATGCTTGAACCTTCAACATAATGGAAATTGACGAGGGACTGTTGCAAGCAGCGTTCGGATTGGGCATTCATAAAGCCAGAAAATTATTGTAAGACTTCCACATTGCAGAACACTGACAAATTCAACAGCGGATTTAGTAGAACATTAATGGATGACAATACTAAACGGTCCCTTCAAGTTCTTTCCTCTACTTGCTTCTAATGATTCCTGGATAATCGTCGCTAGCGGTCTATTATAAAATTAGGCTTGGTGGAATAAGTACTTCCACATATAAATGTAGTGATTGACAAAGATTATATATATAGTTCGTGTGCCGTCATAATTATTAGAATAATATATATAATTCTAATGATCATGACAGCACACCAACTATTTATATTATAGTTCCAATAACTTTTTGAATTTTTTTTAGTTTTAAAATAATTTTTTTGATATTTTTATATTAAAAAATAAAAAATATTATTTTAATATATTTTTAAATAAAAAATATTTTAAAAAATAAACTCTACTGTACTCTTAAACAAAAACTTTCCTGTAGTGGTTATAAAAAAAAAGCATAGTAGACTATCCTACGGTGTTCGGTTTTAAACCTTAGTAGTCTTGGAATACAGACAGGTGCATCCGTCTATACACCAGACAGAGACTTTGTGAAAGTGATGATTGAAAATGAAACAAAGCATATTTGAACTTTCTTAATATCTTGATGTCTTCATCTTGAGAATTTTCCAAGGCAGGACTATCACTAACAAAATATTGAAACAATTATCAAAAACACTAAATATACTAGTGATATTACTATTTATTATAATAGTATAATTACAAATTTGCCCTCATTAAAAAAACAATAAATTAAGCTTTGAATGTAATATATTGTATTTAGCATATTGTATGGGGTTATATTTATCATTCCAGTTTTTTTGCTTGATAAAATTACTATTTTAGCCTTGGAATACAAAACTCCTATGCTTTTGCCTCATTGGTGTTTTTGTCTTTTGGTGCCCTCTGAGACAAAAAAAAAAACTCTATTTTATATCGGTTTTGTTATATATTTTGAGGTTTTTAGAGGTATTATTGTAATTAATATATATTAAATATTATTTTAAAAAATAAACTATTGGCACATGCCAGCACGTGAGTGGTCCCATGCTATTTAGACAGCGTGTATAAGTTTATTCGGTCACAAAAAATAACCTTCAAAAACAGCTTTTGAAAAATCTCAGCACTCTTTACATGTTGGTGTGACACGTGTATTAACATTGCTATTGATTTTGCGTCGGAGTCCATTTCATTTTTTTCCTTTTTCTTTCTCTACCTCGAAATTTCATAAATATATATTGATGATTTCATGGCATAAATTCCACCAGAAAATGTTGAGTTGAGTTGTCCAATCTATATCCATATCCATGTAGAAAATTCCTTTCTATTGAAGAATAACCATGTAGAAAAAGACTGACTTCTTAGGAATTACTATATGTATATATTAGCCACCGAGTTCGTTAAAACCTGTGGGATAAAAGTTGGTATAATCAATGGACACAAGCTTTGCTTAGCGAGGTACTGACAGTGCACGGTTACACTAGACAGTAGTTAAAGTCGGCTATGGCATTGCTCCTCCACTCGTCTCTGTATTTCTGGTATTGTTCATCTCCTGCCCATATTTGAAGTACTGGTGTTTTCTTAGTGCACACGGCAAGGCCAGCAGGAAACTATCAACTGCTAGTTTTGTCATCAAAACGGAATGAGAGCCTTTCTGCTCCAACTAAATATTCACTTGACGTTGCTGATATTGCCTATTTTTCTGCAATATATGTATCCATAACAGCCATCCATTTTACGGCAATACAAAACTCAGATTCCTGAATAGAAACAGAATCAAATCCTAACAGAACAAATTTCAATGCCACGAACTTTATGTACAAACAAGCAGAATCTGATAAGTTACAAAAGAAAGTACCATTCCAGGAAAAATAAAATAAATAAACACCCTCACACATAGACCAAGAAACACTAACAAATGCCTTAAACTGTAGCATACAACTCTGGAACAAAAGAAAACCACCTGAAGCCACAGCTCCACTTCTCAGGCAACGAAGGACATTTAGGGAGCCAATGCCAAGTCCTCCGTGACACCTTGCAATACAATATCTCTGGCCAAGTATAGCAGCAGATACAGATCATCCCCTGATGCCAAAAGCAATAAACACGCTCATAGTTGTGGTAACAAACTGAAACAAACTTCTTACACATCATTTCAGGCAAACTTTCAACTTCAATCCAATTCCTTCCATCACCCAATTCCCACAATTTCATGCTCCTTGAAATCCCATTTCTCCCAACCCCACCAATCAAATACAGCTTATTTTCACCATCACTCACCAACCTAACAAATGTTAGGTCCCCTGGCAATTCATTGTCTAATCGCTCCCACCTACCACTCTCCAAATCGAAGCACGCTATAGAAAATGGCTCGGAGGTGGTAAAATACAATGACCCATTAAAGAACACACCTTCTTGACGATAATTATCGCCTAAAATTGGCTCAAAGCGATCAAACTTTTGCCAAGAATGAACTTTGGAATCATAAACAAAAACAGAATTGGAAGAGAACTTAGAGCATAGCACAAAAATCTTGTACCCAAATGGCATTGACACGAAGGCAAGTGACTCAAAAGCAAAAGGGTAACTTGGGAATTCAACAATCCTTGAAGATTTAGCCAAGAAGTTGCACACAAGAAAAGAATTTGAACTAGGAAGAGAGAAACAAAAGAGCCCGTTAGATGATGAAAGAAGAGAACAAGATGGGGAGCCGCCATTAGAACCGGTAACGGGTAGCAAAAAAGACAGTGATAAAGCTAAGTGGCGCCAGGAGCCCATGATAGAATCATATAAAGGGAACTGCTGGTAAAACTGAGGGTGAGAAAGCAAGAGAAAAGAAGAGAAATGAGAGCCACGAGTCGTGTGTTTGGACATGAAAGAGGGAGAAAACATAAGAGACTTGAAATGCTTGCAAGTTGATCTCAAATTCAAGAAAGTTTTTAAAGGTAGGCAAGATAGAACATGCTCCAGTAACTCCTCCGGTAGACGGCTCCAGATTGCCGGATCCATTTCGGGTAATCTTGATGGAGACTGTAGACTCTTTGGCGTCATGGGTTGGAGATCTTCGCCGGAATCCCACTTTGTTTTGTCTTTTTGAACTGAAACGGAGGCTAAACACACGTACGTAAAGGCACAGAGTGTTTAAAAGTTGCATTTCTAGATGTGGGTGGCGTGTTCAATTAATGTCTTTGGCACGCAGGCGCGAGAGAGTGGTGACAAGAAAGAGAGATTGACTTTAAAATTAGTCTGATCAATTGCAAGCACCGGTCAAACAAGTGATCGGCTGAACGAACAAGTGGGTGGGTGTCTGGTTTTGGGCTTTTAGCAGCAAGTAGGCTTTTTTATTTTTTATTTTATACTAATTTGTCCTCTGTACTCAATAGAATACAATTGGGGAAAAAAAAATCATCACTGACAATGTTAGATCGTCCAGTTCAAATTTTTTTTTTAAAAATCAACCATTTCCTATCTCAGATTTCCCCTTATTTTTTAAATAATATGATGTTTCCGTCAACAATTATTGTTGGTAATTGATAAAAAGAACCAAGTAGTTCACTTTTAATGATTTCAAGAATCAAACCGAGATGAAAATAATAATAAAACGATAAATCATACAAAATTCACAATAGAAGGACTGATACGTACACTAATTTACCCTATTATAATGCTACATTTAAGAAAGCAAGCGGTTTAAATGATGTTTTATAATTTTTTTATGTTTTATAATTTTTTTAATGTGTTAATATTATAAATACTTTAAAAATTAATTGTTGTTATATTTTTTAACATCTTTTAACCCAAGGAAAAAAAAAAAAAGACTGCTATTAATGAGAACACTCCTCGACACTTTTCACCGTCTTCACCGTCTTCTACTTTTTTAGTCTCCTAAAATGGCAACTGGCCACTTAGCCACACGCAAGTCAGCATGGTTTGCTATGTCCACAATGTTTAGCCATGCGCAATGCATCCCTCTAAAAAAGAAAAACTTATATATATTTGTCTTACCATTAAATCTGTACAAGCAGATCAATGAATCTATAGCTCACTCGAGTACCCGTGTCCTGGTTTCCATAGATCTCGAATTTGTAAAGCTAAAAATAAAATGCAGATGCCAAAACTTTCATGAATTTTTTTTTTTAATCTTATCCTCCACAAAACATATTAATGAATAATATAAATTATATTTTGAGACTTTATTTAATAATTTAGATTTTTAGATTGAGATGGTTCTTTGACATGGTATCAGAGCCTTAATAACCAAGCAGTTACGAGTACGAATCTCACTATCCTTATTTATTTGATAAAAATTAAGCACAAGCAATGTAAGTTTATGCAAGTTTCAAGTTTAAAAAACTTTGACTTGAGGAGGTGTATTTAAAAATAATATAAATTATATCATAAGATCTCATCTAACCGCTTAAGATTTTGAATTAAAATGGTTGTTTAACAGAGCACACATATTATAGCCAAAGAGTTGTGTCTGCATTTCTATTCATTGTTCATTTTAATTGTAATAGAAACATTTTCATTCGTTTGACAAATTGGTCCTTAATCTTTTTTTTTTCACTTTGATCTTTTAACTCTCAATAATGTAAGTTGTCCATGATCTCAACATTCCTCCACACAAATGCTTTTCGACTTAAACCTCTTAAATTGTGTTAACTCTTGAGGATTTAAACTAAATCAATAATAGTTAAATCTTAAACCATAATTTAAATTGGATATGCATCTTTTTTTAGGTTTATTTAACATGCACTTAAAGGGCGGGCGAGTCCAAATTGTTTGATATAAAAGATTATGAAACCACATTTTATTGGTTCTTGGTAGATTTAAAAAAGATTTTGTAGCTTTTACTACTTATAATTCTAACATATTTTAAAAAGACACTGCACAAATGACATGTTGCAATTATTCAAGTTATGGCGCCATTCTCGTTAATTGGAGTCGTTGTGGATTCCAACTTTAGCAAATGACTGGCTGATTCTCCGAGTAGGGTCCTTACCGTCGATATACTTGGGTTTACCCCGTGGGGCTAATCCGAGAACTCAGAGTTCGTCTTCACTCTTTGAAAGGAAAGCTGTTGTCTTTGGGTGGTAGGATTTATCCTATCAGGCCTTCCACTACACTATCTTTCTCTTGAAAGACATCGAAAGGTGTTGCATTTTTTTTTTATAAAAAAAAGTCTCCCAACAGCGGCAGTTTATATGGAACAGGGTGCTTGATGAGGAAAATTTGCAAAGAATCCTCTTTCGAAGCTAAGGGATTGGGCTCTCTTGTTGGTAAGAACAAGGCACTTCTATTCAAGTGATTTAAAGGCGTGGTGGCAGCGAGATTTCGAGGTGGAAGGAGTTGTTCTTGCCGAAATATAAGCCTCCTACTCGAAATGGAATCTCAACGTTTTCAGGTCAGTTATCTCCATACTGGAAAGACATATACAACACAATTAATACTACATTTCCTTAAAAAATTATGTTAGGTTCGGTTTGGATGACGGGAGAAGGATCCTGTTGAAGGTTAGTTTTCCAAGTCTTTATTGTTGAAAAATTTATTTAAAACATGGTTTTTCCGAGTCTAAAATCATCTATAAAACTAATCAATTTTTCCAGAACCCAAACAGTTTTTTTAGCTAAAAAAATATTCAAGTTTAATTTTGATTTTATAGAATTAAAAATACTAGCCACCATTATCTTAACACAAACAGCTCCATCAAACCACGCCACAATAGCCACCACCATTCAAGCAGCCCTGATCAACAGCAATACACCATCAGTAGACCACCACCAGAATCCAGCCCCTAACCGTCGAAAACTGTCAATACCCACACGATCCCGTCACCACACTTGTCAATCCTTCTCCACTCAATAACTCAGCTATTTATTTGAGCTCATTCAACAATGAGTCCAAAACCATGACACTCCTTAACTGGGCCTTCTTTAGTCACTCAAAATGGCTACCCATTTTCCCTTGGAAGCAGAGGTCAGAGGTTAGAGAAGAGTGGAGACTTGCTTTTTGTGGCTTTTACATGAAGAGATAAATGGGTTGTATTGATGAGAAAGCTCGTAAATTGATGGTGTGGATCTTGGGTGATCATTGCAACAGCTGCTCTCCTTCACACCAACCTAAACAAATAGCCATTTCAAACCAATTCAGCTTGGGGCTTGTTTGTAATTATAGAAGCAATTACAATTTAAAATACTTTTCATTTAAAAATACATGAAGATAAAGTTTTAGCCCCATCAAAACAATTCAGTTTAGGGCTGTTGTTTCCTGTGATAGTCAATCATTTTTGGTTAGCAAGAAACCTGAATACTCGAAACCTGTAGACAAAGACATTGTACCTAAAAGCAAGTGCTCCCTGAAACCGTGACTCAATGTGCTGTAAAACCCAGAAATTATTCGCAGCTGATGTCAGGACCCATCTTAATATTGATAAGATAAATTGACGTAAATATACAAACTAAATGTCACGACCCATCTTAATATAACATTTATCTTAATATTTAGTTTGTAAAACCCCAGAGTTGTGTGTGTATAATATATATTGATAAGGACGGTTGACTTAATATTTGAATGTAAATTTCTGTTTTTTTTTTTTAATATTATTCCTTAACCGAGCACCATTTGGATGATTTTCTTTTTATGGAAGTAGATAATTCCCAAGAATTTAATTGGGATGTGCATTAATCACTAACAAAAGAAGAATTGCTTATCTTGGAATGATATCCAAGCCTTGACTCAACTCTGACTTCCAATAGAAATTTATAGGTAGATTTCATTATATGTGCAATTATTAAGAATTTGTTTTTTTAATAAATATTTAATGTTTTTGAACAAACTAGCATGAAAAAATGAAAACTTCTATTTTGAGATTGAGTTAATTAATGGGCTAAAAGTCAAGTATTCAGGTCAGGTCGAATATGAAAAGAGCTTACCAAGTCCAATAAGAAGAGCCCAAAGTGTCAGGATTTAAAAGAGTGGGCCTCGTAAGAATGCGGGAAAGGGAACCATTACTTGTCTTTAGCACCAAATGGGAAGCTGCATCAGTTTCCAACAGGAATACGGAAAAAAAAAGTTGTTCTTTATTCGATCAGGAAACGGCTTCAAGTCCAAAACTAGATCAACAAGAATCAGTGATAAATCAGGAAAGCAAAGGGGTTTTAAATATTCTCTCCGTTCTTTGCACCCCGCTATGTAAATTCTCTCACCCACAAACTATGGCGGTGTTTAAGGAATTTAGAGTCACAATGCAGTTTAGGATAAACCAAAAGGTTGAGATTAGAACTCAAGAAAGTGGTTTTCATGGTTCATGGATGAGAGCCACAGTTATTGATTCAAGCAAGCAATCTTATCACGTCCAATACGACAATTTGCTTCAACTGGAAGATGGTGCTGAAAAACTAGTGGAAGTTGTTACCGTGACACCCACTAATACTGTTTCTTCTTCCCGGTTAAGGCCAATGCCACCAATGGTCAGTTTTGGGGTCTTTGATTTGTCTTATGGGCTGTGTGTGGATGTTTACGATAAGGGATCTTGGTTGGAAGGTGTGATCTTTGATCATGAAGATGGTTCTAATGAGAGGATTGTTCTTTTGCTAGAATCTGGGGGGGAGAGAAAGATAAAGATTGAGTCTTTAAGGATTGGTCAAGAATGGGATGTGTTTACTGGGGTTTGGAAGCTTAAGGGAACATGGCCATTAATTGGGTTATTCGAGGGGTGTGAGAAAGATCAATCGGTTCTTTACGGGACTTGTATGATTGTTGATTCAATTCCTAGGGAAAATCTGTTGATTGATAATGAGGGTGGTGGGGTGGTAATGAATGCAGTTGATTCCGATGATGTGGTTTTGGCAAACTCTGATAAGGACTCATGCAATAGGGTTGATATGGTGACTGATTGTAAGAGAATGGACGTTGTGGATTCTGATGGGGTTTTCAAAGATGGTTCTCAGGTTGTTATTACTGGTAAGAATCGGGCTAATGGGGACTATATGTCGATCGGTTATTCTAATGGTGAAGGATTATTGGGTGCTAATGGGAAAAGGCTTGGAAAGAGAGGGAGAAAGTCAGCGCAGAAAGGCTATAGGTGGGTTCCTGCTGGTCCTGACCTGTTACCTGCAGCTGAGTTCTGTCCTGGTGCCATCACAAGATATGCTTCTCATGGCAATCAACGGCCTCCGGAACCTCTTTTGATAGATGTTAGGAAGCACCTTGCATATGTTGGCTGGAAAATTGAGTGCAAGAAATATGGCAGCGCATACAAATTTCGGTATACCTCACCAGATGGTAGCAAGACTTACTTTTCTCTCCGTCTGCTTTGTCTGGATATGAGGGATCCCACAATTGAGAACTCTTCTTTAATTTCCCAAGACTTGATCAACGATGTTAAGAAGTCCTCTGGCATAGACTATCCTAGAAAGAGTAAGAGAACGGATGAGTTCTCGCAGTTTCCATCTAGAGCTGATTCTCAGGGAAGAAATGATGATGTTGGGTTATTAGGTGATTCTGAGCTGAGGCACCAGCAGGATCAAAATGCCAGTCTTCCGAGGCCAATGAGAGAAAAGACAATTGAAACTCTAAGGAAGCTTAGAGATTATCAGAAAAGTAATCAAGAACAAAATGCCAGCCCTCTAAAGCAAAGGAGAGGAAAGGTAATTGAAACTCTAGAGAAACCAAGGGATGGTCAGAAACGACAATCAAGCAGAACAGCAATGCAGGGAGTGACTCCGAGGTCCTCAAAGTGCAAACCTCGCTGTGCCTTATCTTGGATGATTGACAACAATTTGGTGTCGCCGGGGGAAAAAGTGAGCTATCGTGGAAGCAAGGGCCCCGGTGAATTGACAAGAGGGAGGATAACTCGTGAGGGGATTGAATGCAACTGTTGCCAGAAGATTTTTACTCTCACTGGCTTTGAATCTCATGCTGGAAGCACCAATCACAGACCAGCTGCCAATATAATATTGGAAGATGGCAGGAGCTTGTTAGATTGCCAAAGAAAGAAGAAACCCCGGATTAAGATGCAAAGGGTCACGAGAGAGGCTAAGTGGAAAGGGAGACAAAATCAACATCAAGGTGAGACTGACTACATTTGTTCTGTTTGTCATGATGGAGGCGATTTAATTGTATGCGATCATTGCCCATCTACATTCCACAAAAATTGCGTTGGTTTGGATGATATTCCAGAAGGGGAATGGTTCTGCCCACCTTGCTGTTGTGGTATCTGTGGTGAAAACAAATTCAAGTACAATGTTCAGGAACCTAAAGATTCTCGTCTTCTCAGTTGCGATCAATGTGAGCGTAAATATCACATTGGATGCTTAAGAAACAAAGGAGTAGTTAAGTTGAAAAGGAAAGATCCAAAGGATAGTTGGTTTTGCAGCAACAAATGTGAAGATATATTCATAGGCCTTCAAACGCTGTTGGGAAAATCAGTTGTAGTAGGTCCAGATAATCTCACTTGGACATTGTGGAAGTTTATGGAGTCTGATAGCTGTGATGTTGAGGCCCCGACAGGAAAGCACAGCAAACTTGATCCTGCTGTTGAGGTGATTCATGAATGCTTTGAACCAGCGACTGAAACTTACACAGGAAGAGACATTGCCGAAGATGTTATTTTTAGCAGAGAATGTATCCTAAATCGCTTGAACTTTAGGGGATTCTACACAGTGCTTCTTGAAAGAAACGATGAGCTAATAGCTGTGGCTAATGTGAGGGTTTTCGGAGATAAGGTGGCAGAGATTCCTCTTGTTGGTACCAGGTTTCTATTCCGTAGGCTTGGAATGTGTAAGATATTGATGGATGAGCTCGAAAAGCAACTCATGAATTTGGGAGTGGAGAGGTTAATGCTGCCTGCTGTTCCTAGTGTGCTAGACACCTGGATAAATGGTTTTGGGTTCTCAAAGCTGACAGATGCCGAGAAGATGCAATATTTAGACCGCACTTTTCTGGATTTTCCAGGCACTATCAAGTGCCTGAAAGTGTTGTTGTAGACCCCTTCAGAATGAATGAAAGCCTGGTTGATCTGGTTATTGTCACGCCAATGAACATATCTTCATTTTATTTTATTTTTGGAGTAGAATGCTCACTCATTTTTTTTAAAATACCAGATAGTTTATAACTTATAAGAAACCTAGATGGTAGATTATACTTCTATCTGTATGTTCTGATTTCTATTTGAGTTAGATGCCCGGATGCATCAACCTGTTATATTCAATCATGTTTGCAAAAAGAAAGATCAGCGTGCAAGCTCATTCCATTTAGCAGCAACTTTTTCCTTTCCCTTTCCCCGTGATACCTTTCTTTTCCTGTGTTTCAAGAAGTCACCAAAACAGAGCAAAAGACTAAGAATTATCTTCTTGCCATCTCAGTGAGTAAATGAAAAAAACAAGAAAAAACAGTGAGTAAATGAATCAATTACGAGTGATCAAACAAAGGTCTTGTATCTGCTTTGCCATCTCAGCTCCCCAGATGCGCATAAATTTTCATTGTTTTCCACTTTTCCTCGAGTCATGTACACACTTTTTAACTCAGAGTTCAGTATATAAGGCCACCGAAGACTGTATTAACCAAAAAAAAAAATCAGAGAGAGCGAGAGAGTCACTACGAAAGCATGATAGACTAGGGTTAAAAATAGGACGTGTACATCCGCTCTGTAAGTGCAAAATACTAACGGGTCAGTTATCCGGTACAATTTAGAAATAGATGTAGCAACAGATGTCAATCGCTCCAATAATCTCGATCCTCAGCTGGACCTGCATCCTGCATGTCCGTGTCAAAACTCTCAGAGAAAGCAGCAGCATCCATTTACGCCGAGCATTTTCACGAGGATGGTGACGAATCAAGTTATATTTTTTTATAAATAAATCTGATGATATTTTAATTTATAATAAATTTAAGATTAATCATGTGAAACACTTGAGAAAATGTTTGAGATGTTGTTGGAAGATAAATTATATATGAATCTGAAAAATTATAGTTTTATTACAGACAAGCTATTATTTTTAGGTTTTATTGTTAATGTATATGGTATACATATTGATGAGGAGAAGTTTCATGCATTAGAGATTGGTAAGCTCCTGTGACAGTTAATGAGATCCATAGTTTTCATGGGTCAACCACTTTTCATCGAAGAATCATATGAAATTTTGATAATATTGTGGCACTCATTACTAAATGCATGGAGAAATAGAAATTCATTGGGGAAAATAAGCAGAAAAGGGCTTTCCTTTGATTATATATATATAAAGCATTGCTCCAATTTTGGTACTTTTAAATTTTGATAAATTGTTTGATTAAATACTTGAACCATGTTTCTCCGATGAATGTATGTGCTGATCACATGCAGTTACGAGCTCAGCTCAGAATGAAAAGAACTACAATCTGGTGTTTTCTCTTCTGCCATCGACGACTGCATTTATCAAGTATTTGAAAACTAATCACTATGAACATCAAGATTTCCGCCATTTTCCCCTGTTTCACAGTGTAATACAAAATGCAGCTGAGAATCTTCAACGCAGTAGCTTGATCCATGGGAACCCCATTAGATGAATCTGAATCCATGCTTCGAAGAGAGACACTGTAAGAAAATCAATCGATTACTAGATGGTGAAACCAGCGGGCAGAACTCATATCAACGAACGGAAATCTTCGCAAGTGGTTTGGGTGTAAAATTATCACCCACCAATGCTTCAAAATAAAACAATAAAAAAAAAAACGCATGAGAAAGAAAAGAACAGAACAAACATGCCTTCATTAACCCGCCAATCATGGTGCATGACATTCGGGCGTTGGCTGCCAGTTTATAAAGGAAGAATATGCATGTAATTCAACTGTTTATGATAATATTAAAATTATTATATGGCCTTGAATTAAAAATTCAATTTTTTTATTTTTTAAGAATAATTCAATAATTACATTGCTATTAAAAAAAATAAAAAATGATGCTATACCAAATAAATTAAGAATGATAAATTATAACTTTATAATAAATGATCATGTGGTAAAAGTTTAAGATCAAGAAATTTATTTTTTATTTAATTTTAGGTTTGAGTAATGTGATTGCTAATATAATGGTCACCAAAAATTTATATAATTGTTAATTTCAGGATCCACAAGATTAATAAAAATATATATAAACTGACTTGAATATCCACTTCAATAATAATAATAATAATAAATTAATTCGAGAATACCCTGCCTTTCAAATATAACTTTAAAAATTAAAGAATAAAAAGTAAAAGGATAATTTCTATGTGGCTATAGACATATTTGACTATGCACGGACTACGGTGAATTCAGTATTTTACTTAATAGATCTAATGGCCCATTCTTACACTGGCAAATCCCTGTGTCAGCTACTTCAACCTTTGCATAATAATAATAAAGAAAAAAACAAAACAAATAGCTGGTCCTTGCCTTCTCATTATCATCACTATCAGATCTCTAAATCCAACTCCCCATGTTATTTCTTCTTCCATTATCTCCAAAAAAAAACGCTTCCTTTTACTAGAGAAAATAGCAATGCAGGTGTAGCTTTCACGGGCTTGAAAATGAATGCTGCAAGTAAACAAACGTCGCTGGATTAATTCTGTTGATTGGTAAGTTCAAATCTCTGCCCTCTTGTATGGCTCGCCCCTTTCTTAACCCGCCTGTGTATTTTGTTGTTATTTATTCCCTTTTTTTTATTTTTTTTATATGCACTTGTCTCATTCTTGCTCGTCTCTTTCAATACTTCCTCTTTGCCCCTTCCTTTTCCTTTTGGGTTTCTGTTGTGATGCTTTGTTTTTAGGGACGCTGTTATTAAATGGGTCATCGTCGTTTCCTATGGCTATGCGTTGTTGTTTGAGAGAGGCGTGCTGTTACCTGCCATAAATGGCATTGTTATAGCCTCAATAGTGTGTTACGTTTTCGAAATATAGGCTAATATTTTATGAATTGCTATCATTACATGCGAAGAATTGGCTGAGGACTGACATTTTTTTATTCTACTTCACCAGAAGAATTCCGAATTTCGCTGTTGGATTCTGGTCAAGATGTTGTGTGCGTGCTCAGGAGAGCAATTCAAATTTGATGAACCACAGCAGTCACCGGAGTCTCTGGCAACGAGGGATTTCTCGGCGAGTGGGCTTTCATCGAGGACAACAGGAGACTGGGAGTCTAAACTTGAGGATATTCAGGTGGATGAAGCTGAATCTACTCTCAAAGAGGCTCTCTCACTGAATTATGAGGTGTGTGTATTATAACTTTTAACACCAACCTCGACCAATAATACGAAATTGTTCTTTGAATATTTTCATCTTTGAATGTGATACAGGAAGCTAGGGCATTGCTAGGGAGACTTGAATATCAGAGAGGGAATCTTGAGGCAGCCCTTCAGGTATTCCAGGGTATTGACATTAAGGTTTTAACCCCCAAAATGATCAAGGCTATTGTTGAAAGAATTCACAATAGAAAGCCACGGTCCAAAGGTGAAATTGGGCCTCCAAGTGTGATGTCTATGCATTCAGTGAGTCTACTTGTTGAAGCAATCTTGCTTAAAGCAAAATCACTCGAGGAGCTTGGGCATCACAGAGGTATAATTTTTATTTTTATTTTCGTTCTTAATCTTTTTAGCTTGCTACCGCTATATCTCGAATGGGGAAATTGGATGGGCTTTTGTAGAATTCGAAATTCAAACGATATTAATGGACTTTAGTTTTCTCGAAAATGCATTCTGTCCCCGTTCATTACTATTCCATCTTCTTTTGACCAAAGATGTCTAGTTATGCAATTTGAATTATGGGATGCTTTTTCTTTATAAAACTTGGTTTTTGGCATAAAACATGTCTTGACCCCACATAGGACTTCAGTGGCTTGATATTGATGGATCTTTTTTGTATTTGCAATTCAAAATCTCAAATTTTTCTGATGCTTGTTCCGTGCATTAGAGGCGGCAAAGGAATGCAGAATTATTTTGAACATTGTTGAATCAGCTCTACCTAATGGCATGCCTGAAGGCATTGGTGAAGACTGCAAACTGGAGGAGATGTTTCACAAAGCATTAGAGTTGCTACCTACTCTGTGGACAAAGGCAGGCTTGCTTGACGAAGCTATCGCTTCTTACCGTAGGGCTCTTGTCAGGCCATGGAATTTGGACCCACAGAATTTGGCTGGTGTGCAAAAGGAATTAGCTTCTATGTTACTTTATAGTGCTGTTGAAGCAAGGCATCCCCTTCCAGCTAGCCCCCAGAGTAACATAGAGGAAGCAATCCTCTTGTTGTTAGTACTCATGAGTAAGGTGGCTCGTGGGGAAATAAAGTGGGATGAAGAAATCATGGACCATCTGACTTATGCACTCTCAATTGTGGGGCAGTTTGAGTTATTAGCTGAGCATGTGGAGCAGGCCCTTCCAGGTGTCTATACCCGAGCTGAGAGATGGTATCTTCTTGCACTTTGTTACGGTGCTGCAGGTCAGAACGAAGCAGCCTTGAACCTGTTAAAGAAAGTTTCTGGTTGTTCAGAATCAAAGAACAAACCTCATATCCCTTCCTTTTTGTTGGGAGCGAAGTTGTGTTCCCAAGACCCAATGCATGCTCAAGAAGGTATCAATTTTGCTCGTAAGGTGCTTGATTTGGCTGATCATCAGAATCAACATTTCATTGGCCAGGCACACAAGTGCCTTGGTATTTGCTATGGGAATGCGGCAAGAGTTTCCTTGTCTGATTCTGAAAGATTTCTCTTACATAAAGGGTCTGTGAACTCTCTCAATAATGCAGCATTAAATAGGAATGAGGATCCAGAAGTGATGTATAGCCTTGGGCTGGAAAACATGCTGCAAAGGAACCTGGGTGCTGCTTTTGACAATGCAATTGTGTGTTCTGAAATGATGGCTGGAAACACAGTGAAAGGTTGGAAGTTATTGGCCCTTGTCGTTTCTGCAGAGCAACGGTTCAGAGATGCTCAAACTGTTGTGGAGTTTGCTTTGGACGCGGCTGAGAAGATAGAGCAATTTGAACTTCTTAGATTGAAGGCTCTCCTACAAATTGCTCAGGAACAGCCCAAGCAAGCAATAGAAACATATAGAATATTGCTGTCTCTTATCCAAGCACAACGGGATATCCAAGCCAAGAACCCTGAGCAAGCACATATCTTGAAGTCTGAGGTGTCTTCTTATATGCCTTGTCATCTCTCTTGTATGAAGTCATTAATCAGGTTAAAGATTAACTTGGAGGAATTCAAGAAACATAAATGTCTCAAATTTAGCATCGTATACCAAGTTTTGGATAAACATAGTTTGTACCACAAATCAAAACTTGGAAGATCTATCTCATGTCATTTTAACATCAACTTCACTAGTTCCAAAGACGCTAGAATCTTAGGTAACTAAGTATTCAACTCTGGAGGAAAATGTGCTGAATGATATCCTCCTTGCAGGTACTTGCAGAAAGAAACTTGGAACTGGCAGCATGGCAAGATTTGGCAGACATTTACACAAAAATTGGCTCATGGGGCGATGCCAAAATTTGTGTGGACAAAGCAAAGTTGATGGAGCTTCACTCTCCTAGAAGTTGGCGCTCGACAGGTTGTTTACTGCCTCTGTAAATTAGTCCGATAAAGGACAACTTTCTGTACCCGTCTGCCAACAGTGAGAATGTCTTTAGGCATGGTAGCTTAAAAAAATGAATTCTCATGATTTTGCAGGAATGTTGTTTGAATCTCAATCACTGCACAAAGAAGCCCTCGTTTCTTTTTCGGTTTCATTGTCAGTGGAACCAGATTATGTTCCAAGTATTGTTGCAACTGCAGAAGTATTGATGAAGCTGGGTACCCAGTCACTTCCCATTGCGAGAAGCTTTTTAATGCATGCGTTGAGATTGGACCCCACAAATCACGAAGCATGGTTAAATCTTGGTTTGATTTCAAAAATGGAAGGCTCTCTAAAACAAGCGGCAGAATTTTTTCAAGCGGCACATGAACTCAAGTTGTCAGCTCCCATTCAGAGCTCTATGTGATGGCGATTCAAAAATTTATTTTATGCAGAGGTATCTGGACAAGGGCACCATGGCCACACGACTATAGCCTAGTGCTCATTCCACTCGTAGTTTAGTTATCAACCCATCTGATTAAATTGTATAGGAATCCTGCTGTATCCTTGAGGTTGAGGGACTGTTTATAGCGAAGTGTATTTAACAATGACTTCTCCAGGTGGACCAGAGGGATGAGGATAATGGCTAAAAATTGCCCCTGAATTTGATCAAATTAACCTCTTACAATAAATTGGGCTAAGTCAACCCATGGTGCTTCTACAAGGATGGCGAGCAATTTAGCGATTTTGAACTGGGGATAAATCAGTCAGAAAATTTTAAAACTCGCCTTAGGTTGTCTTCTTACCTGGTGCACAAATAGTTCTTTGGTTGCTCCGCTTTCTTTGCATTTTTTTTCCATTAAGAAAACCGCGGATTAATACGCGAGAGAGAATTAAAAAGTTCTCTCTTAAATAAAACTAAATTCAAGGACATTATCGTATTCATAGTAAAATAGAAGCACTAGATTGTGGCGATGACAGCTGAGATAGCTGTTTCGATTAAAGAGAATCAGCATTCCTTATCATTTAGGGGCTGTCAGGTATGTGATCTGTGTTTTTTCTTGATTTCTGAGGGAGTTGGATGCTTTCTTCAGTTGTAATTTGTGGTTTCCTGATTTCTAAAGACTCGTCATTTCTCAGAGGACGAACAATTGCCCATCATCGATGATGGTAGGAGGAACCCCAGTACCGTTGCGTATTTCTGATCCCCAATGCCTATGGAGATCATCCAGTTAGGAGCTGGTGAGATTTCTCTAAGTTTCAACGAGATTTGTGTTGAGAGATGAGAATGATCAAATGTTCAAAACTGAGAGCCGTGTTAATTCATTTCGCAGCATGTCGGCCATAAGGTCCTAGAAAGCATCAGGAAGGATAGTTACTTACCCTGCTGGATTGTTCTAGGGCCGTCGTTGAATTGGACATCTGCAGGCCTGTACTGACCGGGAGAGCTGTTGATCTTTGGGAGAAGGCGTTATGTTAGGTGATCGGTAGAAATTTAAAAGAACGTACAGGTTGGTTGTGTCATGCTATGTAAACAATTAATGACAAACTAACCGCGCAAACTAGTAAAATACTAGACAGTGGTGGGTTAAATTTTTTATAAGTGAAAAAAAAAAAGTTTTGACGATAATAAGCGAAATCAGATTAATTCGATTACCAGAGGTCTTGAAATATGACATTTATATAACTGTAAAAAAAATTAAAAAACTCAAGGTCTATAAACTTAATATGATAAAATTAAAAAAAAAACTAAAATAAACACGGATTATCTCGACTAAACCACAATCATGATATAAGATTAGAAAAAAAAAACAGATTTAAAAAACAAAACATGAAAAAAAGGCCCAAATTAAATAAAAAAATGCTAAAAAAAACATAATTAATTCTGGTTAACTTGATTAACTCACATTCAAGATAATCCAATAAAAAAAAATTACAAAGAGGTTAATAGTTTAATGTCAAATGATGGAATCATTAAAGAAATCAATTTCATAAAAAAAAATGTTGAGAAAAAAAACTCGAGTAAACCTGAGTTAACTCGACTAATTCATCACCCGTGATAAAAGATCGAGTTAAACTAAAAACAAAGCAAGTGGAACAAATAACGAAACTAAGAATCAATATCCAGAACTATAACATTGTCAGAAAGCAAAAATGTAATCAATAGAAATAATTGGTAACATATACATACTGAGAAGATTTCATAAAACTGCAGGTTCCAGTGTGCAGTTATGGATTAAGGATTTCTTAGACACAAGCAAACATTAAAATCAGAAATGCTAAAACCTAAGGCTTTTAACAAGTCTATATTACACCATCTATTCTGAGACTTGTCTTCATAAACTGACCACAACTGATATTTGTATAAATGAAAGATGCATGCCACGAAAACAAAATTCCGTCTACAAAAGTAAGAGGCCAAACTTATAAGAACTCATTCACAAAAATCTCCCTTCAATCCTAGCAAGTTAGATCTGACTTACTTACAATAAGAACTGCAGCTGCATTAAGGACAGGTTTCAACTTCAACTCATCTGCCACTGCATCAATATCACCAACCAAGAAGAGGGTCAGGCTTTCATGTTATTTTTGTTCTCTTGATAAAATGATATCAAATGGGTTCAGAGCCCATATCAAGATTCTATATCAAAGTGCAAGTGCATTTTGGCAATGAATTAGAAGACAGTGGCATTTTAAGAGGTAACATTAGATTCCTAAATGGCCCTCTTAAGGGTTTTTGAAATTTAGCTCTTGGAAGTGCAGCCCAAAAAGAGGTTTCTGAAAATTCAAATATTTTATTTTCCTTATGTTTTTAAATTGTTTTGATATGCTGATGTCAAAAATGAATTTTAAAAAATAATAATAAAACATTATTTTAATGCATTTCTAAGTAAAAAAACACCTTGAAAAGCAATCGTAATCACACTATCAAACACCCCTTTAATTGCTATATCAAACACCCCTTTAATTGCTATTGCACTACTGCCATTTAATACAACCAACCAAGAAAACAAAAGGCATTTCAGACTTGAAACCTTTAGAACTGGTTCGCCTTTGTTAGAGTTTGCAGATTGCTTTGCCATCCCCTGTAGCTGTGCACAGGCAGCTCTCCCTGCTGCAGACTTTTCGAATTGCTCTTGCCTGCAAGTAAGATAATAATCTAAATGTTATAAACAAGAAAAGAAACCCTTCCACGATCATTTAAAATACTTAGGGTTTCATTTCTCAGTGAGATTATCATCATTGTTTTTCAGCTGCCTCGATCATCATAACATCCTAGCCAAAAACTCCTACTCTCATGTGCCAACAAGCTATTGAAAGCAAAAAGAGCCTGGGGTAGTCCGTAATTTATGCCAAAAGCAATTCTTTTATATTTTTGGCAAAAAAAAAAACCCTCGGTCCTCGAATCCGTAAGAAAATTCACGATCCTAAAACACAACCACCCATTGTATCAAAATCACCTGACATAATGCGCTTGAGGGTCTAGCTTAGTGATCAGTGGCAAGGCTTGCCTTGCCCAGCATTCTGGGTTCGACTCTTTCTGCACATGCCTGTCATCCCCGCGGTGTCTTATTTGTCTATTGAGCTTACAGGATGTTCAGTAGGCCGTGGGATTAGTCGTGGTGTGCGTAAGCTGACCCGGACACCCATGTAAATCAAAAAAAAAAAAATCACCTCACATATTACGCGTAAGCTGGCTAAACACCCACATTAAACTTAAAAAAAAAAAAAACCACCTAACATAGAATTAAGTTCAGAATTTGAAAACATGGAACGGTAGCAATTATAGCACTATAAGCATTACGTCACAGGAAAACTCTGAATTAGAATTAATAGCCCCTTAGTTGCAAATAGAAAAATCAATTAAAGCATATAAATTAAATTTGCATAGAAAATCCTAAATAATGGACTCCAAATAAAAAAAGGGCCAGCCAAATTTTATAAAACTCATTCATTGAAACAAGAGAAAAAGAATGGAGTCCACGATCCGATGAATAATACCAAACAGTATCTATTCAATAGGATCAGTTGAGATTACCGTTTCTGGGCAGCTTCGGCCGCTTTAGCACGAGCTTCTGCGGAGGCCAGTCTCTCTTCTTCTCTTCACTGTTGCTTTCTTCCCCCGTCAAAGCAAGCGAAGCACGATAGCCCCATTTCTCTCCCCTCTACCCCTCAGACTCTCTCTCTCTGCCGAATCCAATCTACTGTTACAGTTTTGAATTTCGATCACGTGTATATTTATTTTTGCTGCTGCCTTTGCTGCGGATGAGCTTTCACGGTCAACCGCGTGCCGCGTTATTAACAAGTATCTCCTTGTCTTTGCATATATTTGTCAGGTGCATTTACACGTGTGGGAAACGGACTTTCCACGCCATTGCCCTAACTAAGCCCAAAGGCCAAAACCCAGCGTTAGCCCATTTATTTCATACCAAAACGGTGCGTTTTTGTGGCCATCCAAAATAACTAAACGAATAAGCAGAGGCAAGAGAGCCGGAGGAATCGAAAATTCGGAATCGAAAAGAGAGCGAAATCGAGACGATTATCGAAAGCAATGAGCAGCGATTTTCTACCGTTAGAGACTCTCTCTCCAATAGAAACCCTAGAAATCGAGAACGGTCTCTCACTAGTTCCGCGCGTGAAGCTCAATTTCACAGTCCACCCTTCACTCCCGTCATCAGCTACAAAACCAATCGATGAATGGAAGCTAAAGCGATCACTCATCGAGTTTGCAAAGACCTCTCTATCTATCACCATCCCTGCAGATGACCTCGAGATCAGACGGTTCAAGGATGTCAAGAAGCGAAAGCGCGATGATCCTGTAGCTCATGGTAGCCTCAGCATTCGTGACCTAGGGTTTTTAAATAGTAAAAAGAGAAATGAAGAGGAAAGTGAGGATTTGAAGATTTTGGGGAAGAAGTTTCGAGATTGGAGAGATACTGTTGTGGAAAAAATGGATCAAATGGAGGTGAATTTACAAGGGGAGAAGTATAGGCTTAGTGTGGCTGTACCGGAGTCTGATGATTTTGAAGGAATGAAGAAATTGTGGGAGGAATTTTATGCTTTTGCAAATAAAGGTCTGTGAATCTTGAACATATGTGTGTGTGTGTGTGTGTGGGCGCGCGCGCGCGCGCTGTTCTCTTGAAGCTGTGAGCTTTACAACTTTTAGTGTCATATCTTCCGAAACCATCTTATGTTTGTGAGTTAATAATGTGTGGTAGTGTTTGTTTTGGAAGGGTATGTAAGAGGAGGGAAACAGGAGCCGGATACGATTGTAATGAAAGGAGTTCCTTCGCGGTGGGTTGCGGAGCCTAGGGTTTCGTCAAAGCCTTCGATGTTAGTTACGCACACAGTTTTTTCTACATTTGGGAAGATAAGGTAGTGTGATTTTCAATTGTGCAGTTTTATGATGATTTACTCTAGGCTTAATGTAGTCTTTGTTTGTAATACCTGGTGCTTTAGCATTGTTGTAGATTGGTAAAAGACTGAAAACTTTCTGCTTTTGTTTAGTATTAGATAGCTAATACTGGTTTCTGAATTCAAGTTTTGATTTTCTGAGAGTTGGTCAGGAGAACTGCTTTGTTAAGTAGCAATGTTGGAGTTGGATTTAGCTGTCCTGGTTTGGAAAATTTAGGTGAATGAAGAAATGATTCCCTATTTGGTAATTCTCATGTTGCTAGCAGGACATATCCATCTTCTGTCTGATATCTAATGATCACTCACAATAGTCTCAGGCAAGCCATGGACTTTTATTTGCACTGAGATTGTTGGGTTCTCTCTTAAACGAGCCCTTTACATATTTTCAAAATAGGTCATAATGAAGAAGGTCTGGTAAACACCATTCTTTGTAGGTTGATTTCGCAGTCAATCACCCTGTAACTCAATCACAGTTTTGGGACCGTAACAGATATCTAATGACAAGAACTGGATGTTATTAGCTTACTTTCAAACTGAACTATGGAACTTGTTAGTTGTCGAGGTTGCAGGATGGGTAAATGGTTGAAGGGAATGGTGTGATTCATTATGAATGTGAGGTTAACTTATACAAAAACCTTGTCTACTGCACCAGAATTTGGTGCCAACATAGGTTCTATTACTCACCATGTTACTGCTAAATCTGAATAATAGGAGTGGAGTAGCTATAAATGTCAGGGTAGAAATGAAAAGTTCTGCCACATTACTTTCTTTTGATAGCGTATCCAGGATGCATGGTTTGGTTGAAATAAGGGTTTTGAGGTTGTATCTCATGTGGATGGTTGACTTCATTTTTAACAATCAAAACTTGGAGAAAGAGTATTGTTGGAAGTTTATAAAACATCCAGTTTGTATTTTATACTTGTTGAGCTTGTTAATAATTGAATTTGGATGATTGTTTCGGTAAGATATTGCCTAGTTTATATTTTATAATTGTTGAGCTTGTTAATGATTGAATTTGGATGATTGTTTCGGTAAGATATTGCCTGATTGGAAAGTAAAGTATTATATTCTTACTGCTTCTTTGAACTCATTCAATAGGAATCTTAATGTTACTGAGGATGATGATCAAGATAAGGATGCAGACGAGAATGGTGGGGACATAATTTCAGGCCTCCACTGCAAGATTGTGGTTCAGTTTGAGAAACATAGGGACTTCTATAATGCTCTTAAGGTCTTATGTGGGCGCTCATTACAGAAGGTAGGAACTTGATCATCCCTGTGCTGTTCTTTTGAAGTCATATTTATTTGATCTTCTCTCTGACTTTAATATGCTCTGGTTCGTACCATACCTGTCACAACCCTAAAAGCAGGCACGTGACCGACACAAATGTCAAAGATAACTTGACTTCCGCAAGCCTCAAAAAAATACACACTTGAACAATAAACTTGTTCTAAATAGATTTAAACATGTTATGTGCAAGCTCAAAACCACACTGAATCTTTCACACAAAGACCCTGAACCAATTGTAATCATGGAGCTCTAATATCAAGTTTACATGGGCCCTCAACCAATTCACAATATTTTTCCAAACTAGGGACCAGACTGTATTTTGTTATCGTCTTCTTGAAGATTCTGTGGACTTGACAGTAGCCAGACCATTCTTTCTCTTTCTTCAATTTTCTTCCTATAACTTAACTAATCTCAAACCTTAAAACACCTGATACCCCTATTTTAATCAACCCCCCACAAACTAAAGACATTTACTATCAAATCATCACATTTAAATACAAATCCATATGCTCCTCCATCCAAATTATCCAAACTAAAGACATTCATAACCCACTCTTATTCAACTTTAAAACCCATCATGTCAAGAATCCGCTATAAATTACAAAACTCAGCAAGCCGATTAGGTAAAGATGAAACCCAAAGTTGCCGTAAAAGTGGAATGAAGGTGGAAAAGGATACTTTACCAATCTTTACAGTCAAATAATGGTGATATGATGCAGAAAAATTAAGCTTGTGATGAAGGGAGTGAGTGTCAGATGAGTGGGAATGAAGTGAAGTCCTTTTGCATGGGTGGAGAAAATGACACCTAGAAGCTCTATCAAATATGAAGAGTCATTTGGACCTGTGTAGTGTCTCACTTAATTTGATCATCTAAAATAAAGCCCAAATGACCAAAAGAAATAGAGAATTTTCTAAAACCAATTTTTTGTTTTCCTAGTTACAATACTTGTGATATTACAATTTTTTTAGAGCAAATTCTTGCACTTCAAGCTCCAACGGTGGACTTGTGGCATATATATTGCAATTGCAAAGCCACCAATACCAGTTGGAAATATACTTGCTAGATTTTAGAAAAGTGAACATTAAATCATATAATTTGAGACGTTCCTATTGGCAAGTAATATGCCACACTTTTTTGTTCAGCAAGGATCACGATTGAAGGCTGATTATGAGGTCACCTGGGCCAAGGATGGCTTCTTCCGGAATTCAAGAAGTCAAGCACGAGAAAATAGTAGGGTGCCAGCAGCGGGAAGGGGGCAGCACTACAGAAATGAAGCTCCCAGGCACGAGCCTCACTTGTCTCAATTTACTGCTGATGACACACGCCGGAAGAGGTTCAAGGTCAGAACACATCCAACTCTGTTTTTGGCTATGTTATTAGTTCTCCAGAGTAAAATAAGCTAATAAAGTAAAAGAAATCCGGTTTAAGACGTTCCCTTTCATATTAGAACATTTTGCGTCACTGGCAAATATGCTAAAATTGACTTTTCATCATTGTATATTGCAATCAAAGTCAACATATCTACTCTAGTGACTTGATTTATCTCGTGCAGGAATAGGAATGGTGACACCCACGTTGAGAAATATCTACAGACTGAGTTGAGAACATGAGGGGTGATTCCTACTGGTTAACAACCAAGAATTTAATGTTTTGTTCCCTTCTCGAACGTATTATTTGTACCATAACCTCCTAGAAGATTGACGATGATTGGCCCAGTTTGTTGTACGAATAGGTCACACTTGTAAGTGGCATGCACATTGCTGTGAGTTTGCCTCCGGACCTATATTAATTTTTGTATTACCTCAGATTAAAGTTCCAATTAATTCAAATAAAATTTGATAATATTGATCTTAAAGTAAATTAATTAGACATTGACTAGTTCTTATGCCTGCCTACATGGGGGTGGGGTTCAAATATTCTTTAAACCCAGTAAAAAATAGTTCAAGTTTTAAAAATTTTTTTGACAGATACAAATATTTTGAATTTTTTTAATCAAGATAACTTATTTATTTATTTTAATGAGTGGTAGTTTTTTAACTTGAATCATTATTTCTGTTGAAAGTCAAACATTTTATGATTGTAAATTTTTAACATGTCCATATTTTATTTGTGATTGAAAGTAGAAATATCATAGATATGATAAAATCAAGTTAAGAACTTATTTTAAAAAATTAAAAATAAATAAATATTTTCATGAGCAATTTATTATTAATATTATTATTTTTAAATCAAATACATAATAATTGAAAAGGAATATTAAAATACAAATACAAATTTATAATAGTATTTGCAAATCATATTAAAATTAAAAAATATCACTTTGATATAATTTATAATAGTAAATTATAAATTAGTTGTTCTATTTTTGAAAAATGAATCAAATAACCCTTTAGTTTTAAAAATAATTAATTGATCTTTTGACCATATTTACATTAATATTTTTTGTTATAGGTTTTTTTTCTTGTTAATCTTTTCATATTATATTTTTTCCCTTTTCTATTTCTTAAAGCAAAAAAAATTGAAAAAAAAAAACATGAAGTATGTACAAAACCATAGAGATTAATTTAAGATTTATTCAATTAGATGGGATAGACTATTTTGCATCACATGAAATGAGCGCGCATTTCAAGGCTGTCATGTGTATTTTTTTTTTTTATTAATGTTAATGTCTGGATAAGCTTGCATGCAGCTTAACTAATTTCACGAACTCTAAAATTAACAGTCATATAAGCTTCCAGTAACCTTAAAGTCACGTGTAATTTATACAAGTGGGATATTTTATTTTATAAATATTTTCCAATTACATAATTTAATTGCATTATAATTTGGTAGCTTCGAGAGCTCCCAAGCTTCACCAATTTGCATTTGAGAATATATAAATATATTTTTTTTATGTTTTCTTAATATTGGATGCTTATTCTTATTAGGTTTAAATTAGCTTTTAATTTTGATGTTTGTACTTTTTATATGCATTCCAAAACATTCTGTTTTATTGTAGCATGCAAGCCAAGCTCTGCCCTCTAGAAGAAGTGGTTTCTTGCAACTCACAGGAGTTCATGATCGAGAATCAACTTTACAACTAGGATAGCATTGCCTTGTACTCCAAAATCTTGAATAAATCTTTCATTGTCAATATGATTACATGAATATGAAAACAAAGCTATTAAACTCCGTCCGGGTCAATTATTACGGCAACCTTTTTTTATAATATATATATATATATATATATATATATAAAAGAATTGAAACATTATATTGAACTAATATGTGTTTAGGTCAAGATGCCAATAATCAAACATCACTACTTGAGTTAGACGGGTCATTACTGGTTTCGAGATTGCGTGGTCTTTGGGTATCCGAAAACTTATTCTTGCGTCAGACTCCACCCTTGCAATAGATTTAATAGCAAAGACTATGGTGAAAGTAGATCGAAGCTAGGGATTTAATTGCTAGAAGTTAAAGTTCAGCATGTCTATCGAGAAGCTAATTCAGCAGCAGCAGACTAGTTAGCAAATTTTGAGCTAATAAAAAATCTATTTAATCAGGATAATTCGATAATTAATGACACTCCGATAAGTTAATTTGTGCTTTATATAGTCTATTTTTCCAAGCTTAATATAATTCTCCTGTTCTGTTAGCACGACTTCAACCAAAAAAAATCATTACTACTTGAGAATGTTGATATGAAAATACCCATCTCAAGCCACGCTTTAGACCGGGGCACACATGCAAGACTTTTTTTCGGTTTTTTTTATTATTTTTATGGGTAAAACAAAAGGAATACCTAGAAAAACAGACGCTCTCCTGTGTCTTTGTGGACTTAAGTTATGATCCCCTTGCGCATAAATGAGTTTTCCATCCCACGTGTACGGTCAGTAATTTAAGTTTAATTTAATCATGGACTCTATATATGGAAGAAGATTGCAATTAATTATTTGATTAAATAGTTAATCTGACCCTTATGCATCTGGTCAACTGTTCTTGCAATAACCTGTAATGTCTGTCAATCCCTCCAACTCAGGCAAATCTCTGCTGTAAGATACTCTCAGAATTGGAAGACCGTTATTTCTTTCCCAAAAACATGCTGAAGGATATTCGTACAACGGCTTAGAATCAGGTCTTGTGCTTTGGAGACAATCAATGGAGGTTCTGGGTGCTTCAACTGACCACCCAAGGAATCAAGAGGTAAAGAAAAGTGAACAGTTCTGCTGGACATTGTTTCACCATGCCAATGAGAGTTTGCACGAGAATTATATATGCCGATAACATTAAATTTGTTTATTCTAATTAAAGATTTAGTCGGGGAATTGAGATAAAAATGTTATTTTTTAAAAAAATAAATATTTATATTAGTTTGAAATAAATTCTTAAAATTTTAGTTGGTTTAAATAAGTAAAATAAAATTTTATTTTGTTAAATTGAGCAGTAAATTATCGTTAAAATTTATTATTAAATTCTCTATAAATTTAATTAAAATAAAACATCAAACTCAATCTAAAACCAATTGAATATGATAGTATTAAATTTGAAAAAAAAATCAAGTGAAAAAAAGCAATAATAAAAAATACATTATGAGTAATTATAGCAATATATAGTAGATTATGTTTTCCATCTATGTTATATTTTTATATTTTTTTTAATATATATATATATTCATATTGTATCCCGTCCTGTTGATGATTTTAAACATTATTTTCGTTTCATAATTTTAGAATTAAGTTAAACAAAACTGAGAGCCTAACTCTTTGCCAACAGACCAATCCTCAAGTTCTATGGTCCTTTGAGTAAGTGTCGACCTATTGATTACATGTGTGTGTGTGTGTGTGTGTTTGTGTGTGTATAAAGTACTGATTTTTGCTTTAACGATGACGCAGCATAATGTAAAAGAACCGAGTTTATTAAATACATAAAACCATTAAAACAAATTACAGAAACAATTTAAAATTCTCAATATATTTGAAGATTGATAATTGAATTCTAAATGATAAATTAAGGGTTTAAAGTCTATTTTAACTAATCATTGATTAAATAAAAAATAAAAAATTATAAAATCCAAAATTAATACTGAAAAAGAAAAAAAATATTTTGATAAGAAATTCTGAAAATTGATCTTTAGAGTGTATTTTGATATGAAAACGGTCTCAAATAACCTTCAATTTTTTACCAAGAGCCTCTGAATAAGCCTTTTGAATTATTATGACTTGCAATATTAATTGAATACCGAATAAAAAAATTATAGTCAGTTGAAATTTACCATTTCAGCAATATTCTTAGCTTTTTGCCTATAAAATTAGTCTATAAATCCTTCAACCACATTCCCCCACTTCAAATGAATATCAAACTTTTGTTTTGGATTTATAGTGCTGGTGATTGTGTATGAAAGCACGGTATCTGGAATTTAAAAAACTAAAAAAAATAACAATTTTAAGCAATAATTAAATCAACTTAATCCATAATACTAGTGTAATTAATTTACAATTGTACTGAAAATTCCAAGGATGGTTTGAATTTCCAAACACATCCGTAACATTGGAACCAAAAACTTTTAACAGAAGAAGCAAAATCTTAACCCCAAAAGGCAAAGAAAAAAAAAAAGGAACTAATTGAACCTTCAGAAGCTTTTTCGTTGCTCATGTCGTTGAGGCAATTTATCTGTGATAGCGCCAGTACTCTTTCTCTTTGGAGAAGATACCCCATGATTAATCACCATCTTGGGCTCGCTTAATCTTCTAACATCTTCTTTCTTCTTTGATGGCTTTTTTGTACTCAATGTAGGGGCTATATACCATCCCAGAGAGGTCCATAATATAGCAACTGGTCGCCCAAAGAAAACCAACAATAACAAGATCAAGACTATAGCAACTGGCATATAATAATAGGGTCTTCTCCATCTATTCAACTTGATGCTCCATGTAAAACATTTCTTCTCAGTCTTCTTCTCAGTTTCCAATCTTGGTTGCTCGGCTTGTTTCGTCTCAGCGGGTGCCTGTGTTGGCAACTTATCCACAACTTCAGTACTGTTATGATTGATGGCCTTATCTTTGACATCATCAACTCTACTGGCCCTGGGTTTGTCTTGCTTTTGATCTTTAGCCTTCACTATAACAGGAATACAATCATTTGAACTTGAATAGACGAAACGAACCACAGATACATCTTCGGGCCCAATCTGAGTGTATATCTTCTGCCTTTTCTCTTCGAGTTCCGCGAGAAGTGCAGAGAACTTGTCAAGGCCACGGGAAGTGTATGGGTTCTTGTTATTCTTGCTGCTCTTTCTTGATTTTCTTGGCGTTGCAGAACGGCTCGATCTTTTTGGTGTTGCAGAAGGGCTGGATCTCTTTGGTGTAGAAGAGGGGCTGTTCCATGGTTCATCGTCTAGCTCTTGATTCTGAAAATTGCCACAGATGAATGAATTCAACATCTGATCATAAATTACGAGTCTTGCTCTGGTAAACGAGGTGAGTTTTAGATTGAGAGGTAAGTTTGGATTGGCTATACTTTATGTTGATTACAGGACACAAAGAGTCCATATATATATATATACATGAAGGGATGCTAAAGAGAGGACCGGATCCAAGCTGATAGGTAGCCATTAGTCAAATAAAAAGGTTTGACGAAAACAAAAACCTATAGAAGTTTCCTGTTAATTTCATTTCGTGTCGTTTGACTTGGCGAGAGGCGGTAACGCTGGTGCTTACAAATAAGTCCTTCCGAAATCAGCATAGAAAAAAAAATTAAATTAATTGACACAACAGATGGAATTGTTCGCAATGAAAAAAAAATCAACCCTGTCGTGGAACTGGCTTAGGCTTTATCCACAATTGCTTATCTCAGTCTGATTATTATACATTTTACAACTCTAAAATCTTCACACCTGCTGTGTCACAGTCATTGTTGCTAGCATCATCATCTTGAAGTGTTTCTTTCACGACATGCATGTTGAAGCTCCATGTGGGCTAGAGAGAAGTTTCAATCAACTTTGCTGTAGTTTTAACCACCCCAACACCTCACGGGTTCTGGCCAGCTGATTATCTTACGCGAACAGGTTTAATTATACAAATTTAATGATCAGAAGATCTGAGATGAAATTCAATCTGCATGTAGCTGCTAATTAATGAACTCGTGTTGTAATGTAATAGTTGTTGTTTTTTTAAAGAATTTTTTATTTAAAAATATATTGAAATAATATATTTTTTTTTAACTTTTAAAATTTTATTTTTAACCTTAACATATCAAAATAATCTAAAAATATAAAAAAATATTAATTTAAAATAAAAAAATAAAAAAATTTAAATTTTTTAATAATATTTTTAAAACAGAAAAATAAACATGTTAATATCGTGGATATAAAACTTAATTTGGAAATTCGCTAGAGAATTTCAAGGTCAGATCCCCCATCTCATGATGACATGTCATGATCTGAAAACTAACAAATTAAGAAGGATTTCTTGAGAAACAAGCATATGGTTCATACAACATGTCAAACAAGAATTATGGTGCTTCTGTAGATACCATCAATGTCAATATTATAATAGCCACCGAGTTGGACTCAGCTTCTTCATATGTGTGTGTACGTACGGTTTATAAATAAATAATCTTTGAAATTTTCAAACTTTTAAGTCCGTGTTAGTGATAAGTACGTGAGAATGTCAGCAACCCTTGATAAACAAAAGCAACCAGGAGGGAATGGTAAACAAGCAAGGCTTATTACTTTACTGTTTGTTTTTATGTTTTAAAATTATTTTTTTATATATTTTTATATTATTTTAACTTTATAATATCAAAAATAAATTTTAAAAAATAAAAAAATATTATTTCAATAAATTTCTAAAAAAAATTAAAATAATTATTATTACAATATCAAACATGATATATAATTAAGTTGATTAATTCGTATAGCTCGATTTATTTTATGATGCTCCATGTAATTTGCTTAAAATCTCATTTAGTGTAATTTTAATCACTCTTAATGTTGATTAAGATAGAGAGTTATGTCTGATCTCAGGTTTCCCACTAAAACGAAGAGAAATTAAAAAAAGAATCGATCTGATAAAAAGTTGCCTTCATGGACATGATCAGGTTGCAGCAGAAGTGCTAAGGAAAGGCACTGAAACTTTTTATTTATGTTTAGTTAAAAAAAATATTTGTTTTAATCACTCTCACATAATATTTGCTGGGTTGGTGTGATCAGGAGCGTCAAAATGCCGTAGAATTAACAAATATCATACATGATCCTCGGGAGCAATTTGCAGCTAACTATAGGCTCCTAATCCCGGATGGAGGCAAGTTAATTAGTCAACTACTATAAAGGTGGCATGCGTTTCGCTGCCTTCAAATTTTTTTTAAAAAAATATATAAAACAAATGTTCAGCGACATAATAGTTTTAAAAAAAACAAGCAACATCTAGACTCGACTCGAGTCATTAGTTTAATTTAATTTAATAAATTTAGTTAATTTAATAATATAATTTTTAAAAAATATTAATAATAAAAAATAAATTAATTAATTATAAAAAATAAATTATTAATATAATACTTGGGGCAAAAACACAATAAATTTGTTGAAGATTTATCGTCTAACCGTTCTATGATAAAAAATAGCTTAGAAATTAATAATCTAGAAAACAAACAGACAAAATATAGAAAATATTATATTTAATTAATTAATTTAATTTAATAAAAAACAGAATTTCTTTTAAGAAATTTAAATTTAACAAATAAAAAAATCCAATATAATATAATCGAGTTAAGATGAAGGGTTGTCGAAAAGCCGGTCACACGACGGAAATGACTTTCCCAAGGAAAATAAGGAAGTAGTTAGCTCCAATGACAATTTTCAACCCGACATGTGCTTCCTTTCCTTTCCTTTCCATTCGTCGAAACAGAGATCAACGAATTATGAAATTATTTGGTATTTTATCGCCTAACTTTCTAATCTTTAAGTCCATATATATATGATCTTGCTTTCGCATTCAATTAATGGAGGTGTCGCTGTGCACTGTGTACTCTTGACTCTTGCAAAATCTAAATCACGTCCATTGAACGCGCTGTCAGTTTACTCCTAGCTAGCTAGTTCCTTCAAAATCTCAAGTCATAGGGAAATTCCTGCATAGACAGTCACTCTCTCTCTAGAAAATAGAAAATAAAAGAGGAGAGGGTACCCCTTCTCACAAAACATCATGAATCACATTAATAATGTTTTTTTTTTCTTTTTTTGTGTTTTTTTTTTCTAATTTCAATTACAGCCTTGTACTTGAGAATCTAGCTAGAATCAGGGATGTTGTTCTGATTCATTTCCAAAAAATACAGCTTTCACGTTCCCTCCTTTGCTTGTATTACAAGGCAGAAACTTCTTCTTCCAGATATGATGTATATATCGCCTGATCTGTACCAAAATATATAGAAATTATCTCTTCTAGATGGTGATTAACAGCAATGCAGACTGCGTTGACCTTTGTAGATATATGTTCACATGCATAGCCATTTAGTTAATGTATTCTCTGTACACTTTTCTGCAAGTTTGAAAAAAAGACAGTCTCTTCATATATTTTTCTTTGCTGGTTCTTTCACGAGCACCATCAACTGATTTTGATAGCTACTTCAGGAACAAGATTGGTTTGCTTAAATAGTTCGTATAAACATACCAAAAAATTACATATTATACAAACATATAAAAATCAGATACGTTAAGGGTACGTTAATTTTTTACAAGTAAATTATTTTACAAGTAATAAGAATTCAGCACTAAAAACCAATAAAATGAGTTGAATTTAAAAAATAAGAATCATGCTATTTATATTCTTTTTTATTATTATTAACGTGAGTGTCCGAGTCAGCTTGCGCGCACCTCAACTAATCTCACGGACTCTAAAGTTAATAACCATGTAAATCTCCAGTGGCCCTGAGGTTTGTGGGACTCGAACTGGTGATATTTAGGTAGTAAACTCGGGATCTGACTAGTTAAACTACACTTTTCAGGGTTTATTTATATTCTTTCACAATTATAAATAGATGTCTAACTATTAAATTATCTGGAAAATGAGTATAATAATCATAAAATATCAATTATTTTTTCATTTTTTCTCTTTCATGTTAAATTAGAACTTCTCACCTTTCTTAAATTTGTTATTTAAGAAAACAATAAATAAATTTTCAATTTACAAATAATGATGTGAAGACCATGTCGCCTAATGAAATCTATATAAAAAAAATTATGTTAGCTTATGTTTTAACTTTAAATGACTCTTACATAAATATGATCGTATCATTAATCATAATATTGAATTAAGTTTTATTATTATAAAAATTTATGACTTAAAAATAATTAATTTATTATCTATGAAGTACGGTAAATGTTTGATTTTAAAAAACCATAAGAATTAAAAATATACATGTTCTTTTTCTCGAACAAAAAAGTGCAAGTTTAACACCTCACCGTATATATACCCTGCACTGCATATTCTATAGTATCAATTCGCAATGCTAAGATGCTGTTCATCTTTGGAAATATAGCAATTTTTCATATCAACATTGAATAGGTCGACCAACGGGGCTCCCCTGGTAGCAAATTACTCCTTCAAAGGGAAGGGGAGGTTGTGGGCTAAATTCCGCGTGCAGGAGTGAGCCTCAATCCATAATCACTGAGAAAAGCTCAGCTTCCAGTCTTTCATTACATACATCATACATGAATGCAAGAGGAGGGAGGACGATGCGAACTTCCTGGATCTGTGTTCTATGTAACTTCCTGGATCTGTGTTCTATGTATCATCTACCAGTAAACTAGAGAATTGTCTCAACAGACTAGGTTTCCAGTTAGCATAATCAAGTTTTTCATCACCCTTAATGTACTTCTCTTGCACTGCTGCAGCCGTGGACTGCTTGGTCAAGGAAAAAGCTAATTCTATGTCAATAACTTACCAATTACTGAGGCCATAATGAAAACTAATCTATTATTGAGACAACCGGATCTTAGTTTCTGACAAAATATGAAAATTTCCTAAGAACTGTTAAAATAGATAAGCACAATTATATACATGATGAACATGCATGAGATCTACTGGAGCACACAAGTGCATGAGCTTCAGTAAGTAGAAACAAGGTAGGATCACTCATGCTTAATAAAGAGAACAATTAAACAAGAATAATACCTTAAGTCACCTGACTGCATCGAAACACAATAAACATTAACAACAGTAAGGATAACGGTAGTAATCCCGACCAACAGGGCGAACTGCAATCTTGCTGAATTCAACTGCACTGTCTTCGATGCCAGCAAAGAAGTAACTAAAAACACATCCATAAACGTTTTATACAGACTTTGAGAAAGAAGCGGGAAGAAATTCACTAGCCTGAATGTCTAAAGTTGTAAGAACGACAACGATGAAGTCTTTTACTATGTCTCCTTTGCAAGCTTTCTGCAAAAAGAAGTTTTAACAGCTTTCAAATAAAAAATATTCTACAACTGAATGGGTAATTACACCAATATGTTTATCAGAATTGATATCATTCTCCAGTCAATGATACATCAGTTTAATTATGGACCTTCAAACAACCCAACATAGACTGATGACGATCTCACATTAAGAACCATCATTTCTGCAAAGTACCGTTTTACATCTTTTACCATATGACCACTTGTTGAATCAAACTTTGCGATGGGTATGATCTTATATTTGAAACTAACGTCATCAACAGAATCACATCCTATTTCCCACAATGTTGTACATGGATAAAAGAGCAAAAGGGTAGAATTGATAAAGGTAAAAATCAAGCATTCAACATACCATGCATGGAGTATAGAACAAAGATTGGTTTGAAGAATTCAGGAATGGATTCTATGAATAAAGACCAGTGCTTAGCAGCACGAGGATCCTGATCGAGATGGTGCTGCAAATATGATAAGTATATATTGCGCGTCTGTATAGAAATCAAGGTTAAAAGCTGCACACATCGAAAGACATTTATGATAAGTACTTAAAATTTTAAGTCAAGATAACATAATCTTCAAAACAGGAAAGAAAGGAAAGGAACCAAACCTAGCTTTGCCATAGCTCTCAATTAGATCGATCTTAGACAACACATTGATGCGTGGGAGTTCCAGATGAAGCACTGTGGATAGTGACAAAAGCAATGCACCAACATATTTTCCAGGATCACTGCAAAGATGGGCATCAACTAAGTGCAAGGCAGTCAACTGCATGAATTGAGAAATTCAATCATAATATCAAGATCACATAGTAATTAACAGGTTAAAATCATATAGAAGCCTTAAGGAAGCAAAGCATACCCTAAGATTCAACTTCTTAATGAGTTTCATGATAACATTCTTGACATTTGAATGGAAAATCGAAAAGAAGGTAGTGATCTGCAAGATAGTCAGAGTGTTTGAGAAATATAATTCCAGTATCAACTAGTGGGTTTTAAGACTTCAAAACAGAACAAGCTAGTACAACCTTTCAATAGAGGTTCCAAATTAGATAGCAACCAGCCGATATTCTTCTCCAAATAATCCATGCAATAAACAAGACCTAAAGAAACACCAGATAATATTTTTGCATTAAGCAACTAAGTAATAGCAGAGAGCAACGATAAAGAGTGATATGAAATAGTAGGCAGGCAGGTAGGCTGACCTCCATTGGGACCAAGGGAATGCTCGTTCATTACATCAATTAGTTTGATAAGATCTTCAATGTTAGTAGCAAAATCATGCCTACATGCTTGTAAAGGACAATCTTTCGCAATGACCAAACAAATATTGCCAAATGGGTTTTGAAAGAAAGAAAGCTTACGGCAATGCATCGTTTGCAGGATCCAATTTGATAACTGTAACGTTCCTGAATGAAGCCATTAACATGAAGAAATTACTATTATCAGCATTTTCGTTGATCTTGTAAATCACCTTCCGATTAGGCTTATGAATTGGAGGATGTTGCGTTGCAGTAGGTGGTTTTTCCCGGTTCTGGTGGGCCAAACACCACCATTCCGTAATATAAGTAGGAGCATTCCGAAAATCGAACCTGGGGCCTCTCACACACAAAACGAGAAGCATTCGAAAAGACCGAAACGAGAAGCATTCGAAAAGACCGAATGCCTTGCTACGATCTTTGACCGAACAATATTTACAAATACATTTTCTACGATGCAAAATGGATAGGGCTATGCGGAACCATATATATGATCGTTGATAATTGTGTGTTTTTCACTATATCTGCATTTTCCCGGTGACTATGATTCAATGAATCCAGGGTAGCTTGTTTACACATTAGTAATTACAACTACGGATGGTAAAAATTTTAAAAGACATGCTGCATGTGGTCCCCAAACCAACTTGGACCAGGTTTAAACTTCAATTTTAGATCAAAGTGATCCACCTGATTATTTAGGGCACACGGTTCTAGCTTGGGTAAATATGATTTAAACATGACATGCTAATCCTTGGCATATCTGCTGGTACAAATCCTTGCTTTTTCTAGACTAATGCAAGTGCTGCAGATTATTCAAGGGGATGCCGCTAGTGTTTGCTACTCTAAGAGGCAAGCTTTGTTGCTTTTTTCTTTCCATCTGTACCGAAGAAAACAAAAATATTTGATAAGTATTTCACATGGGAATTATTTTGGGAGGACCAAGCTTAGCTGGACCATCATTATTCATGAATCATGAGGGCACACCCAAGGAGTCTATTCTAAAATTCTCAAAAAGAAAAGGAGAACAGGTCTATTCCAAATAGAAAACTGGGCCACAGTTTAGGTCTTTAGCCCACTTTACCCGCCTGGCAGTACAGTTCAGGCCTCTCTCGTTTTGGCTTGGTAGGGCTACAAGTTTGAAGCAGAATTTTGGGAAGACGCAATGTTGTCATTAATGGATGTGGGGATCAATGTTCGTCATCATTGAGTAGCATATAGAGTCCCAATAAAGAGAGTAAATCCATCAATTTAGACTCTTTTGTTTTCCTGGTGGGGGTTTTCAGTATTTGCTCATTGCAAGGATGAACCATTTGATTTAACCCCTCTAACACGGTTTGGGGGGTTTGTACAAACTGTACAGGATCTTTTCTTTAATCTTAACTTATCAGTAAGCTCAAACATCCTCAATGCTTACATTTGAAGAGAACGTCGAACCTTTTATTAAGACATGCTTTGCCTTCTAGGCTATTTCCCCATCATATTCTTTTCCGAGTTGAGGATCTTGTTTCAACAAGAGTGCAAAGCCATTCGCACTCTTCTGTTTTTCGCTGTTTGGTCAAATGTCAAAAGCACTGGAAAATCATGCAAATTAGGCTCCTGAATTCTGTGATCAATTTGAAATTCAGTATACGTGGCATATACAGTTGCTCAACCTTGACAGAAATCTAATTAAGCTTCCCTGCAGGATCAGTCCAATACTCCAGCTCTCATGGTCCCCGCCTTCTTCTTTCAAAGTTTAGCCATAGAACTAACCCTAATCCCGTGGCACATATTTGCATGAAACCAGAGATATTTTTGTAGGATAATATTAGCAGGGCAGATGTCCAGCTATTACATTTATTGATTCATCTAACAATAATAAAAGTAATCGAAGCAGGTGGGTACTTGGTATCCATATACAACGTGCCTGGTTGAATTTGCATATAACATTTTCCATTATGTAGCCAGCCAGGTATATCGTCGAACAAATTTATGACAACCCACTTACAGCCATGCCTAATCATACCAGTTCCTATTGTTTTCAGTTTGTAGCAAACAGTAAAGGAACTTTTCGATAAGACATTGCACCAAAGCAAGGTAAATGTCTCTCATGAAAATCCAACCACATTACCAAACTAAAGCTAAAACTTCCTATTTTTATATGTATAGTATTTATAAAAGTTGGGATTACAGGGGAAAATAGAAGATAAAATATATATTGACAACCCTAATTAGGCGCTTCAAAGTTGGACAAAATGATTGCCATTTGCCACCAACTTCAATTGTACAACTCTGCTTTGGTCTCCGCAATAACCTGCTGCTCACATTTGTCCATCATTTCTCTTCCTTATCTTCCCCTCATTACTTTTCTCATTAGTCCTCCACAGAAACAAAGCAAACAAAGGGAGGCGATAGGAGCATAGGAGAATATTACAGTTGCATTTTCTAAGCTGAGAATTTTGAGGCCATGGCATTTGCAGGAACAACCCAGAAATGTATGGCATGTGACAAGACTGTCTATCTTGTGGACAGGTTAGCTGCTGATAACCGTGTGTACCACAAGGCTTGCTTCCGATGCCATCATTGCAGAGGAACCCTCAAGGTATGCTCTATATATATGCAAGAGTTTTAACAAGAGATAAAAAACTTGGTAGATCCATATATTTTAGCACATGTTAAAGTTGAATTCCTAGACGTTTTCTAGTAAATACAGATTGAGCTCCATGTATTCCCAGTATTGCTTAGCTTCCTGGTTCAAATTTTGTCCTCTTAGTCTTAGCTATATAACTTTCATAATAGCATATGCCTGGATTTGTCACGTATCATGGATGATTGGGTTCTCAAGTTAATTTTCGAATTCAGTATTATGAGCAGAACGATATCACCTTTTGGATACAGAAACCCTCCAGAAACTAACAGTGCCATGAAATACATCAGTCAATAAGATACAAATTTCAATAATACCGGCACTGAAGCAAACATTTCAGGTGGAGGAGCTCCCTTAGGGTACATTGTGTTGATATTCCGTAGTGACATGATTTTTTTCATCTCTTTCTTTTGATGACATTCTCACTGGTCTATTCACTGTTAAACGAAGACTAGCTCCTTCCAGCTTTAAGTCGTAGAACAACCCTGATTGATCGAATTTATGATCCTAACTAACCAATTTAAATTGGTTGGGAGCCCATGAAATGTAATAACGTCCCGCATCAGCTTCTTAATGCAATCTTGGACTTTTTCAGCAATATGTATTGAGCTAGAGATAATAAAAGATAATTTATCAAGTTTCAGCTCTTATTTGCAGCTTGGCAACTACAATTCCTTTGAAGGGGTACTCTACTGCAGGCCACATTTTGATCAACTCTTCAAAAGAACTGGAAGTCTTGACAAAAGCTTTGAGGGTAAAAATAAAGAAAAACTAATATGAAGCCAGCGTTGCACAAGTCATTCATTTTCTTTTCGAATTCCAACTGATTTACTTGCATTCAATTTCCTTTCCAGGGACACCAAAAATTGTAAAACCAGAGAAACCTGTTGATGGGGAGGTAAATTTTTTTTTTCCCCTGTATTCCTGGCATTTAGATGCTTTCTTATGTCTTTCAATTGAGTCTTTAACCCCTCTCTTTTGTTCTATAACCATGATTTGTTTTGAACAGAAAACTATATCAACTAAAGTCTCGACCATGTTCGCTGGAACCAGAGACAAGTGTTTCGGCTGCAAGAACACTGTCTATCCAACTGAGAAGGTAAAGACTGCAACATTTCAAAAACATCCAGCACACTAAGAGCAGACACTGCTCGTTTCCATGTTCTATGTTTTTTTTAATCATCATTTACTAAATTTCAAAAAGATACTCAGCTGTAAAGGATCTTGACACCTATCATTGATTTGAGACTATTAATATTTCTCTGTTAAAAGGTTTCGGTGAATGGAACTCCTTACCACAAAAGCTGCTTCAAATGCATTCATGGAGGATGTACAATTAGCCCATCCAACTACATTGCACACGAAGGTCGCCTCTACTGCAAACACCACCACAACCAACTTATCAAGGAAAAGGGTAATCTGAGCCAACTTGAGGGTGATGTTGAGAAGGATTCCATGAATAACAAAACTAATGGAAGAGAAGTTTCTGCTGAATCATAAAATGCTGAACGAGTGTATTTTCCTGCCTTACGATGTTGCTGTCACCCTCATGGTTTATTTACACTTCCTGCAGTTCAAATGGCTTTATGCTTACGAGTTAGATTGAAATCATGATATTTATCACCGAAATGTGTGGGCTTTTGTTTGTTGTATTTGGATTTTGTTCTGCTACTATGGATGCTCGCGTGAGATGAGAAGACCTATTTGATTCTAGCATGTGATCATATGATGAGCAAAACTCGTGTAATTTGGGAATGCTTATTATGATCTACTGTGCCCGTCTTCGGTTCCACGAAATAAGTGGTCTACACCTCTTAAGACATTTCACAAAGGTGGACTGTAGTCAAGTTCAGTAGGGTCTTCTTTCCCTGTTCATTCCACCAAGCCTTTTTTTTTTGTTGTGATTTCACTGAATAGTAGACAGATACATTGAAAATTTCATTAATCCATTTATGCATATCACTAATTAAATAATGAGGCATTTTAGCTACCTTAAAAGAGTCATAGTTACATTGTTTCCTGTATTTGGTTGAATTTTTTCACTTTAACATTCAAAGCATTGGATATAAATCACATTATGTAAGCATCTTTAAAAACCATCGCAATGCTTTGTTTTAATTAAATAGTTGGATTCTCTTTATCCGTACGAGTTTTGAGTTGACTGTTCAACGCCCATGGAAGACTCTTGAAGGGATCGTTCCCAGTCCATCCCTCGACCAACACGCGATGACCCACTCTCTCCACAAGAACAGCTCGAGCAATCCACTAACAACTGATGGGTTTGGGACTGAAACCCCGAGACCAACCCTCGAAGTCAATTCTTCTCCTAAAGTTACAAATTCATTTTACCGACTTTCCTTACCTATATTGTTTCATTTACCAGAAATTGATGCGGCTATGAGTACAACCGAGTATGGAAGATACTCAATCTTCTGGATTTTCAAGAGCTGTCGAGAATGCACCAGACACCACGCAACATGGTGCTCTTCCAACATTGCCGTCAGTAGCCATATCTCAGTTCAAGAATGTTTTACCCTCTACAGTCTTTCAATTATTGCTGGTTTTTTCCCTTTTAAATGCAAGATTCCTAAGGCAGGCTGGACTCGACTGAACACCTGCAATTATGCAGGTCTCATCACTTTAAATTAGGGGTCACAGCCACACAAGCAAGGACAAACTAACATCAAAGACAACGGTATATAGCTTTTAGAGCGTTTTTGGCAGTGTGGTTGCGGGTGCTTTTTAAATAACTTTTCGTGCTAAAATGTATGCCAATGATTTTTTTTATTTTTTAAAAATTATTTTTGATATCAACACATCAAAACGATTCAAAATATACAAACTATATTAAATTTTAACAAAAAAAAAATTTCGGCTGCGTTCCTACCTAATCTAGCAAAGACGGATTTGACTATGCAACCTAACCCTTCAGCTAGGAGCACTTCTCCGGCATTGTCAGCTTCTTAACCTGCTTTTATTCTCGAGGCAGCATCTTCCTATTTTGTTCGTACACTACGTCAGCCTTCTACAGCACTATCAATACCATGAAAATTCGTGATTGTTACCATCTGCAACACCAGTAATAAATGTAATATGTTCCGAAATTAAGAAACTCCAGCGAAATGGCAAGGCCATGCACCCATCTGGCTCCTCAATCCTCACAGCAGACCTCCCATTCCAATGATAGGATTGGGAAACAACGCTTTGGCTTCGAACAGAGCTCACGTACCAAATACGTGAAAAGAAAACTGAGGAATTGCCAGGCTTCAAACAGAGCTTCTTCAACATGTTTGGATTGAATTAAGCCATCAGGGAAGCAATCTTACTGGAAAAGGGATTGAATTTCGGCATCATTCAGCAGTCTAAATCCTAATAAAACCCTACCAATTTAATGTGTAATTGGGCATTTAGGAAAGGAGGGAACCAAAGGAAACAAATCAACCCTGAATAAATGTGGTCATTACAGTACATTAATTTTCCACAACAGAGTACAGGTCCAATGAGCATTATGGCATATGGCTATAAATCTACTCGTGAGCAGAAGATCTGTACAGGGATATCAATCACTACAAGTCTACGGGGATATCAAGAAGACAACCATTTTTGGCAATGTGCTTCAGGTCCACAATAAAATGGTCCCGAAGAAAGCCATATCCAAACGTCCCATTCCTGTACTGCCAAACTCTTCCTTCAACTCGCCAAGGATTCACAGAAGCTCCTTCCACTCCCAGGATTACTAAATCATAACTTGAGTTAATATACATAATGCGAGAGACCACATCATTTTCTAAAGGGAATTTCCAATCCAAGTTTGCAGCTTCAGGTGGCTGAATATGAATCCGAGAATCATACATATATTCTTCCTCAGTTGGAAAAGGCGACTCTACAAAAGTAGGATCTGACGTCCAAAACACTGGTGCAGAACTAGAGCGACGCTCAGACAAGTCGCCAACTCTTCGGCAGGAGATGCCAAATTCATCATATGTCACAAGATAAAATTCCAACTTCATGTCCTCACAGATTCCCTGCAACAAGAAGCAGGAAAGAACGTGAGGGGAGAGAATATGAGAAAAACCTTCATGTCTCCATTATCTTCCAAGCGATATGCCAGTAAACAAATTGAAAGGATGCCGAGACAGGAGACAATTGGTCACACCAAAATCACAGCAATTCTTAAAAGAGTTAAAAATTGGCTAACCACCGACACCAAATTGAATTGAGTTTCCCAGTCAAAGAGCAATTCCCTCGAATTTGATTCCAGAATCAAAGTTTATGTGATGGCAAGTTTTTTACTTGACATGGCTACGGATAATAGATTGGTGCTTTTGTTGAAACATGGCATTGTTATTCCTTGCATTGGACCCGCATTCACAATGCACATCAACAAACTGACCAATTTCTTGAAAGATGATTCAATACTCTCGTACAGTCCTCCCTCGCATTCATGTGGGACAGTTACTAGTCACCACATGAATGTTGGAGGAGAGAACAGTGCCACTGTAAGTGCTCAAAAATTTATTCCAATCTCTCAATGTAAGAACGAGAAGCAAAACAATGAACGTTAAACTAGCCAACATGGAAATACATCAGAGTCCAATGCCTTATGCTCAAATTCTGTCTTAAATGAACAATAAAAGGCTGCTCAGGACAAAACTAATTAACATGAACTAATCCTCTAGCTTCAAAAAAACAGAGTAGAAACAGAAGAATCACCCACCTTCCACAGACCCTGCAAAGGCCGATCAAGCGTGGGTGATGAATCAACAATCTTCAAAAAATGCTCAGTCTCCCACCTCTTCTTCCCCTGCTTCTCCTTTTCTCGCCTCCTCTGCCTCCTTATTGCTCTATCCGCGCCTGGACTCATCCTGTTTGCATAATACTGATAAATCTCAAATGTTTCCGGTAAACTCCCTGTTGATCCACTTTCAACACTAACAATATCTTCTCCGTTATCCTCTCCTTTCAAATTCCCGGAACTCAAACTCCTTCTGCAATCAAAATTCACATTCTCCTCCACGCTAAAATGTGAGTCCCCGATAAAATTCACGTTAACGGGAACTACATCCATATCTAAATACCCCAATTCACCAAATAATGTATTCTTGTTTTGCCCCTCTGGATCCAAATAATTCACAATTTCACCCTCGGGCGAAATACTTATCCACAAGAATGGAGACTTTATGACGCTATAGGCGTTTTGAGACGGAGAGACTCTCCAACCGGAGAGAAACGAAGAGCCCCACTCGAAGAAAACTAACGACGGCGGCTTCACCGTTTCTTTCTGTTGACTTTGACCGCAACGACGCCAGAAACCGATCAGATTTTCCCATTTGTTAAGCGTTTTGTAGAGCAATTTATAGGAGATTTGACCGTTACCCCATTTATTGATTTGGGTCTTTGAGCCCCACCTCCTGTCGCAAAGTGAGTGCCAGAGTTTGCTGTCGCTTTGACAGAGAGGGGCGTACCGTTTTGAAGTGCAAGCGAAATTGGCGATTTCTGTTGGGCTTAGGAACGAGAGGATGCAGAATTGGACGTCTTCAGGAAAATCAGAGAAGGAATTGAGGTTTGGTTCTGCCATGTGAGATTTGATTTTCACGGGAAAATTGGAGAATTTTCTAGGAAAGATGGGAAGGTTGCGTTTGGATTAAAATTGGGATTTTGTGGGGGGACTCGGGGCAAATAAGGAAGGAAGCGGAAAGTATTAGGACTCGGCAGATGCTTGGAGATCAGGGAATTATTCTGGTGAGTTAATTGACCTAATGGCCCTTGCAAGGGAGGAAATTTAGAGAGCGAGCAGGCAGGCACTTGATATTTCTTCCAGTCTTCTTCAAACACGCAAGTCATTATCTGAAATTGTGAATTTGTCCAAACCCATGAAAGGCCAAGACTTGTGCTTAGCAAGTCATTGAAGCATGGTAAAATTAAGTATGAGAGCTTAGCTTAATCTTAACCATGAAAATTATTAATTGAAAAAAGGTGATAATTAAAGATAAAACTTTATTTAAAATTTAAATATATATTTTTTGAATGTATATAGTTTTTTTTTCTTTATTATCAAGTTTACACATCATATAAGTTTAAACACTTTTTGCATATTCTAATTTTTTTTAAAAAAAATACCAGGATTATCAAATCACCGTAATAATAAAATTACTAGTTTATGAGGTTGCTTGTTATTGATATTTAATCTGTTTTTTTTTGTTAAAAATTAATTTTTTATTTTAAATTAATTTTTTTAATGTTTTTGAATATTTTAATTTGATGTTAAAAATAAAATTAAAAAATATATTATTTTAATATATTTTCAAATAAAAAGCACTTTGAAAAAAAAATTATCATACTCTCAAACACCCTCATAAAAAAATTAACTTAATAGAGAATAGAGAATTTAATTTTAAAATAATAAATTCAATGTATATGGAATGTGTAGAGATTAGAATATGATTCTGAATGGTGAATTTTAACACAGAAAATAGATGAAAAAAATAAATCCCAACTGTATAAATTGCTTTATTCAAACTTCACAGATGATAAAAAGAAAATTCAAGAGAAATGACAGCAAGTAGAGATCAATCCAACCATCAACTGCGCTTTGATGATCAATTCAAATGATAAATTGATGATTAACGTATTAGCCAGAGCTGTTAAGAATAATCCCTCCAAGTATATCTTTGTTCATTATTTTTTAAATTACTCGAGCAGACAAAGTTGTTTACAAGCTATAAACCTTTCATGGTCTTTAAGGGACGTAGCGTGATGGCAAAGAGTTTGAAATCTGCATAGCAGGTCTCGAGTTCGAGTCAAGGTGTGCATCTCTTGTAAAAGTCTGAGACAGCCGGGGTTTTATTCCCTTACCCGGACCTCCAAAATACACTTTTCAAGAAAGTGAAATTTTTTCAAATCTAAAAAAAAAGTTTCGTGATACTTTGTTGATAAATTTAAGGGTGAATAAGTATGCAAGTTTGAGGGGATTTAGGGGTTGTTTGGTGTATATGACAACTCAATTACGAGACTTTTTGACTGTTTTTGCAAACAAATAAAATGTTTATACACTTATTTTATTGATTGTTCCTCGTTATTTCAATGAGAATTCAAAACAACATTGTTATGTTGAAAAAAGAAGGCCTGTTATTTTGATTACTTTACTTGAGCAACAAGAACCCGTAGATTTCTTGACACAAAAGGATTTTCCTTGTATAGACAATGCCAATGCTTCCAACAAAGATCATCATCGAAGATCGAGATCCATTGCACATGCCAGGTTTGTTAACGCTCTAGCGTGTTATACACGCATCAAAAAAATTATTTTTTATTTTTAATTTAGCTTTTAATTCTTTAATGACCCTTTAATTCAGTTCATAACTCAGCCTAGCTCAAAAAAATAATAAATTCAATCTCATTAAACAATTATGGAAAGGCCAGATTCATTTGCAGTTTTTCCTGCTTAGTTCAATCCAAAATAAGAATCATTAAAAATAACTCCTCAAAAGCCTTATGACCAAAAAAACTGAATCTTCGAGCCTTTCTTCTAGTTAACTGTTAAGATGAAAAAATATATATAATATGTAGTCAAGTGTTGAATTTAAAACTCAAAATAAATAAAACAATTATCATTAAATTATAAAAATAAAGTTTAGAACTGTAATATAAAAACTTAAATGGAATATGGAAAAAAAACTTCAAGGACCAAATTGAAGTTTTCCTTGCCATTTGAATAGTACAAATAGAAAAACAATTGTGTGTTTATGTTCATTTTGGTCCTTGCTCTTACAATATTTTTAACTATAACCTAAAATTCTATTTTGTAATATTGATATTTAATTTAACATTGGAATATTGGAATATTTTATTACATATCAAATACACTAAATTGACACACCGTACATGTTAAAGTGTGCAAATCAAAACAATTTTTAAAACATAAAACAATGAAAATATAATTTTGAAGGAAGAAATTGAAAATAATTTAAGTTTAATGAGCATAGTGAAAAAAATAAAAATTTTAAATATCTAAAAAGAAATAATTGATTATAAACAATTAAACAATGACTCGAACAATAAATTGAGTGAGAATAAAGATTTCAATGAAATTTATATTATATAATTTGACATAACTTATAAAAAAAGTAAAAATTATCCTTTGAATTATAGTATAAAAGTTTTATTTCATAAATAACTTATAATAAAATTGATTTAAATTAGAAGTGTGGTTAATGAAAACTATTCAAAATATGTTTTTAAGCAGGATGGTAATATCTAGAATCCACAAATCAAAAGTTATTTTTTAAAAACAAAATTTTGATCTAATTTAATAACAATTTTTTTTTCATGTCAATCAAAAGTTATTTATATATAAAAAAACCCTTGTAACTTTACTTGGAGTTAAAAAAAATTAAATTAATTTAATTATATCAATCATACAAAACAAAACCATAATTTTATTTCTAATATCATTATGAATAGTCCTACGTTATAACTATATTTCAAGATAATTGGGCTTGTATATTATTCAAGATGGAGAAATTTTGAGAATATACTTAAATAATTAAACATTTAATAGTGGAAAATTAAAATATTTATTCACAGGTTAATATTTAATAAAAATGCTAAAAACTTAAAATTGAAAAAGCGAGCTCACACCTTAATTTTTGAAAGTGAATGTCAAATTGGAATTTTTAGAAAAATATTAGGTGAAATGTATAATAACAAAGCTGTGGTAGGTGGAATGTACAATAACACAAAATTTACAGGGATGAAAATATAATTTACCCACTTTTCTGAATAAAAATAATGGTATGAATAAAATTCAAGCCGGACGTGGCAGCTTGGAGACGCGCCAGCAGAGAAAGCGCGAAACTTCTAAAATAATTCTATTTTATGAGCCTCTCATAAACATTCCACAAAAATATAACAGGCCAGTCTGTAGAAGGCATTTGTGCTCTTTTAGCATTGAAGAAATCTGATCAAGCAAGCTCCAAGAAATGGCGGGTTCTCGTGTTCTAAATCTTACTAGAGCTCATCGATTGGCCCTTTTATCTTCACGAAGATGGTTATCTTCATCCGCCTTGGTTGAGGTCAATCCAGGGGAGGTCGGCATGATCTCTGGCATTCCGGAGCAACACCTTCGTAGAAGGGTGAGTTTATGTTTTGTTTACTATTTTGCTCTCCTTGTGTATTTGGATTATTTGTTTTTCATTGACATTTGTATTTCTGATTTAGTTGTTTGTTGGCTGTGGAGAATACATAAAGAAAGCAATCGAATTAATTCATGTAGAGGAAAAAAAAAACTACTCAATGAATCGAATTCACGAATCTCTGCTACTGGGAACTTGCAATTGGAAGAAAGGAAGACGATTATAGCTGTTGATATCAGTGGTGTTGTCATCTCTGTGAGTTAATATTCAATACGATGCGGTTTATCCAAGATAGCTAAATTCAAGTGACGTGTCGTTTAACATAGCGGATTGGTTGGCATCGGCGTGTCTGCAGTTCCAAGTTCATTGCGATACTGAGCAGTGGACGACTTGTCTTCTTCTCTAAACCCTCTTCCTTACAAATACAATATAGAAGAAGAGACTGTTTTGTCAAACAGAATTTCTTCTCAGCTTCCGCAAGAAGTTGAATCACTAAACCCTAATTAGCTCCTAGTTAACAATCGCAAAGAGGAACTTAAATTTTTAAGAATTTAAGATGAAGGAAGTGAATATACAATGACTATCACTATTGCTATGTGCTTGTATTTTTTTTTCATTGTTGAAATTGGGTTTCCCTTCTTTTTGACCCTCATAGAATTTTAGCTCATTGGCTTGCTATGGGGTTGATGAATTTCAGGTAATAATCTATTCACCTGCTCGAACGGCAACGCAACAGGGCTCAGGGAAAGTTGGGAGATGGAAAATTAATTTCCTGTCTACACAAAAGTATGCATACTTTGTCAATTACTCAGTTTCCTGCTTTACATATCTTTCTTCTACTAAATAAATTGTAGGGATGAAGTTCTTGGATTCTGACTTCTTGATCTCTTTTAGTCCCTCGTATAAAGAGCCGTTTGAGATACGTCGTGGTGAATTCTTTTCACTGACAACCCCATATTTTTAGCTGTAAATTTGATAATTCTAGGATGCGAGTAAATTATCTTTAAGTATTTTCTAGATGTATTGGCAAACATTTTACCCGTGTAATTAATGATTTGTTTGCGGCCAATTATTGTAAGCATCATACGGTATGTGCATCTTATAATATTAACTAGTTATCATATTTTATCCAGGTGGGAAAATCCTTTGATGGGCTGGACTTCTACGGGAGATCCATATGCCAATGTAGGTGAGGCAGGGATCAGTTTTGACAGTGAAGAAGCTGCAAAGGCATTTGCTGAGAAACATGGTTGGGAATATGAGGTAATTTCCTCTTTAGCCTGTACTTCTGCTGTGCATTTATAATTTTTCTAATTTCTTCATTTTGCATTCACTATTAGTGATTTCGTTCTGAATGGAGGTTCCTAATAAATATGTTAAAATCACAATCGTACCGCATTTTACATTATCTTGATTCCTATATAATTATTGTATCTTAACGACAATGTTTTCAGTTTATTGATTCCATTCGGCCTATCTCTGAAACATTTGAATCATGTGCAGGTCAAGAAACGTCACACCCCTCTTCTAAAGGTTTGTACCCCCCCATTTCCGTATTCCCTAGGATGAATAGTTGCTTTCTATAGAAAACCAGGGGTGGGTTCGGTAGCTTACTGCAAAATCTTTTCCTATTTATGTAAATTTTAAGACCCCTCTACTGAGAAATCTAACTTAGTCGTATAATTTATCAAAGGATGGAGAGGGATATTTCACAGCAGCCATTGAACTTGTTTTGAAAGTTGCATGTAATATATTACCACAGCCCTGTTTTATCCTTTACCTAACCCCCCTCTTATTTTCTACAATTTATATGTATAACACCTCAATTCCTAAACACAATAAATACTAAAAAATAAAGGCTATCATACAGCCTCCAGAGCTGGTGGATATATACAAATATCAATCATCCTTTTCTAGATTTGACAACTTGACATCCAGTTGACTTTCTTGCGTGTTCGGATATTTAAGATGATAGTCCAGGATTAACCAGTTGTGAACCCTTTTTCACTATTTCTCTCCATTTATGATTGTTTTCTTTACCCCATTTCAGCCTAAATCGTACGCTGACAATTTCAAGTGGAAGGGTCCGGCAAATTAAGGGCGAAATTACCACAGTTCTTCATATTGACACTTGAAAAGATGTACGCATATCCTAATTATTATTATGTCTAATATCTGTGTATATGTATCATATATGTTAATGTCTCTGCGAATCAAAAACTATCGAACTTTCTGTTTGGAAGATACAATTCTTATGCTTGTGTTGTAAGTATCTTCTTTGCTTAGATGATATTCTGGCAATGATATTTAACCACCACTTGTCCTAGAAGAGACAAACCGAAGGGGAAAAGAAGATCTTATATACACTTTAGACATTCATTGAAGAGCTGACCAAATCTACTTATATTTGACGTCTTATGTGTGTACATCTACCATTAGTGCGCTGTCTAGTAAGCTACTGTATACAACAAAACATTCAAGCATTGGTTTTGGACTGAAAATCCCTTCTGCCACGAGTGTGGAACCTCCAACTAAAGAGGTAATCCCTGGACGCGCAGGATAATCTGATAACATCACAGAAAGTAATGATCACATTCTTTGCCCCCTTGTTGCACCATTCTATCCTCACCCAGCATGAAAACCCATTTGAAGATGCTGGCACTCTTAAATCAGAAAGGTGAAGCTCCACCTCCCCACATATCCTCTTGTATGACCTGCCTGCAAAACTTCCATCGCCAGTCATCATCGAGTCAAGCCAGGAACATTCTGGCTGACCCACCATTTCTTTGTAAGCAGAATTTGCTAGCCTCACTTTGTTGTTGGAATCAGATATCACTGTTGGCAAGACCTCAGACTCAACTTCTTCCTCGACTTCCTCTGGCTTCTTTGGAACTCTCACCAGTGGGATGAAGCTTGGGTCTTCACTGATGCAGGCTATACTTATGCTTGAGCCTACCAGTCGAAGCGGTTGAGGTGCTATAACATTGTTGGTGGGAGGTACCTGTAATTGTTGCAGGAGATCCTTCTCTTCCGGAAATTCAGCCACGGTGTTTAAATCTATTACCTTGTCTCTATTTGGTTCCAGGCAACTAAGCTCAGGAACTGCTGCTTGGTTTGCAACAACAGTAACTGTTGGAGGACTCTGAAGAAGTGGAAGTCTTACTAGATTTGATGACATGGTAACTGAATTTTCCAAGCCGCTATTGACCCCAACCAGGTTTGGAACAGGAAGCTGGGAAATTCCATGAACAAAACCCTGCAAGGAGAGATGTTTGGCTGGGGATGTTACATGACTAGGAGAAGAAAGGCCCAGCAAATGGGTTCTTGGCCTTTTGATGTTAGGTGATGATACGACAGCTCTACCTCTCTTCCTGGTTCTGGTAGGCCTGGCCTGCATTTGTGGCCAAAGGGTCCTTAAATAAGGAGATTCTCGGATTTTCTGAGACATGGATGAACTCTCATCCATTGAACTCGCAGAACCCTCAGGCCTTGGAGCTATTGGCCTATACCTAGACATAATTTCAGCTGTTTTTGCTGTGTTGGAGCAAGGGCTCAGGGTCTTGATCATGGTGGCTAGTTTCACGTTGTGCTTCACTGACGGTTACCGCGGCTTCTCGAGCGAGAGGAGCCAAGAAGCCTGGGTGATTTAGAAGAAAATGCAGAAGTCAGTTTTAAGACTTCTGGGTTTTCTTATTAGCAGAGATGGGTAGAGTTTAGAGGGAGGGGGGTATTCTGTTTACAGAGGGATTGATGGGTTTTGGGCAGTTTTAAGGGTGAGTTTTGGCCAATGAAGCGAAGAGGCAGCATGAATCGAAGAGGCAGGGAAGTTGACACTTGGAAATTGGACTGTGGGTACGTGTTTGTGAAGTTCAGAGAAAGGGACATGTGGGATTAGGGTATGTTAGTGGGCTCCATGCATGCTTACACATATCATGGATAGACAATGGTAGTTGACAACTGAGCACCGAAGTCAGTTTTAAGACTTCTGGGTTTTCCCTCTCACACACCAATTAGAGCCCTTCTCGTTATAACGCGTGTGGAGTTGGCTGCCATGCGTGGATACACCTATCAGGATTGGTTTGGCCATTTTTGTTTTTGGTGTCGGTTTTACCAATGAGGCCTCTTATACGGGTCGGTTATTTTTGGCTGCCATACATGTGTCAGCGCATTACAATTTTGTACTGCATGCAAAGGGATAGGTTAAATTCTGACGGCAGGACGAGTGAAATGGCCGTTTTACATTCTTATATTGAAATAATATTTCTTTATTTTTTAAATTTTAATTTTAATTTTATTATATTAATTTCGAAAAAAAAGGCAAATAAAAATCACACGTGGCTTTTGAGTAAGAATGCTGCTAAAACGTTTTGTTTGCCTTTGGAAAGTGTGCTGCTTTTCCTGTTAACCCCGTAGCGATTGCCTTTTCTGTATGCCAGTATATATTTAAAAATAAAATATTAATTTTTTTTATTTTTTAAAATTTATTTTGATAATGCTATATTAAAATAATACAAAAATATTAAAAGAAAATAAATATTTTAAAAATAATATAATTTTCAACAAACACGCAGCATTATCAAATAAATTCTTCGTAAAGTTAGTCGTGGCCGCTGGGCCCCAATAGAATCCAGCTCCCCAGGTGAGAGAAATGTTATAAAATTTTTCGAACGAGAATAAAAATTAGAGAATGATGTCGAGGACCGTTCGCCTGTGCATGGTGGGGGTGTCTGTAGCTGCGTGGAAGTGATGAAAACAAATACAACAATAATCAAGAGTTCCTTTTATCAACACTACGATTGTCCAGAAGGATTGACAGGAAGACATCCTAAGAGGGACTAGGCTTGTCTTCCATGTTAAAATATAGTTTAAACTAGTTTATCGGTCGTGCTCTCTATAGTTTGAAAAACAATATATATATATATATATAAATTATTAAAAAGTTTTGATGTTATTATCAAACTCGATATGATGATTTAAACTTGAAAATGCTTAGAAAATCTAATAAATTATATAAAAATTGTCTGTCATGATATTGTTCGTTATGTAAATCTAAAAAATAAAAATTAATATAATATTAAAAAATTAAATTAAATAAAAACTTCATATTAAATGATAGAATTAAAAAAAACGAGCAAAATATCAAAGAAAAAAGGGGAAGCTTTTATTATATGATAAAAAAAATACAAAATTGTTTTATCATTTATTTAATATCAAATGATAAAATTAAACAAAACTTCATGTTAAAAGATGAAATTGAAAAAAAACAAAATTAAAAAAAAAACTCAAATAACCAATAAAAAAACTTATAGACCTGTTAAAAAAAGCCCAAGTGTGTGGTCCTAAAAGAGGTCCGCACACCTAAGCATTTATTTATTTATTTTACAAGGACCCCTTTTTTTCTTTTTTTCTTTTAAAGAAAAAAACATGTAACATGTCATCTATCACCTAAGAGATTTAATTACTTCCATTGAGTTTAAGCCCTATGCGCTTCAGCCAATAAGTTACAACATGAATTCATTAACCTGATGTTTACAATAATATATCAAGTTGTTTAGCTGCTCATATGAATTAATGAAGTGTTAAAATCAGAAGTATTTATAAAATAAGATTTTTTTAGTGATTGAATAATAAATTGATCAAGCATCTTTTTAAATAGCTCATTTCTTCAATGTTAAGGTAAATTTTATTGATGACTGCATTTGGATACTTGCAAAAAAATTCTTTTGTAAGGTGTTTGAGAACCCTCCAATAATAAAGTCATCAATTTTGTATAGAAAAAGAGTGATAAATATACTTAAATAGCTTTAAATTCTAAGATTTAGGTGGTTCTTGTGTTGAATTTATATTCTTTTAATGTAAGAAAAACTTGTCATTTACCTGGTAGTATAAGAGTATTTATAGTCCTTAATCCTTGTCTTTTTGTTGATTTGATGAGCTGAAAAATAATTTCACCGTGACAATATTTATGAGAAATAAAATATTTCTTACACAAGCATTGATAGAGAATAATATCTCTTACACAATCATTAACAAGAAAGGATATTTCTTACATAAAAATTAATAAGAAAAAAAAACTTAGCACATGTTTTTGGATTTAAAAGTAGGTTAAGATAGATCATTTGAAGGTCGGGTTCAGGTTGTGCGATTAAGCCCACAAAAAGATGTCGAGGTGACAGTCCAATTCTCTTCACCTGAGCCTTTGAAAATGGGCCAACAAATTTTGTACCCATGACTGTTATGAGTTTGGTGTCAAAAGGGAGAAATCTGTATTCCTATGCAACTTGAGGTATATGGAACAGGCTGAAGAGTATTTATATTTACAAGTCATTGACAAAGCATGGCTTGTTTTTGAAGTAGGATCTGTATTCCTCGAGAGTGGATGGATGAAGGAGTGCACAACTGTGTTTCAAGATTTAGTAGCTTTGATGTCATAAATAGTTAATGTCGATATATATTTTTTAAGAGTTTAAATTGATTTTTTTTTTCATAAATATCTATTTTAATTATGATAAAACTTGATAAATAAAATTTGTTTTTGAAAACTATCCAATGACACTGCAAAAAAGAAGAAGAAGAAAGCTCCATCTAGCATAGCTAGTTGTAGAAGATGATGAGATGTACATTATAGCTTCGGTAGCATTTCATCCAATCACAAGATAGACCATCTTGGCCTTCTTCGGAGGGGCCATGTCTGCTTGCTAGCAAGCAGCTCACGCCTCCTGTTGTCCTGCTGCTCAGAGCGGATGTCTTGCAGTGGAGAGAGTTGACTATGCAGGCATTGATGCTCTAACCTCAATATCCTTTTACCCTCCTGGCGACTACTCCTTCACGGGTAGCCGCATCCTCCAAGGCGTTTATATGGGGTCCATAACAGTATTGGGTTTTGCTACCATCATCTTCACTCTCCTTCCAAGTTTTCCGAGGCCAGACTTTAGGAGCTTTCCTGCTGCGCTCTTCCTCGGGATGGGCCTGTCAGGTGTGGCACCTATTTTTCATAAGCTGATGCATTACAAGAAACAACCTGAGGCCCTCCAAACCACAGGTTTTGAGATCTTGATGGGAATCTTGCATGGAATTCAGAGAATTGATATACGTACGTACGCCACAAGAATTCCTGAGCGATGGAAGCCAGGTAAGTTCGGCGTTGCCGGGCATACACCGGCCATTTTACATGTGGATGCAAGGTTGGCAATTTCATTTTATTTTGTTTGGTATGGTTGAAATATTTTATATTAATTTTTTTTTAAAAATAAAATGGAATAATTTTCATCTTATTTTAAATCTCGATCCGTTCCAGAATTTTTAGCTAAATTTCAGCCGCAACGTTCCGGTTTCATTTCACATGTTTTGTTCCACTCTTAAAAAGTTATTGAATCAAATTGAATTTTATTCAATTTAATTAATTAAACCATCCAATTATAAAAAGATCTTCTTTCATTACTATTTTCAATAATAATGATATTAATAATAATATTGAAAATTATTATTACTATTTTCATTAACAATGATATTAATTTTTTAAAATTAGATTTATCACTAATATATATGGTTTATATTCATGTTGTTTTTTCATGTTTATATTTTATAAGAATTTGAGCAAAACAAGAGATACTTTAGATTCCATTAGCCTTGATAACATTGACCTAACTTTATATTTAAAATATTTGTGTTAAAACATTTTACATTCATAATATTTTAATATCTTGTTTAAGTTGAATTACTTTAAGTTAAAGATCTATTTAATCTTGACTATTTACAAATATTTTAAAATTTAAAATTATATTTATTTGGCATTGTGTTTGTATTGCATAATTTATAATTAATTTATCTTAAATTTAAATTATGTTTGTTGAATATATATATATATGAATATGTATATATCTATATAATAAAAGATGCCAAAACACTCCAAAACTAAAACATTTCATTTTAATTAAAAAAAGTAAAACACCTATCAAAATGGAATGCACAATCTTAGATTGAGGTGCCTCTATACACGCTATCAAGCTGGGCTAATCTACATCAGATGGCGGGACTTGAATGATTGTTAGAAATTAAGGAGCAAAATGGCTTTAAGTATTATAAGGTTGAAATAATTGGAAAGAAAGCTACTGCTCATTTGTTAGTTAAATTGCAAGTGCTGATCGACATCCTTAAACTAATATTTTCGATATCCTACTGCTTGAGAGCTGATATGGCGCTTAATTAAGGGGTACCGAAATTAAGGAGCAAAATGGCGCTTAATTAAGGGGGTACCGAATTAAATCAAAAAAGTTAAAAATAACTTTGTTGCTTTCATTGAGAGTTGAACTCAAGACCTCCCGCTTACTAAACGGGTGCTCTAACCAACTGAGCTATGAAAGCTTTCTGCTAGGATTTTCTAATATATATTATAAATATGTTATTCTTGGTGTTTTGAAATGGACCAAGCTTAGTGGGGCAGTGGTCTGGCAACGTCCATTTTTAAATATATGTGAGCTTTCTTATGCACTTGCAGTTAGAATATGTCCTCTGTGATAAAATGAGCATTTCTATTTTATTTTATTTTTTATTGTGTTCCTCCCGCTCTATATTTCTTAAAGTTTTTAATTATTAATAAATTAACAACGCTACCCTTGTATTTTATTTTGAATGAATCACGAATATATACAGATCATTTGAAGTTTAAGAAGCAATATATATATAAAGTGAGTTTTTAATTAAAGAATTAAACTACTATATTATTTCTTAAAATAGATATTGTTTAGTGAATAATATCAAGAAACATAATAAATACATTTCAACAAGAAAAGATAGGTTGTGGGACCAAAATTTATTTTTTTTCGAATAAAATTAATTTGTCCGTATACATTGGAAAAAAATGGTGAAATTTGAATTTAACAGTTACGAAAATGTTTCCTTTAGCCATGTAGTATAAAATCGAATGACTCCATTCCATATCTTGACCAGTCTTCCATTTAGAAACATCCTATCAAGATACTAAACCCTCTTCTCTTCACTATGGATGTCTTATAATATTCAAGATGTTCACATTTTAAGTGTGAAGTGCATGCGGTAGATGTTTTTTTATAGTATTTTTTTGTTTGTAAATATATTAAAATAATATTTTTTTATTTTTAATATTAATATATTTAAACTATCTAAAAATATTAAAAAACTTAACTTGAAAAAAATAAATTTTAATCTTAATATGGAGTAGGAAACTAGATAAAAGATGTTGATGTACAGCTGTGAGTCCTGTTTGTTTTTGTGTTTTAAAAATATTTTTTAAAAAAATTAAAATTTTTTATTTTTTTATTTGCTTTAAATTAATTTCTTTTTAATGTTTTCAGATCATTTTGATACGCTGGTATCAAAAAATAATTTTTTTTAAAAAAATATTATTTTAATATATTTTTAAATAAAAAATATTTTAAAAAACAATAACAATCACACTCCAAAATTAACTTTACCTGTCATTTTTCAATTTGAAGGAAGACTTCAAAACGTATCCAGTATCCTGCTTTTTAATGCTTGATGTGGTTGTGACCATAACTCCAATCATGTAAATTCACTGCATCCACCCGAATTAGTTTCTCAACATGCTCGGCCGGTAACACTGATATATATATAAAAGTTAGAATATTACAATGTAAAAGATATTTTAGAAAATAAAGAGTTTGATGAGTAGCTGGCAAACCTCATCCAGGACTCATGGGTCGCATTCCTCAAATGCGACTTCCTAAGAAAATGATCAGAGCAACAAGACTATCATCAGGCTGGCATCCTTGTACGCGTGAGGACATCTTTGGCGTACTTCTTGGAGACACATTCTTGTCAAATTCTTAACGCCTCGAGATCCTAATTGATACCTTACAGATCAACCGCTGAACAAAACACACGAATGAATATGATTACAAGTGTGCACCGCAGCATTGATTAGGATATGCAAGCGTTTGGAGATTTCCGGTGGAATTTGTGGACTTTGAATTCTTATTTTCTCTCCAGTCATTTTGAGGGCAGATAAATAAATAAAATGTGACAAAGTAAAATGATCGGAGGAGTTTATTATTAGCATGTACAGGGGGCGACTTTCTTGTAACAAAGGTATCAATGGATGGAGATTTGACTTTCGTTTTTATGGATGGAGTTAGCAATGAAAAGGAAAGGAAGCAGACAGACGCTTATCATCTGGGAAGGGAGGGAGGGAGGGAGGGAGGGAGAGTCTGAAAGTGAAAAATGGTGGTGTTTCCACGACACAATAATGTGTAGCAAGTTTTGACCGTGCCGTTGTTGGGGACCATCTCGACAAATCTCAAGCCGCAACCAGAAGCCCCTACTTCAATGGTTTCATATGTCACAGGAATCTACAGTGAGATACTGTCGTGTAAGCAAATATTTCAGGCGTAAAACCATTATAATTGAAGCCTATCAAATATCATAAGGTACGTCTACCAATATATATATTTATTTATTCTCTCACATTTTATTATTTATAGCAGTACTGTTCAATTTTGTCCTTAAAGTTTTGTTATAGTTGTCCTAATTTTCTTTCATTTCTCCTGGACTGCATGTTACCATATGTCTAAGGTATCTAAGGTTGTTCCAGGATCAAATAAAATATCAATTTTGTATAACAATATTTTTAGTGATTGTGAATTAAAATAACAATGATTAAAATTGATATTTAGCAAAATTAATAGACTTCTTTCTTTCATGGTAAATTGTAAATTGTTCAGGAGCGTGTAAATATACAATTTAGTTACTCAATTTTTTTATTATTATATGTTTGGTTCCTTTTATTTTTAGATTTAGATTCTTCATTTAAGTTTAAGAATTTACTTTTTTTATATATATATATATTTCAGTCCTTAGGTCTTCAAGGAAAAAAGAGAAAGTTGCTAAAATTTTGAAGAAAGAGAAAGCTTCCTAAAGGCTAAACTTCAACTACCAATCACTTTGATTTTAGTATTTATGAATTTAATTTTGAAAGACCAACTCAATAGAGCTAATTTTCACTTTTAATAATGCGAAAAAAATATATAAAAATTTGAAAAGCCTTTTTATATTTGATTTTATTTTAAATTTTTAGATTGATTATAATGTGTTTTGTTATTAGAAATAGCATTGCAGAAGTTCATGTGATGTTTTTTTTTTCTTTTCATGTTGTCAAGTAAAAAATTTGTTGAAATTTAAAATATTTTTATCTAAAAATTTTAATTTATATTTTTTTAGGTCAGTAGAGCCAACTTTAGAGACCTAAGGTGGTGGCAGATAGACATGACACATTGTCCGTCCTTTACGAAAAAAAAGATAAAACAATTATACTTGGTTTTCACGCGGGCAGAATGAATTTATTCTGGACGAACCCGTTAAGTTTCATGATGAACGAAATACACGTCGACTATGGCTCGACAGAGTTTGGCTGTGAAACCAGGCTTGAAGCTCATCTCAATTATTGGTGGGGTAAAAACGGAGAGAGCATTGGTTCTTTTCAATAGTAAAAAATAACAACTAAATCAAAATGAAGAACAGGAAATATTGTAAAGCGACGGAGTCCATACACATGAATTACGGATCATGGACTGGCAAAGGGCCACAAACTAACAGAGGGCATGTGCACCTTAGGGCGTGGGACAATTTTGAATCAGACGAAGATCTTAGCTTGGCCCCATGATTGATCTTTTCAACTAGTCACATTTCCCGATCATTGTATCAAAAATCAGCCTTCGATGTATTATTTAAAGGTCCCTGATTTTGATACCTGTAATTAATAATTAAGCACCTCCTGTAGATAATCTTCTTCAGAAAAAAATATTACAGGCGTCGGTCTTGACTTTTGGGTAAAGGATTGGTCGATACAATGGATCTTGAGGATTATTTACTCGTGGTTTGATCCATTTATACACTAAGGTTTATATAATATTTTTTTCATCCATTTCATGTCTCTCGGCATTCTTTTATTTTGTGGCCGCGTCAAGGTAAATCCCTAGTAAAAACCGTAATAAGGTGAGAAAATTTAGACCCCAAAACTAGCCCATCAGGTGATTCCAAAGAAAATCTCAACAGAAATGCAAATTAGAAGGCTATTTTCTATTAATATATATGTGTGTGTGTGTGTGTTGAATCGTACGAATTAATTTAGACATTATTTAGTGGTACCGATTAAAAAAAAAAAAGATTCGCAAAATTATTAGTAAGGTCCCATAAACAGCTAAACTTGAATGTACCAGGGGGGATCTTCTACCTGAAAACGAGATATAGTTTTTTGTCATTAAGCAAACAACACCATGTATTTGGTGGAACCATGGAAAGCTAGGCGTGCATCATTCGCTGTTTTTCCATCTCTACACGGACAAATTCATCGTTGATCTCATGCAAGAATTCACGTGGAAGCTTGAAAAGGGGAGGGTTTTAGACACTAGGCATCAACAAATCAAATAGAATTAGAGTTATGGGATTAATGCTTCTCTAGTGAAAGAACAAATCTTGTGGCCAAGCCAAGCACAAGGTCGGCCCTAAATCTATAGACACCTAACAAGACCCACCAAGCCTTCTAATTAACAAGTGAAGCGAACAACAAGAGGTCAAACTCTTAGCTCCTATTTAGTATTGTGTTTTAAAAGGAGGTTACGTCAAATTAAAAAATTTTAAAAAATAAAATTTTAATTATTTAAATTATTTTGATGTGTTGATGTTAAAAATAATTTTTAAAAAATAAATATAAATATTATTTTAATATATTTTTTAATTAAAAAATACTTTAAAAAATAATCATTACTTCAAAACAAACATTGCATTGGTTTGATTCGGTAATGACTCAGCAACTGATTAAAGCAACACGGGTGACTACCAAGCGTGCGGACAAGGGGAAAGAATCTAATTTGTTGTGTAGACTCATGGAATTGTATGCATTAATAATATTTATATGTTCAAATTGGATAAAGAAACTATAGTAATTAGACACTTGAGTCATTAGGTAGAGACACAGCCAGCCAGCCAGAAGACATATGACTCCGCACCGTCCGCTAGTGTTGAATTTGAATAGCAGGTGTCTTCAGAAAGCTTGCACGCGCCAAATGCATCCCCATATAATTTATTTATTTATTCGATAATTGCATCCCAATATCATAGAAAAAGTCTATCTTAATTATATATATATATATATATATATATATAAACATTAATCAAATCAATAGAGCCTCAAGTTTTATTACAGTCTTCAATAGGTTTTTATGTTAATGATTTTTTTTTAATTCTAGTAAATCTATTAATAAAATATCCAAAAGCCTCCCTTATAACCCACATTAATGACAAAATAAAACCTAAGATTAGAATTAAAAAAAAAAACAAAAATAAGTCTCTACAACTAATTACAAAACAAAAGCTATCAGACAAAAAAAAATACAAATAAAAAGAAAAATGGATTGTATAAAATTTAGTCCTGGAATTATTGCCAAAAAACTCAAATCCGTTACATGTTACATTTTGTTTTTTATTACGAAACTTTCATCCATATATAAAAAAAAAAGGCAAAAAAACAACGCAGGAGTCAAAACCAACCATAATATTGATCCCTTTTTATTTTTTTAAACCTTTTCATTTCATTTTTTTTTATTTAAGTTTGGTGAGGATTCTAGAAATTTCTAATCAACTTTTTTTTTTACTATAATATTTGGGTTTGATTTTCAATTTTTTTAGGTTCGTTTTACTGGCTTAGTGATTAGTTTTAAGTTTTTTTAAGATTTTATTCAAATTATGTGTATTTTTTATCATTAATATAGACTACACATATTTTGGATATGTTTTTAATAGATTTAACAAATATTGGTAGTGTTTGGTTACTATACCGGGACAAAAAAGACGAACACGATAGATACAGAATTAATGTATTTCATTGAAAAAACAAAAACAAAAACATAAAAATAAATTTATTGCTAAGAAAATTTTAAAGTAATTTTTGTACATTTAAAATATCAAGTATTGGGAGACATGTCTATAAAAACAATATTTTTTATTTTTTTCTTTAAAATATTTTTGTAAAAAAATTTTAATTTCAAAATTATTCAAATAATGCATTTAAAAATAAAAATAATTATTATCATAGTTTTAAAACTCGACTCGAACATCGACCCGAGACAAGGCCAGAGTTTTAGGTCGAGAAGGTTAACCTGAGTTGACACCAAATTTTTTTCTAAAAATGATAAAAATAACATCATTTTAACCAAATTTATTTTTTCAAAAAAAAATCAATAGGGTTTTTACCCTAGTTTTGACTGAGTTTTTGATCAGGTTAGGTCGGAAAGATCTTTCATTTATTTTTTTTTAAATTGGACTGACCAGAGCACCAGGTCAGCCGGCTTCCAAATGGACCCTCCAAACCGGTCTGGGTTTTATAACATGGTTATTATATTATTATTAATTTCAACATTCAATATAGAAAATATCTAATTATTTTTAAAAATATATAAGTTTAACATAAAAATAAAATAAATTTTTTATATTTTATTTTACCTTGTCCATTATCAACCAAATAAAATAAAAAGAAAATCAATTTATTTTGTACAGCACTAACACATATAATTTTGTTTTTCATTTCATGTTATGTATTGTCTTCCCTATCTTAACTATATATCCCGAGATAATAACTAACCGTTATTTTAAAGAGTGGAGTTGATACTGATTTTCTTACTAGAAAGAGATTAGACACTATCCCATCCTATCCTATCCTATTATTTAAGGATACGTTGGTCAAATTACTTTCAAATTATCAAACAAATAAAAAGAAAAGGAAAGGAAAATGGTACTCAGATAATACCTAATTATTGACCCCATTCAGGGTCCCCATAGGGTCACTAGTAGAGTAAGCTGGACATTTATCGTTTCCCTTGTCACAAATGTTTACCAGTTGGTGCAGTCTCCTACATGCTGGCAATTCTGGTTGCTCCGCATACAGATAAAATAAGAGGGGTGCGAAAGGATAGGGCAAAAGACAAAAATAGTCTAGGATTTGAATGTGATTCATTTGGTTTTTTCGTAGGCTCTATTCCACTCTCTCTTCTATTTATATTGAGAAGAACCGTCAAGTAAGAGAGCAGAATTGCGTTGTCATTCTTTTTCTCTCTATCACTGTAACTGTAATTAGTAATAAGTAGCCTTTGTAAGAAAGCCATTTGAGGTTGGCTTCAAAAAGAGAAGATTGAAGATGAATGTATCAGCTTCTGAATATAGTGGTGGCGGCTGTGAATCTGGTTGGACATCATACCTGAACCAATCGTCTAATTCAAAACATCAATATCAGGGTTTTGGTGGGTTTGTTGATGGAGATTATGCAAGAGTAGAGGAAGACCAAGAGGAGGATTTGTCTATGGTTTCTGATGCATCCTCTGGGCCTCCTCAGTATTGTGAAGATGATGAATACGGCTGTGATAAATTGGCCAAGAAGAGCAATAGCAAAAAGAAGAGCAAAGAATATGGTAGAAGCAAACAGCATTCATATCTTGACGACACTGCTAGCTCTCCTGCGTTGGGCAAGGCAAGTTGTTCAAAAGAAATGATATAATCTTCATCTTCCATATATTGATGGAAAAACATTTTTATATACTGAAAAAATGGCTACTGGAAATATATGCAGAAAGTGAACAATGAAGGCACAACGGAACATGTCCTGGAATTCTCCCAAGGTTTCTCTGCAACACATTTTAAGGTATTTGCCGGTGTTGGGCATTTTTTTCCAGATTTTTTCCGCATTTCTTCTTATCGATCTCTCCACCTCTTGATAAATCTGAATGTGACTAGGAGCGAATCTGCATAGAGCAAAAGGAGGCAGTTACCCCCTTAGTTTTTTCCTGCACATATCGTTTGCCCGTATGCTTTTCCATGTGTTATGGATATATCAACACATACACAAGTTCTACGAATTATTACACCATATTGTAACTTTTTATCTATAGTGTTTTTTGATCCAGCCAGTCACTGCAATTAAATAAAAATATAATTTTCTATTAAATCAATTTACTTTTATTAATAAACATTTCTAAATTGACCACCAAATATGACCAAATGCCATTTCAGGGGAAATCCTCACTCAAGAAGCACCTTGGATTCTTTAAATCTTCCCATTCTGACAAGGCAGCTTCAAAAGAACCAGGTTAGACTTTGTTCGGTGTCTGGTTGGTAATCTTTAATCTAAAACTATAAGCTTTAAGGATTCATTAGTACTTCTATTGTCTGAAATTTGTGATGGTTGCAGGTGATTGTCAGGCAAGAAAATGGAAATGACAAATTGTAATGATTAGCATCTTTTGTCTCTGCCACTGCAGTTGCTCTAGACTCTGGAGAGAGAAATGGAAGGAGTGTATAAGGGGGGGGGGAAAGGTCATTGGATCTCAAATAGATTTTGTTCCTTTGTTTTTATTTTTGTTTTTTCCAGTTCTACTCCTTTTTTTATTTCTTCTTGTCAAAGCAGTGGGAAACAACATGCGTCCATAAAAAAAATAAACTAGTTATCTGCTTTAAGACACCCCTTTTTCTTCTTCTTCTTCTTTTGTCACCATTGCGGCGATCACACAAGGAAACTAGTAGGTCTCCTGTGGAGTCTTGCCTTCTCTTCTCTTACTGGTGCAGAATCAAATTTATCAACTTGCTCGGAGTAATATAAGATAAAAAATAGCAGAAAGCAATATGTCTAATTTGGACGCTCGAGCTTTAGTTGTTGTCAATATCTAGTTGCATTGTTAAAAGAAGTCAATTAACGAGGGCTACTCAGGAATTCAGGCAAGAAAAGTGGAAAAAACAAGAGAAGCTTGGTAAAAAAAAATAGGTTGCGGTCCTCTGAAGAACACAGTGTCTCAACACTTGGCATTGAAAAGCGTATAAACGCAGCCAAAAATTAACAGGATATATATATATATATATATATATATATATATATATATATATATATTAGTTTATCGTGGGTGTCCGGGCCAGCTTACGCACACCTCGATTAATCTCACGGGCCCTGAAGTTAACGACCATTTAAACCTCCAGTGATCATCATATAAGAAACCACAGGACTCGAACCTGAAACCACAGAAGAAACAAATCTCTTGGTCCAAATCTCTTATCACTGGACCACCACCTAAATACTTGGATATAGATTTCCTATCCTGTGGAATTGTACAGAAATCTCAAGAATAAACAGATTTTTCATTATCCCATTTTGACTAGATTAGAAATTCTTTATGTATAATATATAACTTTTACACCTATATCTATCATGAACAGTGCTTTGCCCAATATTTAGAGTTCAACATACTCTAAATCTTAATTAAAATTTAATTTAAAATCTACATTACATGTCATAAAGACCGCGTTAAAAATGTTTTCCAACAAGGTATCCATTTGCAACCCACCCAACCACCCATATGCAGAGATTGAGGAGAAAGGGCCTTGACAAAGCATAATAAGTGACCTATTTTTTCCCTCTTCTGTAGTTGCTAGCCTGGATTAAAAAGAGGTAAGAGTTAGTAAAATTTGGCAATTGATGCCCTTCTGGACTCGAGCCAGACAATTTTTCCAGATGGAAGGAACCAAAAGGTAAGCCACAATTTCCACAAAAAAGGACCAAAAGAAGAGCACCCCACCACCCCTGATAGCAACCTGCTAAGAATGTGATCCATACACAATATTGGTTGCAATTATTGATTTTTTTTTTGTGGTTTCCTTCTAAATCTCTACTGAAGCGGCTCCTATCCTCAGAATTAGCAACTCATGTCTCGGAAAAAGACTCGGATTTTAGGAAAGGGACAAAACCCTCACTGGTGTCCTGTCAAACCTCCTATAATGCAGTCTCTACTTCATAAAAAATAAGTTGATGTATTGGGATTAATGCCATGCCAACTATAGTATTATTATACAAGCTATTGTGATAAATCAACAGATGTTGGCCAGGCAACTTCTTGGACGCACTTGTCAAGCTCTCATGAAAATAAAAATCAAAAGAAAATATCAAAATCTCCAATAACTGAAATAGTAAACCCAGAGCATCCTTTTGAAGTGGTGAACCTGGTTCTTCTTGATATGGAGAAACGAAGGGGCTTCGACTTCAAATCCCTCACTAAATCATCACACACAGGTCATCCAGTATGTTACTGAGATCAGAGATGCTTAGAAAAAAGAACTGGCAGTTACAATTGGAACTAGATATATATATTTTTGTTCTCCACCCAAAGAAGACTGGGTTAAATTAAACATCGATGGTGCTAACAAGGGCAACCCAGGACTTCTTTGAGCGGGTGGTTAGATTTGAGATTGCATGGGGCGTTTTGTGGCTTCACAAAGAAGAGGTTGAGTTAAATTATATCATGTTTGTTCTGTGTTTTAAAAATATTTTAAAAAAAAAAGTTAATTTTTTTTATTTTTTATTTATTTTAAATTAATATATTTTTAGTATTTTTAAATCATTTTGATGTGTTGATATAAAAATAATTTTTAAAAAATAAAAAAATATTATTAATATATATTTTAATATAAAAAATTATTTAAAAAACAACATAATTAATTTTGTAGTTATTTTATAGGCCTAGAGATAGTTTGGTAGAGGTTGGGTTAAATTAAATATTGGTGAGAAGAGACGGTGGGGTTAAAAAAAGAGAATGAAAGAAACAGGGGGAGGTTTTGTAAAAAGGTTGGTGCTTTAAAGTGAATTTTTGAAATATTATTTTTAATGTTAATTTCAAGATAATTACTGTAGCTAGTCAAATGGTCTTGTTTTTATTTTTTATCAATTGAATTTTATTTAGAATTCAAATTAATACTTTTAAAAAAAATTCAATTCTAAGAGTTTCGCACAAGCTATATGTTTTTTTTTAAAAAAAAAGATTTATTTATTATGTCCCTTTACAGTATAGGTTTTCATACCTGATTTAAGAAAATTAAGAACTTAATAAATTATGATTAATTTTGAAAATATAATGTAGTTTATAACTAGTTATTTAATCTATATTTTGCCATGAGTAGAATATTTTTTTTCAATAAAAAAAATAAATAGGTAATTTTTTTCAACACATTTTTTTATTTAAAAATTATCAAGTGTAACTCAAAAAGTTTATGCACACACCTAATTAAATAAATCAAGAAACATATGCGTCAACAAATAAAAAAAACATTAACTATAACTAAATATGTATCTGGAAAAATCAAGAGGCTACAATCTATTCACCTAATTATGTTTAATAACTCTGTTTAATAAAATTATTTTCTTACTTAATCAAATAATAAAAAAAATAGACACACATATAAAATTCCTTAAACAAAATCAAATGAAAAAAAATATCTTTCAATATTGCACTTATTAGAAGCACTATCCAAAAATAAATATTTTTTATTTTTAAAATAAATATCAATTATATAAAACATAAAAAAAATTATAGATGAATTAGAAAAATTTATTCAAAAATTAAAGACATACAAAATACTTTAAGAACAACCACTATTTAAAAAATACCAAATACAAAAATAAAAATAAATCCAAGAATAGTACTAATTTAAATATAAATTTAAAACTTATTTAAAAAACACATGTAAAAAAATGCAATATTTTTTTAAAAAGCCAAAATTACCAAAACAATAGAAAAAAAACCACTATAATAGCTAGAAAATTAGGAATAAATATTTTTTTATTTTCAACCTATTTTTTTATTAAAAAAACTTAAAAAACATTATAGATACCTTGACAAATTGAAGTCATCCAATAGAAATAACTGAAGTTATTTGTTACAGCCGCGTGAGCTTTAGCATCCAAGCAAGGACTTAACTACTGAAAAAATTGAAGTCGTCCAGTAGAAATAACTGAAGTTAAAAGGAGACTACTGCAATTTGAACTGCACGAAGAATTGGTGGAAATTTGATAAAGTTACCTCCTTTCCAAAATAACCAGTCTCCCCAATTTACAACTGCCTAATCGATATGATACGCTCTGCCTATCAACTCACAAAGCTATTAGAGGACAACATATGAATAAATTAACTGGTTCAGCAAGCGTGGGTTGTGAGGAGTTTTATTGCAGAAAGGAGGGAGAAGAAAGGAAAGGAAGAGAGAGAAAATGTGGAAGACTTTTTTTTTTTTTTACATGTATTATCATAAGGAGGTAACTAGAGAGTTCTGGTTTCAGCACCGAGTGGATATTAACATACGGTGACTTCCACCGGAGATTAGAGAGAGAGAAAAATAAGAAAATGACCAATATTTTACTGAAGGCGACTCTGTAGATAGAAGTTGAACTGGAACAACGGCTATCACCCTGATAGGGTATGAACAAATACTAAATATTTGGCCAAGTTGCCATCCACCCCTGCCACTGCTACATGCATTACTCCCTGTTGATTTTTAATGTTTTAAAAACATTATTAAAAATATTTAAATTTTTCTATTTTTTTCTTTACTTCAAATTAATATTTTTTAATATTTTAATATATTATATCAAAAATAATTTTTAAAAAATAAAAAAATATTTTAATACATTTTAAAACAAAAAAACCCTTTAAAAAACAATCTTCATTCTCAAACACACATCTAAAGGTCGCGAACTTTACATGCAAAACAAACCAACGAGGTTAGCACAGACTAATCCAGAATAAAGAAACAGTTCGTAGACAATACATAAAACAAGCAGGCAGGCAGGCAGACTCGGTAAGCGAAGTCCATTTCTCCATTCATTTTGAGCAAGATTTACAACTTTGATTCTTCAGAGCTGACTGCAGCGGTCAGCTCCAGTCAAAAAATCACAACTGAATTGAATCTATAAACTGACACATCAAACACGTCTTGGACAAGGCTAAAATATGGTGAAGACAGGATTGCTATTTTAACGTGTTAACAGCAATTATTTAGGAAATACAATGCACAGCATGCCTTGGAAACCCGTAATCCCCACCCCACCCCACTCACCAGTAAGATAACAAAATTGTGATGTCAATAATATGGATCGAATTGCCATGCCTTCATTCCCTATCATGCCTGTAAAGAACCCTTGACTTAGCACTCATGTCCCAAATATATGTCTGTGGACAGGTTGGGCATCAAAAGTTTTAACCACATCCATCCACGGTTTGTCCAGGATCAAGATAGAATTTTCAGACAGGTGGCTAAAAAATAAAACAGGATCTCTGAAAGCAAGAAGTTCAAAATTTTTTCTATGTTTAGCCTCTGGTTGATATTCTTTCAATTTACGTTTCAGTCCCCCATTCAAGGTAGTAGCCTGTAACTTCTTCAGTGAAGAATGCTGACTGTTTACCAAATCACCATCTTCCTCTCGATCAACTGGCATCCCAAAGTCAATTAAGCACATTGCCCTACATCAGACAAAATCTCAAACATTATATGTAACATTGAAATAGATAGCAAAGAATGCTTCCATATACACTTCTAAAGACCATCCAAGGATTGAAGTTCAATCAATCACAAGTCACGAGTTCCGCGCCAGCTGTTTTACCCCTTAAACACACTCAAATCCATTTATCTTAGCCCTAATTACTTACTAGATGGGAACCGCCACTCTGTTAATTCGCTCCCTCCATTACATCCTGTTTATATCCCAAGATGGGGAATGAACATGGACCAAAAAGGAGGGGGGATCATAAATGCTTTCTCTCTAGCATTCTTCTACCAAACTTCAAAAATCTTCTATGAAACCAGTGTTTCATAAATAGTTGAGATTTACCCCTCTCAAATATAATGTTTGGAAAACCTTCCTTAGAAAACCAAGTATTGGAATGAATAGATGAGAATGAAGCCCATTCACTCCTAAAAATATAAATGGGGGACTACAGATTGACAAATTTACACACTATAAATGATAACAAATAAGGAGATAGGAGCAGCACCTGGCACTGTAAATGATAACAGAAGGAGGACTTGACAGAGGCAAAAAAGAGAGACCGATGACCTCCCCGGGAAATTCTTGGTATCTCTTTGGTAGAACAAATGAATGCCGCATTGACCATTCTCCTAGCTGTTTTGCCTCCACATCGAATGCATAGACTTGATTTGATGAGGTTGTGATTACAAGCACGTTGTTATTTTGAGGTGGGAAACCACCAGCTGTTACAGAGGCACCATCCAATCTAGCTATGAACCAGTGCTGCCTGTTTTATAGGAGCAAAATATAGTTAGTCCTGTGGAAGAAAACAGGGAGACTTGTAATCTACAAGGCATGAGACTCGTCAGGTGACTTAAAGCCAATTAGAATAGCCAATCAAACAAATTAGGTTCCTGGACCATCAGAAACCATGGACCACATTCTAAACAGCTTTCTTGAACATCAAGGGTCTCAAGTAAATTATAGGTAACAATGGGTGGCTCATACTTGGGCTGTTAAACATGCGTTAAACATGCAATTAAGAATGGCTCAAGATGCAAGTAAAGTAGTATCAAGAAGCTAGATTCCAAACCTTTGGGTCTCCAGATTAAATACATATGTGTCTCCAAAGCAGTTGATGGCAGCTAACCATTGCCCATCACAACTAGTAAACATTTTTGTTATGGGAGGCTCACTAGGGGGTAATTCCTCATCAAATTCCTCACGACATGGTGTGAAGGTATGTACTAGCTCTGAGCTGCCCACATCCACCACCTGCAGCATCAACAAAAGCAAGTAGGAGTATTAAAAAAGGCCAATAACAATATCATTTGTTCAAGCTTCATCCACCTCAAAAACTTGATCTAATAAGAAAGAAGAGCAATAAATAAATTTGCAAAAGAAACAGGCATAAGTTTTCACCAGCACCTTGATTTCAAAAAAAGTTTTTGCCACCACCATAGATGAAAGGCCAGCCAAGTTACTGTTAATCCTTTGTACAACATCTATTTACTGTGAATCCTTTGTACAACATCTATTTCAAAAAAAGTTTTTGCCGCCACCATAGATGAAAGGCCAGCCAAGTTACTGTGAATCCTTTGTACAGCATCTATTTATTTTTTACCAGTTAAGACCACTTCCCTTTAGCCAAACAAAAATTTGAAAGGCCCAATAAAAGCATGGTTTCAAGAGCGTAGGATAATCGACCTAACTAGATTTTTTATGAGGTGACAGACTAAGCAGTATGTCCTGCAATAAAACATTGCACCTACAGTTTTACGCCTAATTGAAAATAGGTGTTTGAATGGTTTTATTTAAATCTTGACTCGATGCAGAAGACCTCAGTGAAATTTCCAGTGACATAATTTAAAGAAAAAAGATCATCATTGAAAATACTTACATATATCTTTCTATCATGTCCTGCCATCATCAATCGAGATGAATCAGCACTAAAAACCATGGAATGTGCATATGGCAAGTTCTGAGGGAGAGGCTTTTTATTAACAGTCCATGCACTTCTTCTGACTTCCTTCTTCAATTCAAAAAGGCTGGGTTTTACATGGTCTGAGTAAGCAAATAAAACCCCTGCATTCGAAATGGTGCTGCAAATAATTTTCCGAGATCTTTTAGTCTTAATTCGAGCTAGAATATCCGTTGTCGCACGGCCCCTTGATGGGCCAGGACCATTATCAGTCATGGATCCACCTTTTGTTTTAACACAAAGAATATCCAACCAGGAAGATGATTGTACTAGAAGCAAACAATTTTGGTTGAATACGGTATTAAGAGCCAACTGAATTGGCACTCTTTGGGGTGCAGGGCAGATATCATGGGGCGAGAACTTAGTGAATTCCTGAGCAGAATAGGCAAAGAGCTTTGTGTCATCACCAGCAGAGATAAGCATAGGAACTCCCAAATGCGCCCATTTATGGTAACTAAACTCGATGGGCTTCTTCTTATAACGAATTCTTTTAACTTTATCATCAGGCATAGGATCTTCATTCAGAAGCACACAGTTTCAGTAAGTGAGAAACATCAAAATGCAGAATCCAAGGCAACAAAAATCATACACAAGTATTTGCAATATACATTACATAAATACATACTAAAGTGCCATGAAAAGTACAGCACAGGGTAAAAGATACTATACACACCTTCTCGACTAATTGGTACTGCCACTGTCAAGGCTCTAACATCATGTGTATGAGCTCTTACATGACCGACATATATCCATTTCTTCAACATTTTAGATGATGTGTCGTAAACAGATTCAACTGTCTCACTAGAAAGCTTATAAAGAATAACCTGCAAACAAAAGCGTAGAAAACATTAGCCAAACAGTAAACCCCATTCCCAAATGGATAGCAAATGACATTTTTGTCAGGCAAATGCAGAAATGAGTATTATATGGTAGAATAACATCAGGTTTTCTCGAGGATTGAATTTACTATTTACATCTCATAATGGACAGATACAGTTAGAAAATCATTGCGAGTTTAAGCTCCACATATGCGAAGTATCTGTACCTGACCATCGGATCCTGCAGAGAACACCCTGTTATGAGAAGGTGCAGCTGCCAGAGCATTCACATCACCCTTGTGAGAAGTGTGTGCCTGCAAAAGTGTCCCATGTTCAGAGTCCCAAAACTGAACAGCACCAGTACTGTCTGCACTAACAAGGGTCCCACATCTGAAATAAGAATCAATTATCAGATGTGCTGAAAAACTACAGCATGACCTAAAGTACACTGTACACCTGCTTCCTACACATACTTCGCCACAAAGAACAAACAAACAGGAATGCTTGTGTATCTACCTCAGTGCGAGTAAAGACCATATACAAAGGTCAGGTCCGCTACCCAAACCACCAAGCCCAGCTGTAATCCTGTATATCTCATTACCCAGCTTCGCATCCCAGCACCTTACAAACCTGCAAGAATGCTGACATGCATAAGATAGTATATACTTGAAAATGAAAATCATTAAAAAATGCTTCGAGGCAAAAAAGCAACAATATTCCAGAACTGTTAGCTAATGTTATGATTAAATCTGAGGGTTTTGAAGTCACAATCACTAAGCTACATGTGAATAGAATATTGCAAGGAAAACTCACCCATCGCTTGTGCCTGAATATATTCTACTCGCATCAGGACTCCACGTCACACTTAAAACACGCCCTGCAAACAATCACATGAGCAAATAGTTCTTCACAATTGGGAAAGCAACAACTCAACAGAGGATTCACAGAGGTGCAGATGTCTCACCACTGACCCTAGGCAATGTTCTATTGTATATTAACTCATCCGAAGCAGGAATAGTGTATATCCGCACACACCCATCATCACAAGCAATTGCCAAACGTGGATCCTCGACAACTATTTGCTCATGTTGTTCATCCGATCCTGAATCATCTTCACTCTCGCTACTGTCTTTAGAGGCTTCACTACCTTTGTATCTATTATTTAAATATCCATTTCCAAGGTGCTGTGACTTGTGCTCTGTATGAATTTCTGAATCGGTAGATGGTGCCACCGCCATCTGCCAAATTGAGACCCCAGTTGACTCCAACACATTCTGCCAGTGCATTCAACAGCATATGGAAAGGTTAAAGAAATTTAATCAATTCTCAGTATTATGTAGCACCACATTCAGAGAGTATATTTGCGACTGTAAAAAATAGGCAGCAGAATATTCCATACAAATTCTTAACAGGAAACCAAATGCAAGCAATAATTTCACCTTCTGCTTTAAGTGAAAAATATCCCACTCCGAAACTGAACCATCAATGCTAGACGAAAACAATCTACCACAAGGTAACCCTTTCGAGCCAGCACGACACCACACAAGCGACGAAACTCGCGAGTTAGGGTCCCCGTGAATTGTCTGCGCGTAAGAATTCGCAAAATGATTAAAAAAAAAACTCTACTTACTTAATTAAATTAGTTTCATAAAATAAATAAGACTAAAAGTGTTACAATTAAGTACCAGCTGGCAGTGCCAACCGACGGAGCCAGGAGACACGAGCCAAATCTCGAGTGAGCCGTCTTCACGAGCGGCAGCGACCTGAGACTCGTCGGCGCTGGTGGCTAGAGATACAACTGGAGACGGCCTCCACTCGATTGAGCTGTTCCTATAAACAGCTCCTAGCATTTCTGCTTGGCTAAACTCAAAGCCAAAAGGAGAAATCGGCGAGCTATGTTACCTAGGGTTTAAGTAGTTAGGGAGTGATGATTTTATGAGGTGCGGAGGGAGGGAGGGAGGGAGGGAGGGAGAGCGACGTGAAAGAAGGCGACGCGGTGGGTGTTGGGTTTCTTAAGAGGGTTAAAGCGCGTGATTGATTCCTGTGCATTGTTTATATCTGAACCGGACCCTTGCTGGACCGGTTTATCTGTCGAACGACAGTGTTTCTAGGGTTTCTGCGGTTGGGCCGAGGCCTCTCTCTATGAAAGAGAATTAGAAAGAATAAATATCAAATGTCCACGGTTGACCCTAATTGGGCCTTTAAGGTGTACTTTCAATTCAAAGTTATCAATTTTATGGGTCAATGTCAACTGTGGTATTTTACATTTAAATCCTATGTTAGGTTTTAATTTTTGTTTGCTTAGGTAGTGTTGACTGGCCTCAGTAACCGTAACCATATATTAAGGTTGTCAAAAAAAAAAAAATTTTGACGCATGACGAAAAATATAATATAAACTTGAATTATAAAATTGTAAGTAATTTTTTTAACTAATTAAATATTAATAATTCTAATCAAAAAATTAAATTACATTAAAATCTGATAAAATGAGTTAACAATATTTATAATCGATGAATGATCTAAAAAAATAAGAGAGATAAACAGTATGAATTAATAAATTAATGACATGGAGAAATAAAAAGTTTCAAAATAAAATTTCTCAATACAGGGGAGTCACTGAAAGGTAGAAAGCACACATAAACCTAATGACAACCTGGTTATTTTCATCACAATAAGTCTTGATAGATCTCTTTTGAGTTACAAGCTAATGAGATTACATTAGTAATTAACTAACATAAATTCAATAATGAAATAAATTCTCAAACAATGTCTAATGCGTTAGAAAAAAGTCAAATTAAAAATAATTATTTAAAATTCAATAAAATAATAAAAAAAAAATCTTCATATTAAAATTCCTCCATGTAGCTTGAATCTCTAATTTTTGTATATTCTTGACAAATTTGAGTCCTGATTTCAAACATGTCGTTCTCTCCTGATTTCAAACATGTAATTCTCTCTCATTTGGATGAATTATTAGGTCTGCGATATATAGTTGGATAGTTTCATATGTCTAGTTTCTATCCCAACTTTAATCGAAGCAAAATTCCACCAATAGCTCTAAATATATCCTAAATAGTACATGAATGTATTGTTTGATATATTTGACAATATTAGTTTACTAAATTTGACCATCTAAAATATTATGTTCTCTAACTCCATTTGACTTGAAACTTTACCACGATATATTTTTATGTATCTAATATTTTCCCGTAAAATTTTAGCTTTATCCAATATACGGTTTGAAAGATATGTTCAATCTTGCAAAACTAGTCGGCAAACATTTTAAGATCAAATTTGGACCTGACTTGGATCATATCACAAATTTAGTAAACTTTTAAAATCAAACCGAGATTACCGAGTTTACTGATTTTGCACGAGTTAAGTCTAATTTTACTGGTTTCGAGTTTTTAGTCCAATTTAGCAAGTTAAATACATGTTGACTTGTAAAATTATAAGATTTTACGAGTTAACTCACGATTTTAACCACCTTGTCGTACATTGTTATGGAATAGATAATGTAAAAAAAAATATCATGTTCGGGTTTTAAAAAAATATTAAAATATTTGGGACAAATATGTAACCAAGTTAAGCGAATCCAATTATCTTATCAAACTTATAATCTAGATCATATGATTAAAATAACATGATAAAAAAAAATATAAGGCTTTTTTTCCTGTAAAAAGACTTATGCTAATCTTTTAAACTTGTGACCCAAGTTATTGACCCCGAAACACCCAAACTAGAAAAAATATGAATTGCAATTCCTAATCAATCATATATTGAATGATGAAATTGAAAAAAAAAATAATTTAGTAGAGGCACAATAGAAATTTAAAAGAACGAGACTCAACATTGACATAAAAGATGAAAACAATATTTTAATTAAATGGTGAAATTGAAAAGGATAGTGACTCTTACAAACGAGTCAGGAAAAAAATAGAAATCAAAACAATAAGGACCAAGTTGAAAAACATAATACCATCAATTTGAATTGAATGATAAAATTAAATATCAATAAGACTTTTACAAAAGAACTAAGGCAAAAAAATTAAAAATCCAAAAAATAAGAATTAAATTGGAGAATATAATATTTGGTGAGTTGAGATTCAAGGATAAAACTGAAAATAAATAAAACTTATGCAAAATAGTTAAGATAAAAAATGAGAAATCAGAATAATAAAGACCGGAGTTGAAATACCAACAATCAAGAGAGCCAAACTATAGTTTCCAAGGAGGAGAGAGAGAAAAATGAGAAAAAAGGATTATCGAAGGAACATGTTGCACCAACAAATAGAGGACACAACGACGCTTTAAACTACATAATGAAAAGGCATTTTGAACACCAAGAGGCGCTGCTGATAGGGCACGAGCACCTCCCACGAGTTACCCAAAAGGCACGAACGCCCCTCACGTGTTATGCCTTACAATTTCATCCTTCATATTAAGTTTAATTTATTTTTTATATCAAATTTGATCTTTATTTTTTTTACCCTTTTTATAATTATTGTTTTTTCAATTTAATCCACGAGCATTAGATTTTAATTTATTTTAATGTCAAATTTGGTGATGATGAAGGTAACAAAGGCATGACAGGGGAAGTGGAAGAAAACCAGCTGAGAGAAGAAAAATAGAAAACTGGGGAGAAGGCTAATTTTCCCAAACTTTAGCTTCTGACTTCTTGATCTTTAGGGTATGGAATCCACCCCTATTTATAAGAGGAAGAAGATTGACACTATGTCTTTTTTAGGACAAATCCTGGCCCTTGATTGAAACCATAAGGATCTCAACCGTTGGTTCAAAGTTGTCATCATGAACTGTCAGATTTTGATAACTCAAAGCTGTCTGAGTTGGCTTTTTTGGGGAGATGTCGAGGCCGCTGTAGTGTCAATTGGCTAGAAAAAATCGTATTAAGTATGGTTAAGCGTCAGACCATTATGTTGATGTATGGTTTATCTGATTTGGTTAAGAGATGAAGCATTAAATGCTCTAAAAATGTGGCTGCGGGAGCAGTTTTTCAAGTGAAAAGAAGAAGAAGATGATGAATAATAACTAGAAGACAAGTCATTTGATTTTGTCTTTTTTTAACTGTTCGGTCAAAACACGTCTTTCATTTAAATGGAACAACGTCGTTTTGACTTTTAGATTTTTAATTCAGGGGTTTGACCAAAGTTGAATTTGGTCACTCGTCTTTTAATTTCTTTCTATTACACCCCTTATTGACCCTAAACTTCTAGCTTTATGCAATTTTTTTTTTTTGCTTTCTATAGAGTTATCTTATTCTTATGACCTACGATGCGGGTTAGACTGGTTTACTCGGGTTGACTCAAATTGTTCTTTTTATGATTTTTTTATATATTTTTAATTTGTTCTTTTAGTATTGGTTGTTTAGGAATTAAGCTTAATTTTTTTTAATGATTTTTTTTTCCTTTATATGAGTTATTAGGGTCCTATGATCTGATTCATATATTTTATAGCCTGACAAGGATTGGTCGAGGTCAATCTAGTATATTTTCATCTCAAGATTTAGAAAAAAAAACGATGTTATCCAATATGTTATTATCTTAGTACAAGAATGTATCATTCAATATGCATTAGATCTTTTTTTCATGATTAAATTTTTTTTATTAGGAAACATGTCAGCAATGAATTTGCATTAATTAATATACACTAAATAAAGGGAAAGGAATATGAATGAATAGTTTTGTTTTTCCCTTCTCAATTTATTTTTCTTCAATTGCACCTTATTTTTATCAAATGAGCTATTGATTTATGATAAATTGTAATAGGAAAAAAACAATTAAAAAATACAAGACCAACTTGTAAAAGGCTGCAAAATGTGTTCATCAATCTAAAATTAGCACGAAAAAGTTCTGTTTGTTCCTTTATTTTTATTTTTCACCCTCTTTAATTTTTAAAAGTTTCATTTTCATTCTAAACTTTATTTTTTTTATTTTTCAATTTTTGGAATAAAAGAAGAGAAATAAATCATTGTATTACAATGATAAATAGAGATAGCTATTAAGTTTCCACTAAAAGGTGATGAAATGGATGGTCTTTATGCCAACGAGGCCTATTCAATGATAAACTTTTTTTTTAATGTATAATCACATAGAAACTTAGTAAATTTTATTAAGTTTATGCTTTAAATTTTAAATTCACCACCGTGATTTTTTTTACTATTAAAAATCACATTAACAATGGTTGTTTTTTTTTTATTCGACTCATGATAAAGCACAAGCTAGATAGCTAGTAAAAAACAATCTAAAAATATATTAATCCAAATATTACTAAAAATTTTAAAATATTTGGGGTTTAGGAAGTCTATTCACATGAATAGCGAAACAAATTAGTTTTTTTTATCATTTGATTTACTTTGGTAGTTTGACTTTTTTAATTTAAATTAACAAATTTGATATAATTTATTGACATATATATTTTTTAATTTATTTTATTATATGAATATATCATCTTTTTAATTTAAAATATAATTTTTTATTTTTTTAAATTATACGAATATATCAATTTTTTAATATGAAATTAAAGTTTTTCTTGCCAACTCCCTTTATTTTATTTTTCTTGAAAAAAAAAAATCTTTGTCCCGTAGCACAGCGGGGGAATTATTTTGAAAAAAACTTGAAACATGACTGGCATAAGGTGACTCGCTGCGTTCTCTGCCTGACGAGGTGACTGATAAATAAACATTCAGAACGCTGCCCGTTATCGTCACCTATCTCAATTTAAGGGCCGGAATCGAAGCCCAATTGTAGGTTCAGGACTCAAGTCTGCTCACGTCCAACCTCATTAAGCACCCCGCGTTTTTCGACTACCACTCCCACGGCCCAGATTGAGGTTGCTTAAGCACAACGTCCCGAAGAATTAAATGCTCAGATTTTGAAACCGAACGAAGAACATAAAACACCCCCTCTCCAGATGCCGGACTGAAGCGAAATTCACTAGAATGTTAAAAGGTTCGCTATAATAAAATTTTCAGTCTCCTCTCTCCCTCCGATTCAATTTCTCCGGTTCTCAATGGAAGACGCGTACGCCAGATCCATCGCCGAGGTGATCGCCTTCTCTCGCTTCTTTTACACTACAAGATTCGCAGGGATCAATTTTTAACAAGTTATGAATGCCTTTTGCTTAGGTTTTGGATTTTTTTGGGGTAGACCCTATGAAAGGGCTCAGCGATTCTCAGGTATGCGTGCGTTTCAGTTTTGCTTATCAGGAAACAGAACTAAATATTTTTGGCGTACAAGTGAAACCAACTTCCTTGGGATTTTTTTTCCCCTTTCTTATTGGTTATTTAAGATTTATTGTCGGTGATGTTACAGGTGACGCTACATTCAAAAACTCACGGTAAAAACGGTATGTTCAAATTCTGACATTTTCATCTACTTAATCTCCACTTCCAGATTGTTTTCCTTCAAACTCGCTATATCTCTCTCCCTTGTCTGTCTTCCAGTTCTTTCTTCTACTTAGTTTTTTTTTTCGTTCCCAGTCGCTACGGAATTAGGTTCGGTCCTTCTGGAATGTGATATCTTAGGATAGTAGTTTGGAGATCTTTTTTATGGATAATTTGTGGAGCAGTGAGTGGTGTTGTTTATCCAAGGGCACCAGGAAACAGAGATTGCTGATGTCCTAATTTGCCATCTTGTTATCGTGATTTCTTTGCTCGTTTCTCTGTAGGCGTTTCTTTTTCATTTATGTTTAAAATGTTTGCTGGTTAATTGCTCTATTGCTTGCAATCTGCTTGTATTTTGATATCTCTATTTAGTGCTACAAAGAATCTAAACTGATGTTGATGTTCCATTTCACCAATTATCTCCATCTTTGAGCCATTGGTTTCTGTTCCACTATATATATATATATTATCGTTTTTAACCTTTTATTCTTTTGCATCTAACGATTTGTGTCATTTGGCTGTATGCTTCACTCGTGGTCTGCAGTGCTGCCTGAAGAGACAAGTAAGTACATGGCACATGTCTCTGGTCTCCCAAGATTTTGTATGCGTACAATGCCTTTATGTTAATCACATGAAATTTCTTGGGTCATCCATATGTCTATTGTCTAATATGCTAGTCACGTGCATTTGGTACAGTTGCTCACTCCTCTCTTTTTGTCTGATTTTTATGTTTTATCATTGACCTTAGTTGGGTTTAAGGCTTAGTTGAGTTGAGTTTGTTAATATAGTTTAGGTACCATGTGTTCAGGATGCTTAGGTTAATATGGAATCTGAACCAATCAAACTAAAATATGTAAATTGATTTCGATGGGAGGAACGAGGGGAAGAAAAGTATGCAAATTGATCTGCATACTTGGCCTCACATGACTTTTTCTAATGGTGGTTGAAGGTTTGACTGCATTTGGTAAATATTGATGTTCTGTCAAGGGAACTCGAAGTTGTCCCATGAGGACTGCCGAAGGCACGGAGAGGAGGTAGAGAAAAAAAAAGGAGAGGGATTGCTAGATTCTTGGACTGCATCTTGTCAAAAATGTTTCTTTGAGGTGTTTCTAAGTAGATTATTTTCCAGCGATTCATGGTTCTTAATTTTGTGAATGATTGTCTTGGACTCATCTAAATGCTTAAATACCTACTTTCTGAATGGAAATTTAAAAAATTGTAGTTCATTATTAGCTTCCTAATTTAAAAGTTTGAAAATTTATATGGTTGCATGTTGAACCTGGAGGTTGGTTGGGTTGACCTGCAACAGCCTTGCTTCTAAACCTGCCCATATCTCATTGCCACCTTCAGTGTAATTACAGTTGCTACATTGTCTTTTAACTTAATCAGATGTAGTCGAAGTATGTTAGGTTGGGTCTTATGTTTCTTAATGGTTTGATGTAGAATTAGTTCGAAGTTAATTGCAAGAGACTTTTACAAATGGGTCAAGGATAAGCTCTGAATGGTGATATTGGTGCTCATTAAGGCTTTGGGTGCTGTTTAGGCAATTTTCTTGCTTTTTGAAGGTGTGAGTTCTAGGGAGGGAAAAAATGGAATTTTGAGATGTTGGGAGTATCTATTCAAAGACAGTGAGATGGGTTTCTTGAAATTCTATATGCGTGGCTCTCCTTAATGCCTTTTTTATGGATGCAATCCTGTTGTAGATTCTTGATTGAGAATGTTTTTTGGATAATTAAACCTGTTTCTTTTTGATAAATCGACATAAATTGAGGGTCTATCATTCTGCTTCTTATTTTGTTTAAGCTATCTATGATGATGGATGTTGTTATTTAGAACTCGAGTCTTATGTGTTCCACGTTTCTCTATATGCAGGGACTCCCTTTTGGAAATTAGTTCTAAAACAGTTTGATGATTTGCTTGTTAAAATATTGATTGCTGCTGCTGCTGTTTCTCTTGGTTTGGCTTTGATTAATGGGGAAACTGGCTTGACAGCTTTTTTGGAGCCTTTTGTAAGATATGCTTTCTGCCTTGTTTCATAAGAATTGGTTGTTTTTACATGCCAACAAAATGAGCTGCTGTACTGATACTTAAATTTCATGAATAATTCATCTGTCTTTCCTTTAATTAATAAATAAACTTCCATCCTTTCCAGCTACAACTTTATTAGCTTTTTCACTAACAAAATTAATGGATATTTATGTATTTTTAATGCTGAAATGCATCGAGCATTCTCCACTAAAGTTATTCCAGCTTTTATGTATTGACTATCAAAGTCGCTTATTATCAAAGTTAAACAACTACTTTCTCTCAACTCCTTCTATATAATGATATGAATTGTTTTTACACCTTATATAAATTCAATATCTCAATGCTTTCGTTCCTTTTGTATTATTGTGTTGCTTATTTAATATATATCTAATTATTCTAATTTACAAAATTTGTTTTAATCTTTTCAATGTCTTTCCTCCTTTTATAGTCACAATTCACAAATAAGGCATCACTCTCAGAGAGCTGATAAGGTTCTTTCGATGTCGTTTCCCCTCTTTGAATGATTGTGAAGCTGAAGATATATTTCCTAACCATGATAATGCAATGTAATTTAGGGGTTAGTGTAAAAAGTATTACTCTCAACTTTTTTCACAGGGACCTATTTGTTGCAGCCATGGTCATTGTGTTCCATATTGTTTCATAAAAGGCGACTTGAGAGTTCCTATTATTAGTTTTATCTTATATACTTTATGAAAAAGAATAGGTGTACAGTGACCGGCTTCATGAGATTGTTATGTCTCATACACTTAAAACTATCTTATTGCTTCTTTTTTCTTTTATTATTTTCCATATCTACTATTCTCTTTTCTATTTTATTTTTTTTCTGTCTTTTCAAGAATGAGGCTTTGCTCTCAGGGAGCTGATAAAGTTCTTTTAGGGTGGTTGGTCACTCTCTAAATGATTGCAAAGCCTGTGATTTCACAACCATATGAATAGACAGCCCTGCCTTTGGTGCTTGCTACAATGACTTCAAGTTTTGTCAAAATTCATCTGTCTATGTGCGCGCGCGCTACATTAGCGGATTTTATTCACTAAATCTTTGTTGTTGCTTCTTCATTCTGCCTATGAAGCTGAATATAATGAGGGTGTGGTGATAGTTTCAGTAAAAAAAATCAGACATTTTTAAGGAATACTTCAATTATTTGGTGGGGCAATTTAGGAATCTGTGCGCATTCATTATTCTGTACTTCTTCACAGAAAGATTTTTATTGTAGCCACAACCTTTTGTGCTCCTTCCCTTTTGTTGGTTTGTAGATACATGGACTTCTATTGATTTGATGCTCTGAATCTTTGCTCCTCCTTCTCCTCCTCAATGTCGTCTTTTGCTAATATTTAAGAATGGGGTTTTGCTCTTAGAGAGCTGGTAGGGTTCTCTAATTTTGGTTGCCTGCTTTATGAATGACTGCGAAGCTTATGACATCACTACCATATGAATCAACAGCCCTTCATGTGGTGCCTGCAACAATGACTTAAAGTTTTTGTAGAAGTCACTGTGTGTGTTCATGAATCATAATTGATCTTCAATTTCTTCTTTTGCTTGAGGAACACATTGGTTATTTGGCAGCACAATTTATGAATTTTGTGCAAGGAACTATCCTGTACTTTTTCATGGAAAACCTTTTGTTACAACCATGGTTTCTTTCTTATTGTCTAGCCCTCTTATTTTTTGTCCTTAGAAAGCAGATCTTCTCTTCAAAAAACAAAGTCTTTTGTTTTTCTACTTTTATTGTTTTTTTCTTATTTTTCAACTAACCCTTTTCTTTTAATTTTCTTAATTCCATGACTTGTATTTTAGATTCTAAACTTATGTAAGATTTAAACTGGATGCTACATGGGCAATGACACACCAAAAGTTTCATCCATGTCAGGATCAAATTAAAGTTAGGTTGCATACGTGACATATCTTTTCAGTATTGAAATGCATTGAACAATGTTCATTAATGATAAAATCAGACATTTTAATCAAACACTTCAACTTTGTTCCTTGCTGTTTGATAAAAGGTGAATATGAGGATCCCTGCTTTTCATACCTACCTTAAAAGGTCTTTAATAAAATTTTACTTTGAATGCATGATTTAAACAACCTTTCATCTCTTCATTTTTTAGTTTCATTTATAAAGTGACTTTATATTTGAAATCTTAGAAGCTTTAGCTACCTGCTGCAGGGCATGACAAAACCCAAAATTACATTTGCATGGATCAAACAAAAGTTGGTTTTTTCTATTATAAAATATGAAAGTTAGACGTCTGCTTTCAAAGTTGGTATAAATAGATACTATTATGGACAAATCATCATGAGTTTTCTATCAATGATGAAAATGGCAACATCTTTATTGGTAATGGGATTGTGCAGTTTTTTAGGTTTAGGATGGTATGGTCAGTTGGGTTAGCCTATTGTTGACTTGGTATGAAAGTTTGCCAAAGTATACAATAAATGATCTGTGCTAATGTTGCTGGGCTGGCATTGCTAGGCCCATCATTGATTATGAGAGGTTTATCCAATTTAAGTGAGGCATTGTGGGCCAAACTGATTTTTATTGGTTAAAAGGATATGGAAATATTTGAAGTGCTTCATGCAAAGAAACTGGTTGACGTGATCTGGGATTTATTTTGGTGTTCCATCTATATCTTTCTTCCTTATTTCTTTCTATGCATGGTATGTAGTAGTTGGTACAACATGCAATTCTCATATATGGTTCTCCAAATCTATTTGCTTGTTTTTTGTTCGATGGTTTTTCTATCACAAGCACACATGGTCGTAACATTTTTCTATGTTGATTTTGTTATATGCTTAGGTCATCTTGTTGATTTTGGCTGCCAATGCAGCTGTAGGTGTAATTACAGAAACAAATGCTGAGAGGGCTCTTGAGGTAAGTTCTGGAGTTCTTATGGTTCACATAAACAGTAGCTGACATCTGTTTATGGAAAATATAGATGATGATCTTTAATTGTTCTCGTAAATAACGATCCATTAACAATTCAATCTACATAATTCTTTACACTTTCTTATCCTTATATACAGTTTTGTAGCAGCTGCCTGTTTAAGATTTGAAGGAAGTTGTATGGATGCAATGTACCTGTGTGCGTCTCTTGTTTTTCACCTAACGAATTTGGTTGCCTTTTGGTTACTTTGATAAATCTAAATGCACCCCTCAAAAGTGGAAGTACTATGGTTTTGACATCTGATATAGAAAATGACATTATTCTGCAACGATTACGGTTTTGGTCTACAGAGGTTCATCTTGTGTTGATGATGGTTCTCTCCCCTCTTGCGTGCAGGAATTACGTGCCTATCAAGCTGATAATGCTACCGTGTTGCGAAATGGTAATTTTGTTTTTAAAGAAACAACCAGATGGTTGTGATGATGACCTTGTAATTGTGATATCAATTTCTTGGTTCATTGCATGTTCTCTTTTGTTGCCGTTGAGGAGCTTTTCCTGTCAATTTTTATTTTGGGATTATTAGCTTTGTAAAGTTTTATTTTGCAGTTTGCCCTTTATCTATGGGGATGCTACAGTGAGTCCTTCTATGATATTATATTCCTGTAATATTACTAGCTGCTTTAGCTTTTGGCCTTTGCTTAACTATTTAATGGGCAGGGAAGGATTTGGTTAGTTGCTAGGTGTATGTTTTGCTGATGAGGGATTAATAAAAACTATTGAAGCTGTGCCAAATTCTTGTCGCCCTTTCATTGAGTAAGGGTTTCCTGTAGAAAGAACGTTTATCCTTGTTTTTGTTTGCTTTACGGGATTGTTCTTCCTGGTTGAACTTGTGCAAGTCTTTGGGTCCTTCTATTTCCCCAGAGTGCTGGGTATTTGTGGTTCTTTCACTTTTGAGGCATTTTGACTATGCATATGTTGTTCAAGGCACGCCAATTTCTGTATATCCTTAACATCCTTTTTATTTTCTTTTTATTGGCCTGAACTATGCAAGTCCCACTGAAATCTGAACCTAGACTTCTTGATTTAACAATTGTTTACTTATATGGGTTGGTAGTTATATTGCTTGCAAATGTTCCTTTAAACCCATACTATATGTTTTTTCCATCCATTCAGGTGTAAGCTCGCAAATTATATATTGATTCTTTAGAAATGTTGGATTTTTATCACTTCCTGTCCATCTATTGTCACAGGTTGTTTTTCCATCCTTCCTGCTACCGAGCTTGTTCCAGGTGATATTGTGGAAGTCAGTGGTATGTTAATCATGTGGTTTGAGTGATCAAGGTTATTTATTTATTATCATGAATGAAAATGCCAAGGATATGACATTAGGCTGTTTTGTGTTGTGATATAGTGGGATGCAAGGTTCCAGCTGACATGAGAATGATTGAAATGTTAAGTAATCAGCTACGTGCTGATCAAGCAATCCTTACTGGTACACCAGCCTTTCTTTGGATAATGCTAACTATTTGTTAGATTACAGTCATCTAGCTCAGATGAGAATGGTTTTTTTTTTTTTCCAACCAAGAAAGCCACTATAGGCTTCTTCATAAATGAATGAATGTGATTTTTTGCTGCCCTTGCCATTCTAGTGTGGATTTACATCTCATGCCACTAGGCTATAGATCTCCCATTCTAACAGCCGCTCTTTTGACTGCCTCACATACTTAGCATTCACATGGTGACTCTTATATGGAGTAGGGCATGCATTGACACACAACAATCCTTTTCAATTTAGACTGGGTCATGTACCACACTCCATTGCCACTCTTGTGGACTAGTTGATATATTAATTTCCCTAACATTTTGTGTGGAAAAGGTCATACACCTCCCTCTCCCATGATCGTTCTTCCATAGGCTAAGCATCCAAGGCATGTCTCTTTGTACCCCAATGTTTCACGGTGCTGCATTCAGTGTTTCCATTTTATTTACTGCAGATACTCATGGTCAGTACAATTTGGAGTTTACTTTTTGTTTGCATTTACATGGATGAATTTGCTGAATTACATTACCAATTGACTGGGGAATGTTTATCTTCTATGTGGTGTTTTGGATTCTCTTTAATTATTTATTTTTGAAGCATGTTAAGGTTCCATCCAACTGATGATTTTGTTTAACTCCTTCAGGTGAGAGCTGTTCTGTTGAAAAAGAGCTTGAGGTCACCATAGCAACAAATGCCGTATACCAGGACAAAACGAATATTCTCTTCTCGGTATTTATTCTGAACCTTGTTGCAATCTTTCATCAAATTTACAGAGTATGTAACTGTTGTTTCCCTTGTGATAACTATTTCCTGTAAATTGGGTATATTGATTATGACTTCTACTACTGCCTTTGGTTTGATTAGATGGACTGAATTTGGCTCCCCTTACACTAATTGTGTATACCAGTTGGAAATACTTTATATCCTGAGTATTTGGTTGTCTCCTTATCTTTTAGGAACCATAGTTTGCTCTTCTTCTTTTTTTTTCACCAGAAAATTTCAACCGGTATTTGCTTTTCCTATAGAGCCATTGAATAAATGTATATTGACTGCCAGGGTACAGTAGTGGTTGCGGGTAGGGCAAGAGCTGTTGTTGTTGGAGTTGGAGCTAATACTGCCATGGGGAGCATCCGTGATTCCATGTTGCATACAGATGATGTAAGCATTATCAATTTTCCAAGTCTTTGTATAAATTCTAATCTGCAAGTAAATTGTTAACTCTGTTTTGATCTTTCCCTGTTTTTCCCATTTTATCTTACCTTTTCTCTCTACAACTTTCTCTAGAGTCCTTAAGTTTGTGCTTCATGTAATTGGATTGAATCCTATTTATGCTGCTTGCTGATGAGGTATAAATAGACAGGATGAGGTTTCATAGTAAGAGGGGTGAGCTTTTGGCAATACTTATTGTCAGCTAGGTTTTCTCTTGATGCATGTGAGTTATCTTGTTTCATGGCATGCATTTTATGGAGACATCATAATTCAGGTTATAACTGGTCTGTGTCTAATGGTTTAATGCTCCCATCTAGAAGAAAACTCCTTGGTTGAATTATACTGCACACATGCAGTGTTTGTGTATAACTATGTGTTTCTGCAATGCTATTCAGGAGGTGACTCCATTAAAGAAGAAGCTGGATGAATTTGGCACTTTTTTGGCTAAGGTATTGCTCATCGGCCTCTCTCCCATTTTGTGCGTGGCAATGTTATACATGCAATTTGCTTTTACTTCAGCGGGATTAAAACAGCATGGAGATTTTTTGGCTAAGTAACTCCATGCTTGTAAAAAGGAATGGCAAATGAAAGTTCCATCCCATACTTGTCAAGAAAAGGAAAAAAACAGAATTTTTTCCCTCTTCCATATGTCTTAAAGTTGGATATGTTGAGTTGAACTGAACAATTCTCTGAAAGCTTGGTCTAGTTTTGGCTTATTTATTAATTGATATTAATTGACACACGTGGAACTCTTTTTTCTTTGCAAACATAAGCTGATACGTTTTAAGTATTATGCTATGAAGTGAATTACTGATTATTTGGTGCAAATTTAGGTTATTACGGGGATTTGTATACTTGTGTGGATTGTAAACATTGGTCACTTCCACGACCCTTCTCATGGTGGGTTTTTGCGTGGTGCAATCCACTATTTCAAGGTATTGTTCTGTGGATGAGTCCAATCTGTTTCTTTACTGTCAGAATACAAACCATTTCTGATTTTGTGCCTCTTCCGCTCCACTTCAATAAAATCTGTAATCAACTGCTTTATGGTATTCGTCGATAATTAAATAGTAATGGTCCCTGAAACCTCTAGATACTTAGTTGCTTGAAGGTATCATGCCCTGCTATGAATAAGATTAATACGATGTCTTCTTAGACATGCATGTGCACAGGGGTTCTGGTTGAAATTTCACTTCTATTGTGTGAAAAATAAGTGAATTATACCCGACATATTATTTTTTATAATTCCACAATCCATACTCGAGTTTGTATCTGGCTGGCTGAATTACTCTTTTAGTGGCCTTCTTTGGACTACTTTGCTGTTTTATGATTCATTACTACCACTGCTGTTTACTCTGAACTACTTGCTGTGCCTGCCTAGATTGCAGTTGCTCTTGCGGTTGCAGCAATTCCTGAAGGTCTTCCAGCAGTTGTTACAACGTGAGTGCTTTGTATTTTACATCATGGAAATTATGTGGCTGTTATGATTTTAACCAATATAATTTAGGAATTTGCTTGCTGAGTGGTTCTGATGATGTGTGTTCCACATGTATGTAATAAAAAAAAAGAATGTAAATCTAAATAGAGGAAAGAATGAAGAAATAAACAAATAATTAAATGAAAGAGCTTTCTGATCCTCCTGCATATCCACTAAGAAGGCACCTTGAAAACGCCTGAAACATAGCACCATGGTGAAGCCAGAAAAACTAATTTATCCATAGTAAGAAGGAAAGGTATTGCTTTATCTGAAAGTAAGAAGGAAAGGTAATTGCTTAATCTGAAAGTTTTATGGCTATCCAAGTACACGATGAAACCATTTCTGGATAATTGAAACTCTGAATGCTTTTCCAAAGCCATTTCTTTTTTATGTTTTCAGTATAATAGGAATGTATCATATTGGAATCTTAGTTCCCACAGTTTGCTTCATCATCTCTCTTTATTCATTTAGATGTTTGGCTCTTGGAACAAAACGTATGGCTCGGTTGAATGCCATTGTGCGGTCTTTGCCATCCGTTGAAACTTTAGGCTGCACTACAGTAATCTGCAGTGACAAGACCGGAACATTGACAACTAATATGATGTCTGTTTCAAAGGTGATCACCTCAAAACTTGTAAATACTGAATGCAAAGTTATGAGTCTGAGGGACAATAGTGATCTTTGAACTAGTCAGAGGCTAACGGGAAACCTAAGCCATCCTTTTTTGTCATTATTTATAATTTTTCAACAGCCATGATCTCTGGGACCTGTAGAGATTAAAGGTTTCTTTATTATCTGAAGCTCAGTGAGAGAAACCAATGACATTCATTTCTTGGTCAGAGCATTTGATTCAAGACACCTTTTGACAGCACCTTCTTTTGGGGTCATAGTTAGATACCTTGATTAATAAAAAATAAATTTCCTGTTATTTTGTTTTCCCAGATATGTGTTGTTCATTCCGTTCATCATGGTCCAACAATTGCTGAATACAGTGTGAGTGGGACAAGTTATGCTCCAGAAGGCATTATTTTTGGCAGTTCTGGCATGCAGGTACTTATTTTGTTTCAGATTGTTGGGATTATACCAAAAGTTCAGTATAAAAGTCTGTAATCAATTCATGAAGACTTATTGTAGTTGTGGTTTCTGTTTTCTGTTCTCCTTTTCTGTTCATTTGGAAAAAAAGGGAAGAAAAGCAAAAATTGGTGGTTTTTCTTAATCTCAATCCATTAATTCCTTCCTTCTTTGTCTTGTTTTACTTTAGCCTTTTCACTTATTCCCTTTGCTTTGATAATCATGTCTGCCTTGGTGTTGTAACCTCTTGGCTACAGGATTGAAGCCTCTGAACACTCGTTGTTTTTTTTTCTTTTTAAATGCCATGGAGTAGAGCCATCTTCAGAGTGTTTTTTCAAGTTTTTTTTAACAAATGTGGCAAGAAAAATAGTTGTCATTAAGTAGGTATTTGAGAGAATAGTGGGACAAGTCAAATGTTGCAGGTACTTGGAATGTATTCCATGTAGAGGCGTGAACGATTCTGGTATTCTAGCTTGCCTTCTGGTTTAGATCCGAATTGCATGATTTTGGCATACATAGATTTTAGGCCCATATACGGAAGAATTATATCAGGAGACAGAATCTAGGTTGATTGAATTTTGATCTCAGCTTTTATAATTATATCATATTGTATGAGCAGATGTTTCAGGCTAGGGAAAGAACATGTAGTGGGATTTTCTTAGCTCATCCATTTGATCTTGATTTTCCTCTGGTTTTTTCTAGTAACGATCACCAGATTCACTACCACCATTACTAGCGGTAATTACCTGTAATTTAAGCTACAAACTTGAGCACAATGCTGCCCGGATCCCTTATACCACTGCTGCTTTTGAATTATGGTTGGAATGATGGTATGACTCTTCAGAATGATAAGTCTTTTCAATGAGTTTTGAAAATTATATATGGAAGCTTAAGTATTTTATCACATTTTTCTGACTCACCATGACAAGATATTGAGTATGCTTTGTGCAGCAAGCTAAAAGTGGCTGTGGGGAAGGCTCACTCTTCCCTGTTCTTTTTGTCAGATGATTCAATTGAAAATTAAGTCTCTGGTGCAGAATTTCATTTCTTCCACATCTTTAGATTATGGCTTCTCGATGCTTGTTTAGTCAATTTCCCTTACATAGGAAAAATGTTCTTTTGATTGTTTATTTCTCATGGAAACATGCTATTAGTTGGTTCACATGGTCCCTTAGGATTCCTTGTTAGAGCCACATCCTTTTAACCTTGATTTTTCTTTTTGCAGATTCAGTTTCCAGCTCAGTTGCCTTCTCTTCTTCATGTGGCTATGTGTTCAGCCATTTGCAATGAGTCTATCTTACAGTACAATCCAGACAAGGGAAGCTATGAAAAAATTGGGGAGTCCACTGAAGTAGCGCTACGTGTTCTAGCAGAGAAGGTTGGCTTATGTAGCTTGGCCTTATTTAGAGCAGCTCAATATTACCATAGCTGTTCAGTTTTTCCCTTCCTTCTCTTTTCCATTTATGACCCCTCCTCAATTTAATGTGTGAACTTGTTTATTTTCACCACATCTTTCCAGGTTGGCCTTCCTGGTTTTGATTCCATGCCTTCTGCACTGCATATGCTGAGCAAGCATGAGCGTGCTTCATACTGTAATCACTATTGGGAAAGCCAATTCAAAAAGGTTTGTTTTTTGTATACTGGATGCTGTGTAATTCTTCCTTATGTAGAGTTAGCATGTTAATTCAGGTTCTGTCATATAGTATAAGAATGTTGAACATGAATGGCAATGAAGGTCATGAAAGATAGATATATTTTATATAGCATTATATGGCTCTAGATTGTTTTGTTTTGTTTTCTTTCCTTTTTTTTTGTGTGATCAGATCTATCTTCTCTTACTTTGTAAGAATACCTATGAGCTACTAGTCTATCTGTTGTTTCAGATTGTTCTTCAATTTGAGATTGTCATCATCTTTTCTGCTGGTTCATTGGTGGTTGATTTTTGACGCAATTGACTTCATACACCATATGTCCAGTACTTTTTGCACTTTATTAATTTTCTTTTTCCTTATAATTTTTTACTTGCTATGGTAGATGTCTTCTCATCCACATATATTTAGTTTTCAAGATGTATTGTGTACCATTTCTCATGTATCAACATATGCTTTCTTTAATATTCTGTTTCAAATATTACAAGTTATTTAAGGCCAATTGGTTTTATAAAATTTTCGTTCGCATTTTAAATTTGGCTGTAAGGAAGTGATTTCATAAATCCTTGAGAAATAGATTCTTCTGTATTTCAGCATTTACTCTTCAGCTGTTCATTAAAAAAAAAAAAAAACTGACTGCTGATGCAAGCTTTACCATTTTGATGCTTTATAGGTTTCTGTTTTGGAATTCTCTCGTGATCGAAAGATGATGTCTGTCTTATGTAGTCAGAAGCAGAAGGAGATTATGTTTTCAAAAGGTGCTCCAGAAAGTATTGTTTCTAGATGCTCCAATATTCTTTGCAACGATGATGGTTCCACTGTTCCGTTTTCTGCCGCAGTCCGAGATGAGTTAGAGTCAAGGTTCCGCAGGTTAGAAATGATGCTAAAATTTTAGTGGATGTTACTTGAGCCTCAATGTTTTGGCACAATATGGTGAATTTTCATTGTGCAAGAATTGAAGTAGACACATGTTTCATTTTGGGAGATATGTGGTTAGCATTCATTTTGGATAACTTTGAATTTAGTCCATGTAACTTATTAATTAAATCATGCATGTACTTAGTTGAGTTATGGAAGCTCGAGTTGTCTAACATGTTAGAGAATAATATAAGTCATATCCCAGAACCTCACCTAACAATTTAAGCTATTGGGTTGAGATGGTTCTTAACATGGTATCATAGCCTTCATGACTAAGTGGTCACGAGTTTGAATCTCACAATCCCTATTTATTTGATAAAAATTAAGCACAAGGTAAAATGGACCTGTGCAAGTTTCAAGCCCAAAGGGCTTTCACTTAAGGGGGTGTGTTAGAGAATAATATAAATCATATCCTGAGACCTCACTTAACAGTTTAAGTTATTGGGTCGAGATGGTTCTTGACATAATAGAAGATGAACATATATACATGGCTTTACTTAGAAAGGTTGATCTAACTGGCTGTATATGGAATCACCTTTCACCCAGGTGGGGTTATGTTCCCCTAATATTCATTTTCCTTAGGTTCTCTTCTCTTCAATGCCCTTCTATATTTATATATTTATCTTCCTTGAGTTTCCATAGAGCTAAATCATCCACGTTGTCTCTTCTGCCAAGGCGGTGCTTTTATGCAAAGTTTGACTTTCACTCCTTTTACTTTGTATGCTTACTGATTTTCTTCACAACCATTTCTGCTCTTGTAAATCCTTCTAAGATGGACCATCATCTTGACTATCATATTTAAGATTCGTGTAGGCATGTTATATTAGTATTGTCTCTAAAACTCTACATTTTTGTTTGCAGTATTAATGCCATGTTTATTGGTCAGTTTTGCAGGAAAAGAAACATTGAGATGCCTGGCTCTAGCTTTCAAACAGATGCCCATTGGTCAACAGACTCTCTCATTTGAAGATGAGAAGGACCTTACATTTATTGGGCTGGTATGCTTTCTTTTCGAAATGGAACACTAGATTAAGTGCTCTCTATACTTAATGCCCTTCCATTTAATCATTTATGTTTATCTATATGCAATTATCTTAGATACCTTCATTTATACTATGAGGCGATGAAGCAACTTGTATAAAAATAAATTTCATGGTGAACAAAGGTTTTTTTGGAAGGAAAATAAATCGGAGTGAATAAATAAGGAAGAGCTGAATCTGTTCTTCTTGTTCTTATTATTTTTTTTTAACTACAAAAAATGAGTTGGGAAACTAGACCTATAGTTCTGAAACTTTGTGACCACACTCTGAAATCTATGTAGTTTCCAATCATCCGTTTTTGCTTTTATGTTCTATGAACCTTCTCTTATTTCCAGTTTTTTTTTTGCACTGCATGTTATGTGTTTGTGGGTACATGACCGTTTGCATGTACCCTTTTATATGCACGTGTCAGTGTGCACTTGTGCACCTTCCTCCTCAGCTTGTTTGTATTTGTGGCTCAGAATTCCTGCACCTTCTAAGTATGAGGTTGATTCTTCCACTTCTCACATTTTCTTTGCATCTGCTCCTTTACTTCAATAAAAGGTTGGAATGCTTGATCCTCCTAGAGAGGAAGTGAGAAATGCTATGCTCTCATGTATGACTGCTGGAATACGTGTTATAGTTGTCACTGGGGATAACAAGGTAACTTAAATTGAGTGATGTATATTTTTCTGTTATATGGTATAAGCTACTGTTTCCCATCTCTCTGGTTGCCTTTCTAATACAATTACTTATTCAGTCAACAGCAGAATCACTTTGTAATAAGATTGGTGCTTTTGATCATTTGGAAGATTTTGCTGGACACTCATACACTGCTTCTGAGTTTGAAGAGCTTCCTGCTTTGCAGCGAACACTGGCTTTGCAACGCATGACACTTTTTACCAGGTATGGTTAATTCTGCATTTTATAGCCTTAATAAATTCTGATAGTCTGTCAAGCATCATGCCATCTTCCTATTGTTTTAACCTTTCCGTTCTTTCCTATACACATAAATGTTTGTTATTTGTTGGAATTTTAGTAACTTGTTTGGTGACATCCTTTTTTCTGTCTTGTTAGAGTTGAACCTAGTCATAAAAGGATGCTGGTGGAGGCCTTACAACATCAAAATGAAGTGGTAGCTCTAGTATTTCTTTTCAGCAGAGTTGTTATATCTATATTTATACTTGCAAATATGTACGTGCAATGCATGAACTAAGTTTTGGACAATATTATGCTATTATTGAAACAAACACTTGTTTGTCTTTATGGGTTAGAAGTTTTAGATTGTAAAGTTTGAATTATAATAAAAATAAGGAAACAATGATCTTTGTAAGATCCATACCATGAACAAAATTATCATGGAATATCTTGATGGGTTAATCTAAAAAGGTGATGTGGGGTTCCACGTGAGGATATGATGCTAGTAATCTATCAAAGACGAATCATTAAGGACATTTTATAATTCTAAAAACTGTCATTTTCCAGAATAGGTTTGGCAAGGTCCAGCTTTTTGTATGGAATATTAGGTCAATAGCTTTAGTCATATAAAGAGGAGATCTGAGAAATAATTTATTTGTGAAAGCTTGTGCTAGCAGTTACTGAGAAAAATTATAAAGGATGACAAGAACTGGTTTCCATTGTGCAGCAAAGAATGGTTACTGTAATGTATGAAGCTGTTTGATTAACAATTACGGTTAAAAGGCACTGATAAAACAATAGAAAAGAGTATGATGTTGAGAATTCATGACAAGAAAGCATGTGCGCATCTAAAATGCGAGGCATGGGATCTTTGCCTTGAAGCAGACGCATTAAAATGACAGTTGCTTTGGAATAGAAATGTAAAGCTGAGGATTGGATGACACATTAACCTTGATATTTACATAAAAATAATAGTTCCCCTTGGTTAAGCGTATGTTTTGTTATGGTGCTTCAACTGACTAAAATTGTCTGTATAAGGTTCTTTTGAGTGACCATAGAACCTTTTTTTATGTATTTACACGTCTATTGTTTCAAACATGTAGTGTGGTGTTCTCTGCCTTTAGGTTTTCTTGTGGTAATACTTCCCCATGGAAATCATTGATCTTGACTTGCTTAGGTGGCAATGACTGGTGATGGGGTTAATGATGCACCTGCACTAAAGAAAGCAGATATAGGAATTGCAATGGGATCTGGAACAGCAGTTGCAAAGGTAGGCAACCTTCCAAGGATGCATTTCATAGTACATTCATGGATGAGTCTGTTTCCATGCAGTGTACATAAAAACATGTTTCTTCTTTATGATCTCTCTATTCAAACACACTTACACATTTATGTATGGTTGCAAATTTTAGCAAACCAATGGAACTTAACCAATTGATTTGTTGCCTGAGTTACCTGAATGAACTTATTTCATTATTAAGAAAAAAATGTTTTATGGAGAATCTTAACCTTAAAGATCCAGGGCAAAGATTTTTTTCAGTTAATATGATTGGGAAGCTATATGCTGTGGTGCAACTTTAATAGTCAGCTTCATGGTTTTATATGAATAATATCAGAAGATTTGTGTCAGATGATCCAGTTCAAAGTGTAGAACATGATAAATTGTTATCAGCAGGCGCACACTTTATCAGTTTCTGTTATTTTTTCCAATATTATTATTTAGTGTAAATGCATAGACCCCTTAAGTTTCTGACCATCTTTATCCTTTTTTCCAGAGTGCTTCGGATATGGTTTTGGCAGATGACAATTTTGCTTCCATTGTAGCGGTATAGGACTCTCCCCCTCTTATCTGCTGTAATTTCATTACTTCTTGCTATGTCTGTACTGTCTGCTGGTTATTGTTTGGCAATTGTTTTTGTTCTCCAAAAAGGCATATAATAGAATATAACATATACATGTCAAAGGATATAATGCTGACAAGTTTCCAGTTATCAGGATATGACAACTATTCCATCGATATATCTCTTCTAACTGAACTTGATATTCTATGATCATAAACAAATTATCACGTCATAGTGTGGAGTATCTGTTGTGTCTAATTAACTTAAAAAAATGACAGATTGAATTTAATAGTTAGTCAGGAAAAATTAGATTATACAAAAAATTTCTTGGAGGTGTTAGAGTTGTTTGTCTTGCACCAATTGTAACTTGTACGTGGATCCCCATAAATAAGTACCTAAGCTTTCAGATATGGTTTGTGCTATTCTATTTCTTAACAAGTTGATTACTTAGCAGGCTGTTGCGGAGGGAAGGGCTATTTACAATAACACAAAGCAATTCATCAGATACATGATCTCATCAAATATTGGTGAAGTTGTTTGTATCTTTGTGGCAGCTGTAATTGGAATACCTGATACCCTTGCTCCTGTGAGTACTTTAGTGTACCACTTTAATGTATCAATAGTGAACTCATTTTGCAGAAAAGAGAGGAAATACTAGAGTTATTTTGTACCAGAAAAATACTCATTTGGGATTAAATACTTCGACATTGAGATAGGGAGAAGATGCTGGTCATATCATTTTGTTGCTTTCCTACAATTCAATGCTGGTCAATTGGAAGAGCTGGAATTTATTTTTTGTTTATCACATTTAGGTCCAACTGCTCTGGGTCAATTTGGTTACTGATGGATTGCCCGCAATTGCTATTGGTTTCAACAAGCAAGATTCTGATGTGATGAAGGCGAAACCTCGCAAGGTATTTATTCAATGATTTGGACATGTCAGTTTATCTAATAGGTCTGTCTAAATGGTTGGTTTGTGTGTGTAAATGGTTGCCAGCACTCATTGGTGCATTTTGAAACACAACCCAACCCTAAAACAAAAACAAGAAGATGAATGGCTCGACAGGCATAAATGAAGTCAGAAACATTAGGTGGGCTGGATGATAGGCTGTGTTTATGCTTGGGGCTTATTGGGTGGTAATATGCCAAACAATATGGCTAGGGTTAAGATGCTATGTGCCAAAAGGTTCCCCACAGATACTCTTATCATAATTGGAACCCATGGTTTTTTTGTGAATTGCCTTTTTCTTGGATTTCTGGATTGTTTAGAGTTTCATTTATGGTTTTATGTTTTCCTTGTTCATGGTGTTCTTCACTAAGCTTTGAAATAGCCAGTAGCAAGCATGAATAAGTATTACAGGTAGGTGGGAAACTACGTTAGGTTTGGCCTGATGCCTGTGGAGATTGACTTAATGGTTCTTTGAAGGAGAGACATTCATTGATATGGTCCGACCTACATGTTAGATGGTCAGACTTATACTTGTTTTTCATCTCTTCACCTGTTTCTGAGATTGGTCTCTGCTGTAGACTTCTTGTAGATAGGGCAGTGCCTCTTGACCTCTTTAACCAGATTTAATTACCTTTGAGAATAAATAAAGAGCTAAATAACTCTCTCAAAAAAAAAAAAAAAAGAGGAAAAGAGGAAAAGAATAAACAGAGTGAAAGGGCTAGATAGTTTGGGCTGACATTTCCTTTTCTGCGTGCATAACTTTTTTTAAAGTTGTTCACTATGCAAGATTCCATGTTATATGATTTTTATTATTGAGCAGTAAGTTCTACTCTCATAGCTCATCACAATTTCCAGTCATCAATGTTGAATATCAACTTTTTCAATATAACGTGCAGGTGAATGAAGCAGTTGTTAGCGGGTGGCTGTTTTTTCGTTATTTGGTAATTGGAGGTAATAAATAATGATAAACCTATTTCATGTGGATTTCTATCATGCTGAACAAATGCATTACCTCGGTATAATTTGGCAATTTCATGTTCCTTGCAATGTGATTGATTCGAGGTGGTATTTTACCTGCATATGCCATAAATACCTTACCCTCATGTGCCATTCATGCAGATATTCATATTATAGTGAACAAGTTATTTATGATAAAAACTTTTCTTCAAATAATTCAATCAAGTGTTCGAGAAAACTATTTTAGTACAGGTAATTAAGGGTAATTCTAAAAGAAAATTAATAAAATGTAAAAGGATTCTTTTGTCTGAAAAATGTGACACCTGAGATGCATATGATATATGATTAGGGATTTTCTGCATTAAATTCCCAGCATCATAATGTACCATGCAGGAATCCTCATCATGATGTGCCTCTTTTGAAAAGGGAGAATTAATTTATCATTTCTTCTGATCATGATGTGCCTCTTTTGAATTTATAATCAACCTAGTGCTGAATGCTCTTCGAATTCTAGAGGTGTTTGATGCAGTATCTGGTTGATGCAGCTTATGTGGGCCTTGCAACTGTTGCTGGGTTCGTGTGGTGGTTTGTGTACTCTGATAGCGGTCCCAAACTACCATTCAAGGAACTGGTAAGGTTTTATTCTGTTAGTGGGTGTGCTTTCTGACAGGCCAGAGTTGATTCCTTTCTGGGCACATTCTCCTTGTGTATTTTGACCTGGAGCTCTGATCTGCAAGGCAAAGGCTAATAAAAGTGAAGGTGCAGTTCTGTGTTGAGATGGTTCCATGATTAGCACACTGGAGTTGCTTGTTGTGACTTTCAGAGTCTTTTGAGTTCCTTTCTAGCAGTCCTGAACATTCCCAGCTTTCCGCATCTCCTTTTCTTGTGTTATTATCCATTGTTTTGAGATTAACATTATTAATTCATCCTTGAAAACCAATGGTACCAAACATGAAGTTGATGCTGAATTTGTTTAGTCAAGTTTTGTGCTTATAATAATCGATTGGGACCCTTTCAGGTGGAAAGAAATGAAAAGAAAAAACCTAAATGACCAGTTAGCATGCAATGACCGGGTTTTGGTTTCTTTGTGCCCAGCATGGATAAATATATTTCACTAGTACTGTTACTGAGCATGTTCTTCAAATTCTACACCAGAACTTTTATTTTTTCATTTATTGCAGATGAATTTTGACAGTTGCTCGACAAGGGAGACAAATTACCCATGTAGTATATTTGATGATAGGCATCCATCAACTGTATCCATGACAGTGCTTGTTGTTGTTGAGATGTTTAATGCTTTGAATAATCTCAGTGAGAATCAATCGATTCTGTGAGTATTCTGTTTGATTTCAAAGTTATTGAATATTTAGTGCTTTTTGCCGAATCAATTTGCTCAATTGCTTAGAATGCTTTGCATGTAGTTTAATGGTAGTTAGATGCATGAGATTTAGTTTCGACATTTTGTCATTAGATTTCACTACAATTACTCGTTTTTCTCATTTAGACTCCATTTGGGAACACAGTTGAAACTGTGCTTCCTCAAATTTTAATTTTTTTTTGCTATTTTTTTAATGTCTTCAAATCGTTTTGATATGCTGATCTCAAAAATAATTTTTAAAAAATAAAAAAAACATCATTTTGATGCATTTCTAAGCGAAAAGTACTTTGAACCGCAACCGCTACTACAATTCTAAATAGGCTATAAGTGATTATTTTTCCCTTTTGCCTATGGAGTTTTCATAGAAAAAAATAAACTAAAAGTTACATTAGGACAGACTTGGAGCTGTAATGCTTTCCCCTTTTTTTTCAGTGTTATCCCTCCCTGGAGTAATTTATGGCTTGTTGCTTCAATTGTCCTGACTATGCTCCTTCACATACTGATCTTGTATGTGCACCCACTATCTATTCTATTCTCTGTAAGTTCTCTTTCCTTTGCATCTCATGTGATATTATGAGGTAATAATTTTACTTTTACCCATAACCATTAGGTACTTAATAGAACAATTTGCAACGTATCTTGTTTCAGGTAATGCCGTTATCTTGGAGCGAGTGGAAAGTTGTGTTATATCTCTCCTTCCCTGTATGTTGTGAATCTTAACTTTCCCAGTTTACTAATTTTGTCTTGTATCTGTGTTTTGATAATCATTTTTTAATGCAATGAGATTCTTGAGAGTTGAATGTAGTTGCTGGAATTTAGCTTAGAACTGTTTCCTTGTAGTGGTTTTACCTCTAATATGGTAAAAACAACAATGCAAGTCTTAAGGTTCCATTGTGAATGATATGTTTTAGCCTTTCATGCTTTTGTCTTCTTTTTTTTTCTTATAGATGTTGTTCAAGCACTCTTGGACTGAGTTTTAATTGCAGTTGGGTTGGGATTCTGTATGTTTTATGAATATTGTATGCAAGCTAGGATCATGATTTTTTATTTATTTTGGGGGTGGAGGGCTGGCACCCCAAAATTTCAGAAATAAATATATTTTAGTCTTTGCATTTTGAAAAATTTTATTTATACCTTTCAATTTCACATGTTTTGAATCCCTAAAAGTCACTTGTTTTCTTTTTTCCTCCATAATCCTAAATTTCTTATTCCAAACCCGATCATGACAACCTCTTAGTTTGTTTTCTCATTAACTTTATGCCACTTCTATAACCTTTTTGCCTATATATTCTATCCTAGGTGAAGTAAAATAGGGAAAGGTTACCTTTCTGAGTTTTAGTCAATGTAAAGCCATTTGCATCTTTGATTGTTTTTCTTTTGATTGGAAGCAAGTATTGCCTTGGTGAATGCATTTCAAATATCTTAAGCCCGGTTTCCTCCCATGGCACTTCTAATATATTGTTTTTTGTGCAGGTCATAATTATTGACGAAGTTTTAAAGTTCTTCGCGAGAAATTCCAAGGGTAAGTTCACTATTTTGCTTCATCTTCCTTTTTTTCAACATCTTGTTCTTTGGTGAGAGATTTTATTTAGAGAGAATAATTAACAATTAGAAATCAAACCTGTACCATGATGAGAAGACATCTCCTTACTCTAGACATAAATTTCAAATGTTTATCTCCTCATACACACCTTATGCTTCTGATTGATGTATCTCTACGAGGGGTTGAAATGGGAACCCAAACATTTGCATGACAACACAACGCAACAACTTCCCCGACAAGCCTCTAATAGGAGAGAAGTTTAGAGTTCCTGGTGGGGATCATTACCCATATCAGACATTGGTTGGTGGGGATCATTACCCATATTAGACATTGGTAACAAGATCCATAGGTTAACAAGCTTTCAAGCACATTAGCTAAACATCTAGCCTATCATGTCCGTCACTCAGTATTCCATCTCTTGACATGTTGCAAAAACTAGCTTGATTGCCCCATAATTTTATTTTCCCAATATGAGAATCCTTTGTCAACAAAAAGGTCTCCAATCAAGGTGACTTGTTTGGTTCCTAACTACCCAAAAACATACATCTTCAACCAATGCCCTTTGTATGTCACAAGTAATATTTTTGTATTGATGTATGTATGTCGCTTTGCTTTCTCCTTTTTTTTTCTCACCATATCAACATACTAACAATCATGTAATGGTTGTAAACTAAACCCATTTTTTCCCCACTTGCAACCCTTAATATCCCTCCTCCTGCCGTTAGTTTGAGGGTGTGTATTCTCTCCTTTTTTTTTCTCACCACATCAACATACTAACAATCATGTAATGGTTGTAAACTAAACCCATTTTTTCCCCACTTGCAACCCTTAATATCCCTCCTTCTGCCCTTAGTTTGAGGGTGTGTATTCTCTCCAAAATGTGCATTATGTTGATGTAGAACAATTATCCAAGAGTTTATGGACCAGATTGAAGCATGAAGTTATTATTTTTCTATTTAATTTTAGATTTTAATTATTTATTTCCTACTGAGCTTGAGAATTTTAATTTAATACGTATTTTACTAGTTAGGAATTCTAATGCTAGATTGATTATATTAATTAGATAAGTTTTAATTAAGAATCCTTTTTTATAAAGGATTTTAAGATTAATATAAATAGGGATGTTTAGTTAATTTTATAGAGAGGGAGGCTATTATACAAAATTAATAAAAATACCAGAGAATTTTCTCTAGATTTCACTATAGTTAGGTCTTTAACCTTAGGGCTTGAGAACCGTAGTTTTATCTTCGTTATACGCTACATCAAGTGGTATTAGAGCAGGTCAACATCCGAATTGATGGCGAATTGTGAAGCTAATCGTGGAGCAATTGGTGGCAACCATCTCCGTGACGGTGATCAAAGGATGTGGGCTGTTTGGGATTAGCTAAATCGCCATTCAGTAGCGATAGCAGCTTTAGAAAGGAGAGTGCAAACTGGGTTTGGCAATATTAATGCCAAATTTGATAACCTTACAACCAAGCTTGAGGCACTAGAGTTGTGCACAGACATAAATCGAGAAAAACAATGAGGCACACACCAGGCATGGAAGATAAAAGACTTATTGAGATTTGGGAGCGGATGAAGCAGTTGTTGAGAGTTAGATTCTTGTCCTCTGATTATGATCAGCTTTTGTTCCATAAGTATCAAAGGTGTTCTCAATGTTCTTGAACTGTGCATGAATATACAGTGGAATTTTTGTGTCTAGTTGAGCGAAATAATTTGCATGAAATTGATGAGCAACGAGTTGCTAGATATGTAGAAGGACTGAAACCTTCCATTAGAGATGGAATTGGACTTCAAATGCTACTCAATGTTACTAATGCATGAAATATGGCATTAATAGCAGAGATGTTGATACAAGATATAACCAATACAAGATTTGATTATCACATAAGTGTTCCTACCACAAAGCCTTGACTTACATCTACTGGGAAGGGTAAGCCGCCACAAACAAATAATCAATTCAAACCAGCTATTGCTGACTCCGGCTATGATAAAAATAAGCTCAAAAAAATTCCTAACAAGGATAACCAAAAGAGGGATAATCCTCATGCCAAACCCCCTCGAATAAAGTGTTATAAGAAGGGCATAGATCCAATGCATGTCCTTAGAGGCTTGTGAATGTGGTTGAACGTGAGGATGAAAGGTGTGGAAAAGATACAAAATTGTATCCGGAAGAGTGTTGTGAACTTAATGGTAAGGGTGAGTATAAGGATGATGATGGTCAGGTCTATGTGGTGAGACGATTGCTGCGCACACCAAAAGCTAATGGTGAGACACAATACAATCTTTTTCGTACTAGGAGCATGTTAAACCAACAATTTTTTTATCTTATTATTGATAACGGTAGATACGAGATTATTATTGGTAGGGAAACTCTTGTTAAATTGGGTTTGAATATTGAGATATATCGTGCACCTTACTCTATAGGTTGGATTAAAAAGGTACCAAAGGTAACAATAACAGAAAGATAAAGTTCTGTTTTCATCGGCAAGTAGAAGAATAAAGTTTATTGTGATGTAGTTGATATGAATGCTTGTAACTTGTTGTTTGGTGTGCCATGGAATTATGATGTAAATTCATGGCATGGGGGACGAGTAAACATGTATAGATATGTTAAGGATGAGATTAATTTTACTTTGATGCCTCTGAAAGGGAATTCCTAAGCAAAAGCCTAAAAGTTTGGATGAAGGACATTCCTTACTATTACCCAATCTTTGTTAGAAATTTAGAGAGATTTAAAGGAGATGAAGGAAGTACATGCTTTAATTGTGAAGTCTTTCTTGTTGTTCGAAGAAGTTGACAAGGCAGTTAAGGTCCCTGAAATTGTTAAGCCTTTATTGCAGGAGTTTCTAGAAGTTATTTCAGATGAGCTACCATATGAGTTACCTTCTATATGTAATATCCAACACTAGATTGACTTGATATTGGGGGCTAGTCTTCTGAATTTGCCTCATTACAAAATGAGCCCAAAAATGAGGGAGATCTTGAGGGAGAAAATATAAGAATTGTTGAAGAAAGGGATGCTTCAAGAGAACTTAAATCCATTGGTTGTCCCTGCTTTACTGACTATGTGTGTTGATTGTTGTGCCATCATCAAAATCACAGTGGGATGCGATTTTTTAATTCCACTATTGGATGACATGCTAGATTAGTTGTGTGAAGCAACAATTTTTTCAAAGATTGACTTGAGAAGTGGGTTTCATCAGATTTGGATTTGACCAGGGGATGAGTGGAAAATGGCTTGCAAGACAAATGATAGGTTGTATGAGTGGTTAGTCATGCTATTTGGGTTAACGAATGCACCAATCACATTCATAAGGCCAATGAATCGGGTTTTGTGACCTTTTATAAATAAATTTGTTGTGGTTTATTTTAATGATGTCCTTGTGTTCAATCACAATGAAATAGATCATATTGAGCACTTAAGAAGTGTTTTGGAGGTGTTGCTGAAAAACAAGTCATACGTGAATCTGAAGAAGTGTAGCTTTATGACCAACAAGATGTTATTCTTAGGTTTGTAGTAGGAGTTGATGGAGTTAAAGTTGATGAGGAAGAAGTGAGGGCAATTCATGATTGGCCCATGCCTAAGACAGTTAGTGGTGTGGAGTTTTCATGGTTTAACTACTTTTTATAAGAGATTTATTCGGGATTTCAGCTATTTTGTGGCACCGATCACTGAATGTTTGAAGGGAAAGTTTAAGTGGGGTGAGGAAGAAGAATAGAGTTTTGCCATAATAAAAGAGAAGTTATGCAATGCTTCAGTGCATGCTTTACCTAACTTTGACAAGTTGTTCGAGATTATATGTGATACTTGTGAAGTGGGTATTGGAGTTATTTCCCAAGAGAAGTGTCCTATAGCCTTTTTCAGTGAGAAGTTAAATGAAGCTCGCTTGAAATGGACTACCTATGATAAAGAACTTTATGTTGTGGTAAGAGCTTTGAAAATTTAGGAGCATTATTTGATTAATAGAAATTTTATCTTATATTCGGATTATAAAGCCTTAAAGTCTTTGAATAGTCAGAGGAAAATTAGAACGGATATGATGGTCAGGTGGATTACATTTCTTAGGAAGTTCGGTTTTAGTATGAAGCATATAGCTAGAGTTCATAACAAAGTGGCTGGTGTATTAAGTAGGCGAGATGCCCTGCTAATCACTTTTCGTAGCTAGGTTTTAGGTTTTGAGTGTCTGAAGGAGCTAAACGCTGAAGATTCTTATTTTCAAAAGATATGAAAGTGTTTTAATGGTCGAGCTGATGGAGATTTCCATATATATGATGGTTACTTAACGAAAAGTAATTGATTATGTATCCCTTACACATCCCTACATGAGAAATTGATTCGAGACTTGCATGGTGACAAATTAAAGGGTCATAGAAAAAAAGATAAAACAATGTAAGCTTTGAAGGACAAGTATTACTGACCTCAACTCAAGCATAATGCAAACAAATTTGTTCAACATTGTTTTACTTGTCAAACAGCTAAGGGGCAATCATAAAACATTGGTTTATACATGCCTTTACCTATACCTGAACATATTTGGGAAGATATTTCAATGGATTTTGTGTTAGATCTTTCATGAACTTGGTGAGGAATGGATTTTGTTTTTCTTATTGTGGACAAATATTCAAAGATGACACACTTAATACCTTGTAAGAAGACTATAAATACGATCAATATCGCTAGACTATATTTCAGGGAGATAATGAGGTTGTATGGTGTTTCAAAATCCATCATGTATGATGGAGATTCCAGGTTCCTTAGTCACTTTTAGCTAACTTTGTAGAAGATGTTTAATTCCTTTTTGAAGTTTAGGAATACTGCTCATCCATAAATTGATGGCCAAACATAGTCTCTAAATAGAACTATAGGCAATTTAATTCGTAGCATTTGTGGAGACAAGCCTAAACAGTTGGATGTTGCATCAGCTCGGACAAAATATGCTTACAACAGTTCCAAGCATAATGCTACTAGCACAACAACATTTGAGATTGTGTACATGAAGCCTCCAAATCATGTACTTGATTTACATTAACTGCCCAAAGTTGCTAGATTTAGCAAGTCAGTAGAGAATTTGGTTGAATAGGTGCAAATTCTGCCTCAAAAGGTGAGGAGAAAACTAGAAGTATCAATTGCCAAAAATAAGTACGCAACAGACAAGCATAGGCAAGTTAAATTGTTTCAAGAAGGAGACATGGTCATGATTTTCTTGCGCAATGAAAGGTTTCCAACAGGCACCTATAATAAATTAAAGATGAAGAAGTATAGTTTGTACAAGGTGTTGAACAAAATCAATGACAATGCTTATGTTATAGATCTTCCAGATAGAATAGGCATATCGAAGACTTTTAATGTTGTTGATCTTTATAAGTACTTTTCAGATACTAAACTCAACTCGAGGACGAGTTTTTCTAAAGTGGGGGAGACTGGTTTTTCTAAAGTGGGAGAGACTGCTGGAAAATAATTATCTCAAGAGTTTATGGACCAGATTGAAGCATGAAATTACTGTTTTTTTATTTTAATTACTTTTCTAGCTAATTTTTCATTTTAATTATTTATTTCCTACTTAGCTTATGACTTTTAATTTAATTAGTATTTTACTATTTAAGAATCCTAATACTAGATGGATTTTATTAATTAAGTTTTAATATTGATTTATTTTCTATAAAGGATTTTTGAATTGATATAAATAAGGATGTCTGATTTATTTTATGGAGAGGAAGACTATTATTTAGAATTAATAAAAATACCAGAAAATTTTCTTTAGATCTCTCTACAATTAGGTCTATAATTCTAGGGTTTGAGAACCCTAGTTTTATCTTCACTATACATCGCGTCATAGTTCAAGTTTTGTTCACTTTTAACCCACATCCTGTTCAGTTTCTCCATCATGGCTGCCGCATCCTTGAAGCATCTACCTGTTTCACTCAATACCCTGAACACAAAAATGTCACCAATTGCATGCTTGAGGGAGGTCTCTTACTGACGGGATTATCTCACTGGGGATAGGGGTGCTAAGCCCTTATTAATAGAATGACGAGAAAGACGTGGAGTGGAGTGAGGGGTGGTGTGAGTTGGTGGGTGGATTGTCTTAAGGTTGGGACAGGGGAATGAAGAGGGGGCTTCAAACTTGCTCCGGATGAAGTGGGTGGGGGACTTGGAGGAGGGTGAAAGGTACAGTTAGGTGGTTGGAGACTGGGAGACATGCACTGGTGTTGAGTATGATGGAAACGGAAGGAGGGTGGAAGTTAACTGTAAAAATTGCTCCTATCTGAATTTTTTTCCCCTTTCAATGTAAAGTGTTGTTTCTGTCTCTGGTTATTCGGGAGGTATGTCAATAGTTTTGAACCTTAAACTGCTTGTAGTTTAGATGATTAGATATTCACATCATTGAACTGGTTCAATATTTTGGAGGATAACATGTGGGGGAGCATATAAATGCATGGATATTTTATTTATTTATATGGGCATAGAGACACACACAGATGCTGGCAATGGTTATGAACTTATTTCTGGTGCCAAAATATATGGCGAGTAAAACAGTTATCAAACAAATTGCTAAGAGTTTCATGCTCCTTGGTTGCAGGCTTCAGGTTTGGTTTGAGATTCAGAAGGCCTGATTTACTTCCAAAAAGAGAATTGCGTGATAAGTGACAGGGAAGCCTTGTGCAGTCAAATTTTGTTCCTACACCAAGTCATACTGTACACAAATTTTCCTCCCTTCAATACATTAAAGTTGAATGGACCTTCATCTGGTTTCCCTTCGCATTTATTTGTCTGCAAGGGTGGAAGTTATAGAGAGAACTCTACACAACTCGCCTTAAATTGTTACTTCTCGTCACGCCAGATGCCTTGCAAGTTGTCACAAACAGCAAATGAGGCCCGGTCATGTTTAGTTTCATCATCAGGTTCCAAAGAAATGTTATTATTCTCTTGTTTTATGAACTCGGAGTTTGTTGTATCCTTGCGTGGTTAAATTTCTAATCAATTTTGTGCATCCAAGAGGCATTGAACTGTAATTATTAACTTCAATTAACTTTAACTAGTTTACTGAAATACAATGGTGTTTTAACGTTCATCATTTACTCATTTACTGTTCATACATACGCGTATCACTAATTACTGTCATTTGTTCAGACACAATTTGAAATTAGGTATTCATACTTCAGCATATTTACATTTCGATTCCTGTACTTACTTTATCTTGCATTTTAATCCTTGTCTATAGAGAGGAGAGAATAGTGGAAGAAAGGGAGGAGACAGAAAAGTTTGGTTATCATATTTTAGCAACAAAAACTATCAAGCTTGTTGTTATTGAATTCATCTTGAAAGTAAACTGGAGAATGAAAAATAAATGTTTTTTTTTAGTTAGTTTGGCTAATTAAGATGAGTTTTGAGGATTAAAATGAAATATGGATTTCATAAGCTTTTGGGGTGATTTTGATGCATTTTTGGTGAAAAAATTGGGTTTGTATAGAAAACAAATGATGGCCACTCAAGTTTTTAATTTAGGATAATTACATAAAATCTCGTATTTTTCTTACTTGGCCTCTATTTTTTTTTTTAGAAAGTACACTTACCAATCAATCTAAATTTTTAAATAAGATAAAATAACTAAATTACCTTGAAATATAAAGCACAGCCACCACGACCAAACTCTCCTCATTATCACTCTCAGCAAATAGAAAGAGCACATATTGTTTTCGTGAAAAAAAGGCCGAAAGGCTTGTGCGGCATGGCTATGCTCTCAACTTCACTGTCCCGTCCACCAGAAATCACGCCCATATCTGAAAAAAAAATGGCAGTTCTTGGTCGCTTGTTTTGGAAATAAAAACTTGTGGTGCGTGTTCATCTTTTCCTGTCTGTGATTACTAGTTACATTGCCCACGCCTCGCCGCAGGTTTCATCCTCATGGGTTTGGATCTGAATTGAGTGTTTAATTGGAAACGCAACAGGTTTTTTAAAACGAGAACAGGTGTGAGTTTGTAAGATAAATAACAAAGAAATATTATGATCTGTTGCGGATCCTTTAAAGCTATTAAATATGCAAACCGTCCTGTTCACGTCAGAACATTAGCTTTGCAAAACATGAAGTTCCATGTTTGAAGACAAAAACATACAGAAGACCAAGAGATCGCATGGTTTCTAAGCAAACTCATTTGATCCAGGTTATAAACATAATGTTGTTTGATTATTCCCATCACAACAGTTGACAAATTAATCTTGTTTGAATATTAGCAATGAATTATAGAATTTTCCTTGCAGAATTATTGGAAAAATCTAGTAAATTAAAAATTATAATCCATGATGATGATTAAAAAAAAATACAGGGCAAGTAATTACATAGTTAATGAGTATCTTATCCATTCAACAAAAAAATGTTTTCCTAAGCAAATGAAAGATTCCTTTTTAAAATATATATATATAAGGGGTTGGTGCTAAAGGTTTCATAAGTCTTTTATGCTAAGAAAATGAAAAAAATACTTTTAATATTAATCAGATTATTCTTTTCTATAAAGATTATAAGCTTTTTTTAAAAAAAATAAAGTCAAAAAATTTGGTAAATGCTGAAACGAAAATAAATAAATTCAACAAGTAGTTTGAAAGTCAATAATTTTAAAGTGCTTTAAAAATAACTTTGGGCATTGCAAGGGGGTGAGAAACTTCCATGCGTGTAACTGAACTCCTCAGCCTAAAAATAATTGGCTATTTTTACTTATTAGAAACTTTTAAAAAACAAATTGATGAGATAATATAATTAAAAAAGAAATAGATAAAATAGCACAGTTCATACATTTTAAAAAATACAGTATTTATAACTTATCGTTATTTAAAATAATAATATCTAAAAATATTATTAAATAAACAAAACGAAAAAAAAACCTTTAAAACATATCAAAATCTCTAATTATAACATTATTGGTATCATAAAAAAAATATTAACAAGATAAATCTAACCATGTCAAGAAAAGTTACCAACAGTAACTTAAATGGATTATATTTATCGTAAAAATTAAGTGAGTCGCTCACTATCTTTAAAGGATAAATGTGACATACTTGAGTTATTATTGATGACTTTTCTTGATATTGTTATATTCATTTTGTCAAAATACTTTTAACAATGTTGATGATTTCATAATTAGAATTTTAGTATATTTTTAGTCTTTTTCTTTTTTATTTTCTCTTTTATTTTCGGCTCATTTAATAAAAAAATTTAATATTATTATTTTAAATAGTAATAATTTATAAATATCATGTTTTTTAACCATGACATGTACAAAATATATTATTTTACTATTTTTTTCAATCATGTTATTCTACTAATATTTTTAATTTATTATATTAATTTAAAAAAATTAAAATGATTGGTTGCGTAATAGACAATACTTGTCTTCAACTAAGAAAAAAATTAATAATAATTAGTTAAAATAAATGGATTTAGATAACTAATCACACCATTATCAATGATTGGTGACGATTTTAAAATTTTTAGACGGTCAAGTCTCATAAATAAAATAATAAATATGGTAAAGATTCGTTGTCGTCACTGAGACATGACGATATATAGTAAGGTTGAATCAATAATAGTAATTGTATTTTAGAAGCAAATACAATTAAGATTTTTAATTAAAAAATAATAAACCATGGAAAATCAAGGATGAGTACACTAAAAAAACTATAAATAAAGCATATGAAACTAAAAAAAAGACACGAAGATAAAACACAAAATTTATAATAATAAATAAATTTAATTGAATTTTATGTAATAATAATAATAATGAAAATTAATCCAAATTTCAAATGCCTAAATATCGTAATTCTCCAAGCAAAATCACAATCCACAAAGCATGCTCCTATGCCGTAATCATCAAAATTACCTCGGACTCCTCGCGTCCCCGTCCCGCCACATTACAGTCTCCAGAAGCTACTACTATCCAAAGGATCACTGCTACTGCTACTAACACCGTCAACATCTCTCATTTATCACCTCGGAAAACACAAAAACATTGCGCGACTGATCGGAGGCCGAGAAGTTGAAGTCGACGGAGTTATCATATGGGTGTAGAGAAAGGGACTCGCGATTCAGACATCGAACACGAGGAAGACCTCGATGAAGAACCAGGGGAGGTGATCGAATCAGCTCCTCCTCTCAAGGTTGGCGAAGAGAGAGAGCTTGGTAATTCTGGTATAAAGAAGAAGCTCCTCAAGCGTGGCCTTGGCTGGGAAACCCCAGAATTCAATGATGAAGTCACTGGTACTAATTTATTGTTTACTACAGCATTTGCTTGTTTTAGTGATACCAGTGTGGTTTTTTGTGATGAATTTTGAGAGAAATTGCTGTTCGTGTGATCTGAATGCAGTTCATTATGTGGGCACATTACTTGATGGCACTAAGTTTGATTCCACAAGAGATAGGGATTCATCTGTGATTATGAAACTTGGTCACGGTAAGTCCCTTTTAAGAAAAAAAGTTTTTTTTTCCTGCTCGGAGTTGCTTAATTTGTGTTTTTAGATTGATTGATTGATTCTTATGTTTGTGGGTCTAATAGGGGAAGTGGTGGCTGGATTGGATCATGGGATCATTACCATGAAAAAGGGCGAACGTGCATTGTTCACGTTGCCTCCTGAATTGGGCTTTGGAGTGGCAGGGCGTGATGCTGTGCCGACGAGTTCTTTTGTTCGATATGAGGTTGAGCTTGTTTCGTGGATTAAGGTGGTGGATGTGAGCAAAGATGGTGGAATTATAAAGAAAATTGTGGAGAAGGGAGATAAGCACGAGCGTCCTGGTGATTTAGATGAAGTCCTTGGTACTTCAGTTGCTCATTTTGTGATGTGCTTTTGTTCCTTTCTGTTAATCATTTGGAATGCATGAGTGGGATAATGTGGGTGGGTTTCTGTATAAAATGCAGTGAAGTATCAGGTGGCCCTTGCTGATGGCACTATTGTGGCAAAAACACAAGAAGAAGGAATTGAGTTTTATGTAAAAGATGGTAATGTTGATCAATTGGAATTTGTGGTTCTTGTCTGGGAATATCAATTATTTCTTGATGATGCCTATTTTTGTTTAATAAAACTTGTGCTTTTATTCAGGTCATTTATGTCCAGCATTGCCAAAAGCAACCATGACCATGAAAAGGGGAGAGAAAGTCAAACTAGTTGTTCAACCTCAATGTATGTCTTTCACCACTGTTACAAATTGTTTCATGAGAGGTTATGGCATTGTTCATCTTGATATTGAGTCCAAACTTCATGCTTTTTTAGTTGTGTATCTCATAGGCTCCCTTCTTTTAAATTTTAATTTTAGGCCTTCATCTGGAAAAATGATGTTTGCAGATGCTTTTGGACAGGAAGGAAAAGATGCTAGTGATGCAATCTGTCCAGTCCCACCAAATTCTACTCTGTACATTGATCTGGAGCTAACATCCTTTAAGCCTGTTATTGATGTTACTGGTGATGCTAAGGTCTTCAAGAAGATCCTGAAAGAGGGGGAGGGTTCCCTTGTTGCAAATGAAGGTGCAACAGTAACTAGTAAGTATTCCGATATTGGTAAAATCAATTTAGGTAAGGAGTTTTTTGCAAAGTGACATCTCACTTGGGTCTAAAATGAAATTAGTGTGCCAGATATGTAAACCTGTCCAGGAAAACCTTAGTGAATGGGGATTGCTTAAATAGTTCCAGCTTCATGTACAAATACCTGCTTAGTTTGATAGGAATATATATGTATATTTGACATTGAATCCCTCTCTCTCGTCTTTTCTCAGTGAATCCATTTATGCCACGAATAACAGGCATTCAGAAATGACAACAGCAACTGACTCTTCCAATACTGCAAAAACTATTTACTTACTTAAGAACTGATTGATCCAGAGAGCAAAACATCCTTTCCAGCCCATAGGTTTCTTAACCATGGCATTGCGTAAATGTATGCTCTGGAGATGTTAATCTTTACAAAATTCTTCATGCAGTTAGCTATACAGCTAGGCTAGAGGATGGAACTGTGTTTGAAAGAAAAGGAATTGATGATGGGCAGCCTTTGCAATTTATAACAGATGAAGGTTAGTTTAACTCTGATATGGTTTGATCTCTTCGTTATGGTATATCATTTACTGTTTCTGAGAATTGCTAATAGAATAATATTGCATTTTCTGTATCTAGAGCAAGTGATCGCTGGTTTAGACCAAGCTGTGGCAACAATGAAGAAGGGGGAACATGCAATATTAACAGTAAAGCCAGAATACGGCTTTGGAAACATTGAAACAAAGAGGGATCTTGCTATTGTACCCCCATCATCAATCTTAGTCTATGAAGTTGAAATGTTAGATTTTATTAAGGTAGTCAGTTCAGTGATTGTATTGTAGAGCTACAGTTGAGATACTACTGGCTATTGTCACTTTAATAAGACATGATAAACCACACAATCAGAGATGGCTATTTGTTAAGCTGCATCCCCCCTCCCCAAAGTCTCCTTTTACTGTCTGGTTTAGGATTGTTGACCAAATACTTTCTGTTGTCTAACAAATAGGAGAAAACACCATGGGAGATGAATAATCAGGAGAAAATTAAGGCTGCCGAGAGAAAGAAAGAAGAAGGAAATCTGCTATTTAAAAGTGGGAAGTATCTAAGAGCTGGAAAAAAGTATGATAAGGTAGCTCAGCACTTGATTTCTCCCATATTTCATTGCTTATGGTCAGATCTAGAGATTTTAATTTATTTTTAACTGCATGTCCCATCCCATCAGGCTGCAAGTTATGTTGGTGAAGAGGAAGTTTTTGGGGATGATGAGCAAAAGCTGGTTACAGCAATGAGAGTAACTTGCTGGCTGAACAAGGCAGCATGTAGCCTCAAACTTAATGATTTTCAGGGAGCAATCAAGTTATGTTCAAAGGTAAGATGCATCAAGGAAAGTAGTCGCCAAATGCTGTCAAATTTAAAAAATCAGATTACTTGAAAAATCGTTTTTCAGTGAGAGATTATATTTGGGAGGAAAATTGATGATAAAATAATAAACATAAGAATTGAGTGTGAGGTATGGGATCTCTAGAGTTAATTCTGAGATATAAAAGTTATTTACCGGGTTGGAAAAATGTATGCTCGAGTTTGTCATTCTAGTCCCATAAGCTTTTACAAGTGAGTAGAAATTTGATGGCGTAACAGGTTTTTCCGTTGGCACCCCTGAGAAATGGGTTCTAATTGCTATGCAGTATTTTCATAATTTCATTGAAAGGGGCAATGGCTAGATGCTATAAATGTCCTTCGCTCTTGTTGAAATGATGACTCTAGGCTATTCAGTGTTCAGTAAAAATGATCTCCGCATTTAACTGGTTATGGGTTGAAGAATGAAGCTTCTATTTAAAATGGATAGAGAGGAGCAAATTCTCTCGGCCTTCAGCATTGTATAAGGCTAGATAGGGATGATACAAGACAAGATGACATGTTGTATTCTGTGTTTTGATCTGTTATAGGTACTGGATATTGAGTTCTACAACATAAAAGCCCTTTATAGGCGGGCACAAGCACTGATCCAAACTACAGATTTGGTCTCAGCTGACATGGACATTAAGAAAGCTCTTGAAGTTGATCCTCAAAACAGGTACAAGAGGACAGAGCACTTTTTTATACGTTTATAGCTAAGATTTTCTCATGTGTGTTCCGTGTCTTTTTCAGGGAGGTGAAGTTAATTCAGAAGACATTGAAACAACTTCAAGCAGAAAGTAACAAGAGAGATGCAAAGCTCTATTCCAACATGTTTGCGGATATGACAAAGCAAACATCTGCCATAACCAAGGTAAAAAAGACACTAACCATGTCAAACACGCCTTAAATTTTAAATCTGAAACGTTTGAGGTGCTTTTCCAGCATTCGGAGGAAATGCTGTGAAATGGTGTCAAATGCTATTATTTTATGATTGGATTATTTTACTAACTTTCATGGAACTAGTTTCTACCACTTTTGAGGAGGATGGTAAAGCTGATTGTCAATCATAAACTGACAGAAATTGAAAGTCGAGAGAGCAGAGGATGACATGAAAAATGGAGAGGCTGTGGCAATGGAAATGGAAAATGTTGCTGATAGTTCATATCCACCTGACAATGCAAAGGCTGTTGATTCCTGTTAGCATCTTTGTTAAAGAAAACGTATGTATCATAATAACCTTACAACCAAGAGGGAAAATGCACGCACAGATGCAATAGAATTATTGTCTACTGTGAGATAACAAATCTCCTCTGCTCATCGTTGCATTATAATATTAACCGTACAGGGAATGCAACGTTTGGACACCAATGAGGAATTATTTTTTCCAGTTTCCTGCGTGCTCTTTGTTTTCTTTTCCTTCTATTTTTGTTCCCGTTCTTCATACCATGTTTTAGATTCGAAATTGATAATGTACTGCAAGACATGATTTGAAGTTTCAAATTAGTGGGTGAGAAGGTTAACTTTGTTTGATGTTCGGAGGTTTGATTAGTTGGATGCTTTTACTTGCTTCTTCGGAAGTGCGCTGTATTTGAGTGTGTACGTGTTGTAAAAAAATATTAAATTGTTATTTTTTTGGTGTTTTTTTTTATGATTTTAATATATTGATATAAAAAAATTAAAAAATTTTAAAAAATATTTTGATTCATTCTTAAAAAGTAATATGCAGCAAGATACTAAATTCACACTAATTCAATTATTGCAGCCCTGGCATTTGAGATGTGTATGGTATTTAAAGAAAAGTGTATTTTAGAAAAATAAAAACTATATGAATAATTAAAAATTAAAAAATACTCTTAGTTTCATCTCTCTCTCTCTCTCTCTCTCTCTCTGAAACAACCATAAATTTATTTCCGCTTTCTGTTTCAAATCAATTTAACCTCACCTCATCTTTTCTTCTATTTCTAAACAATTTTATTTCTTTATTTTTTGTTTTTTATATTTTTTTTAAAGCTCAATCACCAACCATGATTCAGCTTTTATAATCACAAATCACCATAAGATCGACAGTCTGAAATCAACACCCAAAATTCCGTATAAACCTCTTTTATCTCATCCTCACCGCCATCCACAAATCATTGTCATCAAGCGAGGAGGGGAGGCTGAAGTGATTGTTCGGGGTTAAGGGAAAAGCAAGAAGAAGGGATGCACAAGCATGCCATTGATTCACCGAAGACAACGCTTGGGATGAAAGCAAATGTTTTGACGAGGGAACCTCAGATTTAGAAATCACAGGAGGATAATCAAGCGTTCAAGAGAGTAGAAGATAAAATGAGGATTTGTTTTTCGAAAAATAGTATTTTCCAATTTTTTGTTTTTTGTTTTTGGAAAATAGTGTAGTTAGAAAAATGTTTTGACGAGTAACCCACAAAAATTGATAAAAATATATTCACTTGTTATCTATCTCTTCTCGTTCAAATTATGTGTTTGTTTGAGATTTTAATAACGATTAAAGTTTAAAATATTTTTTATTTAAAAATATATTAAAATAATATTTTTTTATTTTTTTAAATTATTTTTGATAATCACATATCAAAAACAATGAAAATATAAAAATAATTTTTACAAAGTAAAAATAAAAATTTTAGGAACATGTATGGACAATGTTCCCAAATGAACAATATATCTCTTTCTCTTCTTAACTTTTTTTTACTGCTCTAATTTAAAACTAAAATACAATAATCTAAAAGAATAATAATAATAAAAAAAAACACTAGAAGTTGAATAGAATTTTTGCTGGCGCTAGTTATGAAAAAGGACTTATTTCTTTTTTTATACTAATCTTGATGCTCAATATCTTTATTTGATTTTTAAAGGAAGCAAAAATTGCATTTTATAAAATCAGTTGCTAATTTAACATTGAAATATTTAAATACACAAAAAAAAAAAGGAGCAAGAGAAGAAAGAGCAAAACAAATTTGAACTTATAAAACAATGAAAACACAACTTTAAAATTATATGTTGTTTTAGTTTTTTTTTTTTTTTTTTTTTTATAATATAATATATAATGATCTTCTTCCGGCTTCACAAGTAAGATGGTAGATGGGGCGCAGCTCTATGGTGAGAATTCGTTGACAGAGTTTGAATTCTGCTTTGCTGCCACGTCACCTTCAAGGTTCATCGTATATTCCTACGTGATCTCTCTCTAGGATCTTGTCTTGGAATGGGTTTGGACTCTAATTTGAAACATGGCCTCTAATTGGCCAGGTAAATCTGTTTTTACCTTTTATTTATTTATTTTTTAAATTAAATACGTATATGTGTAGGCAAAATTGAATGTCTCGAACTCACACTTCGTTTAATGGTGAGATAGTTGTTTTCCCCTTACAGATTACTATAAATATTACCACCGTATACTTAAAAAAAAAAAAAAAAAACGTTTTCACATGATTTATCTATTGAATTTTGTTAATCTATAAAAATATAATAATTGTGAAGTGTAAAAAATATATATATAAAGTCCAATTCTCTTAAAAAAAAACTAAAACAATTTGAATCAATAAAAACATAAAATTGTGAAAAATACAATGTGAGATTCCCTTAAAATCCAATCAGTGAAAAAAAATACATATGTTTCATTTAATTTAATTTTATAAAAAAAATAGGAAGAAAAATGTCAACTTGCTAAATAAACTAATTTTTACACATTGAAAAAAAAAATAATGTCAAAACAAAATCTACATGCATATGCTTTGTTCTATTCTTTTACCTTCTTCGCTGCATTTTGTTCAGTATAATTTTATTTTTTTGGTATTATCATCATATGAATATAAAAGCCAACACGTCTAATCTTATTGATTGAAAATCAATAATTATAAGAAAATTCTAAAACATGAGGGGATAATATTGTGCCTCTCAACAATAAAATTATATGTCTGGAATTCTCAAAACAAATCAAATAAATAACTATTTTTTTATATATTTATTTACATAAATAGTTATTGATTTATTTAATTAAATACATGAATAAATTTTTTTATTTTTATTAAGAATTTTTTATGATAAAAAACACATTAAAAAAGCTTATATATTTTTTTTAAAATAAAACTATTCAACTCCTAACAAAACATGTATCAAATAGCTAGTCTGTAGTAAAACTCGATGTCTCTCACGATATCAACTCTTAATTTAACCTTTCTTGCTTGCTCGTTGCAACCAAATCAAATAAAGTTAACTTATTTATTGTGTTACTTTGTTTATTTTTTTTATTTTTCTAAAATGGAAAAATTATATAAAAAATATTTTGTTGATTTAATTTTAAACAAACTTGGCTTTGTATCAAATACTTTAATGGTCAAAATCTTTTAAAAAATGTCATGCGTATTTTACTTATACATTTCAATCAATCAGTACACATGTTAATTATGTTTTTTAAATGGATTTGTTTTCAAAATCAAATTTTGCTCATAATATTTGAAATGAATTATGTGTAGGTGTGAGAAAAAAATCAATTAAATTAAGAAAATTAAAAAAAATAAACTAAAAAAATCAAATTGAAAAAAAAAATTATTTGATTGGAAAATTATGGTTTGGTTGAAAAGGTTTGGTTCATTTTCAGTCTCAAAAATCTAAAATTAAACATTAAATTCTACTATGAAAAGTTAACAAGTATAAATGAAAACCTTAAAACTAAGTTACTTTCTGTTTTTATGTATCAAAAGTGTTTTTAAAAATTTTTATTTTTTTAATTTTAAATTAATATTTTTTGATGTTTTTGAATCATTTTGATATACTAATATCAAAAATAATTTTTTAAAAAATAAAAAATAAAAATATTTTCATAAATTTTTAAATAAAAAACATTTAAAAAAATAACCAATGACCTATTTGTTTGGTGGAAAGTAGTTTTCTTTTGAAAAGTGAATTCCGAGAAAGTGAATTATTTTTCAATGTTTGACAGTGTAATGGAAAATAAGTTGAAAAATATTTTCCAGTATTTAGTTATATAATGGAAAATAAGTTGGAAAATAACTTATTAATGTTTTATTTTTTTCAAGTTTATTAAAATAATGAGGAACAAATCTTACAAATTAAAAAGTTGAATGTGAATAAAATTGAAAAAAAAATATAATTTTAAAAATTATCTCAAATAAAATAAATAATAATTAAAATAATAGAGATCAAATCTAAAAAATAAAAAAATTAAAAGATGAAGAAATTAAAATAATAATAATTAAAATTTCATAATTTATTCAAATAAAATAAGTAACAATCAAATTAATGAGAATCAAATTTGATAGATAAAAAATTTCAATTAAAAAATGATAAGAGAAAAACAAATAACAATTATCAAAATTAATATAAAAATTAAATTCTAAATGATGAAATTAAAAAAAAATATTAAAAAAAAATATATATAGCAATCAAAAGTTTGATGATCAAATTTGATATAATCAGCAAATAATATGACATTTCTAATTTTTTCACAACTTCTAGAAAGTGTTTTCCGTTCAAAATAAAAGAAAAATAATTTCCTGAAAACTAAGTTAATTTTTTTTTAATTGAAAAGTATTTTTTATTGACTAAAACATATTTTCTATTAACTAACATTTTTAATAATAAATAAACACAAAAAAAATTAAAAATTAATTTTCAAGAAACAACCACAGTCAAAATCACACTCCCGAATACACTTCAAACCTCTCCAAGGTCCTCACAAACCCGCCCCCTCTCTCCCAAATCACAATTTTCTCCCCTCCTTTCTCACTCACTTTCGTTCTTTCTTGATCACCAATTCTCCACCCAAAATCCAACAAAACCATACATAGCTGGCTACCTTTCTCCGTCGTTCAAATCACTACTCTCTCATTCTCTCTCGATCTCCTTCTTCCATCACCAAATCCCTCACACGAAAAACCTTTCTCTCTGTCCTCTACCACAACAGACACGGTAATAACCTCCTCCTCCACATCACAGTAGCGGCCCGCAACCCATTCCAATGAAACCCACACCAATAACCCAAAACGAAACCCAACAACACTCTCAATCTTTCTAGAGGTAAATCAAATTTATCACTTTCTGTTGTTTTTTATTTATTGCTTTAGATTTATTTATTTTTTCATGATTTTTCTTCTCTGTTAGTTTCTTACTTTTAAGCCATGATTTTACTTTTTCGGGCTGGTTTTGCTATTAATACTGATATTTTTATTTAAATAGGATTTATTGCCATGATGAAGAAATGGTAGTTACTTTTGTGCTATGTGACTCGTTGATAGAAAATATAAACCCCTGCGTAAATATAGGACAAATGTAGAAATAAATGGAGTAATAGGAACTTGGGATGAAAAGAAAAATGAGTAAGCTATATAAATAATAGAGAATATAATGTGAAATGGAGAACGAGGACAAAATCAGTCATGAGTTTTGATGAATAAAAAAGTTAAGAGAAATTTAAAATAAACATGTTTTGATAATGAAAAATTAATTTCAAGGAATTATAATGAAAATAAAAATGAAAAATAATAGTTAAGAAAGAATTACATGAAAAAGTGTTGATGTACAATGTTAAATATGCCATAACAGTAGCCAAATTTTTTAAAAAAAAAATCATGAGAAAAATCAATTTTTTAAAAAATATTTCTTAACACATAAAATCAATTTAAAGTTAATATTAATAACAATTAAAACATATAAACAATAACTCTAATTATCTAACGATGACTCTAATATTATTATTGGGTTTCTAAATATCATACATACAACGAAAACAATAAAAAAAATTATTCAAGAGTTTTTAGAATCCCGTTAGATAGATCTAGAGTTGTTTAAAGATTTCTTATCTAGAAATCTAATCTTCTTCGACTTTGAATAATACTTTGAAAGTTGAGTTGTTACAAATCATAAGTCGCTTAATTGTTTGGTCTCCAACGATAATCTACACGAATCTTTAGTGAAAAATCTTCTAAATCTTTATTTAGTAGAAAAGAATTTTCATGTCTAAATTGCCAGCTCTATGTTCTATAACTCAGGTGATTTTCTGTATAACAAACAACTACATAAAAATAAAAGGCATGTTGTATTATTTATAGAAAAATTTTAAAAATTTTAAAAATTATTAAAAGATCAATTTGTTCCTTGAATGGTATTTATTTATTAGTTTGAAAAAAGTTTAAAAACTAAGTTTTTATTTGATTTTTGTAGAACTAAAAATATAATCCATGATTATATTTTCTCCATGTGTTTCTATTAAAAGGGAAACATCTTAATATAACTACCGTGATTAGGTCAGGTTCTGTTAGATATCTATTGAAACAAATAATTTGCTATCCTAACTCCAATAATATTATCACCACCGCAACAATCGCCATCACAACCGTTACTATCTCCAACAATATCAATAATATTTTAATAATTTTATTATCATCTCCGCAATTGATGTGAATGAAAAATATCTTTACAAAAAAAAAATCATAAACCAAACGCATCCTAAATGTAGTTTGTTAACTTGCAACTTGCAAATTCTCTTCTCTCTTTTGACGAAGGAAGGATTAAAGAAAAAAAAAAAGGAGAGGAAAAGGTTGGGAAATAAAAAACGGGGCCAACGATGTTCTTCGTCATTTCTTGGGTATGGATTCGGATTTAATCCATTTGATATCCAAAGATGCAAATGCTCTCATTAAGTATATATTATCACACTCCAAAAGCCCAAAAGCCTTAAGCACAGAAATCAAAGATTCCCAAACTAAGCTCCATTACAGCCCAACCATTATCCAAGAACAACAGAAAGAATTAAACCAAATTAACCACGAGGGAGGGCTCTTTACTCAACACTCCCCATGGTGAATCAGAAGGCAGCCTCTCTCTCTCTCTCTCTCTCTTTTTTTTTTGAATTTCAATTAATTAACCCTTCCTTCCAACAGCAAACTTCTGCTTCTTGGCCCCAACTGTGGCTTTCGCCTGTTTCAAAATCACATGGTTTGTCTCCATCAATCCTTCCCATGATACCCATTCCAAAACCGCAACTCTATGGCAAAAACATTTTGGATCCCACCATTATCGATGATTGCTGCTGCCTCAATTGCTGTATGAACATCTCAATTTCATTTCTTTGACCTAAGCTCCTGGCAGAAGCAGCTCTAACAAGCTTTCTGTAATCTTCATTATCGTTGCACCTTGACGAGCCAATACTGAAACTCCAGGGCAAGGGAGGGTATTCTCCTGTTGGCAAGGCCATGGAGCGGCCATAACCCATCCTCGTCGAGCAGTCTATTATGCTTTTAACATAAACGTCCCTTGCTTTACACAAAAGTCTTACTGGGATTGCAACGACTCGCATGAACTTGCTTTGGTCGTGTGCTTTTGTCTTCATGCTGGATTCTAGCTGGCTAGCTAACAAAAGAGGGTTTTGGAAAGTGATCAAGAGTGTGAATTGAAATGGGATATTTGAAAATAAGAAATTCGATACTAATGTTGAGAGACAGAAAGAAGGAGATGAGGTGATAGGGTTATGTTTGTGGGTTATAAGTAGAGGAGAAAATGACGCCGATTAGGTTATAGGTAAACTAAAACAAGTTATAGGTATGAATTAAAACAAGGCAGGCAGTCGTTGGATTTGGACGTCTTTTCTTAGTTTTTCAACTAGCACACAGGGTTAGAAAACCTTGTAAACGATGGGGAGAGCATTGGTGCTGAATAAATAAAGCTTATTATTATTATTATTATTATTATTAAAAAGGAATGTCAAATAGCTGGATTTACTTCCAAAGCCGGAAACTGAATTACCGAAGAAACCGAAGTGGCTAGTTATGGGGCGGTGCCCTACCACCTGCATAGATTATTGTAATGAAATTTTGCAAGCCCAATTGTTTTGAGTTGGGTCCAGAGAGGAGCCTACGGATTTAAGAAGGAAAAGTAACGACTTGTCAGTTTACCTAAATCTGCAGGCGCCCATAGTGAACCCTCTATAAAACATTGGCTTTAGCCGCTCTAATAAGTCAATGACAATCTTGTTAGAATGCTTAGTGCTTGCACTATGTTGGCCTTTACTGTGCTGCAAATCGAATCAAGTTGTGATTTTTTGGATTGTCTTTTATGTCACTGCTTTATTATCTTGAAATGCTATGTAAATTATGCCAAAAAATGCTTCATTCTGCATCAAAAGAACTCAAGTCTCTGAGTTGAAGTGCCTACGTTCAAAATTGTTCTGGAATGGTTTTTGACATTTACATGCTAATAATACAAAGTCCTTTTCCTGGTACAACCGTATAGCTTGGCCAACCTACTCTGATATCTGTATTATTTTTTTTTTCTGGAGGCTGATGCTTTCATATGCCAACATGAACAATCTTATGGCAGTGATATCACTTTATTATAGTTCATCACATGCAACAGACATTTTAAAAAAGTTTCAAATGTAACTTACTTTTGTACATAATATGATTTGAAGCATTTAAACAGCACTGTATTAAATGTATGTTCACCTAATTGTTACCTGTATATAGTATCACTATCTTACTTATTATAAATGATGCTAGGTTATAGAATTATCAAAACAACTTTTTACCTTCTTTATGTGGAAATATTCCTGACAAATGTCCTTGTAAGATGGATTTTTGGATGCTCTTAGTCGAGAACAAGGATTTATGAAACAACACAATACTAATTGTAACACATGACAAAACTATGATTTATGACATACTTTGTATGATTGGTGCTCTCTGTTGTCACTGTGGTCTAAACTTGCAGTTACAGGGTGTCATCAATTCTAACTAAATAATTAGTTAAAACATTTTTATGAGTTTAAGTTATTTAAACTATGTTGAACTATGTATTTTAAGGTGTTTGGATTTTTTTATTTTTTATTTTACTTTTATTTTAATTATGTTATTTTGTTAATTAATACTTAACTATAATTGTTAATATATAATTAATTAAAATATTTTATTTATAATTTTACAATCCGAGTTTATATTATATATTCCGTATATTAAAAAAAGGGTTTTGACAACGGCTTTTATAAGCAGTGTTCGAATTGTAGGCTGTTGTTGTATCTATCTTGCAACCTCCTCTACTTTACATAAGCGGTCTCCTCCTTTTGCTTTTGCTGCTTCCATAAAAAACAATACAAACAACAACATGAGCTCTTCTTTTTCTCATTCCAATAGAGGGTACGTTTCTTATTCTTCTCACCTGATATAATTTCCCCTTTTCACGTGGTTTTGTTTGATTTTTTTCTGAAATACAAAATCGGGCAATGATGGCAGAGGAAGAGGTTTGGAGATGCAAAACGATAGAGAAGGGTCTAGAGGCCGAGGCCGCGGCAGAGGAGGATCTAGTAAGGATAAAATTGATGCACTTGGCAGATTGTTGTAAGCACAACCTTGAACATTACACTTTTTTTTGTCGTTATGTTTTGAGTTTTTGTTGATATTATTAATTTTTAGTGGAAGCATATTATGAATGATGTGAAACAATTTTGTTGATTTTATGTCTAATTTGTCACGTAATAATATAAATGATATCTAGGTAATAACTTAAGTTTCTGGGCTTATATTGTTTTTTGACATATTATTAGTGACTTGTTAACCAACCGGTAATGGTTTTGAATCTCATTATTCCTTTATAACTAATAAATTTAAGCACAAATTAGTGTTAAGCTGTACAAGCTTCAAGTTAAAAAAAGATATGTTAGAGAATAATATAAATCATATCTTGAGATCTTTCTTAATTGTTTAAGTTTTTAGGTTAAAATGATTTTTTTAACATAATTGAACATTTTCAGGACGCGGATCTTGCGTCACAAGGCGTCAGAGTTGAACTTGAATATGCGAAGTGATGGGTATGTCAAAGTTGAGGATTTACTAAAGCTCAATATGAAAACATTTGCTAATGTTCCGTTAAGATCACATACTGATGATGATGTTAAAGAGGTTGGTTCAGTAAATACTTTTCTTTATATACATTTGCATCTTTGTTGCTGTTAGGCAAATGATTTTCCTGGTACTATTTTATTGAGCATTGATTTCTCTAGGAAAACAATGTGGGGTGAGGGAGAATATAGCTCGCTATTGCATCATTTTTTTCCTGCATTGATAGAAAACTTACTTACTTTGATGTTTCAAAGACTGTCTGACAGAGATTGACGAATGATTGCCAAGGATGTTTGTAAATTCGTAGGACATGATCTTATAACTTTATTTCCCTTTTTAGACTTGGTTTCTTATCATACTTCTTTTGGAATACAAATATTCCAACCATAAAAGTACCTTTAAATAGTAAGTTGTGATGTTTGGGGCATGTTTATTTACTTTCTTACTCCTATAATGTTGATGGCTTATGTATGTCTACGTACAAGGTAAGAACATTTATGATGGATAAAAGATACATGTATTTATATTCTATTTCACCATATTCTTATCCGGCTGTTAATGAAATATGATTTTTACAATTGCTAAATTTATAACAAAAGGTTTGGCTTCTCTGTAAAACTTACTCACACCTGGAGCTCATATTATTGAAACTTGTCATCAATTCGCACAATGAAGTTCTATACCTTTATTTATTTTTGTTTATGAATAAACTTCCTATAGATAACATCTTTTGTTATTGCAAATTCAGGCTGTTAGAAAAGATAATAAGCAGCGACTTAGCCTCCTGGAAGAAGGCGAGGAGCTTCTGATACGTGCTAACCAAGGCCACTCGATAAAGGTGATAGATATTTACTGTGAAACAACAATCTATTCATCCCAATAGGTTATCTTTGTGATTATGAGTAAAACTTGGACATTCAACTGTCTTAAGAGTGAGATTTTGCAATTACAACATAACAAAATTGGTTCTCATGCTTTTGCTGCCCCAACATGTTTGATAATTCTTGATATATTTATGCCTTTAATGATTGCTTAGGGCACTAGTAGCAAAGCAAAATAATTAGCTTTACTTATCTGGAAAATATCTGAATATCAATCTGGATGAAAATTTTAATCTTGTCAAGTTAGAACCTTTGATGTATTTGTAATATTCACTTCAGGATTAAAGAAACAGAAAATGAGAAGATTTTATGCTGTTTATGAAATTTATGTTTACTTACAAATTTTATGCTTTGTTAACTTTGACATATATGTTCCTTATACTTGTGACCATCAAACTGTTTGTTACAGAACTACACAGGTCTCACTATTTTTCTTTGTACCACTTGAATTTATGTTAAAACTAGTTTACGTCTCAGTTCTCTGTATACTAGGGTGTTGTGTCATTCATTATGATGTTTTCTCAAAAGAAGAAGGATGTGCATTAGTTTAGTATGAACGGGTTTCTTATGCTTGTGCAGACAGTTGAATCTGAAAGTCTGTTAAAAGCAATTCTTTCGCCCGAGGAAATTACAGGTAAAAGTTACTACTATGCTATATTTCCATCCTCTCAATTAGGACTTTTCTATTTTCCCTCTTTTTTTAGGTTATTATTTGGTTCATTACCTCCTTCCCTAATGCAGTGTGTGTACATGGGACCTATAAGAAGAATCTAGACTCAATTTTGGAATCTGGTTTAAAGAGAATGCAAAGATTGCATGTTCACTTCTCCAGTGGTTTGCCAACAGATGTTGAAGTGATTAGTGGTATGATACATAAGGAAACTTGCTTTTAAGTTGTTCTTTTGACATTCATGGCTTCATGTTCTAGAGATATCATGAGATCATTGTTAAGATTTGAAGGAAGAGTCAAAATGTAGAGTGCATGTTTTTTTTCCATGGGTTGGGGGGTGGGGGACAATAGAGTCTGCTTATCTGTTTAGTAAGAACTCCTCCCAAAATAGCAAGCCTTTACCAAAATTTTGTGGATCTGAATTTTACTCGTCAGCATCTACATGACTAGAAAGAAAAATTGCCCATGGTAACGAATGGCAGGTCATTTGAATAGATTTTACTTGAGTGCTCCAATGTTTACAAGAACACCTTTTTGTAGCCCTAATTTGAAAGAAAGCCAGTGATGGAAGAAGGGAGGGAGTGCTTTAGTTGCTAGCTGGGAGTATCTTTTGTTGGTGCCTTCTGCAATTGTTTCTCAAATCTGAACCTTGATTAGCTCATGTTCAATGAAGCAAGGCTTTCTAATTGATAAATCACTTAGCATACTTTTTAAGATTGTTGATGGCTTTGTATGACATATTTGACTTTTCATCTTTCAGGTATGAGACGGGATGTTAATGTTTTGATATTTCTTGATGTCAGAAAAGCACTTGAAGGTATAAACATCAACACCTTTGATCTTTTCAACCAGATAACAAGTTAGATAAAATATGTATACATGTTGAGTACAAATTTAGTATAATGGCGGACAAGCATGGGTGATAACTGATTCCTTGTTCTGTGTTTGCAATTATGTTTGATTTCAGAGGGAATGAAGCTTTACATTTCTGACAATAGGGTGATTTTGACAGAAGGTTGTGACGGCACCGTACCTGTCAAGTATTTTGAAAGAATAGAATCTTGGCCTGATAGACGGCCTATACCCTTCCAGACGACCTAAATTTGATTGTAGGTGGTCATCCTTTTGACCTATAAAGATGGTAGTTTATATTTGATAAGGCGTAGTTCTTCAACTGCCATGGCATGCAAACTTGGCACATATTCAGCTGACGCTATTGTGAGTTAGTATGTTGTAAGAGTTATTTCACAATTGGAGTTTGTGCAGTCCAATTTTCGGCTGTTAGCTTAAGCGAGTCCAGAGTTGGAGCCAGGGGGCTTCCGCGCTGCAATGAGCGGTGTTCAAGTTGGGGTTACCCTCCTCGACCTCAACTTATGAAGCTGACACTGTCACCTCCATTTCTATTTTATGGCTGGATCACTGCTACGATTCATCGTTCAGTATGGTCTAGGAATCCAACCATGCCTTGTCCTGAAAAGGTTACATTTAATCCCATGGACATCGAGTTGGTGATTTCTCTTTGCTGGGATGCCACCAGGGATTGCAGTCTTCTACAATCCCTCAAACCAGGTAACAAACGAGGGTGTCATCGAGAAGTAGCTCTTCTAGAATTGGAAGAGAGAGAAAAACAGCTAATTGCAACAGCTTACTGCATGCTAGTTTATCCAAAATGCTCAAATATTTGATGAGAAGAAACTATTAATCACTGAGCAATTTACAGCAGACAGTAAGGATTTATAGAAGATGAAATGGGGAATCAAACTAATCAGCAAAGCATATGCTTCAAACACAAAGCAAGCGCATCTACACACAGACACACACACACACACACACACACACAACCCGGGATACCTTTCATTGGCATCCAAGAAAGTTTCTTGCCTTCCAACTCAAAAGAATCATATCCACCAAGCTGAGATCATCCATGCCATTTGGAATAATATTAAATTATGTACTTTCCAGAAAGGGAATAAAGGCTATTCCAGCGCATAAGTTAGGATTATATGGAATGGAATATAATTGCACAGAGAGCAATTCTCCAAGTTTAAGTCAAGGAACCAAAACAAGTCCCCTGCATGATGAGAAGATATAGACAGAATACAGCAATGGAAATGGAGAGTAAAATTGCCATGTTTTCAAGAAAATACTTCAAAGTCTCAGGGAAAGATCAAAATAAACAATGATGGTTTACCTCCTCCAAATTCATTGCTTAATAACTAACTCTTGCATATTCTGTCTGATGAGTAAAAATCAAATTCCAATGAAGAAACCCAACAAACATGCATTGAACTAGAAATTACCAAAAATTGCATATCCAGAAATGAAAAAAGGAACAGAAGGTTGGGCCAAGACCACAGTGGCAAAATTTAGTTTCGGAGAGTTGGGAGCTTAATAAATTTAATCAGCTCTGGCAGAAATGTGTCCTTCAGCATCACATTCATCAACAGAACGTTACAACATCCTGGAATATATCATGTATGGAGAAGAAAGGATAAAACTCTAGGTCAAATGCAACGCATAACTAATATCTATTGTTCACTCAGAACAGCAAAAACAAAGTGAGGGGCATGGTGGACTTTTGAATCAAGAATAGATGCCACAACACAGACACAAGCTGGTCTCATAGAAACTAACCATCAAGATCATTCACAACAAGCAAGAAAGAAATAGCTGCAGCTGAAATTGTCATGGATATCATTACCACACCGAGCCTTTGTACAAAAAAAAACACAACTATACAGTAGTCAAATGAATTCAATTTGTTCAGTAAGAAGAAATAGATGTGAAATTCACGTGTGCTATTTTATTAAATGATACAAGTCCAACAATCAGCATTTGCTCTATCGGTCATGAATTCTACAATGCCGAAACTACAACAATTACATATTCCAAAAAATAGGAAACAAAAGAGAAAGATGGTTCTGGCTTTGTTTTGATACAGTGCAGGGAGTGCCCAACAAAACAAAATCCACCGACCAAACAATATTCACCATAGGACACGATATTCCTCCTTGTACAGCATCAATTAAACATATATGAAAGACAATTTTCATGCAGTGAACAACACAGAAATGTTAAGAAAGCAATTATAAGAATCATAATGAACAAGGAATGTTTTCCAAGTACTGAACCAAAAAAATTCAACTCATCTTGCAACAGCCTTCTTGTCTCCATAGTAACTGAAGTAGCACCGCACGAATTTCTTCAGCCCTGTCTGCAGATCCGTGGTGGGCTTATATCCAAATTCCTTCTGAGCATAACTAATATTTGCGTGTGTATATGGAACATCCCCGTTGCGGGGAAACTTCATAACATTCCTTTTAGCCTTAACCTTCAAAAGCCTTTCCAAAATACTGACTAAATCAGTAACTGGCACAGAAGATGTATTCCCCAAATTGAAAACCCTCAATTGTGCTGGCCTTTTCTTCTTCCCGGTACTCTTCTCTGCTGTATCCAACGAACCCAAACAACCCTTCACAGTATCATCAATGTAGGTAAAATCCCTAGCAACAGTCCCGTGATTCGCAGCCTCAAAAATCGGAATACTCTTCCCTTTCAAAATATCCTTGGTAAAAAAGAAAAATGCCATATCCGGCCTCCCCCAGGGTCCATAGACCGTAAAAAATCGCAACCCAGTGAGGGAAAGTCCGTAAAAATGATTGTAAGTGTGTAATTTCCTCACCAGCTTTCCTGGTAGCAGCGTATAAACTAGCAGGTTGATCAGTTCTATCTTTCTCAGAGAAAGGCACTTTAGTATTAAGCCCATAAACAGAACTAGATGATGCCCAAACAATAGCTGGTTGTGGATTGGTCCAGGCCATGGTTATTTTAGGCCGGGCCTTCAATGGACCGAGATTACAATGTGGGAGCGTGCTCTGACGAAATTTGGCAAGTTTTTTATTTATTGGAGGAAAATTCTGGAAGTTAATGCCAAAATTGTAGGTTCACACACCTCGCAACGCTGATAAAAAAATCAAAAACGCAAACGTACGGCGGCCCAACAGAGAGAGACAAAATATGAAATGGACCGTGTAGATTTTATTTAGCCCACCAAAATGACTGCAAGAATACCCAAAATGACTGCAAGAATACTATATTTATATATCGTAAAACTCGTAATTAGAGTTACCCAAATTTATAAACCGGATCATTAATTTCACAAGATTTAATATCTTAGTTTTTTTAAATAATTTTTATTTAAATAATTTTTTTAAAATAAACCATGCAACAATGCTGGGGCATTTTTTTTTATATAAACTCGATGCTAAGATATTTTTTTGATATCGTGATAACCATATACAAGGCAAATTAAAATAAACTATCAATTCTAAATACCTATAAATACATCATATAAGGGCTAAATAAAAAAAAAATCAATAACCAAAGGGAAAAAATGAGCCAAAATGCAAAAAAAAAAAAAACATTACAGATTACTATTGTAATCCACAATGCTAATGGGTGTGGGAAAAAAATGTTTTCCCTCCACCTTTTAGCTTTATATTTTTCTGATACCAACCCAATATTGAGATTTTTTTTTGATATCACATTGATCATATAAAAGGCAAATTAAAATAAAATTTCAACTCTAAATTCCTATAAATACATCATATAAAAACTAGATTACAAAAATCAATAACTAAAGAAAACAAAGAATCAAAATGCAAAATAAAAATAAAAATAAACATTATGAATTACTATTGTAATCTACAATACTAATAAGTGCGAGAAAACAATGTTTTCCCCACACCTTTTGGCTTTATAATTAATATATTCATGCAATATGATTTGCTTGATACACATAAATTAGATATGTATTGTTCATAAATTAAATATGTATCATTCATCTACAATGCTTCACATTAGAGGTATGACATATAATATATGGTTCCACTAGTGGAATCTTTAGAAGAAATTTGATACATTGATGAGAAAACACTATCTGAAGCTTCATACATTTTTCGATATAGTGTGGCTACATAAGGTCACCTATTGAAAGTTGGTTCTAAGCTTTTTAGAACTTAAAAGACATTATAGGAAAAGCAATTGCAAATACTGGAGGGAAGCAACTAATTATTGTCTTCCATAATTTATAAGGTCCTTCTGTGATTCCATTTCTCAATCAAAACCCAATATCTTAGCTTAAAAAATTATGAAACACTTTGTTGCACTTTTTACTCCAACACATAGTAGGCAAATGGTTAACTTTGCTTCGGGGAATACATTAGGAGTACCCTTTGTTGATCCATTGCTTGTAAGAGGAGAGAAAAGAACTTCAAAAAGCAAGTCGTTGCTTTTGCCTAATGCAAAAATATTTGGTGAAAGAAAACTTGTTATGACTCCAAATGCTGCTACTTATTCAGCACATGAAATCACTCAATTTCTTAAGAACATTGGACTCTCGAAAGGGGTTTATCCTCGATGAACCAATATTTTATCATTAATCTTATCTATACATTTTTTCTTAAAAATATCAAGATTAAAGAAAACTTATACACCGCCTTAAAAGAATAATGGTCAAATCTCTACTTGTCAATTCTTCCACTGCTACCATTGCTACAATTGTTGTTCATATTAAATTTTGTTTTAGATAGAGTTTAAATAATTAATTAAACAAACAATAATTAAAGTACAATTTATATATTTGAAATAAATTTTCTATTTCAGTTTCTCTAGTGCATTCTTAAATTAACACGACTCTCTAGTGGGGCCTTCGGGCCTCATACTATTTCAAAGGATGACTATAAGCCTCATGTCTCTCCAATGCAGTTTTAGACCGACGGGCCTCTCTAGTGGGGCTCTTAGGCCTCATGCTATCTCTAAAGATAACCACGAGTCTCCTATCTCTCAAGTGCAGTATCAAACTTGCATGGCTCTCTAATGGGACTCCCAAGCCTCATGCTATCTCCAGTGATGACCACGAGCCTACCCCTCTCTAGAGTAGTCTTAAACTGGCACAACTTTTCAATGGGGCTCTTGGGCCTCACGTAGTCTCCACAGGCCTCCCAAATCTCTTTATCTTTTTGCGTATTTTTTTTCCAACTATATGCCCCAATATATACACCCCTTTTTTTATACGAGTAAAGCTCATCATTTTGCTAAAAGGGTAATTATTCAAAGTCTTCGTGTATTATTATATTGCAAAGACCAATGGCTATTAATGGACTAATGTTTTATTAGTAATTATATATATATTCCAAAAAAAATCATGATTAAAGAAACCACGCTAGTATAATTTTTCTAAACCCTCGATTATGTTGGGCTGGTATACACCAGCTACAAAACAAGCCTCAAACATGCATGTTAGGCTTAACACATCACTAGGCCCAGAAGCAACTGGGTTTGGCCCCTACCAAACCTAATGCTTAGGTCTGACAGGAGTTGTCAGGCCCAACAATTAGGCTTGACGTGCGTTGCACAGGGGTGTCGAGCCCGAGGATTTTTTTCCATCGTACCCCGGGCATGGTCGGGCACTCTTTGCTCGCCTTGGCCTAACGCGTGGCAAAGTCCACTACACCTATAGATTCAAACATAATGTCTAAATCTAATGCCACACCACATATTTTTATATAAATCTTAAAGTGGATTATTTCTTAATAATTAAACTTAATTTAACAAATATACACACCGACACCATTAAGTGCATTAAGATCTCTCATGGCCTACCACATCTCTATCTCTCAACTAAATAATTTTAATGGAAGACATGTGTATGGCTATGGTGTCTTGGGTATATTGAGTGTAGGGGTGAGCATTTTTGTTCGTTTCAATTTTCTCCTAAATGAATAACCAAACTAATTTTGTTTTTTTTTAAATAAAAACTGAAATCAGAAAGAATCAATTGAGGGGTGAATTGATGGACCTGCTTCTTGCATTTTTTATGAGGGTATAAAAATATTGGAAAAAATTAGTTGTTGTTTTGAGGCGATTTGATGCTAGGTGTTGAGAATATATGAAGAACAAGAGGCATTAGCAAGAAAAATATGAAGAAAGTTGGACAATCTCTAAAAATTTAGTTGGGGCTCTAGATTATTTACAAGGAAAGATAGTAGTAGAAGAAGAAAATTTGAACCAGATAGATTTTGTTGGTGTTTGGAGAAGTTTGGCAGCGAAGGTGGACCATTTGCTTTTTAATGGCTTTCTTATGAGCACTGTGAAGTTTCATGATGTTGGTGTTGAAATGTTTAATTATAATATAGAAATTTTGTTTGGAGTATTTAGGGCGTGGTGCTTAAGACCTAAAGCTTTCTTTATTAAAATTAATGATTGCTTGAAGTTGCTAAAGATAAGTGAGAAGCAGCTTCAAGATACCATCTTATAAAGAAGAAAAATGATGAAGGAGAATGATATTATCCATTTGAATGTAGACAGGATAACAAAAATACAAAACAAATGAAGTATTTATGATTTAAGGATGGAAAAGCTTGGGGATGACAAAGAGATTGAGAAAAAGCTAGAGGGGCGTTTGGTTTGATTTAGGTTTTAGGGTTAGAGGAAAAGTTAGTGTTTATACCTAATTTTCAACTTGGTACAGCTCTATTTGAACTAGTTCGGTTCGGTTCAATTGATTTCAAACTTTGAAAAACAAAACCAAACCAAACTGAAGCTTTTTTTTTAATTTTCTAATCGGTTAATTTAGTTTTTTTCTCGGTTATATTTTTTTGGTTTTATCAGTTTTTCGATTGTTTTGCTTACCCTTCGCTAAGTAGAACACAACCCACAACTCACTAAAATAGAAATTACTCTACAATCCATTTATCCCCAACAAAAGAACAAGATTCAAGGGGTATAAATACACCTTGAACTGCCCGGGTAAAGAGTTTATTATTTTTATGCTCTATTGCATGCATATTTTTCTAATATTTTTTTTAAATATTATTGTATTCTCTTTCACTACAAAGATACTTCTTTAAATACCTGAGTGTTCCCTAACCTACTACAAAGGTCATTTAACAGGTAATTGGCTTTCTACATCAAACCATGCTTATTTTAGATATTGCAAGACCAAATAACTAACCAATTTATCCACCTATAAGAGCCCTGTTCCTAATCACCTTACATCATCAATCCTCATACTACCCGGATTTTGCCTCTAATTGAACAGCTGATGGCGCCAGAGTTTCCTATCACTTGTATAATTGGGGGTGCTATTAGGACACCAGAAACTTCATTCCATGGGGAAAATGGTTTTGACGAGCAACTAGATATTGTTTATGGGGACAGAGATGGCACAGCGAGGATGGCAAGCTTAGTAGCAATTGAGAAATTATGGGAAAAAATCAACCTCTCAAGGGTAGAAAGAAGTGGTGGGATTTCTCGCACATCAATTATCCAGAATGATACGGCACTTGGTGAAATAACACGAGAAATTTCTAGTATTAATTCTGATGCTATCAGCACAGTTGTGTAGAGAGTTTTCAGAGCGCTGGAAATCCCTGATTCCGCCTAATGTGATGTGATTTGTGTGGTCACCTTGTCCAACGTCATGTCTTCTTCCATGGAGAATGTAAATGGGGTAAAATACCTGGCGTTTCCCTTGCAGTATTTTTCTTTTTTAATGAAAATAGCAGGATCTCTATTCCCTGTGCAGCACTTGGGAACAATAATTTAGCTCTGAATTCTGAATTTCTGATCCATTAATTAAAAAAAAATAAAAGCGAGGAGGCAGCAACAGAAAAGACAACCTGTACACCGCCTCAAAAGAATAATGGTCAAATCTCTACTTGCCAATTCTTCCACTGCTACCATTGCTACAGCTGCTGCTTGCATTAACTTTTGTTTTAGACAGAGTTTAAATAATTAATTAAACAAGCAATAATCAACTTCGAGGCAGAGGACGCACGATTCGCATCGGCCACGTGTCCCTCTCTAGTTCGCCCAAAAAGCAAGCAAAAGTGCATCAAAGTGGTCAAACAAGAGACCGGAAAGGCAACCCAAGGCGTACGTCTACAGTCAAGACCCAAGATAACCGGTCAAGAGTTGAGCTGGCACTTTACGAAAGGCACGCTCTCAGCGGGCCCCGCCCCCACGGGACTTCCAGTTCCCTGATCCATCTAGTTTTTTTATTCATTACCATGAAGTATTTTGAAAAGATATTAGTTATTCTATTTTCAGAAAGAAGAGCTGTGGATACTTTATTTATGCAATATTTCACTCAATTGAAATTACCAGATAATTGCTAAATATTGAATCATTTTTTTTTTATTTTTTTATCTACAAATTCACAGATACCCATTTCTTTGGATTTCCATGATCCAGAGACCGGATATTAAGGTGATTGACTATACGACTGCACGTGTGGTGCACAGTTGCCAATGGTTTGAAACACTGGCTATAGCCGGTCACTCCCACTAAGCTCCTCTCTTTTATCTTTTTTTTTTCTTCCTCGTCTAAAAAGTAAATAAAAATCAGGCATCTCATCTTAATGACAACAGTACATGAATGATTCCATTCCATTCCATTCAACACACACTTTTTTTTCCTTTCTTTTTTCTGGGGCCTCCATTAGAAGAGACTCCATACTTGCTAGATAACTCTTTCATTTTCTCGACCTCAAATGCTCTTACTCTACTAGGTATGTTCATGTCCAAATTTCTCTTTTCAAATATTTTTTATTTTGTCTATGCGGTGAATTTGAGTTGTGGAGGTTCTGTTCATCATCATTGTTTTTTTTCACTCCGTTTTGATTGCTCTTTCCTCACTTTTTATGTGAAGTTGGGTTGTTGATGATTCCACCCTTTTCTTTGAACTTAAAGATGAAGTTAGTTTACTCACCACTTTGGTATTAGAGAAGAGGATTACATGTTGATGATGATAATGATGGGAAAGACTGTTACTGTTTTGACCAGAGACTCTTTATGCCTTCTCTCCTTTTCTCTTTTCCTTTCCCGCACGTTGCTTGTCCCGTGGATTTGACGGGTCTTCTTCTACTATTATTCTTTTCCTCTTGAATTAGATTTAGATTTAGCTTCTTTTGTTGGATAGTGGGTATTGTTTTCTTTCCAAAAGGGTATCGCAAAATGCCGATGTATCAGCCAAATAGCCATAGAAATTTAAGGCTAGATGTGGGTGCTGGCGGACAAATCCTGGATCTAGAAACAGCCATTAAAGATGGCATTTTGGGCGGCGGCGGCGGTTTAGTTTGTGCTGGCGTGACGGAGAAATTGGATCTGAAGAAGATGATTGAGGAGCTTGAATCAATAGAAGTGCCATCCGTGTTTATATGTCCAATTTCATTGGACCCTATGCAAGACCCAGTGACTCTCTGCACTGGACAGACTTACGAGAGATCCAACATTCTCAAATGGTTCTCTTTGGGTCATTGCACGTGCCCCACTACAATGCAAGAGCTTTGGGATGATACGGTGACGCCAAACAGGACTTTGCAGCAGCTGATTTATAGCTGGTTCTCGCAGAAGTATTTGGCTATGAAGAAGAGATCAGAGGATGTGTTAGGGAGGGCCACTGAGCTTTTGGATTCTTTAAAGAAGGTTAAGGGTCAAGCTAGAGTGCAAACTTTGAAGGAGCTAAGGCATGTTGTGGTTGCCCATTCAATGGCGAAGAAAACAGTGATGGATAAGGGTGGAGTTGCCTTGATTTCTACTTTATTGGGTCCTTTTACGACTCATGCTGTGGGGTCTGAGGTAATTGGTATTCTTGTGAATTTGGATCTTGATTTGCCATCCAAGGCAAATTTGAGGCAGCCTGCAAAGATTTCCTTAGTTGTGGATATGTTGAATGAGGGTTCGATTGAGACCAAGATTAATTGTACGAAATTGATCGAAATGTTGATTGGAAGAAAAGATTTGGGATCAGAAAATGTGTCAAGTTTGAGTCTTTTGGCGGGTTTGTTGAGGTTGGTGAAAGATAAGAGACACCCCAATGGAGTATTGGCTGGACTCGGTTTGTTAAATACCATATGTTTAGATGAATCCGTTAGGAACTCAGTTGTGAGCATTGGGGCAGTTCCTCCATTAGTGGAGCTATTGCCCGGTTTGAATAATGAGTGCTTGGAATTAGCACTTCATATTTTGGAGGTTCTGTCGACCATTCCGGAGGGTAGATTGGCTTTGAAGGACTGTGCCAACACAATCCCTAATGTGGTCAAGTTTTTGATGAGCAAATCAGAGAGCTGTACTCAGCTTGCATTATCAATACTGTGGGCGGTTTGCAATCTTGCACCAGAAGAATGTGCAGCACTTGCTGTGGAGGCAGGTTTGGCAGCGAAACTACTTCTTGTAATACAGAGTGGCTGCAATCCTGTGTTGAAGCAGCGGTCAGTTGAGCTCCTGAAACTGTGTAGTCTAAATTACACGGCTACTATATTTATTTCCAAGTGTAAGCTTTCCAGAACGATAGAGTGAATGAAATTGGCAGATTGTTGATATATAGCATTTCTTTTACCTCGCAAGAGGCGAAGGAGCTCTTGGGATCCGATGGAACTCGTGGTGGGGGTTGGTAAGGTACCCCTCTCACTCGCCTGTGTATATTAAAGAGCTTTGATACATAGCATTGATTTTCCATAATAGAAGCATCATAACGTGTATCTTAGGCTAATCACATGTTGTGTACCTGGCAATCCACTGTCTCTAAGCTGGTGGTTTTACCAAAAATCTCTTAGCGAGCGAGGTTGTCGTTGAATTCAGCTGTTTTTGTTTTCCAAAGGGACTGAGCTGGGTCATGGATTCGTGATTGTTTCCATCCTCAACTAATGTGTAAAGTATGTCTCTAATGGAGGTTCTGGTGGTTTGGAAAGTAAGGAAGGCGTTTGGGAATGTGCAATTCGTACAGGGATGTATCGTCAGTTGTATTTGTAGTTACTTGTATGTTGTTCCGTTGATCCCTAGTTTTACACCCTTAATTTGTAAGGGTTTTGTGGGGTGGAAGTATATTCTTTTATTTCAGTTCTTAAGTATCTTTTACCCCGAGTCTCAAAAGCTGTAGAATGGCAGAGTTTCTTGCTTTCATTGTAAAATCATGTTTGAAGAGCACCCGTTCGTATTTATACATGCTTGAAGAGCACCCGTTCGTATTTTTACATGCTTAAACTATTCCATTTTTCACTTTTGCTTGGGGCTTCTTTCAAATCATTCTTGTCTGTGTATTCACTCGTAGTTCTCTGCAATTTGTGCCTTTTGCTCTCTAAGGTTGGGATGCAGGGTATCCTTGGTGCTTAATAATTATCACTCCACATTTTTTTGAAAGATGTATTTGAATGGGGGGATAGAAAGGAAGAGATCATCAAACTCGACTTTGTCTGGAGCTTTTGAATGTTGTTCTGGAGAAGCGGGGATGATGATATGGCATAGAATTAGCAATTACAGTCCTGTAATCCACGGTTGTTTGCTCTTATAGCGTTGGAGCTTGTATGTTAATTTACAGATTTTGGTCACAGCAGAGCAAGGGAATGTAGATCTAGGAGTGGATTGTTAGGGACGTGGCAGGCCTACAAGAACAGCAAACTTAATTGGCATCAACAGAAAACGAGGGTTTTACCAAACTCTTCCTCCCATTATATAATTTTTATTTTATTTTTATTATTTAATATTAAATTTATTAGTTATAAAACTTCATAATTTTTTTCTTTTTCAATTTAATTTTTATAAAATTCTTTTAAATTCATCATCCAGACCACGAGTTTGATGAATTAAAGCGATTTTTTTTTCTAATTAACTTTATTTTTTATAGTTTCATTAACAAAAAAAAAAAAAAACTAAAGAAGGGGGTTTTATTGTACCCCACATCACATTACACTATTTACTTTAATAATTTTTTTTAATCTTTATTATATTTTTTAATTTTAATTTTATCATTCAATGTTAGATTTATTGAGGATTGAACTTCATTATTTTTTTCAATTTACTTTTTATGAAATTATCTCAGACTCATTACCTGAACCGTGAGTTTCATGGGTTAATTCAGTTGACTCGAGTTTTTTTTCTTTTTCTAATTGACTTTTTTCTTCTTAATTTCATCCTTCAACATTAGATTGATTGAGAATTAGACTTTGTGATTTGTTTTGGCTACTTTTTATAAGATTATTCTAATCTTATAACTTGGGTCATGAGTTTGTCGGATTAACCCTGGTTGATTGAAGTTGTTTTTTTGTGCACCTATTCTAATCGATTTTTTTTTATTTCATCTTTCAACACTAGGTTGATTGAGAATTGAATTTTCTAATTTGCTTTAATTTACTTTCCATTGGGTTATCCCGGTCTCATGATTCAGGTTATGGATTTAGTAGATTAATCCAAGTTGACTCGAGTTATTTTTTTAGGTTCTTTTTTGTAATTGATTTTTTTAGTTTTTTCCTATAACGTTGATTTTATTAGAAATTGAGCTTCATCTTTTTTTTTTTGTGATTTGCTTTCTTCGATAACAAAGAGGTAGAAAAAGCATGTTTCACTAAAAAAAATGAGATGCAATTCAAGAAAAAAAAAACAGAATAGCAAAGTTCCAAAGCAAAATAATTGACAATGCAACATCGTTTTTAGATCAACTCCCCCAATAATATTTGTGTCTTATTCATTTTCCAACCACTTGTTATGTTAAAGATGATCCGATGAAAATGTGGTAGATGACATTATCTTTTACAAACTCAACTTGTTTATTGCTCATCGGCTTACAAACTTGCTATTATATAATTCTTGCAATTTTTAGTTGAGTGGCTTCAGATAAAGGTGAAGATATTTGATGTATCTTGTTTGCAACAATCGCAATGAATTATGAGGCAGGACAACATGAATCTTTAAAGAACTCAATGCGTTAAAGGAAATAATTTACAAACTTTAATTAACCAGATAAGTATCAGAAACAATCTTTTGATGAGAATGTAAAAAGGGACAAAAAGGCATATTCATAATGAGCTTCTCAATATTGGCTTCCATGTGTGAGGGCTTCCTTTCAAAGCGAATGATTTGTCTTATCATATTTGTTAATTAAGTCATCTATTTTCTCAGGAAGTTATCTTGTTTTTGTCCAGGTTGAGCTCTTCTATTTGCTTTTTATAGATCTTGGTAGGGGTTGATGTTTAGGGATGAGCTTATATTTCTTTTGCCAATGAAAGACATGCAATGTTGCAAAGCTAATAAATATGACATGCATGCGAGAAAAAAAAAAGGTAAACTAAACATGAGTTCACTCTTTAAGGGGTGGCAATGGTCATCATTTGAAGTTATAATCACACTGATAAGAAAATTCATTTCATCCAGTCAATTTGTAATAATCTAGACTCTTTTATAATTTATGTGACAACTATTTACCCCCCAAGAGTCCTGAAATTCAGGACGCTACATGTTAAGCTTTTCTTGATATAATTTACAGATAACATATACAACCTAAAGTTATGTTCTAATATTTAAGTGAACATAAATATGTTTTTTTACCGGGTCTCATAAGGGTATTAGATCTGTCCAATGAAGATCTTCATAAAAACACTATAAGGGCATTGCGAGAAATGGTTAAGGCACGTACGTCTACCTTTACCAAGCATATACTTAGACATGAGTTCATACATCAGAATTTTGACCAATAGTTATAAGACAAATCGTTAATTCCCCACCTAACCTAGAAGCTTATATATGTGTGCTTTTAAAAATTAAGACATGTGGCGCATGGGACGATACTATACAATGCATGATCAACATGTACAAAAATTAAAGCATATAAGAAACATTAAAGAAAATGCATGTTAAAAATAAATACACATACCAAATAATTAAAACACAACAATCAGAGAAAAAACAAAGCTTAGTCCACAGAAAGTCCCTAGTGGAGTTGCTATTTTGTCGCACATGTGTGGCGTCTCGATGAACGTTCTCCGAAACTTAGATCTTTAAGGTGATGGGTGGAAAGGACAAAAAATTCTTGTTCTTTATTGGAAAAAAAAAGATGGATTTGCCACCTAATATTTTGATCACTAATAACCTTAATTGGTTTCATAGTCTGGATAAGAGGATTTGGATAAAAAGACTGGTTATGTATAAGAATGATATATCATTCACAGTATATTTTACTTAAGGTAAGATGTATTGTTTATTTATCTGACATAAAATAAGATATTGTTGTGTTTTTTATTTGTTTATCTATCTAATGGTTAAAGTGAATCCATCTCGGTAGAGTGGAACATAACTTTATAAGTAACACCTAAGCATTCAAAAATCAAAATATGTTTTTTGTATTTTTTTATGTGGGGGGATATATCTTAATATAAGTTTAGTTGGTATGGTGAAGGACTTTGACAATAAATAAAAGAAACGAAGGTTGTTGGCTGGGTGAGATATGATAGGGAATGTGAGTTGGTGATTGGTAATGCCAGATTTGTGGCTTGCAGGTGAGTTTTGGTGGTGGAAATGACCGTCGATGAAAGAAGGATTGTGGGAGGCTTGTTTTGGTTTTAACAGGGAGAGGGATGAGGGTTAGCTGTGTTTTTTCTTGTCTTTTGTATGTATGGCTAGCGAGTAGGGAGGAGTTACAAAATTGGTTTAGGATTTGTGTGTGTGTGTGTGTGTGTGTGTGTGTGTGTGTGTGGGAGATCTAGATGAGGGAGAGAGTGTGTGTGTGTGTGTGGGAGATCTAGATGAGGGAGAGAGGTCCCCTTTTTTTTTTTTTTTGTTTGCCTTTTCTTGGTTTTTGGAATGCGTGAGTGTGGGCAAATGATTTTTTGGCCTTTTCTTTTTGTTTTTGGCTAATGCTTTTTTCCTTTTGTGTGTGAGATTTTTTTCATTATTTATAAGTAAAATAATTTGTTTTTTTTTAAATTGCTTAGTTTTAGGTAAATTTTATGATAAAAAAATTTAAAATCACTTCGAATCTTTACCTTTTTTTTTTAATTTTTAGTTCTCTTGTCTAAAATATTTTTTGTTGTCTTGAAATTTTTTTAAAAGTAATGTAAATGTTTACTCGATAAAAAAAATAAATTAATAATTTTGAAATGAGAGCTTTAAAAATTGAATGCATCAAAAGTAAATTTTTAATTTTTTAAAAAAGATGTTGAAAATATAAAAAAACTACGCAAATACATTAAAAATATATTTTTTAGATTTTTTACTATTTTTTGATTTTTTTGAAAAAAAAAGAAAAGGGGGATAAAAAATCCAGTTATGAAATTAATTTAAAAAAATCAACATATTTATTAAATTTGAACGAATGCATGATATAAAGATTGCATTATTGAAATTATTCTAGGAAGAAACTTAGTATTAATTAACTTCCAATATAAAAAGAAATAACTCTTATAATGACGCAGCTATCGTTTGAAATGGTTGGTTAAAAAGGTTTTTAAAGTGTCTTCTCAATTATTTTTCATTTAAAAACTACCAAATTAATGTTATTTTAAATATTTTCATGATTTTGTTATATTATAAAAAAAACACTTTAAATGTATAAATATGATGCCTTTTAAAACTAAAATACTTGAAAAAAAACATATTTCGTCGCATTATTAAATATTAAATAAACACTGGTGAAAATTATTTCAACTCATATCATTAGGTGCAGAAATTTTCTCACCATCAATAAAATGGAGCATATGGACTGATACACAACAAAAAATAAATGATGGAAATTAGTTCAAGTACAGGGCACTCAAAAGGGCTTTTCGCCCCTTTTCTATAAAGAGGGGCGTTGTAGGAAACGCGCTTCAACCTGGAGGGCCCATGACTGGCCACACAGATTGAGGATGCGGTGCCACCAAACAAGGGTGGGACCGTAATTTCAAGAACTGTCCCATAAAGACTTATAATAAAGTGGGTTGGGTTGTATATTTATACGGTATTCAAATTTAATTTTGATTTTTTGAGCGGTGCGGTGACCTCCAATACAATACAACAGCGAAATCTTCAAGGGTCTTTTGATAATTTCATACTTATGTTACCTGCCCTGCACAACAAAGAACAGCAGAAGGCAGCACTGCACAGTTCACAAGGTATAGCTTTTTATTCTATTTTATATATTTCTACTCTAGACTCTTCTTCCCTGTATCGCCGCACCATAGGAAGGTATGGTTCCCATTCTTTCATGCCTTCGTTGCAATTGTTTCGATTTTCATCGCTTTCTTTTCTTTTCTTTCATTTCATGTGGTGAATTTGAGCTGTCCAGGTACTTATTGCTGCTCACTGTTACTTCACTTCTTCTTTTTGTGTGTGTGTGACCCTTTTAGTTACTCTTTCCTTGTCATTATTAGCCTTTTATGTGAACCTGGGCTGTTGACGATTTCGCTTTTTTGTTTCCTTTTTGAGTTGCGTGAGAAAGCTTTAGTGCTAGAGAAGTAGAATATACATAGAATCATAATGTCTTTGATGATGACGAGGGAGAGTTTCTTACTTACACTCTATTAACCAGAGATAGAGATCAGATAAAAGAGCAAAAATAAATCATGCAATGTAGAAAATATGTCTCCTTTCATTTGATTCTTTGTGTGTTATGTATGTGAATGAGAGAGGGAGAGAGGGTGCCTTCTGCCATCTATCCTTTTCTTTTAGTTTTCTTTCCCACACGTTTCTTGTCCCGTGGATGTGATGGGTCTTGATATTTTTATTATTCTTTGCCTTTTCCTGTGACATCTCAAGGTTCTTTGTTGAATCAGATTTTATCTCTTCTTGTTGGCCAGTGGGGAGTGTTGTTTTCTTTCTTAAACGGAACCCCGAAATGCCGATGTTTGAAGCAAATAGCTATAGAAACGTAAAGCTAGATGCGAGTGCTGGTGCTGGTGGCCAAGTTCTAGACCTAGAAACTGCCATTAAGGATGGCATTTTGGGCGGTGTTACCGGCGGCGGTTTAGTTTGTGCAGGTGTGGCGGAGAAATTGGATCTGAAGAAGATGGTTGAAGAGCTTGAATCAATAGAAGTGCCGCAGGTGTTTATATGTCCGATTTCGTTAGACCCAATGCAAGACCCAGTGACTCTTTGCACCGGACAGACTTACGAGAGATACAACATCCTCAAATGGTTCTCTCTGGGTCATTGCACGTGCCCCACTACAATGCAAGAGCTTTGGGATGATACGGTAACGCCAAACAGGACTATGCAGCAGCTGATTTATAGCTGGTTCTCGCAGAAGTTCTTAGCCACGAAGAAGAGATCAGAGGATGTGCAAGGAAGGGCTATTGAACTTCTGGATAATCTGAAGAAAGTCAAGGGTCAAGCTAAAGTGCAGACTTTGAAGGAACTTAGGCAGGTTGTGGCTGCACATTCTACGGCAAGGAAGGCTGTGCTGGATAATGGCGGGACTGCCTTGGTTACATCTTTTTTGGGCCCCTTTACCACTCATGCTGTCGGGTCTGAGGCTGTTGGAATTCTAGTGAATTTGGATCTCGATTTTGCAACCAAGTCGAATTTGAGGCAACCTGCAAGGATTTCCTTAATGGTTGATATGTTGAATGAGGGTTCTATCGAGACCAAGATTAATTGTACCCGATTGATGGAAATGTTGATGGAAGGGAATGATTTTGAGCATGAAAACATGTCGAGCTTGAGACTTTTAGTTGGTTTGTTGAGGTTGGTGAAAGACAAGAAACACCCAAATGGGTTATTGGCTGGACTTGGTTTGTTAAAGAGTATTTGTTCACATGAATCGGTAAGGGGCTCAGTTGCGAGCATTGGGACAGTTCCTCCATTAGTGGAGCTATTGCCAAGTTTGAATAATGAGTGCTTGGAATTAGCGCTCTATATTCTGGATTTTCTTTCAAGTATTCCCGAGGGAAGATTGGCTTTGAAGGTTTGTGCCAACACAATACCGAATGTGGTGAAGTTATTGATGAGGGTTTCCGAGACATGCACGCGGCTTGCTTTGTCGATATTATGGGCAGTTTGCATGCTCGCACCAGAAGAATGTACTGCACTTGCTGTGGAGGCGGGTTTGGCAGCCAAACTACTACTAGTAATACAGAGTGGTTGCAATCCTGTGTTGAAGCAGCAATCGGTTGAACTATTGAAATTGTGTAGTCTAAATTACACATCTACCATTTTTATTTCCGAGTGTAAGCTTACGAGAACAATACAGTGAATGTGAGAATTTGCTGATATATACCATCCGTTTCACCTGTCACAAGATGGAAAGGGGCTTGAGCTCGGGAGATTAGATGATGCAAAATGGGGTCGTAAGGTATTCTTTTCTCTCGCTTGTATATATCAAAGATCATTGATACACTGTATTGGATTTACATGATAGAAGCGTCATAATGTGGATTTAGGCTAATTGCATATTGTGTAATTATTAATCCACTCTCTATAAGCTGGCAGTTCGCCAATTTTTTCTAATACATAATAACCCAAAGAGGTTATGTTGTTAAATTGGGCTGTTCTTTTCTTTCGCCAAACTGCCGCCAATCGGATCCTTAGTTTGGTGATAGTAGCCATAGTCAAGAGAGCGATAACGTGATGGTTTTTTTGCCGGAGTTGGGTGACGACAATTCAGTGAGTGGATGTGGGGAGGGAATAACCCTTGCAGATGGGCTTGCATTTTACCCTTGTAATTTTAGTTAATTTTCAACATCCCAATTGGGTTATCGCTCTCTGTGGAGAGCGCGTATATTTTCCTAACTGTTTAAATTGGTGTTTTACCGTGACTTGGTCATTGCAGTATTTGTGAGTGAGGACTCTGCAGTCTGCATTCATTGTAAGCTCATGATCTGTATCTTTTATTGGGACTTTTTACCTTTCCTAGTTTGTTGCTAGTTTGTAGGTTGTAAGCTTAATCGTTGACATGATAATTCATGTCAGTTTCTCACTGCAATATCAAATTAAAGCCTCTGCCTGTGTGCACCCCACACGCATTTGAGCCTTTTCTGTTCAAGAATAGTAATTGCAGATGAGAACCTGTTGATGCGTTGATTGAGTTGATGTTTCAACCTCTCTCTCCTTCCATTTTCTTTGCATCGTTTGATGAGAACCTGTTGATGCAGATGAGAACCTTAATTGGAACAGGCAGGATTGTTGAAAATTAAATTTGGGTTTCGCTGAATAGAACTGTCAGATGGTTGCAGAAGTCGCTGCTGCAATTCATAGAGCAATGTATTTTTCCTACCGTATATTGAATTTCAATAGTTAAAGAGACGGTGGAGCAAATGGATGTAGGTTTTGGATCAGCTGGTCAAGCCAAGTCCCGGAGTCACCAAAACTTTAAGGACCTGCCCGTTCAATATCAATGCACTCAACTAGATGCGTTATTACCTAAAAGTACATGCTTTTCCAGTCGGAATCCCGTAAGACAGTTCACTGCCAAGATTTGGATAAGCAAGAAGGATTCCAGGGGCCATGGATTTACTCTTTTGCTGTCACCTCTTTCGCAAAAAAATAAAAGAAGGGGCCGGGGGGAGTAATAAAATTATGCTCCTATTACATTTGACCAACTTCAACTAACATCACTCGTTAGGTTCAAAAATGTAATAGGAGCATAATTTTATTAGTTGAGTCCTGTAAGATCCTCTGTCGCCATATTCAATGATCAAAAAACGCAAGCGAGCTTCGTTGTTTTCTTGTCCTGTCTGGATTGTCAAAGCATAGGAGTTTGCTTTAGGGCGTATTATTGCCAAGAAAGAGCATGATGCCACGAGTATTGGTTGTTTTGTTCTTCATGCCTAGTTGGTGTCTTGACTCTGTCCAGGTCGACAGCACTTAAGCTTCAAATCAAAGGTGGTCAGGTTAAGAAAATGTGAAAAATTGCTTCACATAATTCTTGTTTAGTCTTCTAACTTGTCTGCCTGTAAATTCAATGACTACGTCCAGCTAGCATATATACTGAGCTTAATTACACGATCCTTTGCTGCGTTAAATTGGAGTAGGCAAGCTCAGATTGTCCACACCTATCGCAGGTGTGAGGACCGGCTTGCTGATTTAATTTGGCCTTCTCGGTCGTTAGGGGATCTTTTCTCGGGTGATTCTCCGGTTGGAATCCTTGTTTGAATTACCTACCAGGATGATGATCCGGTACGGTACAGAAGTAGCGTTACCCCGAAATGGTCGCCTGCATTCATGTCTCGGCGTAGGCCCCTTATTCGTGCCCATCCAGTATCCAACCTATATGGTGTAGCCCAGGATGTAACCTCCAGGCCTGGTTTTAGCCTGCCTCGGTTCTTGCTTTGCAATTAATATCCAATTCAAACAAAATAAATCAAGCAACCATTCATTAGTTGCATTGTGGATCCGATCTGCAGCTAGAAAGTGACCCTTGAAATATGCAAACATTTTAACATTTTATTTTCATTTTAATATAACACACTCACAGAACACTATTTATTAGAATATAATTTTTTTAAAAAAATTTATCTAGTAACTCTCGAACTCCGCTGCTAAGTATTAACAGGTTAGTTAATGGTAGCTGTAGTAATATATTGAAGACAAATTTGCGGGTGTATGGATTTGAGTATAAATATGTTTGCTTTAGATTTTGATGAAGGAAGAATTAATTGACTTTTAGTGTGTTGTTTGATAATATGATTTAGATGTGTTTGCAAATGTAAATTTAAATAAATTTTTTTTTATTTTCATAATCTTTTATGATTTTAATTCCAATACCTAAAAAAATATTAATATCAATTTAAATTTATTTTGAAAATCACTTTTAAATACAATTAAAATATATTATTGAACACGTCATAATCATAAATCAAATATAGTCTAAAAATATTTTTGAAAAAATTTGAATTTATTTTATTTTTTTATTTTAAATTAATATTATTTTGGTGTTTTCAGATCATTTGGATGTGCTGATGTCAAAATAATTTTTAAAAAATAAAAAAATATATTATTTTTATATATTTATAAATAAAAATTATTTTAAAAAATAACCATATCTACATATCCAAACACGTTTATTAACCATTTAAGACTTAAGAGTGTTTAAAAAAGTGATAAAATTTGAAATTTGTGCATGAAATAAAAACAAATATAAAATAATAAAAGAAAACTAACTTTTATGAGTGAGGATTATACATAGTCAGATTATCAACCTCAACTTTTATCGCATTTCCAAGCATTTTAATTGGCTACTTATATGAACTGTAAAAGAAAACTATTAAAGTTATTAATTTGTACCTGCTTATATGGCATCATTTAATTGGCTGTATAAGAAAACAATGGAACCACTAGATTCACTGCATGCCCCTACCAAACTTTAACCTTCCCCGCTCTCTCTATTGAATCAATACACGACTAAGGCTATGTTTGTTTACGTGATAGGGATTGTGTTTTAATTAAAATACAGGAGTTAAGTGTTTGCTAATATTAAAAATGTTAAAAATAATTAGTGGGATCCATATCAATTCACGTTTTAAATGTGATATTGGCAAAGCAGCTCCAGGCTGCTTTTTTAAATTTTGTATTCTCATGCACAGTGCAATTCACTTGCACTGTTCGGGTGATTTTTTTTTTTAGTATGTATAGTTTTTGTATATTTTTTTTTTAAAAAAACTAGTTTTACATTGTTATGTAAACAATATTTTTTTTCCTGAAAAACTAGTATAGAGCGAATTAAATTCACTCGCACTGTAATATCAAATTAATTTTATTCATGATAATATTTTATCTAATTTTATTGCACGCTCAAAAAATTATAGAAACTGTAGTTCTTGTCGAATGAATTTTGTACGTAATGGAATTGTAGATGGTTTAATGGCATAATAAAAAATATTTTATATAAAGTATTATTTATTTCATGAAGTAATAGTAATAGTTAAATCTACAATATTTAAATTAAAAATCATCAATTTTAATATATATATTTTAATTATTTTATAACCTCAATTTGAAAAGCATTTTTTTAACCAAACACATTAAACTATTTTTTCTTCGACCTCAATTTCAACTACAGTTTTAACCAAACACCTATTTTTTCAAACCAACCTCAACTAAAAGTATTTTTTATAAAACAACTTTTTTCAAATCACAATCACAAAAGCTACCGCAATACCAAACACACACTAAACATAATTCTAAGTATAGTTATCTATTGTATTAATATTATTATATCTATTACATTATAATTTATTATACAAAGCTCATTAGAGTTAGAGTTAGCTATCTTTCGTTCTTTGTGTGTGTGTGTGTGTAACACATATTTGCATCAAAGCTTCAAAAAAACATGCCTTCCACATCACAACCCATGAAAAATCTCTCTTCAAGAGCACCGTCGACACCCTTTGTCAACCCTAATGGAATCGTCAGTTGCAACCAGCTCTTACAAGCTCACCATTATCTCTCTTTTAAATTCACGAACAACAATTATATCTTTTGGCATCATTTAAATTAATTAGTAAATGACGATCATCCATGCCCTACCAGAACCACACCATCATTGATAACACCATAGAAGTTAATCCAACCTCTGTCATGGAGGTATAACAGGAACAACTACCTGCTCATGAGCACACTAATTATCTCCCTCTCCACTGAGCTGGTCCTATCTTTAATTATTGGTCGTGTCACATCTTATGCCATTTGAACCACTATGACATCAACATTGACCTCTTCTCTGCATCGTGCATCAGAAATGACATCGTCATGAACTACAGCAGCGACTCTTTGACCCTCCTGTTACAGAGCCAAGTGGAAGGAGGTAAGGAGGGAGGGTGAATTAGCGACAACAAGGAATAACGACGGCACTAGGAGCGATGACGGGGACAGAATGGTTTTTAGATGAGAGAGAGCACTAGGCTAAGAGAGAGGAATGGGAGAAAAGGAGGGGGAGTTTGTAACTTTGTAGTAGCGCAGCTCTTAATTTCCATATTCTAAATGGTTTGCTATGCATGGGAAGTAGTGCAACTCATTCAACGAAGTTTATGCAGGCTGTGCTGCTCCTACAATTAAATGCAAACCCTTGTAGTTATGATGCTGAGAATAACATAATTGTTAGCGTCTTTAAAAATCTCATTTGGAATTTGCAATATGTGCTGTAAAATTTCTCTTCGATTTTTTTCTTTTTGTTTCCGGGAGCACCGGAGAAGGTTGAACTTGAGATCTGAGTTACATCGGAACTACGTTTCTTCTTAAACTACAAGTTAATTAACAGAGTTTCCCTCATGTCATTTACAGAAAATAAATATCTGTCGAAATTGTTGAATCCCATATTTTTGATATTATATTATAGCAGTAGTTGTTTTATAAAATGTATTTTATTTAAAAATATATTCAAATAATTTTTTTTATTTTTTTTAATATCAGTATATTAAAAAAATTAAATTAAATTAAATTTTTAACCATCAGCGTTTTGACACCATGCGAAAAACAAATCCCATAGCGATTCAACTACCAATACAACAAAGGGTACAATCGAGGGAAAAAAATAAAAAACCAAAGGAGATGGTTGTTGGGAGCACAAATACTGTTGATAATACATAACGATATGATTGATTCGTGATAAGTAAATCTGTCGTGGAAATTGTCCAGGGAGGCCAAACTCATTATCTTTCTTCCTTTCAAGATTCCGGTCGGTATTGAGTTAAATTTGTTTTTATTTTAAATATTTTTAGATTATTTCATGTATTTAAAAATAAATTTTTTAAAAATATTTTAAAAAACTATTTGTACTCCCATTTGAATACACGTGGAAGTCTAGAATCAAACAAACACAAGCACCGCCTGCGGATTTATTTTTTTTTAAAATAAAAGAGGAAAAAGAAGAGAAGAGATCCATAAACAGATTCAAAGTCTACCCTTATGAACCAATCAGCTCTCATTACTTCTACTCCGTTTTTGTCTGTTGTGTTGTCAGCGTGCCATCTCTCTTCCCTCACCGGTACTGTAGCACTGTACAATCAAATCAGGTTCCCTCGTCGTCTCTCGTTTAATAGCTTTTTTGCATAAAAAACTTGCAGTTTTCAATTCTCATCTGCTTGCAATTTTATTTACTCATCTTTTAAACATCCTGTAGTGATTCAACTACCAATACAACATCCATACATACATATTCATATATCCAACAACACTTGACAACATTAAAACGAAACCGAACCCTAATTTTCTCGCTTTTATAAACAAACCCATTATCCTTTCCCCAATTTCACAATTTAAGCCCTAGGGTTCCAATTTGCGGAAATGATGGATCTTGAATTGGTGATAAAGGGTTTAGATTTTTCTAGGAGAAAAAAGAAATTGTTGATTTTTCTAGCCGTGTCTGGTGTATCTGGCTATGGGGTTTATAAGGTGTATAATTTGCCTGCTGTGGTAAGAAAACGGAGGAGATTTATGAGACTTATGGGGGCTTTGATTTCTATTGCTGAAATGGTTTCCGATTCCGCAGAGACTATCAGTATTGTCTCTAAGGATTTGAAGGAGTTTTTGCAATCTGATGCGGATAAAATCCCCAATAGTTTAAAGCAAATTTCGAAGATTGCGAAATCGGATGAGTTTTCCGAGTCTTTGATTGGGGTTACTCAGGCTTTGACTCTTGGGGTTCTGCGAGGGTATAATTTGGAGTCTGGAAATGATAAGAAGTTAGGGTTAGGTTATGGGAATTCGAGTTTTTCTGATAAAGTGATGGAGAGGTTGTTTTCTAGTAAAGGGACCGGATTTGTTTCTGTTGTGGTCGGTAGTTTTGCGAGGAATTTGGTTTTGGGGCTTTATTCGAGTGGTGAGGATGAATCAAGATCGAGTTTATCAGATGTGCCTGGATGGATTGGTGTGGTTTGTGATGATAGGTGTAGGGAGCTCATTGCTGATTGCATACAAAAGTTTGTGAGCACGGCGGTTGCTGTTTATCTTGATAAGACGTTGCAGATCAATACTTATGATGAATTTTTCACTGGCTTGACAAATCCAAAGCATCAAAACAATGTGAGGGACGTTCTGGTTTCTATCTGTAATGGAGCTGTGGAAACACTAGTGAAAACATCTCACCAAGTGTTGACCACCAGTTCGACTGCAAAGTCGGGTTCTGCTTATTCAATTGTTGAGCAGGGTGAAGAATTGGGCGTGAACAAAGATGATTATCTCAAGCGGGAAGCATGTATGAAAGATAGGAAGTCTTTTGATGAGGTTCAGAATGGTGGGTGGGTTGGCACGGTTTCATCTGCTTTGTCAGTGCCAAGCAATAGGAAGTTTGTGCTGGATGTGACCGGGAGGGTTACATTTGAAACGATAAGGTCCATTGTGGAGTTCATGCTGTGGAAGATGTCGGATGGGGTGAAAAGAAGTCTTAATGTGGTTCAGGAAGAGGTTGTAGACAGGGGACTTGAAGTAGTCAGATATGTTGGGGCTAAGTCCTCTGTTATCGTTACCGTGTGCCTTGCCCTGTATTTACATGTTCTGGGTGGCTCTAGGGTTCTCTTAACTGCCTAAATTCACAGGGCTCTTCCTTCCCCGTGAAGCAGCTAGAGAGGTCTTGCATGTATATATCCTTGTATCACTTCGTTTAAATGATTTTAAAGTGCGCATCCTCATTGTAAACATTCAAGTCTTATTAATGGAATTGCTCTTCTTCTTCTTCTTTTTTAAGGAAAAAAAAATCAGATTTGATGCATAAAAATTACGATCTTACGAACACTTGAATGTTTACACGCAATATGCATAGTTTTATGTTCATATGGAAGCCACAGTTCAGTGCTTTTGGTTCCTGTTCATATGTTACACAGTCTATGCTAAGTCCGTGGCCGTTGAAGTGAAGAAAATTGAATTATTTTCCAAACGTGAAGAAGAGTGAGAGATGATGTATTGGGAACCAATAGAATTATAGCAAGTTATCTATGTTTCATATGATCAAGCATACTGAGTTGAGATGAACTTAGTGGTTGGGTCATTTGCAGAGGATAGAATAGTGAGTTTCCTGTTGATTTCCTGTGGTCAACAAGTTATTGCAACACAGAAGTTCCGGTATGTATTCAGACTTTTTCTTTTTTTCCCCAAAGGAGCTGTTGTGTGTTCATTTGAAGCTCTTCTGTTTGAAAATCTGCATACTTGCTATTTCCTAACCACTCCATCTATCTTGAGTTTGTAGTCCTTTTTTTTATTTTCCCTCGTTGCTCTTAGGAAAAAATTGGGATACTTTTATAGTCTCCATTGCCTTGGCAGAGATAAGATGAGATTGATAGACATTCATCTATTATGCTAAAAGGAATAATGGGGATTATTCAAACAAGTGATGATTCTATAGCAAGAACATTAGAATCTTTTCAGAATTGAAAGTGGATCTGAATTCAAAACTCATAGTGGAGTTTGAGTGGATTAGTCCTGATGGGTTGAACGGGTAGTTCTTCATGATGTTCCCTACCCCATTACTTCAATTGAGACGGTAGTTAAATAATTCTTTGACCGATCCATTGTATTCTGCCACTGCAGAGCTTGTTGTTGTTCATGGTTGACGCAGTCAAACATCCACTAGAAAAGTAGAAGTTCAGACATAGCTGTTGATGCTATTTTAATTTACGCTTGAAAGTGATATTCTAAGCTGATTGGAAACACCTGTAAATTATGCTAACAGGAAATTAGCATTACTAGCTTATGGTGTGAATTCTGGAGCAAGTCTACGAAATGTTTTGTCACTACTTGCTGCTTTCACTGGCCGGAGAACGCCAAGAACCTGTGTTCAAAGAGTACCTATGCTTCCAAGTCGTCAATAAAGAAATTCCTTAGGCTGATATGATGTGATAACACATGCTTTTGGACGAAAGAGTTCATTGCACTTCTCCAAGTAATTTCCATGGAGCTTCATTCGTCATGTCCAAAAGTAGGACAAACTCATGACTTTTTCGAGGCACTGGAATTATCGGCATTGAAAATTGAAGGCGCCACGGTTGTTTACACGTTTTGCACAATTTTGCTTCGACTGTATATGTTTGACTGTTTGCAAGTGTGTTGCAGGCTTTTTCTTTAGGAATTCATGAAATAATATTTATTTTTATCATCCGCATATCAAAATCATTACACACGGGGTGCTAAAAAGTAATTGATTTATTTTCTTGTTTGGAGGGATTTCCCAAATATGTCACCAACCATGAAAACTTGTATTCTGGGAAACCACTAGCCTATTTCCAACTACAGAACAGTACTAACGAGAAACTACACATAAATAATGGATTACACACGGTGGTGCTAAAAAGTAACTTGATTTGTTTTCTTATTCTGGTAATGAATTATTTCTGATCACAACGTAAAGAAAATACGTACAAGAACGTAAAATCTTGAGGCTATAACACAAAAGCAAGAAGCAGGATAGACTTCTTAATATATTATTACCAACAGATGCAATTAACTTGAATCATTATTGATTTTACAATTTCACGATAACTAGCTCATGGCTTGCGCTTCTGTGTATATATATAATCCACATGAGCAGCGAGAGTCCTTCTCATCAAGCACTCCTCTTCTCCTAGTCCTTCACAACTCTCAACAACCGCAGCCTCAGCTGCCATGGCATCCTAAATATCACACAGAAATCAAGAGCCCAGAATCACAACAAAGAAAGAACCAAGTCACCAAAATCAACGTATTATTAGAGTACTCTATGAACACAAATAAAAACGGAGACATGATGATTGAAATATATATATATATATATATATATATATATATATATATAGAGAGAGAGAGAGAGAGAGAGAGAGAGAGCAGGTTAGGTTTTCACCAGAGAGTCATCGGATAGGACCGGCTGGGGGCGAGTAGAACAAGTAAGCGCGAAGCTGAGGAGAAGGGCTACGGTGAAGAGGGTTGTAAGCTTAGACATTTTTTTGGGGTTTTAGTTGCACTTTGGGTTTCTTCTATGGGTCAGAATGAAGAGAAAGCAGGAGAGGTGAATTTATATATAGTGGAGAGGAGAGGGCGCTTGAAAGAGGTGAATAGGTAAGGTCAAAATTCGTTTGAAGCTGATGTATATGCTGTATAATGATCAATTAGGTCACGACAAGTTGACGGGATTACACGGTTTATGACTATGCAGTGACTGTCGCTACGCCAGACATTAAAAAAAAAAAAAAACAGAAGGAAAATTAGTAAAACGTTGACGGGAGTTTACATGCCAAGACATTTGGATTGGACGAGTACATTTTTAAATATTAAAGATAACGAGGATAGATAAGAAAAGAGATGAAAAAAAAAAAAAAACATTTTTGATAATAGTGTATAAAATAGAATGATTTACTTTGTATTATATTTGATCGTGAAGAAAATATAAGAAAAATTATATTAATCTTGATATATATTATTATCAAATTTATATATCTAAAAATATAATTATATATTTGTTTTTACTTAAAGTATTGAAATTAATAATAATATAATGACTCTAGGTATAAAACCTAGATTGGCCTCACGTGTAGACTCAAAACTTGACTGTCTTGGCGAGTCAATCCAGGATCTAGGTTTTGGGCTGGTCTAGATTAAAAAAAAATTAACCTGATCTAAATTGATTAAAAACTCAGGTAGATTCATGACCTGGTCAACTTGAGGTAAAACTCGGGTCAAAGATTCCTTGACTTATTAAAAAATTAATTTTTTGAATAAAATAACATTGTTTTGATCCTTTTAAAAAAATTAAGGCTGGCCCCTCTAACCCATGATTCGAGGCTTGCTCCAGATTGATTTCCATAATAAGTTTTAAAATTATGATAATAATTAATTTTATTTTTAGATATCTTAGGTGGATAATTTTAAAATTAAAATCTTTTTAGATGGATATTTTAAAGATAAATAAATCATAAATATTATATATGGAGATATATTTTTTTATACCCTTACTTTAAAAATACATAAATTTCCTTTAAAATTATCTTAAAATATTTATTTTTATATTTTTATCATTATCTTTTTAACCAAACATATTTTTATTTTCACTATCAACCAAATCCACGGAAGAAAAATCATCTCTCTTCGTGAATTAATTGTGTGATCGACTCAAACGGGGAGATGCATTTCAAGTTTTCTCCATTCCCATCCTCTCCACAAAAATAAGTTTCCGATCTCTTTAGTGCTGTGATTTGAATGGATTTCCTACCCATTTAGACATGTACAAAAAATTTAATGCTTGATTTGATGGTAATTTTGCGGGGATATTATATTAAATTCATTTAAAAAAGCAATCTTAGGTATTTGAATTGGCAGATTCCAAACCCCATGATTAACTTTAACTATAAACTAAAACATATGGGTGCTTCACTATAAACACACTCTCATATTTTCTTGTTCACTTCAATGTTCATAGCAAGTTTTTCTCTTTTAGGTCCCCAAATGTTTATTGTTCTATACTTTGATCATTGCATTTTTGTTCTTTTCAATTTAGTCCTTTCAAATTATGTTACCATGATTTTATGTGCTTATATCTATCTTGGTTTGGTTCTCTCACTTACTATATGCGTTGTAAAATGTTTTGACATTAAATTAATGACCAATTTTATGAAATAAAGTTTTAATTTATTGTTGGAAAATAAATTGAGAGACGTGGGACCAAAATTATCATAAAGAAAGAAACAAATTGATACCCAAACTCCATTCTAAAATTGCTATTCATACCCGACCTGAAACAGACAAGTACAGATTTTTTTATATCCAAACCTAACCTAACTGGATTTGAGGTATCCATAACCCGACTTCAATCACTCAATTGAAGAAGAAGATGATGAAACTACTGTGTTTTTATGAGATTGGTACTTAACTTGAAAACTTGGTAGGGGTATATTTAAAGTGATTTACTGAGATGGGTTGGTTATAAACTGAAGCTTGATGCTTTGCAAGTGATTATGGAGAGGGTGAGACCAAGATATTACATAGAGAGAAGAGGGGGGAAAGACTAAACTCTACGATATGTGTCCACAGCAAGAGATCATCATATAAACAAATACAAACACAATGTCGAGATATCAAACTAGGTTCTTTTTGCAGTTGGCAGGCCAAACAACGATCGATGCTGGTTAGGAGAAGCCAAACAATGGCACTGGTTAGAAGAAAACGATGTCTTCTACTGGTGTTGATTTCATTGAATGAAGTGCCAATCTACACACACACACACTAAAAATCCTTGACATTTCACTAACAGGAAAGCGGGCTTTTTCCTAGGAAAACGAAGACCCCGCCTAGCAAACAGAGAATTAGAAAGCTGCAGATTTCAATCCCCTGCAATCTTATTACAAATTACAGAGATTCAGTAAGACAACAAATGATAATATTAGGGTTGATTTCTGTTAGCCAGCCAAACTGTTTTGAATCTTAATTATAAAAATAGCATCTCCTTCGACCTGAGAGAATGGCCAAACTGTTTTCTTTATTATGCATGCGCACATTTTCATAATTTCATGCCTTGATTTGAGAGGCAAACATTTTGGTGGTAAAGAAAATCTCTCTGCTTTTCTATCCAGAGGAGGATTGTCAAGTATGTGATGGATGGGGTCACCACCTATGATGAGATGCAAGTGTTCCACTGGGAGGCATCATCATGTTTCTTTATTATTCCAAGTTTCGTCATATTTGCAGTCTTTAGCCTTGATCGGCTGCTCCCATAATTTGCTGCAGGTAAAACTTCTGTAAATGTACAGCATGTTCTTCGTGTTGGCTCCCCAAGAAAGGACGTGGATCCCTCAATGGCTTCATGCTATTGCCACAATTTCATGTTAAAATATATCGATATTCGGTGACAAGATAGATGGTTTAATCAGCCAGTGCCATCTCATTAATTAGTTCCATTCATAGTAATTAATTGTGAATTCTTCCTCTCTTCAAGACTAAGCTGTGAATTCGAATTTGGAAGAACATTTACGTGCATAGAGCTAAATACAACCAAAATGAGCAAAACGAAAGAAAACATACACCCATCTCATCATTAGATATGGGATCCCTTCAAAGGGCACCATCTAACACAAGTGAAAAAAGACCTTCTAAAAAGACTTTTTTTTTAATTAGTACAATAAATAAAAAATGTTAGAATTCATTCGGACTCAATTGGGTTTTCAAAAAGCTGTTTAGTGCTATGGCCCAAACGTAAAAGAGGTTAAGCCAAAGCCCAAAGATGGACAACCTAGTTGTTCGCTGTCGGGCCAAGTCCATCAACGACAACCTGATTGTCCAGTGTTGGGCCTAGGTTGAAATGGACACCCTGTTGTCCATTCTTTATTTTTTTCCCCACAAGTACTATTCTCTTTTAACTCAATATGTACGTGCTACGCTACGAGAATAATTTTTTTTATAAAAAATAATGTTCATGTGCTGTAGACGCATTTAAAAAAAAGAAAATTTTGTGATATGGGTTATGTCTAGATAAAATAAATTAATTTTATTTTAATTAGATAATAATAAAATATTTAATTTATAATATAATGAAAAAGTATTTTTAGCTACTAGAAAGCATTGCACACGCCCTGAAAATATGAGGGCACCTCCCACATGCTAGATACATCTGTCTGTATTTTTTTTCTATTCAAATAATATTTAATCTATAAAAAAAAAACATTACCCTTTATTAAACTAGTAATAATAATATAAAAAAATTTGTGGTGAGTTTGTAGTTTCAAGATTCAAGTAATTATTTTTTTTGTTTGAAAATATAAAAAAACTTTGATATCCATGTTTGCAGGTATAAAAAACAAATCGAGAAAAAATATCCATAGCCCTATCAAAACTTTAATTAATAATTAATAGGTCACGTAAAAATACAAAATTAATCCAACATAAAAAAATATATCATTTTTAGTAAACAATGAAAATAAGTAGTTTTTGTTAATTAGAAAAGGTTGTAAAACGTCTGGATTGTTTTTCATAATAAGATACGAAAATAGGCATCAATTGGAAAGGACTGTTAGCACATTGTTATATCAAAAAATGCTAATGACTATTGGATTTGGAATCCAAGGAGTTTATTTATTTATTTATTTATTATTATACTAAAACTTAATTAATAGTTTAATCGAGAACTCAGTGTTTGGGACTTCACGATTAAAAGAAAAAATCATTTCCAAAAAGGATCCAACAAACTGATCTGCAAACAATAATAGTTCTTCGGTCCATTTACAACTCATGTAGGGGCATGAATGAGAATCACAGTAGTCATAAGTATTTACAAGGACATACTTCTTAATTGTAATAGCTAACAACCTTAACACCGGGCCCGTTGAGACCTAAGATAAAGCCTGAGGCTTCTTTTTCTCACCTCTCTTCCTGAGGCTAGCTACTACACCCGGACCTTTCAGTTCATGGCTGCAACTACCAGCTCCACGAATTGCTCTAGCTTCTTCAATCTTCGTTCAAATTCTGTTGAGCCAAGGGTCCGGACCTCAACCAGCCATGGCTCATCACCCGGGTGTGGAAAGCTTGATGGGGTAGCCATGTGGTTCATCAATGGTGTGGCAGGTGCTTTTTTTGCATCCATGGAGAGATGTTCTTGCATCCGTATAGCCACTGAAGGTGACGGTGACGAAGCTAATGATGCACCGTTGATTCTCCATGATGGTAACACGAGGCATCATGAAGGTGGCGCTATTAAGCGGAGAAGGACGGGGAAAGGCAAGAGGAGTACCGGAGCATTCGATGAGGACTAAAATTATGCATATGGCTCCATAAGCACACTTGAAAAGAAAGGTTCGTTTCGGTAAGGTGTGGGGTTTTAGGATGTGTGAGGTTGGTTTGTTCTTTTTGTTTCTGGAAAATGGTAAGAGGGGTTGTGCTCGATGGTCTGGTCTCTTATGAATTACGATACTGTGATCGATCAAGATGAGTGAAAGCAATTCAATAAGAGCGCTCAGATTATATATGTTGATAAATTTCCACTAATTAAAAGTTCTGTTTCTCTTGTGCTTTTGGGTTTGTGCAACGGTAAAATCTCTCCAGTATCTGTTTTCATTATTGTAGCTTTTTAAAGAAAGTTTCAGCTGTAATTTTGATCGATCAGCTAGCTATGTATAATCATCTGGGTCGTCATCTTCAGTATCAGATCAATTCATGTATTGCTTTCTTTCTTCTGCTTAAGAGCCTCATCAAGTACTTGAGGCAGCTTGAACAATTCTTTTCTTTTCTTTAAATTGTTTCATTTATTTATTTATTTATTTATTTATTTCGCCTTACAAATATAGAATAAAAAGTAAATTCGGCACTAACGCCTAAAGCCTTAAAGGTGCTTTAAGCGCATTTAAAAATGATAGTGCTGTATTTAAAAATGGTATTCCCCCACATGATTTTGAATGGTGCTGTCATTCTTTATCATAAATCATAATGGTGTTTGTTGTTGGAAACCTTCTTTTACTGTAACTTGGCACTCCACGTCAAGGAATCCGAAGATGGGGGACTATTTTTATCATAAACTTGCTTGGATTGATTGTTTTTACGTGCTAGCTTACCATTCTTATATATTGTTTGGAAACGTCCTGTAAATTGTGTTTTTAAAAGTTTTATTTTTTTAAATAATTTTTTATTTATTTTCAAATCGTTTTGATGTACTGATATCAAAAATAATTTTTAAAAAATAAAAAAAATTTATTTTGATGCATTTTTAAGCGAAAAGCACTTTGAACCGCCACCACTACCACAATTCCAAACAAGCCTTCACTAGGTGTAAGTTGAGGCTATACGCTAGAAACTCTCATTTTCTATCTGGCATCAACATCTTTGCCCTTAAATCTATATTTCTTACCTCAATAATATTTTGTAGCAATTGAAGCCCAATTCTATCTTTAATGACATGTTTCAATCCCTCTACATATCTAGTAACTTGTTGCTCATTAGTTTCATGTAGATTATTTCGCTCAATTAGGCATGAAAAACCCATTATATATACATGTTTTAAAAATCTTAAAAGCACTTATGATACTTATAGAACATAAACTGATTATAATCAAGAGGCAAAAACCTACCTCTCAATAATTGCTTCATCCACTTCTAAGTCTCAATAGGTCTTTTACCTTCCCACCTCCTAGTCTTCAATAGCTTATCCCACCATACTAAAGCCTCATGCTTTAATTTAAACCCTAAAGTTTTTACCATCTTCGAATATGAAATTCTCGTATACTTATAAAATTGATCACATTCAGCTAACCAGTCAAAGAACTCCTCTGCTCTTAAATCACCACTTAAAGAAGAAATCTCAACCTTCATATGATAATCTTGATCATACCTATTATTTTCAGCAACCTTACCTTGGTCTTCTTTGTCATATGAATACCCATAGTCATACTAGCCACAAGGATTTGCATTAACTAATTCAAAAACAAGTTGGTCGCGAGTGTCATCCTTGGCATGCACCTTTCTTCTTTCCCAGTTCAAGTTTACACGTAGCCCAAATGTCTCAAGCCCGGTCGCAAGGTCATCAACTCTAGTATTGATGTTGCCTAACCTAATTTGCATTTGCCTTTCTAAAGCTGTTATCGCTATCGAATGATGATCTAGCTGATATCAAACATCATGCATCCCCTTATCACTATTATGGGGATAGCTGCGACCAATTGCTCCACGATTCTCTTCACGGTTTTTCATCGATCCGGATGCTAACCTACACTGATATCACCTGATAGAGTGTATAACGAAAATAAAATAAGAGTTTTCAAGCTCTAAGGTTACAAACCAAACTATAGAGAAATCTAGATAAATTTTTCTGGTATTTTTATTGAATCTGAATAATAGTCTTGGTATCCATAAAATAAACTAGACATTCTTATTTATATTAGTACTGAAATCCTTTATATGAAAGAATTTCTAATTAAAACTTACATAATTAATAGAATCCATCTAGCATTAGGATTCCTAAATAGTAAAATATTAATTAAATTAAAAGTCATAAACTAGCTAATAAAAAACAAATAATTAAAATCCAAAATTAACTAGGAAAATAATTTAAACAAGAAAACAATAGCTTCATGCTTCTATTTGGTCCATAAACTCTTCGTATAATTGTTCTACGTGTTGACAACATACACCACCCAGAAATAGCTAGGATGCCACGAGAATTCGAACTCCACTGCAAAAGCATGCTTTTATCCGTAGCAAGAAGCCGGACGTGCTACCCGAATACCATGAAAACAATTCACGTGCTGAAATGTGTCATGCATGCGCCAACTATTTTTTTAAAATAATATTTTTTATTTGTTCAATTTTCTAATTACTCTTAAATCAATCTAATTATAACAAAAAAAAAATGATGAAAATAAAAAAAAAATCGTTGAAGAATTGTTAAGGAATTTGTTACTTTAAAAAGTGATTCAATCATTTCACTGTATTTTAAAAAATTAAAAAATTAAAAAGCTCATGGATATTAGTTTAGTTTTTTTTTTTTTTTTTTTTGATATCACGGACACGCTCCCAAGTCCCGAGCACTATCCACTGGAAAATAACCAATCTCAAAAACCAAACTACGATGAAGAGCTCATCAACTCGAGATCGATCAACCATCACTCACTTGCACGTGAATTGAAAATGCAAGAACTCGCACTGCACCCTGGAGCGACTCCTTACCACTTAACTACGAACTAAAGTTCTATTTTAACATGCTAAAAAAATGGGAAAATCAATTTATCCCCTATTAATATAATAATAACAAATCGACTCTAATGAAAAAACTATTTTACCTCTGATATCCAATATCCAGTTCATTGTTTTTGTCTCCGAATGGCTAAACCATCAATTACAAGTTACAATATAACAATCTACAGTGGTCTAGTCTGCACTGAGGGCTTTTTTTGATATCGATCACATGAGTGATAAGAAACGCCGCACAGTGGATCAGCAACCAATCGCACATCCTCACCGATCATTTTGATGACAGGTCAAAGAAACATGCAATGTCGATAAATTCTAAAACCATAGCCCGGTCGCTGGCTGTTGAAAAATCAATCGACGCGAAGACGAATTTGAGAAACAGAAATGCTAGGGGATGGCAGAGAGACTCCTTCCAGGTACTGCGGATTCTGTTCCTTAATTGGGTTTTGCTTTCAAAAGCTGCTGCAGAATTAATTCACTTTTATGTTGATGGTATTTGAAGATTGAATAGCGTTTTTTCTTAGGATGTATTTGTGTGCGAGATTTTATTATAGAAATTGTTATTTAATTGGCAGTCATGAGTTGTTGTCTATGGTGAAGAAACACTCCAAGTTGTTAGGGAGAAGCATTAGCTAGTTTTGTTTTTCTGTTGATAATGAACCGTGTTGTTGTAGAGAATACGAGGATATGATTTCAATGATAATGTGGATAATACCGCTCCTTACTTTGTACGCAGTTGGGCACCTAAGGTAAAGAAGCAGCATACAATCGTGCCTTAGCTTGATTTTGCTAGAGGGAAAGTTGTTGGTTGTTTGTGGCCTTCTGCCCACAGCACGCTCAAGTATATGGTACTTGGACGTGTCCTTTTTGTATATGGAAGAATTGATTTTGCTAAGGTGCTCACTATCTTTACTTCCTCAACTAGTTGGATAATTTAGCCAGTGAAAGTTCAGCGGATGTGGATTGGAGGCACTCGTTTTACTTGAATTTGATTGCACATTCATCATACACAGTAACTGTGGCAATTTGCAGGTATTTCGTTCCTCACATCATATCTTTGCGTTCAACTTTATGTATAGTACTTGCAGCATTGCTAAATATTGCTCTGGAACTAGAGAAAAAAATTGAAATTTAAGATTTTTCACCTGCTTAAAAAAAGTCTCTGCTGTTAGAATACCGAATTAATCCTAAACTGGCAAGGTTTATTAGCCATGTTCCAAAGAACTCAGTGATTGTGGATTCTTGTTTGTTGTTTTTGTTTTCAGTCAACAAGTCCTTCGAAATCATCAAGACGGTTAAGATACACAGTTGTCTCCTATATATAAGGTACTTCCCAGTTTTGATGTCGCACAATCATTTTTTTCGGAAATTTTTAAACATTTTCCTCCTTCTTAGTTAAGTGAAATTCTATTTCATGAAGTGAACTTTTTCTGTGGTGTCTCTGCATGTTGTAAAGACTGTTTATGCATCTCCAAGTCGTGTAGATTTTCATTTGGACTCAAAAAAGGGAAGTTCATTTGTTGTTAATAAGCTATTCTCTTAATTCATCCTTTTATCTTCAATTTTTACCCGACACTATCTCTGATGCATATCTAGGAAGTAGAGACACCAACTGCATATCCAGATATCTGTTTTGCAATCGATGACTTCAACTCCACTTTTGATGCAGTGGTACTAGGCTTATTTCATGACAATTCACCATTGTGCTTGTTAATGCTTTAATTTGCAAGATCTGCAGTGTACATTTTTTTATTGCAGCAATGTTTTTCTCACTAAAAGCTGTACTGAAATTAACTTTATTGCTGAATTGTTCTGATTTCCGATTATTGCTAAACTATTGCAGCTATGAGCTCTGTCTTTGTGTTGGCAAAAATGAGTTTTTTATTTGCATCAAGAATTTTATTGTTGACAGTTTCTGAACTTATATGCAGCTTGCAGAGGTATTAGAAACTGAAATGTTAGTAATTCTATTTGCTCATTTAATTCTTATATTTCTCTCTCTATCTCCCACACCTCCTCTTCAACAGCTGGCAAGTCTTGATTTGGGAGTCTTCTTGGTCAATCCCCTGGGAAAACAGACAGACTCCACATGAAAGGTCCAGGAGGACGGGGGGAAGTTGAAGTAGCTGTTTCTGGTGTTGCAGGTTAAAGCGAAATCCTTTTCTTCCTAATATCTTGATCCCTTTTTTTTTCTTTGGTGGGGGGGGCGGTCCTACATCCCCTCTTTTTTTGGGGTTTTCAGACTCCAACTTGTTTTGCGAAAGAGCAGCTATTTTTTATTATTTGATTAGATATGTGATCGAATGCATGGAGATTTCCATCATACTGAAATTAAGGTTTCATATTATCAGATCAAAGCCGGCACGATGTTGGCCCCTTTTCACCTGTTACTTCAAAGAAAGGATTTGGGATTGGCTCAGTTTTTTTAAAAGCAGCATCTGTGGCATCTGTGGCAGCAAAGCATGATCTTCTGATGACGAGATGTTGCCCCTCAAATGCTGCTTAATGTCCATATCATTGCCCTGGGAATATATCGTTTATGATCTTTTATTCAAGGTAAAATCACTGTTTTTGCTTCTGTATTCCTCAATGAAGATAGGTTCAATTTTGGATTGCGGTATTGTATTACTCTTTACTAGAAGCTTCTTTATTTCTATCATCTTTCTCATTTTGCGATTAGCTGTGCCAATTGGTAAGCTTAAACTCAGTGTTGCAATTTTAAGATATGAACATTATCTTTCCATGTTCATTCTTCTGTTGGGGGCTGGTACTGATTTCCTCACATGTACAAAAAGAGTGCTAATACATTTAATAATTGCAATATCAGGGAAGTCCTCTAAATATTCTACATTATCATTTGTGAAAATTTACAAGGGACCAAGTGATCGCCTACAAGTGGAAATTAAGTGTGGGATTAACAACTTTCGGATGATAAGCTTTAGTGGAACTTGTAATTTAAGTTGTGGATGAAAATTCCCTTATGGTTAAGTAGTGTTATAGGGCTGTATTGTGATGTTGTGATAATCAATCACGCAACTAATGTAAGCGCCAGTTGATGATTTCCACTCTCGAACTTCAATAGGCGTCCTTTTCATTTAAAGCAGCCGAATGTTTGACATTTCAGCAGCGCATTGGATCATTTGCCGGATCAACTTTGAACCTCAGCAATTCTTTTGTTGGATGAAATCTGATGTCAGAATCATGTTGTCTATGTGTCGTTTACATATTAAAATCCATTCCTACCAGGTTCAATGTATAGTTCTGTAAGTTTCATTTTTAACCATTTCCCACCCCCACACTCCTTTTTGCGGGCTGCCGTGGCTAAGAAAAATTTCAGCCATGCTTTCTTTTCGCCAGGTAATTAAAGAAAGAAAAGCTCCGCAGGTAGTTATCAGGATTTGAGGATTTAAATGTAAACTTGTTTGTGCGGGGATGCTGCGACCAATTAGCATACCGGATGCTAATAAAGGCAAGAACTGGACGATTCCCTTCGGCCTATCCTCATTAGTAGTTGGATCTTTTCTGCCTATGTCCAAGACTTTCCAAGACGCCCTTTACCGTGTAGCTTAAGGTTTCTCCTTTTATTAGCTGACGGGAGACTATTGGTTCATTCTTTTGCTTATCTGAGGTGCTTTATTCCAATTCCTTGGTGTGTAAGCTTTGTCCCTTCCGTTGAATGGTATTCAATATTCTTCTTGCGAAACGGATGCAGCTAAAGAATTTGCCAAAATAGTACGCAGCTTTGTGTTATTTGTTGTGCTCTCATTTACGAGTCAATGTCATATTGCCACGATGCCTGTCGTATAAATTGGATGTTTTGCCATTTTCACCCTTCGTGTTTGTGTCTCTGGTGCCAGAGAAGTTGATGAAAACGTCGAGAATAATTGGAACGAATAAAAATTATTAACGTGATTAACTGTAGAAACGTCGAGAATAATTGGAACGAATAAAAATTATCAACGTGATTAACTGTAGAATATGCATTTGAATCAGAAACTGATGTGGAAGCACGGGAAGCCTTGGAATTAGTTGACGTTTTGAAATGCAGTTTTTTTTTTTTTTTGACAATTTAATGTAAGAAATACAAAACACATCAATTTAATGATGATTTTTCAGTCCGGGCATATTTTAAACATCACTTTCAAACATCCCTAAACAGAATCTAACCATCCATCATTTGTTTTATTTCCAAGAGATTTAGAGATGTGATATATCGATCACTGTCCGTGATGGCCCGCTAGTAATCTAACCATCCTATCCTATCCTATCTTATCTGCATACGCCATGGTGGGATTGAACAGCCGACCTCAATCCCAAGATAATCGACGCCTTTTTTTGCGCGCCACACGCTAGATTCTGTTTATTTTTGTGTCGAAATTGTGTTTTGTGATGTTTAAAAGATAATCGACTATCTTTTCACGAAGTACTGCAATGCAAAGTTTTTTCTTTTCTTTTCTTTTTTCTGGATCTACACCTAAAATTCAAGTAGAATAATGTTGGTGCTGTGTTAATTAACCCAGATAACCTTATAACATTACGATTATACATTGGTGCTGCTATGTCTTCTGATCACCGAACAACAAGAAGAGCCATAAACGTTGAGTAGAAAATATCTGAAAAGTTGGGTATGTATCTGGATCGGATGATTTATTTAATATATAGCCATGATCTGCAGCACATGAAGGCTACTTTGGTCCTGAAACACGATAAAAGTTGCAGGACGCTTAGATTCATTTTAGTTGATGAAACAAAAGTTAAAATAACAGCAGATAAAGGCTTGCATGTTAGTCTCCACTATAGTTGCTTTTCATATTGTAACATTCTATAACCAGAAATTAACTGCCAACTACGAAAACAAACAACAAACAAACTTGGAATATTCATGGCTCCTGTAAGTTAATACATATATAGTCCAACGCAATGTGCTTGCCATGATCGTAAGAAGCATATACTGTCTGCAAAAAGGTCTTGGGCATGCATTTCTATTTGAAAGCAGCTAGCTAGATAATCAATTTGCTTTCGGGAGAAGAGGAGTAAGACGTTGCTTGTTTTTGCGGTAAGAACACCGTTTCCAAAAAATTACAACTTTTTTAGTGTTTTAAAAAAACAAAAACAAAAATATTATCTTGATGAACGCGTTAAATCACTCAACAAAAGAAACTGTTGATCTGGGAAACAAGAAAACTTGCAAGTTTTGCTTTGGAGAAAAGGATGTGTAATCTAAAAACTAAGATTTGCCTTTCTAATTTCTTGCGTGCAACGGAGCCAAAGTAACCTTTCTCTTTTTAAAATTAAGCAGTTCTGCTTTGGTCTTGCTTTGTTGCTAGTTTCCTGTCTTTATACATGCCTACTCTTTTCGTTCCCTTGATGATGTGATTCTTGATTATTTTTTCCGCTGCGTTGGTATGAATATAACTGTCTATCGTGCATTTTTAATGTTAATCTAAACTAATAATTAGATTAACTATAGAATCAGCAGAAATTCTGCTGAGTTGATGATTCATTAACACAGTAAGCATAAAAGTCCTATCCACTCAATGCCTAAATAATTAAAATGATTGAAAATTATTAACATGTTGAGTTTCAATCAAATTAACCATGCATGCATGGACTAATTAATAAACCACGACAGAGTCCACTTCACGAAGTTCATGTCCATCTCCTTCGCTTCCCACACGACCGGTTGACACAGTCAGTGTTTAATCTGCTAAGAATAAGCTTTTATTAATGTAATTTGTTGTGTTATGTTGTTTTCGCTTGATTCTTCGTGATTAAGCTAACCTAATTTTTTCTCCCTGACCCACACTCAATTCTCCACGAGAAATTCAAAAGGCAGACCAGAGCAGATAAAAGCACTCCCACCACCATCCACGGAAAGCTGGGTCCACGTGAAATAAATGCACATTTTCTGGACGAAGATGCCCTCGTCCTCTCTTCATGTGGGCCTCGAATGTCTTCTCCCTTGGTGCATAAATAGCCACCCTCAGCAATTTCATTCTTCCCTGTTCCCTTCCTTTCCTCCCTCCGGTTCAATTTGAACCGGTTCATTAATTTACTTCTGGTTTGCTCATCATGTCCTTTGCCCAGGAAGCAGTCCAGTTCGAGTGCCCGGTTCAAGGCCCTGGGTTCACGGACAATGAAATTCAAGAACTCTTATCTCTCCTCCGGTCACCCTCTCCCGGCCAAAACTCTGGTTCAAGCGGATCTAACCAAGCACTTTACTCTCTCGACGAGAGGAGGCGCAGGCGCATGTTATCTAACCGGGAGTCAGCCCGAAGGTCCCGCTGGAGAAAGAAGAGGCGTTTAGAGGACCTCACACAACAATTGAACCGGTTGAAAATTGTAAACCGGGAGCTCAAGAACCGGTTGGGTTCAATTTTAAACCAGTCTCACGTATTATGGAGAGAGAACGACCGCTTAATGCTCGAATCTATAGCCCTCAAGTCCAGACTTTCGGATTTATGCTATGTTTTCGCTGCCATGCAAAAGTCACAACAACAATGTTCCTCATTATAGCATAAATTTTAACCAAAATAATCAGAGGCCTGATCATAAAGTTCTAATAAACTCACAAGAAAATATAAGAGCCCTCCCTCTCTCTCGAAGTGAAGGGCGTGGGTGTTAATTATTACTTTAATGTGGCCGTTCTTCGAATCCTGTTTTATGCAAAGCCCACGTTTCTATAGCATGTGAAGATTAATTTGAGACCCTGCCTTTTGGTCTTGTCTGAGACTTCCTTTTTAGCAGGACAGCCTTTTTCTTTTTTCCTTCTTTCAAGCTCTTCCATCTACGTACTTGCTTAGCTAGCTTGTGATGAGGTTAGGTCCTTCAGAATGTAATAGAGCTTCAGAGCAGCATTCGCAGGCTCATTGGCTTCATGAATTGGCCGTAGCATCGCTATATATATATATCGTATTCAACTAAGGCAAGGCTTGTGTAAATAGATGTATTTTTTTGGAAAGTAGTGCCATGTTTGTGGGATTGCTACAATGCCGACACCAATCAATTCATGCAAATGCTCATTTAAATTATTTGCTTTATATTTAATATTTCTTTACTACTTTTCCCAATTCTAATTAATGACTTAACATGCCACTGTTCTACATATCTATTTCTACTAGCTAGACTCCATCAATGATTCTTTTGTTTCTTATTTTTTTTCATCACTCTTAAAGGACAATGCTGGATATAAAATATTATAAAAATATATAAAAAAAAATAGCTGAGAATTGTTAATGGATGCTGTCAAGATAATTGCTAAGAATTTGTTCAATCTAATTCACTAATTCCCTGTCTCGTATTAATGGAATTTATTGCACACTTCAAAATTACTGGACAAAATAGCTCACAGCTCGTTTTTTTAAAATTTAATCCAATAAACTTAGCCTTGTAAATGCTGTTTGGATATAACTAAGGATACTTTGTAAAATGATACATTGAAAAAGTCTATATGTTTATTTAAAAAAAATAAATATTTAACCCACTAGAAAACACTGTTAAAATAGCTGCTAGTATATATCAGATTCAGAGGTGATGTCCAAGAGTGTCTCGTAAAAAGGGCCCTTTTTGTTCCAGGTGCGAGGAGTGGATCCGGATCATAAGATTTGTAATCCCCATAAATTAAAATCATAAAAGTAGGAATCAATCTGGAGGAAGAAAGAGAGCGAAAAAGCAAACTTGACTTATATACGTGTATTCATGTCCCAATCACTCAAAGAAAAACCGCAACAGATGCATGCATGGTTTGTTTTCCTTAGCCAAAAAAGTGATCAGATGGCCAATCATGAGATTATATGTCATCTTATGGTTGATTAATGTGTAGCTGCGATTGTTGATTCAAGTTCAACGCAAAACAATATACTTGTGACTGATATCTGGCTAATGTTTGATTTTGTATTTTAAAAATATTTTAAAAAATTTTAAATTTAATTTAATTTTGTTTAAAATTGATTTTTTTTTGGTGTTTTTAAATCACTTAGATGCGCTAATATTAAAAATGAATTTTAAAAAAATATTTTAATATATTTTCAGATGAAAAGCATTTTAAAAAAATATTTTAATATATTTTCAGATGAAAAGCATTTTAAAAAACAACTACAGTCACACTTTCAAACACTAATCTCGTATCCCTCATGCCTCTTTCTTCACTTGCAAGCAGTGGTGGAACTAGGGGAATATTTTAAATTTTTTATTATTTAGTATTTAAATATGAAATGGTATAATATTTTTTATTTTAAATAAATTAGTTTTTTAATATTATATCTTGTTATATTAATTTTGGTCTTCCTTGTCATATATTATCAGCTCCACCCTTACTTGCAAGTACTCTCGAGTTGCAAAGAGGGGTAATATGTATTTATTATGGCGGATCATTACATTTCTAAATTTTAAAAGGAATAACTAGAAGCTCAATGAAATTCCTTTTGACGTGAAGCATGTATTAAATGGTATTTAGAAAAGTTATTTTAATGTATTTCTGAATAAAAAATACTTTAAAAAATAACTGCAACTACACTTCCAAACATTCCTCTTATTTCCCTCGTGCCACTTTCTTTACTTGCAAATTTTCTCGAGGGTCGTGTGTATTTAGTAACGAGGTGGATCATTGAAATTTTAAATTAAAAAAGGAAGAGCTAAAAGCTTGATGAAGTTCTAAATTAAAAAAGGAAGAGCTAGAAGCTTGATGAAATTCCTTTTGATGCGAAGTATGTATTAAATGGTATTTATAAATATAATAATAGTTATTTTTTAAAGTGTTTTTTATTTAAAAATATATTAAAATAATATTTTTATACTTTTAAAATTTATTTTTATATTCACACATCAAAATATTTTAAAAATATTAAAAAATTATTTTTAAAAAAAAATAAATTTTCATAAGGTGAAACTGAACCCAAACTAATATAAACTAGAAACGTGGTCTGCGCTTCACAGCATGTCAATTTGTTTTTGCATAAAAAATATTTAAAAAAAAGTTAAGATCTAAAAGTGTTAGGTCTTTCTACAAAGCTATACTGAGCATTGGGTTTGTCTACAACGCCTGACCCAAAAGTAATATTTATAATATTAATAATAATATTAAACTTGCATGACCCAAGTTTAAGTGAGTTTGGCTGCAACACCAGACCCGAAGACTTGAATATGGGTATGGTTGCAAGGTCGTATCATAAAAGTATAATAATTAAAAAAGAAAAAAATTAATATTATAGAATAAAATTTAAAAAAAAAGGATTAATTGAAAAGAAAAAAAAACAATAAATCAAAGCATTATTCCAATGAATAGTGTTTTGCAAGGAGGGGTACAGTAAAATCCCCTTATGAGATCACAATAATCTTATGAATAGTAAACAAAACAAATCATAAAGTTTAATTCTTAATCAAATTGATATTAAAAGATAAAATTGAAAGAAAAAACTACTTAAAAAAAGAAAAAATAATATGAATCAATTGGTTTAAGTCGTCAAGCCTGGGATCCATGCCATGAGAGTGTGATAACTAAATAGAAAAAAATATTAATAAACTAAATTAAACAAAAAAAAAAGATTAATCAAAAGAAAAAAGCAAAAAAAAAACTATAACTAATAATATTTTTTTAAATTTTTATTAATTATTATATTAGCACTATTCATTATAATAAAAAAATAATATTTATAATACAAATAATAATATTTTTAATATTAATAGTAATATTAAACTTGCATTACCCAAGTTTAAGTCGATCTGACTGCAACGCTAAGTTCAAGAGCCTTGGGTTTGGCTGCAATACCAGACCCAAGAGCCTTGGATGTAGGTTTGACTGCTATAATATCGTGTTATGAAAGTGTGATAACTAAATAGAAAAAACAATTCAATGATAAAATTTAATAAAAAAAGATTAATTAAAAAAAAAACAAAGCACTGTTCCAATGAACAGTGCTTTGCGAGGAGGGCTACAATAAAATCCTTTCATGAGATTACGATAATCTAATGAAAAGTAAATAAAAAAATTATGAAGTTTAATTTCTAATCAAATCGATATTAAAAAATGACACTGGAAGAAAAAAACTAATCAAGAAAAAAAAAGAATCTTAATCAACTGAGTTAACCCGCTAAACCAGGTTAATCCGTCAAACTTGGGATCCATGTCATGTGTCATGAGAGTGTAATAACTAAATAGAATAAAATTTAATATGAACAAACTAAATTAAACAAAAGAAAAAGATAATTTAAAAAGAAAAAAAGCAATAAAAAAAATATAACTAAAAGACATTTGCCTTTCACTATGGATTTGCACAGTGAAAGGTTTATATATTTTAGTTATAGTTACAATATTAAAAGATGAAATTAGAATAAAATAAATAATGAAGAAAAAAAACAAATTGAATCAACTGAGTTAACCTGGGATTCGTGTCATGAGAGTTTGATAACTAAATTAAAAAAAATAATATTAATGAACTAAATTAAAAAAAATTAATTAAAAAAACAAAGAAAAAAAACCTATAGGTAGAAAAAACTCATGAAAAAAAAAAAGAAAAAAAACTGAATTGGGTTAACTTGTCAAACCTAAAATCCGTGTCATGAAAATTTGATAACTAAATAGAAAAAAACTTAATATTAACAAGCTAAATTAAACAAAAAAAACTAAAAACATCAGCCTTTTCACTGTGGACTGTACTGTGCAATCCACAATAAAAGATTGATGCCTTTTAGTTATAGTTAATTACAATATTAAAAGATGAAATTAGAAGAAAAAAACTAATGAAGAAAAAGAAAAAAAATCTGAATCAATTGCGTTAACCCATCAAATCAGGTTAACCCATCAAACTTAGGATTCATGTCATCAGAGTGTGATAACTAAATAGAAAAAAAATTAATATTAATGAACTAAATTAAACAAAAAAAAGATTAATTATAAAGAAAAAAACAGAGGGAAAAAAACCTATAGGAAGAAAAAAAACTAATGAAAAAAAAAATCTAAAATAACTGGGTTAACTCGTCAAACCTGGGATCCGTGTCATGAAATTTTGATAACTAAATAGAAAAAAAAATAATATTAACAAACTGAATTTAAAAAAATTAATTAAAAAGAAAAAATAGCAAAAAAAAACTATTAAACAAAAAAATGATTAATTTAAAAGAAAAAAAACCTATATGAAGAAAAAAACTAATGTAGAAAAAGAAAAAAAAATCTGAATTAACTGGGTTAACCCTTCAAATCAGGTTAACCCGTCAAACCTGGGATTCGTGTCATGAAAGTTTGATAACTCAATAGGAAAAAAAAATTACGGGTTAACCAAGAATTTGCTAGGTTAATCCGTCAAACCCGGGATCTGTGTCATGAAAGTTCGATAATTAAATAGAAAAAAAATTAACATTAACAAACTAAATTAAACAAAAAAAAGATTAATGAAAAAGAAAAAAAACTACATGAAGAAAAAGAAAAAAAATCTGAATTAACTGAGTTAACCCATTAAACCTTAGATCCGTGTCATGAAAGTTTGGTAACTAAATAGAAAAAATTTAATATTAACAAACTGAATTTAAAAAAAAAAGGAAAAAAAAGGAAAAAGCCAAAAAAAACTATTAAACAAAAAAAAGAAAAATTTAAAAGAAAAAAAACAAAGGAAAACAAACATACAGGAAGAAAAAAATTAAAGAAGAAAAAGAAACATTTGAATTAATTGGGTTAACCCATCAAATCAAGCAAATCTGTCAAACCTGAAATCGTGTCATGAAAGTTTGATAACTCAATAGGAAAAAAAAAATTTACGGGTTAACCTAAAATTAGTGGGGTTAACCATTCAAACCCGGGATCCGTGTCATGAAAGTTTGATAACTAAATAAAAAAAATTTCATATTAACAAACTAAATTAAACATAAAAATTAATTAAAAATAAAAAATAGAAAAAAAAATTATGGTTTCCCGTCAAACCCGAAATCTGTGTCATGAAAGTTTGATAACTAAATATAAAAAAAATTAACATTAATAAACTAAATTAAAAAAAATATTCATTAAAAAAACAAAAAATAAAACAAAAAAAATATTTAAAGATATTTATTTTTTATTATAAATTGTACTATGCCTTCACAGTAAAAAATAAAAAAAATATAGCTTAATGTATTATTATTTATTATGGAATGCACAATAAAATACTAATTGATTTTAATAATGAAAGGGGTTGAAGGTTAGGAGGATGAGAGTCGCTTCACTTTCATGTCATGTCATGTCATGTTGTATTCTTTTTGGACGTGCTATTCTAAGATATGGATATTGGCAATTCTTTATTCTTATTTTAGATTTTCCACCCACGAAGGCGTAAATGAATTGAACTAATCATGATAATTAAACCATATTATAAGAGAAGAAAAGAAAATAGCAAAAGGGAAATAATATATATATATATATATATATATATATATATAATATAGCCTTTCTTTTGGGGCATTTAAAGATTGATTTTTCCTTAATTATTGAAGTGAAATACTTACGTCCGAGAGCCTCATTTATGAATATATTTTTAACTTTGAGCTTTGATTCAAGTACATAAATATCCTCTAGATATATATATGGATATGAGAAATTCAATGTTTTATGTTAAATATGTAATTAGTTTTAATATGATTTCATTTTCATAACTAAAAGCCTAGTATATAATACTACTAAGTAGATATATATTCTGTTTTTTTTAATATTTTACTGTTAATATAATTTGGGATAAATACTCCCTAATGCATAGTATTTTATTAATTAAAATATATAATCAGCTGTTGAGATCAAATATGGTTTGGCTACTATATATTATAAACGGCACACAGGTCTCTACCCATGGGCTCACATAATATGGCCGAAAAGAAGCTCCATAAATTATGACTGAACCATTGCTTCGGACTGCAGGTCCAGACCCAAAGCAACTAGCCCAAAGAAAAAAAACAAAGAAGTACAATCGCATCGAGCCTTCTAGGGACATCTCCGTAATTAAAAATCATTTTGAAATCCCAACAAATTTTCAAAAGCAGCGCCTCATCCCGCCTGTGAACATCTAATTCAAAACACCGAATTCCCAAATCACCCACAAAAAGAGAAGAATAAAGAAAGAGATAGAAAAATGAAGATACGTGTAGCAGTTAGAGTGAGACCAGCTGTCACTGTATCTGAAGACACCACCATTAATGGAACCTGCTGGAAAGTGGAAGAAAATTGCATCTCTCTTCACAAATCTCATGGCACTCCTGTCTGCGGCATCTCTTATGCCTTTGGTACCTGATTATATTCTTCAAATATTCCTCTCTATTTCCTTGTTCATTTCTGTATTTTATTCACTGGATTCTTTTTGGTAGATCACGTGTTTGATGAGAGTTGCACAAATTCTAGAGTGTACGAGCTCCTTGCCAAGGATCTTATTCATGCTGCGGTTGACGGTTTCAACGGTATTGTGATCCACTAGAGAGGTTACGCTGTTTCACGTGCAGGTAATCGGCACTTTGGAGAGACAAACATGAATGCTCGCAGCAGTAGATCTCACACGATATTTAGAATGGTAGTCGTTGACGTAAAGCTATAGTCAGACACAATTTCTTCGATGGAATTTGCTTTAGTTCCAAGGATCTTATTCATGCTGCGGTTGACGGTTTCAACGGTATTGTGATCCATTAGAGAGGTTACGCTGTTTCACGTGCAGTTAATCGGCACTTTGGAGAGACAAACATGAATGCTCGCAGCAGTAGATCTCACACGATATTTAGAATGGTAGTCGTTGACGTAAAGCTATAGTCAGACACGATTTCTTCGATGGAATTTACTTTAATTCCAAGGATCTTATTCATGCTGCGGTTGACGGTTTCAACGGTATTGTGATCCACTAGAGAGGTTACGCTGTTTCACGTGCAGTTAATCGGCACTTTGGAGAGACAAACATGAATGCTCTTCTCACACGATATTTAGAATTGTAGTCATTGACGTAAAGCTATGCAGACACGATTTCTTTGATGGAATTTACTTTTGTTCTAAGGCAATGCATGCATGTCACATGTCAGGTGATTGAAAGTAAGGGGAAGGATGCAAATTCTAGCGATTCTAATACATCTCTTCCTCGTGATCTTCTTGTAGATTTTATCAGATGCAGCCTCGCTGAAGCGGCAGAAATTAGAGATAGAGGAGCAGCGTAAGAAACTTCAGGTCAAGATCATGCCATGTCCGTTGTAATTTCTACACGGTAAAGATTTAGAAGATACTTCATTTAGTTAAATTCTTGTTCAGGGATCCCGGGCTGAAGTACTGGAGCAAGAAATTTTAAAATTGAGAAATGACATGCTGAAAGGTGGATTCTACTTCTAACATGATCTGGACCGTTATCATGAGCATCGCTTATAAGTTATAACATGTGTCAATCTGCTCATTTTCCAATTTCCAGTATGAATTAGAGAGAGAAAAGCTTGAGATGGAACTTGAAGAGGAGAGGGAATCACACAAGGAACGTGATCAATGTATCAAAGAGGAGCAGATGAAAATTGACAATCTCAATACCCGCGCCACCTCTTCAGATCGATGGTGTAAGAGCTCTAGCCAGGTATAATTCAAGCAAAGCAAAACGCTATAATTTCTCGTTACTTTTATGATTTATCCTGAAGAGGTCACTACTTGGATAGCAGGATAGCATAACCTTCTTTCTAGTGCTTGGATAGAACAAAATTGGTAACAGATCTTGGTTTTGCCATCATCCACTGTTGATACATATCTTCTTGCTGTAACCCAGGGTAACTTGCCCTGGTTCTAGGATTTCTCAATCATATATGTCCATATCAGTAATGCAGCATATCAAAACTTTCTTAATGATGAATTTATATGACTACTGGTATGATTTTTAAGGAAGCACCTGAAGGACGCCGAAAAATATAGCTATGCAAATCAGAGACCTGGTGCAAACTGAGCGTGCGCTGATGCATGTAAAATATGCAATCTCAAACCTGTTTCCTCCTGGTCTTCTATTGTCAAGCTTTGCGTTAAAATAACATGGCAAATAATAAGTTTGTATTCATTCAATATATTACATGTAATCATTACTATTCTTTCTGTGTTTTCTTTTGCATTAAAAAATTTTCGTCACTTCTATTTGGTGACCAATGTTCTGATAATAAAAATCACTATTATTGGTAGGAACAGAATGCCGGGAAACAGAACCTCGAGGAATTCAGTGACAGCAACGTCGATCTCTTCCAAGAAGATGTTTTTGGAACCCCTACCTTGATTCAATCCAAATGACTCCTGCAACAGAAGTTCAATCCTTTCCTTCTAGTGATGTGACACCAGTGAGTTTATGTTAAATTATTCATGTACTCAATCTTGTTGTCTGTAACTGCTACTTGTCTCTTTCCTATGTGTTAAACTAAGGAAAAAGCCTGAGATGACAATATTATTTACTCTTCAGAACTTGTGTCTAAAAGAAATGGAACAACTAGAAGAACTATTCACTTTCCACTCATATTTCTCTTTCTTCTATATGTTGGTCTGATTCACTTTTTGTTTGATTTTTCTTGTTTGCATGTGGATGGTTATCTCTCCATTTCATGCATAGGCCCAGTAACAATAACAAAATTGAATTAGAAGTTATGGGTTTCCATCTTTGGAAACTTATAAAAAATAAATTAATTAATGAATAAAGCTTACATCTTGGTATGACCTTTATTAAATCAGTCTTTGGGTGTTGTGGCATTTTGAAACTTTGGTTGATGAATGACTATGGTAGTAGTTCCTTTTCATGTTTCTATGTTTAGATAATAATACTAGTTCCATCCAGCCACATAATTTTGTGTAGCCATGCTAATTAGACCCATCCAAATCTCTTTCAGGGTTATTCAACTGAGAATTACAAAGTAGATGTCCAGAATCTCAAAAGGCAACTAGATCTTGTCCTTGAAAAGAAGAATGAAGTCGAGGCTTGCCTACAATTTTGCTTTCGCCATTTCTCAATTTTCAATTTCATGAATCGGTTGATGATTCAGTGAGTTAGCTTGATATTTGAAAGTGGAATGTTTTTGTTGACTGTTCAGCATTGTCGTTTGCTTTCTTCAAATATTTCATTGGATACTTTTTTATATAGTACGCACCATCACTATTGGTAAATTTGATTTAGAAATGCAACCAAATAGCAGTTTATAGCAGAGGAACGTCGTGCCATGGCGACTCTTTAGTGTGCTATCTTTTTCCATTTTTGACTCCTTTGAAAATTAGAAGAAAAACACTTCAAAATTCCTGTCCACACACTAGGCTTCCATGTATTTCTGGACTTAGCTACGCATTGATCTCTATAGAAAGCCTTCCTTCTAATTTCAAACCTCTAAATAAATGCTCTTTCTAGGTATATTTCTTACTCGAAGTAGTAGAACTCTTAATATCTATGTAAATTAATGTAAAATGGCCAAGTTTTTTGGCTGATCATGCCATTCAATTTCTGTTTATTATTCTTCCGGTGCAAGTATTTAATCTTTATTTATTACATGCACATGATTGCAGAAAAAGCACTTGGAACAATTATGGTTGAATGATCATTTAATGGGGGAGATATCAGAACTCAAACATGAAGTAGTGCTAGTTCGAGAAATACCTCAAAGGCTATGTGAATCTATGGCTAGTTGCAGAGATATTTACAAAGATGTTCTGTTAACATTGCAGGTGAAGCTGTGCATTCATCTCTCTTTCAATTCTTTTTAACTGATAGTATTAAATTAGTAAAATGTGATTTCTACCTTGATATCTAAACAGAGCTTTGTACCTGATGGAGACTCTTCAATTGGGAAATTCCTGTCTACCACATGTGAAATAGGCTTAAGCCTTTTCTCAAATTTGGAAAAGCGTTTCTCTATGGAAATGGACGATCACAAATCTTTCAATGTGAATGATTCTCTGGTTCAAGAAAACTGGAAAGTGCTTTCTGAAAGGCACAATTACATCCCTGGCATTAGCAGAAAAACTAGCTGTTCAGAATAAAGAAGAGAAGAATCCAATATGTGGCTCCGCATACAAGGTAGCTACCTGGTCACAGTCATCGAGATATCATTTATCAATTATGATTTTATTTTTTGTCCTGATGTTTGGATATGTTGTTCCCTTTTTCAGGATTTCGATCATTTAATTTCCTGTATTTTGTGCAAATCATGATGTTGCCTGTCTAGCTATTTATAAAAAAATATTTGACAATACAAGCCAAGAGAAAAATAGAATTGTATTTGAGTTTGTGGTCATGTCATGGACAGTATGGCTAATATTTGAAACATTCTAATAAACAATTTTGATAACTCAAAATGTGTCCATTTTTAGTTCTTTTGGAATTTCTTTCGAGTCGCATTTGAATGCAAAGGGTAAACTTGCAAGTATGTGACCATGAGACAAGACATATCTGAATCTGATGAATTTATCTTGTTTCTTAAGTGTCTTTTCCTCTTTCGAAGATATCCTAGGTGCTGCCTGCATTTTAAGATATATATAGACGTGGGAGTGTATAAATGTAGAGTTATATTCCATGGAACTTATTTATATTTCTGACCTTTACAGTGAACCAGTTTTCTGTTTGCTGTGAAGTCCACATAATGCATGTTATTACCAGTTAACATGGAATGTTTAGTTTATTACCACAGTATCACTGTCAGAAAATAGCAAATATATACAGAAATATTGAAAGAATTTTTTAAAGTCGGTAAATTACAGTGATATTTACTAACAAAATATTTCCTTGCTATATCCTTTTGTAATAGGCATTACCGACTAAATTAACTCATTGTTATTATCTGTCGGTTGTTTTTAAGTTATAATTAGATAATTAGTTAAAACATGTATTCAAACTTTTGTATATCATACCACGTAAAAAAAACAAAACACTTGTAATTAAAAATTATTTTACACCGATGAAGTATAAGTACCGAGAAAATTACTGAGTGAGGCAGAATTGATCCTTAACCTACTTTTCTGGTATACAACTTTGGAGATGAGAAAGAACTGCTTGTACATCAGATCATATATACACCTCAGGTTACATTACATTGTTTGAAGGTTTAGTTTTGAGATTTGATAAAGGAATGCACTTTGGGAGAAGAACCTGCTTCTTGGAAGAGAAACGGAACAATGAACTTGATGCTATCAAGGAAAAACGCCATGTCTTGGAGGTTTCTGAAGGTTTATAGAGAAAGATACTAGTTAGATGACCCGCGCGATACCGCGGATTATTTTTTTTGCATAAAAAATATTAAAAAAAACTAAGATTTAAAAGTGTTAGGTCTTTCTGCAAAACTATACCCAAGAGTCTTGGGTTTGGCTGCAACGTTTGACCCAAGAGTAATATTTATAATATTAATAATAACATTAAACTTGCATGACCCAAGTTTAAGTGGGTTTGGCTGCAATACCATACCCAATAACCTTGGATGTAGGTCTGACTGCAAGGTCGTATCATAAAAGTGTGATAATTAAATAGATTAAGTAAAAAGAAAAAAACATAGAAAAAAAACCAACATGAAGAAAATAACTAATGAAGAAAAAGAAAAAAATCTATTAACTGGGTTAACTCTTTAAACCAGGTTAACACGTCAAACATTGGATTTGTGTCATGAGAGTTTGATAACTAAATAAAAAAAATTGACGGGTCACCCCAGAATTAACTGGGCTAACCGTCAAACTTAGGATCTGTGTCATAAAAGTCTGATAATTCAATAGAAAAAATTTAATATTAAGAAAGTAAATTAAAAAAAAGCCAAAAAAAACTAAAGGCATCAGCTTTTTCACTATGGACTGCATTGTGCACTCCACAATAAAATGCTTAAAAAGGAAAAGAAAAGGAAAAAAACAAAGGCATACCCACGGGTTAATTTTTTTTTCTTGCATAAAAAATATAAAAAAGGCTAAGATTTAAGAGTGTTAGGTCTTTCTGCAAAAATATACTCAAAAGCTTTGGATCTAACTGCAATGCTTGACCCAAGAGTAATATTTATAATATTAATAATAATATTAAACTTACATGACTCAAGTTTAAGTGAGTCTGACTGCAACATCAGATCCAAGAGCCTTGGATGTGGGTCTGGCTGCAAGATCGTGTCATAAAAGTATGATAATTAAATAGATTAATTAAAAAGAAAAAAACAAAGAAAAAAACCAACATGAAAAAAAAAAATTAATGAAGAAAAAGAAAAAAAATCTGAATTAACTGGATTAACCCTTCAAACCAGGTTAACTCATCAAACTTGGGATTCATGTCATGAAAGTTTAATAACTAAATAGAAAAAAAAAAGTTGATGGGTTAACCAAGAATTAACTCAGTTAACCCGTGAAACCAGGTTAACCAGTCAAACCCGGGATATGTGTCATGAAAGTCTGATAATTAAATAGAAACAAATTTAACATTAACAAACTAAATTAAACAAAAAAAATTAATTAAAAAGAAAAAAAAACTTCGGGTTACCTTGTCGAACCAGGTTAACCCGTTAAACCCGGGATCCATGTCATAAAAGTATGATAACTAAATAAAAAAATTTAACATTAACAAAAGAAAAAAACAAATAAAAATGGACGGGTTAACTCAGAATTAACTGGGTTACCCGTAAAACCAGGTTAACCCGTCAGACCTGGGATATGTGTCATGAAAGTTTGATAACTAAATAGAAAGAAATTTAACATTAACAAACTAAAGTAAACGAAAAAAATTAATTAAAAAGAAAAAAAAAACTCTGGGTTAACTCGTCAAATTAGATTAACCCGTTAAACCTAGGATCCTTGTCATGAAAGTCTGATAACTAAATAAAAAAAATAAAAAAAAAATGGATGGGTTAATCCAGAATTAACTGGGTTAACCTGTGAAATCAAGTTAACCCGTGAAACCTGAGATATGTGCCATGAAAGTCTGATAACTAAATAGAAAGAAATTTAACATTAACAAACTAAAGTAAACGAAAAAAATTAATTAAAAAGAAAAAAAAATCCGGGTTAACTCGTGAAACCAAGTTAACCTATTAAACTCGGGATCAATGTTATAAAAATCTGATAACTAAATTAAAAAATATTAACATTAATAAACTAAATTAAACAAAACAAAATTTATTAAAAAAAACAAAGAAAGAAAAAAAAGCTAAAGACATCAAAAATAAAAAAATGAAAAAAATAGCTTAAACTAAATTAAACAAAAAAAAATTATTAAAAAAAAAGTAAAAGCATAAAAAAAAACTTAAAAAATTAAAAATAATAATAAGAAACAACTCACTGTTGATTGTTATAGTAAAAGGCTGAGTTGTTTTAGTATATTTTTAAGGATACCCTGGAAAAAGAATGTTGGCTTTTGAAAGAAGAAAGAGATTTTCGCTTGAAAAAGTCCCCGAATCATCCAAAAAAACTAGCAGTGGTTGTTGATCAAAAGGAAAAGCATTTTGAAGGATTTGAACACTGAAGTAGAGAGAAGGGAAAATCTTGAGAAAGAGATCGAAACTTTCAGTGTTGATTTTGCTACTTGGAAGCAGATTCTTGACTCAAACATAACAGCACTGTTTATTACTATACACATACTGAAGAAATAAGGATTCGTTTACAAAGCAAAATTCGACTTCATTACCTCTTCAATGTGGCAGAACCGAAATCATTAAATGTGGACAATGACTGGACACGTGTTCCAACAGGATGTGTACGTCCGTTGTGGATTTTGATTCTAGTATTTGCGTGACCAAAAGATCGAAAATCGACATCACCTCGTGGTGGCACTGCTTGCCTCCTCGGTCTCGGAGGTTTCATCACCCAGAGTCTCTTTCAGTGAGTTAGCACTCATCACCCATGTTCGTCCCTTAGCTAGCCTTTCTTTGAAATATTTTGAAGGTGACAATTTTCAATCGTTTTCCTTTTAATGAACTTATCATCAAACTTTTTTACCCTTCATCGCATAATTGGTCAATTAGCATTTCTAATCACTTCTTTGTCATTGTAAACTACATCATGTATTGAAATAAATAAAGAAACATTTAATTTTTAAAAAAAAAAATATTATTTTTTTATAAATTCAAGTAAATATAATAAAAAGCACTTTGGATTATCTAACTTCGGTATTTAAGAGTGTAATAATGATTATTTTTTAAAAATATTTGCTCGAAAATATATTAAAATAATATTTTAAAAAAACTTATTTATGATATCAACACATTAAAAAAATCTAAAATTATAAAAAAAATAATATTTTAAAAATAAAAATAATTCAAAAATAATTTTCTAACATAAAAACAAACACAGCCGAATTCCACGTCTTATACGTGGAAATGTCAAGTAGACACTCGAGACATATAGCCAGCCAAGCTTCATTAACTACGCCAAAGGAAAAAAGAAAGAAAGAAAGGGAACAGAAAAAAGAGCGAAAGAAAACAAGTTTTCCCTCTCACGAAGGCATTGACACAAGCAAAGATGCATGGTTCCATAGCATGGCAGCGAGTACATACGCAGTTATGCGTTTTGGATTATTGATTAGATGGTGATGGGTCTAAGGCCCACAGTTCACATTCACTTATGAGCGTTTCCACGGTATGGGCCCCAATTGACCCACGATTGAAAGTCGATCACAATGCCATGAAAATCATCACACGGATCATCATTGGGGACCGGATTGTAATTACGTTCTGTCGCATCATTCAGCATGGCAGTTTTTTTTTTTTTAATTAGTGTTAATATCTGTATCAACTTGTATATATCTTAATTAAATTTATAAATTTTAAAATTAATAATCATATAAATTTTAAATGGTTATAAAATTTATAATACTTGAATTAATAATTTATAAAAATTAAATTTAAAATTTAACAAATTAAACTTAGTAACTTATATCGCTTCTTTTCACTACTTTCTATGTCCATAATAATAATTTTTACCAGTGACTAATTTACAAATAAACTATAAAATCACACCGCCCTATTGCCTCCTTCACATTCTTTTTGATTTACCGATTTAGGCATATATTTTGCCCTTATTTTCCTATACATTAAAATACTTGTGGCGGATAGATTGTTTAGACTCAATTTTTTTTTTTTGTATTCAAGTTTTTTTATTTTTTATTTAATAATTATAGTTTAAATTTTTTAAACTAATTCTTGATAAATTATGAGATGATATTTAAAATTATAAATACATGAGATAATATAAAATGAAAATAATATTTAAAAAAATAATGAAAATACAATATAAGAAAAACTTAACTCATTATGGGTTGTAATAGTTATCCACATAGTTTTTTTTTTTGTCACTTGTTTTTTTTATTTTCAATTTAATTTTTAATAGTAAAATGATTTAAAATTGAATTTGATATTTTATTTCAGTTGATTTTATATAAATAGGGCTCTCGGGATGTTAAAAATATAGATTTTGACGTTGAGGCTCGATTTTGTAAAATATAATTTAATTTTAGTAATTTAAACTAATTATAACTTTAAAGATCCAATTTCAAACTGAAATAAATATTCAATCTTTTCTTATTAAAAAATAACATTTTAGTGATATTTTATCTCAAACATAATATGATTAGTATCTAATTAATATTCAATTATAACTTTAGTCTAAAGGATTTAGACTATGATTTTTAAATAATATCAAATTATTTCAAACACATAATTAATCACAAAAGACTAAATCTCTCATTCATGATTTTATTGATAATAAATATTTTATTATATGTTATTTTATTATAGTGATATTTTCTAAACTAATATTAAATATTTGATAAAGGAGAACATTTGTATCTAATTTCTCACTTTGAAAAAAAAAACAATTAGGATACATTCCCATTGGTTTGGGCTTCTTAGTTTAAAATCTTTATTTTTATATGTACACTTTTATTTTTTTGATAGTGATATTATCAGTTAATATACATATTTTTTACACGTGCCACGTGATTTAATGGAATTGAACAAAATGATAGAAAACTGAATAAAACATATATTAAGGGGGTAAAATCTATACAATACCAAAATCCATAAAAAAAAAATAATAATAATAATAATTACAGCAACACAAGCAGTCCCATAACGTGTTGGGTACCCTCTCCAAAAGGACAAGTTTTTTTGGGGGACCATACAAGCATAGCAACGACTTGTATCTCTCACAGGGGAAGGGTGGGATTGCACAAGGTCAGAAGGCTGCCAATAATGACAATAAATGACACGGCTAAAACACTTGAATAGAAGATACCAAACCTTGTGATTACAGGGTGATCTGGAACTCAAATGGGTACCACCAAGAGTTAAAGCCATATAGACTGGAGATGAATGACAAGATGTCTCTGTCCCTCACTATCCAAGACCTAAATGTCCGTTCTCCCTACTATTTCTGCTCTTTATCGGCCCCAAACTAACAGATATGCTCAGTGTATCCCACTCCCTCCAGAAACTTGAAGACACACCTGCAATGGCTATCACAGAAACAAAACCAGTTAAGCAACTTCGAGAACTCCTTCAAGAGCAACAGGAACCTTTCATCCTAAATATTTACCTTCTAGAAAGAGGGTATTCAAGAAAGAGCTCGGATTCAGAAAGTAGCTCCAGGTTCTGCCACGTGAATTCGAAGTCGCAAAAGCGATCTGTCCATCGTGGACTCAACATAAGCAAAAGGGTCAATCCACCAGGTTCGAAGGTACTGAGAGCTGTATTAAAACAGGTCATTTCCATAAAGCAGATGCTAAGAATCAGTAGTTCTGATCATAGAGGTGGAAAACTTAAGGTCAATGAGAAGGGCAGAAGTAACCAGCAAGTTGCAGAATCAGATATATTTTCAACTGCTAGCAGCACAACAGTGTTCAATTCAATTTCTAAGAGTGAAGTAGAAGCACCGTATGCAACGCAAAAAGATAGCTTGTTAACAACAAACACTTGTTACCAGCCACTCAACCTCCATAATCCTACAGAAGAGGTACAAAAACTATAATTTCTCATTGACATCATAATTTTTAGACAGAAGTTGCATTTTACATTTGTTTCTTTAAATGCCTAAGGAATACAGACTTGGTTCAGTTACTCACAAAGCTAACAGACTGCTGCAGATAGAAAGCTCCAACAGCGAGGCATAGAAGATAGTAGACAACTCAGCCCAGCATCAGTGCTAGAAGGAATACCTTCTCATGGACGTTCCCCATTTCAGAACAGTTAGGATCTTTATCTGCTATAAATTCAGCATAAGCTTATGATTTTGCTACCAGCCTCTTTTAACTTTTTCTTAACATTGAACTCTTTAACTTGTTCTAACAGATAATACAGAGGACTCCAGTACAGCAGAAGAGGAGAACCCTTCAAAAACTGGAGTTAACTTACCAAAAAGGTTGAAAGAAGACTGCATTTTATCAGCTTCTCTTCGGAAAGTACTTTTCTACTCACCAAATGAGAAACCAATTTGCGCAGAAGCCACAGAAAGACAAGAACTCGTTCAGTCTTATTTTTCTCCACAGTACTTGAAATCCAAAATGGTTCTGCAGCAAACAAAGCAACTTCTGTTCGACTATGTGAAGGAGATTGTTGAGACCAAAGGAAGGGAGATGAAGCAGCAATGTCATCACAAGCAATTCTTGGGGTCGGAAGAGCTTGGATCAATCATTGGTGAAAAAACAAGGCCATGGGATAAACAATCTGGTAATGAATCAAACTTGGCAAAATTGCTGAATTTAGAGGTACTGAATTCAGAACAATTGAGTAATTACAAGTCAGAGAGAAGGGATAATGGGTTAGATATTGGAGATACTGTTTTTGATTTACTGGATTCAGAACAAGACTGGAATGGGTTTGAGCTACAGAGGGAAATTGGGTCAGAGATTGGAGATACCATTTTGGAAGAGCTTGTTAATGACATAGTAAAAAACATGATTGATTTCTCATCATTGATTACCAAATGTTAAGCTTAAGCTATTTTCAAAAGTTAATTAACTCCCAATCTTCAACTTTTTGTCACCACTTTCCATCTCCCTGAATTCAGATATCAATCTCTGCTGCCATAGGTTGTTTGCTGATAAAAAAACAAAACAGAAAGATAGTTGGCATTCCATTAAATAATAACTTTTACATCCATTTTAATAAATATAATAAAATAAGGACACTTTCAAGCAGTAATCACTATCCATAATTACAGAACTTCTAGCATTATCCATGTATCTTTCACTGTGCTAAACCACAAACACCCCACTCAAATAGCACATCAAGATCAATCAGAAGGTGGCCAAGCCATCATATGGCTGTACGAGGACCACACTTTCCATGTGCCACCCCTGGATTACTTCCAGTCATAGGAGATTAGGACCACCCTAGTGGATGCTAATGTTTTAACCACCAAAAGTAATGCAAATAGTTGAAAGCTAAGACATGTTATAGGAATCTCTAATTATATGGGAAAGTTGCTGTTGGTTCCACAACCACATTGACTTCTGGCTCCATATCCTTTTTTCCAAGAGAAGGCTTCTGTATAATCCAGTCCTGAAGTTTCGATCATAGCCAAGTTGAATTAATCATTATTATCAAAACAAGAATAAGATTAGGAGTATCCATTTCCCTTGAAAACCTTTTAGCTTCCACTTCTGTTCTCCTAATTCCATTTTACTATTGAATTATTGCTGCTAAAGTAAAATTTATCCTTTCATTTCTTTGCCCAGCCTTTTCAAGCCAAAGTCATATTCATGGTCCCTGATACAAAAATCAAAAGCACCCTATGCTCTCATCTTATCAAACCAGCAGTTCTTATGGCCAGCCAAACTTTCAGAATCTATTAAGTTCATATTATTTCCAAAACAATACCCGCACAGTAATTTTTGCAATAAATCCAATGCACAAGGAAAACACTGAAAACTACATCCAGTATATACCGAGGACCAGCTATGAAATGCTCATTTCTAGTTGGTGCATTTGAAGTGTCAATCTAAAAAGAAAGGGAGAAAGGAACTACCGAATTTCCCCATCCTCACCAAGCTCCCCATCTTCAAGCTCCTCATAACCACCATTTCTATGGGAACCATCCTGGTTGTCTCTCTTGTGCCTTTTCTGCCTGCTTTCATGGCTTTCACCATCTGATTAGGGGGTGCATGCATGCTGCCAAGAAATATCACCAAGAAAATTAAAACATTTCCCACAAGTTAAACTACAAATACACCAGCAGAATTCTACCTTTCTCAATTTTTTACCGTCACTGCCATGTCTGCGTGATTTTTTAGACTCCTCCTTCCCATCCTTGTCAGAATTTGCATCACCAGTGGCACTTTGATGCCGTTTCTGGTGTTTCCTATCTGTCCTTTTCCCTCCTTTTATCCTCCTTGTGGCCATAACCATGGTGATCTGCACACATAAAGGTTACATATTTAAATGGGGGCAGTTAAAAGAAGCAGCAGCGTTTATTATCTTACCTTCCCCAGCTTCATTGCATCTTTATACGAGTTTTATCATCATGATACTGTCAACACAAGAAAAGAAAGGTTAGACGTGTGTTGCAGGTTTCAAGCAGAAAATATACAGCGGGACAAAACCGTCATGTAAATATAAAGAAAGTATATTAGATATACAGTGCATAATTTGAATATATGGGCTGCAAGTAACCAAGACAGAAATTCTCACATCTTTGTGTCGGGGCAATAAAAGCTTGTAGTAACTAGTTAAATTATATACTAATAAGAACTGATAAACTTGGAAATATAGGATATGACAAACAAGAAGCTTAAAGCTGTACTAAGACTGGTATTTTGCAACTGAAACTGGTGAAAAACATGAAAACTCCATGCATGTCATAGTAAATTCACTACTTGCAAGAGGGTTGCAAAACCAAGGTCACCAATCAAAACTATCACATGAAAAAATTACTAGTTTAAATAAAATCTAATGATGGTCCACTACTTAAAAATGACCTCTAATGCTGAGCAAAACCAAAGCCAGCTTACATTTTTCAAACAGTTGCTATTATTTATCTCTCTCATGATATATGTATTATTGCAATATGGTACAGGCAAGCACACAAAAATAAGCCATCTTGAGAGAGATTTCAGGTTATGATACAGAAAAAAAACAGAAGTTGAACTAGATTTTTTTTATAGTTACCTGTCCACCGCCAGAAAACTGGGGGTTATTGGCCATTCTAGCGCATGCACAAGCTATTTCGACAGCTGCAGAAATCAAAAGGATATAATTAATAACCACGCATTGAAGACTAGAATCTGTCGCTAAAAGATACAACAGCCACAAAAAAAGCGACAGCATGCATCATTTTATAATTGTATCAGCTATTCATCATATCAAACAGACAGCCAGTGACAAGAACACCAATTAATTGTCTTCGCCATACAAAATCAAAACCTAGATAATCAACCGAAATTCCTAGCCAAGAAATTGAGAGACATGGCAAAATAATCGTTACATGACATAATGTTAATCAAGAAGCCTTTGGAAATGCCAAGAAAAAAAACTATACGAGTAGCCAATCAAGAGGTAATATGCACATTATTTCGAGTTTTCAATTTTCGCTATCAGTTACTCAAGTAACCAGACAGAGCAGGCAAATGCAACAACGTAATTGCAAGAAGTGGATAACAAAGAAGACTACGAAACATTAGTTGCAGTTGGAAGAGAAGGAATTCAGTGAAGAATTCACGGGAGAAATAAGAAAGTCCAGATCTCTCTACGCGCGAGTCTCAGGTGTTAGGGTTTAAGGGGGAAATAGGAGGGCAGGGGATTTTGACTTGGCTGAAATCAAGTAGGCAGGTCATTTTGTGCTCATAACTATTTTTTTCGTTTCCCTAATATATCCCTACACTTGGCTGAATTCACGATCATCAACCACCACGGGACTTCAAAGCGGGTGCGGGTTTGGTCCAACTCTCAAAAGGATATGTAGCGGGTTTAGATGCGCCTTTTTTATTTGATTTGGTAATATTTTAAAAAGTGTTTTTTTAAAAAAATATATTAAAATATTTTTTTATTTTTAATATCAATATATAAAAACATTAAAAAAATCAATTTAATTTTTTTTCCAACCCAAGTATATTTTTAAAACGTATCCAAATATGATTTCAATTGAAATACTAAACAATTTTCATGTTCATTTTATTTTGGGTCGGGGGCCTTTTTTCCCACTTCTTACACTTGTTCTCCAGGTGCAGCGAAAGGTTCAGCTCCTCCTGTCAAAGTTAATTATCGCGGAACAAGCTTTGATTGCCCTGGTTTTGGCTTACAAGGTTGTGCTATATAATATAAGAATCGGTTTGTATTTTAAAAAAAAAATTTGAAAATTTTATTTTATTTTATTTTTTAATCTGTTTTAAATTGGTATATTTATTTTATTTTTATATTATTTTGATATTCTGGTATCAAAAATTAATTTTTTTAAAAAATATATTATTTTGATTTATTTTTAAATTAAAAACACTTTTAGAAAGTTGACAAATAAAAAACATTTTTAAGTCAAAAGAAAATCTAGTTTGGTTTCAATAAAAAAAATTTTTTTATCTTGAATGGAAAATACTTTTGAGAAATTATAAAAAAATCAGAAATGTCCTGTTATTTGTAAATTATATTAAATCTGGTCATTAATCTCTTGATTGCTAAATATTTTATTTTGAATTTTTTTTAATTTCAACATTTTAATTTAATTTTATTTTTATATCAACTTTGGACCTCATTCTCTTGATTTTTATTTGTTTTTCTCATATCATTTTTTAAATTGAAATATTTTACTTAACAAATTTGGTTCATATTCTTTTGATTACTATTTATTTTATTTTAAATAATTTATAAAATTGTATTTTAAAAAATTTCATCTTCTTTCAATTATTTTTATTTGTCAGATTTTGTCTTTATTATTATTTATTTTACTTAAAATAATTATGAAATTATATTTTTTTTTATCCTCTTTCATTTTTTGTCAATGAAATTTGGTCCTCATTATTTTAATAAACTTAAAAATAATTAAAATATTAATAAGTTATTTTCTAGTTTAATTTTTATGATATATTCAAATACTATAAAATATTTTTTAAATCATTTTGTATGATATTGATAAACATTGAAAAATAATTACTTTTAAAAATTTATTTAAAAAAAATCTTTGAAAAACAAAATATTATCCACGAAACTGTAAAATTTCTATATATTTCTCTCAACAAGTTCTTTAAACTAACGCCAGTTTGTTACAATCTGGGTCTATAACTTTGTATAGAGCCAGCAATGTCGGTCCGACAGCTGTTTAAAGCTAGTTAAAAGCCCGGTTAGAATATGGGTGGGCCGGCCCAATAACAGTCTACATCAAAAGTACATAAATCGGCATCACTTGGAGCCTTTCTGTAATCGTGCAACAGGGTTAGGGTTTTTCCGTAGCCGCTCTCTTTATCTATAAAAGGGAGGCCGGGGTAGCAGTCCTTCTTGAAGCTTCACGGCGCTTAACAAGCAAGGCGTTCCGCCACTGCCATATTTGCCATTTTAACTTATTTTTCTCTCCTTTTTTTGTTTATACATGTATTACTAATGGATTGTTTTATCTATGGATTTTGGAAGAGATTAAAAGGAGGGTTGGTCGCGATGATTATAAAAATTCCTCGTTCTGAATGCCATCGCCATGGCATGACAGACTCTTCTACACCCATAGAATATGAGCACCAACCTCCCTTATATCTTTAATTTTGGATTCTATCTTTCTCAGTTCTCTGATTTATTTATATGTGGTTTAAATATTACTGTACTTTTGATTTCAATTAAAGTTTTGATTGTTTTGGAGTATTTTTGTTTTATGTCTCAAAAACATTTCCATGTCAAATTTAGGTTATTTTTGCTGAATTAAGCGTGCAGGTGGTGGAAATAATTAAAAGATTCGTAAGAGTTGGACAGTGTATTGCAAGGCGTTGCTTGTTGCACTGTGTTTCATCAACTGTATATGATTATCCGGTGGTGTTTAAAGCCCTAATTTGATGGAAGAAGAAGATAAGTGGATCTGGGTTACGCACGCCACCATGTCTCGATAATTCAGTTTTGACTTTTGTTTTTTACTTGGACCTGATTTCGTCTCTCTCAGTTTTCCACTTGGACATGGATGCTCTGTAATTTAATGATGGGTTGCATGAACATAAACCCTTGAGCATAAGATCATGCCTAAATAAATTGTGTTTTTACACGAAATATTTTTTTATGCAAATCGAAAAATTTACGATTGTATCTAGTTAAATAATTATATTTATGTAAATAAATAATTAAAGAAGAGATTACGGTAATATCTAATTAAATAAATATTTGTATAAATAAATAAAAAAATTCAAAAATAGATGTTGATTAAATTTTTTTTGTAATGTTTTATGTTTACTGAATTTTGAATTTTAAATATTGTGTTTAAAAAGTAAATTTTTTATTTAATCAAAAAACAATACATAAAAATATTATGCAATGCACTTATTAAGATAATTTTTTATTTAAAAAAAATAAAATTTATCTATATAAAACATAAAAAAATTTATAAATGAATCCAATTAATATCTTTATAAAGTAAAAATATACAAAAAGAACTCAAAATTCAAAAAAAGCTAAATATTTTAAAAAACATAAATTTAAAAATTATTTTATAAAAGATATATTAATAACTTGGAACTAGGGTAACACATTAGAAAAAAAAAATTATGACTTTAGTCATGAAACTATAATAACACATTAATAATTAATCTAAATAAACTCGAATTAATTTATAAAATCATGTTTTTAGTTATGGAATTAGTAGAACACACTAATAATTAATCTAAATAAATTGAACTAATCTATAAAATTATGTTCTACAGTAATGAAACTAGGGTAACATAATAAAAAAAAATTAAAAAAACTATAAAATCAATATTTTTTATAGGTTTTCATGAGTTATACACCCAAATTTTTATACACACAACTTTTTTGATGATGGAAACCAAATATTATTTTTATATTAATAACATTATCATCACAAATATTTTCATCATATATGGATAACATAATAATTATGACATGACATAATAACCAATATAGTTATTAACCAGTTAATGTCAATGCATCAATTTCATCACTAATAATAAATTTTTTTTATAAAAAAAATTAAAAACTAGATGTATAAATACATTTAGTCACATAATATAACCAAAAAAACAAAACATCATACAAGTTCTACGCATACCATACAATATCCCATCCCTGGCTTCATAGGGCCATTTTAGCCATACAAATTCGAGAGCATCCACGAACATGCAAAGTCAAGGCCAAATCATGGTTGGCCATACAATTTCATATGCCATTATATCGAGATTTACGCTTTTTAAAACTTCATTTTATTTTTTTCTCTTCTCGTATATTATTTTCTCCTCCCATATTTATTGATTCAAGCATCATATCATCCCTATCATATCAAGAAACTAGTTTTTCCCTCTCACCCATCATATTTTTTCATGGCTCATAAAACTTTAGGACATGATTAAGTAATTCATCTTCATACCACAAAACCTCTTGCTCCTTTAACTCTTCAATAACTATTCTAACAATTATAGATACTCGACAACATTGATCCAACCATACAATAATAATTTCACTCTTTCAATTTATTAATAGTAAATATAACATACAGCTCCACTACAAATTTTAAGATACAAAAACAATTTCAATTTCATGAAAGAATAAAATAAAATAACATATAAAATAAGTATGATACTTTTGTTATACAAAAAAACACGTCTTACTATAAAGAATACTTATTCACAAATTCTAACCGTTAAAATCTATTTGTATGCTTCTCAATAAATAAAAAAAACTCAAATACGAGATATGAGATCAATGAATAGCACATTGTAATAATGAAAATCACATTTAGAACACTCGGAATATGAGATTAATGAATATCACATTGTAATAATGAACACTATTTCTCACTAGATGAATTTTTTCTACTTTTATCATATACAGGACTATACACTCATCTCTTTAAAATTGTGTCCCTACATAAATAATTACAATGATCTTACACATCCCGAAGTGCACATAAAAGCAGAACAGCCACAAACCAATTGGGTTTAAACTCCGGAGGACAGGATTGGGATAATGGGACGTGACTTTAAACACTGTGATGTATAGGCTAATAATTATTTATCTCCCATTCAATTAAGAATAAAAAACATCTGACTAATTTCCATATCAAAGCCCAACGTGAATCCGCAAAATGCCTCACCATTGATTGGCTCTAATAAATTATCAAAAAAAAATATATCATTAAATTCTTTATAAACAAATATAGTTGCCCGAACGGCTAATTTTAGTCTCCGGGCTGGAAGCCATATACAGCCGAAAGAGCTTAAGCCCACAAACCAAGAAGGTCCGAAGAAGCCCAATCGTGATCGTTAGATAGACAGTCAGCTTCCCTTTGGTCCACATGGAGTGCAGAAAGCAATTGGATATATATCATTACCTGATTCAACACCTCCCACGACAAGTCATTGTAGATTAATCCGAGTGAATTTAAAATAATATTATTTTATTTTATTTTAAAAGTTAAAATATCACTTTGAAAAATTATGTTTTTAAAGAAAATCCAACTAAATTTTCATCAGTTTGAAAAGTCATAATTGAATCTACCCAGTCTTGTATGAGTCAAGTTAAATAAAATTAATTTCAGGTTTTTTTTTAAAACCCAACCTGGTCAAGGATCAGGCCAGTCCAGCTGATTTAGACTGTGTTTATTTTCTAGTAGCTTTCATGTTAATGGTGATTTACACTCAATAATATATTTGGTTTTTAAAATAATTGAGTTTTATATTATGAGTTAATTAAAAAATTGAATTTAAAACATAGTAAAACAGTGTTTTTTTCTAACTAGTTTCATAAATATTTCACATATATTTGTTCTTCGTAGTTATCAAAAAATCATAGTTGTCTCTTTTTAATTGTTTGTAAAAAAACCAACAAGTTTTATTCAAAATTTTTACATATATGTTTTACTATACATAAATTTCAACTACAATTTCTACCAAATAAATATCTAAATCTAACTAAATAAATATTTTTTCTAAACTTATTTTTTAAAAAACCACAATCATATAAAGCTACGCATCCTAAGCTTGCATACAGACCAGCCTTGGGGAATTGCTATCCACCATCAGGGCTCTTGCTGCTAACTGGCATGCTATAAAATGTGTCAGAATTGTACTCGGAGTACCTTTCAGCCATGTTGATACAGTTTTCATGTCCATGAAAATTGTCATTTTAACGTTTAACATAATCAGAGTTCAGTCATTGGGAGTATCATCATTAAATAATCTGAGTGAGTGAATCTTCTGTTCGTCCTGGAAAAAAAACCAACTCCCATGGATCATATAAAATATCAGCTGTCAAATTCTCTCCATTTGCAGCTTTGCAAGACACTTTTCTAGCAACAATGCCTCTCAAGTCTCACCAACTACCAGTGACCAGCTCATCTTCCTACCAAAATCCTACGAGGAAATAAAGCCATCATAGAAACTAGAGCCAAAATTATGCTAGACGAACACAATTCCGTGATACGAATCACAAGCCTTTAAAAGGACCTGTCTGGCAAATCGGCAATCGTCCTACAAGTCATCTACATTTTTTCTAAACCCACCAAGGCCCAAAGAAATACATATAATAAAATCCGAAAAAAAAAATATAACACACTGATTGAAAACTTTAAAAAACAAATTATTCATAATCTGGCATCAGCTGAAGACTTCTTAAATGGCAGGTCAGAGAGTTACAAGGCAGGCAATGATGAAGAATGCACGATAGTAGATCCAAGGTCATTGCAGAGATTGCCACCTTCAATGGTCTTGTTCTCTGCTCTTGGGCTGCTTCCAGCACTGCTATTTGAAAGAGAAGCGAAGGCAGACTTTTGTAAGACCCCGGTAGGAGATGAGCCTACCCGAGGACTGTTGTCACATCTTTCTGTCATTAGGTTGAGCGATGATTCATTCTTGCATTCTGCTGTTGCATTATTATTGGTGTTGTGCAAAACCTCCCCAAGGGGACCACCCATTGAAGTTTCCCAAGAAATGGGAATCCAATTCGCTTGCCTTTGGTTTGGTTCATTGGCGACACTACCGGCTCCCACTCCCAGCCCCATCTGTATTGGATCAAATTCACGCGATAATCTCAGCGGGGAGAGAGAGATCTTTTCAGTGTTTGGAGATGAAGTGGATGACACAAAGTCTGCAGGAGCCATGGGGATTGAAATTGATAGCTGAGTTCTCTCAGATTGCAGATCAAGTCCAGGCCAAGCAACAACAGAGCGATCAGAATGACTTTTAGGACAATCATCCATAAATTGGCGGAGGGATTGCTGTGAAACAGATTCCTGGTCAGTAAGGTCCTGAGACGAACCAAAATTTCTGCAACTCATCAAGGACGAGCTTTTCTGTGAATGGTTGAGGAGGGAGTCGGAGGTGACAAGTGCAAACTCATTTTGCAGGGATTCACCGTAAGAGTTCTGTTGTTTTGATATGAAGAATGGAGTTTCTTTTGATTTCAGGTCAATGCTGGATGGTAGCATGGATAAGGCCGATGCATCTTGCATTCTCTCACCTACATTCTCTGTAGCGAGGAACACCCTGCTAGTCATCCATGGAAAACAAACCATCAATTACTTTAAAACAACCATTTTGGGTATAAAAGAAATAGCTCCTTAATATGACATCAACGAATTCCTTAGAAGCGACATAAAAATCATTTTATAACAAAATAGTAAAAAATGAAAAATGAATCCTCCTTTAAAGGATGGAACAGATTCCAAACTGGCTGCATAGCTGTATAGATCAAATGAGGTTTAATACCATCTTGCTTTTACCTGCTGAGCGTATTGGTGGCAGAAAGATTAGAAGAACTGGCAGGTTGTTGCTGATTATGCACAATAGTGTGGCTGTCGGACACAGCGCTGCGAAGCCCCACCACCGATGCTGATGCAAAAGAGGAAGTGCCATTGGCCATTGGCTTTAAAGTGGTGGTGGCCGCAGCGGAATGGCCTGATTGTCCTTCCACAGGCTTTCTTGAACGATGGCGGCCCCTGTTCATGTGCCGCTCACAATACTTCTGATCAGCAACTGCGTCTCTTGAGCACCGCCATTTCTTCCCATCTGTTCTTCGACACCGTCCTGGCTCCGGGTCAGTGTTGCTGGAGAAACCCATATGGAAAGTGCCCCATTGCACTGTATTTGCACATTACACAAGACAAGAGGAACAAATATCAGTAAAAGAACTGATAATTGATTCCTGGTTAATCTGCATGACGCAAATTAGTGTAGCACTTTGGTATTAACTACATTTGAGTGAAATAAATCGAGTACAGGAATTATAGCTGAATTTTAGGGGTCGTAGGAAAGTTTAGGTGGAGTTATTACTTCTCAGGGTCTAATAATTTAATTAAGATGCGAGGGGTTCCGACGAAAATGATCTGTGGCAAACTGTGTTAAAATTCTAACCATTTATTACCGCAGGATTAATACACGGCGGAAAGGAAAAGGAAACCCGTTTTGCACAAACGATCCCTTCTCCACACAGAAAAAAGAAAACAATGACGCACACCTAGACAGACACAAAGGCATGTATGGCTGCTTTGTACATCACGATAGTCACAGAATCATTTTGAGAGAGTGAGAGAAAAAGGCCAATCTGGTGGACAAAATGGCAAAAAAAATTAGAAGTCTGTTCTTTCTGGAGGAAGAGACAAAACTTACATGCACTGGGTTTGAAAAGTCCACCAGAAAAGCTAGAAAACCCAGCAGAATCAAGAGCTTTCCTAATGGGGATGAGCAGATTAGATGGTATAGGCACATTTGCAGTCATGTATTTGTAGATCAAGGCCTGATGTTCAAGCTCCATCCATTGTAATTGAGTGAATGGCCATCTAGTCTCAGTCAAAACCCCATGCATGCTGGCAGCATTGAAGATTCCAGAGTTGTAGCCTGAAAAAAAAAAAAATTAACAGATCAGGTCAAACTATGTAGAAATGCAGATAATAATAAAATCCAAAGTTTAATGTTAAATAGAAAAGGTTATAATCTCCGGGTGCAAAAGGCCAAAAAAAAGAAGAAGCATGCAAAGTGTCTAGAAGGCAACTCAAAATCAAAATTTGCCTGAAATATTTAAGGAGGCTGAAGAAACCATGAATTTCTGCAATTGATGGACCAAGAAAACAGACCGCAAAGGTAGGAAGGGAGCGAAGAAAAAGAGAAACAGACGGAATCCCAAACAAAAATTGGATCTTTTATGTCGCTCTAGCCTTCCTATTTTCAACTTCATAAATGTTTCTTCTTTTGAGCACGCTGGTCTTCTGTGTTCGATTAATTCCTAAAACCCATCACCCCCCAAAACAGGAAGGAAGACACATGAGAAAAAAATCTACTTCATCTAGACAGGACTTTAAAATAAGAACATTCATAGATTTGAATGAAATAACTAACAAAATATCATTTATTGATCAAAAAGACATTAATCCCATCTCCTACGAGTACATAAACAATTAAACCATGGCTCCACGCAACACACCCCATAAAGCCATAATGATTATAGAAGCCACTTGTTACCACAAAGGCGACCAATCATATCCTCAAATAATGAAGCATACCCCACGACCACGTAGACTTGAATCCTTAATGATGGTACCTGTATTTCTATTACAAGCAGAAGATGTGAGGTGAAAGTATGGCAATATGGCATTTGGGGAGCTTCTCTCCCCTGAAGAAGCTGATTGGGGACAGGAGAAGCTGAGCATCTGCTGCTGCTGCTGTCCATCAGTGAAGAGAGAGTTGTTGCTAGATTTCAGAAGAAAAGTGTTTCTCTGGTCAAGCAGCATTGACTCGGTTTTGGCCAATTTAGAGTTCCTCCAATCGTCATCGGCTGCGGCAGATCTCTCTTGCTTCAGGAACCCAGATCCGTACTTCTGCTTTGCTTCAGGATCTGAACTAGCAAGAGAAGCGAAACAACTATTACTTGTGTCTGAACCCACCAACCCATCGAAACCCACCTGAACCCCAAAATCCATATAGAAAATCCCAACAAAAACTACAAAACCTCGACACTGAAGAAATAAAACTGAAGCATTAGTCCATTAGCAAAAAAGACATGACCTTTAGGGGCTAGAGACAGGTGCATTTTAAGTGAATTGATGATAGATATTAGTTAAAGCTACGGAAGGTGAAACTGAAAAAACCAGACTGGTTCTTGTTTAAAGAGGTGGATTTGTTTTTGGAAAGAGATAAAATAATTGGAGAGAGACAGTTCGGGGGTGAGGATAGAAACTGAGCAGACAAAGCTAGAAATAAAAATACTCGTATATTTCAGACAAACGAATTATCCGTTTGTTTTTATGGTTTGAAAGGCGTATTTAAAGAAATTTTTATTTTTATTTTTAGATTGTTTTTAATATAATGATAGAGAAAATAATATATAAAAAAAATTATTTTAATATATTTTTAAATAAAAAATATTTTAAAAAACAACTTTCATAACACTAAACAATTTCTAACAAAAATCTCTTTTTAGTAATATTACAAAGAAAAGAAAACTAATAAAATTTATCAAAACAACGTGTTTTAAAATTGTTTTAATGTGTTATTATTAAAAATTAATTTTAAAAAAATATTATTTTAATATAATTTTAAATAAAAAATATAATTATCACAATATCAAACATAAAAAGAAAAAAAAAATACTGGTTTGCTTGAGAGTACTTTTTTGGAGTGGAAAGAAGTAACCAATCTTCAATGGTTTCCTTAAAAGAAGTCCAGCTTGCTTTGCCTTGCGAGTCCGCTAGCGGTTGCAAATGCAATACACAATGAATCTAATTCACTCTCCCTCTCTCATCCGTTGATTTGAAGCCCGGAGGAGTGGTGGGCTGCATGCACAAATATGCATTGCCACGTGACAGACGCCAGGCCTGGCCAGCAGGTTCACCGAGGTGACTTTATTCCGTGTTTTTTATATTAAAATATATTAAAATAATTTTTTTAATTAAAATTTTATTTTTAAAATTAGTACATCAAAATAATAATATAAAAAAATTAAATTTTAATAAAAACAATTAAATACGGCAAAACCTGTGCTTACAGTTGCCATGAGAAAAACAATCTGACATTCACTCGGCAAAACCTAAAAAATCCGGCTTTTTTTTTCTTATTCACTTCTTTTTCATGAGGCAGAGATCGTCCTCTCTATTTTTCAAAGAAAAAGAAATCCACCAAAACCAACAATAGATCAAGACAAGGAGGAGATCTCAAATACTGTAATTGTCTACTTTTTATTTAATGAACTAGAAAATCAAATATATAGTAATGTTTTATGGCATCGACCGCAGATAAGCAACGTGGTTCTAGCTGGTGATGGTAAGCACTGCGGTTCCAGTAGAAAAAAATAGTTTTTTTAGTTAGTGGAGAGACAAACAAAATTATCAATGAAGACAAATGCACTAGAAAACATAGGCATTTCCTCGCGCAGTCTAGGCAATTAAAAGGTTTTTTTTTTTTTTGCATGGATCATTCTTATATGCACTAGCTTGCTATCTTTTTATTATTAGTAATTAATTTATAACAAGGCTTGTTATATGAACATTGAAAAAATATTTTATTTTTTTAATATAAAATTAGAAGTCCATTAGTATATATATTATACGTCACAAGAAAAACATTGTGTTTTTTTAAATGTAATACAAGAAACGTTTTTAATTTAAATATTTCAACTTAAAATTATAACGTGATATCTTTCTAATATGAAATAAAAAAATTATATTAAAATCTCAAATATTTTTAAAAAAATTTTTTTATATTAACCCGGTCCCGAGCTGGGTTTATTGAACATGCTCTTTGTTTGTTTCGTCTTTTTATATGTGCTCATACGTCCCACTGATTATTAGTAATTAATTAATTATTAACAATAACTGATTAAGCAGGGAAAATCATTGTATCTACTTTTTCAGCAATAGTCTCAATGTACTAGTCAGAGACGACTCTTTTTAGGAACCGGATGAATTGTCTTTACAATTAAATCTCTATAATTCCTATATTGTTACAAATCTTGGTAAAATAAGTAATATATTGGTTTGATTAGTTTTACCTCTAGCTTTAGAAATTAATAGTTTGGTGGCATTTTTATTTCATTGATATGTTATCATACATAAGAAAAGACTAGGGAGCACCTTCGCATGGAGCACAAACAATATCTGTAATAGTTTATTGTAGTTGCTAAAGAGTAAGTGAGCTCACTAATGATCCAACAATGTTCCTTATGGAATTTTATAATATTGTTTGATCATGTTTCTCTTGCTTATATTTCTTTTAGGGAGCATCTTGCCTTTCTAAAAGATCTTAGGAAGCATTATTCCTAGATGGATCTTTGATCCCTTAGGTGCTTCCAATAAATGAATTTTGTTTTTGCAGTTGATTCGCCAACATGGTGATTTATACATCCTTTTCTTTAATGGATTTTTTTAGCTTCTCTATTTTAGGAGACATTTGATGGACGTGATCATTGGAAAGTGATGTCTTAGTGACCATGACTAGCATTTAAGAGTCAAGGTTAGATGGGGATTAATACTCTCCTTAACTTCCCTTAGAAGAAGTCGTATGATAAGGTTTGGACTTTGACCGCATGCTCGAGTCTGACTCGTGGGGTGGAATATTAGCTCCTTCTTGTAGATGTAGAGAGGGAGAGTTTTCAAACTCATATTCTAAGGAAGTTGTTTTCTTTTTTTTTAAAAAAAGTTTTCTTGATTGAAAGAACAACTTAAACTTTTTAGACCGGGTCTTTAAACAAGTGGTTGGTGAGGTATCCATTTCAATACTTTGAGAATTGATTGGAAAATTGCTTACATTCGCTATATTTTTCATTTTGGATGATAGATATGCTGACTCGAGAGATGAGATGAAAAAAAATGCTCTGTCAGGAGTGCTAGAAATTTCTATACATAAAATTTTGCATATTAAAAATACATTAAAAGTAGTGTCAAGATTACAATAATAAATTTGATTACAAGAAAAGATGAAAACTCTCTTGAGTGCTCTTCACATGCATGAATCCTCTGGTCAGTGGTTAGATCCGAACCTTGTTTTAGATGGAAAAATATTCACACAAGCCCAAAGGATTTAACATAAAATTTTGCATATGTTGACGGGACTTGAATATTTTTTAGAGAACTTTCAAGTATTTATGCTTAGTCCCTGGTCTTTGTTTTTTCTTCCCTTATGTTTTTATGTTTTCTTGTCTTATTGCTTGTGTTTGTTTTTTTTATAATTTAGTGGTTTTGCTATTTATTTATATATTGATCTTAGAAATTTACCTTGAATATTATTTATTTAAAAGATATTTTAGGATTATTGATACGAAGATTACTTAAAATACCCTGAGCTAGATGGATATTAAAGTAAGAACCATGAAATATATTCATATTAGGTTTTTTTAATTTAGTTTGGGCCCAAACCCAACCAATTTAATCTAAGCCTGGACATGATAAATTTCATTTAGGCCTAAACTCCATAGTTTTAACTTGTGTGGTTATGGAGAGCTTGGATCATGGCCTGAACTTGTAGAATTTTTAGTGTTTATAAAGACCAAGATATACCTACAAGGAGTAATGAGAAAAGAAGAAATAAGTACTATCTATAAATCTCCCTACTAACATCAACACGTGCCACACTAATAGAAAAGAAATATCGACACGCGCCACACTAATAAAAAAGGAATATAGTGACACTTTTAATAATATAACAAAAAGTTTTTTTTGCCATTGAAGGGTGGTGCGTGGTATGGTGGTGGTTGCGTTATACATGCACACGTGTTTTTTCATTCAAATAATATTTAATTCATGCTAAAATACTAAATTGTTTTTCATGAGATTGGTAATAACAAAAATGTCGTGAGGAAAAGACCAATGAATCCATGTTTTATTGTTTTAGATTTTAATGGTAAATGTCATTTTATTATGTTTTAAAAAGTAAAAAATATAAATACTCTTCCATGTCAATTTAATTTTTTTTTGTTTGTAGGTTAATTAAGTTATTTTTTTAAGAAAATCTAAAAAAACACATATAACCCCGGTTAATCTTTTCATCACGAGTCACAGGAAAATATCAAAATATCCCAGCACTAAGATATTTGAATTTTTTTTTTTTTGGTAAAAGATAAATACATAAGAATGATAATTTAATTTAAACTTGACTGGATAACAGCCCAGCCTAAATGGTAAGTGCCTGCGTGGACAAAAAGGTGCGCGAAACCATGGCAAAAGCCAAAAACAAACAGGCAAGGCAAGGCAAGGCTAGGCTCAAAAGGGCAAATCAAGCAGCAACCAAGCAAAAATATCTTCCTCATCATATCATCTCGGAATCACCAAATTTGCCTGTGCTCTGTGGAGAGAGGGGGGCTTTGATGTTGACGTGTCAACAGAAGGTGTGACCGAGACACAGGACCACAGAAAAATAAGCATGGATTGTGAAGGAACGACAAGTTGAGAGAGATGATGTTCGTTGCTGGGCTTAAAGATGGCGAGATGTAGATCGAGCAGTTCGCTTCCCGTTTGCCGACACAGCCTTAGGCTGGCCCGCATCACTCTCTTCTCTTTCTTTTCAATTCTCCATTGTCCCTGCTTCCGTCATCCCTCGCGTACCATTTCGACGGCACTTTTCTCCGTGAGGGCCCACTAACGTTTGATAGTTGATACTTTTAAAGCAGAGGAGCTAATTCGTGGAGAACCTCATCTTCTTACAGTACTCTCTCCCCTTTTAACTTCATTTCGAGTTTGCGCCTCTAAAACTTCAGGTCGAAAAGTTTTTTTTTTTAATGTTTTTTAATAAAAAATATATTCCTACAAATACTGAATATTGAGTGATCTTTTATAGGTAAAGTTAAAAAATATACATACAAATACTTTCATCGTAGAGTTAAAGATAACACAAGACAATAACCAAGAGTCTTTTATATATACATATATATATAAACTAAGTTGCAATTTAATAATTTTTTACAATTTAATGGTTGTAAAAAAAGTTAAAGATAATATAAGACAGTAATCAATAATCCAATTTAACAATGTGACAAAATTTAATATAGCCATTATTTTTTTAGCTTTGGTTATTGACTTTTTTTGAATCCAGCTTTAAGCATCTCTAGAGCTTTGATGGTCAAAATAAAGTTTCAAAATGACGTATAAAATAAATAACCGTATGTTGGAACAACAAAATTAACCTAGTTTAGAAATTATATATATCAATGTTTTAGTCTGTTTTAATTAAAAGAAATTAAATTAAATATCAGTATTGATATATGTTTTGTACTGTCATGTAAAAAATTAAAAATAAAATAGATGGAGTTAAGTTTTTTTCAAGCTAAATATTTCAAGACATGTTTAATGATCATTTGTATATAGTTATAGATTTTAAACATTTGACAATGATTCAGCATCCTCTGTGCTTCTCCTCTGACCCTCTAAAATTCATTGCATTTATAAAAGCTGAGATGCCGTAACGGAAATCTATTTTAATTTGTTAGAGATTAATATGAATTATATTTTGAATTTTATTTAATAGCTTAAGTTATTGAGTTGAGATGGTTCTTTGATATTGTATCCGAGTTTTAATGACCAAGCGATTACGAGTTTAAATCTCACTATCCCTAGTTATTTGATAAAAATTAAGTACAAGGTAATATGGGTCTGTGCAAGTTTCAAACCCAAAGAACTTTCACTTTAGAAAGTGTATTAGAGAATAATATAAATCATATCTTGAACCTTATCTTACAACTTAAACTATTAAATTGAGATTGTTTTTTATCGTAATTATCATTATCGGTTCTAAGTTCTAACCTGCAACTTGCCAGTCCCGGTTCCTTTTTTGTTCTTGCAATGGAGTAAAGTCCCTTGTTTGCCTTGTTAGAGTACGCTTCTGGTCGTTTTCTTTTTTCGGTTACACTACACCTCTAGTTAACGTGCGTAATGTATCAAGCGCATGCTAAGATAAATTTCAAAATTTACTCGGACACTCGGTTTAGGTGGTTACTCTTTACGTCTAAGGTTTAAAATTGTGATAGTAATTAATTTTTAAAATATTTTTATTTATAAATATGTTAAAATAATATTTTTTTAATTCTTTTATATTAATATTCTATTCAAAGGGAGTCTTGAAATCATCTAGCTTGGCTGGAAAGCTGGTTTGTTATACATTTCAGGTGCAAGTATCCAGCAATTAATCTTGCCGATTAAGCGTGGACTCTCATCTAAAATCTAAAATTTCAAACCCAATGGCAATGGGTTGGCATTGGATCGACACGTGACTTTATTTGATTGATGACGGGGCAGATTTGTTTTTTTTTTTAATAGTCCTTTGGGCCAGGCCCAAACAGCCAGGAAAAGGGCCAGCATAAGCATAATTTTTCTTCCAGCATGCAAAAAAATGCACTCCTCGAGATAAATCATCCCATGCATATTTTTGCAAGACATGGCGCAGTGTCCATGAAATGAGAGAAAGAGGGAAAGAATGAAAGGCTTATCGAGGTCAGATGACATTTCATCGAAATTTAAAGATATAAAAAAAAGACTACCATGCGTGATCAAAATGGACCGCAACACGCTGTTTAAAACTTTAAATTAAAGAGCAAAAAATTAAAAAAATTGAAAATAAATCTTACCTGTTTGAGCGAAGCCTAAACGGTTAGGGAAGCCAGCTGTAGAAAGCCAGCACCTTGGGCCGTGAACTTTATAATATGCCACCATAATTTGCCAGTGACATTTCCTTGCACGACACGTCGGGTTATTCTTTCCAGAGAAGCCAAGGACACGATCCTACACCCAAGGCAAGCACCACATTTTCATGCACCAATTGTTGGACTCCAAGCATCACATAAATTTCCTGGCGTTGCAAGCATCAATTTCATCATCGATGACATCGCAGGCTTGTGGCGCCATAACCAATAGCGTGCGTTAGCTTCTTCACAAATACATTACTATTTCTTCGCATTCTACAAGGTAAGCCGACACCTATAAATACCTCATCTCATTACTAGGTAAAGGGGCACAAGACTAAACAGAGACTGTTTATAAGCTCTAATTATTAATTTTTTATTATTATTAATGTTGATGTTCGGGTCAGTTTATGTATGCTTTAACTAATTCTACGGGTACTAAAATCAACGATTATAAAAACTTCCAATAATCATCGTATTAACAACCACATGAATCGAATCTAAGATCATAGAAAAAACAAACTCTTTGATCCCATGCTATTATCATTGGAATATCTACTAAATAATTTATAAATATTAACTTTGAATGCAGATGTGATGGGGATTTCTAGTTACATTTATATGTGAAAATGCCACTATGAACAACAATTTTGCTAATAAAAAAAGTTATTTGTCTCTATAATTAAATGGTGCAGAAAAAAATATTGTCTAGCCGTTTATATAAAGCTGCCATTAATGGTGAAACTTCCTCGCGGACGATTAAATGTGCAATTCCATCGTTCCATAAAAACAATAGCGTGCAAGAGATGCAGCTGTACTATTATCACCGACTAGCAAAATCATTTTTGTAAGATGAAAAAGAAAGCGTTGGCTATCTCTAACCAGTAGAGAAAATAGCCTGATAAAAGGCTAAGCTTTCAAGAAATACAGTAAATGTTGCGGTTGTTTTTTTAATTATAAAAAGAGAATCTCGATTCTAAACCTGATAAAAGAAAAGCAGATAATAAAGGTGTTGTTTACAAATATGCTAATGTTCGCGGTTCAAGAAAGCTTGGTTAGATGTGATATTGATTTTGTTCATTTAAATATATTTAATTTATTAATAAAAATTTATTTATTTTTAATATTCATCGAATATTTTATTAATAAATCTAATATTTGATTATCAAATCTAGAGTAAATATAAAGTTCTTGGGATAAAAATATGTTATAAATAAAATTATAAAGTTATTATGATTATGAGATTTTCATTACATCAAAACATTGTTCTAAAATGTTTATGGTTAATATCCTACTAAAACCGGACATTAATTAAAAATATTGTGACTGATGCATGTTATATTCTTTTTTTAAAAAAAAAATAGCAGCTGTTCTAGTAAGATGGGATGTGAAAGATACATGTAACTAATACGCAGGTGCTTGTCGAATGACATGTGTATTGAACTGACCCGCATAAGAATTCTATATGAATATATTACTTGTATCTATGAAGAGGCTCGCATGACGGTTGTGTGAGTGATCCTTAGACTTGAGATTACTAAGTTATCTTGTATATAGAGTGTTATGTTTTGATAGGGTGAAATTGAAAAGAAAGATTAATTGAAAAAAAAATAAGGATCAAAGTTGAAATAAGAAATAAAAATAAAATCTTGATTTAATGGTGAAATTGTAAAGAACAATCAATTCAACAAAAAGCTAAAAAAATAATAAAAAACACGAGGATCAAATTGAACAAGATAACTTATCACAAATTATGATTGAAAGATGTATTTGAAAACAATTCAAAATTTATAAAATGGCAGAACAATAATTAAGAATCAAAATAAAAAGAATTGAAATTGTTATATTTGTAAATTAAAGGATAATTCTAAAATTTTCCATGGACAATGTGGTTTTCAAGGTGATGAAAGAGAAAAAGTGACGGGAAAAGAAAAAAGTCTATTAATATAGTTCTACCAACCCAACGCTATAATGTGCTGCCCCAACAGGAAAAGAACGGTTCGTCACTCTAATGACATGAAGGAAGCTGGATTTTTGTATCTAGGAGGTGCCACAGGTACCACCCTAGAAGTGTAGGCTCCTCCCACATGCTGGTGGGTGCGTCTATTTTTTTTAATATATTTTATATTTATTAAAAAATCAAATTACCCTACCCAACTTAATTATTACAAAAATAACCATATGAAAAGATAAAAGTACTCTTGAACTCCATCCTTGGAATTTTTGCATTCATAATATTTTAGCCCTTTCTGAAATGAAAAAAACCCAACTTATTCCCAAACAACGTCACAATAACCGTCATACCTGCAACAATCAGTTTAAAGATTTTTCCGTGAGAATGACAAAGACACTATTACATTGTTTCAGTAAATAGTATTTATGAGCTTGCATAAACAGTATTTTTTCAAGCCGTTGATGGAACACATTCCATCATAAAGCATAAGGTGAAATTGCGTGTTAAACAGCTATGTTCGATCTGGACCGTAAACAAATAGCGTTTATACAAGTAATGGATATCAAGATTCGTAGCAGCTGATCTGGAAAGCTTAACAGTTAACAGCATGGACCCACCTAGTTATGATGTGGCATTGGGCCTGGTCTGTTACAGAGTTTGAAGTAGTTGAGACTACTGGTGCAAAGCAAATTCCTTGTTCAATATATACTCATTTTTAATCTGGATTACTTCCAAGCCCACACAAAGCTTATCCTATCCGGTGAAAATTAAAAAGAAAAGAAAAAGAAAAAACAACTCGAGAGTCGAAACAGGTGCGAGTTTCAGAAACCCTAGAATAAAAAATTTCTAGGGTTTATGTTCCCAATTTGGGTTTCAAATTTAGGGCTTTTTGAAATTCCCGGTTTGATCACTGTAATTGAAGATGAATATTGACGAGGCGAAGCTTTTTGTGGGAGGTATATCTCGTGAGACAAGCGAAGAAACTCTAAGAAATTACTTCAGCAAGTACGGTGTCGTTTCGCATTCTCTTATTGCCAAGGACAAAATCACTAAATTTCCAAGAGGATTTGCTTTTGTTGTTTTCTCTGATCCTTCTTCTGCTGCCAGGGCTCTTCAAGATAATCATGTTATTCTTGGGAGAACGGTCAGTTTTTTGCTCTTTTTTGCTCTTTTTTGCTCTTGATTAATTACGAGTGTTAGTTGCGTGTTTAATGTTATATTATTAATTTACACCTTCTTTTTTCAATAAAAGTGGAAACAGAATATAATTTGTGGTCTTTTTTGTTTATTTATGTGATTTATTTCGTGCATGAAAGTTTGGTTTGAATCCTGGATGTTATTCTCCATTAAAAACACTCAAAAAGGCATTTATTGTTTGTGTTTCTTGGTTGTTTATTTCGTTGATGAGTTTTTTTTTCTTTCCAGGTAGAAGTGAAGAAAGCACTGCCTAAAATTGAAAAACACCAGCAGCAGCAGCAGCAGCACCAGCCCCAGCCCCATGGTAATCAGGAAGTTAGAAACGGATTGGGTATGAATAGTGATAATAGTACCAGCGCTAAAAACAATAGGACCAAGAAGATCTTTGTGGGAGGTTTAGCATCTAGTCTAACTGAAGAACAGTTCAAAAATTACTTTGAACAGTTTGGGAGGACAGTAGATGTAGTTGTGATGCAAGATAGTTTAACCAACAGGCCAAGGGGCTTCGGATTTGTCACCTTTGATTCTGAGGAATCTGTTGACAAGGTTTTGCTGATCGGTTCTCATGAGTTGAATGGTAAGAGAGTGGAGGTTAAGAAGGCTGTGCCGAAAGATAGAATTAATGGTCATATTGCTAGGAGTGGTTCAAATGGGTTCATTGGTAATGGTCCTCAACTTGCAAATCATCCTTTCTATGGTCAGGGATATGACCCATGTTACACTTCTTTCCCGGTGTATAATGATGTTCATGGTCATTTTTATGGAATGAGTTTTTATGGGAGTGTATACCCTATGGTAGGATATGGAAGACCTGGTTTGGAGGTTGCACCAATGGCCCCTATGCTTGGAGCTGGACTGTTTCCTTACAGCAATGCCTGTCTTTATCCCGCTTATGCGCATAACATGAGTAGCATCACGGGTATGCAAATTGGGGGGCATAATCAGATTGTTGAGGCTGGTGTGAATGGTGAAGAATCTGGTTCGTGGCAGCAATGGACACGTTCTATCTGATGCAACAACAACTAAGAGTGAAGAGGGCAAGCATGGAAGTTGATACTTTGAGTTTGGAAGGTAGTGGTGTCTGTGCTCTAAGCTAACCGAATAGAGTAGGTCTTAAATCTTGATGGACAGTTGAAAGCTTTACCTGTAGATAATTCTACCTGACCTGTTGCACATATTCCCTGAACATCGATGGTTTAGCAATTATTCACTGATTGATTAGAACAAGTTTAACCACCACACCTTTTAGATGTCCATTTCTTTTGAGTGAACTTTGCGTCACAAACATCTTTGCTTGCCCTGTCTCTCTACTTTCAGTCATTTGTAAATAAATGATTCTGTCCTCCTAACATAAATGCATTTAAATTCAACCTCTGTTTTTGAATTTCACGTTCCTCCTAGCTTATGCTTTTTATGCTAGCTATTTATTTATACTTTCTGTTTTTTGGTATGTCTTTTGTTGTTTGCAATGTAATTATTACTATCGTACATTTGTGGGCGGTTCCCTATTGTTCATTCTTGTTGTGCTTTGGTCCCTGTCTCTGTTGATGGCGAGAGAGTAGACGGTGTACCCGTGGGAATTTGTTGATACGTTTACCAAGCCTCTATATGGTCGGAAAAACAGAGATCAGACGCGTCATCCACTTTCTTCATCTATGGATAGCCAAGCAACTCGTGCAGGGTTAGATTGCTAGGCCTCAGCATGCAGGACGTGTAGGCCCAATACTCTTTATCTTTTAATTTTTTGCAAAACAATTTCTTAACTAAAATTTGCAATAAAGTATTTATTATATATTGATAGTTTTAACATTAACCATATTTTCACAATTGTGTTGTTTTTATTTAAAAATCCAATATATAGTACCTGAAATATAGGATTTGGAGATGGAGTTTGCGGACCTGGAGGAATAAGACTACATTTGAGTCTGATTTTTCAAATCGGGTTGGAGGTATTGATATGGCTGGTTCTAAGCTGAAGAAGATCACACTAGGCAATGATTAGTAGAGTGTAAAGAGACATCAGTTTGCCATCAATGGAAACTTGGGCAAACTCAACACTGATCGTGCATTGAAAACTTATTTTGGTGGTGCTACTGCTAGTGGTGTCCTCAAGGACAACAACGTTGCTTGACCAAGGAGTTTTTGCTTGTCATACAGAGGCTTGCTCGGCTAATGAAGCGTAATTATGAACTGTATACAACGTTTTCTTAAATGTCTGGCTGTTATCCACATCATAAAAGAGTAATAGAAAATATGACCCTGCGAATACTTTACTGGATGGAAGTGTTTTTTAAATCATATTTATAATTATAGGGGTAATAGCTGTATGGATTTGCTTGCCCATCTTGATTTTTTTTTTATTATTCTTTGTTGGAGTGCGGTTTAAATAGAAATTTGTTAAAATTTAATTTTGTTTTGTTTAAAATTATTTTTTTATTGTTTTGATATATTAGTGTCAAAAATAAATTTTATATATATATATATATATATATATATATTATTTTAATATATTTTTAAGTAAAAAATAATTTCTACTGTACTCTTCAGTTACTCTAAATGGTTGGTGGAAGGTACGAATAAAGCATGTCATTAGCTTTAGCTTCCCTGAAATGTTTGCTCTGCGATCTTTATTTCCATAGCTATAAGCTTTCCCTTATATCCGAAAAAATTGATGGGTAAATAATTCATTGAAACAAAAATCCAGTGATTTGGACATTTCAATATCTCACCAATATATGAAAATATAGTTGAATTTTTTAATTTGATTTGATTTTTTAAATGGATTAATACATGTCTTGGGGTTACAATTGATTTTAAAATATTTATAGGTTGGTCATGAGGTTTTGGTGATGAAAATGATGTAAAAATTGGGTTAAGGGCCGAAACCAGAGGCTCCTCGGTAAATTTATAATTAGATTTCAAATGATATTTGTTTTGAAGTTGCGTCCATGAAAACAAAAATCACTGCCAGCTTGGAAAATTATTAGGTTTCTCAATGAATATCATTAACTCATTAATTAAAATTAAACACTCTTTCAATCAATATTATGAACTCATTAACTAAACTTTAACATTTTTTTATTGGTTAAAAAAGAACACTCGGGCAATACAAGTATCTTTTAAAGAAATACATGATTCGGGTGCAGACCTAACTGAGCAAAGAAAAAGGTATAATATAATAAGATGTAAATGAAAAGATAACTATAGTTAATGGATCAATACAAACAAAAACAAAATCATTGGAAGCTGCAAAGAAACACGATTACCAGAACAAAAAAAAAATTGATGAAGTTATGATTCTAGCAAATCAAATGAAAAAAAAAGAAAAAAAAACTAAAATATTAAAAGGAAAGCAAACCTATCCAATGAGCATGTAAAATATTCAAGTTAAATAATGAGACTGGAATAAGCCACTTAGAAGGAAAAAAAAAAGTTGAACTCTAATTCCAAACAAATCAAACATAAATAGATGAAATTGAAAAAAAATCAATTAAAAACACAAAAACAAAACAGCAAACCGTGAAAGTCAATCAAACTCTATGACTCAGATTGTGTGAATGAGAAAACTCAATAGAATGCAAACCATAAAAGATTACGAAGCTCAATTCCAAAACAACCTAACACTACAGGACAAAACTTAACAAATATTAAATAATTTTTTTAAAAAAAATGTCCTAAAAAATCAAGTCAACTTAAGCTAACTCTCTAAACTTGCAATTTAAGTGATGTTACTGAGATAAATAAATAGAAATGAAACTGAATGAAATCACAAAACCTAATATCAGAAAACTTCAATCTTGAAGGATGAAACTGAAAAATAAAATTAATCTATAGTCAATCTAATGTTAAAAGATGAAATAAAAAAAAATTAAAAATTTGTCAAAGTAAATTCAACAAAGGATGAAAAATAAAAAGAAATGAGATAACCGTGGCTATTTTCAAAATTTATGAAAAAATCTATAGAAAATAAATAAATGGAATAGCATAGCCCACTCTCTGTTTGAATAGATGTTGAATGATGAAATTTAAAAAACATGAGTTTTAAAAATGAAAAAAAGAAGCAAGCTTGAGAGTACCTTTTAGACCTAAGTTAATCTTTAAAACTTGCAACATGTGAACTCGTGGAACCGGGCTTAATAAAAAAGCTCAATTCTCAATCAATTTAATATTGAATGATGAAGTCAAGAAAAAAAATGTTAATTAAAACAAATCTCAAAGTGAAAAAAATACCAATCAAATTTGATAGAAAAAAAACTTAAAGATGATGAAATTGTGAAAAAAATAATCAATTTAAAAAAACTATCTCAGGCAAAAATAATAATCAAAAGAATATGGACCAGATTTGAAAGATGAAGAATTGAAGGGGATGAAACTTAAAAAGAATTCTAATTTTATAAAGTATTCCAGATAAAACAAACAGTAATAAATAGAAACTAGATTTAAAAGAATAACAAATCAAATGGTTGCTTTAAAGTTTTGAAGTGGAAGACATAAAAATCAAGGAGAAGAGATAGAAAAAGAAAAATAAAGAAAAAGGTTGTTGGCGCCGGACCATAAGGATGTAGCCATTTATGTCGTCTCATCGTGGAAGGAAAGTTGAAATGATTCAAATGCACGTGCAAAAGGTGGTGTTTGGCCACCGGTGGGCCTCGAACATTCCACCTACTTACTAGCACCTATACTGCACGCACCACAAGTTTTTTATATACATATTTTTTCTGATACAAAAATCCCTTGAATCAACTTAATATTAACCACAAAATCACAATGAAAAAATGTAAAAACTCCTCGAAAGTAGTTTAGTAAAATATTCCTTTAAATGTAATTAAATAATTATATTGTGCTAAAACATAAAAAGACTTTAAAGCCATTTAATGTCAATTTTGTTTTTTTTAGGGGTAGCTAAGTGATTTTAACATGGAAAGAAGTAAAAAAACTGTTATACCCTTGTACAATTTGAAAACAACAATTTTATAATGGTGAAAAAATATATTATCCTTAATAACTAGTTCAAAGTTTTTATGATGGAGAAGCAATTTTGTTAGAATACTATTTCAATAAATGGTGTTTTGAGTTTTGGGTACAATAATTTCCCTATAATTTTTAGTTATGAACTAGATTTGTAGCCCACAATTCATGCTAAAAAAAACCTAGTCTTCAATTGAATAAATAGTGAAGGATAAAACAAGAAAAGAATAGCTTAGATTGAAAAAAATAACTATGCAAACTTGAGCAAATGTTCTAAACCTAGTCAAATATTAAAAACTCGCAACCTGTAAAACCTTGGATCTGGGTCCAATCAAGAAGTTTATTATGAATCAATTTAAAAAACTTGTTAAAGCAAAGAAATTGACAATAAAAAGAATAAGGATTAAATTTGACAGGAAAAAACCAAAGGGGGGTCGGTGAAATCGTAAACCATGATCAATTTTAAAAACGATATGAAATAAAAAAAAATAGCAATAAAAAGAATAGGGACCAAATTTAAAGGATAAAAAAATTAAGAAGGATAAAATTGAAAAGACATACAAATTTTATAAATTATTCAAGATACAAAATTCATAATAAAAAGAAAGGAGCTAAATATGAAGAATCAATAAATTAGAAGGCTGTTTTTGGACTTCTAATGTGCTAGTATGAAGATCGAGGTGGAGAGAGAAAATAAAAAGAAAAAAATAAATGGTCGTCGATGCTTGGAATACATGTTACCTTATTGGGTCGAGGGAGCTGAGATCTTTTAAATGCTGTCTAAACGATGTGGAGGTTGTCCACTTGTTGTCGCATTACACACGCCAATAATTTGTTTAAAAAATAATATTTAATATATGTAAATTATTATGATACCCCTCTCAACATCTAAATTTTACCATAAAACTAATGTAAAATAATCAAAAAAAATCTTTAAGAGGGAATTATATTGTTTTTGTGATGTAATTAAACTATTTTGAAATAAATAAAATGGCTAAAACAACATTGAATGAAAGACATTATATTTTTTATCCTAAAACTGGAATAGTAATTTTAATGTGAAAAAAAAAATCTAACCTCATATAATATATTAAAAACAATTATTTTTTGGTAAAAAAATAACAAGTCTAATTTAATATTTTTTTCCATGACAAATTTATAATTATATTATTATAATAAATAATAATATGTGTTTTGTTTTACGATAAGTTAAGATATTAAGAAAATTTAGTTTTTTTCAAGTGTTAATAATAGTATTCTGGGTTTAGGGCTACAATAACTTCTTCTTTTAATAATTTAATTTAATTCTCTCATGTACCTCCACGCGAGCAACGTATGGTGAGAAATACCGAAATTAGATAGACTCTTTTCTTATCCTTTAATAACGCAAGGAGGGACAGTTAACCAAAAAAAAAAAAAAATGTTGCTGCTAAGCCAAGCTCCAAGAGGGGCTTTGTCGGCCAAAAGACGCACTCCACTCAAATTCGTCCCCCAAAATCCACCATTATTCTTGAACTCTACCAAACCCAAATTCATTTCCAGAAAACAATCAACCTTCCCCCTTACTCTTGCCAAACCCGAAGGAGGTTTAGATTCCACTTCTGCAACCAAACAATCCCTCTCTACCAACAATCCACCTCCCTCTCCTCCAACGCCTAACGACACTGTTTTTGTGGGCCAAGAGGATGTTCCTTTAGAAGGTGTCATTCGGTTCGAGAAACCCACTTCTTCTGGGCGTCTTGAAAAATGGGGGTAATTTTCATCTTCTTTTATCTACAGATTTTACGGGCATTTTCCTTTTCATTTAATCTTTTTAATGCTACGTGGCAGTCGTGTGGCTTTGCTGGCTGGTGGGGACGTGTTGGCTTTGCTCTTGTTCTCTGCAATTGGCAGGTTTGGCCATGGTTTCTCTGTTTTTGACTTCGAGACACTACGCACTGCTGATCCTTTTATTGCTGGTACGCATGTCTGTTTTTTTTTTTAAATAATCTATTTTCATGTTTTTCTTTTCAGTTTAAAGTTTAAATTCAATTGCTCAAAGGGAGTTAACGTGGGTTAATAATGAGCAGGGTGGTTTTTGGGTGCTTACTTCGTTGGGGGTTATGGTGAGGATGGTCGTGGAATGAATGGTCTGTCTAAGGCTGCTATTGCTGCTGCCAAATCATGGGCTACGGGGATTCCTGTAAGTTCCATTATCTGCTAGGAGGTGCTGTCTATTTATTTCCTATTGTTATTAGGAGGATTTCGCGATTGCAGATGCTAATTTGAGATAACAATATGCCTGAACTCCTTGTTTGGACATGAATGAAACTTACTCAATTTGTCTACTTTTGAAATGCTTGATTTTATGGCGTAGCTATATGCCATCGTATTATTTCATGCACACATCACATTATGCATAGTGGCCTCTTCCAATCATGAAATTTAATTCATTTTTTTCTCATAGTGCGTTTTGCTTTCTTATTTAGTATCTTATATTTTGCCTGTGGACTAATCATAAATGCATCTAACGGTAAAAACTCATAACCTGGGCATGTCGTGTCATCTCAAAGTTTACCCACACTTTTAATTTTTGGCAGTAACTTTGACTTCCCATTTGTCCAGTGCCATTCTAATTATTCATGACTTCACATATTCATATAAATTTCAGTGGAGGGGTGACTGAACTTAACCCTTAACAGCTCTGATGTATTAGGCATCATCATATTTTGTACATTAATGGACAAGAAAGAAAAAGAGATAATAATGCGAACCCGGAGAGTAAGAATTTTTGAACCCACACGCAAGAAAAACAACTCAAGAAAGCTAAAATCAAATTACGATAAAAAAACCCGACACAATGATTATTTGAACCAATGCATCGAAATTATTGGATTAAAAAGACCCTAACCCTATGATTATAATGAATCACGAACTAAAAGTATAGGAAGAGTGCTGTAAATACAGTTGATCTTTAATAAGTCCAAGAAAAATTCAATGAAGAACCTAAAGTATGAGCAATCTCACACAATATATTATTATGAAATCAAAGTCTATAAAAAACCTAAGTACAATCTAAATAACCCTATTTATACTAGGTAAAAAATCCTAAACAAGGCTGAAAAAATAATAGAAGATTACTAATCCAAATAGAAAAAAGAATTTTAAACCAATTAAAAAAATAATGCAATTCTCACACAATAACTTCTAAACCTTATCACAAGGATTTCTTGATGTCTAATTGTTACAAAATTTTAACCCTATATAAAATAATGCTTATGAAATCTTCTAACAAAACTTCAGTCTAATCCAACGGTCGGATAGATAATTATATTTGTTAGCGTAAAACTATGTATTAAAAAAAATAAAGCTAAAAACCGACTTAAATTTGTTCAACTCCTAAAGGAATCTGCAAACCATGAGGAAACCAAGCCCAAACTGCCCCTCCTTGTCCTTGTCACTTCCCGAACTGCTTTTCTTGTGTGGATTTACATTAATTATAGGTTGATCATCACTTGACCTAAATATCCTGAATAAGCACATTGAGTGCCTCTTTAATCTTCTTGGCCCTTGACCTTGTAATGGGCTCAATTGACACCTCTATTGGATCATGTGTTTTTGCTTGATGATTCTCATCAAATAAGGTTGTCCCTTCTCATGGCTTTGGAATGGAGTTACTTGTTCATTGTTTTGCACATGTTATCAAGATGATCATAGGAGTTTGCACACTAGACTTTAGCAGGTGCAGGATTGAATGTGTTGATTACAAATTAGATTCCATCAATGGCTACAATGGGGTGTGTCCAATAGTGTTTTCTGATCTAGAATTTCAACTTTGGAGCCTCTTTATTGAGCAGCTACCCTTCTCTAAATTGTGAGACTTACTGGTCTATTGCTAATTGACTTAGAGGCTATGCTCGATATGTGGGACTATTATGAAGCAGGGAATGTCCTAGAGTATCCCGTGTCTTACCTTGATAATGAGTAAGAGGCAATTGATATTCTCTAAGTTGCCTATTGTACATTTAATGAAGCAACGTCAATAATTGCATATATGAAAACATCCATCCCAATTAGTTTGACTGATGTTTAGTTGAGTTGATGTGAAAATCATGCATTCAGTGCAATTTTATTCTATATCAGGCTCTATATTGTAAAACCATTCTTCTCATGTGACAGGGCACAATTGCATTTCTGATCTGTTTAATGCCTCATGCAAGTACTGAGAGCCCAGCGATCTCAAAATGCTCAGTAGAGGTCTTGCTAGAGCATTTGATATATAAATGGTTTTGATTTTTTTAAGGTTCTTTCTTAGATGGCTAACCTGTACTTCTTTATTGTGTTGCGTGGAGTTCTGTTCTCAGATACACGTTTTGCTCCTGCTTGTTTTAGGATAAATATTAAAAACCTTGGCTTTCAATGTTTTCTTACAATGCCATGCTGGCTGCTAGGTTGAAGAAATTAGGAATTCTATTTGCGTCTTATAAGAGGTTGCATTTATTGTCTGTGTTGATTGTGGAACAAGGTTGCACCATCAAACATGCCACGATTCCATGTCTCAGTTGTACATCTAATAAAGAGAAATCAACACTTGGTAACTGAGGTTTAGTCTGCAGCAACCCTTTTATGGTACAATTGTACATCTCACTTACCAGGCTAAATTGCATTTCTAATCTGTTCCATGCCTCATGTAAGTAGTGAGAGCGCAGTGATCTCAAACTGCTCGGTAGATGTCTTCCTATATAATTCATTATATAACAGTTTTAAAGGGTTTACATTTTTATTAATGTTCTTTTTTAGACGGCCAATTTGATCATCCTTGATTGTGCTGCACAGATTTCTATTAGCTTATATACATGTTGCTTTTGCTTGTTTCAAGATAAAAATCAAAAGCCTTAAGAGTTCATTTTTCTCTTACAATCATGTGCCAGCTACCAAGTTGAAGAAATTATTTTTATCTGTATTCATTGTTGCTCGTGATTGCGCCACCAAATAAACCACATTTTCATGTTTCAGTTGAAGTTGTCTAGGGCTTTTTCTTATCTGAACCGGTTCTTTCCTTTTCAATAATATTCATTTCAATTATCTTCACATAGCTTGCTATTTGAGTGACTTTCATGGCTGAAAATTATTAAATAACAAAAGGTATTATTGCAACTATATTGGTATTTGTCAAGCAGGCACGGAAAAGAATGGCTGACTGAACTGTTTTCTATCATTTGCTTGATTGGCAGCTAGGATTGATTATAAGAGCAGCATCATCAGGCCACGTTCCACCATCTACCTTTACCTTAGTAACAATGGGAAGCACAGGTGTTTTACTTATTGGATGGAGGATGCTATTATCCAGAGTTCTCTCCAATGATGAGAGTAAGAAGAACGATGTATACCGGCGTGGCAGCCCATTTGAACTATTTGAGGTATTCTTTTTGTTTATATATAAATTTTTAATCTCTGAATTCTTGAAGCCGTAGCCTTTTGTGCTGCAACCCAGGAGAGTTGTTTGTAAAGAATCTTATTTTATCTTATTATGCTTAATGGAACTTGGGATTCCTTACTTAGATGAGCACATGAGAAGTGGTTGTTCCTTGAACACCATAACTACTGCTTTGGAGGGTCTCTTTATTGTACTGCTCTTTTTCTGGAACCACAATGCCTCTGAAGCATTCCATACCTAAATACTGGTTCCCTGAACTTTGGCTTCTGAGGTGAGCAATGTGTAGATAGAAATGGAGCATTGTTGAATTGGGGTTGATTCATTTTTTGTAAAGGAGATCGACGTTTGGATACAGGCATATGTGTTGTCAGTTGGTTAGGAGGTGTGGGGGTCAACATGGAGTTTTCACCATGTAACAGCCACTGTAACCACAACTTATCTGGGAGGCCTTCCCCTTTTCCTTCTCATTCTTCTGCCATTCTCATGACAGACTACTCTTGGAAGGAAAAGGAACGTGATCTTTCCAATTTATACCCTTTTTTTTCAAATAATCAGAAGGAATTTCCAATTAAAAATAGGTGTATATCTCATCCTATATGTTGAATCATAATGATTCGCCAAAATGTATCAGCATTTTTCTCTTCTTTACAGATTGAAATTGGATTCCTCCCAATGTGCTAATATATTGAGATACTTATTCCTAATGGAGAATTGCACGTGAATCTTTGCAGTTGCTCACATCATTGGTACGAAGGTGGTGACAACATGGCCATTTCAGATGTGATGTGATTTGATGGAGGGGTTATTCTCTCACAAGTCACAAGACATCATCGCTATTCAGTTTTTGAATTCGTTGTCATTTTACTTACCAGCTACGATTGTAACAGGTATGGAAAACAAAATCCTGGTTAGATGTGAATTTATGATTGTTATGACTTGAATTTCAATACCGCAGCGTTCTTAAATCTTTGTGAAATCTGAATATGCTTGTTTCCTCTGTTCTTAGTCGAGGGTATATAGAATGGAATAATGCTGTAATTTTCTAGATTCATTAATACCAAAATCTGCTGCAGCAATTTTTTCTCTTTGAAAAACAAAAAACAAATTATTTTGGAGTAATTTGAAGTTATTCTCATAATTAATTGATGAAGTGGGAAAGTAGTGCTGTCAAGGCATGTACCGAAGTTGCCATTCATAGTGTCTATGTTTGATGGCCTTGTGGAAATCTAGAGTATTGACTGTAGATGATGCGCAATTATTTCTTGATCATAGGTCTGTATCAATAATACCTTATACCATTTCATATTTCTGTTAAATATGTTGATCCTGATTAGCTACTGTGTATCAGTGTATGGACTATAGATGATGCGCAATTAACATTTTGGAATTGATATTTGAACTATTAATTCCACAATTTTACACAATATTAGTGGCCATTGGACTGATTTTTGGTCACTCTGAATTGGGACGGGATGAATGTTGAGGAATTGACTGAACTTGGAGGTATTTCTGACCCGAGACAGGTTTCAAGATGGTGGTTAAGAATTTCGCTCTTTGTTCACCTATGGTCAGAAGATTTTTGCGTGTCCTTTTTCTCTGTTTCGAAAGTTTGTAACACCAGGCCGCTCAAGATATAATCCTAAGAGTGCCCGAAAGTTTGTAACTTTGTGTCTTCCTCTATCCCTCCTTTCACTTCAGGTTCGTTTCTGGTTCCCTCTAAAATGTTTCCAGACTCTTCTGTTATACTTGGATCCTTCTGTTATACTTAGATCCTGTTTATTTGTAGGAAAGTAATTTTTTTAAAAAATGTAAATTTTAAAAAAGTGAATTTCGAGAAAGTAAATTATTTTTTGATGTTTGGTAGTGTAATGGAAAATAAATTGGAAAATATTTTCCAGTATTTGGTTATATCATGAAAAATAAACTAGAAAATAACTTATTAATGTTTTATTTTTTTCAAGTTTATTAAAATAATAAATAACAAATTTTACAAATTAAAAAGTTGAATGAGAATAAAATTGAAAAAAATATAATTTTTTAAATTATTTCAAATAAAATAAATAATAATCAAAATATTTTTTTTATCAAATCTAACAAATAAAAATTTGAAAGATAAAGAAATTAAAATAATAATAATTACTATCTTATAAATTATTTAAAATAAAATAAGTAATAATCAAAAGAATGAGGTTAAATTTGATAGATAAAAAAATTTAATTAAAAAATGACAAGAAAAAAACAAATAACAATTATAATTATAAAAATGAGGATCAAAGTTAATATAAAAATTAAATTTTAAGGGATGAAATTAAAAAAAACAATATTCAAAACAAAATATATATAACAATCAAAAGTTTGAGAACGAAATTTGATATAATTAATAAAATAATATAATATTTTTAATTTTTTTATAATTTCTGAAAAGTGTTTTCCGTCTAAAATTAAAATTAAAAGAAAATATTTTTCTAAAAACCAAGCTAAATGTTTTTTGACTGAAAAATGTTTTTTGTTAATTAATTTTATTAATGATAAATAAATACATGAAAGTTTGGAAAATAGTTTTTAAAAAATTATTTTCGCCAAACAAATGAGATCTTAAAAATATGTTAGCAGTTATTTTGAAAATATATTAAAATAATATATTTTTTAATCTTTTAAAATTTATTTTTGATATTAGTATGTAAAAGTTATCTGAAAATATTTTTAAAAATATTTTGAAAATTAAAAATAAATAAGCTGTCAGTGATGCTCGCAGGGCACGCGCTTGAACATTTTCCCTTCTCCAGTCAAAACAACCATATGAAATTCTGATTAGCCAGAGACTAGAATCTGTCCATCGCTTGTCGTTTCAGGTACATCTAGTTCAAGACATCTTTATCCCAATACGCGATAAAGTTAAAACATCCCACGTCTGGGTTTAGGGGTCTGTCATTAGCTATGAAATATTTCGTATTTTTATTAAGACATTAGATCATGGATCCCCAGGTTTCCAAACAGGCAAATCGGTTGAGGATTTTTCTGTAATTAGATGTGGTACTGTCTGATTGGACGTTTCACAAAGCAAAAGTACCATCTCTGATCGTTTTGTGGTGCTGTGACAACGTGACAGTGTGTGTTTTGTAATTTTTTTTTAAAATATTTTAAAGTAATATTAAAAGCATGTTAGTAGTTTTTCCGAAATAACTTTTAAAAAATCATTTTTTAAACTTTTCTGTATATATTTGTTATTAAAAAATTTAGTCAATAGAAAATATTTTTCAATCAACAAAAACACTTTCCAGTCAACAAAAAATACTTTTCAGTCAAAGAAAAATTTGTTTTGGTTTTTAGGAAAATATTTTTTTTTTTGGCTGTGTGTGTTTTCCGGAAAATGATTTCCGGTAAATCACTTTCCAAACTTTCCTGTGTTTGTTTGTCATTAGAAAAATTGGTCAACGGAAAACACTTTCTAGTTAAAGAAAAATTTGACTTGGTTTTCAGGAAAATGTTTTCCTGAAAAATTTGGACGGAAAACACTTTCTGGAAGTTGTGAAAAATTTAGAAATGTCATTATTTGCTGATTATATCAAATTTGATCCTCAAATTTTTGATTGTTATATATAATTTGTTTTGAATATTTATTTTTTAATTTCATCTCTTAAAATTTAATTTTTATATTAACTTTGATCCTTATTTTTATAATTGCTATTTGTTTTTTTCTTATCATTTTTTTATTGAAATTTTTTATCTATCAAATTTGATCTTTTTTATTTTGAAGGTTACTTATTTTATTTAAAATAATTTATGAAGTGTTTATTATTATTATTATTTTAATTTCTTTATTTTTTATTTTTTTTTAATTTTTTAGATTTGATCTCTATTATTTTGATTATTATTTATTTTATTTGAGATAATTTATGAAATTATATATTTTTTCAATTTTATTCTCATTCAACTTTTTAATTTATAAGATTTGTTCCTTATTATTTAAATAAACTTGAGAAAAATAAAACATTAATAAGTTATTTTCCAGCTCATTTTCCATGACATAACCAAATACTGGAAAATATTTTCCAATTTATTTTTTATTACACTACTAAATATCAGAAAATACTTTCTCAAAATTTATTTTCCAAAAAAAACTACTTTCCAGCAAACAAAAATCTTAGATGTTCTAAACTATATCATTTTTCAAGAATAAAAATCAGAGATATATCCCTAAGGTGTCCCACCGGCTAAAAAACACGCCAAAGCTAATTCACTTGTTAATTATTTATCTTCCGACTCTGGTATAGCTCAAGTAATTAGTAGTCATGTTTGACCACAATAAGTTGCCGAATCGTATGGTTTTAATCATCCAAGTCACATCATGGAGGTCGCTAGTCTAGAGCAAATAACCTCTGGTCAACTTAATTTACAGCAAGAGAAGTTAGGGTTTTTCTTTTTGAAAATTAGCACAATTTTTTTTATTTAAAAAAGGAAGAATTAGCAAAATAAGCTTTTTTGAAAAAAGGCACAGTAGGAAAAACTACAGTTTCCATGTACAAGTGAAAACTTCAAAATCATTGTTTTATAAATAGTATAGCTAGTTTTTGTTTTAAATACTATAGTTTTTACATGCGGTTTTTCTACTTTTTCCTAATCTTTATAACAAATGCTATTTCTTCAAAACTTTCCAACACTTGTGCTAAGTTTGAAAAACACTCAAGAAACCATCTAGTAGGTCGTCAGTGGTAAGAGCTTAGAACTAAGAGGTTTGTTTTCTTGTGGTCTTAGGTTCGAGTTCTACGGTTGCTAATATGATAGTCACTGGAGGCTTATATGGTCGTTAATTTCAAGACTTATGGGATTAGTCAGGATGGTGAGCAAGCTGGTTCGGACATTCACATTAATTTAAAAAAAAAACACTCATGAAAGAGAAAAAAAATAGAAAACTTATTTCGTTGTCGTTCCTACTTCAAGACCAAGCATTTTATACAAATTTCAAGCTCTGGTTATGAATAGGATAAGAATCCAAATTGGGCTCCTTTTCCTGCCTGTAAGTCTGAGTTGGATCAGTACGAAGCAGATAAGGCACAACTCATGAGCCCATAATTTAAAGATGGCTTTGTTTCTTTAAATTTTTTACACGAAATTATTTTTTAATGTGTTTTTTTAAATGCATCAAAACAATTATTTTTATTTTTTAAAATTTATTTTTAAAACCAGCATACTAAAACAATCTAAAAACATTAAAAAAAATTAATAAAAAACTAGTTGCACATCAACCCTAAAATGAGGTCTAGAATGTTTGTTTGCGTGGTTCCTTCTGTGTTTGAAGCAACCACAACCAAACAATTGTTTGGTAAAGTTAAAAACACAATTTATTCCTAATGGAGCCCATTGTATTTTGCGTTAAAAACGTAGGTAAAATCTAAGCAGCTCTTGGCTGCTTTTCTTCTTCTACAATGCACTCGTTATTTTTTTAAGTGAACTGTGCATTTTTTTTCTTTTGGAAAACCAGTGCAGTGAATTATAAATTCACTCGCACTGTTCACGTTCACATGAACAATAACTTTTTTTTGAAAAACTAGTTTAGAGTGAATTAAATTTACTCGCACTGTAATCTCAATTTTATTCTTGATAATATTTTACTTAATTTTATTGCACACTCAAAAAATCATGATGTAATAGTAGTAGTTAAATCTACAATATTTAAATTAAAAACCATCAATATATATATATATATATAAATTATTTTTTAACCTCAATTTGAAAAGCAATTTTTTAACCAAATACATTAAACTAGAATTTGTTCAACTTCAAATTTAACCACAGTTTTAACCAAATATATATAAATATCAAACCAACTTTAATTAAAAGTATTTTTTATAAACCAATTTTTTTTAAACCACAACCATAACAACTACCACAATACCAAATACACTTGGCAAACTGATCATGCCTTGTTGTTCCACAGTAGAGAATAAAAGTACACAAATATCATGCATGTGAAAGGGCTTAAAGTGAGAGTGATGAGATCTATTCTGGTCACATTTCTAGGTGGCCTGTGGCCTGTTTGTTTTGTGTTTTAAAAATACTTTTGAGAAAATTTGAATTTATTTTTATTTTTTTTACTTCAAATTAATATTTTTTGGTGTTTTTAGATCATTTTGATGTGCTGATGTCAAAAATAATTTTTAAAAAATAATAAAAAAATATTATTTTGATACATTTCTAAATAAAAAATACTTTGAAAAACAATTATAACCACACTCTCAAATATCTTCAAACACAAGAGGCAAAAGAGAAGCCAAAACCAAAAAACTGTCCTTTTAGCTCTTTTTTTTCCTTCTCAATTACCAGAGTTAAAAGGATAAATAAAATGTCTTTTCTTTTGCAAAAATGTTGTTCCTATATATCCCAAAAAAAGCCAAAAGGAAAGGTAAAAGTAAAGCATTTCTTTCTCCTTTTTCATTGGAGCATATATAGTAAAAAAAAACTATATTTCTACTATTCAAGATGCTATATTAACATCATGCTCTAATACTATAAAAAGAAATATCCTTCGTTGTATTGTCCACTCAACGATCAAAGAGGCAAATATATGGATAAAAATGTTTTCATTGACGTGTAGCCACAAGCATTCGACGCTGACCATTGTGATCAAGTTGTTGGCAATAAGGGAAAATAATGTTGCGAAATTGGTGTTTCAATGGGAACCCACGCACCTTCTTGATTGATTTCGTGCATTTGGCACTCTGAAGAGCATTTAGGATGGGTGGTATGCCCTAAGATAGGGCTTCTTTTACTAATTTGCTTAAAGACTTGAATGCCAAGTCCTACCTTGCTTAGGGTCCGGGTCTATTTTTCACTGAAGAAGAAGCTAGTGGTTGCTCTGCTGATCAAAACCTAGCTAGCTGTTCCTTGACTGTAAGAACAAGAAACCTCCCCTGAGGAAACAGGAGAAGGATAGTGTGGAAGAGAATCTCAAGTGATTGAGACTTGACAAATAGGCTTGGATCTTGACATGTCATCTCTAGCAGATATAGAGAGGTGAGAATAGTGACAAACAGAAAATGCATGGTTGGAAGAGTTAAATGCTCGAGGGTTGCATGTAAAGGAGCCTTAAATGAGAGTCAGTGTTAAGGTCTCTCTCATTCTTTCCCTTCGCTGCTGCTTCTTTTCTTTCTTTCATTTACTTTTAATTTTTTATCGGGCAATTTCAATTCAAGGTCTCTTTCTTTTTCACAAGCATAGAGTAAATAAAGCATTTTATCAACAGCTTGACGCAGAGAGATACAGCTATTGTTATTGTCCTTCTCAAGCCACCTAGCCTTTCCAGTGATCTCATAGCGCACTTTCTTTCTGCTGGCCACGCTTATTGGCCAATGGCCTCCTGTTGTGATCTTTTATAGGATTTTGTTTTGGATTTTGTGGTCTCACGTGAATCTCATTACTTATGAAATTAAATTCTCTCCCTCAGAAAAAGGACTGGGCCTCAGGATTAGATTAAAGAGGTTGAAAAATTAAATCCAACCAGTCACTTCACCTCCACAAGGTTTATGCATGTCTGCTGAAGCAGAGCATTGTCTAATATTGAATTATTTATTGTTTCTATTTCCTTGCACGTCAGATACCCAATATTCTATTACCGAGATTACTGGTAGCTGCAGGTTGGTTACATTGTGATGTGATTATGCGAGCTCGCTTGACACCCCCCCAGTAAAAAGGATGCTGTTCTTTCTCTTCAGAAGATAACACTTCTGTTGAATTCTCCTTAAAAAAAGAGTGGTAAAAGTTTTGAGCAAAATCCCGTCACTGCTCCCACCAACACTTGCCCACTCGCTCTTACCGCACATAAAAATACTGGAGAAACATTCTATTGTCTCTTGGGTTTTAATACAGTATATGCCAGCTCAACAGCTGGAATTGCATGTCCTGAAGCTCATTAAATTAAAATGAAACTCAGCACAGGCTTGTCTTGCAACTGTTTTCCACTGTTTTTTTTGTCTTTTTTCTAAAGGAGTATTTGTCCTTTAACCTCTTCCTCTTCCTCTGTCTGTAACTTGGAAGGCCTCCATTTCTGACTAAGATTTATGCCCACAGGTGATCAAGATTTGTTTTCTCCAATTCTATGTTTCCCATCTGGTTTTTCTCTCTTCCATCGAGATTACAACGCACTAGCCTCTTACAATGGATGGCTAATTAATTGGTTTTATAACCGTGGGAATTAGAAAGGGGCGGTTTACAGGGACACAGAGACCATTATACATATCATCTGATATCTAGATTCCTTTATTTCTGTTTCCTTCTCTGAAAAGGGTGAGTTTGGAATTGGATGGACAAACTTCCACCAGAATCCAATTATGTCCTTTTATATATGTTTGTGTGTGCGGGGGGTGATCAGTAGAGGGAGATTTGTAGCGCCTAGAGATAGAAGTAGTGGGGCGGTACTGATGCATTGCAATCTAATAGAACATCGCAATTGTCAAGACTCAAGAGTATTCCGCTGAACTACGTACTTGTCTTGATTGTACATATCAGGGTTTCATTTAGCTCTAGACTCGTCGGACTGTGTAAGGACCAATTTGCTCTTCATAAACAAAATAATTTGACTATCTATTTTCAGTTTTTTAGACAGTTGACAGTTAAGATAAAGTACCAATAAGATACTATATAAATCATGCTAATTTTATATTATTCAAGGTTCTATGTGATGTATAAATAAGCCTATAATAAAAAAAACAGGTCTATTTTTACCTATTTTTTAAGAATTATATTGATGATTTAGTCGATTTTTAATTAATTATTCTCACTATATATATATATATAATTGAAAAGAAAATAATTGAAAAGTACACAACAATAACCATCTTGTTCACATAAAGGACGCAGGGTAGAATTATAGGATTCTAAGTGAAAGAAATTATAATTAATTTGTTAATAAAATGAAAAGGACGTGTTTTTTTTTTTTTTTGGCATCAAAATTAACTCTCTAAGAGAAGCCACACTGATACAACCCCCTATCAACAAATCAAGCAAATCTGGAGAAGGAGATTAATGGTAGATATGTTCGTGTTTTTGACTTTGAGATCTCAACTTAACAAGATAGTCTGCATCCTGATAGCTTTCTCTGAGTGTATGAACAATCATGCACTCCCAATCACGAGAGAAAATTGTGTATGATTTCTTAGGATGCAAAAATACGTGTGTATTTCCTACAAAACAATTCTCGACTTGTATATATGGTGTAATTATTATTATTGTTATTTAAAATTAGAGAAACAACTTTTGAGACTCTGCCTAGTTCCCTCTTGCCGTCGCAATCTTGTTAACAAAACCTAATTTGCCTTTAAAAACTACTAGAGCTCTTAATTCGTTGGCATTTTTGGTTGGAATTGAATAATGACTACTTTGCTACTTCACTCATAGAACTTACAACTAGCTTTCAAGAATATTACGATCTTTATATTTCTAAATAGATCACAAAAAATATATATATATATATATATATATATTTTTTTTATTTTAAGTGTATATTGAAATGACCAAAATATCCTTGGAAGCAAAATATCTGAACATGATGTCAAGGGGTTTTTGTATTTTCAGAATGATTTTTTGGTTAATATAATTTAAGTTAAGGGGCAATTTGATATCTAAACAAATATAAAAAATAAAAAATAAGTAAAATGCATAGTAAAATGATGAAAATACCTTTAAAATAAAAATAAATAAATAAATCTTGAGACAAGGGGCATTTTCAGCTTGACCCTCTTGATTATTGATATTTCAACTTTAGTTCCTATTATTTTTATTTCTAATTTTTGTTTTTAGCCCTTTTGTAAAAGTTTTATTTGTTTTTAATTTTATTATTTAAACCAAGTATTATATTCTCCAATGTAGTCTTTGTTATTTGGATTTCTAATTTTTTTCCCCTGATTTTTTTGTAAAAGTTTTAGTGATTTTCAATTTTATTCTTTCAATTCAAATTGATGGTGTTCTGTTTTTCAATTTGGTTCTCTTTGTTTTGATTTTTAATTTTTTTCTTAGCTCTTTTGTAAAAGTTGCTACTCTTTTCAATTTTACCCTTTTAATTATAACATTGTTTTTATTTTTTTATGCCAGTTTGGATTCTCATTCTTTTTTATTTTTTTGTTCTTTTACTAAATTGATTTTTCTTCAATTTCACCCATCAATTAAATATAAAATTTATTTTTTACTTTAATTTTGATAGTGATTCTTTGAATTTTTATTTTTAAAAAATTCTTTTATATAATCAAATTTTTTTTTTAATTTTATCATTCAATATATAATTGATTGAGAATTGGACTTCATGATTTTTTCAAACTAGATGCTTCGGGTCTAATAAACCGGATTATAAGTTTGAAAAGTTAACATAATTTTTTAAAAAATAGCTTTATAATTCTCTTTTTTTATCAAGTTATTCCAATCACATGATCTAGACTGTGATTTTGACAAAATATTTTGAGTTGACTCAACTCTAATTAACATGATTATAAATTTATCATGACTTACTTTTTCATGTTTTTATATACTCATTTGAACATTTAAATATTAATTTTTACACAAAAAAAAATAATAATCTGGCCGGTGACGTGCAAACACCAAGACTAGGAGGTCATATTGCCTAATATATGAAAGGGAACACTTGAGGGGAACATTTATCACAATCTTACTATATGCAATGTTGATAACAATGAGAAGGAACTGCTGAGGCTAAGCAACATGATAAAGAATTCCTTTCCTTGCGTCGTATTAATTTCTTAATTCTTGATTTTACTAGTTTGAAAATTTATGGCAAGAAGTCTCCAGACGTACCGGCAGGTGGCTATATGAAAAAAAGAAAAAGAAAAAAAAAACTAGGCCAGACGACAGCAGCGAGGCTGGGAATTAATTTATCTAGTGAATAAAAAATAAAGTAAGAAAACCCTTTTAGTTAAAAATAATAATTTATTTTTATATTAATTCTAATACACTATTCAAATGAAAATTATTTGAATTTAAAATTTTTAAATATTTAATTTTTTTATTTAAAATTAAAATTTTTATATTTTAGATTATTTTAATAGGTTGTTATAAAAAATAAAAAAATATTTTTAACTAAATAAAGTAAGAACTATATTTTTAACTAAAAAATTTTGCATGCAGTCATTCACTGATTAAGAAAAAAGGCTCGAGGAACACAGACACACACCAGCCAGTGCTCATGGATTCACTCATCATTGCTATATAATCAAAAGAATCCCTCCAACCTCTGTGCACGCACTCAACTCCCGAGTACTTCCCTTTCCCTCCTCTTCCCGTCCTCTCCTTTCATGGTCCAACCGAATCATTCACATTTGAATATCTGTCTCCATGGACAGCTTTCATGCAAATCTCCATGCAAACACACCCCACCTCGAAAAGAACCTCCTGAAATGACAAAACACCAGGAATCCAATATGAATCCAATATATATATATATATATATATAACTATTTCGCAGCTATTTTTAAGGGGAAAAGGCCGAGGAAATTAAGGAAAATATCAATTTTGATCGGGGAATCGGGAATAGGGCAATGTAGCATATAGGAAATTAAATAACATAATATAAATAGCTACTTATATTCATTTTATTTTTATTCTTAAGGATCTATAGCATAGTCATGTCTTCACTGACCAGAATAAAACGAAAATTATCACTCGGTATCTGGTGGAAGGGTTTTTCTCACCTCTCACCCTCCCAAAAAAAAATTAAGAAATAAGTTAAAAGATTTGGGAAAACAATGTTCATTTACTGTAGATGAATTGTGATGGATACAAATGAAATGATTCTAAAAAGTCCCCCTAGAAAAATCCCACAAAATAAATCTAAAAAAATCCTCTAAAAAATGAAGAGGCCCAAAAAAACACTAAAAACATATGGGATTGGGCGTGGTGGCCCAAGCCCATGCACTAGGAACATGGGCTCGAGTAAGTAGCCCTAGTCCATGCTTGCCCCAACCCAACACTCGCAAGAGAATTTTTCTCGGACTCCACGCAAGTTACTCAGTATTTTATATTGATCCAATATGTATTATTTTGAGTATAATATAACTCAAAATATCACAAAAATAAAATTACACTTCGACTCCTCCTTTCCACAAAAGGATAAGATTTATCCAAGGAGAATTAAGGTTCGATTCCGGATAGAGAGCCTGAGAAACGGCTATCACATCCAAGGAAGGCAGCAGGCACGCAAATTACCCAATCCTGACACGGGGAGATAATGACAATAAATAACAATATCGAGCTCTTAGAGTTTGGTAACTGAAATGAGTACAATCTAAATCCCTTAACGAGGATCCATTGGAGGGCAAGTCTGGTGCCAGCAACCGTGGTAATTCCAGCTCCAATAGCGTATATTTAACTTGTTGCAGTTAAAAAGCTCGTAGTTGGACTTTGGGTTGGACTGTAAATACACCATGAATCCTTCAAGTCGAGGATTCACAATTTCTTCTCAATATTTTTGACATATATATTTTTAGAATTTATTTCTCTAAGATATCATTGCATTTCATCTCTCTATAAAATTATTGACTTTACCATCGAAAAGTCCCCACATCCATCAAATGAGACTTTTCGCGGGTACCAATTGCCTATCACTTGGCATACCAGGCACCACCTGCTACTACCACAACTACCGGTCACATAGCTTACCATGCATCACCTGTTATCACTTACTAACCCTCCAAGCTTTCCATATCAAGTCATCAAATACCTTGACTATAGAGAATGGATCAAATTGCTTGAATTAAGAGATCAATCAATTATCCGACACATCGACCTTATTCATAAACTTCTTGGATTTTTTTACTCATCAATTGGCGCCTTATGTAGGAACCGATAAAAAAGCTATCAATTTCTAAAACTTACTTTTGACACTTCCATGTCATTCTATGGCACACAATCAAAACACTTCTGGGTTAGGACGCAAGATAAATCTACTTAATTGTTATCACGAACATTTCTACTCAGCCATACTTTCAACAACTTACAAGTTAAATGCAACTATTCACCCAAACCGTATTGGTAACCCAAGGTCAAAATAAGACCTTACCACCTTAGCAAGTCTTGGTAACTATGACAACACACTTGATCCCATCACAATTTCCACTGGCCGCTCCCAACGCCCATAGCCCATTGTAGAATGACCTCCAAGTGAGTATTCTACCTCCATACTCGTCAAGTCCCTCCAGGGGTCGCTCGTACTATTACGATACCCGTGCACATAGCCAGGATTCCATATCGCTCCCCTAACTACCGCAGGATGGACCCTGGCTACCAATCTCGTTGTTTCATGCCAAACTTTTTAGCCCTCCTGAAAATTATACATCAAAAGAATATGAGGATGGGTCTTTCTTGAATTACAACTCCTTTTCAAGTTTGTGAAGATTTTGTTATTAGCAAACAACACCTAAATGAACTTCCACAAGGAAAATCATGGAGAGTAAAGAAGCCATTAAAGATTGTTCGTTTTGATATTTATAGGCTAATAACTCCATTTTTTTATAGAGGCAAAAGATATATAATCACCTTTATTGATGATTATAGTTGGAAAATTTGTGTTTATTTTTTGCAAGAAAAATCTAAAACTTTTGAAGGCTAAGACAGGTATAAAGCATTTCTTGAGAATGAAGCTCATTGACCAATATAAGTTCTGCAGAAAAATCATGGTGGAGAGTATAACTTGTATTAACTTGTAATTTTCCATAAGATCCATGTAATAAAGAAGAAACTTATCGCAGCTCATATGCTCAACAAAAATGTTATTTGTGAAAGGAAGAATAAATTATCATGGATATGGTACGAAGTCTTTTGATAAGGAGTGGCTTATAAAAAACCTTATTGGCCTGAAGCGATAAATTGAAACGTTTATATTTTTAAAAGAAGTCCCAGACTTGCCATTCAAGATAAGACATCGGAAATAGCCTATAATTGATGAAAACTAATGGTAAATCATCTTAAAATTTTAGGGTGCATTATCTATGCTTATAATCTAGATAAAAAAAAAAGAAGAAAGTTTGACGACAAGGGAGAAAAAATCATCAATTATGGTATTAATGGTTATTTAAAAGCTTACAAACTATATAATCCCAACACCAAGAAAACTATTATTAGTGGTGATGTTATTTTTTATGAAATTGAATCTCGGATATTGAGCAATGATGGTGTTAAACAAAATATTTTAGTGGATTAAGATGACGAGAATGATGAAATAAGGGAAAGCTTATGAATGAAGCAATACAATCAGTAGATAATAAAAAAATACCGAATAGTCAATGACCACATCGTGTTAGAAAAAGATCTGCATGGATAAGTGACTACAAGATAACCAAAACTAATCAATTTGATGATCTACTTACTCATTTTGCTTTATTCTCAGATTATGATCCTATAGTTTTTAAAGATGTTGTTAAGGAAACAAAGTGGTAAAAGGGCATGAATGATGAAATTGATACTAATGAAAAAAAACAACACTTGAAAATCAATTAAGCTTTTAAAAAGATAAAAAAAACTATTGATGTAAAATGAATTTTTAAAACAAAATTAAAGGGGAATGATAGGTTGAAAAATATAAAACATGCACTTGAAAAATGTTGCAGACCCATGATGCACGCTATTTTCGAAAGAAAAATCTTTCAGGCCTAATCATGCTTGGTTTTTTTTTATTTATTTAATTGGCTCTAATTTTTTTTTACATTTTACAATAAAATCAACTGTAAATAAATTTATATTTAATGCATAGCAAACATTCTCTTTTCTAGAAAAACAACGTGTCTTTAATACTCGAATATCCCTTCTTATAACTCACATGTACATCCAATTTATCTTTATTATATGAGAAAAAAATAGTATCATGTTCCAAGCTTACACTTGAAAAAAAAACAACGGAAACGATACCGTTTGATTACGAACGCGGCATCGGAAAATAAAATAAGAATTTCGACTTTATCCTCCCGGAGGGGCCTTTGATCATCATTCCCGGAATCTTTTAAATAGATCACAGACCCACTTCCCCACTTTTTGCCGTGGAAGCAGGTGCTCACTCCACACCGAATGACCCAAAGTCGTTAAAAAAGCAAATGGAGTCTCTGTTCTTTTTCGCATTTATATTCAAATCCAAAAAGAAAAAGGTATAATTTTACACCACGCGCTCTATATAGCGTGGCACGTGACAATCGCGTTTTGTATTTTTTACATCATCTTAAGTGATTTTCTTTTCCTTTTCAATGAAAATATTTACCCTTTCTTCATTTGTAATTTCGAGAGATTATATATTGCCTGCACTTTAACATGACGTCAATGAAACCGTTAATCCCTTTCAAAATAAATTCCGACATCTTTTTTTTATCCAAAGCATTCTGTATGTATCTTTTAAGTTTTTGAAAAAAAATGGTTTTTTTATACCAACAGCTCCTTTTTTTTTAATATTTTATTTATTATTTTGGTCGGAACTAATTTCTCTGATTAAACTTCCTTTAACTCCTTTTTCTTTAAATTATAAATTAACTTTATCCAGCTGAAAAATGAATATTGTAGAGGTATACGTGAGTATAGTAGTGGTTATTTTTAAAATATTTTTACTTTTAAATATATTTAAATAATATTTTTTATTTTTTAAAATTAATTTTTAATTTTAACATGTCAAAAAAAATTATAAATTAAAAAATTAAAATTTTATCGAAACTCACACCAGCACCGAACGGGCCGAAGTTGCTCCCTTCACCTAATGTTTTATAAATAAACAAAAAGTCACGTTAGCAATTCACAGGGAACAGTCACCACCAATATCATGCTGCCAGATGAATAAAGCAGAAAGTCAAAAATGGTCACATCGATGACCCGCATAAGAAGCTTTCAATCCAAATGAACGGTGGGTGATGGGGCTGTGAGAGCAATGCATGGTCACAGCAGGAAGGTGACCCGAGGGGGCCTGTGCCTATGTCCCACCGGTAAAGTGTATGTTTTTGAATCCAAAGCTGTGAACCAAATTGGAGCAGTATTTAAGTTGAAAGGAAAAACAACAGATATAAGTTGGATTGCAGAGTGGCAGTGTACTGTATGAAGTGACTGCAGGGGGCAGATGTCATGCCGATCAAATCTATCTAAGGCCCTTCGCACAGTAAAATAAAGCTAAACCCATTTGGTTACTGACCAGCCTCACCCTATTGGCTACTACTACTACACACCCACTAGATTTAACTGTCATTGAGAGAGAGATAATAAAGTTTTATGATAGTATCTTCTGGGTGTTTTTCTGGCTAATGAGGAAAGTATATCCTCATTTTGTTAGCTGTTGAAACTTGAAAAAGGTTTCGGTGGTATATTGGATCTGGCTTCTTTTATTTCCTAGGGTTTAAGGGGGCGCTCTGCTGAAGGGGAAAAAAGAAGAAGAGAGAGGTTAGTAGAGAGAGAGAGAGAGAGAGAGCTGGAAGGGAGTTGAGAGAGATAAAAGTTAAAGACGTGGTCTTTCTCATATACACAGATCCCTATGGAATGCAGGGGTGCTACCCAGCATTGCTTGCTAGTATTCATTCCTTTTGTTTAGTTTAAAGAGACCAATTTTGTTCTCATTTAGAGAGAGAGAAAGAGAGGAGAATTTTGTGCTAGTGGGTGAGCACATAGAGCGAAGAGTTTTGGGTCAGAATTTTTTTTTTTCTTGCAATGAGTTCTGGCTGCTAAACAACAACAAAAAAAGGAAAAAAGGAAAAGGAAAAACCAAGCTTTCATATGGAAGTAGGCAAGATTTTGGGTATGATTAGTTTATTTCTATGGCAATGATTGAGTTGCCTTGCAGCGAGGGAGAGATACTTCTAAGGAACCTCCAGAAGTAGGAAAAGGAAGAGAGAGGTAGAGTGAGAGGAGGAGGAGATGAAATCTACGGGTGATAACAACAATGGAAGTAATAATAACTGGTTAGGCTTCTCTCTCTCACCCCACATGAAAATGGAGGTTGCTTCTGACCCCCAACATCATCATCAGTACCATCATCAAAACCATGCTCCTACTGCTGTTTCTGTTTCTGCTGCTGTTCCAACAAGTTTCTACCTATCTACCACTCACTTCAACAGCCCTGGAATCAGTTATGGAGTTGGAGAAAATGATGGTTTTCACTCTCCCCTGTCTGTTATGCCCCTCAAGTCTGATGGGTCTCTTTGTATCATGGAAGCTCTCACTAGATCACAACCTGAAGGTTTGCTTTGTGCTTCCTTATTTCTTGTTTAGTTCCTTGTTTTTTTTCCCTCTTGGTTTGAAACACTGCTTTAAAGCATATGCGTTTGTGTTTTCAAGGAATGGTGTCGAGCCCGTCACCGAAACTGGAGGACTTCCTAGGTGGTGCAACTATAGAAAGTCATCAGTACAGTAGCCATGAAAGGGAAGCTATGGCCTTAAGCCTAGACAGCTTGTACTACCATCAAAACTCAGAGCCAGCAACTAATAGACAACATTCGCTTGACCTTCACGAACCATTTAGGCAGCAAGACCAGCAGTTTTCAGTTCAGCCCCACCCATACTATTCTGGAACAGCATTCCAAGGTCTATATCAGGCCCCACTGGAGGGGGAAACCAAGGGTACTCAGCTTGCAGATTGTAATTCACATATTCCTCAAATGGGAGACGATGAATTGCCTTGCTTAAAAAACTGGGTTACTAGACACTATTCCTCCCAAAGTGCACTGGAGCAGCAGATTAATAGTAGCATGGTTAATGATGGCGGGTCTTCTTGTTCTGTTAGTGCTATGGGCTGTGGGGATTTACAGTCTCTCAGCTTGTCTATGAGTCCTGGTTCGCAGTCAAGCTGCATTACAGCTCCGAGGCAGATCTCTCCTACTGGCGCTGAATGTGCGGCCATAGAAACGAAGAAGCGAGGTCCTGGAAAAGTGGGTCAAAAACAACCTGTTCATAGGAAGTCTATTGACACATTTGGCCAAAGAACATCACAGTATAGAGGTGTTACAAGGTTAGCTGGAACTTTTTCTTCAACCCACTACGTTTTCATAGTTCTTCGTTATTGCAATGAATTGATGAACAGTTGTGCTCATGCCTCCTTTTGGATGTTTCCGCTCACTCGTACATTTCTTGTTCAGTTATCACTTCTACTTTGAATTATTTTTTGTACTATTCTATTTTAGGCTGTGCTTTCCTTATACTTTTGCTCCTTTACATGTCCAATTAACCGTTTTGATTTAACCCCCTTCTAGGCACAGATGGACTGGTAGATATGAAGCCCATCTCTGGGACAATAGTTGTAAGAAGGAGGGCCAGACCAGGAAAGGAAGGCAAGGTCTGTCATGTAAAGCTAATAATGTTTGCAATTTCTATTTGGAAGTATTGCTTTTTTTTTTCCCCGGGGTTCTTGGCCCCTCTGTCTTCATGACCCTGACCTGTGCTATTTATTTCTTACTTGGCTTGCACATGCTACTTGGAATCATGCAATTTTCAGTTTATCTGGGTAAGCCTTCTCATAAACACTAATGGTGGTCATGTTAGAAAGACCCTTGCTGTTCACTTTTGACATTATTTCCATTTTAATGATTGACATATAGGGGGTTATGATATGGAAGAGAAAGCTGCAAGGGCTTATGATCTTGCTGCCCTTAAGTACTGGGGACCTTCAACCCATATAAATTTTCCGGTAATATTTAATCCTCTCTTTGAGACATTGTCGTTATGATTGTTTTATGTTCCACTAAAAGTCATGGTTTTCTTTTTCAGTTAGAAAATTACCAGGAGGAACTTGAAGAAATGAAGAATATGAGCCGCCAGGAATATGTTGCGCATTTGCGAAGGTAAGGCAATGGCTTACCTTTCAAATGGTTTCTGTTTACGAGGGTGTTCACATATTTTCTCCTTTGCCTTGCAGAAAAAGTAGTGGGTTTTCTAGGGGGGCCTCGATCTACAGAGGAGTAACGAGGTTTTTATTATTCCTAACTTCTTACTACCAACCAATTTTACTGTAGAAAGTTCAATCCAATTAATATTCTAAATCTTGTCCGGTTCCCAAATTTTCCATCTTATGTAGACATCACCAGCATGGAAGATGGCAAGCAAGGATAGGCAGGGTTGCAGGAAACAAGGACCTTTATCTTGGGACTTTCAGTAAGTTCTTGCAGACGTTTAAATGCTTCCATGCTTTGTTTGCCATTTTCTCTTCATCTACTCATTTTAAGGTCAAATTTTGTTGGGCTCTTGCTGTGCATAAAGAGCTTTTTAAAGGGACTCATTTATGACATCTCTGCCCTGATGTCTCCACTATAGACCTAGTGATGCTTTTATAAGGCTGATGATTTATTGTTTACTTTGGGACTATGCGATACATCACTGATTCCCGGTAGTACTTGGAACTTTTTTAAGGCTGTCTTGCCAGTTAAGATGCTAAAGAGGAATAAAAAGTATTTCCTGCCTAAAATGCTTGATTAAAGACTAAATTTTTGAAGTGACCGTAGTCCTTTAATACTAAGCTGTGGATATTGTAATGTGCTAAAAGTGTTTGATTAAAACAAATTTCAGGTACCCAAGAGGAAGCTGCTGAAGCTTATGATATTGCTGCGATCAAATTTCGTGGGGTTAATGCCGTGACTAACTTTAACATAACAAGATATGATGTTGATAGGATCATGGCCAGCAACACTCTTCTAGCAGGAGAGCTAGCCAGGAGAAACCGAGATACGGAATCTAGCATTGAGGCCATTGATTATAACTCATCAACACACGACAATGGTGTTCTATACCAGTCATCGCAGGAACCGCCAAATGCCTGTGGAGAATCACTTGATCAGAAGTCGATGAGTTCTGGAAATTATCGAAGTTCTTCTTTCTCAGTGGCATTGCAAGATCTTATTGGTATCGATCATTCAGTGAACTCTAGCCAGCTAGTGGTAGATGAATCAGCCAAGCTAGGGACTCTTCTCTCTAACCCCTCATCGTTGGTGACCAGTTTGAGCAGTTCTAGAGAACCTAGCCCCGATAAGACTGCCACCACTATGCTCTTCGCTAAACCTCCACTGGCATCAAAATTCGTTAGCCCTACAACTAGCGTCACTCCTTGGTTCCAAGCTGCCCAATTGCGGCCAGCGGCAATCCCCATGTCTCACTTGCCAGTTTTTGCTGCATGGAATGATACCTGAGGCCTTGTGTTTTTGGTTTACATGTGATGTTTTTGCATGAACCAATGAAAAGGAGAAAATACTGTGTTCAAGGAGGAAAAAGGAAGGGTGATGGCAGGAGTTTTCATTATGTTTTCTTTTTAAGGTGTTAGTAGAGGAAATTGGGGATTCAATGAAGGACAAGGGTGGGGGCCAGTTATCTGTCTGTAACCCAAGTGTAAGAAACTTTTGTCAAATTGACCTTTTGGCTCATATTAGAATGAAAATTTCGCAAATGGAGGGAAGAGGTCTGGTGATAAAATTCTGTGGAATGATGTTGGCAATACAGTAAGTCTATATAATTGAATCCACTTTTCTACTTTTTAGGGCTGCTAAGTACAAACCCAGCTCAATGTTTCTCAATAATGCAAAAAGGGTTTAACTTTGACCACAAAATCTCTTAAATTCCTTCAGCCTGTTCCCCAATCTGCCCTGCACCATCATTACAACTCTATCCTTTATTATCTGAGCTTTCCTCAAAGGTAACAGACATTCCCACTTCACCAATTGAAAAGGGCAGTGGGAGAGATTCTAAGGGAGAAAGGGGACTTCATCTTGTGCTTATTTTAGGATTTTAATGGTCATGATTACTTAGCACTTCATCTCCTTTTATTATTTTTTTTCTTCGTAAAGTATTTCCGATCCCTCTTATTATTTATTAATGGGAAGTTGGGAACCAAAAGATAATTTGCACCTAAAAGCGATTCCATGTCCTTGTGTGGACGCTAGAAAATTAGTGGCAATATTGTAGTGGAAGATCTACCTCGTGTGCATGTGTGAGGCTGAGCCTGATGGCAATCTTTGACTAGTGAAAGATTAAATGATATGGCGACATCCCCTGAAAAGATGGAAGTTATAAGCCATGTTAATCCACCATAAAGACATCATAGTAGAAATTCTGACTTGTAATCGCTTTTTACTGATTCATGCTGGTTTCCATTTTCCACGCTATTCAACTTCTTATCGGAAAAGAAAAGGATAAAATTATATTTGAGTATTTGTTTTTTTGTTAGCACTTTTAAAAAAATTAGATAAAATAGCAAAAAATAAAAAAATATTTAGAATAATAACACAATTTAAAAAGTCACATATGATATTTGTGGATCGCGAGACACGTATCATACGCCACTCTTTCCAGTATTAAAAATAAACAGATACAATTTACAATAAAAGTAAACAAGGAAAGAGAAAAGGAAATCCTGAAGACATATTGAAACTCCAATTCTCTTCAAGATTAAATATAAACGGACATAATTTATAATAAAAAGAAAGAAGAATAAGAAAAGAAAAAAAAAAGGATTTTAAAGACATACCGAAACTTCGATAACATCATCGATAGTGTTGGAAAGATATTGACGATACAAACACAAGACACCAAGAAAGATCACGAACGATGACTAGAATAGGTAACATGAGTCCACTAAATATGTCAATGCTCGTTTAGTTTAATTTTTTTTTATCTATAATTGTAATCTCAAGGGACAGCAACATTATTTTTTATCCACCATGTTTACCGTGTCAGTGATTAACATTACCATAATAAATGAGTTGTGCTCCGAATTATACTAGATCTTTCTTCGATCAAATTGGGTTTTTCCTTGATGATGACATTCAATGCTTGTGAATAAATATTAGATCTTATATATATTGTTGTCAAATTAAATGCCCTACATACTAATCTAATCACCGAAAATGTGCATACTTTTGAAGATAAAAGGCCAAAATGTTTGGAGAATAAAGCAAGTTTGACGAGACACAAGAAGAGGCGACGCATATGCGTATGGGGAAACAATCCAAAATTGCCATACAACACCGCAAAGAAAAGATGAACAAGCGAGCGATTGGTGGTCAAAAAGTTGCAATTCATGAAGAAAAAGATTGCAAAGTAAACAGATACTTCTCATTTTTAACGAGAAAAGGCAAGAACGATGATCTGAATTTCAAACCCTCTTTATATTTAGTCAAGAACTATGATTGCATGCTTGGTGTTGACAGGTTGGATTGGGCAAAACAAAGTTCGTGCAAGACAGCATCGGAAAAGTAATGACCTGATGGGTTGATCCTAGGTGCACACAAGGCGGTAGTACGTAGTAGTAGCTTAGCTTGATTGTATTTCAAAAACTCAATTATGAAAAAGCCATGAAGGTCAGCAATTAGATCCTCACTAGTATAAAGAACCAGATGGACTTTCTTCCTTTCCACCCTTCTACAGTAATTTCTTGATAATCTTACCACCTAGACATGCCTTGTCAGGCAGCTGTCTTGGTACAAAAATGATAAAGGTACCTGCGGTTTAAACTAAATATACTGATAGAAAGTTTTTTTATATAATTATCAAAAAAATAAATAATAATAATAATAAAACAAAAGAATCAGTAATAACAAAACACTAAAAGATGGGAATAAGTCATTGTAAATACTATACATTGACATAATGTTTTTTTTTTTAATTTAACCCCTTAACAATCCAATCATTATAAATACCATTTAATATTTTATTAATCAATATTGAGTTGTTTTCAGAACTTTACTTTGTAATTTTTTTATTTCCTTTTTGTTAAATTATATACCGGTCTTATAGATATAGTTTTTTTCTCTCTTGATTTCAGCCTTCAATATTAGATCTATTGGAACTGGGTTACATAGTTTTTTTCAATATGCTTTTTATAAATTCATTTTGATTTCATGAACTAAGTTGCAGGTTTAACACATTAATTGTGGTTGACTCGAGTCTTTTTTTGTTCTGCTTTTTCTAATTGAATTTTTTTTTTAATTTTATCTTTTAACATTATGTTGGGTGGAAATTAAGCTTTATATTTTTTTAAAAAAATTTCTATGTGATCTTCCCGATCTCATGACACAGGTCGTGAATTTGACAAGTTGACCCGGGTTGAATCGGTTATTTTTTTATCTTTTTCAATTGATGTTTTCTTTCAATTTCACCACCCACAACTCAATCTTCTTCTTCTTCTTTCTCTTTTTTATATTTTAATATTAGGTTGTTTAAAAATTAGACTTCGTAATTTTTTTTCTTTTAATTTGCTTCATTTGAAATTATCCTGGTCTTATGGATTTAGGGTTTTTTTTATTGATTTTAATCTTCAACATAAGATCCCTTGGAAATGAAGCTTTATAATTTTTTTATTTTTATTTTATGAAGTTATTATGGTCTCATGATTTAAGTTATAGGTTTAACAAATTAGCTTGGGTTGACTCGAGTTGTTTCTTTTTTTTTAATTGATTTTTTCATCACATCCTTTAATATTGGGTTGGTTGAAAATCGTGCTTCATAATTTTTCTTGATCTCATGACCCGAATTGCGGATTTGGCAGGTTAATCCATGTTGACTCGAGTAGTTGTTTGTCTTTTTTTTTAATTTTATCTTTCGACATTGAGTTGATTAGAAATTGATTTTTATAATTTATTTTGATTTACTTTTTATATGGTTATCATGGTCTCGTGATCTAGATTATAAATTTGATAAGTTAATCCAAATTGATCTAATATATCACAATCTTAATATTTAGAAAAACAAATATCAACCAACATGTCGTTGTATCAATATTTCAAGAATATAATGTTCAATATGTATTATATATTGAGTTTATGATTAAATTTTTTTATTAGCAAACACATTAGCAATGCTTCAATAATTTTTTAAAATTAAAAAAATAACTCAACTTACACCGTAGGCCGCTGATATAGTTAAAACTAAAGGAAATGCAATGTTTATAATTTTAATTTTTAATGTATAAATATAACAAAAAAAAATATCTGTAGGTTTTATTCAATGCTCGCAAGTTTTTTTATTTTCTTATTAAAGACATTATTTTAACCAACACGCTTTTTAGTTATCAGACACTTTTTGTTTTTTGTCTCTTTAGTACCATTGCAAGTGCAAGGTGTGTCTCTAACGCAATTTAATCGTTAATATGTGAATTATGTTTTTTAATTTGAAGATGGATATGGCTTCAATTTTCTATTTGCGTTTAATATTCTTGTTTTTTCAATAAATATTTTAATGTTCTTTGATTGAATATATATTATTATACTCTTCATGTTTACTTATGAAAAATCAAAACAATGTTTTTTTTTTACATATTATATATGATTTAACCATAATTATGTGAAAACCAATTACAATTGATACATATCATGTCGTGCTTTAAGTTTAGTTTAATCATTTCAAAAAAAACACAACCGACTGAGCTTCATCACCACCTCAATTTTACATGTGAATGTTGAGGATGGAGATTCTAGTTTTGCTTTTCTAGAAATCATCAATTCAATTTTCATAAATTTCAGAATTATTAGATATTTATATAATTATTAATTTTAAAACAATTAATTAAAATACATATAAACTAACTCAAACACACATGTTAATTAAAAGAAAATTAAAAGCAAATGAATGGCACCCAATAGCTGTACTAGGAAAATTCTCCATGAACAGCGCAAAACTGTCTCGTATACATGGCTAAATTTCAGCATGGGCTCATGTTATTTAAATGGTCCCGGGTAGTGTTGAATTCGGACCCCCGTTTTTATTCCTATCATGAGGAACAGCTCACTGGAAGGCAGTGGATCCCAATGCATGCAGGCGTCTGTGTTGTTGTCCAGCAGTGCTTGATGGGGAAACGAGATCATGTCTGTCTGAACAAGGGGGGCCTGTTTCTTCCGGGGAGACCTGTAGAAACTCTTGGCTCTTGCTTAAACCTGACCTGGCTTTCTCCATGGTCCAGTCTCTCCTTCTCGTTTGCTTACTCTCATCTAGGGGTGAGCAAAAAAACTGAAAAATTAATTTAATTGAAAAAATAAAAAAAAATTAACCGAAAAAACCGAACTAGTACAAAAAACCGATTAAACCGATTAAAATATTTAGAAAAATATCCGGTTCGGTTCAGTATCCGGATTTGTTGTGCGCTGGTTCGGTTTAAAAATGAAAAAAATAAAATAACGTAATAAACCAACCAGGGCCACCCCTCTCTTCCATTAGCCAACCCTAGCAGACCTTTATCATTTCTTTCACTTGCACACAGCTGCCCTCTCCCCTGTTTAAGTCTTTGAATGCTTTCACATTGAAGGGTCCCTTCATTCATAGCCCCAATGCTCTCCTTGTCTCTCATCTCTCAACTTGAAGGAAAAGTAAAGATTACAGGTAAATCTTTAATATTTCCTTTCAATATTTGAGTAAAATTTGTCTTCTTCTCTTTCAATCTTCCATGCTTTCTGTCTCTCATCTCTCAAACTTCTTGTCGGAGTTGATCTGACGATTCTTCCTTAAATACTTGATTCTCCTTCATGGGTCTGCACAGGGGGGGGGGTCAGAAGCTAAAGGGGTCAGAAAAATCAATCCATGGCCATGTTGTGCTTTGCATTCGCCGGTTTGCAAGAAGTTAACAACGAACAAAATAAAAACGGTTTAGTTTTTATTTTGTCCAAACCCGGGCCGGCCGGGGGGGGCTTGTTCCCCCTCGGGGGGGGGGGGGGGGCACAAGTGTGTGTGTGATTGATTTCTTTTTTCTCTCTATCTGCACAGCCGCAAAGGAAAACATATATTATACATGGGAACCGCAGTTGATTGAGAAAATAAGAGCAGGTCATGCACAGGGTCGTAATAATTCTATCCATGGCCATGGGTGTCTTTGCTCAGCCTTGCAAAATTAAAACGAACAATATTAATTGCAACTCTGCTACTTTTTATCTGGCCTTCTATAATTTACCACCCCCTCCCCCCCAAAAAAAAAAAAAAAAAAAAAACCTTAGGAGAACAAAAATTAATATTTTTTCTAAGCATATATTCGGCTTTGTATATTTGATTGGGGCAAAATGGCATGTGAATTTATTTTTACTGTAGTATGAATATTATTTTACCCTTGGGAGCACAAAAAATTAATCCTTAAATGAGGAGCTTTTCTGTCTTTTTAGATAAAAAAAATAAGAGTACGACCATACCTTGGGAGGGGGGTAAAAATATACATGTATTGAGGGGTTTATTCGTTTTTTATATTTTATTAAAACAGTTAAATGACATAATTATTCTTGGAATTCGAATAATTACGAGAGTATTTTGGTTTTTTTAAACTGACTTTTTTTTTGTTATTCTTGGATTTTGAAAGGGTCATCTAAGTAATTTTAGGTTCAAATATTATTAAAAATAAAGTTGCGCGCGTCAATGTGTGATGGCCTCCACGCCATTCAAGTAACACGTGAGAGCCCGTACAACAACCAAAATTCTACTTTCATCACAACATTAGGAGCGGCACGTCGTTCTTTTTCTTGTGGTGTGGTGCGTGCTCACGGAGGAGGTTCAGTTAGGCTGTGATGGAGATTTTTTCTTTCTTCTCTCTTATCTCTCTTATTCTCTATAAAATCACATCTGAACTTCCAAAAAGATTGCGTCCTCTGATTTGTAATCTTATCGATTTTGGTCTTTTTTAAATTAGTATTTATTTGGCTTTTGAACTATTTTGAAGTTTGGATTTTTTTCAATTTTGTCCCTGGATATTTTATTCAATTTGATTTTTTTATCCGGTTTGGTCCCTCTACTTTAAATTGCTCTATTTTTTTTGCTTAAACTTTTCTTGGTTTTTTTTTTGCAATTTCATCCCTTTCCATTTTATTGCATCTGTTTTTTTAAATTCATTTTTTGTTCTCGTTCTTTTAATTGCTATATTTTTATTCTTCTCTTGATTTATCATTTTTTTTCATTTTTTCTCTCAACATTTAATTTAATTGGTTTTTTTTATCTAGTTTCGGTCCTCATTCTTTCAATAACTTTTTTAATCATTTTTTTTGTTTTGTTTTTGCAATTTAGCCCCTGACTATCTTCTTACATTTCTTTTACTATATTTGGTCTGCATTGTTTGAGTTTTAAATTGTTTTACAGTTGAATATTTTATTTTGTTATTTTTTTTGTGTTTGCCTTCCAACAAGGAGTCCTTTATAAAAAATGATTTTTTAAAAAAATTACTCATTTGCCCTTTGGTTATGAAATCCTTAGCTTCATTGTTTATTGCTTTTTTATATAAAGTTATCACGGTTTCTTATTCCGGGTAATAGACTAGTCAAGTTAACCATGGTTGTTTTAGATTTTTTTCTCATTTTTTATGATTTTTTTTTTACAATTTCATACTTTGACGTTAAATTATTAACCCTTGTGTGATTTTTTTCACTTTTTTTTTTCTTTTGAGTTATCTCGGGTGCGTATTAATCAAGTTAACCCGGTTTAGCTTGCATTTTCTTATTCGATATTTTTTTATTTAACTTCTATCTTTTTCTTTATCATGATCTCATGTCGTGAGTGGCGAGTTAGTCAAGGTAATCCAGGTAGACTCGTTTTTCTTTTCCTTGATTTTTTATGACTTTTATTATTATTTTTTTCAGTTTCATCATTTTGTATAAAATTATTTGCCCTTGGTTTTGTCATTTTTTCGCTCCTCTTTCTGCTTCGTTATTTCAAAAGCGGGTTGGTTAAGTTAACTTGGTCAGCTTGCATTTTCATTCACAATATTTATTTTTTTTTAGTTTGGGGTTTTTTTCGGTTGGTCCTTCTTTTGGAAGTTTATTTTTTTTATTTCGATCTCATATCGCATGTGACAGGTTAGTCGAGTTAACCTGGTTTGCTTGGATTTTTTTCCTTTATTTTTTATGATTTTTTTTTATCTCGGATGCGTGTTAATCAAGTTAACCTGGGTTAGCTTGCATTTTCTTACTCGATATTTTTTATTTAACTTCTATCTTTTTTGCTAAGTCCTTTTGGAAGTCTACCTTTTTCTTTATCATGATCTCATGTTGTGAGTTGCGGGTTAGTTTAGGTAATCCAGGTTGACTCATTTTTCTTTTCCTTGATTTTTTATGACTTTAATTATTTTTTTTCAATTTCATCATTTTGTATAAAATTATTGCCACTGGCTTTGCCATTTTTCGCTCCTCTTTCTGCTTCGTTATTTTAAGAGCGGGTTGGTTAAGTTAACTTAGTGAGCGTGCATTTCTGTGCACAGATTTATTTTTTTTTGCTTGGTTCTTCTTTTGGAAGTCTATTTTTTTATCTTGATCTCATATCGCATGTGACGGGTTAGTCGAGTTAACCGGGTTTACTTAGATTTTTTTTCCTCCATTTTTTATGATTTTTTTTTCAATTTCATCATTTTGCAATAAATTATTAGCCTTTGAGCTTTGTTATTTTTTTACTTTTCTTTCTGTATGGTTAATCTAAAGCGTCTTAGTAAAGTTAACCTGGGTTGACTCAAGGTTTTTTTTAACTTTTTTTATTGTACTCTGGTTTTTTTTACTAGGTCACCCTTTCGATATCATTTTTTTATCCTGATCCCATATCGCGAGTTGTTGATTCATCAAGTTACCCCAAGTTGACTCGAGTTTTCTTTTTCGACGTTATATTTTTTAATGTTTTTTTAATCTTTGACATGAGTTTATCAGGCCTTGAATTTTACAATTTTCTTTTGTTTTTCTATTTGTGGATTCTTTCAATCCCATATCCTGGATTTTATTTTATTTTTAGCTAATTTAATCTTAATCATCTCAAATTATTGCCACCCATATATTTTTTTTAACGTCAAAAAAAAGTTTGGCCCGGCCAGCGACACAGCATACAGGCTAGAGAAAGACTCCATTTAAATTCAGCAGGGGCCGGAACATACAGGCACACGACCAGGGCGCTGGGTAGATGGAATTCATTGATATTCCTTACAGATATGTCCATGCCGGTTCAGTGCCGTATTCGTTCGGTAAAAGTGAAGTAAAAACCTCACAATTATCACCAAGCAAGATGTAGATATTGGGTAGATGAACGAATCAAAGCACTAATCACATGGAAATCAGAAGGTTTGGTGCTTGACAGATACAATCATACAAGCTCTCTTCCGTTTTGTTTCTTGTTGAATTTTTTTTTGTTCTTGCAGCGTGCCGCGCATTCAGTTTTTAAAGAAATTAATAGCGCATGAGTGTATGGCCTACGGGGGAAGAAATGCATTCAGAGCTGGTTCTTGTAAGGGCGGGCCTGGTCCGTCAGAAATGCGTGGACTGGACCCTCGCTTTAATTGCCGTTTTGTCATCTTCATCATTTATTCATAAGAATCAGCTGCATCTCGTTTTTTCTTTTGGCAATTTTGTCTTTTCCACCAATGTGTACGTCTCCAAATCTATCAAACACATCGAACCTAAATCTCGAGGATGATCGGGAGCGTGGAGTGTTTATTTTTAATATTATTATGCTAAAACGTTTTAAAAAAATTATTTAAAAAAACAATTTAAAATTTTGAAAAACATAATTTCAGAAGATTTAACAAACTGCTCTCGATGAACACATCACCTCCTTTAAATTCCTCCTACCTGATCACGCAATTAATTAATTTTTCCAATTAATCATACGTCCCTTGCAAATGATTTGCTCATTTGAAATGCACAAGCAGCATGAACAGATAGGGATATTTTATTTGTTTTATTATTACAAGTAAAATCTAACACGATGAGTTCTTGTTGCAGCACATCAATTACTGGACCATGATGGTCGAACGTGATGCCACACACAGAGACGGATTTCTGACTTGTGAAAGAGAAGGCACCGAAACCAAAGCTGGAAGGAGCTATAGTAGAGTAGCTAGCTAGCTAGCTTTAATAGCTAGGGTCAGGACTCAGGGTTCTTCAGGGCGAGGTCAGGGCTTATAGGGACAGAAAATAGGGAAAAAAAGGGTCCTGTCAACGTCCCGTATCTAATGTAGGATCTTCGGCCCCAAGTTTTTGACTTTTATTTAATTTGGCCCTCGTGATCTCTCTCTGTTATTTTTCTTTGCTTCCACTTTTGTTCTTCCACGTTGTATTCGTGAGCCGTCTTACTTACTGTTTCCGTGGTAGCCGCCGTTGTTTGTCTTTGGTTTTGTCTTTTCATTTAGAGAGAGAAGCGTGGACTCAGCCCCTGGAGGCTAGAGGATCCGAGAATCTACACCATGCTGTTAAAAGTACTGCTGTTATTTTCATGAATTTCTTTTCAAACTTAGCGCAGTTTTTTTTTTTTTTGGATAAAGTAACTGCACTAAGTTTATTAAAATACAATTTACTAGCATATAACATATTAATTATACATCTATTCAATTATAATTATTACAATTAGACTAATAATTAAATTAATTATATATCTATTCATGATTCTCATAACAAATAATAATTACCTCAAATAATGAAAAGGCCTAAAGTGTTTGTGAATAAGTTTTAATTGAATGATAAATCTTGTACTATACTGATTTCTTTACAGGTCAATATTTTAATTGTAATAATATATTCAAAATTATTTTTGGGTTTTTTTTCTAGCTTCCAATTTATTAACTGATAAACTTGAATGTCTATAATAATTAGCCAAGTTATTACATGGATGAAGAAAATGTTTTTTCAACACTAAAAAAAAATGAAAGTCGTTAATTTTTTATTTGTCATCAATAAAATTTTTAATTGTAAATTAAAACACCTATACATACTATTAATAAAATAAATCAAGAATTATATGCGCTGATAAATAACAATAAATTTGTTGATTCTAACAAACGATCAAGTCAGAAAACTAAGATAAAGATAATATTTCTTAGAAAAAAAAGTTTGAATATATTTTCAGTATTAAATTGGGTCCTTAAAGTTTAAATTAATAAAATTAAATTGTATTTTATCAAATTAAGCATCAACTCAACGTCGAAACTCATTTTTAATATTGCAGAGCCTTATATAAAGCCAACCGAAATAAAAATCAAACTTAATTCTAAGTTGATTTAATGTGAAATGATTAAAATAAAATTAAAAAATAATTTTTATAAAATAAACGTTTTGAGAAACACAATTAAATATCACAATGGTAGAAAAATAACATAGTTCAATAGATAACACAATTAAATAGATTGCAATTGTCCAAGCAATGAAACTATTCTGATAACAGCACAACCTAAAAAAAAGTTATGATAATTTTAACAGTGTAACCTCAAAAAAGAAAAAGAATTATGATAATTTTAATTATTATTGCTTGGTACATGGCTAATTATTATTTTAATTATATTTATATATAACAGGGCAAATTTGTCTTTGAAGGCAAGATTTCACAAATTCGACCGTGAAAGTTGCGCTGCCTTCACAAATTTCTTATTAAGAAAATAATCGAGTCATTTCTCAACGTAATTTATAGATTTATAGGTTTTATTATTCTTAACAACACAATCTATTGAGTTACATTGTTCCTGACAGTGCAACTCATTTAGCCTTGTTATTTTTCCAAGTTTTTTTGAAATTGTGCTAGTTTCTAAAAACAACTGAAACCCAAAATTTTTATGTGATGATTTGGAATTATGTTCACTTTGTCGACAGATTCAGAGGCGTCATGCTGGAGATGAACTTTTCTCAGCAAGCCCTGCGGCTCCACCCACAACATTGAAGGTGGGAAATAGACTCGGCCTGCTAGTTAAAATATACATGGGCCAGATCACGCAGTTCAATGATATAAGTCGACTGGATCGCTGGTCCAGAATGTTTCTTTCTTTCAGTGTCCATTGTATAGGCCGCGCTTCACATTTAAAATTAGTTGGTTCTAAAGATCGGGAAAAAATGCACCGAAATATGCAAATGATACAAGTCGTGCTCGAAACCCTAAATTAAAGAGTTCATTTTCAATTAATATTTTCTGCAGCATTTCACTTCATGCCTTGCAATGGTTTATCCATCACTATCATACATTTTTTTTTTTTACATGATGGAAACATACATGAAAAGTTATAATTGAACCAGGTCAAATAAATTATATATCACTCAGTCTAGTTTATTAGCATGTGCTTCCCTGTAAATTATATTTAATTCTTTTATGAATGGAAAAAAAAATGTTTAGGCCACATGATATTATTTAGCGTTGGTATTAAACTCAGCCTATTGGATCAACTTTAAAATCTCCTAACTGAACTCATTAGCTAACTTGAATTCAAAATTAAACCATGTGGGGGTGGGGGGGGGGGGATGACTGACAAGCAAAAAAAAGAAAAATATGTTTTGACTTTATTTTTTACAATGATTTTTTTTTTAATATTGATACAACTAGACATTAGATATATCCAAGCTTCACGACTTAACCCGCCAAACACATGATCTGGAATATAAAATATATTGAGTTTAATAACATTTTATGTACTTAATTATATGATAACAAAAATAGACACTTGTAAAATTGAGCACTAACCAAAATACCATGATTTGTTTAGACCGCGATAAATCTACAAAACCAATTGAATATTGAAGGATAAAATTAAAAATAATAATAACAAAATAAAAAATAAAAAAGGCCAAGTATGCAAGCATTGATGGGTCAGGCCCGCACGCTTGGTTTTTCTATAAAAGCCTAATAAATATGGGTCTGGAAAGCTCTATAAACAAGCCCAGGTCTTTTTTACTTATATAGCATTTAAAATAAATCAAAAAATATTTAAAAAGTAAACCATATCCCATCTTTTAAATTCAACTAAAAGTAATAGTTAGTTTTTTTAATAATGTTTTAATCAATAAATAATAATCACCATCATTGCTACTATATCTAAAATTCTAGTTCAGCCATAGTCAGGCACACACTATCAAACTACTTGGAACCCTCCTTTACAAAGCACCTTAGTAGTACTCAACTTTTTTCATATCCTCTCTCTTTTTGTGTTTTTATTTTTAGGGGTTTTTTCTCTATGATTTTCTTTCTTTAGATTCTTGATTTTCTCTTTCTAAATTAAAATAGAGTCTCAAGTTTTTCTTTTAATTTTACAAATCCGTAGATATAATTGGATCATTTGATGTATCATAATTATTTCCAATAATGAAAAAAAAATAGGGTTTTGATTGGCAAATGATGGATTGAAGAAGTTTGACCTTTTTAATCGAAAATATACAAAATTGATTGATTGAATGAAAAGAAAAGTTTGAACTTCAAGTTTTATTTCTTAGAAAAAGAGTAATGGATTGATGGTACTTAAAAGAAAAACACAAGGCTATGTTGCATGAAATGGAAGGTAATGAGAGTACAAAGGATTGTCAATACATGTTAACAAGCCTCACACGTGGTAATGTTGTTGTAGCTAGTGATGATATTTGATGATATCCTAAAAATTCATGTAGCCTAAGAATAGGGTTCTGCGATTGGATAATCGGTTGATTAGTTGGTTCTAACAATCTTGTACATTCTCCTTAACCAAGGTGATTGATAGCCAATGTTTGGTAGATCAATGTGTTTTGTGGCTACTACTTGTAAAAGATCCCTTTTGGTGGAGGTGTGGACTCTTTAATGCTTAAATAAATATCTTTTTAGAGATAGAAAATACAAAGATATTCTAAAGAGAGATGTTCTGAAAATATATATGCAGTAGAGAATAAAGATTATGAACCTTTATCTTGAAGGATTTATGGTGTATTTATAGCCCATGAGCTTTGTCCTTTTATGGAAAAGAGAAGGACTGAAAAGTTCTATACTTTCGGTGATATTATTAGGGGGACAAATATCTCTTACATATCATTAATGAGATAATAAGTATGGTATATCCCTTAAGAGATCTTTTATACACCTATAAGTATAGCAAAAATAATTATATTGGATACGGATGAGTCATATTATTGTTCTAGATGAAGATGGACGTCAATTTATCATGCATACAATACTTTTAATTTAGGGGATTGTCTATGATAAGACATATAAACTTAGAACTTGGTAATAGTTGATCCAAATGTTATGGGTTTGGCATGTTTTTCAAATCCATATAGTCTTAAGCTTGGCTGATTGTCGAATTTAAGTCCTTTGGGCCTATCATATTTGCTAGACTCACGTTATATTGGGCTTGACTGACTGTCGAATTCAGGTACTTTGAGTCTGACATATTTGCTAGAACCATATTATTTTGGGTTTGGCTGATTGCCGAATTCATATACTTTGGGTTTGGCTGATTGCCGAATTCATATACTTTGGATTTGACAAACATGTCAGACTCATGTTACCTCGAGCTTGGCTAACTACCAAACCCAAGTTATCTGGGTTTTACATATTTGTCAAACCCACAAAACTTTGAAATTGACTGATTGCTAAAACAAGTTATTTGGTTCTGACATATTTTTCAGACCCACGCTACCTTGAGTAGTATGGGTCTTTTAAGGTTTTTTCTATTTATAAAAATCTATAACAAAAAAATCTTAGTTCATCAACATTGTTTATAATTCATTTTTTAAAGGTAATTTTGTTTTCTTTGTTTTATTTTTTAGAGTTTCTTTTTAATATTTTGGGTTTTTGATTTTTTTTTTGCGTGATAAGATGAAGGGTTAATTGGGTTATTATATATTTATGTGATTGAGAGAGGTGTTGAATCAATTTTATTATAATTATGTGTTATTTGGATTGAACTGGTGGATAATTTTGATAAATGATTGGAATGGGAAAATTATTTGTGGATTGACATAGCTGATGGGTTGGTTTTTGGTATGGAGACTGGGGCTAAAGAGGACTATTCGAGAGAAGATCAAGCATGAGTGTCCGGTTGATGAGGGTTTTTTTTTCAAATGGTTAATGAACTTTTAAAAACTGAAAGGACATAAATTGAAGAAAAAAAAAGAGACGGGAATTGAAAGAAAAAATATATGAGAAGTGTCTTTAAATTGTGCAAGTAATTTATCATTTGCATACTAAAATCTATAATTGAATTTGAAACAACAAAATTTCTAAATATTTTAAATTATGTTAATATGCAGTTAAAGATGAAAAGTGGTAGAAAAAATCCACTAATTCTTATATCAGTGTCTCATAATTCTTTTCAAAATTGAATTATTCATGTTTTTATAGTTGTTGATAATAGTAAATTGCAAACTCTTTTAATTATACTTTTTATAAAATGATCTCGCTGCTGAACATATTAAATTTTGAAACATCAAAGTTTTTAAAGAAATAAACATGATGAAAATGAATTTGAGGCTGCTCTCTTCTCACCACAATTGACAAATACTGGATCAAAACCTGTAGCTCTCCAAACTTGAAATGGAGCGCTCCATATAGCTCTTAAGGGGATAATTAAAGTGACTTAAACTTAGAATTTTGTTCTAAAATAAATTAGATTGAAAAATAAATTTGATATAATCAACAAATAACTTAATATTTTTTTAGTTTTTACTCCTTCTAAAAAATATATTTAGCTTATTATAAAAGGAAAATGATTTCTTAGAAAACCACAAACAAACTGTGCATAGACTTCTTTAATTTAGAAGTTGCCGCAAATGTATTTTCTTTGCAATTCCTTCGTCTCGTATTTGAAAACGACATTGCACGATTCTGACCATTACCAACAATCACTCGAAACCTGCACGGTCCTTGCCCCTGCGCTCTTTCCATGAAAATGGAAGTCGCTGCATGCGTTGCATGCTCTCATTAAGTCAACATCTGCATGCATGATTAATTATGCACTTTGTAACCACAAATCTTCCTTTAATCATTCCAAAAAAGAAAAAAATAGGAAAGATTTTCTCTAATCTGTACGGCGAGTCCCAATTATCACTGGCTTTCAATCTCCATCCCGTGCTTTCTAGCTGGATTGGGTGTTTTTTTCTCTTCTCTTCTTTTCTTTTCTTTTTGATGGAATACAATAATGCATCACAACGCATTCTCAGCCAGAGCATATATAAGGAGGGGGCAAGAAGGAAGGAAGGAAGGAAGAAAAAAACAGATGCCTTAGCTTCCTGAGGGCCTGGCTTGCCCCCACCTCTCTCAGTCGTAAACTGAAGATGGATTTGGTGTGAGTGCCCACATTGATTACTTGGGTGCCCCATCTCAATCATCATATCTATACACTCATTTTGACTATGCACGAGGGAACCGCTTGGCATCATGCAAATTGCAAAATCAAATCATCCCCGATCCCCACACCATCCACCGCTATTTTAGACCCGTTTATTTTTATGATTTAAAACATTTTTTAAAAAAAATTAAATATTTTTCATTTTTATAAAATGCGGCTTTGGCCGTGGTTTCAAACAGCTGCTGCCTACTGTACAATAATTCATTCTTTGCAATGAGGTGTCTCACACAGGATTATGCTTTTGGAACAAAACTGGCCGTTAATTTCGGATTAAATTTAAAAATTCCAGCAAGGTCACTGCAGACTCGAAGATGACCAGATAATTTGGTTTTGAACAGGTTAGGGTGGTTGAGAGGGTTTTTTGCACACTAAAACCTACAGCTGGAAACTGTACCAGGACAAGAGGGTAAAATTGATGATTAGATTCCATTATTCCATGTGTTCTCCATTGGCCAGAGCCTCCAAAGTAAAAAAGAAAAGGATTGCTGCAGGTGTTAATTAATAATCTAACATAAGCTAAATAAAATAAAAAATAAAAAATGTAGACACCATACCCTGTGTTGCACACTTAGAGTACTCTCTTTGAGCTCTGTAATCACAGCCACACAGTCGTCACTTGTCCAGTAATCACATAAAAACCAACCATCAAATAGAAGGGACCTCTTTTGCATGAAGGAGACCTGTTTTCTTTTTTCTTTTAATTTACTTTTTAACATTAAGGTATTTTTGTGGCCTGTGACCAGCTACTAATTTTGTTTTTAAAAAAATATTTCATAATTTGAAAAAAAATATTATTTTTATTTTTTAAAATTTATTTTTAACATCACTGTAATAAAAAAATAAATTCCTGGAGCTTATTTATTTGATGGGTTGGGGCTCGGGAAGGAGGGGGGTTTGGAGACAAGTTGATGGAGAGCAGTGGTGCTCATTCATTGAGAATGATGGACCTCAAGAGCATAATGAGAACTCTCAAAAGAAATGAAAGGTTTGTTTGTTGGCACTGAGAAAGATGAGTGTGTAACAGCAAAGAGGGCCTGGTAGAATAGTTGGCAAATGTGTCGGTAAAAAAACATAAAGTATATGTCGAAGAAGGAAGCAATCTAACAAGCAAGCAAAGCTTGGGCTTGAAGAGAAGAACCTCTTCCAATCTTTTCTCAGACAATATATATTTACTATTTCTTTTTTGTTTCTAAAAGAAAAAAAAGAAAAAAAAGAAAGGAAAAGCACTGTGCAGGGTTTTAATAATTTTTTAAGATAATAATAATAATAATAAAAGAAATTACAAGGAGTAAAGTGATTAGGTTCTATAATAATTTAGCAACAAAAGCAGTTGGGTAGTAGTTAGTCTGTCTTTTAAAATCATACATGTCACCTGTTAACTGGAGCAGGTAACCCAAGAGACACTATCTCTCTATCTCTACTTTTGTATTCCACTCTCCCTGTCTCTCTAGCTTCATAGGTCTCTACATTGTCCGTGGTCTGTTGAAAAGGTTGGAATTTGATGCTTCTTTTACTGATTGTAGAAGTGCCGATCTGATGAAATTTGTTTTTTTCTTGTCTGTTTGAGAAAGCATTTGATGCTCTTCGGGGGTACTCTCAAACCCACCCATTGAGGGGACTGTGAATGAAACTCGGTTCTTTTCAGTTCTTGCATAATTCAAGTAGAATTTGATGCTTTTTTGGACACCCATCTGAGAATATTGCAAAAGGGTGCCTGAAAACGTGCCTTTTCTTGGTTCTTGGGGTTGTTTGGTCTTTAATTAAAATTTTGGAACTTCTTGTCATTTCCGTTTTAGGAATTTCTCCGGACACCATTTCTCTAATTCCACGTTCATTGCTACAAGTCTTGTGGTGATCCTCTTGGATTTTGGTCTTAATTGAAGAGATTCAAGGGTGATAAGATCAATATGGTGGTGCCTAAATGAGTGGAGAAGGTGAGAAATTTTTGCTAGTCCAACTAAAGTGAAAAAAGGGAATCTGCTTTCCTTTTGATGAGCTGTTTGTTAGCTAATGCCATTGTTTGTCTGTGTCTACTTTATGCTCTGAAAGGTTCACTTTGCTGTCTGTAGGAACCATTTTTCATTTTTCTCTTGCAAATTAGAGGAGACTTGATCGTAGGGTTTTCCAAATATTGAAGTAGCTGATGCTGGTCAGATTTTATGCCTGATACATTGGATTTCTCTTTTTCACTTTGTGTCTACGGGATGCTGCTGCGATGGGTTTCTTTTACTTTATAGCACCATCACAGTTTTATAAAGCTGCCAAGGTTACTTGTTCCTTGTTGAGTCGTGCAAGATATCACCAGCTAATTTTGGTCAAACTCACTTCTCACTTTTAAGGTTATAGTTCCTTCTGTTTCATATCTATATTTAGCACTTGTCTTTGCTGACTGTTGCTTTGGGCTCTCTCCTCAATCGTATACAAGGGCTATTCCTTAGAATTTGGGGGTTTAGCTTTTGAATCCCAGAACATGGATGGTAGCGGTGATAGTAATGATGATTTAGGATATCAAAATAGAGGTGAGAGTGTTATGAATTGTCCATCTTCAGGAATGAACACAAACCCCTTCTATGTTTCTGCTTGGGATCCAGTAGTTTCACTAAGCCAGCCCGGGAATTTTGGTGGTTCATCAATAGTTTCTCAAAGTGGGTTTTCCAATTCTCCTTTCCCAATTGTAATGGAAAACCCAGGTATTAGTAACCTTGTTCATTACCCATCTGGTTCAGGCTTTGTTGAGCTGGTGCCAAAGTTTCCTGGCTTTGGAAGTGGGAATTTCTCAGAAATGGTTGGCTCTCTTGGCCTGACCGAGTGTGGTCAGATTACTCATACTGGGTGCCCTCCAAATTACAACAAGGAGGCAAACAATGCTCAACATCAGGAAGATCAGCAATTATCAGAAGAGACAAGTATAGGAGCTTCACCAAATGGAAAGAGAAGAAAACGAGTACCCGAGTCTAATTCTCCTTTGGATCCAAACAAGGTAATTTGAATTAGGTCTAATCTTATACTTTAGGAAGTTAAAGATTATGCAGCAATGTAATTTTGTGTTTCGTATTTGTGAATTCATGAATCTTTTATCTTTAAATCTAGAATACTGAAGGAGAGTTACGAAAGGATCTTTCTGGAGAGAGTTGTGATATTGCAAAAGAACTGGATGAAAAGACACAAAAAACTGAACAAAACCCCTGTCCTAATTTGCGGGGCAAACAGGCAGCTAAACAAGCTAAAGTCGATACTCAAAGTGGAGAAGTTCCGAAAGAGAATTACTTTCATGTGAGAGCCAGAAGGGGTCAGGCTACCAATAGTCACAGCCTTGCAGAGAGGGTACCTTCTCACTATTATGTGTTGACAATGGGAAAATGATCTGGCTCAAATTCATATTGAACATAGAGGCCTTTTTGCAGGTGAGAAGAGAAAAGATCAGCGAGCGGATGAGAATGCTACAAGAACTTGTCCCAGGATGCAATAAGGTACTTAAATAGCTTCTTAATGGAAACTATTTATTTGAGTGAAAAAAAAACAGATGCTGATTAGTTTGGTGTTGATCATTGTTTTAGATTACTGGAAAGGCAGTAATGCTTGATGAGATTATCAACTATGTGCAATCATTGCAACAGCAAGTTGAGGTATGCCATTCTAAGATCGAGATTATGGACTGTGAAATTGTCATATGAACCTGTACTCTTAATGTTCACTAAGCCGCATGATATATTTGCTAGTTTGAATTGTAGCTCTAACTTTTAGGGAAAAAAAACACACACACAACAAAGCACCCTGGTGAACTATTGGAAGCAGAATAAATTCATAGTATATCATCATTAGCGTCTGCAAAAAGTGTTGCTATTTCTGGAGTCTAACTGATTTCCATGGGATGATAATACCCATAAAGGATAGTGATTTATAAGTCAAGCATTAAGTTTGCAATTCCTATCATAAAACGGATGAGAATCAAGTTTAGCTTCTTTTCTACGAGAATGACATTTGCAAATTATAAGCACTGAGAGTTCTGTGTGATGAATTCAACATCACTGAAGCCATTTGTGCTTCCGAATGACTACAAGTTACTAATACTTGCCTGCTATTGCAGTTTTTGTCAATGAAACTCGCCACTGTAAATCCGGAACTGCAAATTGATGTTGAGAGGATTCTATCTAAAGATGTAAGCAAGGTTTATGTGGTGAAAGAATTTATAGACAATTTTCGTATATGTTTCTTTGAATAAAGCCTGATAGGTTTCCCTTCCATCAGATCCTTCATTCACGTGGTGGCAATGCAGCTATTCTAGGATTCAGTCCCGGGATAAGCTCACACCCGTATTCACATAGAATTTTTCAACCCGGCATACAAGTCATTCCAAATTCCAATCCACAATTTTCTCCAGCACCTCATGTAAGTGATGCATCTTTGCAAATGCTCTGCAGAATCAATTGCTCATCAAAAACTTATTCTTGGAATTGTTTCCGCATGTGTAGGCTGTATTAGATAATGAGCTCCAGAGCTATTTCCAAATGGGATTTGATTCCAGTTCAGCTATTGACAATTTAGGACCGAATGGTAATCAGCAGTACTTCTTATAATCTCAACTCAAACTTTTTTTCTGTTTTCTTGACCTGGAAACACTCATTCTTTCAGCAGCACGTTTGAAACCGGAGCTCTGAATGCTGAAGAGAGATAACAAGGCGTTGATTCCTTCTAACAAAGAATTGAAGTGGTTCAAGTTTGACTTTCATACTGGAACTCGTTTTGAAACAAACAAAAATAGGGAAGAAAGTTCTTGTTTCTTTTTTTGTATAGGTTTAAGCTCCTAACTCTGCGTTCTTCACATTTTTTGGAAGAAGATTACGTGCTAGAATCACAGATATATGTATATTGTCCGGGTAAGAAGGGAGACTTCTGTTGGTGATTTTGATTTTTGCCTGTTTCATTGGGAATTTGAGGATGTACGAGGCTTTCTGTTGTGAGGTTTATGAAGCTAAAAAAATACATTTGCCTGATATCTGTTTCGGTTGGTATCACGATAAGGTTCGAAAAGACTAGGATCTATTTGTGATAAAATAATTGGGTATCATCCAAGCACTTGATCTGTTAATTATTAGGAGGTTAACTCGATCCAAGCACTTGATCTGTTAATTATTAGGAGGATAACTCGTTGGGCGTTAAGATACTTGGGACGGACGGTAGTGGAGGTGGGTAGCTCATTTTTCCCTTATAGGTTGAAAACTATTGTCTATATTTTTGAAACCCGGCTCGGTCTGGTAGGTTGATCCAGGGCTGTAACCGAGCCGGGTTTAAAAAAAATAGGAAAAGTCAAAATCTGAGGTGACTTGGTGATCCGGTCAAAAATTCGGTTGCAACCTGTTGATTTATTTTTTTTTTTACTAAAACGATGTTGTTTTGATTTTTAAAAATAATCGGAATTGACCCTGTTAAAACCCAAAACCTGAGTCTTGACCCGGGTCGGGTTTAAAAATTCTAGTACTCCGAACAAAATGTAGCTGCAATATTTTCATACTCTGAGTGTGTAATTGATGTGTTCTAAAAAGCCTTTAATACCCTCACCTTACTGGGAGTGGGAGTGGGAGTGTTGTATAACATGAGCAAAGTTGAGTGCGTAAAAGTCTAAGGAATGTTTGGAAGAATGGTAATAGTTATTTTTTAAAATATTTTTTATTTAAAAATATATTAAAATATTTTTTTATTTTTAAAAAATTATTTTTGATATTAGCATATCAAAATGATTTAAAAACAATAAAAAAATTAATTTGAAATAAAGAAAAAAATTAATTTTTTTTAAAGTGCTTTCGAAATGAAAAAACAAACAGGATCTTAGTCATCAAGTTGAAATTAATATTTTTGTAAAACTTAAATTTGGCTTGTTTCTACTGTTAGCATAACACATGAAACTCAAACTAAATTTTTTAAATTTATAATTAGCCTAAACTTGTTTTGAAATTGATATTGGGATGAAATGGATATGGTAAAGTAATAAGTTACTCACATAAATAAATATTTTCACACACCACTCCAAGATATAAAATCGAAGAGATACATAGGCAAATAACTTATCATTTTAAAAATACAGATAAAAATCAGATTTTTGTTAAAAGATCAAGTTAAAAGACTTTCAATTCAGATTTTTATCAAAAGACCCAATATATAGTTTGAATCATCATTATATACTTGGAACAACCCTCCATGTATAGACAAAACACTAAAATAACTCAATTAAAATCCAAATAAATGACTTCGACATAAAACTAGACATTCATTACCTAGCACACATTTTTAACTTCTTAAAAACACAAATAGTTTTTTTCGAAAAGATAACCCTTCAACACAACAAAATACTTGAAAACACCACTTTTACATTCAACTCATATCTTTTCAAAGCCATTATTGTGCTTGTAAATATCTTTTAATATTTTAAAACCTATCACTTCTAGTTGCATATTTGTCAATAACAAATGTCTTTGACTCAAAGCATTAGGAAAAATATTATGAATTCTATATTTGTGTTTCATAGAGAAACTAAAAGTTTGTAGAAATCCAACCCAATAAGCATATCTTCAGCTAAGTTTTTGTTGAATATTAAGAAACTTCAAATCCTCATGATTAGAAAGTAGCACAGATGGTTTTAGATACAAATACTCACACAAATGATCCAAAGCACGAATGATGGCATTTAACTTCTTATCATAAATTGAATATTTTCTTCCTAAATTATTGAGCTTCTCACTAAAAAAATTAATAGGTTTGCTTTTTTAGCTAAAAATAACATCCATGTCAACATTAGATGCATCACATTTAATTTCAAAAACTTTTTAGAAATCTTGTAGATAAATAATATGCACATTAGTCATCTTTTGCTTCATAAGTCCCAAACATTTCTCTACCTCGTCAATCCACTTGAAATTATCTCCTTTCAAGTATTCAATGATTGAAGCAGTAATAATGCTAATTTTTTTATTATAAAACAACGATAAAAAGATGTTAGACCATGAAAACTCTGAATATTACAAAGAGTTTGATTGGCTAGCTTAGAACTACTTCAATCTTCATAAGATCCATCTTCACTCCTTCACTGGAAATAACAAAACACAAGAAAACAAGATTGATAATGAAGAATTCTCACTTCTTCAAATTAGCATATAAGTTTTTATTCCTTAAAGTTTGAAACATTTCTTGTAAGTGACTAAGATGCTCTCATTTATCCTCGTTGTATATACTGGGTTCTCAAAATTCATACACGCAGCAGAAACAATAAATTTAAAAATTATTTGGGAATCCCAAGGATCCCGTTAGACATATCTAGAGTTATTTAGGGGTTTATGGGAAGATTACTTGAAGATCTGAACTTTTTTTCAGCTTTGAATATATGTTTTAAGGCTAGATTATCACAAATCACAAGTTGTTTTATTTTTTTGGCTATAATGATAATCCACATGAATCACCAGTGAGAAATATACTAAATCTCTATTTAGGAGAGAAGGACTTGCTAAGTCTAGAGTGTTAGCTCTAATTTTTTGTTTATGTAGTTTTTCTGTAAAAACTATCTAACCTAAATATTCTCTACCTAAATAATAGGCTTGACTTTATATTTGTAGGGAATGCTAAAAACCTTATAAATAAATAAATAAATAAATAAATAAATATCAATTTGTCTCTTAAATAATATCCATATATTATATAAGGATAATTTTAGAAATTTAATCAATCAAGTCCCTACTTGATTATTGTAGGATTAGAATTATAATTTCTTAATTAAATACATTTTAGTGCTTAATTTCTAAAATTATTTTGAATCAAATCACATTTGAATAATTATCCCAGTTTAATTCCTGATTAATAATTTTTAATATGTGTGACATATTAAGTTCCTAATTTGTTGACCAAAATATAAATTATAATTCTAAATAAATAGAATTAAATAAATTAAATAATTTAATTAACTATCAATTCAATAATTGATTAATTTATAATTGGAGATTAAGTGCACCGTCTAACAATATGTTATGACCCCCCCAAATATTAAAAAAGTCATAAGTGGTTTGACTTAACTTTTTAGTGACCAGTTTCTCAGTGTAATTATTATCCATTTTATTAATAATGTTCTGATTTAAACATTTTAGCATGGAGTGTGTCTTCCATGCCAAATCATAGTTGTTCACAACATTATAGTGATTAATCATTTGAATAAGATTTGAAACTCTTTTCAAATCTCATTCCACCTTATACAATGATTTAATAATCAATACTATTTGAGAATATTTATAATTTTTTTTATTCATTCAGGGTGATGATCTTAAGTCAATGTTTGTCTATTTATTACCTTTACCAAGATAATGTATAACATGATCAAAACATAACACTTTTTATATAAGATAACATGATGATCTTAAGTCTAAGGATCATTTACACAACCATCATGTGAGTCTTTTCATAAACACATGTGATAACTCCATGTAGAATTTTCATGCGAGTCAGTTCAATGTATATCTCATCTAATAAACACTTATATATTATTTCCAAGTATCCCTCATATCTTAGCTTAAAGATCAACTGCTTTTTTCATAAAAAAAAATAATATAATATGTACTAGTCTCAACAACTTTAATAAATATCCATTATTAAGAGAGCATTGACCAAGAATATTTAAAAACAATACTTTGATGCAATAGGAACCCCATGATTTAACATCTTTATAATTTCATTTACAAAGTGTTTTTGTTTCATAAACTTTATTTTTACTTTAGATTCATTTATCAAACATTAAATTCATAAATTAGATGATGAATAAAATATTTGTTAAACTTAATGGATCAGATGCTTGAGTTATTAGGTCAGCTTTTGAGTAATTGAGTTGCTCCAAGAGTATGATTTATGTTTTATAAGTAAGAAATAAATGAGTTATTTATTTCATAATTGTATTTTAATCAAATCAATTATGTGTTTTTTTTTTCATTTACAAAACCCACATGTAGTGAACTTGACTATCAAATTATTAAGTTACCTCGTAAATATATAATTATGAATTTCATGACATGAGTTTCCTTAAAAAAAAAGTTAATTGTTCAATATTTCCTCGTATAGATTAGTAAATTTTTGGTATTTACTTATTTATATATTAACTGTGATTGTCATGTTATTTCACATAAAAAAAAAAAAAACTAAAATTCATTGGTGTTTCATTGTGGAGTAAGACTTATTTTGTTATGTAGTGTAATGATGTTTTTACTCTCTATTGAAAATGTCAAGTGCAAATTAAAGGGAATTTTGTTTTTTTGACAGGGTTCATTTGCATTATCAAACTGATCGAGGCTAGATCAATCTTTTCTTCTTATTTAGAATAGTTAAAAGACTTAATTACCCTTACAAATAAAAAATATTAGACTAGCATCAAAGGGCTTTTTAGTCTTTTATTTTTTCACAAAACAATGAAATGATTTAATTATCCTTAAAAACAAAAAAAAATTATTAAGCTTCCATAGTGGGTTTTCTTGTTTTTATTTTTTTAAAACAACGAAATGACAAATTTATCCTTAAGAAAAAAACTAAAGTTGTCGTTTAAGAGCATTTTTGTCTTTTCCTTATGGTTTTTTTTTGTTATTATTAGTTTTAGCTAGGGGCAATTTAGTAACTTAGTAAATATAAATATTATTGAAAAAAAAAAGTGGCATGCATCAACGCAAATAAAATATTTATTGAAAAATAAATATTTAGTAACGAGCATTGCATGCATCAACACGTGGACACATGTCCATAACTTCCGGGTAACGCGTGTGACGTCGTTCAATGACCAAACATCACATTTCACAATGATATTTGAAAGCTTCCGGTGTCCCCTCCATGATATGGAGGCACATGCATCCCACGAGTATCTGGTTTGGCATCGATAATTTTTTTCCCCTTTCTTTTCTCTTGCTTCATCGATTCTCATGCTAACACTTCAAAATTTCAGGCAACCTTTCAATTGTTTTCACCTTCAGATTTGATCCTTATTTTTCATTACTATTTGTTTTATATGAAATAATTTATCAAATTGAAACTTGTTTTTAATTTCATCATCTTTTAGTTGTTTTATATATCAGATTTGGTCCTTATTATTTTGATTGCTATTTGTTTTATTTGAGATAATTTTTAAAATTAATTTTATTTTTTTGCAATTGCATTCTCTTTTGTTTTTGTTTTAATATCATATTTAATTCTCATTCTTTTAATAGTTATTTTTTAAAAAATTGACAAATTTTTAAAATTGATTTTTTTTAATTTCATTTTTCAACATTAAATTAGATGGAAATTGAACTTCTTAGTTGATCCCGGGTTTAGGATTTCACATGTTATGAATTTGGAAGATTGACCTAGGTTTAAAAGACTTGGTTGAGTTTGCTTTGTTTTTTTTTTTTTTATCATTTTTTAAGTTTTTTTTTTCAAGTTCATCATTCAACATTTATTTAATTGAGGATTGAGCTTTGTTAATTTTTTTTATTTGCTTTCTATTGTATTTTGCATTGATTTTTAAAATAATTCAAGTTATATCGCCCTTCAACATTGGGTTATTTGGTAATTAATCTTCATAGTTTTATTTAATTTTTTTGATGAGATTGCCCTGGTATCACAACTAAGTCAGATATCTTGTATGCTGACTCGAGTGGACTCGGGTCTTGTTTTTTTGACCTATTTGTATAAAAAGAATTTCTTCAATTTAGTCCTTTATTATTTTATTTGCTGAAAATTGAGCTTATTTTTTTCATTTTAATTTTTATGAGATTATTACATTCTCATTTAATTTTTTCTTTGTTATTAGATAAGATCCTTCAATGTTTGATTTTTTTCTTAAAACTGAATTTTTTTATTTTAATTTCATCATTTAATGTTTTATTGATTAAATATTGGTCTTCATGTTTGTTTTTTACTTTTTTTATGGGGTTATCTTAATGTTATACCCATGATCACGGGGTTAGCGGGTTTACCTGGTTTGACTAGGAATATTTTTTTCCTTGTTTTTTCTTTAATTTCTATTTTAATTTCATCTTTCAGCATTCAGTTGTTTGGTGATTGAGCTTAATAATTTTATTCAATTTATTTTCAATAGGGTTATCCTGGTGTCCTGACCAAATATTATATTTGACATATTAACCTAAATAGGATCGGGTTGGGTTTTTTAACCTTTTTTTATTGTCATTTTTCTTTCACTTTAGTTACCTTTGTTGTATTTTTTTCATGTTATTTAATTAATGGAGTTTATTAAAATTAGTCAAGTCAAATCGTAGATTTATTTTTTGTTTTTCAATAACATTTGTATTGCCACGATATTTTTTTTTATTATGTTGGAAAAAAATTAGATCATCCGTAGCACAACAACGTGAGTTACCTATTTAGTTATCTCTATCATCAATTGGTATAAATTTATTTTTTATTTTGAAAATTCTTTTAAACCACACAGGAATACAATGAAGGCAACTAGAAGTGTAAGATATATTTAATACTTGTATAACATGAATTATGAAATTATTATAAGTTTTTCATTATTAAACTTTGAAATGTAAATGTGCAATGTCCCACCTCGTCAGGTACATGCAAGACTAAGGCATGAGCGAATTACAGTTTAGATAACCCTTCTCCAATTGCCACCTCACGCATCTCTCTCGCTCCCAATTTCAATAAACCAGAAGCTCCGTATTACTCGAGAAATCCATTTCAATCCTTCTTCCCTTTCCATTCAGACAAAAAAAGAAAAATCACATATTTATCAAAGAAAAGGGACGAGAGAGGCGGTGCAAGAAAGTAGACAGTCGAAACCCTAAAAATATGCTTCTAGGGTTTCGTAGAACCCAATCGATAGAAATCAGTGAGGGATTTATTAGTTTTTGTATTTAAATACAATACAATAAAATGGGAGGCGGGGAAATTAATCGGAGTAACGATAATCCGTGGCCGTCTCCAAACAGACCGCCACCGTACCAAGAAAAATCCGAAGACATGAGTCTCTGGGGAGTTGTCATGTTCGGTCTAATTGGTGCCACTGCCACCACCTACGCTGTTAGTGCTCTTTCTTAATCTTGTTCTTCTATTGTTGTTTATGTTTATGTTTAATTTCTTGGAGATAATTTATTTATTTTGTGGTAGATAAGCAAATGCATTCAATATGTATTGGTGTAATTAGTAATTAAAACGTTGGAATCTGCCTTAGTAATTGAGGAATGGATAACACGTAAAATTGTTTCATTAGATTCTGAGAAAGTTGATTGATTTGGCATGGCAGGCCAGACGGCTGCGGTGGACTATTGATGAGTTGTATGCTCAGGTAGACTATTGCAAGTATACATGCACGGCCTTCCTGCATCGTTAACTTAAATTCAGCTCTCATTTTGGTCAAATTGAATGCCCAAGAGTAATCTCTATTTTTTTTTATATATCATTGAAAATTTAGCTAAAGTTTATTGTTTAGAAACCCAGTCTCCAGGAAAATATTGTCTACAATAAGAAGTGACTGGTTCTGAGTGTTTAGTCTGCTAAAAGAATGTGAAATTTTATAATTATAATTAGAAGATAAGAATTTTCTTTTTATGTTTTTCTTGTTTATGCTTGCCAATGGCTGAGCTGATCATGTCTGTAAATGTGCCTGATTAGCTAACCAGGTCACAATCAGCATGGAAAGGAGCAACTGGATCTGCCAGGTCATTTCGGACATATTTTCAGGAGGAAGCGTCCAAGAATTACAATCGTCGAATGCAAGAAGCATATGAAGAGGAAATGGAGAGAGTGGTGAGTTTTGGTCTTGTGAATCATTCCTTTTGGATGCCATATTAGTAACATTATTAGATTATGGAACCCCGCAGAACATACTTTATCAATTTTTTGTTATATGGTTTCTTCATATATGCCTTCAGATATTATCCTGCAAGTATTTGACTGCTTTGTGTTGTGAAACTAGATTGTTGCTAGCTCTAAGAGTAATAGGTGGGCTTAGAGTAGATAGCAATTATCTGTCAAGCTGGTTCTGGTACATTGCCATGAACTTTATGTTACTACTCTATTTTATTTTCTTCATATCTTGTCATTTAATTGCATGAGGAAGCAAGGTTTTCAAGACGGATCAATTGGAGTGCTGCTCCTTATGCAGTTTGAATTCAGAAATATGTTTTTGAATTCAGATCTATAATGCTAGTCTGGATGCATAATAGCTTAAATAAGCTGATTCTTAGCCATCAAAACAAACTACAAATTCTTAGCAAGTTAGGCTACTTCTGGTTAAAATTCTGTCTCTATCTGAGTTACATTGTGAACAGAAAGGTGTCTTTCCCTGCTTTGCCCTATCCACTTGATCTATATTTCTGCAAAAAAAAAATTTTAAGCCTCAAGATTGGGGTCAGATAGTAGAAACATAATAGGGGTCCGACTTTGTATTAGCTTAGTTATCTTAACCATTTTGTATTTCTATAACAACAGAACCTTGAAGAATTCTCTAGACCTAAGAAATTCTGTCGTATAACTCTCTCCTTCTGTTGGGTGCTCTTCAATTCTGTTTATAAATCATGTAGGTTGCTTTTCTTTGTATGCACCATATCACAGTGATAAGCCTAGTTTTGTCTTTCTCTGAAGCTGTCAAATTCATTTATCCTGCTCTGATTTTGATATCTCCAGCAGTTTCCTTTCTTGATTGTATTTGCATGCAATTATGATGTATTGATGTAGTCCTTTTGTTTTGCAGGAGCGTATAAGACGAATGCAAAGTGTGTTTAACCGTGAAAGGAACAAGTACACAAGGGACCATGAGAAGTGGAGGGAAAATGGCCCAGGTGCATATCATCAAAATTTTCAGCGTGATGATTGGTATTGGAAAACTGATACGTCTTTCAGAGAACAGAGAACTAACTTCAGGAGAACTTCAAGAGACAGTGGAAGCTATTCATTATCACATCATTACTCAGTTTTGGGACTTGACAGGTAATGCCAAGAGCTATTAGTACCTATTTGTGAGACAGTCAACTTGTGTAGCTGTCTTGATTCTTGAGATAGATAGCTTTTTTAGATGATTAAGAGGCTTTTGGCATGTGATACAGTATAATTAAGCTTCTCAATTTATTTAATCATGAGATTTTCTAAGTTATCTGGACTGTACCATTAACAGTTGGGATTAACATATTTTCACTGGACTTTTTGTGACAGGTCCAGAACAATACCATATACTGAAGCTGAGATTAAGGTACCACTCATGATAAATATCATCTCTTTGAAATCATTATTAGCCAGTGATCAGAGTTGACAATTGATATTTGTATTTCGAGTCCCATGAAACCCCCACTGAACAAAAAAAAAAGCTATTGTGCCATTCACATCTTATCCACATCCTCTATTTAGAGTATTATCCATGCCCTCATGTGTTCAAATCTGTAATCTGACTTAAGCTCCAGATTCTCTATTTAGTATGTTCATGTTCATGTCTTTCCTACACATTCTCTTCTTACTTGAAAGCTTGGAAAATGTTAGACTATTGTGCTATTTATATCTTATCTGCTTTCTGTACATGGTGTTATCATCCATGTCTTCATGTGTTCAAATCTTTAATCAGACTTAAGCACCGGATTCTCTATTTAGTTTATCTACTTTCATGTCTTATCTACACATTCTCTTCACTTGAAAGCTTAGGGGCTGATTATTGCTGATTGCATCTGTAATACTCAATTCCACTTGGTTTCATTGCCTGCTCTTTTTTCAAATCAAGAGCTTCATCTTATAACTGGGGATTATTGTTCTCTTTTTTGATTCATGCGATTCTAAATGGACATTTTTCTTTTATATATATGCAGACGGCATTCAGGACCAAGGCAAAGGAGTTTCACCCAGATCAGAACCAAGATAATAAAGGTTGGATTTTGTTTTCCATCGCTAACTGTGATCTTGTACTGTGATGCCACAGCTTTGAAGTGAAACTTAAAGTTGCTTCTCGTGATTTATTGCAGAGGCTGCCGAGGCAAAGTTCAAAGAGGTGATGATATCCTACGAGGCCATTAAGCTAGAAAGAAAGAACACTAAATATTGAACTTCCTGACACTGGTCGAGGGGATTGCAAAATGTTCCTACAGATGAATACTTTGTTGACAGTGGTTCCTCCGGGAAAAATGAATCCAATAGGAACTTAATTTTGGGGAGAATTTGTTATTATATCGATAGGAGGTTGTGTGGAGAGAAGTGAGTATATATTCTTTTAGGAGCTAGATATATAAATAAGGCAAGGTAACTCGTGTGCAGAGTTATGCCTAATTCGAATTGTGTAAAATATTAATTGATTTTGACTATAGTACCTAGTTTACATATCTAACAAGCTATGTCACGGGCTGGATTTCTTTTCCTGGTTATTTCAATATGTTTTTTTTATATAAAAACATCAAGTGGAATTCAAAAAACTTGTGTATATATTTAATAAAATAAATTGAGAATTATATTTGTTAATAAATAAATATAAAATTATTAATGGTAAATAAAAATTAAAATTGAAAAATTAAAAGTTTGATACGGACCAAGATATTTGTCCTTGTTATATGGTTGTGTTTAACTATTTTTGTTCACAAAAATAAAATTTTTATTTAATTAAATGGTAATAAAAATAGTTAGACAAAAAACATCATGTAAGATTTTACATATTAAAAATAGTATTTGAAAATAAATATTTTTAATTTTTTAAAATAAATCTCTATTTTTATAAAATTATAGATGAATTAAAATGATCTTAAAAAATTAAACTTGTAAAAATAACTAAAAAAAAATCTCTATTTAAAATAGGTTAGATAAACAAAATAAAAGAGATAAGTTGTATGAATATGAATATAAGTTTAAAAATTATTTTGAAAAATACATATAAAAAAACACTAATTAAAAAAAAACATAAAAAAATGCTCAGACACTGCTAGGCCTAGCAAGCTAGACTAGTGTAGCCTGCATGTTTTTACTTTTAATTTTTTTTATGGGGCTGATGATATGTCGTTCGTTTTAAATTTTCTTAAAAAAAAAAAGATAAGTTAGACAACATGTCGTTTGCTGAGACAGATGACATGTTGTCTGATATTACTTAGTTTCCAACCACCATAATGACTGGAAAATCAAGGTATAAGTTTCTTTAACTCAAAAACTAATTTTTTAATTCATTTTAACCCAAAATACCTATAAAAATATCCTAAGTAACTTGATAACCTCATTCATGCCCTTAAAAAATAAAATAAAAAATCATCACATCACCCGAAATCAACATGAAAACAAAAATCTTAGCAAGCTCGGATATATTGTTCTAAGCAATTCCAAGGTAAAAAAACACGTAATGGGTGCCAACATAAACTTTCTCTTTAGAGTTAAATTCCAGTCACTTTCTCTAACATCTCTCAAATTAAGAACCAAAAAATAAAGAAAATAAAATTTGACACCAAAATTGATTTTGGCCTTCAATTTTAAAAATTAAAGGGAATTAATATTTATAATTTGAAAAGTACAAGGATTATAATAAATATTTTTCCCAAACTTTGTTAAAGCCACCCGTCTCCTCTGTATTTTTCACTTTGATCCCCTATCTTTCAATCTCACCTTTCTATAACAAATTGGCCTATAATCTAGTCCAATAAAAGTTAAATTAAAAAAAAATAAACAAAAAAAAGGAACTATGAACATTCTGTCCACATTTTCACATGAAGGGATTTACGATGCATTTTGTATAATAAATTCCCTATGCATTTTAGATTTATAGTTATTTGAATTTGGTTGAGATTTCATAAACAATTTACAATGGTTAGTTCATTTTTGCAAGCTTTTTTCTACATAATTGACATTAAAAGAGGAGATGTTAGTAAATCATTAATCAAAAACTTTTCAGAACGTTGCAATATATAATTTTGAGGATACGAATATGTCATTCTAGAAAATTACATCCACAATCTACATGTCACTATGCAAAATCTAAGTAAAGTCATTATTAGAACTTGAACCAGGATCGAGATAAATTTGTCTTAAGGTATATAAAAAAAAAAACTTAGATAATGTTAATATTTTTAAAAGAGTAAGAAAAATTTGAAACCCATTTCATTAATTTGAATAGGTTTAATAAGCTTAGATATTTAATAATATGATTATAAAAAAAAACAAAAACAATAAAAAACAAAAAAAAAATGACATTGACTAATAAAAAAATAGTTAACACATGCCTGTACTATAAAAAGACACCCTTTAGATATTTTTAAAATGTCTCAATGATCTTATTTGATAACAAAGTAAAAATTGAATGAACACATGATAACCTCATTAAAAAAAACCTTAAAACTCAATTACCAGTAAATCAAATGAAATTTTAAAAAATTATTTAAAAATAATAAAAAAACCTCTCTAGTCAACATGCCAAACTCGCGGTTCAGTTGTAAGATCAAGATAACAACCTATAAAAGAAGTTGAATAAAACAATGGAGGTCAACTCTCAGACAAACTAAATAATGAAAGGAGAAATTAAAAAAAAAACAATTAAGAAAAATCATGAAAATACCCAAGTCAACCTGAGTTAATTCGATTAACTCGTATCATGAGATATGAGATTAAGATAATCCAATAGAAATAAAAAAAATTACGAAGTCGAAGGTTCAATAACTATTGAAGAATGAAATTAAAAAAAAACAATTCTAAAAACAAATCCAAAAAGAGAGTCAAATCAGGCTAATCATCAAAGTTTGTGATCCAAATCATGAAATTGAGTCTCCATATAGAAGGTAAACCCAAAAATATCATGAAGAAAAATTGTTGATCATCTCAAATAAAAAAAAATAACAATAAAAAACACGAGGACTAAATCTGGTATAAAAATTAAATGAAATAAAACATGAAGGATAAAATTGAAAAATAAAATGAATAAAAAAATAATTCAAAAGAATAAGAATCAAATATGGTATAAAAATAAAATTAAATAAAAACAATAAGGGATGAAATTAAAAAATAAAAAAATCAAGAAAATGATAAAAAAAACTAGCATTTAAAAGAATAGGGAACAAATATAATAGTTGAAAAAAATTAAAGAATAATGAAATTAAAAAATAATAATTTTATAAATTATTTCAAATAAAACAAATAAAAAAATAGATGTGAAATATAAAGAAAAATAAATTGAATGAATTTTTTGGGAAATTGAATGGCTTAACACGTAAATTATAAAGATAAGAAAAACTTTAAAAAAAATATCAGCATCCAAACAAAAATTCATAAACAACACGCGCCACTCTAGTAAAGTGTTTAGGAACGCGGTGTAAATTGTGTTTCCAAAATTTTTGAATTTTTTTGACTTAAAATAAATTTTTTATGTATATATTTTCAAATCATTTTGATATACTAATATCAAAAATAATTTTTTAAAAAATAAAATTTTTTATTTTAATATATTTTTAAATAAAAAACATTTTAAACCCTTACCACCACCGTATTTCCGCTCATTCCTTAAATATGAAGTCGCCGGCCGGCCGCTGATGCATGTAATGCTCACGCATGTTTATTAAATTACCAAAACCCTTTCACACTAGTTAAATGGTGGTTTAGTAATTTTATTAGATGGCCCCGACGACAATGTTTAATATTAAATGGCTCTGACAACAATGTTATTTACTAGGATTACTTGTCGTAAGCAACCCATCACCGTATAGAAATATTTACAATTTCTTTGTCATATGATATTCTAATTCTAGCCCTATAGCCTTTATTAGGGCTCATGAATTCTTAACACCTTTCCTTGATATTCTTCATGAGATTATAATCTAAATTATTATGGTTTTGTAATTACCTCTGAGCTTTAAGCTGACGTCTCAGCAATTTTCAGTACTGAGCATCTTTAAATCAGGAAAACTGTTCTTTTTTTGAAACTTTGAAAACACATTCATTTTTTAATGTCTAGAGAGACCATAGATTCGATCAATAAAAAAAAAACAGAAGAAAAAATCAAACTCCAACTATAGATTCTTTATTTTTTTTATTTTTTATTTTGGTAATCGCAGACCCCTTTTTGGAGTTGTTTAGCTGGTGAGGAGCCCTATATATGAAAATTGAGAATAAAAAAAATGAAAAGTTTTAATATGAATAAACATGGTAGGAGTACGAAACAAATTATATAATGGTAAATCAAGAATAATAAATCATGCAAATTAATTCATCAGCTTTATTTTTCATAGAAATCCCCAGTTCAACAGATTCGCCTCGCTTCGTTTCATGACAGGGTTGGCTCTCTGGAATGATACATGCCATCCTGCTTCTTTGGCATTGGCATAAGGTACGTCTTTCTTAGAGGGCTGCTCTGCTCTGCTCTGCTCTGCGGAAGGCAAGAGGAAGTCAATGAGGCATTTTTTAGCAAACAACAAGGACATTAATGGTGTTTTACTAAATAAGATAAAATATCTGGAAAATACTCCAAATTCCAATATTGGAAGAATTCTTAACGACTGACAGAACATCTTCTTTACACTATATCGCGATTAAAAATTACAATTACAAAGAACACTGAAACATTTAAGAGTTTCCTGTTCACTCAGTGGATTATAATTGTATCATGAGTTTTTTTTCATCCTTTGTTTTTTTTGTCACCTGAGTTTCTTTTTCTTAGATCCTTCCAATTTTGTTTTTTTAAGGTTTGTGTTGGTAATTTATCCTGATTAACTTTTCACAGTTTTTTGTGGTGTTTAGAAAGGGGGTTCTGCCGTGAAAAATCAAGTTTAATTTTCTTGATTATACATAATTAAAAAACTAATGTTCAAGTTTGATAATTGATCAAAATCCCATATTGTTTTTTAGTTATCGTAGCTAAGACATGGTTTTAGCATTCTTAGACCCTAAAGTTTTTTTTTTTAATTTTGTTTTGATTTTAATCCTTCTTTTATAAGTTTTTTACATTACGATCCAAAGCTTTATTTTCTTCTTGTTTTGATCCCTAAACTTGAGGGAGTGGTGGTTGTATTATGACGATAGAGAGAAAGTTTAAAGAATGATACTTTTTGGCGACAAAACTCATTTTTCTTGGTGTAACGGGTTTCATTTGATGAAAAGAGTTTCATTCAGGGTTTTTTTGCCATTTATCTTGCCTAAAAAAATCAGATTAGGCTTCAAAATTTGTTTTTAAATCAAGTTGATCATTTTCTTTTTTAACTGATTAAATGGTGATTTTATACCAAGAATGAGTTTTTTAAAGTCCTTACGATATTTCTTGGGTGTTTTTTGATGAAAAAATAGGTCAAAATGAGATTTTTACCCCTAAAAGGTAGTTGCGATTTTCATTTTCATTTTCATTTGAATTATTATTATTATTATTATTATTATTATTTGTTTTTCCATTTGTATTTATTTTTCTTGCTTATTTTTTTTTAATTTTATATTTTAATATTTTATTTGTTTTGAATTGGGCCATGTAATTTGTTTTAATTTGATATTTGTGAGTTTATCACCGTTTAAAATAAAGTCTTTGATATTTAGTTGGTGCTCAAATTTACGAATGTTCATTTTTTTGTTATATAATTAAACAAAAAATAATTTTAAAAATAAAAAAAGCTATTAAAACAAGTTAAGTCCATCACCCAACTCACGTATTATATAATTAAATAAAAATAATAATCTAAAAAAATTAACATGTTAGAGTCTATGACCCAAGTCACGGGTTTGAAGGGTTAGGCCGCAAAACCCAGATCGATTCAATATGTTATCATATTAATATTTTAAAAATAAAATTATGTCATCATAGACATTTTTAGTTACAAAAAATTGTTGCGGTTAAATATTCTTTTATTTATTTTTATTTCTTGTTCGGATTTTTTTAAGGGTTAGGCCATGAAATTTAAGTGGACATTTTTTTAGTTCAATTTTTTTTTGTGACCTGCAATGTAACATGAGCACATATCTAGTTTAAACTAAAAGAGATGGGCAAAACACTGGATAAGTTGTTCACTTCCTCACATTTTACAGTTTACACCACTGTTCTTGATCAATTTTCTCTTTTTATATTTCTAAATTTTTTCTGTTAATTTCTTGGCAATTTCATAATTGCAAGGTATGTTAACATTGTTTCATGAATTGAGATTTATTTCAATCTACATATTTTTACTTATCCAATGTCATATAATATTTCTAGGTTAAATTAAAGATTGATTTTATGAAATAGATGTTAAAAAAATTGAAAGATATAGGATTAAACCAAGTTAAAAATTAAGTTTTTGAGATTTAAAAACTCATATTCCACTTTTCTAGTCATTAAAGATGACCAAAAATTATAATCCGTAGATGACATCTCACCTGTCTAGACAACTACTATATTGTCCAATATTTTTTTCTTAAAAGAATTAGTTGGAAGATATTTTTTCTAAAAATAAAAGAAAACTAGAAACACGAGCCTCGTCTTTTTTCTTTTAAGCCAAGCTTGTGGCCTTAGCTTTCGAAGCTCAACAACATCTGATTTATTTTAAAATTTTAATTTGTTTTGTTTTTTGAATTTAATTTATAATTAATATCTTCTTCTATTTTTAAATCACTTATTTTAACTAGTATTTACATAGTAATTAGTCTTTTAGAAAGTTTATGTAATTTTATAATACCTCAAGGAGATATTGAATTTTATCATTATTTCTTTTCCAGTCAAATTTTAAATAGATGAGTTGTATTTATATTATACAGGAAAATATATAAAATAAAAAGAAAAGCCAAGGTAAAATATTTGTATTTTTGTCTATCCTTTAATTTTTGTGAGGAAAACCAACTTTCTGTTTTCCAATTTTTTTTTTTTTTTTTTTTATTCATTGGAGGTCGACTGAGATAAGACCTAAGTTATAGGTTGGGATGATCAACATAAATTGACCTAGGTCAATATATAAATAAAAATAATTTTTATCATAGTTTTAAAACTCGACTTGGAAGTCAACCCAAGACAAGGTCTAAGTCATGAATCGGGATGGTCAACCTGGTTGACTCATTTTTTAAAATAATCACAGCAAACTTATTTTGACCAGAATTCTTTTTAAAAAAGTCAATGAGTTTTTAACCAGTGTTTTATCATGGGTTGAGTTGGGGTTTTTGTCTGGCCGGGTCGAGTTAGTTTTTTCTCATTTTTTTAAAATTCGAACCATTTCAGGTCTCGGGTTAACCTGCCATGTCAATCATGGTTTTGTAAATAGGATTATTATAGTATTATTAATTTTAATACTCAATATACACTAAAGTTTGATAGCAATATATAGTAAGAGTAAAATATTTTTATTTTATTTTATTATATCATATCCATCGTAAACAAAGAGGATATAGAGACAATCACTTTGTCTTGTACATCACTACCGAACATAATTTTATTTCTATTTTTTTTATTATCTCATCTATCATTATTGTTATCGTCTTTTTATCCCGGTATAGTAACCAAACTCTACTTATAAGTTTAAATCTAGATGATATACAAAGGATACTATATGCATTACTGCCTAACACGACTTTATTGTTGTTGTTTTTGTTTTTGGATAGCTACTTGTTTTTCCAATTTGATCAAATAAGAATTCAACTAACAATTTTGTAACCAAGGGATCAAAGTGTGTTTTGTCATTTTAGGAGTCGCAGATTTGTGTGAAGAGCGGGAGAAAGCCGTCAGGGGGGCTTCCTGCGTGCTCTTTTATTTTCTCCCCGTCTTTCCTTGTCTTCGTTTTTTACAGTGCGCCTTATCAGCAGTGCAGGTCGATGAAATGTCCTGAATAAAGACAGAGCATCATGCTTGCCTTGCCTTTTGTTCTAAAGGCTGTAAATTAAGATGAAGATCCAAATGGCTTTAAAATGTATGAATTAATAATATCGTTACTCACCACGGACCTTGGAGTTTATTAGGAATAAGGTCTTTGGTGATATTTTGAGATTCAGCAGCCGACGAAGTCTACAAAAGCTAGCTTCAAAGACCAGATCTTTGAACCGATTATTTTCTTTTCTTTCCCTTCCCTTTTCCCTTTCCCTTTCCTTTTTCTTTCCAATATAATACTTTCCTAACGTGGCACCCATTTCCCAATTCAAACATCTTTCTTCTAATAGGATTATCGTATTCATGATTAGAGGGGACGCGCGCAGGATGAAGTTGCAGAGTTGATTTTGTCCAGGAGAGGTGTATTGAAAATAGATATAGGAACATAAATAATGACGTGAGTTGCAGGGATTAAAACCCGACGGCTTGAAAGTGGATATTATATATTGATGTCAAGAGTTGAAGATGTATAAAGATCCTAGGGACAAAAAAAATGTATAATAATGCACAGTGATTCGTTGAAGCATTCAACCTCACCCAGTCGACTTTGAACAAGGGGGAGGAGGAGTTGGGACACAGGTGGCTCAATTTGACCGGCATATGAAAAATTTGCTTTCTCCTGGCGTCTTGTCAAATCAGTCTCACATGACTGGAGGAGATCTGTAATATGCAGGAACAGTTGCAGGGAAGAACATTTGTCTAACTCCTTCTGACCTAATGATGGGGAAGATAATTCCCGATGCACCCTGCAGAACAGTAATTCGATCCTTCAGTGTTCGGGAAGGGAAAAAAAAACAAAATTGCATGATGATGATGATGATGATGATGATGATGGATTGAAATGGCAGCAGAAAGAGTACAGAGAGGGGTAGATACGCACTGAAATCAATCTAGCTCCAATCCAGATGCGTTTAGGTGAAGGGAATGGCAGTAACAAACGACCAACACCATATATAGCAACTGCAAAGAAGTGGGCAACCAAGCTCAACGGACGGGGGTTCAAACCTGAGAGCAAAGACACTGGTCCTTCTGAAAATACACCTCCAAGACTTAAATAATCAAAGCATGCCTGACGCATTTCCTTCCTTGCTTCATCAGGTGAAGCACAAAAGACCTTGTAAAGTGCACCTGCCAGTGTATTGATTGTGGATGCTACAGGCTGCAAAAACATGGGATAATCTGAGTTTAGCAGCAGTACTATGAAGGCTTCTTCTTCATGAAGAAAACTCTACTAAGAGTTGGCTCTGAATCCTGTTATTGTTCAGAAGCAGAGAACCTTTTTCTTTCCCAAAGATTTTCCAAAATCTGTGCAACCGAGCAAGTGAACAGCAAGAACAGACAAGCATAACACCAGAGATACAACTTACCTTACGCAACGTGTAGAAAGATTCAAGGTATTTGCAGAGGGTAGGGGAATCATTAAGGTCATGCAAAGGCCTGAGAAGATTCCGTAGCACAACAATGTCGGACAACGCAACAGTCATCCCTCCCCCAGTAAGAGGATGCCGCATGTTGAATGCATCGCCCATCAACAATGCACCGGGAGTAGGATAAGGAGCAGCTGGCATGCTTCTGTTTGGCATTGTCCTAATGTTTCCTTTATCAACTGCAGCTAGAAAGGCATCATAAACTTCCGGGGGAAGCTGCAAAACAGTTATGTCAGAATGTCAGCTGAAGACATCATTAAACATAAATACAGATGAATAAAGGCCAAACAAGGAGCTGAAACTGCGTTGAAGATTACAACATACCTGAGGTGCCACCAGAGTCTTCAAATATTTTGCCATTTCACCACTTGAAATGGAAGGAACCTTCTGACCAGGAATATCAACCAGACAGCGAATCTCCGTACTGCTAATAGGATACATCAAAATTGGAGATGGATCCCCTAATATAACATGCCCATGATTTGCACATGGAAGTTGACAATTCTCCAGGATCATACCAACAAAACATGAGGGCACATCCACCTGCGCAAGATAATTAGAGGTGCATTTTAATTTCTAGGAAGTACTTCATTTGGTAATACAGGCAAGTAGCGAGAAAAAATTTCTGTTGAATTGGTTGTCTTAGGCTTGATACTAGAAGTGCTACCATCCAACAATATCAAGGGTTCTCACCTTGGGGTCGCAAAGGGAGCGGCGCAGGTTTGAGAAACAGCCATCACAAACAATAGTCAGAGGAGCAAATGCCGTCAGCTCTTGCCCATCTTTTGTTTTGTACTGCACACCTCTAATTGTCCCTTTCTCTTCGAGCAGAGAAGTGACAGTTCCTTGCTCCAAATGTACACTAGTAAAATTGAAATTGAAAATATAACTAACAGCAAACAAAAAGAAAGGCTTCTAGATATTATGTTGGTATATTAAACTGGTATAAAATATATTCTCAAGATCAGCGTCTAAAAATTAAAACATGCACACAGCAGACAATCAGATGACCTTGGACACTCACCGCATACCTGAAGATGTCAACCATATTAATTGGGTCCAGGTACAATGAAAAGAATGATGCACAAAGACTTAGAAGCAATTTTATGAATAATTTTAAGAACCATTTAAATTTTCAAAAGGGAATTGGCACATGCATAGATTTACAATGGAAGAAAAGACATACTTGGGGAGGGACACAGCTTTTTCCCGCATCCTCTGTATGAAACGCCCATTGTGAAAGCTCCTTCCGGCTACATCTGATTGAAACTTTTCCAAGGGATAAGAGAGTTGAGTATGCATTCCATCCTTGAAAAGAGCATAACCAAACACCTTCTGAGCATCAATTTTCTCTACACAATCTGCAGTGAGAAAAAAAGTTTAGCTATATATTTAGCAACTAAGCTCTCCCATGATTGAGTGTCAGCAAATGGTATCAATTAATACAAACTTGTAGAATTACAAAACTTTGCAGGTAATTGTGAAATTCATCACACGCACCTTCAAGTCCCAACTCAATTAACTTTAGGTAACCCCCTGGCTGTAGCAATTCACCAACAATCCTATCGGGCTCAGTCAGGTCTCTTTCAATGACGCGCACTCGACGTCCATCCTGCGTTTAATACATGCAGTGAATTGGCTATTGGAATAACTCGCAGTTAGGATATATATGTGTTCATTCTAAAAGATATGATCTCATGTCGATTCAAGAAGAAAGTCTATGTTAGATCACGGTGCAAACTAATCAGAATAAAACAAGAGGCAAAGCTTGAATGAGAACATATTTTCCAAGACGAAACCGAAATACGGTAGGTCCTCAATTTTAATAACTGTATGACAAGATTTCTTTAGTGATTGGAGAATATTACCAGTAGCCATCTATTAGGATCATGAACAAGAGTGAACCCTTACAAATAAATACTGTTTTGATTAAAATATAGAAAGATAGATTTTCAATTTGGGAATCACGATTTTGGGTAGTAGAAAGATGGATTTCATTGGTGCAGTCGATTTCTTATTCCGCTAGCTGACAATGATAATTAGAAAGAAACAGAAGTATAGCAGCTACAACAGATACAAGTTGACAACTAATTAATTGAAAGATGACAGATCCTCTCATTATAAGAACATGTTCAGTGCCAGTTATCGCATAATTATTATTTTAAAAAAAAAAGCCATATTCATGCGTGTTCCATAAGATAAAACATAAAAGCCAAGTCATCTCTACAGATTGATCCCCGCTTTAATTCATCTTATTATCAATTCTCAACCAACTCCATGAAAGAGATGGAAGAGTTTTTTTTTTAAAAAAAAAAAAACATTAACGACAGCTGGCTGCGTTCATCAAAATCTTGAACGTTTAACAAAAACATTTTCAGAAAAAAATCCTTGGACGGCTACTTCATGTTGGTAAAGCACGTGTTTGACAAAAGATTCCTTACTGTTATAGGTCTGCAAACACTTTAATCTGTGTTTGATGGAAATATCAAAGGGTGGCCTCCATAGAATAAAAGAAGTGTGTAAGATCACAAGAACAAAAGGACTGTATAAATTCAAAATAAACACATAAGAATCATCAAATCCTGAACGCGCCGTTCGGTGTCGTATAATTCCAAAAATTAACTAACTCTTCCAATCAATCCTCAAAGTTTTACAAGCACGCGCTGCAACTAAAAGGCTTCCTATTCCATTAGAAAATTAAATTAATGATTTGAGGTGCGTCTCTTTTATACAATTAGCCAAATTAGAAAAAAAAAAAAGTTTTCAGGTTTTCGAATAATCGCTTAACCAACGGAAAATAAATGAAAGTTTGTTTCTCTCCGTTTAATTGCCGAGAATATGCAGGAAAAGAAAATACCTTGCCAAGAGTATGAGCAAGAGCGGCGCCAGCAACACCGGCGCCGACAATGATAACGTCGGCATCGGAAACGTTACCGGATCTGCATTCTTCATTGGTAGTGGCTGTGCAATTAACGGACTCACTTCTCGATTCTAGCAAATCCTTTTTTGTACCCTGTTCCTTCTTCTTAATTACCAAACAATAGATAGCGAAGAGAACAAACAAAGTAGCTAAAATCAATCCTAGCATGCACTGATCTGCCATTTTTTTTCAATGTTTCTTTTCTCTCGCTCGGGCAGGAAAAAAACAAAGGCTTCGCTGGCTATGCCAAACTGTTAGTTGTTTCTGAATGGTTTCAAGTAAGGCAAGTGCTTCACAACGGATGCACCTTTTTATAGGCTCCAACAGCCATCATCAGAGCTTTAACGTGTACATGTAATGTTGCTAGCATGCGCCGCATGGGTGAATCGGTTAAGATGTACCTTTGACCGTTTATTAGCTTTTATTATTTTTATTATCATATTTTTTTATAGAAAATATAAAAACCTCTCCCTCTCTTCAATACAAGACAAATTGACCGTAGTTTTGAATCTATGAATTACAATGTGTTTTGCAATTTTTATTTATTTATTATTATTATTATTATTATTATTTGTCATAAAGATCTGAATGGTTCAAAATTTATTTAATGTCCTTAGAATTTTGCTGTTTATTTTATTCAAAACGGATGCCGTAAAAAGATGGAAGTTTAGAAAATCAAAATTTGTTGTGAATTTAGGAGTTACAGTGTATTTTTGCGTCCAATATTTTGCCGACTTCCTTTGCTGATTAATTATGGAGAATGAAGAGCCGGAAATGAGAATGGATTTTATTTGTAAGGTTTTGGATTAAAGGGAATGAAAAATGTTAAAGGTCGAAATGATGACATGGCAGGTTTCAAAACAAATTTAATTCCAATCTGACTAGGCGAGGTAGAAAAGAAAATGAAATTTTATTTTTAAAATATTATCATTAACGAAAAGCCTTAAGAAGGATGGATTTTTATTCTACTCTTCCTCGCATTATATTTTTTATTGAAATAATATTTTTTAATTTTAATTTATTTCTCAATTTTATATTTATCAAGGATTGTGCTTTATACTTTTTTTTAATTTACTTTTTATAAAGTTATATTATACACATTACCTTGACTATGAGTATAACAAATTAACCTGATTGGCTCGACTTTTTTTTTGTAATCAAAATTTTTTAGTTAATTTCATCATTTAATATTGGGTTAATTGAGAATTAAGTTTTGTGATTTATTTCAGCATATTTTCTATAAGGTTATCTTTATCTCATAACTCAGGTTATAAGTTGGGTGGATTAATCCTGGTTGACTCGGGTTGTTTTTTGTATCCTTTATGTAATTATATTTTTTCAATTTTATCTTTCAAAATTGGGTTGATTGAAAATTGGACTTCATAATTTGCTTCAATTCTTTTTATTGGGTTATTCATACCTTATAACTCGAGTCGCGGGTTTAACATATTACCCTGGGTGACTTGGATCATTTTCTTGGATTTTTTTTGTTTCATCCTTCAACATTGAGTTTATTGAAAATTGAGTTTAATAATTTATTTTAATTCTCAATTTATGAGATTATTATGATCTCATAACTTTGTATGCAAATTAACGGGTTAAATTGAGTTGATCTGATATATTATCATCTCAATATTTATTACAACAAATCTCATCTTAAATATTTTTTTAGTCAAACTATGTATATACCTGTCATCCAGGTTGTCTTTTGACCCACAAAGGTGATTGAGTCATGTTGGATCAATTACCACATAGTTTATTTTTTTCTACTAGAAAAAAAAACATTAGCAACGACTAGATATTTTTTTATGTATTATAGGTTTGAACTAGTTGAATTTGATGAAATTATAAATTGAATTAATAGGTTTACATGTAATAAACTGATTCAACCCACAACAAAGCAGGGCTAAAATGATCTTGTTGTTCACTAGATGGTGAATCTACACCACATGGTGGGTTTTGTGTACTTAAATTATTCATAGCAAAAAGATTATGATTTTCTTATGAAAAATCAAATTACTGTTAAATTTATATTTTGACAGCCACAAAAAAACAAAGAAATAATATAATGAATTCTAGACAAAAACTATAGTGAGCCTGTGCTACGCCGAGGAATTATATTAATTTCTTCTCATAGAAAGCAATATTTAGGTGCTGCAAATGCATTTCAAAGAAAGAAAAAAACTCAACTATTCAAGTTTTAGCTTTACCTGGTCAAATAAGCTACTTTTTATTTGAATCAAATGAAAAAAATTAGGCAATGATAGTAAACCAAAAAAAAAAACACAATAACGTGGGAAGAAACTTTTTTTCAATAGCAGAAAAATAATTGCATTCAATTTTTAACCAATTAAATATGAAAGGATAAAATTAAATTAAAAAATTAATAAAAAAGGCGCGATTCAACCTGAGTTAGCATGATTTCTATATGCTTGGGCAATAAGGAATGAGCCAGTCCAAGTTAACCTGCCAAACTTGTGTTTCAGGTTATGAAGTCGAGACAACTCAATAGAAAAGAAATCAAATAAAACAACAAAGTCAAATTCTCCTAAAAAAATAATGTTGAATGATGAAATAAAAAAAAATAAGCAAAAAAAATATCAACCCTTGTTAACTTTTCATACCTAGGGATGACAATTTAATTCAAATATAATGGATACCGACCCAACCTGACCCAAATAAATAAGTGTTTTTTTGGATACTTATCTTACTTTGTGAGTGATGAGTAAGATATGAATATTATCAAACTTAACCCAAAATCCGCTCGAACCTAACCTGAAATATATATATTTATATTATATTGATATATTTGTAGAATATTTATTTTTTAAAAAAATATAATATGATACATGCATATCTCAATACTGACATAAAACACACACACATACATTAACTATTTTATCTTTTATTGAATCATAAATAATAGTCAGATAATGGATATTCTTAAACCTAATTAATAGTGTATGAATATTTAAATGTATTACCTGATAGGTAATGGATAAGATATGAAATATGAATATCAAGAAACCCGACCTATGGGTACCCATTGCAACTCTTATTCAAACCTGTGACCCGAGTCATTAAACTGGATGCATCATACATGAAAAAATCAGGAAACTCAATCCTTAACAAATCAAGTGTTAAAGGATGAAAAAAAAACAACCATACAAATGATCTAAAATAAAAATAAAAAAGTATCCAAAAGATTTTAAAAAATAGCAATTAAAAGAATAAGGATAAAATAAAAATAAAAAATAAATCATAAGAAAACTACAAATTTCCAATCGAAGGGTGAAACTGAAAAGAAAAGAAACTTGAACAAAAAGATAAAAAAATCAAAAGAACAAGGATCAAATTGAAAATATAATATACCGTAAGTTTGAATTGAATGATGAAATTGAAAATCAATAAAATTTTTACAAAAGGATCAAGAAAAAAAATAAAAAATTAAAAGAATAAGGGTCAAATTAAAAATATATATATATATATAGCATATGACAAATTGGGATTGAATGATAAAATTTAAAACAAATAAAACATTCATAAAAGGAACAAAAAACAACAATCATAAATTAAAAGAATAAAGATTAAAGTTGAAATATCAATAATAAAGAGGACCAACTTGTAATTTTCAAAGATGGAGAGAAAAAAGAAAAAAAAATGAAGCCTCATTGACGATAAACCGCCTCACCACCATCAACATGTGCCGCACCAATAGGAAAAAAACATGACACATCCAACAACACGGTGGAAAATCATTTTTTTTCCACTAAGAGGTGCCGCTTGAAATGCGCAGATGCTTTCCATGTGTTGGCCTGTGCGCCATATATGCTAACCACTTTTTCCATTCAAATAATATTAAATCGATATAAAACGATCAAATTACCCTTGGTGAACCTACTAATAACAAGAAAACTAGAATGAAAAGACCAAAAGGCCTTTAGACACACAATCCTAATTGGTGCATTTCATTTCTTTGGCGCCAATATTTCACCGGTCTCTCCGTCAATAATTTGTAACGCCAATGGAAACGCTGCCAAATAGCATATCCTTAACAAAACTTTTATAGACGATGTGTTTTCATCGGTAACTCTATTGGCAATGTAAATGGCTGACACAATGGTGTTTACTCGTCGAAGAAATATTTTGTTGGCGTTTTCTAATTTTTTTTATTGTGAACTTCAATTAGAATATATGTTTAATTTTCAATCTTTCATTTCGTAAATTTTCAAAGTGGGTACTTTCAATTGATTTAAGATTTTTGAATGTATAAACAAAGTTAATAGTTAATAGTTGAAGTGTTTGAGATTGTGCTGCACTGTATTTTTCAAAATAACTTTTCGTTTGAAAAAGTATTAAAATAATTATATTTAAATTTTTTTATTTTTAATATCAACATATCTAAATCATTAAAAAAGAGTAAAAATATTCAAGCTAAAAATACTTTTAAAAAACATATAAAAATGATAGTAAAGACACTGCCAAACACCTGAAATCCCTACGAAAATTGAGTAGTTAATGTTAAAATAAAAGAAGCAGCAAATTGAATTACGAAATGAACCAATTAATGTTAAACCAAGCATGTATATTATAATTGACAAAATAACATAATTGTCGTTTATCCAAAGAAAAAGTAAAAGTCAATAGTTGACAACCACAGGCATATCAGGGCGGTGATCAAATAACCGAGCCACTTCACAGGTCAAATCTAAATTCCTCAACTTAACCCAAGGAGCAGTGCAATATCGACTGAATTTTCTTGACTGCGAAGCCTTTATTGTTCGCTCAACACCTTCTATCAGGTTCGACGTGGACATTCTTGTGTTCAGCCTTTGCAATTATGGTGTGTAGCTATTAGGTTTGTGGTGTCGTTAAACCCAGGAATTAAAGACGGTTTACCACTGAATTTAAGGTGGCCTTACTCGTTAGCTAGGTCTCTGATAAGCATAGGCATAGCCGATTAAATGATTTTGCTATTTTTTAAAATGAAAAAAAATAAATATAAGATGATATTTGGTAACATGTATAATATTAAGTAGGATTCTATATTTACGAAATAAAAGAGGAAATAACAATAAATAAATATTAATTATAGGAAAACATAGGAAAAAATATATATTATTCACGACCTAAGATTGCTTCATTGGAGTCCATATCTGAATTCAAAAACAAAGAATCAAGAACGAGGTTAGTTTTTCTATCTAATAAAAAGAAACAAGGTTAGTTTGGTAATCTTAAGATTAAGTAATAGTATTTAAATAGGAAACAACTAGATCATTGGCTATTCCCATCAAGGTCACGCATGCCTACTCTACAGTAAAAGGAGAATTATATAATTTATATTTTGTTTGTCTAATAATTAAAATTTTTAAATTAAAATGGTTTTTTAATATGATATTAGAATATTGTTGATTAAATAGTTACGAATTCAAATCTCACTATCTTCATTCTATTTAATAGAAATTAAACTCAAAATAGCGTGAGTTTATGAAGAAATATCTTACAGCCTTAACCTAATAGTTTAATTAAGATTTTAAGTTGATATGATTCGTTAACATGATATCAAAGTCTTCTAGATTAAATAATCACGAGTTCGGATCTCAATACCCCATTATTCTATTTAATAAAAATTAAACAAAAAAAAATATGGGTCTGTATAAATTTCAATCCCAAAACATTTCACTTAAGGGGGTGCATTAGAGAATAATATAAATTATATCTCGATACCTTACCCAATAGCTTAAGATATTAAGTTGAGATGATTCTTTAACATGGTATTAGAACTTTATTGACCAAGTGGTCACGGATTCAAATCTCATCGCTCCCATTTTATTTTATAGAAATTGAATGCAAGGTAGTGTGAATCCGTATAAGTTTCAAGCCCAAAATGTTTTTATTTAAAGGAATGTGTTATAAAATTACATAAATCTAATAACTTAAACTTTTAAGTTAAGATGGTTTTTGGTAATTACACTTTAAAATAAATACAAGTAAATGACATGTTATTTATAATTATAAGTGGAGAACGAATCATCTATTTTATCTTGTTAATTTCTGAAAAGTCATGATAGCTGGATTTTCTCTATTAAAAGTGTTTTATTAAGACATTTTAACATAAAATGCCTCAAATTTTTTCAACCTGGACTCTATTTTTTTCAACCTCAAACTCTATTTTATTTAAAAGGATATATTAGAGAATTACATAAATTTAATAATTTAAACTTTTAAATTAAGATGATTTTTAATAGTCACACTTTAAAATAAATATAAGCAATGACATGTTATTTATAATTATAAGTGGACAATAAAACATACACTTTATCCTTTTAATTTCTGAAAAGTAATGATAGCTGGATTTTCTTTATTAAAAGTGCTTTATTAAGACATTTTAACATAAAATGCCTCAAAAGTTTTTCCAACCTCAACTCCATTTTAATACTCTTTTAACCAATAAATTATCCAATTAATTTTCAAAACCTATTTATACAACGAAACTCAAGATCTACATTTTTTTTCCGACTACTTTAAACTCCTAAATATGTCCAATTGACTCGGGAGATTGAGTTTTATCAAATGAATTTTATAACGCCATTATAATATGCTGGAAATTGGTGTTTTGATCACTTTCTTTTTCCTTCTCCATTTCTCCAACTTGACTCTCTCTCATAATTGAATAAGGACCTTTTGAAAGTTGGACACTTCATTTTTTTTTTTTTTGGAATTCGAGGAAACTTCAATATCTAGAAAGCGCATTTTATAGGTTCAGGTGAGTGAGTAAAACCCTAATTATCTCAAACTTTTATAAAAAATGTATGTTCTGATTCGAACTCAAGACCTGCTATGCAAATCTCAAGTTCTTTACCATTACACTACGTTTCCTGAAGGGGTTGGACACTTCATATACTTTACTAGGCCAGCACAATAAAAATTACAAATGGCATCAAACCTTTGTTACCCATCCCAGTAACTCAAGTCACCCTGTCCAGAGATGACAGCATAACTTCAAGATAATGTTACTGTTTAAGTACCAACACAAAAAACTTACAAATTTCTTGCAGACTATTCCATGCTAAACATATACGAGCAGGTAATGGTCACGTACTAGCTTTTGCTCGCACTTCACCGTGGCACTGGATTGGTTAAAAAATCATTTTCAAGTATCGTAAGTATATTTTTTTTAAGAAACATACAGGATTCAATTTACAAAGAAAAGTGATTATGAAGGTTTGAGAAAAAATATTTTTTTAAAAGGAAACAAACAATACATTTCAATTTACAACCCATTAAATAAAAAAATAAAATAGGGTAAAAAAATGCCATAAAAGTTTTTTTGATCAACTTAATTTAGCATGATAAACTTGTAATTTCGGTAATTAGGGTTGAACTAACTCGAAATATCCCGTCAAACCTGCGGCATAAATCATGAAATTGAAATAAGTCGATAAAAAGATAAAAAGAATTATAAAGCTCTTAAAATAAAACAACTCGTGTTAACTTCTTAAAATCATGACCCTTTTGGATTGAAGAATGAAATTAAAAACTCATAAAAATTTTATAAAATGGACAAGAAAAAGAATTAGAAATCAAAAGAATGATAACTAAATTGAAAAAAAAATAATATATATCAAATTAGAATGGAAGGATAAAATTGAAAACAAATAAAACTTTTATAAAATGATCAAAAACAAAAACTAAAAATCAAAATAATGAGGAATAAAGTTGAAATACCAACAACCAAGAGAGCTAAACTGTAATTTTTTGGGGAGAAAAGAGAAAAGAAGGGGGGAAAGAAAGGTCTATCGACACAAACTACACTACCAATGCTGACACGCGCCACTCCACGAGTAAAAGGACATCATGGTACATCCAATGACATGATATATGATATTTTTGGATGTTAGGAGGCGTCATCTAAAGAGCATGGACACCTACCACTCGCAAGTGAGTGAGCCGCAGACACTTGTTATTTTTTGTTTTTTTAGTCAAATATTAAATTGTCTTTCAAAGTTGCCTTTCAAAGTGTCTTTCGCTTGTAAATGCATGAATTTTTTTATTTTTTAAAATTTATTTTTAATATCGGTATATCAAAACAATTTAAAAATATAAAAAAAATTATTTTAAAACAAAAAAAATCAAGATTTTTTTAAAACACAGTCTAGAGTGTGTTTGGTATTGCGGTAGCTGTTGTAGTTGTGGTTTGAAAAAAAATTTTTTTATAAAAAGTACTTTTAGTTGCGGCTGGTTTGAAAAAATAGGTGTTTGGTTGGTTGAAATTGAAGTTGAACAAAAAGTAGTTTAATGTGTTTGGTTAAGAATGCTTTTGAAATTGAGGTTATAAAATAATTTAAAAAAATATATATTAATATTGATGGTTTTTAATTTAAATATTGTAGATTTAACTATTGCTATTACATTATGAAATAAATAATACTTTATATAAAATATTTTTTATTATTCCATTAAACCATCCACAATTTCATTACGTACAAAATTCATCCAGTAAGAACTACAGTTTCCATAATTTTTTGAGCGTGCAATAAAATTAGATAAAATATTATCATGAATAAAATTGATTTGATATTACAGTGCGAGTAAATTTAATTCACTCTACACTAGTTTTTCAGGAAAAAAATATTATTTACATGACAATGCGAGTGAATTTAATTCACTCTAAACTAGGATTTTTTTAAAAAAAATTATACAAAAAATTAACACACTAAAAAAAATTCACATAAATAGTACACTGTTTCTGAAACGCTGATAAAGAAAAGCAGTCAGGAGCTGCTTTGCCAAAATCACGGACAAAACTCACCATAAATAAATTGTGTTTTTTACCTAACTAAACATAACATTTGTTGTGGTTGCTTCAAACGTAGAAGCAACCATGCAAACAAACAGTCACGCGCATCTCCTGTAGTTAAAGTGTCAAACACGCGTTTGTATTCCTTTGCACAACAAAATAAAAATGCCTTGCTAATTTGTTGATCCTTTCGCCAGCAACCAACTAGTACCCGTCATGTGTTTGAGATTAAGTCAAGCAATACACGAACTCGAACTTTTTAAGAGGAGTCAAGTCACGTCCATCTTTTTTTATTCTACAAAAAACGATGTCAATAGAAGGATGATTCAGGCGCCTTCCATCGTGGAATATTGACTGCAAATCAGTCACCGCGCAAGTGGTGCGAACCTACCGAGCTATTTACTGGTGTGCTCATGAGCATGGCAGGACGGTCTAATTCCACTAGATGCAGGTACAGTAACTCCCCCCGGCTAGAGATGAAGTTTTGATCCCACAACCTGAATTGGTTCAGACTCGAGAAGTAGCTTGCCAAGAATTGAAAAGAGCACTTTTTTGTTGAATCGTTCAAGTAGTGGCCGATTCCTGTCACTTTTACATGTGCTGTTACATAACAGGGGAAGGGGTTGGAATTTGGAATCGCTCGGTAATTACAATGTTTTCTTGCTGAATAATCGATTTGTTATTAGTATGTTCTATTATCTTTTTTTAGCATTTGTAAGTTATTAATTCCAAATTTCACTTTACATGACGATTTTCCATTTCACCTCCCAAATGTGTTTGGTCAGTTATATTAGGATGATGATCTTTTTTAATCTAGAAAAAATGTTGTTATCAATAGTTTTATAAATAATGGATGTAAAACTTGTAATTATATTCAGTATAAACCTAAATCATGAAATGACTATAAATGGACAAAATCACATAAAAATATATATTTTCCATATTTTATATTTTTGAAAATACATGAAAAAAATTGAGGGTAAAAAATGAGTTATGTTTACTATAGAAAGTCCACACCGGGATATTTAAGGACATTTGTAAGGGGAGCAGTTTCATGGTAATCAAGATTGTAAAAATATGTTACATTATCCATTACAAATGATAAATACATTGATCTTATTGAATGGGACAATGAGGTGTTATGAATAACAAAGTTCTTACATAGACTTAACCTAGTGCAAGAGAACTTCGTGTTGCACTACAACAGTTAGAATGCAATCCATCTTAGTAAGTATCCTACTTTTTATTCTCGATCAAAACACATTTAGATTAGATATTAAGAATTATAGATGCTATGGAAATAAAATTTTTTGTTGTTAAGAAGATTCATGCCAATGATAATGTGTTGGATATGACAATCAAGGCAAGCGGGCTTGGTCTAGCCCTCCAAATAAGGAGGCATGAGGGGAAGAATTGTTGGGTTTAGTCCCTAATTTCTTGGTTTATAACCTATATAAACTAAAAAAAAAGGACAAAAACCTAAAGTCTTTTGGCTTATTTTTAAGTGGGCATATACAAAAGAGAAAAAACAAGAAGAGGGTAGCTTGAATAATCTTTGTTCAAGTTTTTATAGGCAATTGATTTACTGTTGGATCAAGCTAAAGTCTTGACAACAAGTTCTGGATACATAACTCTTCATTTAGTATAGTTGGATTGAATATTAGAGTGTCTAAATTGATTTGTTCTTCACATAAACATGATTGTGAGTTTTGTAAGATTTTTTTAATCTTTTTTTGTGTTGATATATTTTAAGAATATGTTGTTCATGATTATTTATGTTATAACTTTTATCTCTAATTAAGGAATAACATTTATTTACCCATTATTGTGATTGATAGTAGAGGCTTTTAGGTAGATTATGGTTCTATTATTTTTTCACATCTATTGCTTGTTTAATTGTGTGATCAATTAGGGTAAATAATGTTTGATTATTGTTGTGTTTTTGACGCTTCTTGCCCAGCAATCATTCCATCAAGGAGAGGTTCAAAGGCTGACTTGACTGGGTGATATACAGTTAGATTTTTTTCCATATAAATGTCCATTGAAGAGGTATATACATTTAAAAAGGTGATATAAACACCTCGTTTGATGAATTAATGCGATGGACCCGCAAGCATCCTGATCATGGCGTGCATATCGCATCAGATTGACCTCAAAAGAATAAAATTTTTTTCCAATAATATTGTCAGTGCCACGTAAGACATAAATAATAGTGTAGTAACAACCATATAGTAAAATCTTTTGTCAAGCTAAGAATAGTTTTAAATTCGGCAAGAGAGGCTGCGTGTGTATAGCTACTTTAGCATCAGCCTATTAATGTTGATGTGATTATACCTTCTACCAAACCAGGCTAACCAGCAATTTAAGATTCTGGAAAGATCCGTTCCCTCTCTTTCCCATTGGATCTAGGAACAAGGATGAGCAAAAAAAAATTAAAAAATCAATTAAATTATAAAAATTATAAAAAAAATAATATAAAAAACCGAAATATAAAAAAAACTGATTAAATTGATTATAATTTTTAAAAAACTAACCGGTTTGGTTTTGGTTTTATAAGTTTGAAACCGAAAAAACCAAACAAAAAATGAAAAAAACCGAGCCAAACTGAAAAAACCTGGTTTTGTTCTAAAATAACTGAATCGAATTGAAACCGGTTGGTTTGAACTGATTTCAGTTTGTTTTAAAAAAACCAATTTGATTATTTTTGTTGATAAAAACCAAATCAAATTAAAAATGATCATCTAGAGTACTATTATAACATATTTAAAGAACAATAGAGATAAGATTGAAAAAAGATTAAATATGATTGAGAATATTCATACCGATTTTAAATTCGATTTTCGCTTTCATCGTTTATTTATATTTTTCTTCAAAGTAAATTTAATAAATGAGATTTTCCTCATAATTATTTTATAAACACCATGAGATTTTCTATTTGCCACTCACTTATTCTCTACCCATCAAATTAGCTAATGACTACAGATTAAATGAGATAAATGGAGTCTTTCTTGCTAATGACTATATATGTAGATCGTGGAAGATTATCTCCTTCATCATTGCTTTTTTTTATATAAAAAAAAACATTTTATTTTTTTATCCACAAATAAGTATATAATATCAAATTTGTCTTCCAAACTAGTTCTTGTTGTAGTATTATTTTATTATGTGCAATCTGTAAAGTTTTCAAGGAGTGTAACGTAATGGTAAATAATTTGAGATTTGTATAACAAGTCTCAAGTTCTAGTCAGGGTGTGTATTTTTTGTAAGAACCTGAAATAACTGGAGTTTTACTCATTTACCTGGATCCATAAAATACAATTTTCGGGAATGCATTTCCCAAAAAAAAAAAAAGTCTGCAAAGACAACAACACAGCTTAAAACAGGGAGAGCGTTTTAACTTTAATTCATTCTTTACATATTTTAGTTTTTTCAATGACAAGATTGCATGTACATGCACGTGAACTTAGTAAATATTATATGTTTAGAAAACAATTGATTGCATAGTTCCCAGCCTATATGCTTATTAAATAAATAAACCAGTCCGTGATTTTTAAGATCTTGCTAATCAACTAAATGACCTTGTTTGGAATATAGTTTACAATTGAGGACGATTTTTTTTTTTCATTTTAAAAATTAGTGGATGGGGATCTTTGTATCGGTCAACTAGTATCGGATTTTTCATATGTTTTCTGGGAAATTCTTTGGAAACTAGAATTTCCATGGTCTGTACCGATTCTGGTACTTTTATCATTTCCATATTGTAAGTAGGTTTGAACTAATTAGAATCAGAAAGATATACTAATAAATTATTTGTTTTTGCGTCTAAAAAATTATATTTTTTATTTTAAATTAAATTTTCTATATTTCTAGACTGTTTTGAAAAGCTATATCAAAAATAATTTTTTAAAAATAAAAAATATTTTAAAAATAATTTCCAAACAGCCTTTAATAAATCATTATAGCATTATACAGAGTATGATATAAATGGACAAGGGAACTGGTGAGGAAATGAGGTTGTCAGGATGCATTTTTATTTGTTTGAGGTGGATCCTAAATTCTATCGCCTAAATAAATGAAAAAAAGAAATGATGTACTCGGATCCATGGGCCCCTGTCCCTCGATGTGTACAGCCTTCATCGCATAAATATCAATCAATGTGTAAAGAGAGCAGTGCTATAAAACACCGACGGACTAACGTGTCAACTTGAAATTTGGCCGATTTGAGTTATTTGGGTTAAAGAAATTGAGGTGTTTGTGTTAAAGAAATAGTAAAGGAATGATTTACATGGTTTAACTTTGTGAAAAGCCCGACCTTGCCCATTAGAATGACCGACAACCCATTGTGGCCCAGGCCGTGAATCATATGAGCAATTGGCAAGGATGTTCCGGGGATAATCTATGATCAAGAGAAATGGCAATGGTATTGGCAAAGATGTTATGGGATAACTTCGTGAAAGACCCGAGGTGATTTATGACTTTATTTATTTTATAATTTTATTTTAAAAAATAATTTTATTTTAATTAATTTAAGTTTTTAATAGTTTTAAATTTTATAAGATTCGATGAAATGATCTCTAGAAAAATTTTTAAATATAATCAGTTAAATTAAATCTCTTAATGATTCGATCACCTATTCTTTGGAGGTAAAGAGGAAGAGGCGTGATGATGCCCAAAATTCTCGAGGACCGATCGAGGGCACCCATTCAAAGTTAAATCGAAGACAATATCATACTAGAAAGCTTTTTTGTTGTCAGACAACGACACTTTTCTTAAAGTTAATTTAGGGATGATAATGTACGTGTGATAATCATGATAGATCTCAAGAGGAATTCAGTGGTGAATACCTTTACTCCATCCTAAAGAGACCACGGATTTAAAATTAAAACCCTCCATTCCCACTTTCCTAATGAAAAAAAAAAGATTAATTTTTAATTTTATTCTGTTGATCTATCCCTGTAATTTCACTCGATCATCTGAGCATCAATGTTTTTCGATTTGTTTAGACCAGGTATTTACTGGTGTGATTAAGACAAAATTAAATACAAATATAAACTGACTTGGTTTTACTAAAATTGGACAAGAAAAAAACTTGAGAGGATGAACAGGCAATGACTTGGCATCTCTCATCCGGCTGGGGACAAAATACACCCGCTCGGAGATCTTCCAGACACTAGTGAAGGAACCCGTGTACCTCGTCACCGAGGGGGAAATCCTCCGTTCAAACCATTTTTTTGAATTTTTTAACTGTTTAAGAACGTGGTGAAAATTATGTTTTTAAAAATAATATTTAAAAAAATTTTTCTTATTAAAATTTAATTATATTTTGAATTGTTTTGATGTACTGATATCAAAAATAATTTTTTAAAAATAAAAAAAATATTATTAATATATATTTCAACATAAAAAATTATTTAAAAAACAATATGATGTAAAAAAACAGTATATTCTGATTTTTTATCTCTATGATCTTATTCATATTCGACTCTGAAGGAATGGTTGCTTTTTCGCGAATAAGAGGTGGCGATCTCTGACTGGTTCAGAGGTTATTTTAGACAGCACACAAAGCTCTCTCTACCGGAAGCAGCTAAATTTACAGTAACTAAACGATCCACTAGTCCTAAACTAATCGCCTGCCTGCAACACACTCACGTGACCTCTCTAATTCGAGATTTGATTAGTTCAAGGCTATACAAAATGCCTCGACTCGAGCCATAAAATAAGACGACATCTCCATCTTCTTCCTCCTCCTCCTCAAGCTATTCTTTACAAAATCATAGTCTTTTAAAACTTTCTTTTCTCCTCTGTCTTAATTTAACTTAAACATCCAAAGGTTTTGAATTGTTTTAAAAGATTTTCTTTGTTCTGTAGCCTTATGCAACCCGTGAGTTCCCACCCTTCCACAACTCTAGTCCATTTCGGTTTCCGAGGGAACAAACTTTCCCCTAGAGGTTCATCACGACCTCGTGAAGAATGGTTTAGGAGGGTATCTATGAGCGTAAAAATAGTTGTTTTTTTAATATTTTTTATTTAAAAATTTATTTTTAACATATATATATATATATACACACACCAAAAAAACTAGTATTGTATCATACATCTTGTCTAATTTAAGGAGTGTTTGTAAATAGGATGATGGTTACTTTTAACTCATAAATTATTTAAAAAATTATTTAACGAATGTAATTTATAATTCAGGTCACGAGTTTAACATGTCAAGTCGTGAGGCTTGAGTTAATTCAATACATTATCGTTTTAATATTTATTTAAAAAATTATCTTAAACTTTTTTAAAACTAAATTATATATTTACTTGTTATTCAAATTATTTTTGAACAATGTAGATTTATAATACAACTTGAATATGATTTAATTTGAAAACTTGTGCTAAATAATAAGCTAAATTGAAATTTTTAAATTTTGACATGCTAGGTTATATTAAATGACAATAAAAAAATTCACAACCTAAATGTTTTTTTTTTATATTAAATTTTCTTTTTATCCTAGTTGCGGTATAGTTCGGAGTCAAGGTTGGCAATTCCGTTTCGGTAGGTGTTTTGTTTTTCCAATTGGAATGGAATGTTTCAGTTTCGGAATGTTTCGGCGTGCCGTTTCGGGGCTGTACTATTCATATATATATATATATATATATAACAAACATAATTCAAATTTAAGATAAATTAATTATAAATTATGCAATACAAACACAATGCCAAACAAATATAATTTCAAATTTTAAAATATTTCTAAATAGTCAAGATTAGATAGATCTTTAACTTAAAGTAATTCAACTTAAACAAAATATCAAAATATTATGAAAGTAAAATGTTTTAACACAAATATTTTAAATATAAAGTTAAGTTAATGTTATCAAGGCTAATTGAATCTAAAAAATCATTTGTTTTGCTCAAATTCCTACAAAGTATAAACATGAAAAAAAACAACATGAATATAAACCATATATATTAGTGATAAATCTAATTTTAAAAAATTAATATGGTTAATGAAAATAGTAATGATAATTTTCAATATTATTATCAATATCATTGTTGTTAAAAATAGTAATGAAATTTTTTTTATATATAATTGGGTGGTTTAATTAATTAAATTGAACAATGTTCAATTTGATTCAATAATTTTTTAAGAGCGGAACGGAACATGTGGAATAAAATTGGAACATTCCGGGCGGAATTTAGCCGAAAAATCCAAAACAAACTGAAATTTAAAATAAAATAAAATTTATCCTGTTTTTTAAATTAATATAAAATATTTCAACCATTCCAAATGGAATAGAATGAAATTGAAAACCTATTTCGGACATCAACCTTGTTATCACTGTAGATTTTCTCATGATCGTGACCTCAGCAAAGTGGCATATTATTTGAAGTGCTGGAAGGAAAACAAGGCCGCCCATAGAGTTAAAGGCCCATGACTCAGTTTGCTATAGGGTCCATATACACAGGAGGCATAATTTTTTTTCTTCTTTTTAAAAAAACCGCCTCCGGTTAACAACTGCAACGGAAACGATGGATTTTGGGAGCTCCGACGTTAGCTTATGGAAAAACTCCCTCTCTGCATACCCAGCCCGAATTCAATCTCTCAACAAACCAAACCTCGTTTCTCTTGACGATTTTTACAGAATCGAACTCCCTTCTCTCATTCACCAACGAAACCCTGACCCACACATCACCACTCCCGAGCTCTCCAAGCTCATGCAATGGAAACTCTCCCGTGGCAAATGGAGGTGCTAAGATTTATTTACTTAACTTCTTTATAGCACGAGTAGTTATTACTTGGCTTATTTAATGTTCATTTCAGACCGCGTTTGCTGGATTTTGTGTCGTCCTTGAACGAATCGCACGTGAAATCGGCTTCTCAAAAGGCATTTGAATCGCTTCCTGATGTATCCAAAGCTGTGTCTGCGCTTACGGTTTTAAAAGGTGTTGGTCCGGCAACCGCCTCTGCCGTTTTGGCTGCTTATGCGCCTGATGTAGCACCTTTCATGTCTGATGAGGTAATTTTCATGGGAAATTGTTTTGGTTATTTTTTTTTATGTTTGAGTGTTCATTATTTGGTTTGTTGTGATGATGGTGATAGGCCATGGAGGCAGTTCTTGGCAACTCTAAAGATTACACACTGAAGCAGTATCTATTGTTTGTTGATAAATTGCAGACAAAATCCAAGGTCAGTTTCATTTTTCTTTTGTTAGTACGATTAAAAAGTGGTGTTCTTTTCACTTCTCATTGTCTTGATTTCGGATATTTTAATTGTATTTCTGTCACTGCTTCTTGTCATCTGTATGGATGGAAGTTTCAATCTGACTCTGGGGTTAGGACATTGACATTCGTATCTTGTTTTGGGTTGGTTATTGCTTTGCATAGTATTGTGACTGATTGGATTGGCTTGTAAACATGTTCTTAATTTAAGATGGACTGTGCTTTCTCGGCTATTTTTACTGGGAAATTATAAGATGGTCCCTGGAAAATGGGGCTTTCGCAGCTGTCACATAATGGTGGTTTAATTGGAGGGGGGGGGGGACCAATATTGTTGAATAATTGGATTTAGGCTGATGTCTCATGATTCTGGATCTTACAATATTGTCTGCTGTCATCTGAAAGCAGATTTATTGTACATGTATCGCTTCCAATCTACTAATTTATGCTTCACAGATGCTTTCCTACAGTATGTTTTGTTCCAATAACAAGTAGTTGATGATATTTCTGGCGCTTCTGTGTATTTGTATTTATCTGTTTGTGGCTTTTTTCTGGATGGAATCCTTAGTTAAGGCAACATGGACCTAAACATCAACTTAGTAGTAGAGACAACTCTGTTGCTTTTGCGTGTACAATTATGAGCTTATAAACTAGGAACACTATTAATAAATCAAATTCAAGTTCTGCATCACTCCAAAGCATATTGTTTATTGTTTTTGAGCAATAAAGGACATTATGGCTCATTCTGAAGCATCAGAAGTGAACCACAAAATTGTTTGAGAGGAATTAGTGAATAAAAGTTTTTGTTCTCTCGATCATGTCAATCTTGGTCTTTGATTAGTATCGTTTTCGTATTTATAAGTGGGTGCTCAAAATGGAAGAGATTCTTGTAAAATGTAGGAGATTGATGAGTTGTCAAAGACAGCGAATATGAAATTTAAAAGATTGGAAATATGTAGTGATATAAATGGAGTTTCAAGTCTTGCTAGTTTTGTATCATTGCCTTATTTCTGTAAGAAGCACGCAATGTCCTCTCATCATACTAAATTTGCTGGTTGCTTCGGGCCAGTTAAAAGGGGGGCTCAAATTCACAAAAAAAAAGTGTGTTAATTTAGGAAGCTTTATGTGGGAGCTCGGAAAGGGGTTGGTGGGCAGCAATGTTATGCAAAGTAATTTACATGTCTAATCATGTGATCAAAACTTGGGATATTGTAGCTATAATTATTTAATTAGAGTTTTCTTTGATGATGGTTAACTGAACAGTGGTTAAAAAGTTCAGCAAAAGCCTTTGGCCACACCTTACACATTAGAGAAATTAGATAAATTAGTTTATGGCAGGATTGCTCAAGTACTGGAAATGGGAATGTTTTAAAACACATTCTAGAAAATTTAATATTCTGAAACATCCTCTTCACTTTGCCAATTTGGTATACTGAACCATCATGTGATTTCAATTTAACATGATATCTTGTATGTTAGCTTAAAGGCCCAAGATTCATTATCCTTCTTTCTGCATGTGCAAATGTTGTTTGTTGAAGGAATTGAAGTAATATAAGTTCTCCTTGACTTGCTGGTGTTTTATCTGTTGAAAATATTTAAGGAATTAAGTTCAGTGAGGGACATTTTTACACCATCAGACATAGAAAGGGCCCTGTGGAGTTCTGCTGTAGGGGCCAAGTTGGTAGCTTTGCAATCAGATCCAGACTCCAAGAAGGCTAACACGGCCAGAGACATCAAGAGAAAGAGAAAACGTTGATCTAGGGACGTGCCACTTGCACCAATGCTTGTAAGCTCTTTGCTAATTTATAAACATTCTTTATGCATACTTACCTACTCATGAACAGCAAATCCTCTTCAATTTTTATTTACCTGTTTATTTGGCTTTCACCCTGCAGGTGCTAATGATCGATCAGCGCCTGCTAATCTCACATCACTAATTTTCAGCGCTCTGTGTTGGTTAAAGAGTTGCAAGGTCAGAACTTACAGGACAGCATTTTGTCCTCAAATCACTTCACTGGTACACTTAATATGGTCAATGCATGTAATATTAGGTTGGGAGATTCGATCTTAGGCGAGGCAGTTAGCTCTTTCATTTATTATGGAAAGTTGAAGCACTCGCTAATCTTATGGGACCTTGTGTTGTGTATTATTATTTCTCCAATGCCATCAAAAAAGGGTCCCTAATCTGTTTGCTAGCTTTGCAGCAGCTACTTACTCCTCTTCTCTTTTCTTAAAGACAGTAGTTCTGACCTTACTCCCAACCACATTTTTTCTCTCTCACCTGGGACCTCCCCCGCGATGGAGAGGGATGATTCCATCAAGCCTAGAAGTTTTGCAGCTAACTTCAACAGATTCACATTCGAGAAGTGGAGCGGTGTTGTTTATTATATAGTAAATCAGGGACCTCGTCCCCTTCACAAGTCATATTAGACATCTTCAAGCTATGCTATGTTTCAAGTCAGATTTAGACTGGTTACATTTATGATACATTGAAGGCCAGTTTTGGACTACCTGTATGCAGACCCAAATATTCTTATACGCTTAAGCATAAACCAGTGCTTACCAGCCGTATTTCGAAATGTTCGGTGAAGTTTGTGCGAATGCGATGGCTTGCTTTCATTCATTTTGGCTGTCCTTAGTCGCATGATGTTGATGATTCTAAAATCTGAATTGGATAGAGAGGGGCTGATCACCTAGCTCATGACCCAGAACGCGAGACAAAGTCTGCGAGACACCTAAGCCCGATCCTTTAATGGGTCACGCACTTCTCCGAGCATCCGAGACCTAAACGCAGATTACATCCTTTTGGGTTTGGGCATATCATGTGGTCCATGTTTTCATTAAACCTGGCAAGGATGGTGTAACTCCCTGGTTGACCCAACAAGCTCACAATGTCCATCTCTAGACTAGACCCATGGTATTCACAGAGTCCAGTAAGGCAACACCCCAGGTAGCAGAAGGCTAGTTACGGATAGATACAACTTGACATCAACAGTTTATCTTCAGGTGCATTTCACCCTGGAGATTGGTTCTGCAATCTCCATTAACAATGAAAAACTCATGAAACCTAAAACTCATACAATATTGAGTGAGGCTTGATGTCACTCTAAGCATGTGTCACTGTGTTTATTTTTATGTTTTAATTTTTTTTATTTTAAATTAATTTTTTTATATTTTCAAATTGTTTTAATATACTAATATCAAAAATAAATTTTTAAAAATAAAAAATATTATTTAAATTTATTTCTGAATAAAAAACCCTTTAAAAAATATTCACAACTGCAATATTACCCAAGACTATAGACAGTAGGACTATATAAACTGCCTTGAACAGCAAGATATGTCATTTTCAACCTTACTATCTTCATCCTCTTACAACCTATGATTCTAGTTGCAATTATCTTTCCTTAGAACTCTGCAAACAAACAACACAAATTCCAAGGATATTTTACTCTTTCACTTGTGTTAACTTAAACACCAACGAGTTTTTAAACCTAATAGAAAACTTGTTTGCAGGAGTTTGTGCCAAGTCCAACATTCTTAGCCGTCCACTCGCCTCGAAAAAAACAATATCTGTAAGGTTTTTGGTGAACCCCATCATATGCTGAACACCATCAGTTCCCTTTCAACCTTAATAAAGAGCTAATTGCCAACAAAAACACAATCATACAACTACACTTGTTGCCGACTCCGAAATTAACAAATCAGAAGGCGAAATGGAGTAGCAAGGTTCATACATGTGTGGCCTTGTAGCCAAGCCCTCGATTATATTGTACATCCCGTTTTGTATGATGAAGCTTTCGCGAGTTGATATGGGTTTGGGTTGCGATTAGCCACTGGTGCAAACCAAAGACCATATGCAGTGTCGAACAAGGGCTAGGGTGTCGCACTTTAATTACTGCATCGCACTTTCATGGTTTGTTTGGCCAATCGTGGATTTTGTACAACAAAACTATTTTATTTATTTTTTTTACTATTCATTACTTTACGTTTCTCTAATTCATTGTAGACGCCCTGTTAAATGAACATTGCGGCCTTTTATTTTTTATTTTGGACATCAAATCTTTTTTCTTTTCAATTCCATCCTTACATGTAATGTTGGTAGTATTTTTATGTGTTGAGATTTTCTTTTCTTCGTATATTCTTGTGAATTCAAAGTGTTGGATAAATTTAAAAATTGAATATAAGTCAAATAAAATGAGTTTAAAGGGGAATGAAAAAAGAAAAGAAAAGAAGAAACAAATGGGATCCCTTTCATTTTTTGTGAAAAACTTCATTTTCGTTGATATTGAGTTCGGTTTACAGATTTTTGGTTCCTGTGGTTTCTATAATGTACGTTTTGATTCTAATCTTTATTCATTTAATGTTTCGGTCATTGAGTTTTTTTTTTTTAAAGAAAGTTATCAAAAAAATAGAAAAAGAGAAAAAAAAATTGGTTTGCCATGTTTCAATAATAAAAAAATCAATTTCGATGTTAATAGATTATCTTGCCAAGAGAAGTGTCATTGAGGTAGTTTGACACTTTTATTTTATTGAAAAAAATAGATTGAAGTTCAAAACAATTTTTTAATTTTGGTTTAATTTTAAGTTTTTGATCAATTGAATGGTATATTGAGATTAACAAGAGATTCAATATAATTTTATATAGTGTTTATTTGATATTTTCAAATTAAAAGGATTGAAAATAGATTTATAAGGTTCTGAAACCACGCCTCTATCTTTTCGGCATAACAAATGATTTTTTGTTTGTAAATATAGATAATACATTGTTCACTTATGTTTTTTAAAATAAAATAATAGGGCAGATAACATGTGGTTTACTTGTAAAAAAGTAAAAAAAAAAACTCAAACTTTCATCCCTAATCTTTTTTTTTATTGGGCTAAACTCGTCAGCCAAAAATTAATGATTCTATAATGTTAATTTTTCTTTTTTGATCATATAAAAAATATTAAGGTATTATTTTATTTTTTAAAATAAAAACTTACTTTTAAGATCATGATATGTTTTTATTTTAAAAAATAGTACTTCTAATTAAAATATTTATTTTTTTATTCGAAGTGATATTGATTTCTAAAATATTTTTTATTTGAAAATATATTAAACAACAATATATATATATATATATTTAAAATTTATTTTTAATATCGGCACATCAAAATAATTAAAAAATATTTAAAAAAATTAAAAAAATCAAATTTCTTTGACACCGTAAAAATAATGCCTTAGTGTTAGTGGAGTGGGGTTATTTTCTTTAAAAGAGTTTTTTTAAAAAATATTAAGATGATGTTTTTTAATGTTTTTTTAATAATTTTGATATTTTATATTAAAAATATATATAAACAAATATTTTAATATATATTTTTAAAAAATGTGTGCTTTTCTCGAACTTTCAGCCACTCCGTTACTCGATAAAGGTCAACCGTCTCTACTGGACGAAAATCCAACTCTTCCCACTTGGCAGTACTATGGCCTTGACCTTGTAATAACCATTGCGTCCACGTCGTTTCCCGCGTTAACAAGGAAACCCCGTCCCGGAAACGCCCCTGCATCGCATAAAAAGAATCCCTCTTCTTCATTCCATCTCTCCCTCAGGCCTCAAGATACAATACAACGACGGCCAAAAATTCTGCCTAAATGACGGTTATGTCCTCAAACGACATAAAATACCGGAGGAGTCCACGCATATCACACCTTCCACAAAAACACGACGATTACGAGCCTCTCGAGGTCGGCTTCAATGGAGCATCCTTCTCCGGCGCCGTTTTTAACCTCTCAACAACGATTGTTGGTGCCGGAATCATGGCTTTGCCGTCCACGGTCAAGCAATTGGGGCTAATTCCAGGTATTATTATGATTCTAATGGGAGCTGCGTTAACAGAAACTTCAATTGATATGATATTGAGATTCGGCCGAGCTTCTAAAACCGCCACGTACTCTGGCGTTGTTGCCGATTCGTTTGGTGGTTTTTGGCGGACTCTCCTTCAGATCTGCATTGTTATTAATAATCTGGGCATGCTTATTGTGTACATGATTATTATTGGTATGAACTTTCTCCTTGCAAATTTAGTGTTTTAATTGAGAGAGTTTGATACTGTAATCAATGATAAAATCAGGAATTCTTTTTAAGTGTTGTTCATATTTTTCTAGCCCAGGGTTTTATACAAAATGTTTGATTTTCTTAATTAGAGATTAGACGCAGTAATACGCATTTGAATTTTGTATCTCTATTGTTTGATACTGGCATAGTTGGTGATCAACATGGCATTGTTGTTTTGGGATTTGTTTTTTTCTTGTGCGGCAGGAGATGTGCTATCCGGGACCTGGTCAGATGGGGTGCGGCATTCTGGTGTTATGGAAGAATGGTTTGATGAACATTGGTGGACTACACGTTGCTCCTTGTTGCTGTTCACCACGGTCTTTGTTTTTGCTCCTCTCATCTCATTCAAGCGTGTTGGTAAGCATACTCACTGTAATAATACGACATTGGCTATGGAACCTTGAATTATGTAAATATGCTTGAGCCCCAGAGGACTTTACAGGTTTAGTGGATACTGAGACAGTTGATTGGAGTTCTTAGTTATTGCTGTATAAGGCTGTCGTTGCAATGGACCGAGTTCAGCAATTTGACTTGATTATTATTTTTTATTTAATAACTAAAAAAGAGTCAACCGTGTTATTTTAGTAAATTCAAGGTTATCTTGCCAATTCTCTGGCACAGCAGATTTCTGTTTTTGCCACTGAAGCATTACAGGATAGTTGGCCTTTTTGTTTTATTAGCTGAAGAAAATAATATAGAAATATGGTATGTATACATTGCTGTCGGAGCAATTGTTTTCCTCAGCATGTTCCATGCAACTGTAAAGCATTAGGAGCCTTGATATTGAGTAACAAAGCTACCTTCTTGCTTCTAAAGAACAATTTTCTACTTTTCTTTATATTCTAAGAATGCCCATGCTAATCATGCTAGTACATCTTATACAGGATTGGTGATATGCTTTGATACGCATGGGGCATCATCACCTTTTATTTTTTGTAATTATATCAGCTTAACAACTATGGGAAATGAAGACTAATTTTTGTTCCCTTTTCTTCTTGGTGTGGTGATACTAGATTCATTAAGATACACATCAGCGTTGTCGGTGGGTTTGGCCGTTGTATTCGTTGCCATCACTGCAGGAGTGGCAGTTGTTAAACTAATTGAAGGAACCATTGGAATGCCACGTTTGATGCCTGAAGTAGTTGATCAGACATCATTTTGGAAACTTTTCACTACGGTACCTATTATAGTCACAGCTTATATCTGCCACCACAATGGTGAGTTATGAATCTCAATATATTTGATGTTTGTTGGAACAGCATTCTGATCAGTTATCAGATGTTTGAATTGCATCTTGTTTTTCAGCTTCAACTAAACTTGATGCTCTTATTAATTTTTTATTTTCATTTTGAAATAACACTCATGCAACCAATATCATTGTGTGGTTTCTTGTGATTTGGAATTTCTTCTGGTGTATCAGGTTCCCTGAGTTGCCTTGAGTGCTTCAGTTTTGCTTAGTGATTACCTTATCTAGTGAATCAGCATATCCAAGTTGCAAAGTTAATTGTTTGCTATGGTTTAAGCTACCTGAATGCCTTGATGGATGGACATCGATGTGTTATTTAGGTGCATGTCATATAGCTATCTACCATATGAAATCCATATTATGGATAGCTCTCATTATATTCGTAACCTTTTAGATGTTTGCTTGTACAATGTGTTTTGCAGTTCACCCCATAGAGAATGAACTAAAAGACCACACCCACATGAAGTCAATAGTTCGGACATCCCTGACATTATGCTCGTCGGTCTATATTGCTACCAGTTTCTTTGGAGTTCTTCTTTTTGGTGATAAAACACTGGATGATGTCCTTGCCAATTTTGATGGCGATCTTGGTGTTCCATATAGCTCACTGCTTGATGATGTGGTCAGGATCAGCTATGGTGTCCACCTGATGCTTGTCTTCCCTATTGTGTTCTTCTCCCTTCGCCTCAACCTGGACGAGCTTTTGTTCCCATTTGCCACCCCCATTGCATATGACAATCGGAGATTCTTCTTAATAACTTTAGCTCTCATGGGATTTATCTTTCTGGGAGCCAATTTTGTGCCTGACATCTGGGATGCCTTCCAGTTCACTGGTGCGACAGCTGCCATCGCTGTTGGTTTTATTTTCCCAGCTGCCATTGCTCTTAGGTAAGCATCTGCTATTAATTATGCATCACAACGCTCTATCAATGTTAGGATCATTAATTAAATTTCCGAGAACCTGAAGCAAACTTGTCTGTTGGTTCGATTAACAAAGTTTATTTTTCTCTCTCATACATAGTTGTAACCTGAATTTTAGGCCATCTGGTAGGTAGAGGGTGGTTCAGCACTGGACCTAGCTTAAATCCATAGTCAGTTTCTATCCTGGAATAATAATCATTATAATGCTAGTAATGATCTAGCTTAAATTTACTGGGGTTGTCAATGTTGAGTGCCATCTGTTTGATGTTGGAGTTTCGAAGTTGCTGTCTATAGCAGGACTGTATCGGATGACATACTATCAATAGTTTATTGATATTTGGATTTTGATATTTTACACTAAGTAGCAGATATCATAATGAAATAGTAGGTATACGATTGGTAAAGCACGCCCAATGTAGTTTTTCGTTAAGAACTTTAATCTGTCTTAGCTCGTACATTTCAATACATCCACCTAAGACAATTATGATTTTTTGGCATTAAAAATACAGTCTACAAATTGAATAATTCAATTCATAAATTTGGTTTATTTTGATATGAAACCTTACGGCAACTTGTCCTCGGTTCAAATATTTTCATAGAGGGCTGAACTTGACACACTCACACTGCACACTGCACACTGCACACTGCACACATTCACAAAGTAAACTGCATTCTTAGTTCTTAGGCATTAAGTATTGCCTACTCCCTGTTTGTCTTCAGGGACATGCATGGAATTGCCACAAAGAATGACAGACGAGCATCGTGGGTGCTGATATTATTGGCTGTCTCATCAAGTACAGCAGCCATCTGTAGTGATATTTACAGCATTTTCACAAGTGACAGTGGAATTAAAAGCTGATGATGACCAGCGTTCAACTGAATCCAGGTGAATGCGCGCCACTCATGTAGATTAAAGTTGTCAACCTTAAACCTTGTGGTTATATTTTCTCGCCGTGATGCTTTTGATGAAATGTGCACTTTCTGATTCTTCTGTTACGAGCTAACCAAGATCTTGTATATAAACCAGTTAACCAAGAACTTGTGGTCAAGCAATAAGAAATTAATTTTTTTATGCAGAATTGCATGATATCTCCCTTCTCTCTAATTTCTTCTACTTCTCCCTTATTTTTCTTCTAAAGTCTTGTTTGTCAAGGAAAATCTTTAATAAATGGTTTCATAGCCGCTCTTCCTAGGGAAAGGAGAATTCCTTTTGTTCAAAGAATCAAATAACAATGGTAGATAACAGTAAAATCAAGGTTTTAGAGGAGCATGGTAGGAAGGTGGATGAGCAGATTCAATATTTGCAAGAAAAGACAAAGGAGTATGGCAAGAAGCTCGATTAAATCTAGGTTTTAGAGGTGCCGACAACTTTTTCTTTTTCTCTCTTTCTTTTCGTTCTTTTTCCAACTTCTGCATCCAGTTTCAAGCTCTTCAATTTATTATTATTTTTATTTAGAATAATTTATAGATTTAGAATTCTTTTTTAATTTCATTTTCCTTTAATTTTTTCATTTTTTAAATTATATTTCTATTTTTAAAAATACTATTTATTTTATTTGAGATAATTTTTAAAATTAATTTTTTTTTTTGCAATTTCATCCTCCATAAATTTTTTTCCTATCAAATTTGATCACTATTTTTTTTATTGTTATTTTTTTCACTTTTATAATTTTTTTTTAAATTGATTTGTTTTTTCAATTTCATATTGCAATATTAAATTATTTAGAAATTGAGCTTTTAGATTGAGTCCCGATCTAGAATTTCACGAGTTTGAGCTTTAAAGATTAATTTAGGTTTAGGAGGTTCGCTCGAGTTTGTTTGGTTTTTCTCTTTCATATTTTAAGCTTTTTTTCTAGTTTCATCCGTGAATATTTATCTAATTGAAGCTTTTGATCCGTTAGTTTTTTTATTTGCTTTCTATAAATTTTTTAACTGATTTTGAAAATAACTCAGATTATCTTGAATTTTTTTATTTGTCATTTTTTGTTAAATTTAATTTTTTAAAGAGATATTATGTTTCTTAATTAAATTAATTAATTAATTATAAGGATACAATGCTCACTTCAGGATATTTTGTTAGCTCATATTTCTTAAGTTTTATCATTTAAAATCACTTTAATTGGAGATCAGGCCCCGCTAATTTTTTTTTATTGGCTTCCTATAAGATTTTTTACCTGATTTTAAAAATAATTCGGGTTATCCCGAGTTTTTTTATTTGTCATTCTTTGTTAAATTTAGTTTTTCTAAAAGATATATATATTTTAATTAAATTATATTAATTTATTTAATATAAATATGAGATGTTCACTTCATGATATTTTGTTAGCTCATGTTTTTTAGTTTTATTTTTAAACATTTATTTAATTAGATATCGGGTTCCGTTATTTTTTTTTTTGTTTCCTATTGGATTTTTCATTAATTTTAAAAATGATATGAGTTGTTTCGAGTTTTTTTATTTGCTGTTTTTTGTTAAATTTAAATTTTTTAAAAGATATTTTATTTTTTAATTAAATTAAATTAATTCATTAAATATAAGTATAAAATATTTATTTTATGATATTTTATTTGGTTTGATGGAGAATAAAAAAGGAGAAGAGCATGGAGATTTCAGTGCTAGCCCATTTGGCCGCCAAATTGTTTTTTCATGACTTGAATGTTCTCTTTCTCAATGAAAAATAAATAAATGCAGCGCGTGCTCAATGGCTAATTAAGTAAAAAACTAAAACGCTTGAGTTTTCTAGGATGGCAGTTGACACTGTGCATCCTTTTACATTTTATTATGGATATAATTTTCACAATCGTTTTTTTTTTAATTTAGTTCTCGATGTTTTTTTTCATATGATTACATCCTTTTTAGGCCAAATTGAAAAACAATAAAGTCAAATTTATTGACTAAAAATAAAATTAACAGGCAAGAATCAGAGTAGAAATGCACCACAAATTTATTATTTTTTACTTCTTAATTTTTACTAGGAGCTTGTAAGCAAAAATTGCTCGGCAATTGATCTCAAATAACAAAGAAGTTGCTCGTGGACTTGGCTTGGTCGGTCAGGCTTAAATCAAATTCAAAATGAGAATTTTGACGGTAGGAACATATAGGCTTTTGGGTTCGATACTCTGGACTTATCTGTTAGAACGGTTCGAGATTGTTCACTTTGGACCAGGTCGACCAGTCCAGATGGTCAACTCTTGACATGTTGCTTGCAGTTTAAGCGGGCAAAAGATGATCCATTTGCCCATGGACCGAGCTGAGCAGAGCGTCTCCAGCAAATCCATCGACCCTCAAGTGAAAGAAAATCCCGCACGTGTTTTTCACTTTTGTAAATAAATAAAGGAACCCATCATTTGTACTTGATATCATGCATGTTATGTTTTGGAACATGATTTAGCCATTTTTTTTACCATTATTCCTTTTCACTGTTTTTAAATGTAATTTTTCTTCCATTTAATCATAATAACTTTTATTCACAAACAAATAGATTGGTAAAAAATATAAAATTTATGATATATTTTATAGCACGTATAAGAGCAGTAAACATAAAATAAGAATTCAACAAGGAATTTATTATATATTATATATATATATATATATAAATATATCTTAATCAGTTTTAGAGTAAAACAAAAATGAAAATAAACAAAAGAAAATAAATTGGTCTTGGAGTTAAGCCCAAAGAAGACTAGGCTGTGGCCCAAGCGTGTTTGGGCTTGAATCCAGATCTAGAAGTTTGGAGAAAGAAATTCAGACGATGCATCATATTTATTTTTAGATGACACGTCTTCCAACATTGTAGAAGTTGAATTCCGACTAATCATGCTGACAAATCTCGACAGTGACATATGATCTCCAGTTTTCTTTATATTTTTTTTTACTCAAAAACACTTTTAAGCATTTCGACGTGTTTTTTTTATTTATAAAAACTGTGTTTTATAAAATATTGATTTTTAAAAAAATATTTTTTTTATTTTTATATATTGTTATAAAAAATAAATTTTTAAAAAATAAAAAATATTATTTCCATGTATTTTCTATTTAAAAATACTTTAAAAAAATCACTAATATAATATCAAATACTATATAAATTCTAGACCCGTAATTATAAACAAATCAACGGAAAAAAATGTAATTTGAAAGTTTCAAGATGAACTTCAAATTCAAATATTATTTAATTCCAAAAATAATTTGGTGGAATTTTGGTTCCAATAAATTCGTGAAGATAATGACTTTTTGTCGATGGTGGTATTGACCATCTAAAATTTCTCATTTTTCTCCATTTCTTTCTCTTTTTCTTGTTTTTTTTTCTTTTATATTTTTGATTTTTTTCTTGGACAAATCTAATGGTAAAAAATAATCCATGTGAAATCAATGGTTAAGATCAATAAGCGAGGGACATGACTTGGAATTTTGTAAGGTTTGAGAGGATAGTTTTAAAATAAAGTTTTATTATGTTTATATGTTTTTGTCCTGTATATTCCAAAGTTCCACTCGTGAGAAATAGACAAAAAATAAAAATAATATCCCCATCTTTTCAAATCAAATATGATATTCCCTTTCCTCCCTTTTTTTTTTAGACCATTCTAAACCCAATGTACAATGGAGAGGATAAATCGTTACTCGAAGCTTCAACGGTTATAGTTTTAGTTGTCGAATTTGTTTTCATCCAATTTAAAACGAGTCATTTTTTACTATTTCTTATAAATTATATCAAATAAAAGAATTTCTAGCATTTTGGTTTAAATCAAGTTTGAAATACTTGAACTGTAAATAAATCTCCTTTAACTTCTTTATTATTATTTCTTTTTTTTGTCAAATTTGATCGCTTTCTTTAGTTTAATATCTGTGAGTTAAGGTTTCTCCTAATTCTTTTGGTTAGAAAAATAGATATGCTAGAAAAGGCACCAAAGACACAAGCAGACATTTAATTCTTGTGTATCTAGTAGCTTTTTTCAATGAAGCAGATCGGATGGAAATAATACTTTTTTTTTAAAAAAATAACTTTTATAAGAAATAATTTTTTTAAAAGTGAATTATTTTCTAATATTTGATAATATTATAAAAATTAAGTTAAAAAATATTTTTCAGTATTTGATCACGTATGAAAAATAAGATGGAAAATAAATTGTTAAGTTTTTAAAGACTTTTTTATTATTATTTATTTCAAACTTTTTTTTTAATTGCATCCTCTAATATTGGTTTACAGGGTATTAGATTTCATAAATTTTTTCTATTTATTTTTTATAAAATTATCTTATTTCCATTACTCGAGTTACAAGTTTTGTGAATTAAGTGTATTGGCTCATGTTATGTTTTTATTTTATAATATATAACGCACAAAATTTATATTTTATAATTAATTAAAATAAATACAAAAATAAAATTAGTAAAAAATTATAAGCCATTTTTTTAATAGGAGCATCCATTTTAAACTTTAACAAACATAATCATAAATAGTTTAATTTTTTATCCACTCATCAACTTTGAGAAATATTTGATAGTATTTCAAAATTTAAGATATTTTTTTAACTAACATTATACACCAACTTTCATTTTATCATACAATTTATTGAGTATACAACTCAATTAGTTTTTGCTACCAAAGAATGAAGGGATGCTGTTTACTTCCATTATTGATTTATAAAACCTTTGGATCATCGATCTCTTATTTGTTTTAATTCGCTTTTTTTTTTCTGCTACCCTTCTAATAGGTTATATACATTACGAGTTTATTTTATCTTTTTTTAATGAAAAATGATGAAGAAAACCATGTAAGGAAAGTGAAAAAAGTCAAACATAACTCAAACGCATATCACGCATAAATGAGACAAATATTAGCTAATGTTTTAAAAGTCATTTGTCATTTGGTAACACATACACACACATATACAATCACTTTATAAAAATTATGAATATGTTATTTAAATTTGTGCTGCATTAATCTTGGTTTCTTTTTTTATTATTAATTTAGATGTTCGGGTCAGTTTACACGCACCTCGATTAATTTTATAGGCCCTGATCTTGGTTCCTTTTATTATCCCACAAACACGGCGCGGATGCATAATATAAAATTGAACTAAAAACCAAATGTGAACATTCTATCATACACTGTTATTTGTAAAAGAAATAAATTACTTGTAAATATATATCATATTGTGATGTTAGTTTATGTCTAACGTTTTGAACTGCGACAATCAAGTTGGTGAGCTTGTCTTAACAAGCCTAAATTATAACAAATCAAGGCGTGCATAGGGGGGAGCTCAACAGTGACATTAGGACCATACGACTCTTGAGCTGTGAACTTGGAGAAACAGTCGCAAACCACCACCAACAACAACAAGAAGCAACGCTTTCATGAATCCTCGCTAAAATAATATATATTTCAATGCAGAAGTCTTGTTAGTGTGGCAATAATATCGTCGATTGAACGTACGTCCACCAAAATATGGAGACGGATTGATTTTTTTAGTACAAATTAAGCAGCCTATACCTTCACCAGGAATGAATGTGGACACTCTCCAAAGTCATGAGGAAGAGAAATCGAGCAACGCAATGGGGGAAGGGAGGGAGGGGAGGGGACATGCATGGCATTATATGCACACCGCTGGCTTAGGGTTTGCACGTTTTTTGTGTATCATTGGGTCATAAAGAGAAAACCAGGAACAATCAAAGGGATGTTGAATTCTTTTGGAAAATCAGAACACGTCTTCTCGTTGCATCATTGTTCATGAACTTTTCTATCTCTTCCTTCGCTCCTTTATTTTTGTAAGTGGGTCTTCTTCTTTTCAAAAGTTTTTGTTAACTAATAATCAAACCTCATTTAATTCAATAATTAAATTGTTTGTTTTCCATTCTCATGATTGAAGGAAACAACACCACATAGTTTAATAACTAATTATGCAAGCAACTCGTGCTATGCAGCAGTGGGGAAGATCGATATTGTTATTTTTGAAAAAAATATTATATATGCAGGTTTTTTTAAATATTTTTTTTAGTTTAAAAAAATTAAATTCAAATTAAAAAATTTATATATACATGTAATCAAATAAATCAAGAATTATGTGTGTAAATAAATAAATAAATAAATAATATATTATCGATATTTAAAAATAAAACTTGAAAAATCGAGAGACATGTATGGATCAAGATATTTAATCTTGAAAGAGAGGATATTTATCTAATTGTATTTGTTTAATTTGTCTATTAAAATAATTTTTTTATTCAAAAAAACTATAATAAAAATACAGACACAAATTATATTGATCAAATAAAATAAAAAAGAAAATAACATTATGCAAGGCTGCACAGATTAGAAATATTATATGAAAATAATTATTTTTATTTAAAAAAATTCATCCTTACAAAAGATAAAACAAACTATATATAAATCAGGAAAAAAAAAACCTTTTCAAATTTAAATGCATAAGTAAAAAAATAATTGTAATTTAAAAGAGACTATTAAACAAAATGAAAGAGAAAATGAGTACTAATTTAAATATAAATTAAACAAAATAGATAAAAAAAACCATAAAAATCATCAATTTAATAAAAAAAAAAAGCAAAGGCTCGCTATTAATTCTGGCTCATTTTTTTTTAGGGTAGCCCCACGTGACTCAGCTCTTATTTTTTTTGTTTGCAACATGTCATTCATCTCATATTTAAAAAAAAATAAAATCAAACGACACGTTATTAAATTTGCATAGAGTAATGATCGGAAAATTAGGGTTTAAGTTGTTTTGATCTAAAAACCTATTTTTTAACCCATATTTCATCTAGAAAACCGTAAAAACCACAATAAACCTGTTTATGGCCTCTAAAATTTAAATAACAAAAACAAAAAAAATTAACTCAGACTGATATATATATTTTTTTAATTTTAAAGATAAAAAAACACATAATATAAATTTTTCTAGTAAAAAAATCAACCATCCCTTTAGTGAAAAAAATGATGCCTGGTGGGATCTATCCATAGCTTACACATATGTATTGACGATCCAAGATTCGAAAATTGTGGTGTCGGTAATAGTCACAGTGGCGACCGCATAAAATCACACCATCACTTCTTCTATTTGTCGTTGCTGTCCAATCCTTAGCGTCCTACAAAATTGCCAAGTTGAGTTAATCCATTATTCAAATTTTTATTTTTATTTTTAATTTCAATTAACCCGTCCAGTTGTTCAAGCACTGAGATTTTTTTTTCATTCACACCCAACCTTCGGTGGTTATATAAAATACATGTTACGGGGTCCACATGTCCTTTTTGTCGTTTTTCCTACTTTATCATACACAACGGCACAAGAAACTGCTAAGGTGCTATATACTAGTTTTTTTTTTTTTTTTTTGTCGTAAAGAAGGAGCTCCCATGTATTTTAGTGAGAAATAATAGTATTATTGTTATTTCTTTATTGTAATTGATAATCGAAAGCAATCATTTGGAGAGCTGTCATCCATGAACCTCCACAGTACATTTGCTAGACCGTTCCACTGACCAGGCCACATTGCTTGAAGCGCCAAGATGCATAGATATTCAACGTGATCTAGACTTCACTCGGTGTAAAAGTTGGAGGAACGGAATGGATTGATTCATTTAAATTGACTTTGATTAATACAAAAATATTATTTTAATTTTTTAAAAAATATTAAATTGAGTTTTGACCAGGTAGTGAATTGATTTGTTAGGATAACCGAGGCAAACCGAGTCAAATCCACGTTAGTTTCTTTACATTCGGACCGGGTTGAGGGCGAGCAACCACAACCAGAATATTATGTTCCGTCAATATTTAAACACTGATTTTGTCATGAAAAAATTATCAATGAAATCACAAACAGTAATTGGTTATTATAAAATATATTATAGATGTGTGATGAATTTGATGTTAACACTTAATATGTTCAAGTATAAAGAAAATTATGTCAAAATTTTGGTAAGGATTTAGCATATAACATGGGATAAAAAAATTTATTAACCTTGAGATTGAGATTATGCCTTGTTATATACTTATATATAATGGTCTAATCATCTCAGGTCTTTCTATCACATATATATATATATATATATATATATATATATATATATATATAAAGGGTTAACACATTTTATGATTTATTTTGTTTGTTTTCTATAAAATTATTATAATTTCAAATAAATATTTATTTTAAAGTTGATGCTTGATTTTGCAAGTATTTTTTATCATATAATAAAATAAAAATAGTTTAAAATTTTTTTTGTATTAAGCCCAATGGAGTTTATGAACGAGGTTGCGGAGTGATCAAGGTCGATCCAATTTGATGTCTTCTCAATATATATATTTTTAATTATCATCTTGATGTTTTTTAAAAAGTCAAGCCATATTTTTACTAGTTATCTAGATTATCTTTGAAGATGTGAATTCAATCAATTCACATTGAAAACTTCCACACAATTTCATTGAAAACTCAAGCTAGAGAAATAGCCGAGTATAAAAGTTTAAAGATTGAATCGCTTCGTTAAGTTTAATGACAGTGTTAAAAAAATATCTTGCACCTTTAATAATATTTTTTATATTAAAAAAATTGATATAATCTCTAAGGTGGCATTTGGTTGCTATCCCGTGACAAAAAGAACAAAGACAATAAAGACAAAAATATATTTGGTTGAAGAGACAGATAGAGATAAAGATATAAAAATAAAAATAAATCTATCTTTGAGATATTTTTAAAATGATTTTTTGTACTTATAAAATAGAAGGTATATAAAGGACATGTTTCTAGAGATAATATTTATTATCTTTCATTCCTAAAATATCATTGTAAAAAACTTTCAATTCAAAAATTGTCTAACTAAAAGATGTAAAAATAAAAATAATTATTATCATAGTTTTAAAACCTAACCCGAGAGACGATTCGGGGCAAAGTCGGGGTCACAAGTCGGGTTGACCCAGTTTAGCATAGAAGTAAAAATAGTTATTATTGTAATTTTAAAACTCGATTCGGAGGCTGATCCAGTACAAGGCCTGTGTGGTGAGATTGACCATTGACCAAGGTTAATATAAGAGCAAAAATGATTATTATCATAATTTTAAAAGCCGACTCAAGGGTCGATCCAATGAAGGAGCAGGCTGTGTATTTAGGAGGGTCAACCTGAGTTAACCCGGATCAATATAAACTAAACCGTCAAGTCAATCTTGATTTTATAACTTAGATTATTATAAAATTATTAATTTTAAATTTTGATATAAAAAATTAAAAAAATAAAATATTGAATTATTATTTTTTAAACATGTAATTTTATAACAATACAGGTAAAATAAAAAAAAAATAAAAAATAAAAAAATTATTTTATCTTATCCACCATAATCAAATAAAATATATAAATAGTTATTTTGCTACTAAACATAATTTTATTAAAATTTCATTTTTTATCTTTCTCTTCTTTATTTTTATTGTTTTTTTTCTCAGAACAATAAAATAACTGATTAAGTTACAATTTACCAGCGATAACTATTTTTTTTCCTTTTTGTGTTTTTAAGAAGTAAACGCATGTCAACTCGGTACGAGGTCAGTGGATGAGGGCGACAAATTTACTTCGAAAGAAAAATAAAAACAAAACAGAAGAAAATTAAAGGAAAACGTGATTCGGGCTAGGAGATGACGCAGGAGAAGAGCGTAAATTGCGCTAGGAAACCTGAGGGCTCGACAGGGTCTTGCCGGCTGTGGTGGCCAGGCTGTTTCAGATTAAGACTATTATTATACTATTATTATGTTGTCTGCCTCTGACCAATGACCATGCACCACCGCCACTCCACGTGTCATCATCTCACATCACCTTCTCCAACTCGTGCGGTCTCTTGATCCAGTTTAGCATATATATTTACAAGAAACCCCTCCCTCAACAAACTTGTTCGAAAGATCCACGGCTCTCAAATTAGCAAATTTACCCCACTATCCGTGTCCTTATGGCCCACTCTTGCGTGTCTCTTTTCGTGAATTTTTTGAATTTGAAACGAGTTCTCACGTGAATTGGATTAATGATGACAGTATCTTAGCGTTACATCATTGGAAGAACAGATCACAGCCGCAGATCAATTGAGGAAATGCAAGTGCCTAGCTGGGAGCAAGCAGCGTGTGGATTGGTTTGGTTTTCAAAGTGAAAGTCTTAATTCTATATATATATATATATATATATATATATATATATATATAAGTGAAGTCTTTATTATGCATATTCTGGGATGGTGATAACTTGTGTTTTTATATATTTTTTAAAAATATATTTATTTTAAAAATATCAAACTACTATTTTTTAATAATTACTGATATTAAAAAAAAAACAGTCCACGTTGCAATACCACTTAAATGGGACCCTTGATTAGCAGGTTTCCCACGGTAACACCGTGGAACCCATCATTACTGTTACCGTATCTGCCCGCGTAGTATATTCCACTATTATCCATATTCAATTGACCCTGTTTCTGACTGTAATTGTCGGTGGCATTAGGATAATTTAGACATTTAATTGTTACCTTAATTGTCCTCGCCTAAAACCCATGCGCTTTACATACGCAGCTGCATCTATGGCGCGTGTCTTGATCTACCTACATTCAATACGCCAGCTTGTCACGAATCGAAAATAACGCTTCCTTTGACCCATAATTGATTAATCAAGCATTTTAATATATTATTCAATCATTTTAATATATTATTCAATAAAATCAACTGAAAACTTGATGCTTCTTTCGAGTTTTTTTTCAATGTTAGCGTTGCAGACAAAATATTTTTTAAACTAGTATAGATAAAAAAATAATTTTTAAAGTAATATAATAATTAATATTCAAATAATTATATGTTTAAAATATGAGAGATGTAGTTTAACTGGTTAACTTTTAAGTTTGTTTCTTAAAGGTCACCAGTTCGAGTCCTACAAACTTCTTGGCTGCTGAAGACTTTTATGGTCATTAACTTCAAGTACGTGAGATTAGTTGAGATACGCACAAGCACAAGCTGGTCGAAACACCCTAGTTAATTAAAAAAATACATCTAATTAGATGAGACTATAGTTAATATTTTTTATACCGTGATAGTCTAAGAAAAAACTAGCTTTTTAATCTTAAAACATCAATTTTAATAATTGAAACAAATGTTTCGAGATTTCACCACTTATGCAGTTTAAAAGATCGACCAAATTATTTTATAAATATTTCTTTACATGAAATATATTTACAAAAGCCTCCATGTAAGTAATCCGATACGGTGAGTTGGCAGAGAGAATTATTTTTGGGATGAAATGACAAATATGAGCCCTGGCAGACAATAAAATTGAGCAAGTGCAAGCTCAGCAGTGAGAGGCGCGTGAATGATGTATACTTTAAATCCTAATAAAAAAAAGAAAAGAAAAGAAAAGAACGCCACCGGCAACTGGGCTTTGATAGAACGCCTCCAGTGCTCGAATGGGACGGCCACGAATCCCCAGGAAACAACCTTCCCTTTTAATCCAGTATAATTACTATATCACAAAAAACCTAACAGAATTAGATGATAAATTAAATACGGAAATCCAAATAAAAAACAATAATAAAAAAAAGAAAGGAGGAGGAACACCAGTGTCTCACTTTATGACCTCTGGCCTCATCCGCACGCGCTTGCTTGTTGGATAGTTCGTCACACATTCCCTTCCTTTTGAGCTTCTCGACCTTACCCGGTCAAAGTATATTAAATTAAAGGCGAAGTAAAGAACACATATGTACTCCTAATTTCACGTCCGTCAGCCTTGTGATAGCTTTTGTCTCTTGTCTCCGTGTAATATTTTGACGGTTGAAATGAAAAAAAGTTAAATTACTATTTTTTTTTTCCAAATTATGTCTTGGATTTTTTCAAGAAAAGCAGAAGAAAGGAATATGTGTTGATAAAAGTAATGCTAATCTATGGATTGTTTCGAGCGTACTTGGAGAAAGAAAAAGAACATGGATTGGTCTCGTAAATCTGCTATTTTTATTTATTATTATTATTATTTCTTAAGAAACTCATGATTCCACTCCAGTTGTTGAAATGTTAGAAAAAAAATCTCAAAAAAATAATTCCATTTAATACCCAATTAAAGGTGTGGATATCTCAAGGTTGGTTTCCTTCCGCATCAAAACTAACACTCGAGGTGTTTTAAAATTAATTTTATTTAATTATAGTATCTAATTGATGAATAAGTTAGATTTATATAAAAGATAAAATTTNTTTTATTTTTTTAAAAAAATAAAACCATCTCCTTATACTGACATGACAGATGCTGTGTGTGTCTATTTATGTTGCATTACAATTCATCTGTGTCTGTCTACAGTGTGCCCTCACCTACTTCCATTTCATCGAAAATTAAAAATTAATTATTTAATTAATTTTAAAGAAGAAGAACTCTAGAAAAAAGACGTGGTGAGCTGTTTACCTTCTCTTTTCTAAATTCCTCCTCTGGACATCACTCCCTCTCTCTATAATTTCTCCTCCTCCTTATATTAATCTCACTGCAAGCTGTAATTGAGTGAGAGCTTTTCTGGACTCATATCCCAAGTTCATTGTCTCTATCCTTCTCTCACTCTCTCTATCTCGAAAACGACCCTCTCTCTTTTTTTCTTTCCCTTTCTCCATCCTAACAAATAGTAATCGTATAAATTGTCTCCTCATATCACCGTAATTTAGAGACTTCTCGCTTTAGTTGCTTACCCTTTCTCCTCCACGCGTCTCTCTTTTCACACGTTCTCTCTCACACCATGTTATCAAAATTTTAGCCTTTTTTTAGCCTCAAAACAAAGAAAAAGATCGGGTTTCTAACGCATCTGTTCCTTTACATTGCGAGTCCAAATCCCTTTGTTTTATAGATCAGAAACTCAAAAGAGAAAGGCTTTAAACGACAATGGCACCCTCGTTTGACTGGTGGGCAAAGGACAGCCATAAAGGAACACCGGTGGTAGTCAAAATGGAGAACCCAAACTGGTCAATGGTGGAGCTGGAAGGTCCGTCGGAGGAAGATTTCTTGATCACTGACTCACCGAGTCGACTCGGCCGAGACAAATCACGTAACAAAAACGCTAAACAACTCACATGGGTTCTTCTCTTAAAAGCCCACAAAGCTGCCGGTTGCTTGACCTCCATCGCCACCACAATGGTCTCTCTCGGCTCCGCCATCAAGCGCCGCATCCACTCAGGCCGCACCGACACCGAAACCACAGACATCGACCGGGAGAATGAGAACCCGACTGTGAAAACAAGATTCTATACTTCCATCAAGATTTTTCTGTGGATGTCAGTTTTGCTATTAGGTTTTGAAATTGCTGCTTATTTTAAAGGGTGGCATTTTGGAGCTCCACATCTCCAATTGCAGTACTTATTAGCGACACCGTTTGGGTTTAAAGATATCTTTGATTCCTTGTATTCACGGTGGGTCTTATTTCGTGTGGAGTATCTCGCTCCTCCATTGCAATTTCTAGCCAATGCGTGTATTGTGCTCTTCCTTATCCAGAGTATTGATAGGCTTGTCCTTTGTTTGGGTTGTTTCTGGATCCGGTTTAAGAATATTAAACCAATCCCCAAACAAGATGCTGTTGCTGATCTTGAATCTGGTGAAAATGGCTTCTTTCCTATGGTTCTTGTCCAGATTCCCATGTGCAATGAGAAAGAGGTAACCTTCAAATTTCAAAATTTTAGCTCTTACTTTTAGTCGGTTATTTGTGTGCGTATGTGTTTTTTTTTTTATTATTTTTTTTTAATTTAAATTTGGTTTTTCCCCCCCAAGGTTTATCAACAATCAATAGCTGCTGTGTGTAATTTAGACTGGCCAAAATCGAAGTTTTTAATACAAATTTTAGATGATTCTGATGATCCAACTACGCAATTGTTGATCAAAGAGGAAGTTCATAAATGGCAGCAAGAGGGTGCCCGCATTTTGTATAGGCATCGTGTAATTAGAGATGGGTATAAAGCTGGCAATCTTAAGTCTGCTATGAATTGTAGCTATGTCAAAGACTATGAGTATGTTGCTATTTTCGATGCCGACTTTCAGCCAACCCCTGACTTCCTCAAAAGAACAGTTCCTCACTTTAAGGTACTTAACTTCGACTCCTTATTGTTATCTTCTTTTTAATTTATTGTCATCTAATTTCAAGTAAGGGAGTTAAATTTATATGAAACTATTGGATAGGTAGTTAATTTAAACTTTTTATCATCTAAAGACAAAGTGCTGAAATTGATTGTGGCATTACAGGATAATGAGGAGATCGGGCTTGTTCAGGCAAGATGGTCTTTTGTGAACAAGGATGAGAACTTGTTGACTAGGTTGCAGAACATTAATTTAGCGTTTCATTTTGAAGTAGAACAGCAAGTGAATGGAACTTTCATTAACTTTTTTGGATTCAATGGAACTGCTGGTGTGTGGAGGATAAAAGCTTTGGAGGAGTCCGGTGGTTGGTTGGAGAGGACTACTGTCGAGGACATGGACATTGCTGTTCGTGCCCATCTTCATGGCTGGAAGTTCATTTTCCTCAATGATGTTGAGGTATTACAATTTTCTTTTTAGTTTATATCACCAAGTGTTTTGTCATTGATTTCAGTGAGCATCTCACTAAATCTAGTGGCAGTTAATGGTTTGTATAAGGTTTAATAGTTTTTGTTCCTTTTATGTTCAGTGTCAGTGTGAATTGCCTGAATCATATGAAGCATATAGAAAGCAACAACACAGATGGCATTCTGGACCCATGCAGCTATTTAGACTCTGCTTACCTGATATTATTCGATCCAAGGTATATAATTTTTCGAACACCTTCTGCTGTAATTACAATTTCCCCCTATTTTCGTGCTGGTTTTATTTTGCTGCTTTTGTTATGTAATGTGTATTGGTCTTTTGCAGATTAGCATATGGAAGAAATTCAACATGATTTTTCTTTTCTTTCTGCTCAGAAAGCTGATCCTACCATTTTATTCTTTCACACTCTTCTGCATAATTCTCCCCATGACGATGTTTATACCAGAGGCTGAGCTCCCAGCATGGGTTGTGTGCTACATTCCAGCTACCATGTCATTTCTCAACATTCTCCCAGCCCCCAAATCCTTCCCTTTCATTGTCCCCTATCTTCTGTTTGAAAACACCATGTCAGTGACCAAGTTCAATGCCATGATCTCCGGGCTTTTCCAGCTTGGAAGTGCCTATGAATGGGTTGTTACTAAGAAGTCTGGCCGATCTTCTGAGGGTGATCTTGTTTCCTTGGTTCAGAAAGAAACGAAGCATCAAAGGGGTTCTTCTGAGCCAAATCTTGATGAATTGAAGGAAGAAATTATGCAACAAGATCAAAAGGCTAAGAAGAAAAGGAAGCATAATAGAATATATATGAAAGAGTTGGCTCTAGCTTTCCTTCTTTTAACAGCTTCAGCAAGGAGCCTTCTGTCTGCTCAGGGGATCCATTTCTACTTCTTGCTATTTCAAGGGATATCATTCTTGCTTGTCGGTCTAGATTTGATAGGAGAGCAGGTTCAGTGAAGGAAGCACGACAGATTTTGTGAGATATATTGCCGATATAAACATAGGCGACTTGGGTGGACAACAAGTATATGATTATCACTGAAAATAAAATTTACACGGGGAAGTTGTACTGGGCTGGGAGTGCTTCTTTTCTTGATTGCCCCCAACCCTTCAGAACCCCAATACATTGCGCACCCAATATGAGGTACAAATATTGTGTTATATGGACAGAAGAATGACTGCGGTTGGGCAAGAAAGATACAGTAGATAGTGTTTATGCATCTCATTACATGTAAGGTTCTTTTTATTTTTTTATTTTCTCCTTTTCTGCCTCTTGTTTTGTTTTTTGTTTTTTTTATTCTTTCGTTATTGGTTCAATTCTTTTGTAAGAGAAATTGTCGGTTCAAACATCAAAGAAGAATTCTAATTACAGCTTCAAGGTTCATCACTCTTTTTTTTGTATTACTATATTCATGCCAGCTTGTTACATATGTTTGTGGTTAATTTCTACTAATGGCCAGCTTTGACGGTAGTGAAAGCAAGTCTTGCTCGTCTGGTCTGGAGTCGCTCAGCTAAGACTAGCAGCCATTTCACTTCTCAGGACACTTGACAAATCACTTCGTGGTTATGTAAATTAGTGAGAATCTACTAATAATTCGGATTTCAAAATAACTTGAATCTGTGCTTGGAAACATTTTCAAGAATGTGCCAAATTTCCTGATGGCTCTTGTAACTGTTCCAGGTATTGTGATATTTGGCTTGTAGTATTATTATTATGATTTGATTGAAAGGCTAGAGCTAGTCTTCAACTACTTTCCTCCGAAATCATCTACGAATTTATGGCTTGGCAGTGTAGATTCGAAGATCATAGACAGATGCGGAGTACGTGCAAAAAGCGTGTTAAGCTAGAATTCATGATAATTTGACGAGGTTGCTTTTCGAGCACAAAAACAAAATCGATCTGGTATCTGGGTTGCACATGGGAGTGTTGTTTTGTCTGGTTTCTCCGCCTGGCCCATCTCGAAGGTGTCTTAACCGTATTTATGATTAGGAAGCAGCTGGACCATGCCATGACATGGACTCCTTGAAATCTACTCTCCTTGGAAGCGCATTCAAAAGTCTTCCTGCAGAAAACTTTCCTTTCTGTTCTCCTCAGCCTTCCCAGCCCAGCTCTCTCTTCTTTGTTTTTTGTGGGATGAATACTTCCACACCCAGTAGGACAAAAGAGGTTTAGGTATGTGTGAGAGAGGGTATGTGGGAGATATACATAGGTCCATGAGGAGTGCTGATCGTCCAAATGGCAAGGCTAGATCACAGGAAATTTGAAACAAAAATCTTCAATTTTTTTTACAGTTCATAGTCCAGGCCAAAAAAGATGAACATTGAATATTGAGTTGGGTCCACGCAGACAAACGGTATTCAACAAGAAGGGGCGGCACATCTGTGAATTTGACGGGCATGTGACATCTGTTTTCTGTGGGGTTTTTTCTTCAATACGGCATGCAAGCGTGTTAGAGGCTCTTACATATGTCACCCTTAAGTACACTTTGTGTAATAAATCCAGCTCACCCATCTCTCACCCGAACTGCAGTTTCCCTGGTTTCCATATATCTATAAAAAATAAGGATTGAATAAAAAGGGAAATCACGCGATTAAATTTTTTTCGCAGGTTGTTAACAAAAGTCCAAATCAGGTAGATAACTCTCTGCTGAATTTGTCAGCACAGAGTTTGTCTAAAATAATACCAACCATGTAACATGAGCGGTCTTCTCAGTTTTGCTCCCCTTTTTTCATGGGAAGCCCTTGCTTATATTGGGGCATTATCCTCCAACCTTATTCTGCTGGCAAAGGCTTGGTAGAAGATGTCATCACACATGGATATACACTGTCGTACAGCTATAATCTTCTCTCTTCTGGCAAAATAGAAAGGGATCATCACGGATTGGATTTTCGCTACTTGAATTCCCAACCCTTTTAGCACTGAAAGCTATTCGCACGTTGTGTAAGAGCTTAACCTCATCGATAGAACCCTAATTTAGAACTAAATCAACGTGAAATGGGCATGATAAAAAGGAAAATGGACAAGTAATGGTCCTTTTCAAGTAGGGTTTCTATTTTGAAAGAATCTTATAAATATTTTAAGCTGTCAGGCCAATTTTGCTAGCTTTATGGCTAGGGACTTCTCTTAGGGTCGGTTGCTGAAATGGGATCCGTCAATGTGTAACAAATTTAGTTTCTGATTGTAATTGAGCCCGTGATTTTTGTCTGATAATCACTTGTGGAACCAGGGACCACTGCAGATTAAATGCATATCAATATATATATATATTGCTTTGCTTGGTAACGCAACAAAATGTTTGACGGGACGGCTGTGGATTCTAGAAGATCATAGAATATGCATGCATATATCATAATCAATGAGCGATCCCGATACGAAATTCTTCTGTTCATACCAACTGTGCATGTGATGAGGCCTGTTACGATCCCCCTCTCCCGCAATTTTATCGCTATATTTGATTGATACGGTTGAATTGTTCTTACAAAAATTATCAGTGTTTGTTTTGAGAAATATTAAAATCACTAATTCATTGCCGTATCGATTAAAATCACTTTGAAAAAGCGAAGCACGGGAGTCGTATCATTAATTAATGACACATTGGGCACAAGACCCCCTTCTGTAGCCACGGCCTTCTTTCATGGACGACGGCATTGGAGCAAGATAAATGAGCTGAAACTATATAACTACTGGCGGTGCATGCTTCTTTATATATATATAAAAGGAGCATTCTGTTTGGGCAAGGCCCAAACAGAGTTGCATTGTGGTGCCAATTCTTGTGGGCATTGCCTTGACGGATCGGCTACCAATCACCCCGCACATGATCATCATTCACCACCCTACATGTTATCATCTCATGACGCCCGTGGTCAGCCCTCCACGTTGCGGTCACCATTACACCCTGTTCTTGACCATCAACCATGCCACACCGTTTGGGCCGAGGCTCGAAGGACCAAAAATTCCCTCCTCTTTTATTTTTCATCACATGTACTATCCATTGCGCACACTCTACGGTTGATGGTATCTTTTCTACTAAATGATTGCAAACAAGCATCATATTTAATGCAAATAAGATATTTTTTTTCACAACTAATGATCATTTCTAGCTACTGTATCATTGATAATCACCCATCTATCTATTAATGGGTGAAAGACGCTACAATTAAAGGTTGAATCCAATGTTTTCACTATTCAATTATCATGCGACTATACATCTCTCGAGGTGAGCTAATATGACTAAAATCTATGAATATCTTAGGTCACTAGGTAAATAAGAAAGGTTCTCACTAGTTATAATTTTCTCAGACTCAACATTTTACTTTCGATCTTATATTTTTTTCTCATTTTTATCATATATTCACTAACTCAAGCATTGAAGAGTCCCTCATCCCATAAGAAACTTAATTTTTTTTTTCAGGATAATTAAGCCCAAACACAAAGCTTACATTCAAGTCCACATGTCTTGGCCTAGGATAGCAGCCTATAGAAAGCCTAATTTATGTTTCAAGTTTTTTACAACTTCATTAGTGATGTTGTCTATAAAAAAATGAAAAAAAAACACTTCATCACCTTTCACACAAAAAAAACTATTTCAATGTCTGATGAAACTCTAGGACAATAAAGAGTATTTGATTTTTTTACCATAAAAACTCTATCTCTCTCAGGTCTCTAACAGCTCACCATAAAATGCAAGTGCTCAATAATGTTATTTTGGCTATACAAGAACATCTTCATACTCTTTTGTTCTATCAATAAGAAATGCAACACATAACTCTATTATATGCACGAGATACAAAGAGGAAACTTTAGTTTCACAAAGGAACAAAATAAAATGACATGTAAAGTATGTATGATACTCCTACTTTCTGAATGAGTCATTTTTTTATGAAAAAAACTCCACATATCCTAGTCATAAGCATGACTATCAATATTAATTCTCATCTGACACTCATTCACATGCTTCTTGATAAAAAATCTTAGACGTAGGATGAGACCAACTTCTAAGAATGAACACCAATCCAATCATCTAGGAGACTCTCTATTTTATTATATGGTGTTACACACTCATTTCTTTAAAAAATATGTCACTACAAAGGTCATTTGAGATAACTATGATGACCTTACATATTCTAAATAACATATAAAAAATGTTAAAAGCATCCTAGAGGTAGTGACAATAAAAAATAATTCCATGTGCAAGATTTTTCCCGTAACATTTCATGGAAATGCTAGGGTGATGTATCACAATCTTGATCAAGGATTCATTCTAGGTCTTCATAACCTCTACATGAAGCTCACCTCTTGTTTTAGCACAAACATTACAACTAAAAAGAGCATATTAGAGCTTTTTACCATCACCCAATAAGAAGATAAAAGCAATCGAGGATATCTCAAAATATGTAATGAGAAAATACTCAACGTGAAAAATCTGCTCGAACCAATTACCACTAACATTCTAATTGGTGGAGTCTACAACTACTCATTATGGAAATGACAATATACACTACCTAACAATACTCATCTAGGCGTTAAATAGGTAGTAGAGAATTATATTAAAGTGGAATAAACCAGCGTGTCCAAATAAGGTCACCTATATTTTCACCAAACAAAGTCCCCCCAACATCATTGGTCTCTAACCAAAGCATCTAAAAAGAGTACCAAGGGACACATTCATGATTGCCTTACATTCCTCAAACTTCTGACTACTTATCTAACCACTACATGGACTGAGGTGTTAACTATTATCAATGAGAAATAATTTATGCAATATCACCCTCCTATAAAAAGTGGCGCAGGCATAAGAAATCCTAATAAGTTGTCATTTTCAATGTGATCATAGGCATGGCATTGAGGAATGCCACACCCTGAAAAAAAAGATAGGAAGACTGATCGCAAAAGGTTATCTTCATTATTTCATGAAAAAAAACAAAACCAGAGCATAAAATAAAGGAAGTCTACACAATTGATGATTTATCTAAAATTAAATGATCCACGAATTAGCCCCACGAGCTATATCTCCATCTTCTAAACTTTTTAATAAAAGCAATGATTTTTTTCCATATTTATAATGTATTCAATAAAAAATCTTTATTAAAATCTTTACAGTAAGATCTTCATGTCACTAAACATGTCTTCATTGGATTTTCAAACGTGTCTCTAAAAGATCATAAATCTTTCTTCAAGTCCCTATGATCATTTTTCTCCAGGTCCTCATGATAACTTGACTTTTATCAGATTGAGGATCCTTTTTTGGTCTTTATGACTGCTTATTGAATATTTTTATCTAAAACGCATTCTGAAATACATACACAAACCATATTTACTTTTAAACTAATTTTTTGCTACACTACTTCTCTTTACAAACAACACTATCAAATTATTCTCTCTTATAGAAACATTTAGAAAAAATTACATGATGAAAACTCTTATGTAGACACCTCGCAAGACATAAAAGACTAACATTTAGATGCTTGACTATGGTAACTCTCTCATAGCCATAACATGTAAAAAATAAGTAGTTTTCTTCTCCTATTTTTGTTGGTTAAGTCTTCCAAATACTTTTATTTAAAACATTTTTTTTGGAAAGGTAAATGATGTTGTATGTTTTTTATAATAAAATAAAATAAAATAAATATGAGCACTTTGTTTGGGATAAAGCCCAAACAGAGTGGCAATATAATGCCACTTCTTTTAAGATAGCCCAAACAAAGTGGCATCATAATGCAACTCTTCTTGGGCTATGCCCAAAAGGAATGACCACCAACCATTCCATACTTATGGTCACCACTCACCACTCTACTTGTTACCATCCTACACTATGAATGGTCATCACCACCACGCCATTCATGGCCACCAACCATGCCACATCGTTTGGGGTCAATACCACTTCGTTTGAGTATGGTCAAAATAAAGTAGCATTATAATGCAAATCTTTTTTTTGCCATGCCTAAGTGGGGGGGGGTCACATACACACTACCCAAGGTTTCAGTATGGTCACCAATAAAGTAGCATTATAATGCAAATCTTTCCTCCTTTTTTCTTCTTGCCATTACACATATGTCTATTTTTTTGGTTTGGGAGTGGTTATCAACATCACATTTTTTATATGGTTGGTGCCACCTTTTCTAACCAATGGTTGATAATGCAAACATACAACACTTTCAATGCAAATCATGTACCTTATTTCTCAATCAATAGTTATTTTTAGTGAATGTATCGTTGATAATCACCCATTTATTTAACAATGGTGCAAAATGCAACAACCAAAGATGGGTGCCAATGCTTTCACCAATCAATTATCATGTAACTCTCCGTATCTTATGGTGAGATGGCATGATCAAAGTCTATAGATGTTTTGGATTACTTGGTAAATGAGAGAGGTTCTCATAAGTCAGAATTTCCTCATAATAATATGGTCACCATACCATTTACATTACTTAAGCATTAAAGAGTCCCTATATTTTTTTGGCTACCAATCATATTCAAAGCCCACATTGGTTTTGGCTGGAAAGCCCAATTTACAAGTTTTCCATTACTATCATTTATCAAGCAACAAGTTCTTATAAGCATAACATTGTCATAACCCAATTTTTGAACAAATAATACAAAAATTAAATATAGTTGACAATGGGGTTAATCCATTACAAAATTGGTGATGTCTAATTGAACAATCCGTAAAATTAAGGTTTTTTTTTGTTATTCAAGGTTTTATTGAATTAATTCAAAAGGGCAAAATTAAATTAATTAAGGACCAAATTGAACAATCCGGGATTAACATCTTTTGTAAATAGTGTATATATATTTATTTAAATTATCTTATATACTTTTGGTAAAGGGGTCAAAGTATTTATATTTTTTTATATGGTTGGTGCCACCTTTTCTAACCAATGGTTGATAATGCAAACATACAACACTCGGTTTGAGGGGAAGTTCTTAGAGCCTTATAAAAGGAGGGGAGGAGAGAAGAGGGGGGAGCAAAAAAATGCGGAAATAACCGGAGTAAAAAGGGTACCTTATTTCTCAATCAATAGTTATTTTTAGTGAATGTATCGTTGATAATCACCCATTTATTTAACAATGGTGCAAAATGCATTACAACCAAAGATGGGTGCCAATGCTTTCACCAATCAATTATCATGTAACTCTCCGTATCTTATGGTGAGATGGCATGATCAAAGTCTATAGATGTTTTGGATTACTTGGTAAATGAGAGAGGTTCTCATAAGTCAGAATTTCCTCATAATCAACATTTCACTCATTCTTTTTTCCCCTCAATATATAATAAAAAAATAAAAAGCAGAAAAATAAAAAAAAAAAAATTATTGGTTTATTCATCGACGCCTAAAGTCGGGAATAAAATACCGGTTTAAATTTATATTATTTTATTTGTATTTTATTTTCTTTAGATGAATAAAAATAATGTAAATTTATTGGTTTATTAATGAGTCCCGTGAATAAAAATACCGGTTTAATTTTATATTATTTTTATTTGTTGTGATTTTATTTTGTTTAGAAAAAAAAAAAGGGGTTATGCATAAAATTAAATTTATTTAGATGATAAAAATATGTAAATTTATTGGTTTTTTCTTCGGGGGGGGAGGGGGGGAAAAAAGGGTTGGTTTTTTTTTTTTTTTTTTTTTTTTTTTTTTTTTTTTTTAGCCCAAACAAAATTTTAGCGAAAAAATCAAATTTTATTTTTGTTTATTTTATTCACAGCACTAGAGAAAAATAAAAATATTAATCTAATTTATTTTATAGCTACGTGATATTGACCAACGCCGAGTTGGAAGTATCCGTAGTTTAATATTCACGGCGCGTCGGGAATATTATAAGTAAATTATCATGTCGTAAACTAATAAACATTTAGCCAATTTTATACGTTAAGGGTGATAATATTTTTTCATTACTTCATCATTTATCAAGCAACAAGTTCTTATAAGCATAACATAATGAACACATATATTTTCTCTTTCTGACTATAACAAATAACATCTGGTATGTGGGGTACTCCAACATTTGATTGCTATATATAGTTGCTGCATGCTCCAAAATAATGCATTTTATCTCTCGAATTTTAAATGTACTACAAATCCTTTGTGCTAGGATAATATGAAGGCAATATATTGAGCTACCAACCAAGTCATTCAACATTATACTTTTTTATACTAAAAACCTAAGGTGTAACACACCTTTTTCATTGTTAGTATGAAGTATAAAGGAGGTGGTTTGTTTTTTTTTTTCATTTTTTTTGTTGTATTTACATTTCACCTTATTTTTTTCCTTTCATTTTCATTATTTTTTTTTCAATTTCATCTCTCAACATTTGCTTGTTTTTGAATTTGTCTTATAAATTGTTCCGGTTTGCTTTTTTTAAGATTATCACAGTCTTAAACAAACATCCTGATTTTTAGTTTGTGCTTGGTTTGGTTTTATGAGTGTCTAGTTTTATTATCGTATAATTAAGTGAAAAATATTCTTAAAAAAACAAAGTTCTTAAACCCAGTAGAGTCCATCACTCAGATTGCACATTTGGTGGGTTAAGTCACGAAACCAGGGTTGATCTAATATGTCACCGTCTCAATATTAAAAATGATTATCTTGATTTTTTTAAAAAGTCAAATCAAGTTTTTTACTGACTAATCGAGTTGTCTTTAGATCTCTAAGTTAACTGAGGCACGTCAAACACCTCTTAGACAATTTAATTTTAAGTTGATGTTAGATAAATAGTTAAATTAAGAGGTTAACCACTTAAATTAGACTTAATTCAGACGGGGGCTGTAACCTAATCACTTGCCATCGATGCTAGCGGAGTTGCATATAAGTGGATCCAGCTTAAAGAACGCATATAATACTTTGGAGTTGGGTCCTTGCATGTAAGAAAGAAGGGCACGGCATTTCCTCCTTTGCTTAGCTTTTTAAAAGAAAAGAAAAAAAAAAAACATCAGAAAAAGGAATAAAGTGATGAGGGAATCAAATACTGCCAGGAAACCTTCTATGGACCAGGCCTTGTGGGCCTTCTTATAATCGTACAATTACTTTAAACATTAGCCGTAACGTGTAAGAATTTTAAACCCTTGGGCCTTTCTTACGATGGACATCCTGTTGGATCCGGTATTGCTAAAGGCTCTTCTCTAGCATTATGGCCCAAATAGCTAGGCCTTGATACATGCCATTAAGAACAAGAATAAGGACCGTTGTTGATAGAAAGAGTTTTTGTAAAATTAAATTGATTTTTTTTATATTAATATTAAAAATAAATTTTAAAAAGTAAATATTCTAAAAAATTAACCGCTTGAGGTAGAGAGAAAACTGCCGGGAAAACAGTTTTCTGAAGCCCGGTGTCACAGCCGACGAGAGCGGGTGTGGCAATTCCTGCGTTTGCAAACCACAGAAGAAACACACAAGTCATGTAATCTTTTAGATCCATAACATTCCTCTAGTTTCTCGAAAAACGAGGTTGTTACACTCTTACTGTCTCTAGGTAATTTCCACTTTCGTTTTTTTTTCTCATCTGCATTGCATTGTCTTAGGCCGATTTTTGTCTAATTACCTTTTCGAATTTGTGCGGTCTAAATGCTTTGCATATTTATGGAGATGGTTGCCTAGCTCACTTGATTTTTCTTTTTGAAACAGCGTAGGATATCGTAAGTTCAAATTAATTAATTTGCAGCAATGTCAAGGAGATCATCAAAACATTCTCGGCGATATGGAGAGAGTGGAGGGATAGGTGCTCCTTTTGGCTTCAATTCCCAGCCACGTTCTTCCCCATATTTGCCCATTGCTCTTATTCTCCTGGTACTTGTTCATTTTGGCTTTAAGAAAAAGATAAAAAATCGAATCTGTGTATATTTATTCAATGTTGTTGGATTGAAATGGATTAGACACGGCGTAAGGATCGGTGGACTCTGATTTATTATTTCTGTTTTTGATGGAGAATTTTTCAGGGAGCAGTCTTTCTATTTGCTTATTTATACAGCAGTCCAGGTTGGTTCTCAGTTAAACCCACGAGTAATATCTTATTAATCTCGCCAATACTTCCTCTGCCGCGTCTTCATTTCTGGCACTTCAAAAATTCTTGCTGCATGTTTACCATTTCATACTCTAGCTTACCTGCAAAGGAGGCAGGGTGAATTAGCCGGTTGCAACTTTTCATCGCATACATTCACAGCTTCCACAACTTTTATCTTCTTTTGGTTATCTGTTGACTGTATTTTATTCGCATGGTAGGACAATTTGGCGGCAACAAACAGGCTTTTAACAGGGTTCAAGGTAAAGTTGGCTGACTTAATTTTCAGAGCTTTGGTTCATTGTAGTTTAATGTCGTGTAACAATATGATGGCGATTTCTTTTACACTGTCATCCTCAATAGGCATCGTGTGACATTTGATATTAGTACTTTCCACTAAGTGCCTTGCAAATTCTTCTTTTTGCTCGTCAAAATTCATTAGAGTGGTCATTTCGAGCACCTACATTTAAACTATCTAGTCCTCTTTATTTTTTCAATTTCATTTGAATGGACTTTGCTGATCATGAATAGAGTCCACTGGAGATTTAAATGCCAAGAATCCTGTTTTCACTATGGTTACTGTTATCGTTGTATGTCCTTTTTTTTAATACCCAAGTTACCGTCGATTTCAAGGGTATGAACTCTTTTCTGCTTATGCAGGTGATTTTTCATGCACTGTTGAGGTTCCAGAAGCAATCCCAATTTTGAAGAAGGCTTATGGAGATAGCATGCATAAAGTTTTGCATATTGGCCCCAATACTTGTTCTGTGGTCTCTCACTTGCTAAAAGAAGAGGAGACCGAAGCCTGGGGTGTCGAACCATATGACATAGAGGACGCTGATGGTAGCTGCAAAGCACTAGTGCGGAGGGGTATCGTGCGCGTTGCTGATATCAAGTTTCCTCTTCCTTACAGACCAAAATCATTTTCTCTTGTAATTGTGTCAGATGCTGTGGATTACTTGTCACCTAGATACCTCAACCAGACAATTCCAGATTTGGCTAGGGTATCAGCTGATGGTCTTGTAATATTTACAGGTAAAAGGAACTTCTGCTATCAAATATGGTAGAAATTTTCATGCGCACCTTTTGATCTCAGCTTTTGTTTGTTGAGTGCTGTTTTTAAAATTCTCATGAAATAGGCCGATATTCTTCACTAGGTTAGATCAACTGATGATTTTTTTCCATTTATGAACTATATGTAAAAGCCATACCAATCAACACCTAAAAAAGAAATTTAAGTCTTTTCTTTTGCGGGTCCTTGAAATTGGACTTTTTTTGAAGTTCTGTGTTTATATTTGCTCCCTTAAAATCCATGACCAGGATAAGCTTACCAGTTCTTAATGTTGGAGAAAGACACACACACCAAAAAATGGTACTGGAGAAATGAGTAGGTTGGGATTTTTGTTCCCAGAATTGGTGATGGGTTATAAATTTATTATGGCAAGAGATTGTTACAGATAGCTGTCATTTTGCTAGATGAACTCGGCTCAAGTCATACCTTTTCTTTCAGATGAATATAAATAACGTATTGAATTAAAAATTAGAAATACAGATACAATCAAAGTCGATAAGGAGTGGCTGTAAATCCATCAAGTCTGATAACAAACAGCCCAACAAAGAAAGCTAGAAACAAGAACAATAGAAGCCTTTTGTGCTTCACCTTTTAAATTACCTTTTGTTGTGATAAATGCAGGCCTTCCAGGTCAACACAGAGCTAAAGTTGCAGAAGTGACCAAATTTGGAAGGGCGGTAAGTGACTTAATTTTGGGATCAGAATCGGTTCCTGGATCACTTCATGTTGTCTGCGTTTAGGAGCTGCATGGAATTGTCAGCGTTTAGGAGCTGCATAATATTTATGTCGAGATGAGGTTCTGCGTCTATGTTATATAACATATTATGGTCTGAAAGAAATATTATGGAAGTTAGATCAATTAACTAACTCAACGTTTCTAGCCTGGTTGTCTCTCTTGTAAATAAAAGAATGAAGATTCCATAAGTCTAGCCCTTAGAACTGTTGGAGATAAAACAATGCTTGACATCTAGAAATTTATTTGCACAACATTTTCAAATACTGTTCTTAGAGTTATCTTTATTGTGTGTCATTTACAAAATATGTCTGATCTGTTTCCGTATCATTGAACTCCTTCTACTCTGAAAATGATGTGATGCAAGCTTTTTCTTGTTCTTTTTTTTTGCGCTGCAGGCTAAATTGAGGAGCTCGACTTGGTGGGTACGGTTTTTCCTTCAGACTAGCTTAGAAGAAAATAAAGCTGCCATTAAGAAGTTTCAGCAGGCTGCAACAAAGAGCTCATACCACCCAAATTGCCAAATTTTCCACCTCAAGTCATTCAATTGAGATCATATTTATGCACCATCATTTTAATTGTAATTTTCCAACTCAAGCAATACAATTGATGTCTTCTGCATAATCACTGTCAACATCGTTGTCGATGCATCTAAATCATTTTTTTTTTCAAGCGCGCATTTGTATCAGAGTAATTCAAATTCTTTACGAATGATTTATCCCAAAACAGGAAAAAAAAGAAGAAGCAAATTCCTATAGAAAGTTTTCTTGGATTGATGCTGTCACCACTGTGCGCAAGATCAAACTAGGCCTTCGCCGTCAATTGATTGATCCAGTCGTTGTTCCGTTGTGTGGTCACGCCTTGTTTTGGTTTTCCATTCATGCATGATTATTTAAGGAAAAAAAAAAGGGATCGTTTTATGTCCCATCAAGTACAGTTTATGCATCAGCGAGTGAAAAATCTGGGAAACTCATGTCCCAGCTATCGTGTAAAATGCACATCTGGAGAAGCATTGCATGGTGCTGAGTTTTCTAGTCGCACCATGGCATGTGTTAGTCATGAAAAAATACGAACTTCTGCGTTCCAGCAATGAGTGGCCGGTAGGTTGGCAGGAACGTCTACGCTAGGACCCTGTTAGATTAGTAGTTGGCTCATCTCAGCATGAAGTATGAGCATGTTCTGTGAATATGAAAAATCATTTCAGAAAAGGTTTCATATTCAACTAAGTGCGCGGACGATGGTAAATGAATTATTCAGTCATTTTCAAATCTTCTAGAAGTAGGATAATTAAGATTGGTTGTAGATTTCAAATGAATCTCATAATCTTGTTCTTGATTATTAATGACAGTGATTACAACACGGTCGAAAACTGAATAGTTGCTTGTAATCATTTACTGCAGAAGTTTGTTGAATGAAGTTCACAATAATGTGGATTACAGAGCAGTGCTCTCTGAATTGCGCGCCTGAGGTCCTCCCGCCATTAGTAGTAGTCTGATAGAGCTACACCCAACTTGAGATTCACAGCCTTGCTTGTGTCACAATAATTGTTCATGCACCTGGGTCCTTGAACAGGTTAATGGCATAAATTATTAAGGTCCATTTCGATTTCAATTGCATTTTTGCTCCTCTTTGTACTCCATTGTAGGCTGTAGCTTGGCAGTTTTCACCAGCTGTGGTCCTTTTAATGGTAAGATGTGAAGAATACGCTCAAAGGAAACTTGACCCCAATTACGACAGCACTCTTCTCTCCTCTATGATTCCAAGTTGTTTGTTCCAAGAATTTGTCCAAGACATTACAAGTGCAAGAAACCAATAGACAGAAGATCACTCTCGGTGGTGACTGGACAAGGAATAAGACAATATGCATGGCCTGGCCCTGCTTTCTTGTTCTTGCAAACTACAAACTGCAAATAATCAAATAGCCAACACCTAAAAATCTTTGACTTTGAGGTGACCCAAGCGTGCCCGTGCGGTAGCAGGATGTCCCCTTGAGTTTGAGTGTATCAGCGAAAGAGCCAAAGCAATGTCTGGCTGGTCTATGTAGAAACAAGCATTGCTAAGACAATTATAATGAGACCTTAGACTTTTATGTGTGCATGTTGGTGTCTTCGAGACAGACTATGGTTTTTTTCAATGACATGCTTTGAATAGGACCAAATTAGTCAAGGGTGTCAGGGGATCCCTATGCACTTGTGGTAAACATAATCCAATATCAACAGCCAATATTAACTGGTTAGGAAATGAGAAATTGTCAGATGTTAGGACATAGGCAACTGAAAGACAACACAAACCAATATGTGTTTTTAGTAACGTAGTTGAAAGTGCTTCTTCATATTTTTTTTGTTTAAAAATAAATTTTATATTGATTTTTTTTTATCCACATCTGGCTCAAATAAAGATATCCATTAAAATCTTCATTTAGAGATATTCAAATCTCCAAATGGATATCAATGAAAAATCTTCATATCTCAACTTAGTCTTTATATGTCTTCAGTATCTCTAAAAAAATTAAAATTTACTCTTCAGGTCCTCGTGACCATTTATATTTAAAAGAATTATGAATCTTTTTACAAATTTCTATGATGATTTATTTTTAAAGAAATTAATAATCTTTCTCAAAGTCGCTATAATCACTTATCTTTAAAAGAATAAGAAATTCTTCTATAAAAAACTTAGTAAAATTATGAGAACTCTTATTCATACGCGTTCGTAGAGAAGGTAACATCCTTATAAAAATATTAAGTTTTCTCCCATCACTTTTATTGCTTAAATCTTTCAAACATATCATTTTAAAGAAGAATAATGGTGCATGATTAAAAAAATATTCTAGCTGTTTGGGCGTAGACAAATTCTAGCCATTAACAGCTAGACTTGCCTACCTAAATTCTCTCTCTCCCTATTATTTTCCTTCTCCTTCTCAACACATGGGTTGTACATACCATACTTAGGCACACACTTAATATATTTTGGAGTTTTGATAAGTCAGAATACGTCGCCTTGCTCTGTTCACACACATATAATTTTATATTTTTTACTAATAAATTCTTTTAAATACACAATTTTATGCAGGGTTAACACCATATTTATAAATTATAATCAATTATCGCACATGCATCACATTCTATGTAAAAAAACATTTCCTTTTCTTACTAATGATTATTTTTAACATCCTGGATCACTAGATAAATGAAAAAAGTTCTACAATAATTCATTTTCTTATACATTTATCAACTTAAACATTGGGAATCCCTCATTTCATGAAAGGATTGTTTCTTCAAGCGAACTTCCCGTCATTGATGAAGCTTAACAACCATTCCTAGATACAAAACTTACATATCAAGCCCAGGCCTAGGATCACAAGCTACTAAAAACTCAATTTCTGCATGAAGTTATCTCACGACTTCATCATGCATAGACCCAATTCATCTGTTATGCAAAACTAATAGAAATTCATTAGGGGCGCTGATAATAGCAGTAGATCAGCTATATATGAATATGAGAGAATTTAATTATTACTTAGCAATCTTTTTTAAGGGAATGAAATACAGCAATATTGCTAGCTCTGATTGATTAATCCATAAAATGGGCTTAAAACTATAGTTGATTTAATTGATTATTGCATGACGTTGAAAGTGTATTTTGCTGATTTGGAGATGATTGCAGGACATGCATGTTGAACACGGGCCCCCTCCAAACCAAAAAAAAGGGCCAAAAGCCGAAAGCCGAACGCGAATTTATGTAGTGGAAAATCGATAATTCTACCAAAAAAATGGGTTTTGAAATTCTTCCCTCTTTCCACCATTAATTAATTTAAGATGAGTGAGGGAGGACCTTTACATGAAAAACACCTACCAATGAAATGGTGAATCTCACTTTAAGTGGCTAAAGTACCGTAAATTACTATGGATTATAATAATAAATTTATATTTTCATCATTAAAAAAACCCATCGAACTAGTCTATAGGGATAAATTTGTATTTTTACAGGGTTTATTTATAATTGTCAAGGAACATCTTTATCTTTTTTTAAATTTCCTTCGACACCTTTGAAAGCAAGGAACCACAACTATAACTATGGGCACTCATGATTTTTAATTTTCTAAGTACAGTGTAATGACTTGATGGTTTTTAAAATCAAAATTCTGAATAATTACTAGCCAGGAAAAAAATCCATTCACGATTTTGCCCGTGAAATGTCATCAATAATAATTAGTTTGAGATTTGTTCATTTTTCATGATATATAGTCAAATACTCATTAATTAGGTTGTGCGATCGAGCGTAGAATTCGGCTTACAATTGCGAACAACACTTTCTATTGTAAAGGATTCAACACCTGTCTGACTCTGCATTTTGTTCTTTTAGGGCTTGCTGACAATTGTCCAATCCAAGGACGTCATTGTTAACGACCGTCAAAGCTCTCTCACCCAACTCCGTCGCCAGATATATATATATATATAAAAACTCCACACTATACGAGAATTGTGCTGTCAATGTTTCTTTAATTGCAAATATACCCTTACCATCACCCTCCTTGAATTAAAAACTCCTTTTGAGCATTAAACTTCATCCACAGCTGTAGGGTTTGTTGTAGGTGGCCATTTATTTGGTTTTGTCCTTATATTGAGCAGTAAATGACAAAGTTGACGACCTAGCCAAGCCCATGAATGCACCAGATGGTGAATTTCAACTTTCAGGGAATGGAAACACATCTTCCTGTACGCTTTGGAAATTCAATTTTCATTTGTTAAAGAAAGGAAAAACAGCTCTTACGTTACAACATAGCAATTCCAACTCATGTTGCCAAGAAGGGAAGCTAACCTTTCTCCAAGTAAAATGAAAGAATAGCATTTTGGTTTCTTCTTCTCTTCTATGCTGATAAAAATAGAAGGCTATGGGGGCGGTGAAGCTCGTGGGTCGTGGCCCTAATGAATACATTGCACAATTGTCCACCATATGGTAGGATTGTCAAAAGCAAAATGGACAAAATCCACGTGACCCTTAATTGTTTCATGGAAACCAAATGCACCTTTCTTTCATGGAAAAAAAATCAAGCTTGTCTGCTGGGACATGCTTCTGAAGGAATACTTGTTGTCTGGGCGCACCAACGATAATTGGGAATCGGAGAAGCATTTATACGCAAGAGCTTGTGTTTTCTCACTGTATAATTACGTGCATGAGGAGATATTGAAAAAGGATTGATTGGCATTTCGGATTTTATTTGAATCTAATCGACCTAATGTATTTCTATCAATTTGGTCTGGCTTTATGAAAATTATGGCTGTACTCTTTTTATATATATATTTGGATTGGGTTTTCTAAAATAAATATTTTGGAATTCAATTGAAATATTTGTGCATGCATTAAAAAGGCTCATGTACAATATTTTTACTTTAGGGGATGTTTGAAATATTTACATATAATTTTTTTTATGTAAAATATAGAAAAAAATTTAATTAAGTAATGATGAAAAAATACATTGATAATTAAATGATGAATTGTTACGATAATGATATGGTGGTAACAATAATTGCAATATTAACTATGATGGGTGGGGATGAGGTGGAGGTGAAGGTTAAGACAAAATACATGTCTCAATGTGAGGTCTTCATATCTCTAAACATGTTTTTATGAAAATCTCCATAACGATATCTACATGTCTTTATACATGTCTCAATTGAATCTCCATATGTGTTTTAAAAAGAATTATGGATCCTTTTATAGGTCCTCGTGACTATTTATCTATAAAAAGATAAGGATTCTTCTTACCATGTATCAACATCAACAAAAATATTCCCAGCAATATAAAAATTTGAATTTTTTTCTAAGTTGGTAGATGAAGCAACTCGATATGCATCAACTAACTTATTAATTTGAAAGATATCATCTCTAGCATTTTCTTCATCATTACCTTCCTGAACAACTTGGACACGACCCATGAATCTTTTCACTATGAATAACCAATCAACCCTAGAACAATAATTTTTAAATGAATAAGTGTATATGTAATAACCTTGTTGGCATTGCTTGGCAAAAAAGAAAAACATCGTTGTTGTTGTAAAGTTTAGCCTTTATATTAATTTTGACAAAACCATGATGGAGATCTACTATGATTGCTCTATCGGTGGTATTGCAATAATATTTGAATAAGAATATTTTATTAAGTTCACTATGATATTATAGTTCAATCACCTGTCCCAACTTCTTATAATAATCAACTTTAAACTCATTAGAAGACACAAATTCTATTATTATAGGTCTTTCTACCCTAACCATACTGTTTAGTATGAAAGACATATCTATTAATATAATACTCGTTATAGCACTTAACCTTTCTTTCAGGAACCAAATATAGTAAAGTCAAACTATTATTAGCATTCCCTCTCAATTGATAAATTTGGTACATGATTACAACTATTAACCGTTAAAGAGAAATGTTTCATAAAATTAAGTGTTACATGAGATAAAAATTACTAAGTAGTGCTTACATGAGTTATGAACCACATTGCAAATTATTTATCTTGTAATTGGAAAATCTAAGATTCAGTCTTATATGAATTTTGAGATAGTGAAAATTGATAATGTTGCCTATGATAAGTCTTTCATTCCATTAGTTTATGAGAGTATAAGAGAAAAATTATGTAAAAATAACAACATGTTAATATTGTACTTATTGAATAAAAGATTTCAATTCATCGCAGTTCAATAACACATAATTATGTGCATGTCTGAATTTGATTTTTGTCAGGTATGTTCCCCTCACTGATTGGTTGGAAAAAACCTTTGATGACAATAAAAAAGATGTTTTACCATCATTTGTTAATGTGAAGGCCTTGTTATTCTTCATACAGTATGAACATGCTAATTTTCCAGTTGTGCTCTGACCATAAACCATCTTATACATAAGAAAATCATTGATAGTCCATATCAAAGTTGCTTTCATCTGAAAATTATGTTTTCTCAAGACATCATACATCAAACCATACTTCTATAACGATTATTATTATCATATGCAATTCCATGCACGTTGTTAGAACTAGAAGTTGACCCAACCATCCTTTCATCCTTTCATGTGCAAGCTAACATAAATATTTCTCCATGAACTTTTTTTGTAGAAGATGTATCGTAACAACATCTGGATCGAGAAACTTTTTATTCTTATACCTATTATATCGACATCTAATACCGCCTCCACTAATATTTTTTTGGATTAGATAATGCATATATAATAAAACCCTCAATTCCATTACAATAATCTATCATGCACAACCTTTCGGATGAAACTCGATATATCCAAAAAACAATCATCCATTACTTATATAAAACCTATATGGAATGTTGATGACAACATGCATTAATTAATCATGTGAACTAAACAAATTATTAATACCCAATTAATTAGGTATCATTGGTTTAAGTCAAATTTATTCAATCTATTTTAATAGTACATTTAAGTCATTATCAATTTTCTACAAAAAAGTAAAATTCATCCAAATTTACTGAAATTTTTAACTTAGCAATAAATTAACAAAATTTGAAATGTATCCATTAAATAAGTCATTATTTATTTCATTATAAAATACCTAAGTTACTAAATCAAACTCAATTTCATCAAATGACAAACAAATATAATTTTTTAATTTCATCAAATGAAAAAAAAATATAATTTTTTAAAATCTCATACAAACCCTAACATATACAAATCATACATTCATACAACAATTTTTTTTTATAGAAAAAGTTATTAAACAAGTAAACACACAAACAAACTACATATACTACATCAAAATACAAAAAAAAAATTAACATTTTAAAAATGAGTTACATCAAAAAATGAGTAATTTTGCTTACTTGATGTGGTGAATCTTTTAAAAAAGTTTAAACCGGAAAAATGATACTAACAAACTGAGTTTTGGGGTGGTCAGATAATGATGATGTGAGTTTGATTTGCGACAAAATAAATGAGTATTGTGTGTTGTTTTCTGCATAATAAAAAGAAAGAAGAAGAAGCAACGCGGAATGGGGGAGAGTAAGAGAAGGGATTGTCTATCAAGTTATAACTTAATTGATGGATTCACCGATATGTAATAGCGACAAACATATTTTCTTGGTAATTCTATCTGTAATAATGACATGTTATTTTTTTTATTCATTGAGTTTTAACTATAATTCTCTCGTTATTCACCGATAAAATTTTTTTATGGTAAAAGTTATTATTATTTAATGACGGGTTTTTATCTATTGATATTTTCATATTTGATATTTTTTTTTGGCGGTGAGTGATTCGAATGTTTAAAATATCTACTTTGTGCCTTTTATAATTCAGAAGTATAAAAATTACACTTGTTCATGTTTAAAAATCACAGCTTTTTATCGCTTTCATATTAATTATGGATTCTTTGTTAATTTTATTTTTTATTTGATCCTTGATCAACTAGAACATACTATTTAACTATTTTTAAGATTCTTGATTGCCAGTTATTTATTTGATAGGAATTTTGAGTTTCTCTCTAAAACTTTACTACGGTTATTGTTTTGAGCGTTTTCGAAAATTAACAAATTCAACGTTACATCCTAAAATCTGTCGGTGTTTAAAAAACATTATACTTTGTAAATTTTACAACATTTGCGTATTTTTGCGCGCCTGTACTTGCTCCTTGTCTGTTCGTTTTTTTTAAAAAAGAAAAGAAAAAAGAAGCAAAAATGCGAAGCATGAGGGGAGATTTTTTTGCTCCCTCTCCAAGCAGATATCCAGGTTGAGAAACAAGTGGCGTTTGCTCGTAAACTCAGGGACTATTTGGAGGGGCCATCTAGCAATCTATTATCAAAAAAGTCTTACCCAAGAAAAAACAATCCACTACCTTGTTTGTCACGGTAAAGGAAATGATGTTTGACTGTGTTTTGAAGGGATTGCGGTGTGCTGATAAGCATTCCTATCCTGTTTTGTGGACTTGCGATCCACTTCCGTATGGGATGGGGCATTCCCATCGCAGGCGGGCAAAAAGCAAGCCTTTTCCATAGTCGATACCTAATATTTTGTTTCTTTGCTCTCTCTCTCTCTCTCTCTCTCTCTCTCTCTGTGTCTGTACGCATATACTGTTTTCCTTGTCCCATACGACAAGAATTAATTAATTGAGACAGCTACAGTATAACGTACGTGGTTAAGGATTAGAGTTTAATTTAAAATTTTCAATTTGTAATTAATATGGGTAGGATGGGCAAGCAGGGGTCTAAGATAACATAATTAACCAATGCCTCCTTAATTAATTCGTAGTTTCACTAAAGATTCGATAGAAGAAATAGAAAATCATGCGTTGGTGCCAGTGCTTTTTTTTTCTCTCTCTCTCTCAAAAAATAGAGATTAGAACTCGAGAATCTTGAAGGAAATGAAAAGATTAATACTAATTAAATTACAATTCAATGATAATCAATATTATTAAAAATGAAATGAATATGACAAAGGAGACATACAATAGTGATTAATATGTAAATCCCACCAAACTCTTAATTAATTAGGAAATTGGCAGAAATTTTTCTAAGCTATAACATCTCATATGGTGGCTTCATGCAATCATTTCTTTGGATAAGTCCTGCTAAGATATTGCTGGCATATTGTCATATGTAGAAGAACGAGTTCGAGTCAGGGCGTGCACTTCTTGTAAGAGTTTGAGACAGCCGGGGTTTTACTCCCTCACCTGGGTTCACAAAATGCGTTTTCCAGGAGATGAGGTTTTCTCGAATAAAAAAAAAAAATTTATAGAAGAAACATATGATAAGTCATAGGATTTGGCCATTTAATTGCTCTACATATTTGCCCTCCGAATATGTATATTTTAAAATAGATGTATGCATAAATTACCATAAATTAAGAAATTAAAGGGCATGTTTCCAAACCAGCGATTCATTATTTTTCTCTACTAGCTAGATCTAATGTATTTATCATTTGATTTGAATTTTCATATTTATCTGATGATTTATCATTTTGTCTTTAATTATGAAAATAAAATATGTCAGCTAATTTAATTGCTACTAGCTAGATAGTAACAAGAAATGGATGGCAGGAAGGGAAATATTGAAGAGGGAGAATGAAAATTAAATATTGATTTATTTTTATCGAGATATGGGAATATATAAGAATAAGGGATGATTTTTTTTAATAATGTATTATTTCTACTAATTATTTATCAACTTTACTATCAATGCTGCCAATATTAATTATTGGAAATGTTGATGCCACTTTTTCTTTTTTAAAAATATACACTAATATTATTATTACATCATTAATCTTCCGACACCATCACTCATTCATCATTTTCACTATTTTTTTCACCCTCAGCACTCTTCTTTCTATACTATCTTCTGTAGTAGCTAGTGGCATTAATGTTTTAATTAAAATATATTATTGTTTTTATTATACCATTATTACTGCCCGCCACCACTTCCTTCTCTTCTCTATCATCATCATCATCATATAACCTTTTCATTTTAATCATTATTTATTCTAAAAATAAACTATTAAAGATTTTAAATTTTATTCTGATCTTTTGTTAGTATTCTAATTAAGTATGGTATTAGAATTAAAGTATTTTTTTAATTTTTGTCTCGACTTGTCGTCTTCTTCTTCTTCTTACAACTATTGGCATTCCACGAGGTTAAGCGAAAAAATATTTAAGGGGATAATTCGAATGTGAATCAAGTATTTGTGGCACCAATAAATTATTCTATCAACGGAGTTTATCTTTTATTTTAGTCCATGCTAATTTCACAGGAAAAGGAGACAGAGATGATGAGGTGGCAGACATGAAGTGAGAAGGAGAAATGGGTAGGGCCCCCTAACAGTTGGACCAGGGCGCATCTTTGAGTCCGATAGCACTTTCTGTGTATTCTTAACATAATAAGCACTTAGGTGGTCCACGAACCACATGTTAAATTCAATGTCCAATCGTGGACCACCTCCTAAATTCAATGTCCAAATCAATGTCAAATTAAGCATCAAATAAGTTCATACTTATTACAAGATAATAATCAAATAAAATATGTTATGATTGTAATTAAGTTTGGTATGTTATCATAATCTTTTTTACAACCATCACATCGTGAATAGATTTATATGTTATTCATAGAAAATATAATATAGACATAATAATGAAGTGGTTAAAATTAACTAAAGAATCAAATAAGTTATGTTATAATTAGATTAAAAAGATCAAATATTTTATAATTATAATTTGATTTGTCTCTATAAATTTTATTGATATTGGTTATTTTCTATGTACTGGTGTAATTAAATACAATAGTTTCTATATATAGTACAATAAAGATCATTATTTGTTGTACTCATTTGAATGCAAATTCAAAAATCAAATCCTATGATTTATGACTCCATTACTTGTGCATGATGTGGTGACAACTTGCAATATTGACTTGAGATATGGTTGTCCCAGGATTTTCAATTATTGTATGATCTTTGATTATATATGCTTCAATATCTCCTTACCCTCGTGCAATTGAAAAGGAAGCTTCTTGAACTTGAAGATTGACATGTAACAGAGTAAATTGAGCAACATTCATTGCTTTAGTAAGTAGGTCAACCAACTAATCTTGGATGATAAAAAAAGAGATCTTAAATTTCTTTTGAAGTACTTGATCAAACACATAATGAAAATCAATTTCATTATGCTTGGTTTGAGCATGGAACACTAGATTGGAAGAGAGATATGTGGCATCGATATTATCATACCATAACAAATTGAAGCCATCGAGTTTTGGCTATTGTAATAGAAAGATATTTGTATTTAAAATCGGTGATACTACATGCTACCGTTTATTGTTGTTTACAACTCCATAGAATCAAGTTATGGTCATCAAAAACACAATACTCACCAATATTTCTGTGATCATCAACCCAATCAACATCATTAAATCCACAAAAGATTGATCAATTTGTCTAGTAAATCAAAAACCAAATGATTTTATTTGTTTGAGATCCCTCAAGTTGATACGTGAACTTGCTTCCATGATGAATACTATAAACAGTATCTCGATGAGTAAATCCAAGGTAATGTAAAGCTTTAACAATGCTTTTATAGAGCTGAGGGCCTAAAATCAGAACCTTTGATTTTGGAAAGATGACAAGTGTTGGACATGGTTTCACTTTATCAAGGTATACCTTATGTAAACAACATGCAATAAACTTCCCTTGAGTGATAAATAAATCATGGCCATTATCAAGAGTTTCTACACTAAGAGAAAAAAAAATAAAGGTCCTAAACCCTTCATTAGAAAAACTATATTAATGACTTTGATATCTAAGCTAGTAACAATTATATTTTCCACATAAACAAGGATGAATATATGGACTGTGTCGTGGTGAAAATTATAGAGAGATGTGTCAGCTTTAGAGCCCTCAAAACCAAGTTGGTGTAATTGATCTATAAGTCTAGAAAACAAAACCTTTGGGGCTTGTTGAAGATCCAAGAGGCTTATTTTTAATTTGCACACATGTTATGAATAATAAGAATGAATAAATCCATGTGGTTATTGCATATAAACATTTTCTTGAAAGGAATTATGAAGAAATGTGTTTTGAATATCTAATTGATGGGGTGACCAATAATTTAAGAATGCAAGAGAAATAACCAGGAGAATTGTGCTCAGTTTAACCATCGAATTGAATGTCTCTATATAATCAATACCGTCTTATTGATGGAAGCCTTTTTCAACAAACCAATTCTTATAACATTCAATGCTTTTATCTTCATGCTTTTTTAACTCGGTAGACCCATATGTTGCCAACAAGCTTGTGATCTTGTTGTGGTGGAATTAAGTCCCAAGTATCATTCTGAATGAAGGCATTGAACTCAATATGCATTGTATCATTCCCATAAGAATATTTAGAAGCTTTCGTGAAGCAGTTAGGTTCAGTAGAAATAGGATTTACCTTAGTAAGAAGTACCCATGAAAAGTATATTTAACATACCCAACATGTGGTGTCTTTGGCTTGAGGCTTTCAGTCTGAGACCTAGTGGTCATGCATTGGAAAGGAGTTGTTATGTCAAGTAATCTAGGGACAACCAAGATATCAACAATCACTAAATTTCGAGTAGCATGCAGGTCCAGAGTACTTGAATTATCTATATATTGTTGTGTTGCTGTTGAGTTAATTGGTAACTAATCAAATACAAGTGGTATAGGAAAAGATTGACATATTTGATTACTTGCAGAAAAGGTTAGTGAATGTGTATATAAAAGACTCAAGGCTAAGGCTAAGGAGTTTGTTTTAGACTGGGGAGAATATGAGGAAGATGTAGATGTTTTATATGAAAAGAAAGATTCATTAAAGATGACGTGTCGAGATACATATATTTTTTCTATAGACAAATCAAGATATTTGTAACCCTGATGTGAGAGACTATAACCAATAAAAATACAAGTTTTGAAGCTAAAATCTATTTTATGATGATTATATGGTTGTAGGTTAGGACAATAAGCACAACAAAAAACATGCATGAAATCATAATTTGGTTTTTTTTGTTGGCTTTTTCAAATGGGATTGATTGTTTAAATTTTTCAGGTAATCAATTAATTATATAGATTGCTATTTGAAAGGCATCTTTTCAATACTAGTATGGAAGATTTGAGTGAGCTAATAACACAAGACCTATTTCAACAATTTAATGATGATGTCTTTTAATTGAACCTATTTGTTCATGAGTATAAGAGAATGCAACTCGATGTTTGATGCCATAAGATTTGAGATAATTATTAAGACATTAAAATTCACCATCCCAATCAGTTTGAATAATTTTAATTTTGGTATTAAAGTGCTTCTCAACATATATTTGAAATTAAAGAAAAATATTTTCAACTTATGATTTTTGTTTAAGTGGAAAAGGCTAAATAAATCTTATGCAAACATCTAGAAAACACACATAATATCTTGAATTATAACTAGAAATAACATAACTGGGTCCCCATTCATCTAAAAAAATAAGCTTTAAAGGCTTGGTGGCATGATGAATTGATTTTAAAAAAGGTAAATTGTGGCCCTTGGTCATTGACAATCAGGACAAACATGGTTCCTTATATTAAATTCAATAGGAATTTTATCTGAATTCAACTCTTGATGAATAATGTGAGAGGATACATGTCCCAATCTACAATGCCAATAAAAAACAGAGATACAAACACCAATAAAAGCAAAAGAAATAAGTTGCTGAAATGGCTATAAAAAGCAATACAACCTATCTTTGTTATAACCTCAATATATAACATTCCCCGAGTAATTATTAATAAAAAAGTATCATGAACTTAAAATAAACATTATTATCTCAAGTAAATTTTTTAACAGAAATGAGATTTTTTATGATTTGTGGCATTACAAGTATGCTGTCAAGATCAAAATACTTTAAAGGTGTGGGTAAAGAAACAATAACGATATTAGTTATATACAAATATAAACCATCATTAGCTTGAATTTGATTAGTGTCATCATACTCTTCACCATAAATATTGAGATTATCAAAGTTGTTTGTTAGATAGACTATTGCTCCAGAGTCAACATGCCACTCTTGGTTTGTTGACTATTGATTTTGGTACATGGAAAGGTCGGTTTGTGCATTACTGTGAGGAGGTGGTGGCAAAAAATAAGGGTAAAAATGCTTATAACATTTATAAACAGTATGTCTAGTTTTTTTTTTTTTTCATATAATTGACACTAAGTATCAAAGTTACAAGGTGAAAGGTTACCTCACCAAAACTAGAAAATGGGCTTCAATAGCCATGCTCCATGCCATGAGTATTTGAGAAGTTCCCACGATCATGATTTTCAGAGAAGGGTGGCTATTGTACACCAATATTAATCGACACATAAGAGATGGGAACAAACTAGGAAAGATGATGGATTTGGGCTTCACAAGTAAGTAATATATAATAGACTTCCTCTAATATGAGTGAGTCATCACATGCGCAAATCATGGTTACAAGGGAATCATATTTAGGTTTTAAACCAGCAAGAAGATAGGTGATGATATCATTATAATTTAAGGTTTGTCCAATAATAGCAAGATTGTCTACCAGATATTTGATATGCATGAAGTATTCACCAGTTGTCTAGTTGGTTTTGTGGGCTATAGAAAGCTGAGACCATACTTGAATTGCTTGAGTGTTTGATTGAGAAGAAAAAACAATAATAAGAGCTAGCAGTACCTCATGAGAAGTGGTGTAGTGGGCAACATATACAAGAACCTCATAAGTGAGAGAGACATTTAAGCAACTAAGAGTCAAATTTTCTTGAGTCTCCCAAGTGTTAAACAAGGGATTAAAAGACTTTATACAATTGTCATTAATGATTTTCTTTTATGGTTGTTTGAGAGTATCATTTAGATAACCAAAAACCTTTTGGCCTTTCAAATATAGAATTATAGAAACCTTTCAGATAGAATAGTTGGCATAATTAAGTTGGTAATTTTAAGAGACGAGGTGGGATTGAAAATAGAGAGTTGATTAAGTTGAACATCAGAAATGAAAGAATTAAGAGAGACTAACATGATGAAGAAAATAATGTTATTGATGTTGGTCAATGACTCTAATACCATGTAAAGATAATAAAAAAATCAGATTGATACTAGTTATTTTTCATGTACTAACATGAATACAACAATTCCTATAAACAGTATAATAAAAATCATTATCTATGGTAGATTTTTACGTATTCATTTGATTGCAAATTCAAAAATTAATTCTCATGATTTATGACTCCTTTCCTGAAGCATGATCTATGGTGACAACTTGCAATATTGACTTGAGATATAGTTATCCTAAGATTTTCAGTTACTACATAATCTTTGGTTACAAATGCTCCAATACAGATTTATATATAACTATTTTATAATCTCATTATTGTAATAATGTGTAAAGATTATAAATATTAGAGGAAACTTGTTGACCATTTAGATGCTTTCTCGATTATTATGCTACATGTTCTTTATTTTTTTTTCCTTTCAATAATGAGAAATTATAACTAGAAATATAATTTCAAGTGCAGACAAGTAATAGCCTGGCAAATCAAATAGAATACAAGTGTCTATTATTTTGATCCCTAAGATTATAATAAGATTAGATTAAAAATATAAAATATTTTATGATTATAATTTGATTTGTTACTATAAACTTTTAATGCTTCATTATATAGGGAGCGTGAAAAGCTATATATAACCATTTCAGAATCTCGTTATTGTAATCTTATGTGAAGATCTTATATATCAAAAGAGAATTGTTGACGATTAATATTAAATTAATCATTATGCTACATGTTTTTCATTTCATCCTTCCAATGGAGAGAAATTAAAACTTGGAACTTAATTTTAAACAGAGACAAGTAGTAGCCTCGCAAATTAAATAGAATATGAACGTCTAAAATTCCGATCCCTGAGAAAGATTTATTGTTTCAAAAGTTTGCTTAAGAAATAAAATGTAAAAAGAAAGAAAGTAAATAAACTGGAATTTAAAAAAAGCTTGTAAATAAAATGATAAAGGAAAAAACAATTGTAAATTGCATAAAAAAGTACTATGTTTGAGGTTGATCATCTTTTCCAATAACTAGATTGTTTATTTATATTGGCATGTTTGGGAGTTTGACTCCTAACTTCTAGATCATTAGTATTATTTGAACCTAGTTCATTCCACTATTTATGGTTGATGTCAACCTTACTTCTTCTATTTGGATAATGAATAATTAGTTTTTTTGCATAGTGAGCTTAAACTCATGTGATTAAACGTTTTTTTTCCTAATTGATCTTTACTCCTAAATCCCTTAACCAATTAGTACTTTTTAAACTTGATTGATTCCATTGTTCATGATCGAATTCTACCTCACTTCTCTTGTTTTGGATAATGAACAATTAGTATTTTAATTATATAATTGACACATAAATATTTATTTTTTATATAAGTAAAATTACAAGTATTAAATCGTTTAATAGTTTAATAACATCCTCTATATTATATTCTCCAATAAGTTGGTTCACATGATAGATAAAAATAAAAAAATAATGAAAATCAATCAACTAACTAAACTAATCTTGACTATATAATTTGAAGATGCTCTTAAAAGTATAATAAAAAAAGAATTTAATTTATATTTATGTAGAAGATTGTTTGAAAATATCTTGAATATTAAAAAAATAAAATTGGTGTCAATTGTTAAGAAAAAAAGAAGCACAAATGTGGGTGCCTAAAGAGAGCTCCCTAGGTAAATTGCATATGCATTAGGGAAGCTAATTATGCAACGGCTATAGGGATCACAACTCCCAAAAGCTGCTATAGAAATGTGGCAGTAATCAATTTTGCCCTTGATGTAAAAGAAGAAAACCGGAAGAACTTCTTTGAGATTGCTACCACTAATTTTTTTTAATTATTTGTGCGAATTAGAAAAATCAAATATGTGATTTTCATGCTTGCACTTAACAAACAAATTCCAACGACCAAAAGGAACATAACTTTGTGCCATATGAAACTTTAAGTCAATGGCTCAGAGTATTCTCTGCATGCATTTATAATACTGATTTACTATGCCTTTTTCCAATCAGAAATCATTGCAGTGCTGTCTTTCTCAAGTAAGATTATTACCATGTTCATATATACTTCATATATACCACCGGCCACAAGAGTGTCCATACATTCTAAAGTCCAGTCTAGCTGCCAATTTAATTTATTGGAGACGATAGACGACCTCAAGAAGCCAAAAGCTAGCTAATCAAATACTAAAATCTGCGACAATATACGTCAACTATCATGACATTTATCAACAGAAAGTACTTAGAGAGTTGGAATTGTTATCTTAAAATGACCTTATTTAATTAGTTGAAGATTTAAGTTAATTAATAAGGAAATGATTTTCAGAGAGCTTCAACAGCGACAAGTCCCTGTCACTCTTTCGAAGAAGCAGCACTATCAATTTACCAAATACGTGTGTCGGGCTCTTGTTTGTGCCGATCCCTCACTTCTATATAAATGCTATACCAAACCCTTTCTTCACTACAAAGCCTCTCATATAAATTTAGCTCTCTCTCTCTCTCTCTCGCTCAATTTCTGATCTCACCTATAACTCCCTTTTCACTTGATAAACCTTTAGGCTACACACAAGCTAGAGTGGCAGTATATCTGTGAAAATGCTGTCTGCGAAAGCTAGTCATGATTCCCATGGACAAGACTCTTCCTACTTTCTAGGGTGGCAAGAGTATGAGAAGAATCCATATCACGATGTGCATAATCCATCTGGGATTATTCAGATGGGACTTGCAGAGAATCAGGTAAAAAGGACCGGTTCCAGGGAAAATTAAGTATTATATTTATATATACTTAAAGAAACTTTACATGAGCCATATTTTTCGTGTATACAACATAAGTGCACTTTCCACCAATAAAAAAGAAAACATTAGTGAAAAAGAACTATAGCTAATGTTTATGGCATATCCAAGTTTATTTTTCTCTCCTTGATGCGAAATGGGTGCCCATGTCTTCTTGTATCTCCATTTTAATTACCGCTTAAAGTAAAAAAGAACCTCTATAATTTTTCAGTGAACTTTATTTTTTGCAGCTTTCTTTTGACCTTATTGAATCTTGGATAGCAAGAAATCCGGATGCGGTTGGGTTGAAGAAGAATGGTGCATCGATATTCAAAGAACTGGCTCTCTTTCAAGACTACCATGGCCTGCCTACTTTCAAGAATGTAAATTTCGATTACTGCACTTTTTCTTTCTTTCTTTTTCCTTGTATATGTAGATCAACATGGGTTCATAAATCATATGCCAGGATATATATAAATATATGCACATACCTCTGATCTTGTCCCGAACTTATTCGTTTTATTTAGGCACTAGTGAAGTTCATGGCTGAAATAAGAGGAAACAAAGTAAAATTTGATCCCAACAAGCTTGTGCTTACAGCTGGTTCAACTTCTGCTAACGAGACTCTAATGTTTTGCCTTGCTGAACGAGGCGATGCATTCCTTGTCCCTACGCCATACTATCCAGGGTAATAATTAAATTGGAAGTGAAAAAAACACGAACTATATATACATTTCTTTCTTTTTTTATAACATGATCATGATCATGTTCTGTTCTTATTGATTTTATATAAGGCAGATTTGATAGAGATCTTCGATGGCGGACTGAAGTTGAAATCGTTCCAATACATTGCTCAAGTTCAAACGACTTTCAGATTACCATGCCTGCATTAGAAAAATCTTATCAAGAAGCCCAGAGACTTGACTTGAAAGTTAAGGGGGTATTGATCACGAATCCTTCAAACCCCTTAGGGACAACAATGACCCGCGATGAGCTTAACCACCTCATTAGTTTTTGCATGGCCAACAATATTCATATAGTAAGTGATGAAATTTATTCAGGCACAGTTTTTGACTGTCCTAAGTTTATAAGCATCACAGAGGCCTTGATGGACCGACACCTGGAAAATACAGATATATGGAGCCGCATTCACGTTGTTTACAGTCTCTCAAAGGATCTGGGCCTACCAGGTTTTCGAGTTGGCATGATTTACTCCAACAATGAAACATTAGTTTCTGCCGCGACCAAAATGTCAAGTTTTGGTTTGATTTCTTCCCAAACTCAGTATCTACTCTCGGGCATGCTTTCTGAAAGCAAATTCACTAACAACTACATGGAGAAAAATAGCAAGAGAATAAGAAAGAGGAAAGAAATGCTTGTTTCTGGCCTTCAATCCGCAGGAATCAAGTGTTTGAAAAGCAATGCCGGCTTGTTCTGCTGGGTGGACATGAGACATCTCTTAAGCTCTCAGACCTTTGAAGCGGAAAAGGAGCTTTGGAAGAAGATTTTATTTGACGTTGGGTTAAACATCCCTCCTGGGTCATCTTGCCATTGCTCGGAGCCTGGCTGGTTCAGAATTTGCTTTGCAAACCTCTCTGAAGGGACTCTCAAAGTTGCAATGAAACGTATCAAGAACTTCGTAGACAACAACTACCAGGAAATGGTCTGTGATCAAAGATCAATCATCTATAAGTGGCTCTCCAAAATATTATCATACAATCATGAAGCTGACCGTTATTAAGTTCACTGATGTGAAAACATCATTTTTCTAAATTAATAGCTAGCAAGGATATGAACGAGCAGACATTTTAACGTGTTAAAGTTGATTACTTACAAAATCCGTTAATAAAACCAAGGAAACTTCTAGTGTATGGATGGATTGCTTGGTGTTGTTTAGTCCATCGCCATCCCTTGCCATGGTCCAATATATCTTGTGGAAAAACATTATCACTCATACATGCATCTTGTTTGTGATATAGAACATTTAAATTTATCTTTCTTACCCGAAAAGAAGAAGAAGACAGGGGAGGACTTAAATTTGGCTGGGTGAGGGGTTGTTGTTTAATTATATGTCTATTGTACCAAAAACAAAAGGTTGGGAGTGGTTGAATTGCACGTTTAATTCCTTGCTATATATATGTTATCAAATAATTTATTTTCTAGCTATTTTCCCCTCTCTTAATAAGCAAACGTTGTTTAACAGTACCGACCAAAATCTTCTACAAAATCAAATAAACCATGTCTTAAAAATTCATTAATATATATACATCTTTATAGTGGGATATTTTATATCCATCTATCCTTAAGTAGATTTTTTCCAAATGCTTTTTGAATAGTTTTTCACTCTCATTTGTCTTTGATTTTTTTATATGCCCTTTTCTCATTTTTTTGATGAAAATACCCATGTAACTACCACGAGAAATATAATTTTCTAAACCTAAACAAATAAAAATTAATTTTTAATGACTTAAAAGAAACTTGAAAGTTCTACAAGAAACCCATAAAAACATTAAAAAACCTGAAAAACTTGAACAAAGAAATTGAAAAAAAAAAGATAAAACTAACATGTAAATCTAAAAATATGAAAAAAAACCATGTATATAAAGTCTCATGAATAAAAATATATTTATCGCAACAAAATAAATTCTACAAGGCATGAGTGTCATAACTCAATTTTTGATTTCCCCCAAAATTAACCCTTTTCTTTCAAAAATAAAAAAAAATAAAAGTAATAATAACAAAAAGATTGACAACTTGGCAAGAGCAAGCTGAGAAGGGTTTCAAATGCATGGAGAAACCAAGTTGAAATTTTGGACAAATTTGAGATTTCAATTGTATCCAAGATTGAAAGATAATGCAAATTCAAGGTTAAATCAAATGATTATCGGATGAATTTACATAAGAATAAAGTTTAAGGACTTAATTAGGCTTTTAATAGGCCAATTTGATTTAATCATGAGCCCAATTAAAGGTTTAATTACATTTTAGAATTAATTTGAGTCAAATTAAAAGAATAAATTAAGTGCAAGAACTTAATTAGGCTTTTAATGGGTCAAATTAATTTTATTAAAGACTTAATTGGTAAACAAATTAAGTTTAGAAGCTTCATTCAGACTTCATTGAGAAAATTAAAATTTTAAAGGATAAAATTTAATTTTTTCAAACTCAATGAGGTTAAATCAAGAGCGAAATTGTAAAAAAATCAAAGTTTGAGGGTCAATTGAGGTCCAAATTGAAATTCAAGACCAATGACCTTTTTTTCCCAAAAGGAGCGTGGATTTAAGGACCTAATTGAGTAAAGTTATGGATGAAATTGAAGAAATTAGAAGTTTGAAGGTCAATTAGGGATGAAATCGAAAATATCCAAGACTAAGGATCAAATTGAAAAAGACGCTAAACTCATAGGGTCATTTTAAAATATGGTAGGGGTGAAATTGAATTGATTATTAAAATTAAAATTCAATTGAGAACTTAATTGAATAAATCAAAAGATTAAGGGCTGGAATTAAAATAAGAGATTTTTAAAACTAAATTAACCCAAAACACCAAAACAATACTGTTTCATTAAAATGATATGATGTGTTTGGATCAAAACGACATCGTTTTGGTGAACAAAGGTAAAAAAATAGTGCCAGATGATGCATCGTTTGACATTGTTCATCATCTTCACCAAATAGAATAGACAAGCTATCACTCTCATGACCCAACACTATACTACACTCTAGCTTGATTCCTATTGGGTGGTCATCTCTATAGCCATTTTAACGCCATCCTAAAGACAACGACCCAATTAGTCCGTGCAACATAATTTTAGCAGCTTGTGATGGTGACTTTTGGACAACGGTTGAGAACCTTTCCATTTGAATTAAAGGCCACGATTCATGCCAGATAAACATCATATAGCCTTCTTTCAACCCCTATAAATAGTGGTGAAATCCATTGAGAAAAATGGGAGAGACCGAAGCATAAACCTACCCCGTGCACCAATTTTTCTTTGTTTTTTTTTTAAAAAGAAAAGAAGAACATAACCACCACTCTTTCTCCCTTGTTTTAATAGACACCAGAAAAATCATCCCTGGTCTAACCCCAACATCACACTTTTCAGTCTCTTTTTACTGCCTTTTCACCTTCTCCACCTACACCAACAAAAAAAACCAACCTAAATACTATTTTCTTCTCATTCCGTGGTAACACCACCATCAATTTATGCATCACCACTATAAGTGGCACAACCTTCATTTGATAGCTCCCCGCCAGTAGCTGTCGCGGGGCGCGCAAGGTCGTCTAACGACGGCGGAGGCTCCTGTCGTGCCTCCTGGTGTGAAGTCTTGTGTGTTGGAAATGGTTTTTAATCATAGAATTATGATTAATGTTTAAGAGTCGCTACCTAGTATTATGGTCACTAGGAACCTATGGTTTGCGAGAGTCTGGGTAAGGGACTGGTTGTGCAAGGGGAAGACACATCACCCCCAATGCACCCTACCTAAGGTAAGCTGCATTGTTGTTTGATTGTTTTTTCTAAGTTGGGTTTCTATTGGTTGGTCTTTTCTAAGGTTCAAGGCATATCTCTCTTCATGAGAGAGTTTCTACCTTATCAGGTTAAATTCTAATCGTTCTAAAGTCTGACTATTAGCATCACATTTCTACACTTTGTATCTTTAATACATGAGGGTGTACTTTATCATGTAATTTTACACCCCGCCAATATTAAAGTCTACATCTAGATCCTAAAAAAGGATTGGAAAATTTTTTTTGACATATTGGCCAAATCCTAATGGATAATCATAAACTGGTTACGATATCCATTTTTGGATTTTTTAAACATGAAAAAGATGCAATTTTTGTTTGAAAAGTATGCTTGGAAAAATTTTAGGATTTGGCCGTATGCAATAAAATATTTTTTTTCTTTTTGCAAATGTTTTGAAATTTTTTTTTTGAAATATTTCCGACAAAACCAGATAATTTAATACCGGATTTATATTTTACAGTGTAAATATACAACCCAATATTATGCAAAATGGATAGAAAAATATTTGAGAAAATCATGATTTTTTTTAATTATTTTTGAAAAATTTTGGATTTTTTTCAAAAAAAAAATTAGGGGGCCGGGCCAGACCAGCCCAGCCATTTGGGCTGGGCCAAAACTGGCCCGGCCCAATGGCAAAGTTAATTATTCTGCCGCTGCATGCAGAAATGAATTCTGCATGCAGCGGCCTCGATGAAGAAGAAGGAGGCGACGCAGGGAGGAGAACCACTTGAGGTGGTGAGGGTCTGCGGTCGTGCTGGGGATGTCTGTCCGGCGGCTCAGGGGACTTCGGCTGAGGTGACGGTGGCCGGTGGCAGAGGAAGCAGAGAAGAAGAAGAAGAAGTTCCAGAGGAGAGAGAAACACTGGAAGGAGAAGAGGAAGAAGGGCACGGTGGCTGCTTGGTGGTAGAAACGGTGGCTGAGGCTGTGACAGAGATGGTGGCCGGCGGTTGGAGCTGGCTGCAGGTCATGGCAGGAAGAAGAAAAAAAACACGCAGGAGGGGCTGCAGCGAGGAGGAAGAAAACCGACGGTGGCTTTTAGTGGTCGGCTGATGGTTGCGTTGGCTTCCTATGGTGGAGCTAATAGTGGGAAGACCGTTGATGAGGGTGGTGGTGGCTGAAGGCCACAGTGGAGAGAGAAAGAAAGAAGAAATGTGCAGAAACCAGGAGAAAAATGGTTTTCTGGCTGACTTTGGACCCGATTTTTTCCCCTCCCTCAAGCCATCAACGGAGACTATATTTATAGGGGTGGAAGAGGGTAATCTCGTCTTCACCGGGGTAAAATTTCAACCCTTGATTTGGTTGGGAAGGATCCTAACCGTTGGTTCAAAGTAGCCTCCATAAGTTGTCAAATCTGCAGGAAAAGGCTGCGTGAGTTGACCTCTTCACGCCGTCGCCGGTGACTCCGTGTTGTCATTCATCCTGAAACGTTCACATGGGATTGTAGAGGAACTGCAGGGGATCCGTTTCATGCAAGTTTTGTTTGATTTGATGTAGAAATCAAGCAATAAATGCACCTGCAAATAAGGCTCCAACGCTGTTTCTTTTGGGTAAAACGGGGAAGACAATGAACAGTGACCAGACAACGTGTCGTGTGGTCCTCTTTTTTTTTTAAATGCAAAACGACGCCATTTGGGACTGAATTAGGGATTTTAATAGATTTTCAATTTAGTCCTCGAGCTTTCAATTTCGTTCAATTGAACCCCTAATTGACCCTAAACTTTGGATTTAATGCAATTAAGCCCCTAATGAACTTCAATTGGAACCCCAAAGTTACGCACCTTTTACAATAAGGTCCTTGGTCTCGGATTTTGTCAATTTAACCCCTAATTGACCATCAAACTTTCAATTTCTTCAATTTCACCCCCGGTTTTTGTCAATTGAATCCCCATAGTTTGCCGCCTTTTGGAGATTGGTCCTTGGCATCGGATTTCTTCAATTTAGCCCCTAATTGACCCCAAAACTTCAATTTTCTTGCAATTTGACCCCTAATTTCAATCAATTAAGTTGGTAAAAATTAAATTTGGTCTCTTAAAATTCCAATTTCCTCAATTAAGCCCAAATTAGGCTCCCAAACTTAATTTTTCACCAATTAAGCCCCAAATAAAATTAATTTGACCCATTTAAAGTATAATTAAGTCCTTGCACTTAATTAAATCCTTCAATTGGACCCAAATTAATTCTTAAACATAATTAAAATTTAATTTGGCCCATGATTAAATCAAATTGGCCTATTAAAAATTTAATTATGTCATTGGACTTAATTTTTATGCAAATTTGTCCAATAATTATTTAATTTGACCTTGAATTTGTATTTTTTTCTCCATTATTGGGCTTAATGGGGTACAATTAGCCCTTGAATTTTCTTCAAAAATTACAGCTTGATTTCCCGGCCTGCTTTCTCCACATTGCCAACTTTTATTTTATTTTTTGATTTTTATTTTGAAAAAAAAATTGATTTTTTTGGAATAACCCAGAATTGGGTTATGACAATAGCAACAAAAACACCACCACCAATAACCTCATTCCTTTTTAGTTGAGTCATTCAAGATAGTAACGTGAACTCTAACACCAACAACGTCCAGTAACAACTACCTCTCCTTCTCCACAGCAGCTTCTTTGGCTCTAGCAACCTCCATCGTAAACTCCACCAACAAACAACCACGCCACGTCTAAGGCTTCACCAACCAGTCAGCATCCCCATCTAGCCTAGGTAAGCCTCTCCTTGCTCTTTATCTTAGAACACATGCTATAACATGCCAATTATGTGAAGAAATAATTTAGCCCAACCCGCGTGTTTGGATTTTGTCCAGCAAAAAAAAAAAAAGAGCATGTTGGCCCTAAAATCAGATTGGGATGGGCTTGAGCCCAACCCGTATATGCCAATTGGGCCTCAAGCCAAATAGGCCAACCCATGTGACTGGGCCAAGGTCGAACCCATCCTAAAGGGCATGTTTAGCCCGCCATGTTTTTCCTTAAGCAATAAGCCCTTGTTTGGCTCTTAAGAGTGTGTTTGCCAAACATACCCTTAAGATATTTTTTCTTTTAGGCTAAGGGAGTGTTTGTCAAACACACCCTAAGCATTTTTTCTTTTAGGTTTAATTTGTCTATATTTGCATGTTTAGCCAAACAACACCTTAAAAAAAAAAATTTGGGACCATCATAAAAATATTTGTGAGTCCCTTGCATGGTTTTTCATCACTTTTATCTAATATTGGATTGTAGACTTACACTGTAAGATACAGACCCGGCATTAAAAATACTTATTAAATTTAATTTCTTAAAAATCAATCAATTAAATAATATATATATTATTTTTAAAATTATTAAATTGGTTAACAATAAATTTTAGATATTATTTTATTAAATTCCATTTAATATTTGCTTTGTATTATCAAGTTAGATAACATAAATATTTTTGTAATATTATCAAACATTCTTTTATACAATCTATCATAATCATTTTTTTTAATTCCATTCCTTTACTGCAATCATGTATTTATGTAATCATGTAATTAAATAAAAAAATGGTTTAAGAAAACAAACTTATTAAATCCGCTTGGGTTCATAACCTGAGTGATGAGTTTTATGGGTTGACTTGGATTAATATAATATTTTGACATTTCAATATTTTTTAAAAAATTATCTTAATTTTGTTTATATCAAACCATGTTTTTACCGGTTATTTAGGTTGTCGTTTCACCCACTAAGTACTCCAGTTCATACTAAGTCAACCCCTTTCATGATTTAATTTGCAACCTAGGTTAGAGAAAGATTCAAATCAGGAGATTTCAAGGTTGACTAGCTCAATTGTAAAACCCCGGATAATATTATTGATATTCATAAAAGTCAGGATTTCAAAAAAATAAGAGAAAGTGATAAATTAAATTATAAAAATGATGATATATTCGAGAATCTGAATTAAAATATTTTTTTCAAGTGTTAATATATATAAATAAACACGAAAATATGAATAAAATTTTTATAGACGTAAATTTCATGAAACTGAAAGTACCAACAAGTAACTTAGTGAAATTCGATATAACCCGGGCAAGATTTGGTATAAATAAGTACCAAGATTCAGGAAATTTTACCCAAAAATCATAAAAGTTACTGTTGAAGGATATAGAAAGCATTTAAAAAAAAATTAAAGAAATAATATATGTGCTAAAGTGTGTGTGCGGGAAGAAAACTTTTAGGGACATAGAAGGTGTGTGTGTATATATATATATATATGAGTGCAAGTGAGTGTGCTGTAAAGAGAGAAAAAAAAGAAAAAAACTTACTTTTCAAATAGAAAGAAGCATTCAGCCAGGAGAGGAAAAACAAATTCAAGCAAGAAAATTTTCTCAATTTAAAAGTGTTAAAGCTTTGGCTATTGCTCGGTAAGGTGCCCTCACACTTTTAAATAAGATTCTTGAGGAATTAATGTTTTAAATTGATTGAACTTTGTGAAATGAGGAATTAGGGTTCATGATAAATTTTGGAGAAAATTACAATTGATTGTGAAATTATATTAAGGTTATTAAAGTCAGTAGAGAAAGTAAGAAATTATGGTAATTGGAGCAAAATTTTAGGTGTTTTTGAAGAAGGGATTTTTTAGAAAAAATAATAATATGAAGAATAAAATTTAAGAATTTGAATAAGATGAGATTGTATAGGAAATAGATGATATTAATGTTAAAGAGTGAATAAATCATGAATTTTTTTATGTTTTCCTTTAATTTAAATTTTTGGTAAAATACATTAAATAATAATGTACATTTATATATATATATATATATATATATATATATATATATATATATATATATTGTTTTGAATGATGAAATGAATTGTATTACAATGTGAAAATTGAAAGAATATGGACGAAATTTACAAAAGGAAGAAGAGAATTTTCATGTTTCTCTCTGAATTTTATTTTGGCAAATGAAAGGATAATTGAAAGAATTTTATTTATTAAATGTGTCAATATGGAAAGTAGAATAATGATGTGATATACTTTTCAATTCAGGAGAGGCTGTTAGGCCGACACCACAGCAGGGAACTTTGGCTCGAACTCAGTCGTCAGGTAATTACACAATGCCTAAATTTAATATTGGTCAATATGTATCTTTTTATCTGATTAATTGTGGTTGATATATTAGAAATTATTGTGATGTTTACTTGAGAACATAAGATATGCAATGTGATGAATTAATTCTTGAATTAATGGGATTAATGCCTTGGTAAATGAGCGTGATAAGAAATTAATTCCCTGATTAATGGGATTAGAACCCTGGTGATTGGGCAAATCATTGAATTAATTATTGAATTAATGAGTTTAATGTCCTGGTGAATGAGCGTGATGAGGAATTATGTCCCTGGTTAATGGGATTAGTACCCTGGTGAATGGGTAAATTGTTGAACTAATTCCTGATTTAATGGAATTAGTGCCCTGGCAAATGGGTGAGATGAAGAAGTAATTCCCTGGTTAATGGGATTTGTACCCTGATGAATGGGTGAAATGTTAAACTAATCTTTGAGCTGGTGACAATAGTGTATATTGAATGGACTGGTAGAAAAAATAGTCATCTATAGTTATGACATGTTTTATTAAGTATAATGAATGATATAATGTTGATGAGGTTGTTAAAAACCTCTTAAGATTAATCTTTTCTAGATTGTTGTAAACTAAAAGGCCTAAGTATTATGCATGAATGAAAATGATACCCGTTAAGTTTATTATGGGATTTAAAGACCCTTCAACACTTAAGTCAATCTAAGTAAAAAATAGAAACTTGTAAGACTATGTGTGTATGTTTAGTTATAAAGCATAAATAGAATTAAGCAAAAAAAAAAAAAGATGGAGTCCTTTACCTTGAGGGTTTAAGGCTATTTATATAGCTTTGAATCTATATAAATATGTTTTATGCAAGAATAAAGCAATTAATATGCTTGCTATTTATAAATTTGGACTATTTGGATACCAAGATCTAGTAGCGAGAATGCTTGCTACCTATTAATAATTATCATTGCACTAATCCCTCAGGTGATAAGTGTGTAAGTAGCGAGCCTATATTTAATGTATATACAACTTGCCTAATTAGCTAGTGGTGAATGAACTAGGAGTTATGTTCCTAAACATGTAGGTTGTGTCTTGAGGCTATATAGCTAAAAAGGCATTTCATATGGTTTAAAATTTTTATCATCTTATTATGCCACTAAAACACCTTTAGACCTAAATTGAGGGTGGTATGCTTTAGAAAGTGCTGGCCATCAAGAAATCCAAGACCAAATTAAAACCCCTTCCATACAAGTTTACTCTAGACTATTAGTGTTTAAATAAGCTCAGGGACCCATAATGATCTTAGACCAACGGTTATAGTAGTGATTTCATAGGTACTATAAGGAAAACAAATTATAAAAAATCTTATAAAAATTTGAACACGATCCAGCAATTACATAAAAAATTATAGTTTTTTTGAACAATCATTCTGGTCTGGCATAACCAAACTTTCTTCTAGGCTTAAACTTATCCTATTGGTCCATAAATACATCTATTAAGCTATTCATGTAATCTGTCTGAGGTTAATTCTCATCCAGTTATGACAGACTCGCATTTGACTGTCCAGAATCATTCGCGAGAACTATTGTGTGAACAATAACTTTTTAAGATTTTAATTGGAGTTTGTTTTTTAGTCTACAAATTGAACAAATATGTATATTTTTACTCGTAAAACACATTTGAAAGAAAAAATTTATAAAATAATTATTTTTGTGTGAATCGATTGACCAGTTATATATTTAATCGGTTGATAGTTGTCGCGTTTTAAAAGCACGATATGTTTAAATATCGCTATTTTAAAGTGTGACAACTATCTTGTCGCACTTAAAAATAATAATATTTAATAAATATTATATTTTAGAAGCATGACAAGATAAAAATGCATTCACCCGAATTTTCTTGAAATAATATTATTTTGGTAAAATTATTAATTTTTTTTGCTAATTGTTTTTTTAAAAAATCCAAAGCACGAAGGGCCAAGAAGTATTCGTTAATCGCGTAAGAATCGCGTGCAGCGTATCTTAGACGCAGTTCAGAAACAATGACAGTTTGCTTCAAAAAAAGAAAAAAGACAAAGGCTGTTTGGTCGGTTACATATTATCACAATTTCTCTGTCAACCACATGGCAGTTCCGTTGCTCTCTCCCGAAAATTTTGATAAATGAAGAACGTGCCATTCCCTCCCCTCCCACATGCGTGTAGTAACTGACTTCACCCAAATTCCTTGTTATTTAATCAAAAACAAATTTAAGAGCTAAGACAGCTTCATTTTATCATGATTTTCGAATTACAATTTCTTTCTCTGCAATTATTAATTTCTTTCTTATTCATGTGTGCGTTTATGTGAAGTGAAAGCAAAGAAAAAAAAACAAAAACAAAAAGCGAGGCAAATGGCATCATCATCATTTAAGCCTTTGACAACACAAAAAATCATCACATTATTGTTTTTGATTTCCCTTTTGATACGTCGTTTGGGAGCAATTTCATCCGCGTCTCCTTGATAATTCTAATAAGGCAGGTAGTGTTTCTGTTATCATTTTTCCCCTTTACGTTCATGTTCCTGATTTTCAATTTTACATATTTCAATTTGATTAGCAATCATTTACTTTGTGTTTTATTTTGCTAGTTTAAAATGATAATGTGGGTGGGGTGATTTTTGGTTGAAGTAGGCAATGTTATTAGAACACCAACGGATTTAAGAGAAAATCTGCTTTGAATTTCGTTGAAGATTCTTTGAATTCCCTTGCTCATGAAAATATTATTGATGATTTTAATTTTGGCAGATAAAAACAGTGGAGATTAGATGGACATTGGTGCCCTTTTAACTTCGGCCGCTATCAATACAGGTTTATCTGTGTTGCTTTTTTCACTGTATTCAATATTGAGAAAACAACCAAGCAACACGATTGTGTATTTCGGGCGGAGGCTTGCTTCTTTAAACAACAGAAATAGCAGAAATCATTTCTCCTTCGAAAGGTTTGTGCCCTCTCCTAGTTGGATCGTCAAGGCATGGGAAACAACTGAAAATGAAATCTTGGCCATTGGTGGCCTTGATGCTGTGGTTTTCCAGAGGATACTTGTTTTCAGGTGAGATCATATTCGAAATGGATGCTTCTGCTTCTGCTTTTCTTTTTTCTTTTTTATTATTATTTTGGCTTCTTAATTATTTTACTTTTGTGCATTTGTGTAACTACCTATGTTATTTCTTTGGAGTTGTATGCAGTATCAGAGTCTTCTCTATTGCAGCTGTTACGTGTCTGTTCCTGGTGCTTCCAGTGAATTATTATGGGCAGGAGATGAAACACAAGCATATCCATGCCGAGTCCCTCAATGTATTTACAATTGCAAATGTGAAAGAAGGCTCCAGATGGTATTACTCGTGAGCTTTATTTTGTTAATGTCTCATTATAGTAAAACTATAAAGTGGTTCGGTTTATACTAATGTGAAGCCATCTCTGTGTTGGTTCATACCGAGAAATTTGACTAGCTCTGATCTAGTTTTGATTTATGGCTTGCCCTGAAGGTCTACGTAACCACTCCTTTTCATTTGATTTTGAACTCTAGAACAATTATATGGAGATTCTCATTTGCTCTTGTCTTTATTTGCTCTCTTTGTATATTTATTGCTTTCCTTTTCCTTTTCTTTTGATTTGCAAAACGAGCGACTGCGAAGTTCCCTTTTAATATTTAGTGAGAAAGTTTAAATCGTTTTTCCTATAAAATCTCAATTTGATGTTATCTTGCTGACTGTTGCTTCTCCTCGGTGGGATTTGTTATGCCTGTCTAACTAATTGACTTGACTGTTTAAAACCACAAATTGCGATGGCTAATTCATTTCTCTATTTTGATTTATTCCATGTCAGGCTTTGGGCACACTGTCTCGCATTATATATCATATCCTGCTCAGCTTGTGTTCTTCTTTACTTTGTAAGGAAATGAATGATACATATTCTTTCCATTTCTCTCTTAATTGATTGCATATGCATCTATTTGTGACCTAGTTGTGTGTACCAATGTGTTAAGATTATTAACAACACCCCCTTCTCTCCAGGAATACAAAAGCATCACCAAGATGAGGCTAGCACACATAACAACATCTCCTCCAAATCCAAGTCATTTTACCATTCTTGTCCGTTCAATTCCATATTCAGTGGGAGAATCATACAGTAATTCTGTGAAGAAATTCTTTACAAATTATTATGCATCGAGCTACTTGTCTCATCAAATTGTGTATCGATGTGGTTTAGTTCAAAAATTGATGGTGCGTATATGATTCAAATGATCTCGTATGTCTACATAATTAGTTAAAGTTCAGTGTTTTGCTTTACCTGCATGCCTTATCAAACAGTTTACCTTTTCTAATGTATCAAGCATTTCTTTTTTCTTCTTGGAATTTGTGTTTCTAATATGTGCAATATTCTCTAAAATTTGCACATGGTGGTTGATGGCTTAGGATGGTTATTCACTTTTTCAAAAGTATTTATCTTATTATTCACAACTGTAATGCCACATCCTCGTGATACTTCATTGTTTTCCATACCTCTCAGAATGGTTAAGCACCCTAACTATGGTTGTGAGGATCCAACTAGACTTGTGCTTTAAAAAGGAAGAAAATTGTTATGGTTAAGCACCCTAACTATGTTCAACCAGCTAATTTGTGGATGTTGGTCTTGGCAAAAAATGATGGAAAAAACCTCCTTCCACAATTTGTGGCCAGCCTGCCTTTTTCAGCCATGTAGGCCTTAATTCTGCAAGCTGTAAGGCAAATCTTTTGTTGCTACTTTATAGATAATGTTCTTGTCATTGTTGTCATTGTAATGTCATTAACATAAATTGTCAGAGATGTTGGCTTTGTGCACACTGCACAGTAATACGTTCTTTACTAATGATGTCTCACATTTACTCAATTGTTTCCAAGTTCATGAATGCATTTTGTAACGTTGCCATGCCTCAACTTCAATGATCTTTTCCTTAATAGCTATTATCTTTTATAAAACCCAGTTTTTTTCTGTGTCCGATCAAGTTTGCCTCCATTTGTTGCTTTGTATTGTTGAGGCCTTTTTCTCTTTTATAAAATAGATGCTAGAAGATATATATATATATCTTCTCTTAATCACAATGGTGTTTCATGGAGTTGGGTCGAGAATTACCAACCCAAAAATTATTTAGAAACAAATTAAAGTTCAATCTTACTATAGTAATATGCTTAAATTAGACATCCTGATTTTAGTGGTGATATGTCATCTGCTATATTATTTTATACAAACTAGATGGTTTTTAATTTTGGCCACGTCTTCAGATTTTCAGTGTGCTAATTGATATCAACACAATTTTGTGCTCGGCATTTGATTGTCCCTTTTGTTCCTCTTGTATGAATAGCCTCATGCTATTTTGGTATGTTATGGTATTTCCGTTTATGTTTTTAATTTTTGGCAATGCTTTTGTTGCAGGTTGATGCAGAAAAGATATGCATGAGGATTAAGGCTGCTCCCAAGGGCCAATCAAGTTTAAAGCCATGTTGTCTGTGTGGAGGAAGTACTTCGTTTAAGGTCCTCACTGATGAACCAGAAAGTGTCAAGGACAGTTTCAGTTATTCTAATTTGAATCTTGCCACCAGAGATAATGTAAACATCTTGCACGAGCTGATTCTAGTAATACTGAACTCCAATATTTATGCATCAGCACTTATTTTTGTCTGATTTTTGTCCCATGTTCCTTAGCTTGTGGTATTGCATCCATCTCATTCTCGCATGGAGTAGTTTTTCTGAAGTATTTGTTTCTGCACCCTTCACTAGCATTCCTGGGTGGCTCCTATTAGGAGTTTACAGATACTGAGTAATTGCTCAAATATGTGGTTTTTCTGCCCACCCTCGTGTTTCTGTCTCTACTTCGTACAACAGTTTTCAGAATGCCTACCATAACTACTTGATATATTCTATTCATTGCAGCTCAGCCCATAGATTAAGGTGTAATAGGGGTCACAAACCATATAAGCAATTTCATGTTTTTTAGGAAAATATGTCACTCATTGTGAATGCATAAGCTGTGTTCCTTCTGCAACTTGAGTTGAGTAATTATTCTATTTTGAAGTATTGGAGGAACAGATGTTGTTGTTGTTGTTGTTGTTGTTATTGTTATTATTATTTAGTTGTTAGTCATTACTTTTAACATTTATGTGCGTGTGGGGTTAGAAAACCAATAGTATTTGCCAGCAACTTTGGCGAAAATGGCTGCTTGTTAGCTAATTGTTTTTACCTGGCTGCAATACAGGAGCGTTCTGCTGCTTTTGTTATTTTCAAGACCCGCTATGCTGCTGTGGTTGCCACACAGATGCTTCAATCACCAAATCCCATGTCTTGGGTGACAGAATTGGCCCCAGAACCACATGATGTTTTATGGTCAAATCTCTGTATACCATTTAGACAGCTTTGGCTCCGGAAGATAGCAACTCTTCTGGCATCTATAGTCTTCATGGTTCTGTTTCTTGCTCCAGTGACCTTTGTACAAGGCTTGACTCAACTAGAGAAGCTGTCACAAACATTTCCTTTTCTGAGAGGGTTTCTAAAACAGTAAGTACTCTATTGTTTCAATGATTGAGCTGGTGGTTTGTTTCTATTTTTAATCCTGTTACTATCTCCTCCTGGCATGTTTCATGTATTGGATTTTTTCCGGGTTAACATGGTTTTATGTGACCATAGTCGTGTTTAGCAATGCTTTTGATATGTGAAGTTCAGTTGATTCTGCTCTTCTTTCCAACTAAAAGAATAAGACAATGAGTTTCTAACTGTCATACGTTCAGTAATATATTGAGTGTTGGGAATCTCAGTGCATATAAATTACTTGAATCTTACAACTAAGCACTGATAATTGAGATACAGACCATTGTTACGTGATTCTTGTGCATAATTAGTTTCTGATAGCAGCTTTTATTGATCCATCAATTGTGCTCATTCTACATTTTCCTGCACATAGGTAACATAGCAAGAGTATTGTATTTAATTTTCCTGGTCTAGCTTACTTCACTAAGGTCCATGCATGCATAAAGGAAAAGGCCTCTATCTTATGTTGTCTGGCCTAACTGTCATCAGCATGGCTCAGATAATAATGATTATATTATATCTAGTTAATAGCTTAATTTTAACTATTCATTTGTAGCACTTCAAGTTTTTTGAGTTCTTTTGAACACATGATTGAGGGCTGAGAAGGAGATAAAAGTATAGGACATTGCAGACTCTAAAATATGAAAGTTTGCTTGCAATCTTACCCTGTGCTGTTGTGCAGGGACCTTATAAACCATGTGCTGACTGGTTACCTGCCAAGCGTTATCTTAATATTGTTTCTGTATACTGTTCCACCGACAATGATGCTGTTTTCATCAGTGGAGGGGCCTGTTTCTCATAGTGGAAGGAAAAGGAGTGCATGCTTGAAAATCTTGTATTTCACAATTTGGAATGTTTTCTTTGTTAATCATGTATCAGGAGGTTTTCTCTTTGCGTTCAATATGTTATCTAGTGTAGGAGACATTCCTGTAGAACTTGCCAAAGCAATACCAAATCAGGTGAGTTTTCTGTAATTCTGGAAATGTTACACTCATACATTCCTTCCCCCAACTTAGAAAATTTATTTACATTTGCACGCATTGGCTATGTGTTTTTGTTAGTTCTGATGCATTCAGTTTTGCATATAACTATTGCTTCTAGGAGTTCCAATCTTCCGCACAAGTTATGGGAGTGTAAATCTTGTATGTTGCATTACAGATGCAATCAGGGCTTTATTATGTTACCATTTTCTCCCTCTTATTATTATTATTTTTTTTATATGTATTGGATTCTCATAAATGAAAAGCTTTTAAGGTCTCATCAAATTAGTTGATTATAATTTGGTTTCTGAATACATGCAGGCTAGCTTCTTTGTGACTTATGTTTTAACATCTGGTTGGGCAAGTCTGTCATGTGAAGTGATGCAACCTTTTTCTCTCCTCTGCAATTTCCTTAAAAAACACCTTCTTAGAAACCATGAAGACTCATCTGATGGTCTTGTGTCGTTTCCATACCATACTGAAGTTCCAAGAGTCTTGCTGTTTGGTCTCATTGGCTTCACCTATTCGGTTATGGCACCTTTAATATTGCCCTTCTTGCTGATTTACTTTTTACTGGCATATCTGGTATATCGAAATCAGGTGACAACCTCTCCAATCTTTGTTTTCTGTCCTTGTTTGCATTGTTCATATAAATTGGCTAGATTTTAACTTTACATGGTGTTCTTCTGTGCAGGGAAGATGTTGTATTTCTATGTACCATTTTGATATTTTGATTGTGGTTTTGCCTGTGTTCAATACATTTATCCCTTTAACACATCTGTTTTCAATCACTTGATTCCAGTACCCTTTATGCCAGCATGAAATTTAATTGAGCATTAGTATTTTTACTAGTAGCTGGTTCAGTGATTTTTTGCATCTTCTGAATATTGTGAACCAAGTGGGAAACGAAGCTCTTTATAAATTTCTATGTGAACATCTGAGCTGGCACCTGAATTTTGAATTTGAAGTATTTTTGTTTCATCACCTGTTTCTGATTTCCAAAATCTGGCAGTTTGAGTTTGTACCTTACCTATCGCTGGATGTTCTTCATTGTTCTCATTTCATCAAGAGTTAACCTTTAGTTCTAGTATTTAAGACAATGTTCTGGCTATTGAGGAAATAGTATGAAAATTTGCCAAGTAACTGCGCCAAAATATGGACCCCTTGTTGTTCAAAATGTGTAGTTGAAAACAAAAAAAAAAATAAAATTCCCAGCACTCTGTGTTTCTTCTTGTTTCTAGAATATTCCTAAAACTTATCTAGAGTTGCATGTGTAAGTGGATGTTGTTTCTCTGTATGGATATATATTTGCTTTTCACCCATTTCTTTTGGGTCGGGAGGTAAGGAGAGGGAGCTACACTTAGGAATTAGGAATGTTATTTGATGAAACTATATTGTTAACATGGTAAATAGGAGGTGCAAAAACTGGATGCAGGAGAGAAAGCTGGACCTTAAATAGTTGTTCTTTTTGTTATTCTTTGATCGCATTCCATCAATGTTAGTCTCCATTTAAAGGTGTCTTTTATATCAGTTCTCAGTTTTCATCTTGCAGATTGTCAACGTATACATAACAAAGTATGAAGGTGGTGGACAGTTGTGGCCTTTTGTTCACAACACCACAATCTTTTCATTGGTGCTGACACAAATGATATCTCTTGGTGTTTTTGGAATTAAAAAATCTCCAGTCGCATCGGGTTTCACCATTCCACTGATAATTTGCACACTTCTATTTAATGAGTATTGCAGGCAGCGATTTACCCCAATTTTTAAGAAGAATGTTGCACAGGTGATCATGAGGAACTGATTTGCTTTTGAATCTCTCTCTTCCTGTCTGTCCAAAGTTAATAAATTATTTTGTCCTGTTCAGGTTCTTTTAGAGATGGATAGACGAGATGAGCAGTCTGGGCGGATGGAAGAGATCCATCAACAGTTGCATTCAGCCTACTGTCAGTTACCGCTAACTTCCCATGAATTCTGTGAATCTGTACACAAGCTCTGTCAGGACAACATCCGAGGCCGAGAGGGCACCAAGTCAGGTTTGTTTCACCGAAACCTTGAAAGACTAACTCTTTCTGGAATCGAAGTGTAATTTGTCAGCTTTTACTCTTCCTTTGCAGGAAAAGAACCCAGTGAAGTAAGCGAACCCTGTGCTGTCTGCAATTTTGGAAAAGAAGGTTCTATTGGGGAGTGATCTAGCTTATCCCCTGTACATATAAACGCCATCTACTCACTGATGGTGCTTTCCAGTGCAAAGGTATTTTGAAGAGAAGTTTTGGCCACAGTAGGTGTCATTAAGAATCTGTACAGAAGATTTACAGGACTTTTGGCTGGAAAATTTAGTGCTCTATACTCTAGAGGTATAGCATTGAGGCTTTCCATAAGATCTTACTTTGCTCTCTTTTTCCCTCTTGTGCACATAAGAAAGATGATGTACGATGTCATCTCATAGTATAAACAACAGAACACTTACATGGATGTAGCTGTTGAATCCTGTCATGTGTAAAATGGAATTGACCGGCGATGTTTGGTGTGTGAGAATTTGAAACAACATTTCCCTTCATGGTCAGTAACGGTTTGAAAGCAAGATAAACAACAACAATAACATTTTGAAAGCAACATCAGAAGATCTGTAAATGACAATCTCTCCCCATGTCATTTTAGGGGCTCCCCTATTTTCCTTTGGTCTAAGCAGTGACACAATATTTTCTTTTGTAATAACGGGCAACATGCTGAGGATGGAACAAGCGAGGCTGCACATTGTAAAGCAAGCTAACCATAGTAGTTAGAATTGTCATGGGTGCATCCTAGACTAATGGAGTAACTAAGCTTGACCACTAGCTGGTGAGGTGATGATAGGGGTGTTCATGGTTCGGTTCAGTTTAGACTCAAAAAACCAACCGAACTAAATTACATTAATTTTGTAAAATATTAACCGAACCGGTCCGGTTCGGTTAAATCTGGTTTTTATAGCAAAAAACTAGGAAATCTAATCCCATCATTTAGACTCATTCATTCAGCAAAGCGAAGAAGATCTGTTTCGGTTTCAATTCCTTGATCGAAACTGCCAGAAAGACATGATATAGGGAGTCATACTCTATTGATGCTCCCAAACACTTCAGCAAGATAAAGAAATAGAATAGTTAGTAGAGGAGTGAGGTGTTAGCTCTGTTAGCTCGAAGTTTGCTGTAGCCCCCCTCACTGAATTAATTCATGTAGCAAATCCAAAAAATGATGATGTCAGTCTATTCTTGCTTTACTGACTAGATCACTGTTTCTTGAGCTTGTAGAAGCATTTGATGAGGAGGTAGATGTTCCGCTTCCATCACGACTATTGACTGACTTAGACGACTTCTTTGGGAGTCTATTGACTCAAGTCCACAACATGCATTGAGAGGAAACTGAGAAAGACAAATTGGGAATTAATTTAGAGGAAGATTGGGATTTTTTCTGGGCAAGCGGTGGCTTTTTGTGAGAGACAGGAAGAGGAAGGTTATGTTAATTGTTAGGGTTAGCTGGTTAGGTTTAACTATTTATACCTCAAAGATTTTTGTAATTTTTGGCTTTTAGTGGGTCTGGTTCATTTTGGTCTGGTTTCTGGTTCAAAACCAAAACCGAATCGAACCTGTTAAAATTTATGGTTTTGAAAATCAGTTTAATCGGTTTTCATTTTGATTCGGTTTTTTCAGTTAATTTTTTTCGGTTTTCTCGGTTAATCGGTTATTTTGAACACCCCTAGGTGACGATGATGATGGGTGACTTTCTTATGCTTTCTTACAACATCAAGTCTCCATAAGAAGCATGGCGGACAACCCGTTTGGGCTAAGGTGTGGCTTGGTGAGGTTTGAGTTGGTGTTGGTGAGGTCATTCGAACTTAATCAGAATGATCACCTCTTCATAATCATGACCATCTCCTTGCACCACATGCTCTCTCTCTCTCTCTCTCTCTCTCTCTCTCTCTCTCTCTCTCTCTCTCTCTCTCTCTCTCACATACACACATACACACACCTTTTGCTCTCACATAGTATTTCTTTCCTGCATTTACTGATTTAAACATTAAAGATGTAAATCTTCAACCTAAAATTTGTAAACTAGTGTAATCCTAAAAAAAAAAAAAAACTAAGGAAAAATTATTATGATTAAGGGTGAAAGCCATTATTAAATTAGCTTAAAAATATCGTACAAAACAAAATCAATAATCGATTAGTGAAAAATACTAATGACAATTACCCCCTTATATTTTGTCAAGGAAAAGAATTATTCTCTTTTCTTCATTTTTCAATCAAGAGAACAAACTTAATTAGAAACTTTAAAGAGGTTGGGAACTTGTGATTTTAAAGAGAGAAATCTTAAAATTAGGAAGAGGAGAAGGATATTCTTGAAGACTTTTGGCAAGAACTCATTAAATTAAGTTAAACTAGCAAAGATAATGAACTTACCTTCAATTTATTTCACTTCTTTGATTGTTTCGGGGGTGGGGGGTGAAGAAAATCTCCATATCTTAAATTCCAGGGCTAGTGCAAATTGGTAAAGAAATGGAAAATTATCAATTCTTTGATTGTCTTTGGTATGGAAAATATTGTATTAGGAAGTAATTAAAAAAATTAAAATTTATTTTAAGAAATTAATCTCCATATGTGGTTGGCTATGTGTGTGATTTTGGAGTTACTGAGAAATTGATAAAATTGTATGATAATTGATGTTGTAATGATTTTAGGATTGTTTGAGTTTGGTTTTGGATGCTTTAATGTGATTCATTAAAAGTATACTTGGTAATGATTAAAGTTAGGAAGTTGATTTAAACTTGTTTTAATGTTAATTGGATTGATTCTATTGTTGTGGGTTATAAGAATGCATAATAATGGTTTGATTTGGATCAATTATATTAAAAAATAAAAATGATCGCTGACTTAAAGGATATCAAAAGCATGAAGACTAATCTTCTCTCTTATTATTCACCACCAAGATTGTGTACTAGAGCATATACACTGTGTTTTTATGTTTTTAATTCTTTTCTTACAACGAATAATATATTATTTTGAAGATTATGCAATGAACTTATTATTTCTGATTTTCATTGCCTCTTCATTTTTTTATTTATTTTTTATTGATGACAATGTGGGTGAGAGATATGAAGTGTTGCATGTGTGCATTTCATTGCAAAAAACGGAGATATGTGCTTTAAAATATATGCATACATTTCGGGGAGAATCTTGATGCATATGTTATTAGATTGCTTAGATTGTGCAAAATTTTTAAAGTTTCATATATATTGAATTGTAAAAATAGTTGAAGACACATTTTCATATTTAAGTTATCTATTTATTGTCATAAAAAAAAAAAGAAGAGGAGATTGTTGACATTTGGTATCGCACAATAATGTTTTTATATATATTTTGATGATAAAAATAAAATGAAAAATGGAGATATTGTTGACCATTGGTGTCACACATTCATGTTTATATATATATATATATATATATATATATATATATATATATAAAAGATAACAATAAAATAAAAAATGATTAATGACATACTTGGTTAAAAATAAGCTTTAAACAGGTACCCTATCAACAAGGATGATGAATTTTGTGAAGAAATCAATCAAGAAATCCATGAAAAAAGAAAAGTGAAGACTTAGATTAAGTATCCATTTTAGTGCTCATGTAAATCTTTATATCTTACTTAATAGCACAATTAAAATGAACTCAAACACTTCACTCTACATATATTAAATGATTGATAAATAATCTCATATAATCTAAGGTAGTCAATTCTAAGAATTCTCCATGGTTAATTTGTTAAAACTAGAATTCTACATGAATTGGTGGAACGTTTGACATTACCAAATGAATCGGTCAACTGCTTGTTCATTAGTGATGAATGTCTGAGAATATTGAAGGAACCGATCAACCTGATCAATCTGAACTAGTTGATTGTTTGAGCTGTCAGTGGGATTATAACAGCTATAAACGACTGGTTTTTTTAGAAACACACATACACACACATATATTTTATTTAAGGAAGAGAAATTAGATCGGCACAAACAGCCAACAAAATTGATCACTATGGCACCACTCAAACAATCATTATTTCATTTTATTTTTTTTAAGATTCTACCCTATATATATATATATATTCAAAACTATTAGGTAAACTAGTTCCAATTTCATCACTCTATGAAAATATATGAAGAAAATTTCCTCAAACTTGTTCTTTTTAAATTTTCAACCACTATGCTTTCATAACTACAATAACCTTGCCTCTATCACACCATAAACAATTGTTTAACACAACTAAATCCTAAATTTAGTAACAAAACTATAATTACAAAGATCACTAATAACAAGTTCATAATTAATTTTTCTTTAATGACTATGTCGCACGTGTACGGCATCATGATAATCATCCTCCCGGATCAGGATTATCAGGAATAATTGGGTGAAAAGACAAGGAATTATTGCCCCTTTATCATTAAAGAGGGAGAATGAGAATCGTTACTTAGTATTTTAGTCACTAATAACCCTAACTGGTCTTAGAGTTTAGGTAAGGGGACTAATTGCATAAAATAAAGATATTAACACCCCTAGTATACCTTACCTGAGGTAGGTTGCATTATTTATTGTTTTTCCTAACTGTTGGTCTATTTAGGGTTTAAAAAAAGTCATTTCCAATAAGAAGGTTCTTATCTTATCAGGTTAAAACTTAATCATTCTAATGCAAAAATATAAAAAAATAAAATTAACTATTTTTTTATTTAATATCGGGAATACATCTTATGTATAAGTTCATAATATCATATATTAAAAGAAATAAAATAAATATTTTTTAGTGTTTTTGAAATATAAACTAAGTTTTAACGGATAATTATAAACTAGTTATGGTATCCTTTGACTGATTCTTGTATTTTTATATCTAAATTGATCTTTATTCTTTTAATTTCTATTTGTTCTGTATTTTTTTTCTTTTTTTTTCTTTGTTTGATTAATTGGTTTCATTAATTTAATCCCTCATCATTTGGTTTCATTTAATTTTTATAATAAATTTGGTTCTCATTCTTTTAATTACTCTTTGTTTCTTTTTTATCCTTTTCCTAATTCAATTTTATTTTTAATTACATCCCTTGGCATTTGATTTCACTTTATTTTTAAGTCAAATTTGATCCTCATTATTTTTATTACTACTTTTTTGTTTTAAATTCTTTTTTGATTTTTTTTTCCTGCTAATTTCATCTCTCAACATTATTGGTTGAGAATTTTACTTTGTTATATTTTAGGGTTTGCCATTTATGGCATTAGTCTCGAGTTCATGACAAGGGTCACAAGGTGACTTTGGTATTTTTTAGGTTCTTTTTAGATTTGGTTTTTCTCTTATCTCATTCTTCAACATTTGATTTATTGGTAATTTATCTTTGAGCTTCTTTTTTTTTTTTTTGCTTTCTTGTCTACGAAGTTATCCTAATATTATATCTATGGTTGTGAGGTTATAACGGGTTCATCCGAGATAACTCAAAAAAATAGATTTCATTGACTTTTTTTAATTAATTTTTTTTCTAGATCTGCCATTCGATATTGGATTGTTTAATAATTGAGTTTTATTATTTTATTTAATTTTCTTTCAACGAAGTTACCCCTGGTATCACAATTGAATTGCAAATTTGGCATGTTAGCTCATATGGGTTCGAATTGCTTCTTTTTTTTTTATCTTTTTTTAATTGTCAATTTTTTTATCAGTTCATCAGTTATCATTATATTTTTTTATTCGTATTATCAGAATTATGTGAGCTTATTAAACTCAATTAAATCAATGACTCAGATCTCTTTCCTTTCCTTTGAGAACACTTGAATGGACTTAGCAATTTTTTTTTATAGTAGATAAAATTTAGGTCGGCTTGCGTCATAGCATGGGCACCTATCTAATATGTATATATATATAATTCATCAGAATATAAAATTGACAAAACCCATAATTCTAGGAACTATAATCATCTCCTTTTAACATCATAATGAAGTGCAATTGAGGATGTCATATTTTTCTTCTCAGAATCAAAATTAAAAGCATGTTTGTGGAATGTTTCTGTTGTTTATTGTTTTTTAAAAGTATTTTTTGTTTGAAAAAATTTTAAATTGATGGTTTTTTAGTGCCTTCTAATGTGTTGATGTTAAAAATTAAAAACAAATCTAATTTTTTTTATTTTAATATACTTTCAAGCAAAAAACTATTTTAAAAAAAAAAAACCTCCAGCACCATTAATCCCAAACACACATTAATTAGCGTCCTTATACCTCACGCTAAGATGCTTTTTAAACAATGACTTCCCTAATAAGAACAAGATGGTGAGGTCTGAAAGTCGGACAAATGAAAGAGAATTTATCATGTTAGTGAGTGTCACTTTCATTGTATAAACAAACATTAATTCAAAATAATGTGTCATAGGGAGGGGTTAGCATTTTATATAAAATGAAAGAGGGGTGACAGAAGTCGTCGGCTGGCTGTTGTCATGGTTTGGCTGCTGCTTGGCCATGGGCCACGGACATTTTGGTGCTTATTATCGTCATCGATTTGCCAACAGAATGTGCTGCAATGCCTCTCATCTTGGTTTTTTGTTTAGAGCCTTTTCTGCTATGTTTCCTTCCGAAGAGGGATATTCCTTTTAGCTTTATTGCAATAAATTAGTTTTTTATATATAAATAAAGCTTAATTTTTACTAGTTTAAATTAATTAATATCCAAGTTTATTAATTCTGTAACAAAGTTGGGTTTACTTTATCCCGTCCCTCCTTTCCATGCTAGATCTGTATATGTTTGTTTTTGTCCAATTCAAGTTGCACTGTATTCTTTAAATGTCTGCAATCTAGAAGATTATTGTAAAAATACAGCACTGGTTATGTTTGGAGTAATAATGATTGTTTTTTAAAGTATTTTTTTAGTTGTCATTATATTAAAATAATATTTTAAAAAAAATTAAGATAAATTTTTTACCAATTTCATTATGAACGTAAAAATTATTTATATATAACTTATATATTTTTCAATGACTATTGATGATTACTCTAAGGACACCCGTAAGCAATACCCGTGTAATTAAAATGCTTGTGCAAATTGCAAGCAAAATAAAAGAATAATAATATTTTATTAAGCATTATCCGCATGTATATACCGCGCTCAGTTTCTTAATGTCAAATCGATTCTAAGCATGCACACGAAATTAATTAAAACTAGCTAGGGTTTTACGGATATTCTATGAGCAAATTTGTATTATAGCTCTCTTAAATCTAAACCCTGAATGAAAGCAATTTTAGCTGAGTAGCGACACTTCCGAATGGCTTGGGTATGAATTGAAATCCTTCTTTCAAATATGCACAGATAGAATGGATGACGACATATAATTTTATTTTATTTTTACAAATTATACAATTGTTATTTTCTCGTAAGTTGTGTATGCTAAAAATCAATGGATTGATTCATGGGGCCAACATTTTGAACAGCCTTGACAAAACTAGATTGAAGCTTTTCAAGTTTGTCAACTAATCCTAACAAATTATGACCATGGCTTACCAACCAAAGTTTTGTCAACTCGAATTAAGATATAGTTTAATTTGATCTAGAGTTTCACAACTGTGTACAACTATGGCATTTGTAGTCAGCTCACAGATGACCCCAAAAAGGTTAAGCAAATCACGGAGATTCAGTTTGATTCTGAAATATTGGGCTCCTTCGGGTTATAATCTTCTCGAAATTTGTTTCCCTTCGTGTGTTTCCTTATAACCTGCAGGAAACCTGTAGCAAAAATGATTAACCAGTAGGTCCATTGCCCAACTTTTGTTCAAAGACAGGATTATGATAAATTTGAGGATAAAATTTAACGTTAGCAGATTATGTCCTTACTTGACATCAACGAATAAAAACCTATATATGATTTGGTTTCTCGTTTGAGCAGCTGCTTATGATCAAGCACACGATTCAAACAAGAAAAACTCAATCCCATGTTTTTGGGCAAACATATATTATGCAGTGCGACCACATATATATATGAATTAATGGGAATATTATTTAAGTAGATAGTTTTTTCATTCAAGGTAAGTCGGAACAATGTTGAGTTAACAATTATCTAAAGACAACAAATAAAATAAAATACATCTTTTGGAAGAAAGAAAAATCATGTCTCAAAAGGGATTTTATTGTTCATAATGATGAAAACGAAAAGCGGTTAACTTATGAAGATTATTCATCATGAGCACAAGTATATATGTTGATTAGGGGTTTTGCTTGTTAAATGATTGCAGCTTGGTCGTTTGTTAGGTAACGATCGGTGTCTCATTTAATATTATAGCAATTCAAGTCATGCACTCAAAAGAATCTTATAAGAGAAACACCAGGCCAAGTTTTATATATATATATATTATTCAAATAATGCCATACTCCCTTATCTTCCTTATTAAATTTACAGTCACAACCATCAACAACATTGAGATCATGATCAGCTTTAATTAATGACATTTCGTGCATACATATATATGAAATTTATGTTTTTTTTTGTTATTTTCAATAAATTTGAAGCTAGCTAGCACATGCATGCATATATCACTGAAACACAAAAATAAATATATAATCTTCTTGATTTAATAACTTAAATTGTAATTACATAAAATATAACTTTTTATTATGAATTAGTGTTTTTGCTTGTGAGTTTACTTGGACTTCAAAATAATCTAAATAATAAAACATGGGAATCTACCAATGATATGCTGTAGTCACGATTATCAGGTTATTATCCAAGCATGAACGGCTAATAGACAAGGTTCACAATGAGTGATGACTTGGAAGAATTATATTCTGGAAACAAAGACTTTTCTACAATGTAATTCTGGAAAAGGAGAAGCGCTGCTGGAATAATGTTTTGTTCCTGGCCAGATTTTTATGATGCCGACTTTGTTCAACGATTGAGCATTGGTGGACAAGATGAAATAATATTGACACAAATCAAATGTCATCATGGCAACTTTTTATTGATAATAATCAAGAGAATTTATTAATCACACAAGAATACCATTACGTACGTGTGTATGTCATATCATGGCAATGTATATTTCTATAAACAAATTCGAAAAATATTGGAGCTTGACCTGAAGCTTGTCACTGATTGACTAATTACTGTGATAAAGTCAAGCACAAGGCCGCCCTCATTGAATGAAAAAAGAGGGAGAGAACCTCAAACGCTGCAATACATAGATAGATAACCCTTAACATGTTTAGCGACAGCTACAGCGTTGCAACCAGAAGTCACCTTGCGTTTTTTCAAAAATGCTGCTAGAACTTTTGTCTGTTGCCATATGTAGCAACGTTTATCCATTCTGATTGCCAGAATAGATCAACAACACTGAAATCCTCCATGACTGCCACTAATTATTAATGCTTAATTATGTCACAACAATTCGTTAAAACAGCTCCAAAAAATGCATTTAATGCCATTGCTGCTGAAATTAGCACTATTGAAATTCCATTGAAGGGCACTTATGTTGTAATAATATACATATAACATTTGAACTACTGATGAAATCTCAGACTCCAAGTGTGTGTGTGTGTGTGTGTGTATATAAAGAAGCGGGTGGATGATGCATAAAACCATGCATGCATTAGCATAACTACCTGACCAATTGAATATGAATTAGGAGGAGTAATTAATTCTGCATGATATTCAATGCTAGCTTGACTATTAGCAGCAAGGATTAGCGGGTGCTTCCTAGCTAGTTCCTATTCTTCTTTAAATTAGGATTAGGATACTCGTAGGGCTGGAATAAATTAAGCCTAAAAAGGAAATTTTGAAAGATTCATTTACAGTGAGGTTGGAAAAACAACTTTTTATCTATAAAATTAATTAATCAACAAAAAATGGCTAGTTAATATCTGCTAGATTAATTATGCATGTATTTAAAATCATATATAGGCGCACAAAGAACATTTTCCTAATCCATGTATAGGCTTCCATCTCTATGAGGATTGGTGCGTTCAGATTCCGGATATACAAATTTGTGCTTTCAAACATATATTAATATTGGAGGCCTATGTTCATGTAATGCAAAAAAAATCGAACATCCTAATTTTTTAGAGCTTGATTAACGAATTGTGTTAAGAAATTGGATTAAAATGGATCAAAATAATCACAATATTAAGGAGACTAATTTCAATGGCAAAAGTTATTTGGTTTATATGGACCTGATCATGTTAACCCTAAAAATGCCTATAAGATGTCTAATTAGGCTCCTGCATGCTATTGGAGATTTTTATGGAATGCATGGAATTGCTGAAGTTCTGTGGTACATTCTATCATAAGATTATCATGCATTTAAGAACTATATGCCTTTCGAAATCCTCTTAACAGCTAATATTTTTTGTCCTCATGTTAATTGAAACATACCCCTTTAGAAGCTTTGAGTTTGATCAACAAATAGAATGCAGCATATATATATATAAAACCTCTGTCAATATAAATCGAAGGCAAACCATGTCACAAAATAAGTTCAATAAGATAAGATCCAACACCACTTTCCTAATATTGCAACAAATCTAAGTATACCAAACATACATGTACATTATAGCGGCCCAGGGTACCTCGGCTCATCAAAGGTACATTCTTGCAGCAACCTTTGTTGTATGATCCCTTCACAATTTGAAGCACCAGGAGGAAAAATCAGAGAGTTCATCTCATAGCAATCAATCATGCTTTCAGTGCCATAAGCAGTCGTAATTCTGCTATTGACCATATCATCACCTAACAGAAACTCCAGCCCGTCCAGTCTTGGCGGGTTGCTGCTAACCATTTGCTCAAGCCCCGCAGGAAAACTGCTTTGTCCTTGCAACATTTGCAAACCTGCAGCCCCATCTATGTCGTACTGTGTTTGTGCAAACTGAGCATCAGTATCATCCAAGGTCTCCTCCACCGGAGCAGAAGAGGAGACATTGATGGACTGATCATCATAGAGCTGTTGGGTATAGGATACATCAGCCGGGAATTGGGGATTCATCGCATTGCGATTCACTTGATCATCATCAGAAAATTTTCCTCCAAGCTTGATAAGTAATTTCCTGATAGAGGCATGGTCATTGAAATGCGGTTCCTGGTTAGAGTATAGTATGGGAGCGAGTATAGGCAGCTCTGGCCAATAAGGGTTTTGGTTATTGTTATCAGCTGGAACCACGGGATTTCCATTTCCTCTCTTCATTTCTTGCTTTAGGCCACTAATTCTGCGAGCCTGTTGCTCTTTTCGCTGCTTGCCAAGAAGCTTCTTCTTCAGCTTTGTGTTCCAGTAGTTCTTTATATCATTATCGGTTCTTCCTGGCAATTGTGCTGCAATTATGGACCATCTGTTCATGCGCAAGCAAAGTCATTTAATTTTAGCATGCTAAACCTAGAATATTACTGGTATAATTAATCTAGCTAGTTCACAATTATATAGGTGGATGGTTTCTTCAGAATCCTAATTAGTAATTAATTAAGCGGCTATCAGTGATAGATACAAACCTGCTTCCGATACTAATGTAAAGGCTGCAAATTATGTTATCTTCTTCTTCAGAGAAGCCTCCGTGCTTAATATTCGGGCGAAGATAATTTAACCATCTAAGGCGGCAGCTCTTGCCGCATCTCTTAAGACCTGATTCAGAAACAACACCCATGTCTTGGTTGCATAAGATATAATTGAACAACTTGACCCAACTTCAAATTCCTTTAAATTAAATATAGGACATGCATCAATCAAAAAGAAGCTAATCAAGAGAAGGAGATCAAAGGGAGAAAGCAAGGCAAGGCTAAAGATACAACTGAAAAAGAGCTGTGCATGCGGTTGTAAGTTGAAATATTACCAATTTTTTGAGGCAAAGCAATCCAGTTACCACCAGTGCCATGCTGCTCTATATATGACTTGAGCTTCGCATCTTCTTCAGGTGACCATGGGCCTTTCTTGACGTTGGCTTTGTCGCAGCAAGGAGCCCTCCCCATACTTCTTCTTTTGTGTTTCTTTGAGAATGATGTTAGCTAGCTTCTCTTTTAGCTAGCTTCTCTTTCTCCTTCTATTTATGTCAAAGCTAGCAATTATAGGGGGGAGAGAGAGAACGAAGGAGATGCATATAGGGGATAATTAAAAAGGAAATATAAAGGCTGGAAAGGGATAAACAGCTATATGATATTTAAAAGCGGGGTATGGCATTAAAGAGAGTGTCTGCTATAGAAAAGTCCAGAAATTGGAAAGGGAGTGCAGGAGGGTAGGGTTTTTCCTCTTGTCTTTCTTACATAGTTCAGAATCAATTTTATTTAGCAAAAGGCCTTTTCATTTGTTATTTCTCATGGATCTCTGCAAGCCAATCTGGCATAATTCAGTGGGGGCATACAGCAACGAAATGACACGATGTATAATGAGGTATATTTCATATTAATCATTACCATTTTATTGCATTTAGCTGTATTAATTTATTTAATTTATACATAATTAGCTGCTACTGTTAGATTAAGACTACATGATGTTGAGATTTCAGAAATTAATCCACGGTTTTCACACCATCCTATATATATATATATATATATATATATATATGTATATCAGAAAAATCTTTTATTTTATTTTTTGTTACAAGGGATATTAATTAAATCTACTTGAATATGTAATTGAAATACATTTGATCGAGCACCCTATTTTCTGGTGATGGATATATCTCCTTACACAAAAGCTATGAAGCTTGACTCCACAGTCTTTTTTTTGTTTTGTTATATATATATATATATATATATATAATAATCGTCCACAGTCATTGCATGTCAAGATTAACAAATATCAAGAACCAAACTTGCTTCAGGTTACAATGTCGAAGCTAATTTATATCGTAGGTCAATTCCTTGGACTGACGGGGAGATTTCAAAGCTCTATGGTTTCCACAAGGAAAAAAGGCAAGGACGCCACCAAATATTGAAATTCTGTAGAAATGAGAGGGATTCTTCTGTGCTGGTAGGTGCGATCAAATGACAAAAGAAAAGTAGAACACGATGGAACCTCAGGATATGATTTTTGTTATGGTTTGTCCTTCGAAACGGGCGTGTCCATAATCATTAAACATGGAATGCTTCACGGACGGCCGTCACCCACCAGTCCATATTAATGATCAAATATATGACCACGGCAGCACTGACCTGAGCAAAAATTGTATGGGATTTTTTTTTGTTTTTTTATTTTTTGGAATTTACATACTCTCATCGTGTCTCTTAATTAATTTATATTGCGTGTTTGATTATGTTGTTAAATTGAAATTAAATAGGCACGATTTTAGGATATATTAAAAATATTGACTTCTTACTATTCTTTTCTCTCATTTATTAATTTTGCCTTTGAATTCAGCGTTAACTTGAGACAATCTGATTTCTTATCATTTATTTTATATCATTGGATTCAAGATTAACTTGAGACAATTTAATTTCTTAATGTAATTGTGATTTTTGCAAGCCAAATACATAGGAAAAAGATTTCTTTCTTGTTTAATATATTTTTATAAATGACATTTTTTTCATTTCATCTATATAATGTAAGCAAACACCAATCCAACGACAATAAAAGATAAATACACCATAATTCATAATAACCAATTTTGCACCAATAATCATATATATAGCTCAATAATACTCTTATAAAGTGAAAAACATGAAGTCTCAAGCTGGAGTACCACGATAGAATCTGTGTGCCCTTGCTGAAATAAACTTGTCTCTAGGCACTCTGAATTACAGAGGACTGTTATTTCCCAATCACAGATTGCATTGTATTCCAAAACTAATTACTACTCCAGTATTAATTAATCGTCCTTTGGGGGCCCTAATAGGCGTGGAGTTTAGGGTGAAGGTGCAGCGTATTCGGTGGAGATCAAGAGAGATAGCCCAAGTGTCACAGCTCAGCGTCGACGTTTTACACTTTTACTGTACCTCGTTGCTTACCTTCTACTTAGTGCATGACAGTTATGGTGTTTTTGCACTTGTTGCGGGCTTGCAGCCAAAAACTAAAACGTCAAACCCTTTCTTATTAGATTTAATTTTATTGCTGTCTCTAATAATTGAATTTAACACCGTCCGTGCTTGGTGAAGTAGATGCAAAATTCATCCTTTATGTTTTTTCTTTTAAAAAAAAAATACACTACTTTTATCTATTGAAATTTGAATACAAGGTTCCAGATGAACAGTTTGGCTTCCAAATTTCACCATTAAAAGAATATACCAAGACTCAATTCGTCATATCATATAAAAATATAATGTGATCGGCTATCTTTAAAGATATAAATAATATTTGCAGTCTATAAATTATTGAGAAGTATCTTAATTTTTTGTACATAATAATTGTCCTTCCTCTACCAGTATTAAGTTTATACTAAATATGCCCACAAGTTTTGCACTTGGTTAAATTTACATATTCACCGTAAGATAACATGCAAAAATTTGATCACATATCAATTTTTTATATCCTAAGCCAAGGGGTTTTATTATAATTTTGTTGTATAAAAATTCTCTTTCAGTCTATTCCCTTCAGGTAAAATGTTTTTTGCTTATTCGATGATACTATAATGAATGGTCTCACTCAATTCATGTCTTCTTTTTACAAAAACTCATGAACTACTGTTTATCTAATTTGTGCACTCATTCCATAATGGTTCAATGAAATCTTTTAAAAGTTCAAAAAACCTAGTTGCATCTACATTTCTTTCTTCATTGATAAGTGAACCTTTACCTAAATAACCATGATTTATTCTCATTGCATCTATCACAATATTCTTAAGATTTTACCTAACAGCTTAAGCTTTTAGGTTAAATTGGTTTTTAAATAACATCATGAAACTTATAAATAATTGTGAAGCATCTTTCACAATCTTTTATAATTATTTCAATTGTATTTATATCTTTATCGGTATTGTTAGTTAATATGAGATCCAACATATCCTTTCTAAGTTTTGTATTTGGTTAAATTTACATAGGTTCTCCATGTGCAAATCAACACAAGTATTTCTTTGCGAATTTTTTTTAAAAAAGATGCACATATCAATTTTTTTACCCTTCATTTTTATATGTTTAAAATCCAAAAATATGTCATTTTGATAAATTTAGTCAATTTTAATCATTTTGTTATTTTAATCATTTTTATTATTTTTTGTGGTTATAAATAATCATAAAAATGAAAAAACAAATACACATATTTGGGGTTAAGATTAGACCAATAATTGAGTATCACAAGCAAAATTTGAGTTTGGAAATCTATGGCCATAATTAAGATTGAGTTGAAGAAAAGAGCTTAAATTGGTTTAATTTGGTTGAAATTAAAAAAAAAAATAGAAGTTCAAGGATTAGTTTGAAATAAATATTTAAGTTTGAAAATCAATTAGGAGCTTAATTGAAAAAAAATTGAAAGTTAAATTAGCTTAAAAATAAAGAATTGAATAATTAAGGACAAGTACGAGAGCAGTGAAGAAATCAAATGATATATTGTAATTCATTCAGTGGTGAAATTAAAGAAAAAAATAAAAATAAAAAAAGTGAAAATCGACTGAAAATAAAGAAATTGAAAGTCGAAAGGATGTGACTGAATTAGTTTGGTGTACTTGAAGAAGATCTAAAAACAATGTCGTTTCACATTAAGTGAAACAATGTGTTCCACCTGGAAAAGGGAAGAGCATGGATGGAGATTTGAAGGAATCAATGTCGTTTTGCTTAAGGAAATGCAGAAACTCTAGAAAATATACGGGGAACTGTTCTGCCCCTGTTTAACCCCGATTCAAGCCTCTAATTGATTCTCCCAGGTGGTAAACAACATATACTAATGATCTCTATCACGTGGTATTTCATCTTGGGATAATAAACCATATTTTTTCCATGATCCTCTTCCTATAAATCAAGCAAAGAGGGCTATTTGCAATCCATGTTCATCTACTCTTAAAAGGCGGGAAATCATGAAAGATTGGCGGCCATTATGGAGGAAGATTAGAGATGAAACCCTATCCCATAAAACGCCACCTTTAGACACACAATAAGAGAGGGGGGTTCAAAAAAGATTGGAAAAGAGGGAGAGAATTATTGTGTCAAAGTTTAGTGACAAAGAGAAGGTAGAAGTGATATTTGTTCATGGCAATACACTGAAGGTCGAGATTTCAGAGAAAAAGAATCATAACAATTCGTGTTTAAGAAAATGCACAGTAGGCTTTCAACTTCAGGTACAATACTAAAATTCCATTCAGAATCTGAATAAAAACCTATAGTGCAACTATCATGAATGTCTTTGGTTGTTGTCTTGGCTTCAATCTGTATATGCAACTCATAACTTCTCTACGATCATTAGGAATAACAGTTTTTCCATTTTATTTTCTGATTCAATTTCTTTATGAGAAGTACTGTCATTTGTTGATTGAAATCCAAGGAATAAGTTTACGATATATTCTCATTCCTAATTTCAAATCTGCCCAGCATTAGTCATTTTGTTTCCACTCCTTAATTCGCATGTTTTTTAAAAAAAAACATATTCTGCTCATTACTCGTGTTAGTATGCCTTGTTATTTCACAATCATTGAGTCCAGAGACGGATCCAGCATGTGGGCAAGTGCCCACACTGCTCAAAAAAAAATCCCATTTTCCTCTCATTTGGTAATTGGTATCTCGTTGGATAATAATATAGTCATGTAGAATTTTAAGGTGGATAAAGATGCGAAGAGTCGATTCAATTTTGTATGATATTCTAATAATCCCTTATTTATTCTATCTAAATAAATAAGGGATTATTTATTTAGATTAATCTTGATTCCCAAAGTTAATTTAACATGTGAATAAACATGAGATTAAAGGATTGTTTGGTTGGGAAATAGTTAACTGTTGTTTTTTACTTGGAAATATATTAAAATAATATATTTTTTTATTTTTAATATTAATATATTAAAATGATTTAAAAATATAAAACATTAATTTTAAGCAAAACAAATTTAAATTTTTAACAAACATGATTTGAAACGGTTTCAAAACAAAGTATAAGTAGTTTTCGGGTAGTGACTTATATATTTCCCTTTTTTTCTTTGTTTTTTTATTAACTTAGATGTTCGGCCAGCTTGCGCACACCTCGACTAATCCTACGGGTCATGAAGTTAACGATCATGTAAACATCCAGTGATTCTAAGGTTTATAAGATTCGAACTTGTGACTTCTAATAAGCAAACCTAAGACCTGACTAATTGAGTTATACCTTTCAATATTTATATTTCCCTCTTTTTTATTCTTTGGTGCAGTTGCATCTGTACATTCAAATCTTAATACAATCATCTTAGGAGCTCTATATTATATTTTCTCTCAAACTTTATGCTTTACTTTTTATAACAATTTACTTTCGCTGCTCTCCGTCTCTTTCTTTACAACACAACTGATTGCATTATTTAATGCTTGTTTACAGTTTCTTTTAGGTTTTAATTCTTCTTTGTTGGATTTAGATTTTCTCTGTTTGTAAACCCTCACAATTTATTATATTTTTCTATTTGAAGCCTTTAATTTTTTTTAAAAAAATATGTATATTATCAGCCCACTCACAAAGTCAAATCCTAGTACTTCTACCTTGTCAAAAAATGTTTGTGTTGTGTACATGCACCAAGCATTCCAAAAAAGTGGACACAGAACAAGTAAATATGCAATATGGAAAGGACAAATACAATTAATCAACGCGTGCAGTCAGTTTTACTAGGTCTCAACGAACATTAATCTCTCCAGATTTCTTAATTGTTTGTGATTTTCAAGTGGATGGACCTACATGTTTGAAAAAAAAAAATCTCTTTTGACAATCTAGATCCTCCGAGCAACTTTCTTCTCCAGCTTCTATTATCTTATCTGCTCTTTGACATGGAAAAAGCATTACCTATAATCTAAATGGATTGGTGTTTTTACTGTGCATTCCTTTATTATTTATCTTTATGTATTTTAATGTGAATAGACTGTGAAAAATTTTATATTTTTTCAGTTTGGTCCTTCAATTTTTTTTTGAAAGATTTAGTTCTAATTAAAAAGCAATTGATTTTGAATTCTTATGAAAGGGTGAGATTAGAAGAGGAGGGACCGAAATGAAAAATATAGCAAACATGAGTGGCGTGCTATAAGTTATGAAAAAAATGCATTTTGATCCTCCAACTTAACCAATCATGCAAATTATACAAGTTCGGTCCCTCAATATTTTTCCAATTTTATTTTGGTATAAAAGTATATTTTTGTTATTTTTTGGTCCATGGTTGAGAGAGGAGAGAGAGATCGTCAGATTCCGGTGATAGAGAGAGAAACATGTCGTTGATATCGATTTAGACCACCGAAATGAATTATAATTGTGTCAAATTACTTCATATTAGGTGTTTTTGTTCCTTAAACGTCTGCGAAAAAATAGATCTGGGCTCGGGTTGAGTTTGGTTTTTGGGGCGGTTTTTTTAGGTCATGGATAGGTTTATCATGGTTTCTAATTAGGTGTTTTGGGTCAAAAAAACCTTGAGCCTAACTTTTCGACCACCACAGTGGCTAGAATTTGGGTAAAACAAATAACGCGTCGTCTGAATTTAAAAAAATGAGGCGGACGACATGTCATCCACTCCAGGTGGAGTTAAAAAAAGGGGCTCAGCCACGCGAGACTGTCATACGCGTGGACACTGATGAAATTGGCCAGGCTGGCTGGCCTGACTCTTTTTTTTTACTAAATTTTTTATTTCAATTAATGCTTCTTTTTTTTTTGTTTTTAAAAAAACTTAATGATATTTACATTAATATCTTCTTTCTCTTTTATTATTGTTTAGAAAGCCTCTTTTAAATTATGGTAATTTTTTTGTCATGCGTTTAATTTTCAAAGAGGTTTTTTTGATTCATTTATGGGTTTTTTTATCTTTTGTATAGATGAATTATATATTTGAAAATAAAAAATATTTATTTTCATATAATATTTTTAATATGTGTAGCCTTACATATATTCTTTTTCTTTTTTTTATTCAATCAATTTAATATGTTTATCTATTTCTACTATTGTTTAATTAAATATAAAAATGTTTTAATAAACAAAAATTAGCAAACATGATCGGGAAAATATTTTGTCTTATAAAATTAAATATCTTAATTTACATATGTCTCCTGATTTTTAAAATTTTATTTTTAGGTGTCATTAATTATTTTTTTATTTATTTATTAGCGCACATAGTTCTAAGTTTATTTGATTACATGTGTGTATAAATTTTTTAAATTATAAAAATGCATTTACAAAATCTACATGTACAATTATTTTATAAAAAATAAAAATATTTAACTCGCAGCAGAACACAGTCTCGTAACTATTGTATTTTAAACTTTGTGCACGCTAGGGAAATCACCAACCCCAAAAGTAAATTACCATACACAACTGTGATCATTTTTTTTTTCTTATTAGAGGCTAAGATTTGAACTGTAATTCGAATTTGCAGTTATATTCTATGGTCATGGTCCCATTTTGAGAAGAGTAGTTGACTTGTTCGTTATTTGGGCAGTACTTTTAAATGTCAATTTGAGCCAAATGATACACGAAATCTAGCTTTGACCTATGTTCACAAAATAACAAAGCAAAATATTAAAAAAAAAAACATATACCAAGAAAAAAGTGTAAAAATGCATATGAGTTGTTGGATTATGATATTAGAATGAGACTTATATTCATCTGTGTTTTTTAACTTTTTTCTTTATTCTCTTAATGTTTAGCATTACTCCTAATAAAATGAGGTGATAAAAAAATCCATTTTTTTGTTAAATTATATATAAAATAAAATTAAAGGTCTTTTTTGTTAAATTTAATCAATTGAAATTATCATATAATTGATAATAAATTTACCTAAAGATCTATTCTTTTATTTTTATGATTGTCAATTTTCAGATATTAAATATGCATTTATTTATATAATCCAATTTTTATTATATTCACATGTTGATCGCATCTAAATAATGTTTTATATGATTTTATATTTTTTTAATTGATTCAAATATAATATGCATAATTTTGTAGAAAAAAAAGTCTTTAGGTCGAACAAGTTACGAATGAAAAAAATCTGAAATTAAATATTGATCTAAGAAAATTTGTTATAGTTTATTCCAAAGAATTGGGTAACATATTCATGTTTTAAGAAATTACAAACTGCATAATAATTGAGACAAAAATATCAGATTCGAAGGAATGTGAGGGTTTGTAGATATTTGTTATATAAAGTAGGTATGTATAAATTGGAGCGATAAAATCTATTACTACAGTAGATTCTACTATTATGATTGTTTGATCAGTGTAGTAAACCAGATAATTTAATTAATCTAGTTTACTCAAAGGATTAGAGAATGAGGGTAATTAATGTGTAAAAAATTGAATTTTCGAATAAGGTAATTAATTACCTACCTTAATTACATTAATTTTTTTTATCCGACCTAAATTAAAATTTGCTCAATTTTACGCAATCCGATTAGATGACCAAGTAATTCAGGTAATTGAAGAAAAAAAATTTACTTGTTACCAGTTTGTTTAACTAAAATATTTAAAAGAAAATATTATCAACCAGCCAAAATTAGTTTATAAATCAAAAACAAAATATAATTCGGGCACCCAAATTTATTTTTAACCATTACTCAACTCTACCCAAAAAATTTCAAATGATTACCTCAATTATCTATTCTCTAATTTATTTATTTTTTATAAACCTCATGCATTTTGGATTTCTTGTATAGTACTCATCACTCTAATTTTACACAAGTTACCATTAACTAATAATATGGTGGGTTATAAATATCATCTCAATCCATTTAAAATATATACTACGCCTTTCAATTCAGAAGGAGAGGGTGTCAATCTAAATAATCATTCGCATAACACAATTTAATTATAAACACCAATAGATGTGATTGTCCGTCCATTAATAGACAGTCTAAGCAAAACTGCCACGTCTTGTAGTGTTGGTATCATCTTCCCATGTCTAAAATGTAACTGTTTGTGTCACGTTTCAATCACTCAATCAGTGCATGGATCAAACCATGGTCAAGTTCGAGTTAGTCTAGACAACTAACATATAAAAACCCTGTTTGAAACACATATGGATGAACCCACAAACATAGTCTCATCCACCTATGTGTACGACAATCAACAACTATTCCAAGATTTGTTTCCTTTATTGCCAACAACAACCTAAGTAAATTTTCAAAACATTCTTCATGTGAACAAAAAAGATGTCCAAGCACCTTTCGTTTTACAACTCATGTTTTGTCATGTGATATTTTATACTTGTAATGCGATTTAGTTTCATCCTATATGTTTGCAACTGTTATTAAAAGATTATTCATAATAAGGGTTGATATAGCATTAGCAATAAAAAAAATTTCAAGTCGATGGTGGCCTTTTTAAACAAAGATTGAGACACATGTGTGTGGCTCTTTTAACTTTGTTATCTCAAATAAATCTGATATTTTATGATATTCTTTGTGCAAGTATCACTTACATTTAGGTATTTGTACACATTGTAATTGAACAAATGTAAAGTTTGGTTGTTGGACTCGGTATTCAATCAAATATGCAATGTGTCACCGTTTAACTGCATTAACCAATTTATTTTTACTAATAAATATTTGTTCAACCTCCAAATCATACCATTCTGGCATACATTTATGACTAAGTGCTCAATTATAAGACATAACAAAAATAGAGGTAGAAGCATCTCTAAATTTAGAAACAGAATGAATGATTTCATCATCATCAACATTTAATATCACATTAGGGTCTAACGTATCATCATCTTCATTGTCATTAAGTTCAAGATAGTTAAATCCATGTTGGTCATAATGCGTGGTTAATTATATTATTAGTTGATTCCAACATTCCACGTAAAATTTCTAATTCGACAACTTATCTAAAATTAAACACAATACATAATTAATTGAAAAAATATTTCATAATTAATTTAACTTATTTTCATGTTCAACTATATTAATTCAACCCTAATTGATGGAATTCTAAACTAATTTATCATTAATTGAACAAATCCTAAAGTCATCGTAAACCCTAAATACAACCTAAACAACTATTTCATTTCAACTAAGCCAAACCAATTCATAGCAATGTAGTATGTTGATCTTTCTTGTGGAACTAGAAAAAAATCAAGGTTTTGTAGGCAATGATGGTGGCAAGGGCTGGAATGATAGGTTTTTTTTATAGAAAAACAACCAATAATGTTTAAAAACTAAGATATGTTTGATTTTTTAGTGTTTTAATAGGAGAAAAAAACAGGTATTTGGTGGGTTTTTTAGAGAGATATAAGTGGGGGTGTTGGTTTGTTGAGAGGGAGGGAGTTGCTTCTTAGTTTTCTAATTTTTTTATTTGTGTTCGCGACATGTAAAGTTGTTACGTTTTAAAAAAATATCATGTTTATAAGTACAATAATGTAAAAATACATCATTTTACTAAAATAAATTCAAATAATATTTATTCGATCAAAAATTTTAATTTATGGTGATAATTTTTTTGAAAAAAAATTCATGGAAAGGCAATTACTGCCTTTTTTACGAAGAAAACTAAAAGGCACACACACCCTATTTATCTAGACGTAGCCTCTTAGCAAGTCATGATTACCGAGAAAGAAAACGAGACAAAGTGCATATGCATGGTTACGTGCAATGAACAACGGTAGTTTTGACAGTAAAATTGGCTCATAGTGTGATATTACTACATGTTGCTTTTGTGGGTCAACATACTCCACAGCTGTAATGGCTATCTTTTTGTCCCCAATTTCCTTGCCAATTCGTCTCTTCCATTAATTAGCTGTGCATGCACCCAGCGACCTGAAATGAATGGTCCAGACTAGGATTCGCCATGAACAATATTGACTAAACAACTGGCTCATAAAAATGTAATTATATTAATGGCAGCCCAGCATCGGAGTCCTTCATTTTTCCTGATGGTTGGTGCATGGTTGTTTACTTGTTTGATAGAGAAACTGGATGTGGCAATTAAGCTTTAATGACCACTTGACATTGACCGAAAGTGAATCCAATGGAGACGTGCAAGACCTATCAAGCCATGTTAATTAATTAATTAATTTTAGCTTATTGCCGAAAGATTCGACCTTTATTTTTCATATTATTATTGAGTGTCCAAATTAATCTAAAATTACATCAGACTGTAATAAAATTATATATGCTTTGTACATATACTAATTCATATGGATGGTTTGTTTTGAATTCGATAAAACAAAAATTGAAAATTTGGCTAAAAATACCGAAAATATAAAGCACCTTCGGTATTAAAAAAAAAATACAGATCGAGCTTCAATAAAAAGTTGCACATTTTTGCAAAGACAGCCTCATATTTAACCCCCATAATCAGCAAAACGCACAAGCACTTTAGGACTTATGTCGTCAGAATACAATTTGGTTCGCACATTAATCCATTAGTAGAGGTAACTTACAATCAACAAATATCCGATCCATCCCAGAGCTTAGGTTAGATGGTGAAAAAGTTTTTTAAAATTTTTAATTTTAAATGTTATGTTAAATATCTTTAAAAAATTATTTTTTTAATACATTAAATCGAAATGAGAATTGTGTTTTTATTTAAAACCGTTTGGAAAAAAGACTAGTCTTAATTGACATGTAAATCGTCAAATAAAATTAAAAACTACAAATAAATATTGTTAATATTTGACTACAAATCTTTGGTAATTAATTCTTGCTTACAAAATAAAAGAAATTCTAAGACCGTGTGAGAGCCCGTGTGTTAAATCTCTTGGGCTTAAGAAATTCTAAGACCTCCGTAATGAGCTGGCAAATTATAATCCAATAGAATGGTTTGATAGTAGAGGCCCATAACGGGAGTAAACTCGCCACGTCCTTCTTCTAGATCGTCGAATAGAACCTTCCATTTTATTAGAGTAGGGCTATGGCATTACGGTAAAATTTTAAAACCCATAAACTCGACAACTCTAAGCGATGGAATCTCTCTCGCTTTCTCTCTCTCTATACACAAAAATCTTAGATTTCACTTAGTTACATCACTCGCGCGATGCTGCGGGTCAATAGTTTTTACATAAAAAATTTAAAAAAATTAAGATTTAAAAGTATTTGATCTTTTTGTAAAGCTATACCCAAAAATCATGGGTATGGCTGCAACACCTGACCCAAAAGTAATATTTATAATATTAATAATAACATTAAACTTACATGACCCAAGTTTAAGTGGGTCTGACTGCAATACCAGACCCAATAGTCTTGGATGTGGGTCTGACTGTAAAGTCGTGTCATAAAAGTGTGATAATTAAATAGATTAATTAAAAAGAAAAAAACAAAGAAAAAAAACCAAAAGGAAGAAAAAAATTAATGAAGAAAAAGAAAAAAAAATCTGAATTAACTGGGTTAACCCTTCAAACCAGGTTAATCCGTCAAACCTTAGATTTGAGTCGTGAAAGTTTGATAACTAAATAGAAAAAAAAATATCAGGTTAATACAAAATTAACTGGGCTAACCCGTTAAACCCGGGATCCGTGACATGAAAGTTTGATAACTAAATAGAAAAAAATTGAACATTAACAAACTAAATTAAATGAAAAAAATTAATTAAAAAAACAAATAAAAAAACATCAGTCTTTTCACTGTGGACTGCAGTGTGCAGTCCACAGTTAAAGGCATAAAAACAGCAAAAAAGCAAAAAGAAAAAAAAACTAAAGACATCAGTCGATAACTAAATAGAAAAAAAATTAATATTGATGAACCAAATTAAATAAAAAAATATTAAATAAAAAGAAACAATAAAAGATAAAAAAAAACTTATAAGAAGAAAAAAACTAATGAAGAAAAAGAAAAAAATATGAATAAACTGGATTAACCCGTCAAACCTGGGATCCATATCATGAAAGTCTGATAATTAAATATAAAAAATTTAATATTAAGAAACTAAATTAAAAAAAGACAAAAAAAAAAACTAAAGGCATCAGCTTTTTCACTGTGAACTGTACTATGCAATCCAAAGTAAAAGGCTTAAAAAGAAAAGGAGAGGAAAAAAAAAATAAAGGCACACGCCACGAGTTAAATTTTTTTCTTGCATAAAAAATATTAAAAAAGACTAAGATCTAAAAGTGTTAGGTCTTTCTGCAAAGATATGCCCAAGAGCCTTTGGTTTAGCTGCAACACTTGATCCAAGAGTAATATTTATAATATTAATAGTAATATTAAACTTACATGACTCAAGTTTAAATGAGTCTGGCTGAAACACCGGACCCAAGAGCCTTGAATGTAGGTCTAGCTATAAGGTCGTATCATAAAAGTATGATAATAAAATAGATTAATTAAAAAAACAAAGAAAAAAACCAACAGGAAGAAAAAAAACTAATAAAGAAAAAGAAAAGAATTTGAATTAACTAGGTTAACCCTTCAAACCAGGTTATCCTGTCAAATCTGGGATTCGCGTCATGAAAGTTTGATAACTAAATAGAAAAACAAATTGACGAGTTATCCCGTCAAGCCCGAGATACGTGTCATGAAAGTCTGATAATTAAATAGAAAGAAATTTAACATTAAAAAACTAAACTAAACGAAAAAAAATTAATTAAAAAGAAAAAAAGCAAAAAACAAATTCTGGGTTAACTCGTCAAACCAGGTTAACCCGTCAAACCCGGGATCCGTGTCTTGAAAATCTGATAACTAAAAAAAAATTAATATTAACAAACTAAATTAAATAAAAAAATTCATTAAAAGAAAAAAAACACAGAAAAAAAGCAAAAAAAAACCCATAAAGGCATAAAAAGCAAAAAAAATTGAAAAAAAACATCTTAGCGTTTCACTGTGAACTGCACAGTAAAACACTGAACAATTTTAGTATATGTTATTAATTAAAAAGAAAAAAAGCAAAAAAAAAAAATTTGAGTTAACTCGTCAAACCTGGTTAACCCATCAAACCCGGGATCCGTGTCATGAAAATCTGATAACTAAATAAAAAAATTTAACATTAACAAACTAAATTAAACAAAAAAAAATTCATTAAAAGAAAAAAACACAAAAAAAGAGCAAAAAAAAACTATAAAGGCATAGAAAACGGAAAAAACAAATAAAAAAACAGAAAATAAACAAGAAAAAAATAAAACAAGAAAAAAAATAAAAAAAAATAACTCAACGTTTTACTGTTAAATTATACAGTAAAACACGAGCAGGTGTAGTTTATTATTAATTTGCCTTGCTCTTTTTCTGTCTTTCATCGTTACATTTACTTAGTTTTCTTTTTAGAGTTTTATCAACTCATACGGTATGATTTGTGTATAAAGCTGCAATTGTTTTATATGATATTTACCTGTTTTAATAAAGTTATGTGCTTCTTTCCTAATTTATGGTAGTTTATCGTTACAACTTTACATGGTTGGGATATAACAAAAACCTAAATCATGTGAGTATAGTATTGTCCATGTATTTTAATTTAATTTATTATGGGTTGTAATAGCAAATTGAAAAATATTTCCTTCAGAAAAACCATACTATATTGCCTTTCAAGGGTAAAATGGTCTTCTTATTTGATCCTTTTATCATTATAGAATTGTTTAAGGGCATATTTGTTATTTTTGCTATTTTTGAGCAATGAAATTACTTTATTACCCTTAAAAAAAACAAGAAAAAATACATTTAGCTATTTCTTACTATAATATAATGATTCTCTTGCCCTCGAAAATGATATTTCAATAGCTTTGCTGCAAGGCTTGTTTGTTATTTCACTTGGTGTTTTTTTGTAACAATTATTTGGATATAGGGGTAAAGCAGTATTTTCATAAATAAAAACAAAAAAATCTCAGTGGGTTATCATTTCCAGATTAGTCTCAAATTTACTTGGTTGTGGAGTCTAATATTTCTTAATAAATAAATAAAAACAAAAAACTCAATCTTATTGCATGTTTCTTTACAGCTCTATATTTTAATCTTAGTAATTTATTAGTTTTTCTACTTGAAAAGCTAAATTATTTTTGCTCTTGAATCCAAATCACTAGTCCTTACTCCGTTTTATACATGGAGGCCCTTGATCTTATCGCGTGGAGGCCCTTGATCTTATCGCCTACAACTGTTCTAGGAATAAAGATTTTATTAACAACAATATGTATCCAGCATAAAAGCAATCGTGTGATTCATTAATCACTAATTTTATATATATATATAGTACAAGTTGAGGCTCAAGAAGAAGATTCTGTATAATCATACCAGTAATTCTTATTTCAATGCATACACGAAGGCATCAAGTGCACGTTTCAGATGAGTGATCACTAGATCTCAATAGTCCAGCCTTTCTTATCCTCGATGACGCCCGTTTTAATTCCTTCAAGAATCGAGTAAAGCTTCTGAGACACGGACTCTTCTCTGACGTTGTACTCAACTCTGCATTTGCACAGGTTTTTATATGCTAATTGAAGTAATTGATTGGTAACATTATTTAGTTGATGCCACCAAAAAAGAGAGGAATTAACAATTCTGACAGTAGTTATCAGAGGTATATATGCTCTGTAGAAGTAGTTGTTTACCTCCTATCCTGATATGTAATCGTGCCCACAGGGGCAACACCTACTGCAGTTCCCGTGCAAAAAACTTCATCGGCATCCATCAATTCGTCCAATGGAATTGCACGTTCCTCGACCTGGTTCAATTTCACATTGTATATTTCAGAGCGAGTCCTCAGAACAATGGACTGAAATCTTACAATCCATGTTCCAGGCTTACAGTATGCAAGGAAAAAAAAAAACAGAGAGAGAGGGGGGCAAATAACAAATTAATCTCCAGACAATTAATCATCTCTGAATAAAGTCTTCCAAATTTTCACATTTGGACCTATCCAGGCTTCTCAATTATATCCCTTCATTCATATCTCGTTAACGAATCCTGTCGAATTATATGTTTTATGCGATAAGAAAAAAGAGGCTTCACTTTGACATTTTTTTCTTGAAGCTTTGTACCAGTTTTAGATATAAGGCTATAATTGAGAACAGTGCGTACTTTAAGAACTCAATTGATGAAAGTTACTACTTGAGGACTCGATGATATGGGATTGTAATTGGAGGATTTAATAGTCGTTTACGCAAGATTTTATTTGATTTCTAACAAAAAGAAAGCTGAAACAGGTTTTTGCATTTTGTCAAAAACAACTTTTTATGTGTTCAAAACGCATAGAAATCCTCTAAATATGATATATCAGATTTTTACTGAGTAATCCTCTAAACGCATAGAATTCCAGGGTTACTAGTGTTTGAAGTTTGTAAGAGGGCAACTCCCTTTAGGAATGTTTTCTAGCTGACTAGTTTTTTTATCCGTTCGGTTTGCAAGGAGCCTTTTCCCTGTTGTTTTGTTTTTGTGTGCTGTATTGGGCTCTGCCATTTTAGTTTTCTTTGATACATGCAGCCTTCTTCCAAAAAAATAAAAACCTGATAGCCATGATCGAGAGCAATTTCAATGATGCTTCTTCGAGTGACCCCTGCAAGAATAGTCCCACTTGTAGCAGGAGTAGAAATTATATTGCCCTGCATAGATTGATAAAAAGATATAGTTCAGGACAAACACACCCAGATTGAAAAAAAATAAAAATAAAAAGCCACCAATAAGGATGAATTTGAACGGTACCTTCACAAGGAAAATGTTGCAAGAAGAGACTTCTTCCAGATTTTTCTTATTGGCCGAGTCAAGGTACAAAACATCAGAAAATCCTCTGCTTTTTGCTCTGGCCATTGCTTTTAAAACCTAAAGGTAGAAAAAAGAAACCTTAATTATTTCCATAAAAATTGCACAAGTTGCCACGGTATTATAAGACTGCAAACAAATCCAAATTCAAGAGTGATCATTAGTTTTTTTTATTTATTAATTAATCATTTTAGAGAAGCATTCACTTACTGGTGCATAATTTGTGATGGATTTAACGCTTCCAGCTCCTCCTCGAGTAGCCCGATGAAACTCATCCTCAACATATAGGTTCAAGGGTTTCAAACCCTCCTATATGAAAAACAACAAGAAGAAGAAGATTTATACAGACACGAAAGTCATCAAGGAATTTCAGCTCAGAAAGGAAACCGCACCTTGAAATAATTGCCGACAGGAGAAGCATATATGAGGAATGTGTATTCAGGTGCTGGTGCTAATCCCAGAATAGGACCACTTCCCATTAGCAAAGGCCTGATATACAATGTCCCTTTCCCTCGAGGTGGAGTCTGTAAAATTTTGCATAGAATTACATAGAAAGATGAAAAGACTATATTTTATGAAAATATATTTTTTATTTTTTATTTTTTATTTTTTATCATAATGCTTTTCTAGTTTTTTTTTAATATGAAGGGAATATTTCATTTTTTTTATTCAATATTATTAGAATTTTCACGTATTTTCTATACAAATAGTTGAAATAGTCCTTTGACAAGTTAAAATATGAAAGCATATAATTAAGTATTTTAAAAATCTTTAAGAAGGATTATAAAAATACATTGTGTTTTCAGTATCCAAACTGTATAAAATATTAGAAATCTAAAAATAACTCAAGCATAAAAAAAATATATTTTGATAAAAAAAAAGATTTTTAACTTGAAACTAAACTCCATGATGTGTTTTTTGACTTCTTTTAATACGGGGATACTGGTACAAGTTTTTATTTTAAGGAAAATAGAATTTAGTTTTTTTTGACGAAACATGATGTTTTTTTTTTTGAATGAGTATTTTTCTTAGTTTGTTTTTTTCTACTTAATGTTATTAGAATTTTTTATTTTTTTATATAAATAATCGTAAACTTGTAATTAAATATTTTACAAAGTCTTTTTAATCGATTTGATATGTAACAAACTTCTATCATCCTTCGTTTCCGTCACTGCCACTGTCACCATTAATATGTTGTTTTGCTTCCAGAAAACTGGTGAAATTTCATCAACAACATAGCAATAAAAGCGGAAGGACCATTACCCAGCGCTTGTTAGCGAGAGCAGTTTGTTTGACCGCGTCTATAATTTGATAAATGGAGGGGCAAGCCATGCACATTCTGTCAGCGCCCATCTTCATCCGCGTGGCATTTTGATCCAGACGAAAGAGAAGCAGGCGCCCATCTTCTGTTCTATATGCTTTTGTGCCTTCATATAGTCCCTGAATACATTTTTTTACTCCGTAAGGCATAAAGTTATTCCATAAGCCTCAAATTAATGGTGCCATGATGTGGGATTCTAAATCCTGTAGCTTTACGAAGTAGCGTACGCAATCTGGAATAATTTCAATTCTTTAATTAAAAAATAATTTCAATTATTGAGAAGGGGTTAAAATTGCAGCTTGCCTGCCCGTAATTCAAGACTGCTGCTGAAGGGCTCAATTCAACATTTCCGTATGGAGCAAGCTGTCCTCGTTCAAACTTCCCATCACTGGAACATTTCATTGTGTACATGTAATCAGCTGGTGTGATGCCAAATCCGAGATTATCCCAGTCCACTTTAGCATACTCATCCTCGCTAGAATCACCACCAACGAACAGCAAAAACCAGAAAGCTTCTATTAGAGTCATAGAGTTATAACTGCCATGTCAACTTGAAAGAAAGGCATGAACATGAAGCACATAATTTGAATGCAATATCACTGTGCTAATTACCTGTATGAATTTGGTCTGCTAACTTGTTGAAGAGCAGATGCTGCTTGTGATGTGTAGCAACTATAAGCTGCAATCTGCAAGGATCCACAAACAGGTAAAATTCTTGCTCAAAGCATCCAAATCAATAGGAAGTCAAATGAGAGAGAGGATGGTACTGTACACAAGAACAGATACTGGCTGACAACAATATCACTTTCATATCATAAGATAAACGAGAACAAATGACTGGCCAAGGCATGACTCTGTTTCTTACACGCAAAAGCAAACAAGAAGACAAAGTATATCCTCTGAAACCAATCAAATTGAACATGATTTAATTGTAATTAAAAGGAGGAAGAAGAAGACTAAGTACATCCTCTGAAACCAATCAAATTGAACATGATTTAATTGTAATTAAAAAGAAGAAGAAGAAGAAGATACAAATCCAACGAGGAAATTAATACAGGTTTGTAAGCCATGTAATACACAAATACTTCATCAGTATATTATGATCAATTTTACGGTGGCAATTTAATAAGGCTGGTCAAATTAAAAGACAAAAGATTTAAAAAGAGAAACCTCGGATAAAGAGGATGTGATGGGTCGTAAAGATTGAACCAAACTGCGTAAGCCAGAATTCGTTTGAATCATGCCTGCCGTTCTCTCGGAATTACAGAGATGACTCAGAGTTGGGCAACAAAATAACAGAGGTTTTTTGTAAACGGAAAGCAGGGAGAGGGAGAGGGAGAGGGAGAGGGAGAGAGTTATTCAAGTTAATGCAGAGGGATGTTAAGGGCGAGAAAAAGCGAAGAGAAGCGCCAAATTTGTAGAGACAATTTTTCACCACCCAAGTATATTCTATCGGGTAAAAAAAAAACAGAGATGATAAAGATAAGAAGAAACAAGATAGGAAAAAAGAAAGAAGATAGAATTACCTTTGGCGATGATTAATAAAATATATTAATAGTGTTTATATCATGTCTGGTTATAATAAGTAAGATATAATAAAATATAAAAATATATATTTTATTTTTAATATGTATTGTTGTTAAATTTATATATATTTTTTAACTTTAGTTTATATTGAGTATTGAAATTAATAATATTATAATAATTTTGATTACAAAACTAGGATTGAATTGACGAGTTAACCCTCTCAACCCGTGACTTGAAACTTGTCTTGGATCGACTTACTAGTAGGATTTTAAAACTATAATAATAATTATTTTTATTTATATGTTGACTCGAATTACTTTGTGTTGACCCTTTCAAATTGTGACTTGAGTCTTGTTCTGATTTACCCCCGAGTTGGGTTTTAAAATTATGATAATAATAATTTTTATCTTTACACCAATTCAAGTAAACCCGAATTAACCCTTTTGATTCGTGACCCTGGCCTTGACCTGGTTGATCCCGAATCAAGTTGTAAAACTATGATAATAACCCCTTTAATTTTATGTTGACTCGAGTCAACCCAAGTTGACCCTCCTAGCACGTGACATGGGCCTTCCCCCGAGTCGACCCTCGAGTCGGGTTTTAAAATTATAATAATAAATATTTTTATCGTTACATTGATTCGGGTCACCGATCAACTCCACTTATTACCCTTTCCCTGGATCAACTCCCGAATCGAGTTTTAAAACTATGATAATAATCACTGTTATTCTTATGCTGACTCGAGTTAACCCAGATCAACCCGACTCTTAACTCGAGCTTTGGCTCAAATCGATCCCCGAGTTGAATTTTAAAGTTTTGATAATAATCATTTTACAGTAATATTTTAAAAATAAAAAAATATATTATTTTTTAAATACATGTTACATTTGTATATCTTATTTTAGAAGTACAAAAAATTTAAAAATGTAAAAACTTGATTTTAAATTATCTAAAAAAAAATTTATTTTTATCTTTATTTTTTTAATTAAACACCTTTTGTTTTCACGAGCATCCCTGGTTAACCGAACACTATCTATTGTTTTCGGATGACAGCATATACCCAAAATAACCTTTTACTTTTCCCATTTTGTTAATTGGCTCAAAATAGATCCAGAAGGCGAAAAAATATAAAAATCGGATATGGCTAAACCATGTGGATAAATATGCCTTGTCAGACAACCGTTGCCCATACAGTCTTTTTTTAATTAAAACCTTCGCCCATCTTCAATGCCAACAAAGACTAAATAAATAATATATATATATATATATAAAAGAATAAAAAAAATGGAGATTTGCACAAATTTCTTTTAGTATTCAAAATCTCAAGTCAAACAAAACAAAACTGACACGCTTCATTATTATCCATATGTTTATGTAATAGTCTTAATTTTATGTTTAATAGTCTTAATTTTATACTGTAATTTTCTTAATTTGAAATTTATGTTTATGTAATCGGGGAATTAATTAGTTTAATTTATAGGTTAAGTTTTCTATTTATCTTTATAAATTTAATTGCTTTTGATTTGTTTTCATATAATTAAATTAATGAAAATACCCTCATTTTAGAAACTCAACCCCGCCTAATTTATTAAAAGGAATAGTCACATTGTGTAAGGTTATTTTTTCTCATTGTTATTTACTAAGAGTAATAAACATGTGGATTTCATCAAATCTCCCCACAGCCACAAGCACCGGAAAAGCCGTCTACACCTGCTCTTATCATGTATTACGAGGATAATGGTCAGCCTTAATTCAAAATTGGATTGAAAATTTAGTTGACATAAAAAAAGATCAACAAATATTTCTATATTGCACCAGAAATTAAATACACCTAGCTATTCCATGCTTCGAAATTTTCTTTCAGCGCAAGCAAGCCCCGAGTGAAAAATTGATGTGCCTTTCCATTGCATGTAAATGGCCCGTCGTGTTCTGCCCAAGTGAAAATGCCGTAGGGTTCAGTAAAGTGTCCTGAAAGCGATCTTTATCTGAAGCATCCTTCTCTTTTCATTTGATTGACTCGGGCTGGTAAACGATGCCAGTAGGACTAGATTTTTGCTCAATTATTGCCTTCCACTCGTTAAGTGATATTTATGGTACCATGGGAGACGAGATTTCGTGACGTCATTTAACATAAATATCTTTTCTGTCAAATGGCAACTGAAGAACGCTCGTTTTTTTTAAAAAGAAATGGAAAACAAGTGGCATAAAAACGGATTTTTTATATATATGAAAAATAGCATGGTTTTCTAAAAGTTTTTGGAAAATAATATATGTTGAAAAGATATTAAAAAATTACATAGTTTTAACACATTTACATTTTAAAATATCATTTTTATACACAATTATCTTTTAGAATAGACATCACGTCCACTATATGACATAAAAGTTGGTTAGTAAATGTTTTAAAATATCTTTATTTTGTAAATAATTAACCTCAACAAAATCAACTAGATATTTTATAAAGATTCCATGACTAAAAAATAGAATTGAAGATTCAATAGCCAGAAAAGAAAGGGAATAAGATGACATCGCATGAAAGAGAAATGAGATGAGAAAAAAAATGAAAAAAAAATGAGCTATCGAGAACACACCAGAATTTTATTTTTGACACACCTGATACCGTTAAAAGATTTCGACGAAATAATTTTAATTACACCACCAAAAAAAATTGTAATTAACCCTAAACTAACTTCAAGCAAAACCCCTAATAAATTATAATCATGTTTGGTGATATTTTAAGGTGTGATTAGAATCATCTCATTAAAGTCTTTTTAAAGATATTGAGTGTGTTGCAAATGGAACTCTGGTTTGTCCTCGATCGATGATTCATTTTTTTTTTTACTATTAAATCTTGAATATCATTTTTTAACTCATAAAATTTTAAGTTTACTTTTCAAACCAGTGTTATTTTTCCTAAACTTTTATGAAAGTGTCTTAGAATTCTAAAATACCCCATAAAAACAAGTGCAATTAGTCGCCTTTTATCCTGATATGTGATACTGCCGACAGGTTCAACGACTACAGCAGTTCCAGTGCAGAAAGCCTCATCAGCATTGATCAATTCATCCACCGGAATGCAACGTTCCTCGACCTGACACATATTTCAAAAAGTTTGGTGAGGGACGACAGGATCTAGTATAATTTCAGTGCTGTCAGTAGGAAAATGTCGGGATGCCCTTGAACACAAAGAAGCAGAGCAATCAGGTTTCTTGTTAAAAGCATTCTATTGCTACAAAGCCAAAAGCTTGATAGTTGCAAACTAACAAGTACGCAAGAAATACCAAGAGTTTCGTGGAAAGAAACAAGAAAATACTCTGCCCAGAAGAGAACGAGAAAATTTATTGAACTCAAGGTTTGAAGTCCAGAACTATAAGCTATATGTTTACCTTGTAACCATAATCACGAGCAATGTCAATGATGCATTTTCGTGTGATCCCAGGAAGATTCGACCCATTTATAGCAGGAGTTGAAATCATATTGCCTTGAGATGACAATCTAAAAATTTTGATTTAAATAAATAATAAAAAAAAAAAAACTAGCAATCTAAGGGCACCTTTTTCTTTATCTCAGAAAATCACAAGCAACCTTAAAGTCTGTTTTTTGTTTTTATTTATTTATTTAAAACCAGGATTTTTAGATGGAGAATTAAATTTATGATAAATATTTAAAATTAGTTGTATAGAAAAATCTTAAAGTTGATATGAATTGAGCTTTAGAGAAAGTAATAGAAGGACTCGATTTCAAATATAACAAAATATAGCAGCGACAAGGCTCAAATGACTTTAAATTTAAGGGAGGATAGACCAATTTAGCTCAGATGTGGGCCAATGGAGCCACGATTAAAACCCAATACTCTATCGAGGCCCACCAAAATAGATTATCTAGATTTGGTGGGCTGGGCTCTATTTTCAACCCTTAAAACATTTTTCAACAAAATGAGGAGTGAGATTCAGCCCACTTAGTTACAGAAGGAAGGTCGCTGTCTTGGGCCCATTTATTAAACCCAATCACTTTAGGTTTGCTAGAGGCTGGTCATATCCAAGAATGAAAAGATGTCTTTGGTGGGCTACGTGAAGCTTCTTTTATTATTATCACAAAAAAGAAAAAGAAATCTAATCATCTTTATGCTTCTCCCGATGGAAACACGAGTCCATAGACAGCCCCCGGTTTATGCACCACTGTTTTTTTTTTAATTAATTTAATTAATTTTTTATATTTTTAAATCATTTAATTTAATATACTTGTATAAATAAAAAATTTAATATATTTTCAAATAAAAAATATTTTAAAAAATAACTATTGTCACACTCTAAAATATCATTTCTTTAATTAACCCTTGCACCACCTAATTAAATCAGACGTCATTTCAGCTCATTCATTTCAGCTTGTGCCAGTTTTTAAATTTAATGAAATTTTAGCAATCTAATTTCCTTGAATATATACAGGGATAATTAACTGATTAATTTTTTCTTATACTGTAGGCTCAGTTTTTAAGATATTTATGTAAATCTAGTTATTCTAATGTCTTTATATTTTAGGACATTTTTAAATTTATACTTTGGCAAACAATAGCACTTAAACTGACGAAATATTTTATAACTATAAATTAAAAAATAATCAGATTAAAAAAAAAACACGACTTGATCTAAAATATAATTATAGACGTTATCTACATTACTTTACGCGTGTGTATGACTTAATATCGTATGGGCTCTGACTCCCAGGAAGGATAAGAAGAAATCGATCGCCACCTCGGAGAGAGAAGTGGAGGCTAGCTAATAATATGGGTACTGTCTCTGTTTCTATTTTCTTTGCATATAGAGGGCAAGCATGAACACATGATGATTGCTCCCCTTAATTTGAAAGTTTAGTCCCACACGAAAGGCAGACATCGAAGACAATCTTGAGTGGGGTAAGCTAAGGCTTGCTTTCGGAGAAGTCGGTGCCATGACAAAGCTCATCTCCTTGAAATCAAGGATGATTATGCTACTCTGACTAGACTTATGTTGTCCTGCTCCCGAAATTACTTTTATAAATTCTCATGGAAAACCCTAACCAGAAATAAGCATGCAGTAATGACATAGTTATAGAATAACAAGTTTAAAGAAACCAAAGCGTTACGTACGTAGTCCCTCTTGCCTAACATTGATCTTTTCATAACTTCATGTTCAGATGAGTTGAAGCTAGGTTTAGAACTCAGAAGAAAACGAAGAGAAAAGGTTCCAAGAAACATGAAGTAGAAACACAGACTAACTAACAAGAGATGAAATTAATTTCTTGATTCATGTTCAAGGAAACCAAATTGGGTCTGTATCCGATCTATCCCTTGTTCGGTAACATCTGTGACAGGAATATCATTCTCTTCGTATAAACTGCTGTGAAAGACTGTACGGCAATGATGATGCCTGAAGAATAAGTAGTGATAACGTAGATTACAATCGATAAGCAAGTTGAAGTAGAAAAAAAGGGTGGCTTATGACCTGAGATGGACGGTCGGAACAAGAGTAGTAGTTCACTAAAAGGAATGTGCAAAACGCCAAACAAGGAGCACAATCCCCCGCTCCCACTGGCAGACGGAGCCTTAAAGTCCGGGAACATATCTGAAACCTTATCTCCAACACCACCAGCCATCCTTCATCATTGCCGACCTCTACTGCCCAAAAATCATCATCATTTATCCTTTAGAATCGAATGTCCCATCGTGCCAAATCATTTGTGGGGCCCCTGTGTCCATCTTCGTGCCAAATGTTGAGCCTGCTTACGATATTGTTGCTTTTAAAAACTATATATATATATAAAAAAAAATTTTTTTATTTTTGATATATTAAAATAATACTAAAAAGATGTTAATTTAAGTTTTTGAAAAAGAAATTAAAAAAATATGATCGAAACAATATTTTCTAGCACTGTGAAAAGTCAAGAAGACATTGGTAATGGTGTGCCACCAGTCATGTAAGTCTTTCTTTTTTAATCAACTACGTATAAAATGGGAAATGAGATGATGACAGGAGAACCAGCATGAGGAATCCTTCGTTAATAAGCTTCCGTTTGTGCTTTATTTTGTCGTTTGGACTCATGTTTGATTTAAGAGAATAATTGGTTATTGCTAACGTAATTATATATTCACGTCATCTTTTTGGACTTGCTAATAATTATTATATATCCACGTCATCTTTATACTATAGGTATATCAAAGTCAATTTCTACGTACTCGTGTTGGCTAAAAAACTTACGATTGAAGGCTTGTATAATGAGGGTTTTTTTCCCCAGTAAAATACATTTAAAGAAATAAAACAGTTTGATGATTTTCAAGTCTATTATTCGACTTGATTAATGCTTGTTAGGATTTTGTTCATAAATTATATACCTTGATGAATCCTATGATATTGATAAATTAGACTTAAATTTTGTTGTGTTGTTTGACGGAATGTCTTGTAATATTGAAATATTATGTTTTTATGATAATATCATTATCAATACTAACAATGATATAGTTTACAAAAGAGAAATTAATAGGTTTTTAACTACTACACTAGATATGTTTATTAACAAGTTGTCTACAATGTTATGTGATAAACTTAACTGTAATATATAATTTTAAAATTTAATTTATTTAGAGGATAATGCAACTCGTTAAATCGTTGTACTCATTTATAGTGACAGAAGCATGAACTCAATGTTTAGGTTTATCAACATTAATGAGATGAATATTTTAAAACTCTACTTGAATAATAGATCTATATAAGAAAACTCCTTTAGCATGGAGAGTTCACTCGAGTGCCAAGTAACATTGTTGATGTTGTTATAGATGATGAGTGCTAATTATTTTTTATTGTACTTGTTAAATTCATTTTTTTTATTACGAGAGGCTCGGAGAGTAGCATTTACTATATGTGAAGGTGTCGATGAGATGGTATATGCCTAGGCCAACAATACACTTAATTTGTGTCATGCCATACTTCTGGAGGTTGGAGGAGATTGAGCGTCGCGAAGCGGTTCTAGCAGAAGATAAGAGTGTTTATAATGAACGGGGATATGCAATAAGTGTTTATAACCCTTACATGAGTGTTATAGGCTCGTCCACGGGAGTTTTAGACATGTTTACAACCTGATATGATTTTCGTGCTAACCCTTACATGAATGCTATAGGCCCGTCATCAAGCTGAGGTGGTGGAGGCCTGTCCACGAGAGATAAAATGAATTTTTTTACTTATATTTCAAGGAAACCAATATACTAACCCGCATCCTTTCTGAGTGTAGTTTTGTTTTTCGGTTGAAAGTTAGGTGTAATTAGATATAGTTAGATGTATGCTTTAATGTTATGAATCATGAATTTCATTTAAAATTAATAAAATGTTATCTTAATTTTCATTGTATTTAATTATGAATTGTGATGTGTTTTTTTTTTTTGAATTGTGTTGGGGAAATTAGTTGTGAATTGTGTTTCTAAATTGTTATGCATTAGTTGTATTGGTTTTTTTATGACAAGAAGTTAAGAGTTTGGAAGAAAAAAAATACACTGGCTATTTTTTTTCGTAAATCATATGCCTCACGAGTCACTAATAAAGCTTGAAAATCATCGAGATTTATTATTTTTTAAAATATTTTATGAACTGATTTTTTACTGATTTTTTTTTATTATGTTGATATAAAAAATACATGCTAAACAACTTTTTCAAGAATTAATCATTTGTAAATTACTTTTCATTATGCCCATGTCTTCATGAAGTTTTTTTTTAACGAAACAAAGCAAGAAAAATAGCCGTTGGTTGGTATATGGTTATCAAATGGTTTAAATGTCTAATCAATATACAATTCTTGACCTACAGAAATGATGCATTGAACTTCGGAGATTAGTCGGTGGATTGCTCGTACGATTTCGGGTATCATCTCCCATCATTGGATTTGACATGAAAGAGATTCTGTAATTTCTCAAGTTTTAAGCTTGAGTGTCCATACATATTGTATCCGCATTAATAAAAATAAGAAAAAAATATTTTTTTTTAAAGCACGGCAGTGCTGCCACACATACTGCATTCCATGGGCACATTATACCTCTCTTGAAATTCAGATGATGGCTTGTGGTGGTCCCTTCCAAACAAGTCTGCAATAATTGGACGTTGAGGTCAACAATCATCCAAATGAAGGTCATACGCCCAATTGCCAAAAAATATATTCCGAACGCTACTAGCATTCCGAGAGCAAAACACAGGTGATAATGGCGATGGAATTGCTCCCATCACGTCAATTAGCATGTTTTTTTTATTATTATTAATATGAATATTTAAGCTAGTTTATATGTATTTTAATTAATTTTATAAATTTTTAAATTAATAATTATATAAATTTTTTAGTAGTTATTATATTAATAATTATAAAAAAAAATAAATTTTTTAATCTCAAACTTTTCCCTAATAGAAAATGGCACATTAGAGCATATGAAAAGCACCTGGCTAGCTCTTGTACTTCGTGGCTGTTTCCTTCGTGAGGGCAACCTAACTCATCTCACTAATCCACTCCATGCATTTAGTCCATCCACTTGCAATATGGATACAAAATAATGCTGCTTGAGTGGATTTCACACCCACAAAATAAAGTGAAAATACCTTCCGAATCGTTTCTGTGAACTGAGCGAGTATAATTCAACTTCAACTAAATATTAGTTAATTTGGTTATATCTATATATATATATATATATATATATATATATATATATATATATATATATGTTAAATACCACCTTTTTTTGTCCATTTCGGATGGCTTGAGAACATTGAATTCACAAACTAAAGTAATTGAACTATGGTATGTTATTTAAAATATTTTTTTTATATTATAATTAAAGACGTATATATGATCAGGCAAAATGAATGGAAGAATTCTTGTAGCAGGCCCGGCTAGTTTGAGATTTAGGCTTGATTATTGTTTTTGTTATATATTATATTTATTGGATTATTTTAATAAAAAAAATTATTTTAGGTTAGAAACAACAATTTTAATAAATAAAAAAACATCAAACACTATTGATATAATTTCAATTGATAAAATTATGAGTTAAGGTTTTCATTAATTACTCTTCTCTACTAAAAACAATTAGCATTTTTTCATGGAGCTTCATTGTTCATATAATCATTAAAGTTACGTCTTCTTCTTAATTAAATCCCCTCTCTCTTTTTTTTTCTATTCCTTTCCTCCTTTTTATTTCAATTTCATCTTTTTTTTTCTTAATTTTATCAATAAATTTTTTTTAACAATTATTTAGGTTATCTTTGAACCTATCAAGTTGACTGGATTACATTAGGACAACTCCAACATGATTTAATTTTAAACTTGGTTAAGTAAAAAGTTAGATCGGAAGGTTTTTTCTATCAATTTCATTTTTTTTTCAATTTCATCATCATATTGTTTTTACCAGTCAACCGGGTTGCCTTTGGATTGACCAGGTTGATGGGTCATATCAAGACAACTCCCACGCGATTTAATTTTAAACACGGGATAAAAAAAAAAGTAGGGTCAAGAGGTTTTTTTCCTGTCAATTTCTATTTTTTTCTCAACTTCATCCTCAAAATTGTTTTACCAGATGCTCGAGTTGTTTTTAAACTGGCCAAGTCGACTGAGTCGCAGTAAGAAAATTCCAACATAACTTAATGTTAAACCTATGCTAGGCAAAGAGGAGGATTGAATGATTTTGAGGTTCACCCGCTTGGTCGAGTTTAATAGCAATATCAAATAGTTTTTTTATGACCATGATACTTTTTTGTTACATTCAAAAACATTTATTTAATCCGTGGTGTACATAGTATAGACTTATAAACTAGTTACCTAATATACTAAAAGAACTAGGGTTTTTTTTAATTATATCTTTTAATTTTTTTTTCTTTTGATTGAATCATTTTTAATTTTTTTTTCAATTTTATCTTTCAATATATCATTAATTCTAGATTATTCTTAATTTATCTCGGTTTGTTTTTTATGATATTATTGTTGTTCAAACAAATGTCCTTACATTTAGTTGATGCTTAATTTTTTGAGTGTCTATTTTAATTGAATTCTTTTTTATTTTTATTTTTATCTTATCCTTCAATATTTTATTGATTTTGAATTCATTTTTATAATTTATTTCAGTTTGATTTATAAGAGGTTATTGCAGTCTCAAACAAATGCCTTGACATTTGCTTAGTGCTTAATTTTATGAGTTTTTTTTTATCATATCATTAAGTAAAAAAATAATTTAAAAACAAATTTATTAAACCCTGTGGAGTCCATGATCCAGATTGCAGGTTTGACAGGTTAAGTTGTGAAACTCAGATTGATACAATAAATTATCTTTTGGGTTTCCTAAAACACATATAATTTAATTTTTTTTTTAGTTTCAAAGATCTTGTTAGACAGATTTAGAGTTGTTTTGAGTTTATGTGAAAATTACTTAAAGATCAAATGTTTTTTTTTTTTGCTTTGAATAAATGATTTAAGGTTAGATTGTCGCAAATCATAAGACGTCCAAATATGTAGCCTCTAACGACAATCAACAAGAATCACTAGTGAGAAATCTCATAAACCCTTTTAGAAGATAAGGATTATTATGCCTTAAAGGGTTAGCTTTTTTCTTTAATTTTAATTTAAGTTATTTAAAATAAATTAGTTAAAGAAATTTTGTGATTTTTTTTAATAATATAGTGTTTAGTTTTTACTTGGTTTTTTACTAAGATTATAATATTTTTTTTTAATATTAGCAAGCGTTTTTGCAATCCTACATATTATATTTTTTTAAAAAAAATTATTCAATAATTCTCTCATGCATGTTTATTTTTATTGAAATTTAATTAAATAAAGAATTAACACAGGAAATAAAATTATAATATGTAGTGGACATTTGGGGGGTCTGCATTTAGTTGTACAGAGAACTAGAAGAACATAAATGATGGGTCTCCATCCGGTTTTTTTTTTTTTTTTTTTTGTGGGGGGGGGGGGGGTTGGGGGGCCCCATGGCAGGACCGAAGCGGGGGAGGCCTGGGCTCCATCCGAATTTTAAAATGCTGTCTCCTTCTCGACCACTATTCACTAAATTTGTTGTCTATCATAGTCAACAAGTAGTCTCGTAACTGAGGGCTTAAACAGCACTCGTGATCCACAGTTTATATATATATATAAAACTTCGAATTACGATATCATGAAATGAGTATTCTGATATGAAAATAGTTCAGCGACTGGGCACAGATGTGCATACATACATACATACATACATACATATTTAATACAGTCCTAATGATGGAATGGAAGGAAGAAATGTGAAACTTTTCCATGGTCAACGTAGCTATGAGGACAAAGGGACATGTGAACTTTTCCATAATCCCACAAACCAGATTCGCTGCTAGAATATTACTGCTGATTTCCTTTTATTCCTTCAATAATTATCAGCCCCACATCTTCTTCCTCGACAAAAAGAGCACATTCATACTTTCCCCAACCCCTTAATTAATCACATTACATTTATATATCAAGTATACTTTATTACACCTTCATATATTTTCAATATTAAATGCTAGCTCAAGCTACTACGGCAGCATCAATAGCTTTTACATGATGGGTTTTGGAACTACTGATGATCTTTGCAACACAGGCCTTGGTCTAGGGCTTGGCAGCTTCCATGCCGAGCAAGAGAATTGTTCTCAATCAGACCATCTTTTTCAACCAATTAAGAAGGATAAACTAGCCTTGAAATATGATCTCTTGCTCCCATCTCTGACATTAGGTCCTTCAGAAGAGGTGTACCGATCGATTACAAAAAAAACCGATGCAGATTTGCAGCCACAGGCGTCATCTCTTAGTGCAGTATCATCATTTTCTAACTCGAGTATTAAGAAGGAGAGAGAATTTGGTATTGGTGAAGAAGTAGATGTAGAGAGAGTCTCTTCAAGGCTTAGTGATGAAGATGAAGAAGGTAGTCCCAGGAAGAAACTTAGACTTACCAAAGAGCAATCAGTCATTTTGGAAGACAACTTCAAAGATCACAGCACTCTGAATCCTGTATGTCTGCAATCTTCGACTATCTTTATTATTTATCTCTTGTGCGTTTATATATGACGGTAAGATTTTTATTCTAACTTATCTGTTTTTTTATGGTTAATTTGTTGATTTCTTGAATTTAATCAGAAGCAAAAGCAAGTCTTAGCAGAACAGCTCAATCTAAGGCCACGTCAAGTAGAAGTATGGTTCCAGAACAGAAGAGCCAGGTTCCATGTCTAATCAAACTAGTCTCTTAATTTATTTCCCTTTCTTTTTTCTGTACCTTGTCCTCGAAAAGTAATTTTGTATCAAGTGCTTGGCCGATGCTTGTTTTATATTAATGCCTTTAATTTTGGCAGGAGTAAGCTGAAACAAACTGAGGTAGATTGTGAATTACTGAAGAAATGTTGTGAAACACTAACATTAGAGAACAAGAGGCTGCAAAAAGAGCTGCAGGAGCTTAAATCATTGAAGCTTGCTTCGCCTGTATACATGCAGCTGCCTGCAGCGACGCTCACTATGTGCCCTTCTTGTGAGAGGATTTGCAGCGGAAGTGATCAAGGCTCTTCTACTAGCACTTTCACAGTTGGGCCGAAGCCTAATTTCTACAATCCCGATACCCACTCATCCGCAGCTTGCTAGGCAACCTGTAAGGTCAGAACACCAGCATTTTTGTTGATACCTGGCTTCTGTGTCCAGTGCAAAGACTAGTCTGATTGAGCTAATAATTTTGTAGGGTTTCTCGTTGCCTTTTTTTTTAATGTATATCATGCTTGTAAATTCTTAACAAAATTCTATGATGTAACTTCATTTCTTCTTTGGGGTTATTTGTATTAATATAATTGTACTTCAAATAATCAGATCAATAGATGGAGATACATTTAAGCATTATTATTCCTAGAAGGTAGTGTATGCAAGGATTGTTTACCTTGCTAATAAAGGGTGCATTTCACGATCCTCAGTATTAAATTCTATTTTCTAATAATATTGTGCCCTTTGCACCTCCATGCGGTTTTTTTATATTAATATAAATATCCGAATCAGTTTATATATATTTCGACTAATTTTACAGTTATAAAGTTAACAATTATCTTTAAATAACAAATCTAAAATGGGTGAGCGACACCCTCATGTTTCCATGCAATATTTTTAACTTTGCGGGTTGTTTTTTCCAGTTAAAAGGAGTCATATAATTCTTTGTGCTTCGGAAATATGGATTCATGAGAAAATGAATCACCCAAATACACATGGCTACTGCAGATTTTCTTTAATTTTTGTTTGGTTACATATACTGACCAGGTTCAAATTCCAAAGAAGGGACACTGTCGCTAGTTGAGCTGCTCGTTAATCATATTTTGTTTGGATTTAGCGTGTGGGATGGGGGGAAAGCAGACCGCATAAGGTCATTCCCAACTCTATACGTTATGAGATAGAAAAGGCATGTCGTCAGTTTACATGGGGGGAGAAAGAAGGCAAAGATAAAATTAACCCATCTTATCAAATGGAAATTTATTGGGCTGTATTATGATTTTATAGGGTCTAATTTTCCATGTTTAATATAATTCTTTTAGGCTGTTACCTCTATTTCAACCAAAAAAATAATTCCAAGCAAATATTCAGTCGGTTTATTTAAAAAATTATATTTCATCTTAAAAATATTAAATTAATATAGTTTTTATATACCTTTTGATAGATTTTATATTTGATGTAAAGAAAAAAACAACATTTAATAAATTTTCAATTAAATTTTATATTTGATGTGTTAAAGGTGTTTATTAGATATTTGTAGATAAAAATAGATTATTAAGCAAAAAAAACAGCCCCTTGATTTTTTTTTTACCATTATAGTGGCAGGATTTTGAACAGACAAATAACGCGTCATTCACTTTTATTTAAAGAAACGGGGCAGAAGACATGACATTTGTTACTTTGCTTGGATTAAAACATAAAAAAACAAAACAAAAATCTATATGCATGAGCCTGGCTTTACAGCCTCATTTGTGTGGGTTTTCTGTTATTGGCTAGGCTCCCTGGCTACTCAATCTCAAATGTCACTTTTTTTTTACTTTATTTTAAAAAAAAATAAATTAAGATTAATTAAATAAAAGTATAGGATAACTTACCTGGTAGGCATTTAATTTTAATTGATGTTACTTAAAATAAATTAATTAAAGAAATTTTGCTATATTTTTTTAATAGTATATATAACGTTTAGTTTTTACTTGGTTTTTGACTAAGATTATAACATTTTTTTTCTAATATTAGTAAGTGTTTTTTTTTTACAATCCTACATAATATTTTTTAAAGAACTTTTATTCAATAATTTTGTCATGAATGTTTATTTTGTTTTGCATTTAATTCAATGAAAAATTAATTACAAAAAATAAAGTTATTAAATCCAATCAGGTCTATAATCCATATTATGAGCTCAAGTATTTTACAAATCATATGGAACTATGTTTGGGCATGTTTGACTTAAAAAAAACATTAAATTAATGGTTTTTTAGTGTTTCTAATTATTTTGATACCAAGATATCTAAACTAAGAAAATAAATCTGAAAAATTATTTTGATGCATTTTCAATTGAAAAGCATATTGCATAACAATACCAAACATACACTAATTTACATCTATCTCACAACTTTTTGGTATAGTTTTTAGTTAGTGTAAAGAGTTTTTCTAAAATTTTGGCAGATACAATTCTCAAATTATTTAATTAAATATACAAATTAGTTTTTTTATTTTCAATAAAGATCCTTTTATGTTAAAAACACATTGAAAATGTTTATACATTTCTTTTTGGTGCTAAAAAAAACTTTTTTAAAAAATACTTTTAATCTTATAATTTGTAATTATTTATGGTTGTTGGGTCTAGCATAGCCTAGACCCAATTGTTACTAGATCTAGCACTTGTCAGACCCAGACAACATATGGGTTTGGCGATTACAGACTCGTGTTAGAGACTGGCGTTTAAGAGTCCCATGTTGGGGACTAGGGCTACCAGTATCATTTTAGGGATTGCGCTACCAAGCCCCATGTTTGGGTCTGACAGCATTTGTAGACCCAGCGTGTGGGTTTGGCAGATGGCGCTAGACCCAACGCTTAGGCTTGACAGTATGCTAGGCCCAAGCACAATCTGGGTCTAGCGCTTGCCAGACACAGATCTTAGGTCCAGCAGGTGCTGCCAAGACTAGTAGCTTAACCTAGTGCACTGTCAGGACAACAAGGTGGGCATGACGCGTGTTTCTTAAAAGTGTTGAACTCAATGATTTTTGTCACTAGGCATGACCGAATTTGCTACACCCACAAATTCAAAAATAATACCTGAATCTAACGCCATCAATCCTATAGATTTTTATAGAAAATCTTAGAGAATTTATTTCTCAACAAATAAATTTAATTAAATAAATCTACACTCTGCCAACACCATTAGGTGTGTTAAAGTCTTTCATGGCTCATCATGTCTCCATCTTTTTGATAGATAAAATAAGTGTAATACAACTCATAATATAACTTAAAATATCATAAAGGTGAAATTACATTATAGTTCCTCTTCTCTACAAAAAAACAAGACTCATAAGCTATAAATACACCTTGAGAACCTTTAAAACAAAAGTTCAAAAGCATTCTCTACTAGATATATATTTTCGGAACATCTCTCTCAAGAATATTATTGTATTTTTTCTTTCTAAAAAGATACTTATTTTAAGTATCGAAGAGTCTTCGCCTCCACCAAATAGGATCTTTTACAGGTATTGGTCATAAACCACCTTGGTCTACCAAGCACCAAGTATAAAACTATCAATTACTTTAGTTAGAGAGAATTGATGAGATTGCTATGACCAACTAATTAACCAATTATTCAACTCGGGAGCGATGTTTCTAGGCAACTTGGATTTTTGGGATTTCATTAGTAACCTTCTTTATTGATAATCCTCTCTCCCATATGTATATTTACATGGGCAAAAAAAGAAGAAGCATAAGGAATGTAGGCTGAAGCATAGATCCAAGGAGTATAGTCGTAAAGCTCGTTAAATATTATGATAGCAGTTGTTTTTTAAAATATTTTTTACTTGAAAATCCATTGAAATAGTTTTTTTAAAAAAATTATTTTTGATATCAACACATCAAAACGATTTAAAAATACTAAAAAAAATAATTTGAAGGAAAGAAAAAAATTAAAAATATATATTTTTTTTAAAAAACACTTTTAAGATAAAAAAAAAAAAAATAAATAGACTTGCGGTTTCATTGTTAGCATTTTGGTGGGCTAAATGTCCGGGGCATGCTAGGCATCTCATGTCTCCGCCCCTATGTCCGACCACCTTCTTTGTATGTTTAGTATTAAAATTTAAAATATATTTTTTTTTTATCTATCATAGTGATGATTGCTAAAATGTAAAATAAAAAAATGGTTATGTTTGCTTTCACATGTTTTTTTTGCTTCTCTGTTTTCTATTTATCCTCTTCTAATGAATTACCATCTCACTCTTGCGCTGGACATGACGGGATGGGCTTATGGGACACTAAAATGTCAAGTTGTCATTTTGGCAAGGAAACATTCATGTCTTTGTCAACCTCTGCCCATACCAACTTCATCGATTGTCATCATCAATGTCCACAATTGTCTCTAATGATCCATTTTTGCATGCTTAGCTGATAATATTCCATTATTTAAATTTTGTTATTTACTAGAAAAACAGAGGGATTTTTTTTTTTTTGGGGGGGTTAAGAAGTACTTACTGGGAATCCACCACCACATGTCTGGAAACAGTGGTGCCGTGTTCTTGGCTGGTCACCATTGATAAAGATATCTGTAGAGCCAATGAAATGCTTCACGCACTCAAATAAACGGCCACTGCACTGGCTTGTCTCACTGCTTAATAAGCGTTTTATAATTTATAATTATTAGCTCTAATAATGCAGGTTGTGACTCCAGCTAAACTGGTTTTTTTTCCAAGAAAAAACAAACATGCAAGGAAAATTCCTTGTTCTTGTTAAAATCTACCGACCAATAGGTACTATATACATAATTGATGTTTTGTTGTGGCAATTGAAGGGGAAGTGTGGTAATAATTTTGCGGCAGGCATACTTGTTTATGGATTCATCTGTCAAGAGAATTACTGCGGGTATTTTTTGGAAAAATAGTTTTGAAAGGGGAGGATAATGGTTTTGCAGCAGCCACACTTGTCAATAGTTTTAAATGTTTGTTTGTTTTTTTATTTTAAAAATATTTTAGAAAAAAATTAATGTGTTTTAGGTCGCTACCTTGAAAGAATTAAAGTAGGTATTTTTTTTATTGGGGGTTATTTTATTGAAGTATTGACAGCCAGTGTATGCCCAGGTTGGCATTTTACTAAATCCATTTTCTGTATCGTTCATAAATCATTTGATAATGGCCCGACAAGTGATGCCGGGCCCCAGAAACCCATTTCGGAAAAGCAGATAGGCACAGCACAAAATGCTTCCACCAGCCTTGCCCATGCTTATATATTCTGAAGCCCCGCATCTTCGGCATGCCATGGGCTTAAATATGGGTTGTCACTAATTCTCAAAATAAGGGCTGCTACAAAAACCTTGCTAAAGGGGCGCTGCCTCTGCCCATGACAGCTCTTATATTTGTTTACTTTTTTTAAATAGGAATGGTAAAAATAAAAATATAAATATAAAAATAAATTTTTTTCTAAGATAATTTTAGAATGAATTTATGTATTTTCAAAACAGAAGGTAAAGAGAGTATATGTTTTTATAGACAATATTTATTAGTTTTTATTTTCAAAATATCCATGTAAAAAACTCTCAATTTCAAAATTATCCAGTTAAGACATGTAAGGATAAAAATAATTACTATTATAATTTTACAACCCAACTCGATGGTCACTTTTCAGGGCAAAGCCCAGGTCAAGGATCGGTCTGACCCGAGTCAGTGTAAGAATAAAAAAGGTTACTATTATAGTTTTAAAACTCGATTCGAGGCAAGGCCTGGGTCACGAGTGGAGTTGACTGCTGACCCGAGTCAACATAAGAACAAAAGCAATTATTATCATAATTTTAAAACTTTATTCGATAGTCAACCTGGAGAAGACCTGAGTCACGTGTTCGGATGATCAACCTGGGTTGACCCAGGCAACATAAAATAAAAATAGTTATTATTACAGTTTTTGAACTTGATTCAAGGGTCAACCCAAGACAAGACCTAAGTCACAAATTAGAAGGGTCAACCCAGGTCAATGTAAAGATAAAAATTATTATTATCGTAGTTCTCAAACCCAAATTGGGGGTTGAACAGGGCAAGGTCCGAGTCATAGGTCGAAAGGGTCAACATATGGATAAAAGTAGTTATTATCATATTTTTTAAACCTGAATCGGGAATTAACCCGAGGCAAGGTTCAGATCATGAATAGAGTTACGGGTCAGGAAGATCAACTCGACTAACTCAAAAAAAAAATTCAAATAAACCTTGTTTTAACCAAATGTTTTCTTCGAAAAGTCCATAGGTCTTTTACCTATGTTTTAGCTTGGGTTGTGACCAAGGTTTTTGACTAGATCAGGATAAATTAATCATTTTTCTATTTGTTTCTTAAACTAAAAATAGTTTAAGTCTTTGATCAACCTGTCAAGTCCATCTTGGTTTTAAAACTAAAATTATTATAATATTATCAATTTCAACATTCAATATAAATTAAAGTAAAAAAAAATATAAGTTTGTTAGCAAAACATAGTAATGGTAGAATAAACTTTTTCATATTTTATCAAGTCTTATAGGATATAAAATCAATCATTTTATCTTGTGCATCATTATCAAACATAATTTTATCTCTATTTTATTTTTTTTATCTTGTCTCCTATATTTCTTCTATCTCTGACTCTTATATCCCAAAATAATAACCAAACACTATCATATAGCCTACTTAGTCACCATATCCCACCGAAGTTTCTCCTCGCAAGCTCTCTTTTGATTAGTTTCTCTTACTGTTGTTAAATCTACATGGTTAGGGTTTTATCCTCTCCCGTCTCTGCTAGTCAGCGGTACTCTTCACAGCAAACTCATAGGCATATCCTTGATTTTAGAGTTCATCATAAGTCACAGCAATGCAAAACTTGTGTCTTGTATTTCTACCATTGTTCGAGTTCTAATTCCTGAATGATCAAATACATCAACGACATGGATCTTGTCGAGGTCCATTGATGAACTTCTTGTTTTGAAAGTGTTTGAAATTTGAACGATATAAATTCTTATACTTAATCCTTGATTGTAAGCTTTTCTACTATTTAATCAACCATGGTATTTATAGTACGGTCCAAAATCTCAACAAAATCGATAGATATTTTCTTAAACAAATAAACCAAATTGCATTGAAAACCAGTTAAAATTGGGTCCCATTTGTTTACTGGAAAGTAGTTTTTTTTTGTAAAATAAATTCCGGGAAAGTGAATTATTTTCTGATATTTGATAGTGTAATGAAAAATAAGTTGGAAAACACTTTCCAATATTTTGTTATGTCATGGAAAATAAGCTGGAAAATATCTTGTTAATGTTTTATTTTTTAATTTTCAAATTTATTTATAAAATAATGAGGAATAAATCTTACAAATTAAAAAGTTGAATGAGAATGAAATTGAAAAAAAATATAATTTCATAAATTATCTCAAATAAAATAAATAATAATCAAAATAATAGATATCAAATCTAAAAAATAAAAAATAATAAAAAATGAGAATGAAAGTGTTTTCCGCCCAAAATAAAAAGAAAACACTTTCCGGGAAATCAAACCAAATTTTTCTTTGATTGGAAAGTGTTTTTCATTGACCAGAAAATATTTTTCATTAACTAACTTTTCCAATGGCAAACAAATACAGGAAAGTTTGGAAAATGATTTCCCAGAAATTACTTTTCGGGAAACAAACACAGCCTGAACTAATTCGGTTTAATCAAAGTCGGTTTTTTGAGTTAAAACCAGTTGAAATTGTACCATTATTCGGCTTTTTTTTATTTATTTTTAAAACGGATATATATTAGATTGAGCTTCATCCATTTCTTCTTTTGTTTATTTTTGTTTATATCTTTTTTAAGCTATAATTGCAAGTTTATTTGCTCAAATTATAACATACTTGTCATTACTTAAATTGAAGGTAGATGCAAATTCATTCAACATATTTCGTTGATCGTGTTGTTGTTTGTCTAAACTCTTTAGTGTGAGGTGTTGAATATTCACACTAGAAATTTATAAATAACAAATTACTTATTACATATTTCAAACTCCAAACAAATCACTATCTCTAAATCCAAATTAGCATAAATTTAACCGAAACATTCACATTATATAGGATGTGCAAATTCCAGGAACATCAGCATCCACAAAATCCAGCAACAGCAGTACTACTCCTGCTCATGAACATATAAGCTTATATAAAGTAAAGTATAAGCTTAATTATAAACATGAAAATTACATTAAAGTCCCTGACTGAGATACTTTCCTTCATGATCAAGTTGAATCGATCATTAGAAAGTAATGCTCGACGGAGATCAGGAGTATAGCACATATATTAAAAAATTTATTATCTCCAAAATATTTCAGCAACATACCAAATATTTACATAAAGTTCGCCTACGATTTCATAAAAGCCTCGAAAAAAACACAAGCTTTGCCAACACGAAAAATACACCCGTCAAAAGATGAAAAATTTAAACATGGGTTACACCTCAAGTGATAGTATAAAAGGTTGGAAGTAGAAACAAAAACTTAAAAATTCAGTTGAATACCTAAATGCATAACAAAATAACAAAAATAAAGAGAAAAAAGGCATTGTTTTCCAAACCTGTTTGATGATTGTAGCAGGAGATGTTGTGGTGGAGTCAATCACATGCAATGGCGCCAATGGATTAGAATGGGTCTTCGATGAAGAGAAGTTAACGAGAGAGAGAAGGTAGTGGAAGACGGGGAGATGACAGAGGAGGTAATCTGTAAAGGACAGAGAGAGGTGGAAGGAGAGAGAAGGAACGGCTGGCGGCTGTTCTCAATGGGAAAAAATTTTTGGTTCAGGTCATGTTAGTTTTCTCTTTATACCCCTGGTTTTTTTTAAAGTGGGTTTAAGTTACACCGGTCCGATCTGGTTATCTGGTTTCAATTTCTAATACCAGAACTGAACCAGTTTTAATAAGTTTTATGATTTGTAAATTGATTTAATCATTTCATGATTTTTCCTATTAAATCGATCAGTTTTCTTGCACATCACTACCGATCGGTTTTCTTTTCTTAAACACCGCTACGATGAACAGCGCAGGGATAAACGTAGACATTGCTGCCTTAATCATTGACCTAATTATGAGATGCTGGGTAATTATATTGTAAATTAAGTAGAAAGAGAATGATAAATATAATGATCAAATCGATACACCACCTTTCCACGACAACCACCACGAGTATCATATCCCATTAAGAATAGCTGGACAACAGACAGAAACACGAACTATCACTTGCCAAACAAAATAACAACATATATTTAATTATTTATAGGATATTCAAGTTGATGGATCAATTTTAAACTATAACAGTCCGTAAAAATTGCGCCATTTGGATGCTTCACACAGGCTGAGCAACCTACTAAGAAAACATGAAAGCTACGAGATGGCACCCTCATCACATCCACCGCTTCTGACTATATTATACACTTGACAGCTGTAAATAGTCCTTACAGAACGCTATTATGGGAAACATTCTGAAAGTCACAACCTATCTCCTACTTATTTTACTCATTACAAACTCTTGGACTGACGCACTGTCAGCCAAGTTACACGCAAGAACTCAACGTCTTCTAAAGATTTCAGAATTTAAGAACACCAATGAGGATGCTCCACAGCAATGTAATCGACACAATAACAACGGCCATCGATCTCAATGATCACAGCTACATCCAGGCAAGCTACACAAGATCATAGATATGATATTTCTCGTGAGGAAACGAGCAGTATAGTTTTAGTTTCCAAGGACATAACCTAAGTTTCGCTATTAATACCACAAGGCATGAATAACTGGTTCCACGCTAGGCCTTAAATGAAACTAACATTAAGAATAAAGCATGGAGCTTGTCACTCATGGACCTAGCCGATAATGACCATCACCCATGTAGTGGCCATCCATATAGAGAGCTGCGTTCTGAGGATGAAGGCCATCCATCACCATGAATTGCATATCTTCAGATGGTTTCCAATGTCGCTTCCTTTGATTAATGAACCAATTATTAATTTGTTTCTGATCCAAACCAGTTGTTTCAGCTAATGCCACCTTCTCCGTCTCCTGTCAGCCATCATAAATATGCATTAATATATCTCATGAAAAAACCACGTGCTTGTATAGTTATGTGAAGTTTATCATAGCACTAATCTAGATGTCAAGGTAGATCTTTCAAGAGAGTGGACGAGGAAAACGAGTTTTGACAAGTATCCACTCACTGAAGGATATGGCCATTTGTAGTGTAGCTCCCACCAACTGAGTAGCTTCTGCCTGGCTTCCTTTGGCAGCTTCCCCTTTTTCTTCTTCTTAGATAGTTCTTGCTTGAGACTGCCTAAATAACCACTATACTTCCTCAATAGGTGGTTCTTTAGCTCTCGGTCTTCAGCACGGGGATCAATCTCAGGTAGTTCAGTCTCCCCTCCACTGTTGTCTTGATCATCTTCTGATGAGCCGACACCCTCAGACTTGTCATCTGTGCATTTGATAAACAAAAAGCCCATATAAAATGACACTTCGTTGGACTAGAACAAAAATAGGACAGAAAGCATCCGCATAAAATGAAAATGCAGACAGATAATAAAGTCATGCACAATCCTACTGCGAAGTTCCTGGGATTTATGAAAAGACACGATGAATTCTTGATAATTTACACCACTAATTACCCCCATATTTGACTTCGATTTTTTCCTCTCATACATGCGAGAGATCCTAATGAGTTTTCTTCAACACTTACAAATGTCTCCCACTAAAATAAGGAGAGAGAAGCCTGGCCACAAATAATACAACCTGCATTGATCCTTCACAGCTTGTAGTTTGAAAATTGGAAATGCATTTCTTTCTTGACTGACTATTGTTTAAATAGAATACACTATCCTTTCCGGATGCAATCATGTGAAATTCAACATTCCTCTCAACAACATGCTTCATTTCCATCCCACCAGTCTAGGATGACTTGGGGGAAGATGTAAAAATGGAATCAATAATCTTGTATCAGAGGAACACGAACACTAGAATCATGTTTAATTAATACCAAAATGATTCAAATGCACCGAATAATAAATATCTATCTGCTTCAAATAGCAATCCACACTCAACACATGATGGGAGTAGTGATAAATAAAAAGACAAGCATTTTGCTAGTTGCATATGGAGAGGGTTCTAGGCCAGTAATATGAAGCATCGCACACCCACACGCAACACTAGCAATACAAAACGAACGCAGGTTTTTTCAAGGAAAACACGCCATTAAGCAGAAAAAAGATCTAGATCTTAGTATTGACTTGCAACAAAAATCACAAGAACGAAATTTGAAGATAGTGAGCACAATGAACCATACAATTAAACAGTATTAGTTGAGCTTTTGATGAAGTTGATTCTAATCACAAGCAGTGCTGAGCTCTTGCTCTCACTCTTCTTTCACTTTTTTAATAGATCTCGTAGTTCTCATACGTTAAAAGTCGATGCAAAGACAACAAACATGATCATGACACGTTATCTAATTGCAACTAGACTCACAGTAGAGAAGAGCCAGTATATCAATAGCTAGATAACCAAAGAGCCAGGGTAAAAGAGCATAAAAAATGGAGAAACTAACAAGTACATTGGACAATTATTCGCTATAACAGAAAGCAACATGAATTATATATGGTTGAAAGCTATATATATATCAGATCAAATGAGGTGGACAGATTCAATAGTTCAATACCCTTCCTAGGCTGTTTTTGCAAGGGAATGTTCTTTCCCTGCTGTAAGAGAGGATTCTAAAAATCCTGCTAAGAAAAGAAGAAATGAAGGGATCGCACCACCCGGAACAAAAAAGAATAGAATACAAACTTCCACAAACAGCACCAGTTAGAACTCAGGCTGCCAATAAGGATACTTACGCAGAAAAACTCGAGATAGACAAAAATTAATGAATAACGCGCTCTCCTTTGCTTTAGTGTAAAACAATTATATAAGCAATTAATGAAAGCCTACTTCTTCCACCCAAAAAACAAGAGGACCTTCTCTTAATTTTTTCTAGTTTGTCAATCTCTAGCTCTTTAATATATCGTCTCGATTGTTATCAAAAAAAGAAAATATAAATGTCATCAAGAGAAAAACACGCAATGAAAGAACGTTAAATTCTATTACATTACTCGTGAACTAAGCTAATGAAATGCAGTTCCATTTGAAGTTGCTTTACCTTGTATCTAGCAATAATTATGATTAGAGTTCTCTCAATTATGGTTAGTTTGCTCGTTTCCATGAGAAGCTGATCATACCAATGAAAAGAATTGGCAAGTCACTACGAGTTTTATACAGAAAATGAGGTAGAAGAACAAGAAACAGTTAATCGCTTTTAGTTCCAGCAATGTACGCTGTGACTTCTCGTAATGAATTGAAACCAAAAGCAAATGGCTATCAATTCCCATGGCAACAAGAATACACAGAACCAATCTTGCCTCCTTTTCTAGTCAAGAGTCGAGACAAATTGTGGTACCGAGTAAAAATTTGATTAGCTTCGATATTGTTCAATCCACATTCAATAACACCAGCTTGAAATTTGTAAAAACAAGATGTTTGAGCAACCAGGGAGTAGTAGATTGCAAAACTACAAAATAAATCCATCAGTTCAAAGCAATCAGACTCACAATACCCATCAGATTAAAACAGGAGCCCAAGGAATTACAATGTGGTATTAAATTAAGTCATCACAGCAACACTTATAGTTGTCTATTTCCTACCATACAGTAAGTCCAAAAAAAGAGAGGACATGAATAGGATTTTAGACCATCAAGAAATGTGAACGAAAATGTCTACTCCCTGACAACACAGGAACCATTCCTGAATTAATTAGAAGAGATTGGGGGTCCTAAGGGTCTGTTCATAATTAGAAGGGATGGATCATTTAAGAAGTGATCAGGAAGAAGACGAAAAAGGATTGATATGTTCATAATGGACAGACCATAAACCACAAGTGAGGAATGATAGAAATGACTATTTCTTTCCTTCATCGTCTCTATCCATCTTTCCGAACAAGAAAGTTATCTGAAGCATTAGTGAAAAATGATAAAATCATTGGATCCATTCATTAGTGAAAAAACCAATAACATTATACTTCTTTTTTACAAGGACATCATACTTTTGATAGAAAGTAAGATTTCAAGATGTATTTGGAACGATTATTAGTTAAATCATCTGTTTAAAAAACTAAAGAAAGGTGTTAGCAAAATAATTTAAAAGAAAAAATAAACAAGAAAAGACGAGACATGTAGAAGTATTATATATGAAAAATTGAATAAAATAAGTAAAAATTTATTCCGACATGGCCGTACAGGCTACATGGGGTAGCACTGATTGGAACAGCATCCTAGGTTCTTCAATTTACAATACAAAATCAAATACTATTCTTTTACAGAAAAGCAAAGAACAACTTGGAAATGACAGAAACAATTCTGCAAATCTATCTCGAGGTCTTGTTATAGTATATCCCAAAAAAACAAATTGACTCCTGTAGAAACAGACTTATTACTTATTAGAAGTAATCAAGTCTAGATTTTGGTAAGAAAACCCTAAATTTTAAAGGATGACTTTGTCAGACATCACAGACCCCTAAAAAGCCAGCCTATAAGAGAAGCAAACGTGTAATATATCATTGTTCAGAACCATGTAGTGCGTTTTGCCTTAGTAGCTTTCTTGGAGATTTATGAAAATACTAGAACTATTATATGTAAGATACAAAGAAAATCCAAATCCAATTACTACAGACTCGTGATTAGGGTTTGCTAATCTAGTACTAGTGGCTGTTAGGTTACTCGTACACAGTGACCATAATATCATTATTGGAAGGCGCAATCCTGGTCAGGGTACGCTTCATTAGGGATAGGAAATGTTGCCTCGTGAAAGGAGGAGATCCTGACATATAGTTTGGTCTAGGAATTTTACTTTCTTTTCCCCTATCAAGTAACGAGCAGTAAGACTATCGGTTTCTGCAGTGTAGCTAGCAAAACCAAATCAAACCCATCTCTGCAACAATGAAACCTAGTGGATTCGTCCGTTCCTTTCCATGATAGGATATAATATTTTGTTTGAAAGGGATACTTCTCACTTGAGATCATTACAGGCGTGCATAGTAGAGAGAGGAAGTACCAGAATTGAAGATTCTCAAGGGACCATGGCAGATCATATTAAGCTGAGTTTCGATTCTTCGCATGAAATCCATGGCTTCTTGTATAGGTCTTGTAAGCTCCTCACGGTACTTCACTAGCATGTCGTAATAAGCTTCCTGTTTTTCAATTCAAACAATACAGACAAGTATTTAACTCAAAAACCAAATAAAATAACACCGTAGTGCGTGTCTCTGTGTGTGTGTGTTTGTGTGGGGAGAGAGAGAGAGAGAGAGAGAGAGAGCCTATAATTAGCTAGATAAAGAGACTTCCAGCAAGATTAGAGGTTAAATAACAAAATCAATCAATCACCATGAACTGATCTAGTTCTGGGTCTTTCGAATTGTCCCTTGAAGTGATAAAAGATCGTTGTCTTGATTCAAACTCTTGACGAGCAGCTGCAAGCCGAGCTACTACTTCAGGCGGAGCTCCTACCTAAATGCATATACAGTGTAGCAGCAAGAGAGATGAGAGGAGAGAAACCATTGCTACTACTGAAATGAATTTAATTTGATGAAATGACTTTCGTTTCTTCTTCTATACATGTACTTACCTTTTGGCAGTCCATGTAAGCTTCCATGAGGTTAGAGTACTGAGGATGGGCTATGATCTTGGCTTTGATGGCTTCAACTTCACTAGAGCTTTCACTTCCTTGTTGCTGCTGGTTAATTGTTTGGTACCCTCTCAATAGAGGGTAGTGAAATTTTTGAGCATGTGAAGTGCTGGCTTCAGTTTTCACTATAGGATGTGTGTCAGATTGGAAGCACTGATCATTTGATTGAAGATGGAAAGGATTTAAAGGCATCTGGGTCTGCTGATTGCTCACTGTAGAGCCACTACTGGTCCTCCCATAAGGCGAGGAATTAGGTGCAAGAAGTTGTGAAGCATACAAGAAATTTCCCCTCGGAGTCGTGTTTTCACTCATTTGATTGTAGTCCTCCATCTCTCTCGACAAACCCAGTTGTGGAAACGGATATGAAAATGACCACTCCAGAAATCAAGTAAAGCCTAAAACCCTAAAACAACAGCTATAAACACGAATAAACACTAGAAGGTGGAGACACCCAATCATCTAGAGCCAAAGAAAAACTACAAGTTTTTGATGTTTTGTCTAATTATATGGGTTGAGAGTCATGTCCTGGGCAAGGAAATTGTATTCTGGTGTGTTAGAGAGGGTCTTGAAGTGAATTTGCACCTAGACCTTGACATCTCGAGATGAGAAGAAAAACAAATGGCAAATCAGAGGAGCAAAAATAGAAAGAAGTGGTCTCGCATGGAGTAGAGGAGAAGGTTGAGGTCAGGATATAGCTTTTAAACCGGAATCGGCTAAGGGCTGCGTTTCTTGGGTGGGTGACAAGACTTTTTTGGTGATAGAAAAAAGAAATATTGAAAAATATAAAGGCAAGAAAGGCCAGGTGATTTGGCAAGGAGATTGTATAGATTGTTATTCACGGACGTTATATTTATTATTATTGTTATTCACGGACGTTGTAGTTTTCACCCTATTTTAGTGTAACTTTTTGGATTTTGCCCTTCCCAAACTATTCTTTTTCCTTTTTACTCTCTACAAATGGATCGAGAGGGCAAGGATAAAAATGCATGCAATTAATAAGCGTCAACCAGAACTATATTAATTGCTCGCGTTAGGTTTTCAATTTCTATTTCAGTTAATAGATAGTATTATTTAATTTAAAATTTTTGTATTTAAAAAAATATTTAGGCTTCTAAGCAGATTTATTTAATTTATATAAAAATTTCATCATCATACATGATACATAAACTATTTTCATTAAAAATTGGGAACGAAATGTCTATGCCATGAAAAATGTTTTTAAGAAACTATCAAGATACAATTGTGTAAACCAAATTATTTTTTGTAATGAATGGGTATAAAACATTCTCTACTGAAATTATATATATATATATATGGTATTTTTAATAAAAAAATTATCATGATTTGAAAAGCAACTTCGAATAAAAACAAATCATGCTTTGATAATTTTTATTTTATTAAGTGTGAAATAAAGCAATAATTATTTTGACAGTATTGTATAAAAACTATACAAAAAACATTATGCACTTTATTAATATCAATGAATATTCATGATAAATTTTGTACTTGCAAACATATACATATTGGTTTCATACATGATATTTAATAAAATAATTGCTCACATTGTCATTAAAAACCTATAGTCTTGTTTGTAAAGTATTGTATGGTCGTATAATTTTTAAATTATAAGCTCTCACGCTGAGATTAAAAAGGGAAAAGGCTAGATTTGCGTGTCTATTTTATTTTTTTAATTTAAATAAATGACATGTCATCTTAAGTTATTTTAAAATATATATAGACGGTCCACTGTAACAAATTTCAGCCATCGAAGATAGTTGAAAAGGAGAGGTTTCGGTAATTTGGATCCCAGACCTAAAATCCCAACTGAATTGTCACAAGAAAAATCTAGAAAACATCATAAAAATTTAAAAATCTCATTTTAAACCTAAAATATTATTTAATCAATCTAAAAATAAAAACCTAAGCCGACGTGATGTTTTTATTTAACAATATTAAAAAATAAAATCAATTATATTAAACTTTACTCGTCGAGATAAAATTATTAACATCAAAATTAATCTCTTTATGCTCAAAAAGTAGCCAAATGAAATCTGTTTATCTCTCTTTTCGAACTACCTTATTTCTTCTAAAAATAATCTATAATAAAATTAAAATTTAAAATCAAAACATAAATATTTAGAACTATGAGAACAAAATAATGTAAAGAAAAATTTAAAAGCTAAAATGTAAATTTACATGATTTAAAAATAGTTAATTTTAAACGGTTGATGCATTATGATCCCATCTGAGATTACGGGATAACTTATTTTTTATTAAAATTTAAAATTTTTTGTTTTAAATTATTTTTTTAATATTCTTGAATCGTTTTATTAAGCTGATGTTAAAAATAAATTTAAAAAATATAAAATTATTTTAATTTATTTTTAAATAAATAATATTTTAAAAAATAATATTTACTGGTTATCAAATATCTCGTAGCAATCACGGTGCATCGGTAGAGAAACCACTTTGGGAGCTAGCACAGTGGATGTGCTGGCTATTTTATTTTAAAAAAAAATATCTCGTTTTTTTTTAATGAAAAAGCCAAAATTTCTAGTCGCTAACTGTTATTGATCATGGGAATCGGGATGTGTCACTCGCCTATTGGATGGCAATTCATGGCCCTGAACAAATGCCTTCGGGATGATCTTTTTTCCATCTTAACACTAGTAATAATTTCACGGATGCGTTGGAAAATATAATATACTAGTTGCATGATTTTTACATAAAAAATATTAAAAAAAAATTAAAATTTAAAAATATTAGGTTTTTTTATAAAATTATACCCAAGAATCTTGAATATGACTGTAACGTCTGACCCAAGAATAATATTTATAATATTAATAATAACATTAAACTTGCATGACCCAAGTTTAAGTGGGTTTGACTGCAATACCAGACCCAATAGTCTTAGATATGGGTCTGGCTCCAAGGTCGTGTCATAAAAGTGTGTTAATTAAATAGATTAATTAAAAAGAAAAAAACAAAGAAAAAAATTAATGAAGAAAAAAAAATCTGAATTAACTGGGTTAACCCTTCAAAGCAGGTTAACCCGTCAAACCTTGGATTCGTGTCGTGAAAGTTTGATAATTAAATAGAAAAAAAAATTTGACGGGTTAACACAAAATTAACTTGGCTAACCCGTCAAACCAGGTTACCCGTCAAATTCGGAATCCGTGTCATGAAAGTTTGATAACTAAATTAAACGAAAAAAATTAATTAAAAAAGAAAAAAATAAACAAAAATGCATCAGCCTTTTCACTGTGGACTCAGTATGCAGTCTACAGTTAAATATATAAAAACAGCAAAAAAAAAAACTAAAAGCATTGGTCGATAACTAAATAAAAAAAAATTTAATATTGATGAACTAAATTAAATAAAAAAATATTAAATAAAAAGAAATAGTAAAAGAAAAAAAAACTTATATGAAGAAAAAGAAAAAAAAATCTAAATTCACTGGGTTAACCCGTCAAACCTAAGATTCATGTCATGAAAGTCTGATAACTAAATAGAAAAAAAAATAATATCAACAAACTAAATAAAAAAAAATTAATTAAAAATAAAACAAAGAAGGCATCAGCCTTTTCACCGTGGATCAGATTGTGCGATCCCACGCGAAAAGCATAAAAAAAAGCAAAAAAATAAAAATAAAAATTAAAGGCTTCAGTCTTTTCACTGTGAACTGCATATAATATTAAAAAATGAAATTGGAAGAACAAAACTAATGAGGAAAAAGAAAAAAAATCTGAATCAACCGGGTTAACCCGCCAAATTAGGTTAACCTGTCAAATCTGGAATTCGTGTCATGAAAGTGTGATAACTAAATAGAAAAAAGATTTATTATTAATGAAATAAATTAAAAAAAAGATTAATTAAAAAGGAAAAAGCAAAGAGAAAAAAAAACTACAGGAAGAAAAAAAACTAATCAAGAAAAAGAAAAAAATCTGAATAAACTGGGTTAACCAGTCAAACCCGAATTCATGTCATGAAAGTTTGATAACTAAATAGAAAAAATTTAATATTAAGAAACTAAATTAAAAAAATAATTAAAAAAAAGACAAAAAAAAAACTAAAGGCATCAGCTTTTTCACTGTGGACTGTATTGTGCAATCCGCAGTAAAAGGCTTAAAAAGAAAAAGAAAAAAAAAAACAAAGGCACGCGCGATGGGTTAAATTTTTTTTCTTGCATAAAAAATATCAAAAAATGCTAAGATCTAAGAGTGTTAGGTCTTTCTGCAAAGATATGCTTAAAAGCTTTTAGTTTAGTTGCAACGCTTGACTCAAGAGTAATATTTATAATATTAATAATAATATTAAACTTACATGACTCAAGTTTAAGTGAGTCTGACTGCAACACCGGACCTAAGAGCCTTGAATGAGTCTGGCTGCAAGGTCGTGTCATAAAAGTGTGATGATTAAGTAGATTAATTAAAAAAACAAAGAAAAAAAAACCAACATGAAAAAAAAACTAATGAAGAAAAAGAAAAGAATCTGAATTAACTGGGTTAACCTTTCAAACCAGGTTAACCCGTCAAATCTGGGATTCGCGTCATGAAAGTTTGATAACTAAATATAAAAACAAATTGACGGGTTAACCCGTCAAGCCCGGGATACGTGTCATGAAAGTCTGATAATTAAATAGAAAGAAATTTAACATTAAAAAACTAAACTAAACGAAAAAAAATTAATTAAAAAGAAAAAAAGCAAAAAACAATTCCGGGTTAACTCGTCAAACCAGGTTAACCCGTCAAATCCGGGATCCGTGTCATGAAAATGTGATAACTAAAAAACAAAATTAACATTGACAAACTAAATTAAACAAAAAAAATTCATTAAAAAAAAACACAAAGAAAAAAAGCAAAAAAAAAACCATAAAGGCATAAAAAGCAAAAAAAAATAATTTTTTTTTAAAAAAACAGCTTAGCGTTTCACGTGGACTGCACAGTAAAACACTGAACAGTTTTAGTATATGTTATTAATTAAAAAGAAAAAAGCAAAAAAAAATTCCAGTTAACTCGTCAAACCAGGTTGACCCGTCAAACCCGGGATCCGTGTCATGAAAATCTGATAACAAAAAAAAAATTAACATTAACAAACTAAATTAAACAAAAAAAATTCATTAAAAGAAAAAAATACAAAGAAAAAAGCAAAAAAAAAACTCATAAAGGCATAGAAAAAGAAAATAAAAAAACGAAAAAAATAAAAAAAAAACTGCTCAATATTTTACTGTGGATATACATAATAAAACACTGAGCAATTTTAATTTATTGTTAATTAATAATATATATGTGTTATTAGTTTGCGCAAATACATGAATGATGGGATTTTGGTGCAGTTTTCCTCTTCTTCTTTTTTTTTTGTAACGCGTGGGCTTCACATAGTAATTAAGGATTAGAAGCGAAGCAGCCCTTGCCTGGCCAATCTCAGTTTAGTAAAAATAAAAATAAGAACAAAAAAAAAGAAGAAGACGAAGACTGCTCAGTGTTTCACTGTGGACTTGTACAATAAAACACTGAGCAGTTTTAATTTATTCTTAATAGTGGAATGATTTTTTTTGTTATTTATTGATGCTGTTATTTTAATTAACAACTTTCAAATAAATAAATAAAAATAGACAGAAAGAATATTCAACATTCTTATTTTGAATTTTAACATTTAATTATGATATTTTTATATTATTCTTCATAAATTTATATTAAATATCTTTTTAATCAAACTTTAAACATATTGTCGTCCGCATTTATGTGAAGACAAGTAATTAATCCACACTTGCAATAAATCCTTGACAATGGAATGATGGCATGGGGGAGTGAGTGTGAGCCAAACTAGCTGAATAAAGAACACAGGCAATTGTCCCCCCTGAATTATTTGTACTTTCTTTGATCCTCATGCTTCATATATACCTTTTCAACTAGCTTCAAACTAGTTATAATGATCGTACAGGGTTACGGGGCAGTTTTTTTAAATCTATTTTTTATTTGATTTTACAACCATTAAATATATATTCTTAAAAAAACAAAATTATTAAAATATATATATTTTAAAATAAAACCTTTCTAAGTTGAAATATTTATATGCTTTATATTTCCTTCTATACTCTTAAAATGTATGGGGTTTTAGAGGGTCAGGAATGCGTACCTAGTTTTCTTTAGGTTTTTTTTTTAAAATGATGTGGCTCGTAATTTTTATTAATAAAATAGATTACTTGTTGTTCACTTAGGTAAACGATGCATTAAGTTCTGGTTCAAATTCTAGTCAAATCCTTGATAAACAAAATAATTTGTGTTTAAAATTATTATTTAATTAACTAATGCATTAAAAAAACATATCTTTGCCTATAAATATAATGCATTAAAATACAACAATAAATATCTTACATATTTCTATTCTTGTTACACAGTAAAAGATGTTTAAATCATTTCATCATCTTTTAATTGATAATAAAATATATCAAGAACTAATTCAACTATTTATTAAAAAGGAATAGCAATTAATTTTTTCAATAATTACTAATCATTTCATAATTAATTTAATTTTTCTAAAATTTTCAATCAAACAGTAAAATTGACAAAAAAAAAATTGGGTCCAACTAACTACCTATTTATTACTTATTTAAAACGTGAGAAGTTTTGAGAGCATAGTCAATAAACTGGTGGTATTTTTAATCTCATATTTTTTTAGAGTGTGTTTGGTAGTTTGATTGTGGTTGCTTTTTAAATAGTTTTTCGTGTTGAAATACATGCCAATGATGTTTTTTTATTTTTTAAAAATTATTTTTGACATCAGCACATCAAAACGATCCAAAAAGTATAAACTGCACTCAATTTTAACAAAAAAAAATCAAAATTTAACGAAACACAGTTCCAAACGCAATGTCAAACGCTGCCTTAATCGAATGCGTCTCCGTCTCGCATTTCACAGGTCTTTGGGCGTGCTCTCATACAACTTTGCAAGATTAATTTAAACCAGAAGCCTTCAAAAATAAGGATGCATTTATTGGTAGAGACAGCTTGAAGTCACGAAGAAACAGGCACATCTTTCAAACAAGAGGGATGTACATAATCCATCCAAAACCTTTCCAGGCACCAAGGAATTAAGTATTCATAAAAGTAATGACCTCATGTGTACACGGTGCTTGCTACATATGGTATGGCACTGCTGTGCAAGAGAGCGGTGCTGGGAGGGAGAGAAAACATGTTAGAAGTAGACTGTTAGTGAAGAGTACGAAATTTCAACGGTAAACAGTGAAAAGAGTCTCTGATCCAATCTGACCAAACTTGTACTGTTTGTGATGACCTATTGCAGGACAACCACGTGTGGAGTACACATAGACCACCCAGAGAAGAGACTGGAGAGAGACTGGAGATAAATTTACAGATACAAGAAATAAATGGTCTCTGTGTCTTGCCTCCGAAACGAGGTATAGCTGGCGGCTATGACCACCACCACTTCCTCTGCGCCCCCCCACTTAAAAAATCACACATACACAGAGATGAACAGGGGGGGGTAGGCAGACCCACAGGGGCTTAACAGTTAATACCCCCCCGAATCTCGCGCGCTGCAGAGAGGATGGAGGGGAGGGGGCAAAAGGAGGGAGGAGAGCTCTCCCGTCATCAGCTTTCTATCTTTCTTTTCAAAAACAAAAATAAAAACAAAGGGCAAATTCGGCATTAAGCATCCAAATTAAAAAGAGATTCTGAATTAACAAAGCCTCTTCAAAGTGTTTTTGTGAAATGTAATATTCTACTGTTTCAAATCCTCATATTTAACTGATATTGCATTTTTTAAACAGTGTTATTAATTAAATATTACAGTTTTTAAACCTCGCCATGAATTAAATTCCAGTAATCATTCTATAAAAATTCTGGCAATAAATTTCTTGACATCCTAATCTAACATAAAATAATTCTTATGAGATTTATTATTTAGTTTATTAATATGACATTTGATTTAGTTAATTATTTTAGAGAGTGAAAGATTTTTCAATTTTTACAAGATTTTGACCGAAAAACCTGTATTTTAATTAAATATTGTGGTTTTTAAACCTTGGTATGAATTAAAGTTTTGTCATTTTTAAAAAAAAATACAAATAACCATAATAATCAAATATAACAAATTCTCACATTTTATAATCACAGGTAACCCAAGAACACAAGTAAAAAAAAAACATATATACAATTAAAATGATCTCAAATACTTAAATAATACAACATTCTAATAATTGAAATCCTAAAATATATCAACATAATTCATTTATTTATCTACTTCTACGTCATCTATTAAATGATTTAGGCTCATCTATAACACTAATAGATATTGCTTCTGCCTTGACCCGAGTGGCCTCGACCTTTGTCACAGCATCATCAAAAGTTAAACTATCTTTAAATTATCAATCCATTGCATCAAACATTGAACTACCGAGAAACAAATGTATCTTTTATTTTCTTTTTTAATATTGTAAAACATATATGTGGTCTCTCGATCTTCCAGTGGCAACAAATCAACCTCATATAAATAAAATACTAATGTTAAATTAGAAGGTCAACCTAAATTAATATATATTAATTATAATAAAGATTTAATTACTTTTATGGTATTTTGAATATGTTGAACATGTTATTCATATTTCATGAAAGCAAGTGGAGGAGCCTGCTCAGGATCTAGAGTAATGACCCGACTCGTGACACTTATATATTAAATCAAATACTTCGCTTCTGTAATCACGTGATGTATTTTTGTAAATATCTCATTATTCAATATATCCCAATGTGATACATAAGCTTCATGACGGCTTAACCATAATCCCTTGTCGCGTAGTCTAATCCAATCAAAAAATTGAATTATGGTCAATTAGACATAATTTTAACTAAATTGCATTACCCCGACCCAGTAGTTAAAATTCCTAGCAAATTCCCAAAACTTTAATGCAAAAGAATATTTGAAAAAAAATCAAACATGATTCATGATATCAAATTTAATTGATATCTTCATGCTCAATTGCATTAAATTAAACCTAAATTCATAGCAAATTAAAATAATTTAAGTAAAATATCAAATTCCGCAACTTGTCAACAATTTAATGCAGCGTGTAATTTGCTATAATTTCAGCACATTCATACCCATGGGAAATCATCAAATATTGTTAAATGTATTATTCGCCGATTCCAACAATCCACACAATATCCCTAACCCGGCAGCTTGTCTAAAAATATGTAATATATAGTTAATTAAAATAATTAATTTATGATTAATTTGACTTATTTCCATGTTTAACTGTATCAAATCAATCCTAATTAATAATATTTATGGCTAATTTATTATTAATTCAATAAATTTTAAATTTAATATTAATAATATTTTATTTTAACCAAATCAAACACAAATTCGTAGCAATATATTTACCTTGCTTAAAAAAAGTTGGGACGACGCAAGCAAAAGCGGCAATGATGAATTTTGAAGAGAAGAATATCAAAGGATACTTTGAGACCAATATAAGTTCGATTTCTGAGTGTTTTAAGGGAAAAACAAGTGTTTGATGAGATTTTTAGAAAGATAAAAGAATGAAAATATCGGTTTAGAGAAAAAAAGAATGTCATTATATCTATTCTGTTCTTTGATCCGAAAATAATTTTAATTTTGCGATATTATGTACTTCAAAAACACATATTAAGTTATTGCACAACATATTTAATTGATATTTTTCTAAAATGCAATAAATATCTCAATATACTTAAAAATAATAATATTAAATAAATATCATGTTTTAAATCACAACAATATAAAAATATGTTGTGTCATCGATTTTAAAAAATATAACTATAATACAAAAACTTTTAAATTATTGTTAGTATTTTTTTTCAAAAAAATTCCCAAACAAAACCCTTTTCTTCTTTCTTTTCTTTATCTGCGTAGGATTGGACATTTCCAACTCACAGACAGAAACACCAGGAGTACTAGTCAGGTACCCCATAATCACTTGTCACTCAGTCCAGTCAAGCACCCTGCTCACTGCTATTCTTCGCCACTTCCCTATGCATTTTTTTAGAATAGTATATTCACTGCACAGTTTCACTCATACTGCCTCTACAACTCTACTCCCATGTAACTGTTTTACCTACATTCTTATTTTTTTTTTCTTTTTAGAAACCGATCGGTTCATGCTATGTTAGGATTCTGCTCCTTTTTTCCCTTCTTTACTTCACTCGATTGAAGTCTCAGATTCAATAAGAAATTTGGCATTTTTTAGCTTCGCTAACCAAGAACTCCTTGCGCTAGGCTACACTAATACCGAGTGTGAGTGCAGTAAATACACTCAACTTACCTGAAATCCTTGATATATCTTAAAGGCTACGTGCATTATTAATGTGTTTGCTCCCTAATTGGGTTGTAGGTGTCCAATCGAAATCCGTGCAACTGGCAGAGTAGTTTTTAGACACCGTTTATTTCTTAAACTACATTTTAATTCGTTTTAAAAATGCATTCAGTTTTAAAAAATATTAAATCAATATTTTTTTAATAATTTTAATGTACTAATAAAAATTTTAAAAAATATTTTAATATATTTTCAAATTAAAATCACTTTTAAAAATATTTTATATCAAATTTCAAACGCATATCTAACTGAAACTACAGCCTGAGATTGAGACTCATGGAGAGGAGTTGATTTTCTGATCCACAGTTTACATGTCTATTATTGGTGCTCGCCTTTTTCCAGTCAAATCATCATCTTCAATCATCATTTAAATGAGCTGTTTCTGTCATGTCACTCGGAAGCAAGTAATTAAAAAGGAAGGAAACTAAAAAGAAAAAAAAGAAAGAAAGAAACTGGGATGGTTTCCCTTATACAATACCATGTTTGAACTTCACATAACACTGTTAACAGTAACTTCGTTTGAACAGGAGTGGCAGGACTCAAGACATTATAATTGAGGACCCTTACATACCATCAGTTGGAAATCAATGTTTCTCGTTGTTTATTGGAAGAACGTACCGACGAATTTTGAGGAGTAACCTCCCTTGTGCAATTATTGCATTGCAACGAGGGAGTTTACTTTCTCATTTTTTCTGTACTGATGCGTGGAAATTATGGATGAAGTTAACAAAATGGTTAGATTGCAGCTGTAGCATGCCTCAGACTATTGATTTGTTACTAGAAAGCTGGAGTGCATTGGTGACGGGGAAATTCCAACGAAAAACAGTTATTTTGCTTTCACATAATATATTTATGGGTCATGATCTAGACAATAGGGAATAAATTGATTTTTGAAAACAAAAATCCAGATTGGAGTACAATGTTTTTTTTTTTTTGTGATCATTCACCACCGAAGAACAATAATTTCTCATATACAAGCATATGAATCTTTAGAGAAATTTGGATTGAATCTTACGCTTTACAAACAATTGTTGAACCTCTGTTGGTTTAATTATTTTGTATACGAGTTCTTAATTACGCCACTCAATATATAAAGATTATTTTTTAACTTGATTACCGTTGTCTTAATGGTAATGCTGATTCATTTATTAAATTTTAATTATTATAAAAAAAAAAACAAAAAACGAGCATTTAATTTAACTCCACTGAAAAAAGCTACTGAGTGCCAAGGATGTACGTGAGCAGTAGTTCATTGCAATAGCCTGTTTAGTTAAATAAAATTAAACAGTACTGCCATTGAATACTCTTTGAAAAACAGGTGAAAAGTAATCGTTAATCAGGCAAAACCTACAAGTAGCTCATCTACTCCTATCACATGAAGCTAATAGATAAACAACAACAACTCTATCCTCTTCAAGTGCCTTTTTTAATAGATATATACCAGATCAATGATGGATATACACTTGGATTGCTTGTGTGTTTTTTTTAGATGCAAGATCTCTAATGATACGAGAAGACATGCTATATAAATATAGTGGGTCGAGATGAACTAAGCCGTAAATCAAAATCCTAGAAAATCATGCTCAACTTCCTGAAACAGTTTCACCGGGAGAAAAGGGGATTTTTTTTAATTATTAAAATAGAACAAGGCAAGCGTCTCTAAGTGTGAATTCAATAATATAAGTCAAAATGGTACCAATAACAACAATAAAGAGGCTTCAAAAAGAGATTAGCATGGGCGATCTACTAATTAATCACCTTAAAATAATATTAATAATTATAGCATAAACCTCCACAGTACAACTTTGGCATGTGGAGCTAAAACAAAGTAGATAACAGTTAAGTATCTTCATAATATCTTTTTAACAATTGTATAATCAATCAATCAAGACTTGATTACAAGAATCCAATGGGATGATGCTGGCGTGTGGTATACATGTTAACAGGGTACTTACAATCACGTGGAATCGTATAATCCAAGAGTTTGTAAGCTTGCAAAGCCATAAGATCGATTAACTAGGATAATGATAGATCTATATTATCCTCCCTCCAGCTGCTTAGCACAGGTATTTAATGCAACGCAAAAGCAAAGCTAAAACAACTGTCTTTTGCTTTATTACTAAGATATTCCCCCTTTTGTGACTCCTAATAATGATCAAGAAAAGAGGTTAAGGTGTCATTGAGCATTTCAGTCAATACAGGGTCCTTTTAAAACGAAAAGATGGATGGCTAAATCACTTAAAGCGGGCAAAAAACAGTTGACAGCACTAAGTCTTGACTATAGATTGGCGAGAATATTATTGTTCTTGTTAATCAAAGATTAAATAATAATTCTTTTCCTCTCCCTATGTTTCGTTCCTTTATTTTTTCAAAAAGAAAGGATTGAACAGTCTGATTTGATGGAAATGAGGAAATTCATAAAGATTGAAATTCATAAAGGGAATGTGTTTCCACACCGTCTCTGTGTCCAAGTGCAGTCACTCTTGCAGTTCTATTTTCAAGCACCAAAAAATATAAAATTCATGTAGCAAACCCTACCAAGGCACTGCGTTTTCCAGATTTTGGCGCAGGTGCGGTGGCCTAATTGCTTCCCAGGGACACAACGAGTCCCTTGTACTACCGCGCTTGAAGATAGCTCCGTGTCCTGGGAGGGCAGACCACTGCAACATGCATCTCCCTCGTTGTACAATCCGATTTCAATCTTACAAAACCCCAGAGAGGGGGGGGGGGGGGGGGGGCGGAGAAAAGGATATGCTTCATTTCTTGCTCTATCGGTTCATGTTCTATTTCCTTTCATATACTTTAGGATTTCTCAATGCTATCTTTTTAATTCAAAAGAATTCCAATATTATTCTAGCTATTAAATAATCCTTTTTTGCTACATGATCCTGAATGTTTTTAGGTTCTTAAGTGTATCTGAGATACTCTGAAATGTGTGAAGATTTGAGACGAAGAAATTACAGAAAAGTAAGGACAAATAAACATCGAATATAAAGGTTGGTTTTTTGTCGCTATTTAGTAGACCATGTAGTGGAAGGAAATTGGGATTTTGAAAGCTATAGGGGTAACATCGAAAAGATTTAAATTATGGAGGTAAAAAAAATATATATATATATATTGATGAATATGTGAGGGTCAAACTAAATTAGCTTCACCGTCAAAAAGAAAACAGCAAATTAGATGATTAACTGATTAGAAATGTGATTGTCACTGGGTGATTTAATTTCTTGTTGAGACTCTCCCGTGATTTTTTTTTTTATAAAAGAACTTCTCTCGTGTATCTCCAGAAGATGATACAAAATGTTGATATATATGAGATTAATGAACTTAAATAATTTAAATATAAACAAATTTATTTTTCTAAAAATAAATTAACATTGAGTTCATGATACTTCATAGAGATTAACAAGTTCACTTTTATATTTTATTTTACAAGAAAAATCATATTTTGTTGTGGTTTTTATATGTTATTGAAATCAAAACTAGTATAAATCTGACACGTGTTCTTCTTTTTAAAAAGATGTTAAAATTGTGGGAAATTAGCTTAGTCATGAACCAAAAAAATCTCTTTTATTTAAACGGATAAAAAATAAAGACCTGATTGTTCAATTTAAAATCACAATGGTGTGTTATAAAAAATAAAATAAAAAGTCAATACAACAAGTGTTTATAGTGTCATCAAATCCAAGATAGCACAAAGATATTAAAAAATAGTTGATTCTGACTTCAGAACAACCTGTGACAAGCTTACGGGCCATCTCCTTCATCCTTGATTCTTGATCTTAGACTGAATTTATCTTGAACCGTGAATATAATTAGACCAAATTTTACCATATACGTATAGACTCGATTTAACTATATGAGAAAATGAAATATGAACTACATAAATGAAGTTGCAAATCTCACGAGGATTGTAAAGTCAGTAGCAAATCTCACGAGGATTGCAAAGTCAATTCTTCTTTATATATTGAAAAGGACTAAAAATCCAAGATACTATAATTAAAAAGTTATTTAGTATTTAAAATAATAGTTAATTAATATATTCAAATGTTTGTATTTTTTCTTTTTAATTAAAGGAAGTTCAGGTTTACAGTAAAAGCTTGAATACCAGCAAAATCAGTCTGGAATTTAAAAATTCTTCGATAATAAAATTAATAAATTTATAGAAAACATATAAAATAACTTAAAGACAATAAATGATTTTAAAAAACATTGAATTCAATGAATAAATATATTTGTTTTTAAGTTTTAAGTTAATTAATGTTCTAAAATCTATGTATTTTTATATTAAGTTATGAAAAGTTATGAATTTTTTTATCTAGATGGTTCACGGGGTATTCACACCCCCTGAATCATGTTGATTTTAGAGAAGAAAAATATTGAAAAATATCATGTTTTCTGCAACAATAATAAAAAATAAATATCTCTTACATGTCATCAATGGGATACTAAATATAAAGGTCCCTTAAGAGACCTTGTACACACCTATAAATATAGACAGATTATTACATTAATATGAACAATTATTCTAGATGGAGAGGCATGATGATTTATCATGTTTGTAATACTTGTATTGTAGATGGTCATTCAGGTTCGGACATATAACCTTTGAACTTGTTTATGCCCAAGTTTTTTGGATTTGTTATACTTGTCATATCCATGTTTTTTTTTGGATTTGATTGACTACCAAATCTAATTTTTTAGATCTAGCATGTTCATCAGATCCATGTTACCTCATGCTTGATTAGCTATCAAGTTCAAGTTTTTTAGGTTTTGCATGTTCATTAGACCTGCATTTTTCTTTTTAAGTCTAATATATTCACTAGATTCATATTTATTTGAGTTTGATTGACTGTTAAATTTAAATATTTTGGGTTTGACATGTTTGCTAAATCTATTTTAAAAATAAAAAATAAAAATAAAAATCTTAATGAAAAGTTAAGTGATAATATGTATCCTTTTGTGAGTGTGTGTTATCTGCTTTTTTTTAAAGAAATTAAAAGCATTGAAGTTCAACTTCAGTGGTCGAAGGATCCAGATTTTATCCCGACCAATATGGACTACGGCTTAACGAGTGGACTTGTGTTATCATATCTCTATATGTTTTTACCATCACGTCAACGTATTTGTTAATGCAGTAATCCAACTCATATTCAATTGAGTCTTTTCAAGAAATTATGATCATCTTATTTTTATTTTCTTTATTTGAATTAGTTAAAAGAATGAAAGTGATAGATCTTGAGTTCCTACACATTTACAATTTATTAGTTAAAGAAGCTTTAATATTAAATTAAATAACCATCTTAGTTTAATAATTTAAATTGTTGAGTAAGATTTTAAAAATAAAATTATATTACTTTAAGGTTAAACTTATTTTAAGTTAAAGAAGCTTTTAAACTTTAATATTAATTAAACTTGTACTTTGGAGTTAGGAGTAATTAATTATACGGCTCAAAATTTATTTAGAAAATAGTATAGTTTAGTAAGTTATAAATAACATCTGTAATTTAGAAAAAATAGCAAAACTATTTTAAAATTGGAATTTAAAACATAAACCAAATCTATTTTTATACAAGAATAAGTAATATATTCGTATACAAACTCTACAACTAAAAAGAGCTATGCATATGATTTTAAATTTAGAGTTTGTATAAGAATAATTTGTACAATAATAGAACACTTATTATTTTACTGTTGAGTACGAGAAAAGAACATTTATTGTTGTATAAAATAGAGTTTGGTTTATGTTTTAAATTCAAATTTTAAAATAGCTTTTAAAATTATCTCTGTTTTTTTTTAAAGAGTCGTAGTTTTTACTGTGTTATTTTTTAAAATAATTTATAAACTATGTTATTTCTCTAAATTTTTATTTTTACCGTACTACTTTTTTTATTAAAAAAAACTATATAATTTACTCTATTTGTAGTTTAAGTTTCACAAATAAAATTAGACAAGTCACAAAAACATGTTTAGTTTATAAACATGCAATATAATAAGAATATGTCAGCTTAAAATTATAACAAAAGAAGTAGCATACTAACCATCTAGGTGATGACCTAGTGGTAAGAGATTGGGATCAAGAGGTTTACTCTCTCTGTGGTATCGGGTTCGAGCCCTGTGGTTGCTTATATGATGGCCACTGGAGGCTTACATAGTCGTTAACTTCAGGACCCATAAGATTAGTCAAGGTGTGCGCAAACTAGCTCGGACATCCAGGTTAAACAAAAAAAAAAAAATAGCATACTTACTAAACAAATATATATAAACTTGTATAAATAATTGAATAACAATCATATACTAATATACAAGATTAAACAAAACCAAAAAGAGTATTTACTTGTTAAAACACTTTAAAATTAATCAAGTTTTGTTGTTGTCAATGATTAGTCTTTTATTTTTAGAGCTTTATTATTTTTCACTTTGTGCAAAAAAGACTATTTGATAAGTCTTTCAGGATTTTATCAACACCGCATTGTTTAGATACACTCCTAAACAAATTCAACAAGCTAAAAATATAGCACTCAATTATCCCTTTATAATGGTTGAACTAAGCTCTAGATATGAAGGAGATTTAGAGAGGAAACAAAGTCTTAAAACCGGAAGAGCAATGTTGAAAATTTAGACAAAGAAAAGTGTTAAACTCTATCAAAATAATACAGAATTGACCAACCTCAAACACTCTTCTTCACCTTATTTTTATAGAAAATTTCAAGAATCAAAATTTGATGGAATTTTCATTCTCTTATCAACAGCTTTGATTTAAATCAAGTGATATTTGAGTTGAAAATTTTATCTAGATAAGCCTATGCCCGACATGAGCACGAGCCACGCCGAGTCGAGCGGGCGCGCTCGTGTGTATGGGTTTAAATTTAAAATTTACTTTGTTTACGTTCTCTCCTTTTTGAAAATTTGGATACTCTTCAGGTTCAATGTTAACTCTTCACCTTCCCACTAAAATAAGCCACAAGAAAAACTTTTTTTTTTTAAAGCAGGATAGGGTTTTTTGAAAGCTTTGGGTTTTACAAAAACATGCCAATTAAAAAATATTTAAAATCAAGTTTTTTTCACCATAATTTATTTAAATCATATTAATATTTAATGTTAGAAAGCTTATATTAAAAATTAAATTCCAAAAAAGTTTAACCTACAGAATAATAAATACTGGACACCACTTTTAATTTGATCTCAAATATAACCATTAACCATATTTTATAAACAAATTTTCCTAACACTATTTGCTTTCTTTCTCACTCCAACCACCTCTGAGAATCAATTATTCTATCAAGTGATTACATCTTCAATCCCTAATTGCATATGAGGTAATAAATGTTTGAATTAATTTCTCATCTTTATTATGATGATGATGATGATGAGATTAATCTTCTAAAACGACACAGTATTATACTAAACTTCACTTCCAAAATGTATTTTAATCACCATATCATTGATTTGCATGCATTTGATTAAACGTTCCCTTGTCGAGCACTCCAGTACTCTAACATTTTGGCCTTTTTGTGGAGCGTTTTATTATTTCTTAATCCACATACGGCTGCTTTTGATAAAGTAAAAGCTGTTTATATGATTTTTTCTAAAGACTTTCTAAAATAAGCTTTTGGTAAAGTTCGTATAGAACATTACATTTAGAAATATTAAATCTGCATGGTCTGTATCATACCATCAGTGGAATTCAAAGTGTTATTTTTAATTTATTTCTCTAGATTTTATCTCTTTAGACAACACAACACACGCATCTAAAAAGATATAAGTCTGATACATGATTTAAATAAGGTTTAAAAAATATTTAAATCTAAAAAAAAAAATATTTTTTAATTATATGAACAAGTTTTATGCTAAGGTTTCTTAATACCCATCAAATCCTCCTAGTATAATTTTATAAGCTCATAATAAAAAGCGCTTAGACTCATCAATACTAATTAAAAGATAAGCAGTAGAGAATCCAAACCTGCTTTTCGATCGCCACTTTGTTTTTAAATTAACATCATCGATCATTCATCAATTAGTCACCAACCAAACTTCAACTTTTTCCCACAATTCATGCGTACACTGCTTGTTTATTTTATTTTATTTTATTTTATATTACATGATTGATTGACCCCAACTCAATCTTCGTTCTTCCTAATTAATTCCCCTGGCATGTTCATGACATGCATTGCAAAAATTCTAGTGGTGCGTTACTCGCAGGGTGCAATCATAGGATGGGGAAATTTTAATTTATTCGGTTATTTTATATGTTTTTACCGTTTTTGCCACTTAAATTCAATTGATATTATCATTTTGATAAAAAGAAAATTAAGGGAGCATTTGACACGTAGACGTTGAAGATTTTTCAAGAAAATCAATTTAAGAGGCCAAACATTATTGCATTTCATGTCAAAAGATTTCAAATATCCGAAAATCTGACTTTTTTTGTTTGTAAAGATCGCAATGTTAAACCAACTTGCCAGCGTGATCCGAACTCGTTTAAGAAAATAAGATTATACAACGTTTAATGAAAAGTTGTTTTTTAAAAATTATTTTCTAAATTTTTCCTTGTTTATTTATTATTTAAAAAATTAATAAATGAAACACACTTCTATTAAAAAAAAATAGTTTGGTTTTCATAAAAATATTTTTTCTTTATTTTAGATGGAATACACCCTCTAAAAATTGTGAAAAATTAAAAAAATATCATGTTACTTATTGATTATATCAAATTCGGTTCTTGATATTTTGTCTTGAATTCTTTATTTATTTTTTAATTTTTCCCTTATAATTTGATTTTTATATCAACTTTGATCTTTATTTTTTATTGTTATTTGTTTTACTCTTAATTCAGATTTTTTTTCCTGTTTGGTTCTCATTTTATTTATTGTTATCTATTTGATTTGAAATAATTTTACTGTCATAGCTTTTTACTTGTTAAATTTGATCCTTATTATTTTGATTTTTTTTATTTGAAATAATTTATGAAATTAGATTATTTTTTAATTTCATTCTCCTTTTAAATTTTTTTTATCTGTTAGATTTGATTCTTATTTTTTTAAAATAAATTTAAAAATATCAATAAAATATTTTTCAGCTGATTTGGCATGACATATTCAAATATTGAAAAATATTTTCCAATTTATTTTTATAATATAATCATATATAAAAAAATAGTTTATTTTTTAGAAATCTACTTTTAATGTAAATTATTTTTCAAAAAAAAAAATTTCTTTAAACAAACAAAGATTCATTCATAATCATTGTCACTCGTTTGAAATCTAAATGACTATTACCCAAAGCCATCTAAAGTTTAGTATAAAATTACAATGTAACTCATTTTATATTTAAGTAATGTAAATCAATCACATTCAATTTCTAGATTTCAAAACAAATTGGGAGGGATATTGTAAATGTAATATAATAATTTAAAAAATTATTTGTGGTTGTTTTCACTTTTCATGTTGTTTAATACCGCAAGTTTTATATTTTTTAAAGTTTTTTTTAGATTGTTTTGTATTTATAAAAATATGAAGTTGATAGCTTTTTAGATTTTTTTTTTTGATTATTTTGATATTTCAAAGTTAAAAATAAAAAAAAAATCTCTTAATATATATCCTCAGTAAAAAAACACATGGCACCATATTAGCAAACAGTCACTATCATGTTATAGTACTTGCTTGGATGTTTTTAGTTAAATTGTTTTTGTTTAAAAAATACCATTCTAGTAATTGATTAATTTATGGAGGATTGGTGGGTTGCATTTAAAGTCCAAGCATAGAGATAAGACACGAAGACAAGACAGAAAAGCCACCATTGAACTGAAGTTACCATACAAAAATAGCAGACAACTATGCATAGGAAATTGACGATACAGATTTACAGTGGTTTGGTGGGCGATGGTAATCATCGCCTTTCATCTTTTTTCTTTCTTTTTTTTTTATCCCTAGACGGCCATAAGTCTCTTCGCGGTCCTATGGGTGCAGCCATCCATCTGAGTGGTATACGGTGATTGCAGAATTCAGATGCTTCAACAAACTAAGACTAATGAAAGATAACTACGTCGTATGCCACTTGATTTCCAGAGTGATCGAAGGTGATCACTCCGGCGATATATGTAAAATACTTTCCTCTGCAAGTCCCCCTCATGAACTTGAAACTATAAAACGTAAGAAGCGAACTCAGTTGTGATACCCAGAGGGATGGCATGACGATATCACTGGGTTATCCATGGAGAATAAGACAGAAAACAAATAACAAAGCACTACTAGTGGGGGTTCAGTGGGTCAATGGAGCGGGTGTTTTGGAGGTGTGGAAGTGGGTCCTAGACGGGGTGTCGTTTGTTCTGGGTGAGAAGCGCGCGAAAACAGCGCGAGAGCTGTTTCCCGATGCACTAGACATCAAAGCTCCATTGCCAGCCCCCACGATGCTCCATGCTCGCTGTTTTTTCTTTTATTTCAGGTGGGTCTCACTAAAAAACCCCATCACATCAAAGGTTAACTCCTTTGATGTTGACAATGACACTCTCTCTCTCACTCACTATGCACCCATGTGGTGTCTGGGGTCCATGAGAACCAAGAATTTGAGACAGAGAGGGGACTGTTTTGGGGTCCTCTCGGTGCCATAATATACTCAAGACTACTAGCCAAGTAGCCGAGAAGAAGAGATTTGTGTAGTTGTAGTAATTAGATGGTGGGAGTCTATCAAATTGATGTGATGTTTATGTGGGGCATTCTATTTATTTTGTATGGCCATGGTTTAATTGGATCCGGGGTGTTACTGGGAAAAAAAAAAAAAAAAAAACTCAGACATCTTGTTCATCACAATTTATATTATGCTTAAAAGGTCCGTGTGGGGAACTCGAACTACTTTAAGGATAGAACAAATAGAGTAAAATATCTGACAAATTATTCCCAGCTTGAAAAACAAGGGATCTTAATTGATGTTGATCTTGCAAACTCCATTTCTGTATTCTGGAGACTGTTTATTAATCTAAATAACTATTACCGCTGTCTGCGGGCAGACCACATTTTATTCTCCTAATAATTAGCAAACTGAGAAATAATCTGTTTAGGTGTTATTCAGTTCATTGTATTGTGTGACAGTGGAACAACGGCGCCAATAATGCCCTTGAATTATTGGCTATCAAAAACAAAAAAACCCTAGAAACTGTGAAGCCACCCTCGGCTCTCCATCCATTATAGTAATATCTAAATAAAGAAAATGACTCCTCGGCATAGGATTTGAGGGCGACTGAAAATGGGTTTCTCAACTTTCAAGTTTCAACCGATAAGATAGTAGAATCCCGAAACATATCACAACGGACCCAGTTGGCCAAGAACTTCCATGCCACCCCCTCACCTTACTCTTTTAACCTCAACATAACTCGGTGCTCCTCTATCTTAATGGCCGTGGTTAGGAGAGGTTTGTAATTTATAGTCGTGATAATATTTGTTTTCAAATAAAAACATATTAAAATAATATTTTATTAGCTTTTAAAATTTATTTTCACACCAGCGTATAAAAAGAAGACATGAAAACACAAAAGAAATTCATATTTTTTTTAAATATTTTTACGTCGCGAAAACAAAAGGTGACCTAGGACGCACTTTTACACCTCGGCAACATTTGTCCCGTCAAAATAATTGCGAGAGACCACCTGGGCTAGTCTACTCTTACTCACTGGGCCTGTTATTACCTCGGCGGTGCTATTGTAGTCTAATAACCAATGCTTGGGCTGTTACGGTTCATGAATTATATACAACACTCCTTTGATATTTCGGAGGCCGAGGGCTACAGTTGTGAGCATCTCTATCTGTGAATTTGATAGGTTATGAATTGTGAATTTATTTTTATTTTGTTTAGAATTATTTCAGCTTCGAAGTTCTTATTAATATATTTTCTATTCGATTTATTTAACCTAACAAAAAAAAACTTGTTTTTTAGTTGGAGGGGAAATGAAAAGTAATTGAAATTTAATGGTAGTTCAAGGTGCCTAACACCGGGTTGCAAGGGCACTAAAATATAATCCATGCATGAGGTTCTTCTCTAAATGTAATTCCTATTAATTACTGCATAATAGTATCCGTTTCAGAGAAGAATAAAACGACGATAATAATAGCATCTCAGTGATAAAAGTTCGCAGAATTACCCAGTAATGGCAGATTCCTTAATCAACTTGTGACAGCTATGCTATTCTTCGTGAAATAGATATACCAAGTAGTTTTTTGAACATCAACCGAATGGTGGAAACTGGAACCTATCAAAGGATTTTACAAAAGACTAGCGATCTAATGGCTAAGATCTCTTGAAAAACTAAACTGTTGTTCTTTGAGCAAATGTTTTTGTTCTCATCTCTCGGCCCATGAACGAGTTAAAGCATTAAGGATGCTGCCTTAGCTTCAGGCTTTAACCTAGCAGAGTAGCCAGTTTTTACCCACCTGCTAGCAACGCCCACCTTTGTCTGTGTATGATGCAAGCTGGCTCATGTATCAGAAATATGGCTTGCAATCAAATGAGGTGGGCTTGGACATGGTGAAGCTTTTTTAATTTTTCAATCTTCGAACAACAATAAGCTTTGCCGCTTCGGCATTTCAGCACTCATCCGCATATACTTTACATGTCATTCGTGTCCGCTTGCACTTGAGATTACACAGAACAAACAATAAAAAACCAGAAAAAGATGATACAAGACCAAACGATAGTTCAAACGCACGCTCAAATAGTACAACGAACAAAAGTAACAAGACCAGCATGGAATCTTTACTCCTTATTCTGAATGTTACATTAGATACAATAACAATTGTTTCTTTGTAGTATTTGTATGATATACTGCAAACAATCATGACAAGCTCCCAAATTCAGCAAGCGAATGTTGTTGTTCCTTTCTCTTCCACACAAGTTTTTTACAAGCGCGCACACACACACACGAATGACACCGGTCATAGCTTTGTATTGAGTGAAGAGACAATCAGAGGTCTATGGATACCACCAGAGGAGAATCACCCTTATCGACAACAAATGTTTTCATGATCTTCTTGGAAACGGTTTCAATTTCCAAAACGTAGGTTCCATGAAAGCCTCTAAATGCAAATTGTCCTTGCTCGTCAATACACCCGTGAGTACGAGACAGCCACTCTTTTTTAAGAGCAAGGTATCTTTTACCAGCTTCATTGAGCTCACCTTCTGCATTAACCAGATGTGCATTGTCTCGGCTCATGAACAACTCCCAAAATCCCCAAAGCATAATGCCATCCACTGCAGGATGAGCATATGCTTCTCGAAGCATAACTTCCAAATCATCACCTCTAACATATTCATTAACAGAAGACACATCAAGCTCTGTAAACCATATTGGAAGACCAAGAATACCCAATTTATCAAGAGCAGAACAAACAACAGGACCGACTGGACTATCTATATGTCCTTGAATTCCAATGCCCCCAACAGGCGCACCTTGTTCTTGCAAATCAAGAATCTGTTCAATGTACTTTTCTGGAGATGATCTCGTGTCACATCCATCCTCAACATGATAATCATTCACAAATAGCATGGCAGATGGATCTAGTTGATTTGCAGTCTTGAACATGTTTGCTCGGATATCTTTACCTAAATGATCTTGGTAGAATGATCCATGGAGCATCTCATTGTTCACATCATAATGCCTGAACTTCCCCGTGTAGCGTGTTAGAAGGCCTGTTAGACGATTTTGAACGGCTGTCATCATGTCATTTTTGTTTAGTGCTTTGATCCATTGCTGGACTGTACCATCCACTTCCCAGAAGATACAATGACCCCGGGCTTCTATGTTGTTCTTCTTACACAAATCCAACATCTCATCAGCATCGCTGTAGTTGAAATTTCCCTGTTGTGGCTCTGTCCAATACCACTTCAACTCATTTCCAAACACAGCCCAATTGAAATTTTTCACAAAGAAATTAACAAAATCCTCGTTGTCCAAGTTCGTCCTGCTCATGCATGACCCAAAAGGAAAGCTGTTCTGCATTTGCCTGACTTTGATGGAACTTCCAAGCACACTGCTTGAACCCCCTCCAGAAAATTTTAGGGTGACATCACGCTTTCGGATCTGCATCAATACTCCATATCAGAAACAAAAACAAGACAGTGAATCAAGGAATATATACATTCATGTAACTAAAGAAAGGGGGGAAATGTTCTTGGTTCAAATAGGTTAATGAATTATGTACATTTAGTTGCCAATTGCAACAACAGTATCCAATGAGGCAAGGATAACAATGCCCGTTATTCTGTTACTATGAAAGCAATGTTAAGTACAGAAACATATGAAGAGAGTGAGAGCTGTGTATTTTGTCGGGCAACCCTCTGGATATTTTACTAAAATGCTGCATTTTAATCATTAAAAAAAAAGGCTCAGCATGCACTATTTGAATATTTAACAGGGGTACAGCAGTGTAACGTTTTCAATTGCATGGAAAACCTGATCTGTTTATGGATCAAATCAATGTAGGGACTTCATAGAGAGTAGCTTTCCCAATGTTACCTATTAAGGTTGCACAAAAGCTGCAATATACTATCAACACAGTTTGACTCGTGGATAACCTTGTGACATGCTTTTGTTTAATTCGTTTCATTTAACTTTGATCAAACACCAAAAAAAATATAGCTTGCAAATTACCTTGTCAATCTGCCTCCTCAAGTGTTTGAACCTTGACTCTCTGTCCACTGGGAAAATCTGAAGTCCGGCAAGCATTAAGTCTACACCTGCAGCTGGACCTTGGACATAAACCATGACCTTTGATGGTTGCTTCTCAATTCTAAACGACCCGCCGATTTCATGCCATCTGTCATCATTAATCTCAACTTGTCCTCCATTGACCCATTGACTGTCAACACCGAGTGCAACATTCACATTTTGAGGGCCATTTGCCCCGGAACCAATCTTAACCCAAGCAGATACCTGGTATGTCAAAAGGAGTTTTAATTTATCAGTGATCATCTGTGCAGGTCCCATCCAAGTCTGAGTGCGTTTGGTTACAAGGATGCAGCGGCCACTTAACGGTTCATGAGGTCCAAGGGAATCTCTTGCCATTGGGGGAAGTATGTGTGGTGACCCAGTTGCAACAGTAAGGGTGCAATTGCCAAGAGGAAACCAACTGTTGGTTCCGTCACTCAGATTGCTATTTTGAATAATATTAACTCCAAAGGCAGGGTTCTGCAAAATGAAAGCTCACTACTTCAAACCGTTTGCATGCATCTTAATAATGCACACATCAGAAATATAGGAACACATTATTCACCCATGCCTAATGCTTTAAACCCTAGTGATTCAACTTCAAATATCCATTTAGCAAAAGTTCTGATGCAAAACTAACAGAAGAAAGTTCAAATGTTTCCTTAAACAACCAACCTCAATAACTGGAGGAGGAGATGGTGCGATTTTCTCTGCATGCTTCACAACAAAACTATTGACAAGAATATCAGTGCCTGCAGGTGGACCTTCTATGTAAATGACAACTCTTTTAGGCGAACCATTTAGAAGGAACTTTCCCTGCAACTGCACCCAGTCCTTATCTGTTGCCTGCAGACTAAAAATCAAACCAGAAAATGCAAAGATGATGGTCATTATCAACCACTAAACATGGAGAAAATACTCGCTTGTTCTGAAGGAAGAAAAAGGTAAAATTTAACTATTGAATAAAATTTAAAACCATCCGTGGTTATGTGGGAGATCAAAACTAAAATAATGCTACAGGCAGAGATTCCATAGTTGACAAAGAAAACGACAGCTATCATCTACTGGAGATCAAAAGCAGAGAAGAGACTAACTTGGCAATGCCTATATATTGCTCTCGGAGATTTGGTGTTTGGACCCATAGAGTAGCCCGTATATCAGCGCTAGTGACATTGTTACCAAATATACGAACTACAGCAGTAACCTCATAAGCAAGCTTTCTCTGCACTCTTTCAGTTATTTCCTGCTGAATTCCATTCCAGCTCTGTGTGCGCTCTGTTGCCGAAGCAAAAAGTTTTCCAGACAAAGGGACAATTTTACCATCTGCCATTGAGTCATGTATGACAATCTTGCAGCCTCTTCCAGACCAATTATTCAGACCATCGTCGAACTGAGGGTTCAGAATAATGTTCCCGTCTCCATCTCCAGAACAGGGTCTTGCATTCTTCCAAAATAAAGAGGAAGGCAAACATTCCAATACTTGTCATTAAGGAATTATAATAAAAATTTTAAAAGTGGATGAGGGATGTTGCTTATAAAACAGAATTGGATAGAGAATAACTTGTGGATGTCTTTAAGCAACCACACTTGTATGTATTTAGGGAACTGAAGTTAAATTAAGTAAAAAAAGATTAAGATGAATAATTACATTGCACTCGCTTGGACAGGAACAAGTGATAATTACTGATTCTATAAGCAGGTCCACCCCGGGAGCAGGCCCTTCCAAGTAGAAAACAACACGGTCAGGCATGGTTGCTAATGAGAATGTGCCTTCCAATTTTTCCCACCCTTCCTTTGACACCGAAGTTCTGCAATGGCAACAACTATTGTTAGCATACTTTAATTCTTTTATTAAAATAAGAAACACAATAAATGGAGTTCCAAAATCCATTACTTTCCAACAGGCAAATAGCTCGTTGCTGAATTTTGGTATTCCAGTTTCAAGGTTGCCAGCACATCAGTAGGGTACTGGACAAGCCCAGATACTCCAACACGTGCGGAAATGGAATAAGTGGAACATGGAGAAATTCGGCTAGTAATATCTTGCTCCAGGCCCTGCCAGCATTCCTTGCGATTCGACACAACTGCATAACTACCGCCAGGCTTTGTTGAAAATCCTGAGTGACCTGAGTCAGCTGAAAGCACAAAGCCGTCGCAGCAATTTGGATGCCAGGAATATAGTCCTCTGGAAAAATCATGGTTCAATATGATATTGGGAGCATTGCTATTGCTTGAATCAATCATGTTTTGGCTTACAGTCTGTCCAGAAGAGCTTAAGTTGATGAGCATATGTTGGAAACTTCAAATTCATTAAACTACTTTACTAGTTGAAAACTATAAGAGAATATTTACATGCTATGTAAGCTCAGGTTAAAAGACCAAAATTCCTTTTACTTCCGAGCAGTACTCAAACAGAAGTAAAATCAGAAAGCTGAGATTCTAAATTAGCCAATACAAATGAAATCAGGCATGAGCTTTCAATGAGGCTTCATATAACTTTAATTGTAAGTTTGAAAAAACAGCTTTAGTTTTTGCTCTTTTCGAATTCAAAATCAGATTTTAAGGCCAGCATTAAGAAAAGAAGAAGAATATTTGAAGGACACATGACATTTGAACAAACAAAGAACAAAATTTCAGTCTAATGAAGCAAAAACTTTCGTACAAAATCCAACATTAAGCTCAAAAAACAAACTTCCCACTTAAATAAATCTATAACTAATCGTTTTCCACTATGGAAAACAAAAATCCATTTACCACTTTTCAGCATTTCATCGAATAGGCACACACACTGAATTTTCCACTAAAAGGACAACGCCAAAATGGCATTTCTATAAAAAGCACCCCCACCCCCACCCCCCCAAATGGCCGACTAGCAAGATATAACATTCAACTACAAGAAAAAGAAGATCATAATAACAAGATCGGAACCAAGCAAACCCAATCTAATGAACTTTAAACTATCCCAAAAAACGGTAAAGACACGATCAAAGTCGTACCTCGGAATGGTCATTGCCGTTATTATTCTGTTGGGTCTCCATGTTTGCCCTAGATTCCTAATAACACAAATACAACAGTGGGTTTTTTATTTGAAATTAATTAAACATCATTAGTTTCCCATTTATTGCACAAAGAGAGCAGAAATGGGGTGGTTACCTGTTGATTTATTGCACAAAGAGAGCAGAAATGGGGTGGGTACCTGTTGATATTCTTGCTTGAGATTTGTCTTGGTGGTTTGGCTGTTGAAGCAGCAAGTCAAAAACCTCCTCATTTTATACACACCGTTTGGAGATTTACAAGTGAAGTCTACGAAACGCGCGGCACCAACTACAGCAAACAACCAATCAAATTTCTTCTGGCAAAACCCTTTAGCTTTTTGCCTCAGTTGTCTTTTGTCGGGGTTTTTCCATCCCCAGGAAACACGATCTATAAAATTGTTTAGTCTGTTTCAGATGTTATCTTCTCTGTAAGGCTACTTCTCTTGTACTAGAATTGCTTTGACTTGCAGATTGGGGTAACCACACCCCCATTGCTCTGGTTTTAAGTTTGGACATGTTTAGTCCCTCCTTTTATTTTAAACAAATTTGATGATATCTTTGATTACAAGGCAATTGTTTTTTAGATTTTTGTTAAGTTAGGTGAAGATGGGTTTTCAGTACTGACTCTAATGGGGAAAACTGATTTTGAAGTTAGAGGTCTTGTTGCTATATCATGGAGGTCACTGTGCTGCTCAAGGAGACGGAGCCAATTCCAACTTCATTTTGCTGTACATTAACAAGTTTTTCCCAGTTGCAATTTTGACTCCATTGTGGCTTGGTCGGGTAGAGAAATCCAACAAATCTCAAGGCACAATTCTCTTTTTGACATAAATCTTATACAAGGCAGAGGGAACTCTCTTGATCCCTACAGTGCATCCTGCCACATAAGTTTTGAGTTGCAATTAATTATCTGACAAAACAAGATCCATAGAAAAAACATGTTTGATAAGATCACGCAATTTATTGTTTGCCCGAGATATTGTAATGGTGAACCGCTCAACCTAGCCAAAAAGTCGGTGCAGGTTGTTGATACTTAGCAGTCTGCAAATGAGAAAACCTTCAATTCTAATTCTAACCTTAAATGAGTGCTTCTCTGTTTAGAAAATATCCCTTGTGGTTGTGGACAGCGAGGCTTAATGTCTACAAGTCAATGGACACAACTAGTGGGGACTCACCCTGGTCAACAACGAATGTCATGTTAACTTTCTCTGTGGTGGAAACAAATTCCACATTGTATGTCCCATGGAATCCTCTAAATCTGAATTCTCCTAGCTCATCAATATGTCCAGAAGCATGAGATAGCCACTCTTTCTTGAGGGAAAGGAATCTCTTACCAGCTGCATTGATTTTACCGTCTGCATTCACGAGGTGTGCATTTTTCCTGGACATGTACAACTCCCAAAATCCCCAAAGAATCACACCTTCAACTGCAGGATGTGCAAATGCTTCACGAAGCACTACTTCCAAATCATCTGCTCTGACAAACTCGTTAGGACAAGACACATCAAGTTCAGTAAACCAGATTGGAATGCCTAGAGTGCCCAATTTATCCAGAGCAGAACAGATAATTGGTCCAACTGGAACACCAATATGACCTTGGATACCAATTCCTCCCACTGGTGCACCTTGTTTTTGGAGGTCAAGAATTTGTTGTATGTATTTCTCCGGTGTTGATCTGATGTCACTTCCATCCTCAATGTGATAATCATTCACAAAGAGGGTGGCGTATGGGTCTAGTTCATGGGAAGTTTTGAACATGTTTGCTCGGATATCTTTTCCCAGTCGATCCAGATAGAAAGACCCGTGCAGCATTTCATTGTTCACATCATAGTGCCTGAACTGTCCCTTGTAGCGTGTAAGAAGGCCTGTTAGGCGATTCTGAACGGCAGTCATCAAGCCACTTGCGTTCAGGGATCTAACCCATGATTGAATTGTGTACTCCATTTCCCAGAAGATGCAGTGACCTCGGACTTCTATGTTATAGCTCTTGCACAAGTCCAACAACTCATCAGCATCCCTGTAGTTGAACTTACCTTCTTGTGGTTCTGTCCAGGACCATTTTAGTTCATTTTCAAACACAGCCCAGTTAAAACTTTTAACCAGGAATTTAACAAACTTTTCATTGTCCATGCTCGTTCTGGTTACACATGATCCCAAAGGAAAACTATTTTTTATCTGTCTGACTTTAACAGAGTTGCCAACTGTATTGCTACTTTCTGATCTTGAGAATTTTAGAATGATATCACGCTTCCGTATCTGCATGATCACAATGATTGGTTTATTAGAGAGCTTTATATTACTATAAGAATGCATTTTGATTATGAATTCAGTTATTTCCAAACACAAGTAATCAATTGAGAGCACATCACTAAGTTTATATTAGCAGTTACCTTATCTGTTTGCTTCTTCAGGTACTTAAACCTGACTTGCCGGTTTACGGGGAAAATTTGAAGACCAGAAACCATTAAGTCAACACCAGAAGCAGGACCTTGGACATAAACCATAACATTAGACGGTTGCTTCTCAATTCTAAAGGACCCACCAATTTCATGCCAATTGTCATCATTAAACTCAACTTCACCCCCGTTGATCCACTGGCCATCCACACCAAGGGCAACATTCACAATTTGAGGACTAGTTGCTCCAGGACCAATTCGAACCCAGGCAGACACTTGATATGTCAAGTAGAGTTTTAGTTTATCAGTGATCATTTGCGCAGGACCCATCCAAGAATCTGACCGATTAGTTACCATGATGTAACGGCCACTTAAAGACTCATAAGTTCCAAGAGAATCTCTTGCCATTGGAGGAAGCACATGCGGTGAACCAGTTCCAACACTCAAGGCACAGTTACCGAGAGGAAACCAACCTGTGGTGCCATCATCAAGATAGCTGTTCTCGATTATATTCCCTCCAAAAGTAGCATTCTACAAAACAAAAACACATACAAATTTTAATCCTTGAAACATAGAATTCAACACTTGAGAATGCATGCATGTTGCTCCACATATGAAGAGGTTGGTGATAGATAGTTATTGTCGCATGTCATGCATGTTTGATCAATCGTGTGTGAACAAAATCTGATCAACCTTGGAAAATGGTCGTGCTGAAGCAGGAATTTTCTCAGCGCGCTTCACTACTAAACTGTTAACAAGAATATCAGTGCCTGGAGATGGGCCTTCTAGATATATCACCAATCTTGAAGGGGTTTCGTTAAGAAGGAACTCTCCCTGCAACTGTACCCAATCTTTATTTGTTACCTGTGAACTGCAGAACAAGCCAATTTCCTCAAACCCCGAAGCGAGCGAGCTCCTTATTTCAGATATGGTGCAAGTAAAACATAGCAATATAGACAAGCAGATCTTGCATTTTTCCTAACTATAGAACATTCAAACTCGTGCAAATACCACTAAAATACATCATAAATTTGAACTGAATCTATTTAACATCAGGATTTATAGCATTGTTGATATATAGCAAATGGTAACCAAAATTGAAAACCAATTAGTGGGAGAAGTAAAAATATCTATACAAAAAGTAATGCAGTGTCATCCTCCGAGAGTAGGTGAAAGAGACTAACTTGGCAATGGAAATATACTGTTCACGAAAATCAGGTTCTTGAAGCCACAATGTGATTTGTACACCAGCACTGGTGTCATTGTCAACATATATTCGAACCACCGCAGTAACTTGATATGCAACTTTTCGTTGCACTCTTCCAGTGATATCCTGCTCGATTCCATTCCAATTTTCTGTCCGATTTGTTGCAGAAGCAAAGAACATCCCTGATTGCGGAAAGACTTTTCCATCTTCCATGGATTTGTGAAGTTCAATCTTGCATCCTTTCCCAGACCAATTGTTAAGGCCATCCTCGAATCTAGGATTCAATATGACGTTATCATCTCCAGCACCCGCAGGGCCTGTGGTTGTGGCCTTTTTGCGAAAGACAAAGGAGCGCAAATGTCAGAAATTAACGAACATGTCAATGAGGGGAAGGTGGTCTATATCCTCCAAATACAGAGAAATGCTCCCTTCCATAGACCATGCATGCATGCATTGCATTCAAGCACAATACAAAGGAGTGCAGGCTTAATTAACTAGTGAATGACATGTAGTCCGTTGATCCGGAAAACGAAATGTTATTCATGGGTTGTTTCACACCGGGACATGACATGTAGCTTCTCTAAAAACAAACAGAATCAACAACGAAATGGGAATTAGGGATTTAGTTACCTGGTAGACAGGAATTGATTCCGCAGGAAGACCCAAATGCAAAACCACAACGGAAACAAGAGCGAGAGATGAAAAGTGTATTTCCATGAGAGAAACTGAACCCGTGGCCTTCCTTCGAGCGATTCCATTTGATGAGAATTTATCGTTTAATGGATGGAAGAGAGCAAGCGATGGGCAAAACGTGAATAATATTAAAAAAATTGAAGAAATGGATGATTATGATGATGGATTAAAAGATTTGTTTGGGAAGCATGTTCAATGTTTGTTTTGTTCCGAGTGACTGTCAGATTGTTCGCTTTCCAGCTCTCGATTCTCCACTATTAATAAGTGCTATACAAGAGGGTGAGTGCCTGCTTGCCAACAGAGTGCTCTCTCTCCTCCCCCCTGTACTGCCTACTGCCTGCCTGCCTGCGTTGCTTCTGAGCACCGCGCTGCTTTCTAGCATGGAAAATTTTATAAACTTAAAATTTGATGGCTATTAAACAATAACTTTTTATTATTATTATTATTAATATCGATGTAATAATCAATTTATAAGGAATTTGATTAATTTTTCAGATTTTAAAATTAATAATTATATAAGTTTTCAGTTACTTTTAAATTTATAAAACTTAAATGAATGATTTTTAAAAAACAATCCTAATATCTTACTGGTTAAAATATAACCTTTAAAATTTATTAAATAATAACTTTAATATATTATGATGATTTTTTTAATATTAAAATTTATTATGTCAACCTGAACCGATAATCAACTCCAAAAATAACATTTTATATCTTTGTAAATAATAAATTAAAATAATATAAAATTATTTTAATAAAAAATAATTTAAAAATAAAATAACCTATAAAAAAACTTAAATGAATGATTTTTAAAACAATCCTAATATCTTACTGGTTAAAATATAACCTTTAAAATTTATTAAATAATAACTTTAATATATTATGATGATTTTTTTAATATTAAAATTTATTATGTCAACCTGAACCGATAATCAACTCCCAAAAATAACATTTTTATATCTTTGTAAATAATAAATTAAAATAAATTATAAAATTAATTTTTAATAAATAAAAAAATTAATTTAAAAAATAAAAATTAACCTAATAAAATTCGTAAAATTTACGGTTCAGGTCATAAAAATAAAATTACTGAATAGAAAGCAATTTGAAAAAACTTTTAATTTTTAATAAACTCAAATATTAAAAGATAAAATTGAAAAACAAATTAATAAAAAAACCCACATGGATCAATTTAGGAAAATTCACTAAATTCGTGTTTTGAATTAAAAAATCAGAAAAACTTTATATAAAGAAAATAAAAAAATCCAAACCAACTAAATCTTAAATAATAAATTTTTTTTAAAAAAAACTTGATTCAACATGTACTCATCTGTCAAACTTGTGGTACAAGTCATGAGACTAAGATTATCTTATAAAAAAATAAAAATAAATAAAAATATTAGTTTCTAATTAATTAAAGGTTAAATGATTAAAAAAATTAAAATTAAAATTAATTATAACATGAGAAAAAAAAATTAATAGTCCACCTTGATATTCTTTACCAAACAAGGCAACATAATAGTAAAGAGGAAAGAGAAAAGTGCGAGGAGAATAGAGAAAAGAATAGTGGTTGGCTAGAGAGACAAAAGTTGCTCCTCATTGTGACGATTTCAACACCATCAGGAAAAGCATCATTTGGAGATCGATGGTACGGGTGTTTGGACGAGCGTTTGGAAATGCAGGGTAACTTGTGTTTTTAAAAATTAATTTTTTTTATTAAAAATTAATATTATTTTATATTTAAAATCGTTTTGATATGTTGTTTTTAAAAATAATTTTTAAAAAATAAAAAAATATTATTTTAATATATTTCGCCATGAAAAACACTTTAAAAAACAACCATACTTCTAAACAGGCCCATGTGTGCTACTAGAATGCCACGATTTAAATTTTAAGAGGTATAGCTTAACTGATCAGGCTCTAAGTTTTCTCTCTAAATATCACTAGTTTGAGTTTCACAAATCTTAGAGCTATTAGAGGCTTATATAGTCGTTAGTTTCAGGACTCGTAAGATTAATCGAGGTATACGGAAGCTGACTCGAACACTTACGTTGATAATAATTAAAAAAAACAACAATTTACTTTTACATATTGGACTTTCATGTTTTTCGCACAGTTTAGTCATTAACCTTGCAAAAAATGGGGGTCAACATTTGTTTTAATTTCAATTTTAATTATTGAAGTTTTAATTATTTTAAATGAATAAAACTAAATTTTATTTAATCAAACCAGCTATTAATCAAGCATCAAAATTTTTTCTCCACATCATAAAATCCCTATATTCAGCTAATTTAAAATAAACTATCAAATCCAATCTAAAAAAAAAAAACTCGATGTGAAATGATTGATCTGTAACAAATTTTGAGCAATAGAAAAATTCAAATAACAAAAAAAAAAAAAAAGGGAGGCTAAACATTGCCCACTGCCCGCTCAAATTAGTCTATAGTCAAGCAAGAAAATGGAGTTGAATACATGTCTCGAAATTAAATTTGATTCTCGAAAACTCAATTATATACGAGCCAGAGAGAATTGAAAACATATTATATACAAGATTGATTTAATTTAAAGATTTTTATTGATTGATAATGTAAAATGTACTTTTTAAATAATAAATGTAAAATAAAAAAAATAATTAAATATAAAAAAACATGATATGATATAATTTATGATGATTTTTTTTTTAATGTACATGAAAGCATAGTTTTCATATCTAGCCCAGTTTAAATCTTAGATTCCGGGTTTTAATCAGGTTATCGGGTTAATTTTTAAAAAAAAAATTAAAACAACAATATTTTAGTAAATAAAACATAAAAATAAACAGGTTTTTAACTGAATCAACCGGATTATACTAAATTTTTTTTTTTTTTTTCAACCTAACCCAATTCAGATTCAGATCGGTTGAATTCTAAATCGAAGTGTCAGGCCGGTTCACGCTTCAAAACAATGCATAAGCGGCCAATCCACGAACAACGCGTGTGGTCGCATCATAGGAGCCATGCCCTTTTTCAAACTTTTGTATAAAAATAAAAAACATCCCTTGTATCAATGTCATTTCAATTAGAATTTAGAAATTCGTACGAAGCCCAAAAAATGTAGTTGTTATTCTATATTGATCCCCTTTTCTTTGCATTAAATTTATTAAAATCCTTGGGAATTTGTTTCGCCTTCCATGGAAGGTAGTTGTTTTATTATGACCATATTATTTAATTTTTTTTTTTTTAATCTCTAATCTGCTTCCATCCTTGCAATTTTTTCACACTAGCCTTCTAGCTCATTTTGCTTTAATTTCAGTTCCACGTAATCTTACTTGTACATCCAATTTTACAAACCAAAAAAAATTAAATATATTTTTTTAATGCAGGTGTTGTCTTTGATTCTCTCCAAAGAACGCAAAATCACATGTCAAATGAATAATTACGTGTTTGAAAATATAATAACAGTTATGGTTTAAAATATTTTTTTTGTTTAGAAATGTATTAAAATAATATTTTTTTATTTTTTAAAAATATTTTTAAATTAACATATCAAAATAATTTGAAAACATAAAAAATAATTAATTTTAAATAAAAATAAATAAATAAATTTAAAATTTTAAAAATACAGTTTCAACCGTACTCCCAAGCCTATCTTAAATATCATGCCATGGTTTTGGATCTTGACCTAAAGGCTTTGGAGCAAAAACCCAACTAATGGGTAAAAAGTGCTTGTTTGTTTTTGCGATTAAAATCGTGTTTTGTGAATTTTTAAAAAATATTACTTGAAATTAATTTTTTAATTTTTTTAGATTGTTTTGATGTATTAATATTAAAATTAATTTTTTAAAAATAAAAATAAATAATTATTTTTATATATTTACAAATAAAACACAATTACAACTATAACGCTGAAGAACCATGATGGAAACATACATCTCCGAGTAACTTAGCGTAGTTGAGCATCCAACTCCAGCACGTGATGGGGTATTATACACGACATCTAATGTAATTGCAAAATAATATTTGACCGGAGGTCAGTAAACAGCATGTAAGGGAGAGAGACATCTAATTATATTTTTATTTTTCTGACAAGATGTGTTCTCGAGAGTAAAAGGCCTAGAGAATCAAACCTTACATAAAAGCTATACATTAAATGACAGATTGATAATTTATCTACGAGTCTACAAAATCACAAAAACAGGTTGATGTTAGAAATTTGTTTTAAAAATATGATTAATGGATATTTCTAAGAACAAATTTAGAGAAAAATCCATTTATTTTTAAAATTAAACTATTCTTCAATAAAAATATTTCAACTTCTTGTTTAAAAACAAATTGTGGGTGTGTCACAAATCGATCTTAAAACACATCACATTTCTCAAAGTTTTATTACTTCTTTTCCCTTTCTATTAAAAATCTATTTTCTGAATGGAGGGAAACGACCGTAGGCTAGGAAACAAACAAATGTAACACAAATGATTGGATTTTTTTTTAAAAAAATCTATTAGATTTTTTTTGAGTAACAATATATCAAAAAAATCAGAAAATATTTAAAAAAAATAAGATATTTTTAGGTTAAACTCACTTTAAAAAAACACCTAAATATTTTTTTCAGAAAATATTAAAAAAATATTAATATAATACTTTTTAATACTAAACTCACTTTTAGCAATCCTAAAATTTATAAAACTTGAATCAATAATATTTAGAAACCAAATTTAAAACTTAAATAATTGATGAGGCCGCCCAAATAATTTTAAATGCATTTGAAGGCATTATTCGGTTGAATATTTTTTTATTGATTCTAACAATTTCATAAAACTTAAAGTTAACAATCATGTAATCTTTTAATGATTCTAAAATTCATAAAACTTAAATCAATAATATTTAGAAACCAAATTTAAAACCTAAATAATTGATGTAGGCCGCCCAAATAATTTTAAATGCATTTGAAGGCATTATTTGGCTACATATAGTGCAACATATTGTGCCGCAGTAAAAGCATCATTTCTCATGATTTTGATGGCAAAATGCAGGTGCAACCTGTTGTGCACACGAGCACTTGGCCTATAACTTTTTGTGCCGTGCTGCGGCTTGCTTTATATTTGTTTTAAATTAATTTGTTTTTTTTTGTATATTTAAATTATTTTGATATGTAAATATTAAAAATAAAAAATATATATTATTTTAATATAATTTTGAAAAAATACATTTTAAAAAATAACAACTATTACATTTTCAAACATAGCAGGCGATGCTGAAAGCCCCCCTCGACCAAGCGTGTTTCGTTAGAGTTCACCCACCGCTGCATGGGTTCCCAGCACGAGCACGCTGTTACATTTGTACGTGGGTAAAATGAAAATAAAAGAAGACGAGTATGGGAGCCGATTTGGACATGTTATTGGAGCTTCGAAGAACATGAACATCTTAAGAAAGAGGAGTTCAGAAGCCTTCTTATTTACCATCATAAGAAAAAACAGTGGCAAATAACTTGCCCATATATATATATATATTTTTTTAATCTTATCTGCGGAGCGGTGAAGAAGTTTCTTACAGTGGGCACGAAACCAAGCTCAAAGTCCAATCCATCTAGAAAGGCCCATAAGCAGTTTTAAAAACGCGGGTCAATTGTGTCGTCTCTTTCTAGAAGCTGCGAGAAATAAACGGAACATAAAAAAGTGTGAACCTTCGCCGAACCTTTTCAAGCCAGCGCCAGATTCCATTTTTCTCCCTCCCCTACCCTTGTCTATCACAGCAATAAACTCGTAATTACAACAAAATCCAGGTGCCTTTTATTAATAAGTCAAGCCACCCTTAAAGCACGCAGGGTAGCCGGTGGCTTAGTGTGGACCCGACCCGGACCCAACCGTAACGGTTTAACTACTCCCCTTCCAAACATGAACTTGACGCACTATTACAAAACAGAAAATCCTTCCTCTCATTACATATTTCTTGTTTCTCTAATCATGGGTTCCGATGAGCTGCAAGGTACTAGTGGAAGAAGATCATCGCTAGAGATTGTTAATAAGAGTGGTGGAGAGTTAAAAGAGATGAATAGTGAAAAGAAGAGCAATAAGAAATCTTCATACTTTAGAAGATTTGGATGCTTGAAAATTGAAGAGAATAATGAAAATGGGAGTGTTGTGGAGACAACAGGAGAGCCTGTAAATCCAACTCACCTTATTATTATGGTTAACGGTATCGTTGGCAGGTCTATTCTCTCTTCTTCTTCTTCTTCTTTTTTCCTGTAGGAATTTATTTTTGGTGATAAGAGGAGCTCGTAATGAAACGATGATTTTTGTAGTTTAATTAAGAATCAGCTGGTTTACTTCCAGTCACGCACGGTATAGCATTCATTATTGATGTAGCTGTAGCTGTAGTGTTTTGCATTTATTTATCGGTGAATGAATGTGCAGTGCTCAAGATTGGAAATTTGCGGCTAAGCAGTTTTTGAAAAAGTATCCCAGAGACGTTGTTGTTCACCGTGAGTTTTTTTTTTTTTTTTTTTGTGGGATGATCAATAGGTTTTGATTATGGAAATTAATGGCGCTTTGATGCAGGCAGCAAAGTTAATTCATCAATGTTGACATTTGATGGTGTAGATGTAATGGGAGACAGACTAGCAGAAGAGGTGAGCTAGGAAGATGTTCATATGATGCCTTCTGTTACATTTTTTTTTTTTGGGGGGGGGGGGGATTAAGATTATTTGGCATTCAAGTATTTGCTTAAAAAATGTAAAAGTAATTCTATCAGGTGATATCAGTGAAGAAAAGACACCCATCTGTTCAGAAGATCTCATTCGTTGGCCATTCATTAGGTGGGTTGATTGCAAGATATGCTATTGCTAGGCTATATGAACGAGATATCACCAAGGAAATTTCTCATGAAACCGGCAATTGTAAAAGTGATGAATCTGAAGATAAAGATAACTGCGTGCAAGAGAAATCCCGAGGCACAATTGCTGGATTGGAGCCCATGAATTTCATAACCTCTGCCACTCCACATCTTGGTTCGAGGTTTCATAAGCAGGTGATTCGTTTATTCTTTATAGATGCTTTTACGGTAAAGAGTTTAGTTTAAATATTATTTAGGTATAGATTTCTTTTTTTCTCTGTTGTTATTCGAGGATGGAGCCAATATGTTGTCTTTGATGACACAAAATGTGTTTTGACATATTACATTATTTTGCGGTACAGATAAATTAACAATTTGTCTAGTCTACAATAATTTTCCTGAAGAGCCAAAGAGGTCTCCTGATTACAAATATGTTGTTTGCTCCTTCGTTTCTCCTCTTTTATCAAACCTCTAAATTTGATTTTATGACTGACTGGGTTAATACTGCCATGTAGATTTTTTTTTATTAATATGGGTGTCCGGGTCAGCTTGCACGCACCTCGACTAATCCCACGGGCCACTAAGGTTTATGGAACTCGAACTGGTGATCTCTAGGGAGCAAACCCAGGATCTAACCAGTTGAGCTACACCCCTCAGGGTTTACTAGGATGTTTCACTGGTGCAGTGCCCAATGATGTTTTTTATTTTTTATTTTGACATCAGCGATCCAATTCAAACTTTAAATTTCTTAGTGATGGTAGCTAGGATGTCAGTTCAGCAGCATGAATTAAAGAACATACATGTGTATGCTGAACTGGAATAGTTTTGACAACAGTCCCATGATTTTGTTATTTTTAGGTCCCAATGTTTTGTGGCTTTTACACTCTGGAAAAAGCAGCTGCTCGGATTTCTGGGTTTCTTGGTAGGACTGGAAAACATCTGTTTTTGACTGATGTTGATGGTGGAAAACCTCCGCTTCTTTTTCAGATGACTAGTGACTCTGAAAATCTTAATTTTATGTGAGTTTGATAAACTTATGATTTATCCTGGAAATATAAACACCCTTGTGATTGTGAATGATTAGGAAAGCTCATAACTTTTCTTGTCTCTGCAGATCCGCTTTGGAATCCTTTAAGCGTCGTGTGGCATATGCAAATGCAAGTTTTGACCGTATCCTTGTTGATTTTTTTTTAAGTTATGAACGAACAAGTTTCCGTACCAAATGGTGAAATGCAAAAATAACAAATTTTTGGACAAATCATGCATAATTTAAACCATCCGAGTACAAAATTTCTCATGATCATACTTACTGCCAAACTGGGGAACTTGACATGCTCTAGACATTGTGGGATGGTGCACATCATCTTTACGGCGAAGAGATGAACTCCCTAAGGTACATTTTCAGCTTCACTAGACTGTTTTGTGGTATGTGATGAAAAATTTGTTATAACATGATTAATGTTTTTCCACTTTCAGAGACAACATCTCTCAAGACATGAGAAATATCCACATATTGTTAATGTGAAGACAACAGAAAATGCAAGCCCTCAGCATGAAATATCAGAGGTCAAAGCTTATGATTGCAAGACTATTGACATGGAAGGTTTGCCACTTTTGCTTCTTCTAACTGTTTGGTTAAATCAATATGCTCTAAAGCTTATGAGGCCTTGTTGAGTTTATTTGTCGTGTTACTTGTAACTTCTAGGCTCATGTAAGTTAATTTCCGTGTCAGAAAAAACCAAAGAAAATATAATCAGTTAAAGGTAAATTCTACCATCATAATGAATAATTGGTGGACTAGAGGCAGGGGAAGCTTTTTAAGAGATGGCCTCATGGAATTGAGCAGAGTTGAAACTTTTTGGGCAACCAGTATTTTTCTGTGCTGGGCTGTTTCATATGGCCTTCTGAGAAGTCGAAGAAAAAAGACTGGGAATGTAGTTACAGATTCTTCGTTTACCATGGAGAACCAAACATGATCATTGATTAAATACTGTTATTTCCATGGGTTATAACTTATTTTAAAACACTTGCAGAGGAAATGATCAGAGGCTTGACAAAGTTGAGCTGGGAACGAGTTGATGTTAACTTAAGTGGAAGTATGCAAAGGTTCTTGGCGCACAGCACCATTCAGGTAAAGTCGTCTTTTTCTTAGAGGTGGAGTTCTCTCTATTTCATTAGGAATAATATTTGAGGCCTTTACCATTTACTGTCTAATTTGATTCTCTAGTCTACCACACAAACCAGTAGAGTATTCTAGAGTCACATGTTTTGACGTGCTTCCGTGAGATTCATATTCATTTTCTCATTTATTTTCAGGTGAAAATCTCCTGCATCAATTCTGATGGGGCTGACGTTGTCCAACACATGGTTGACAATTTTCTTTTGTGAAAGGTGCAAATTCTATATGATTTATCTTGTCAGTGATTTTTTCAATGATATATTTCTGCATCCTCGGGGGAAATTCCAGCTAACGTCACTGTGAGTAGCCGATACAAGGAGGGAAAACAAACCATGCTGGAAGCTCTGTGTTAAATAATATAGGAATAGGGTAAGGGAGAGAGTTGGGGAGAGAGATTAGTGAAACTTTTACATAAGAAAGCAATTGCACATATTCATGTAATCTTTTATCCTGGTAGTATGTGTAAGTTAACAACCTGCTGTGCGTCATTTCTCTGTGCCATCATGAGAATGGGCGATGTTAATGATGATCAAGATGAGTTCATAATCCGTTTCCCTGTCACATTTATTCACATGGCTTTTACTTTCCTGTTGACGTGAAAATAGTTGGTCTGAGTTACCTCTGTTAATCAATGACAATAATCCATTAACATTTTGCCTTGTTAAAGCATTTTAAACCGCCGCCCCACCTCCACCAATTTACATTTTCACGTTTTGCAGGGTTGAAGGTGTGTGATGAGATAATTTTTTCAGCCCAGAAGAACTTTCCCTGGGTGTAAAATATTTTCTTTTGTAGCCCAGTTATACGAACAGCGCAGCCCCTTGTTATTGAAGCCTCAGCTAGCTCGTTCATGACTTCCTTCCGAAGATCAAAAACCAAGGTTCGGCGCTATAAAGGTACACGAATCTTTCGTGCTGCTATAGGTTATCTAGTCTGCAGAAGCTCTTACTCATTGAAAACTGATTAGGAGCCGGAAAATCGGAATTTATAATGATTTTATTCGTGAACTTCAACGACACGGGGACTATTGTCCTTAATTAGAATGAAAGATCTATAGTCTTGGGAAATTTTCGAGTGAAATTTGCCACGCTTTGTAGAAATCAATAACATTACACACTTAAAAGACAACACTCACTGTGTTCGCAAACCATTTGTATTTGCACATGTTAAGCAAAAGCTACTGTGGAACGAGGGAGGATAAGACACATTTTTGGTACGTGTAAAACTCACGATTTCCATCTCAAATGGTAACCTGTTCAATAACAGCATGCTGCTAGGACTTGGGAGATCTAACGTGTTGGTGTTATTTTTTTAATTTTCCCTTTAAAGCTCGAGGAGGAGCTGTCGTAGTTCGATGCAACAAGTCACAAGCACATGGTACGAATCAAACGGATTTTCGCTCTTTTCCCCGAGACTCAGCGTGATAGCTTGCAGGCAAAAACCATTACCTTCCATACTCAGATAATTGCAGTTCCCCAAATATGGGCTTCTCAAGCAAACTCGATAGATCATGCTCCTACTCCCTAGAAGCATACCCTCAAACAGTATCCGCCTTGGGAAATATATTCTCATACTCTTTCCAAGACAAGAAAGAAAATGACTTGGCGTGTCAAGTTGAGACTGCCAACAACTGTTCAAATCCCAACCCTACTTAAGCAAGCAATACGAACGTGAAGGAAGACAAATGAAAGCAGAGAAACGAAAGGAACCCGTTATGTCATTCTATCAATACCACCTGTGATAAATCATAGACACATGTCCTTTCAGTAGATTAAGAAATCTCACATCTATCATTTGGTGAGGGGTTTATATTTTTGTCTTTCTACTTGGATTGATTCACCAATTCATTTCTCTTCCTCCGCCTTGTCTTTCCTTGCTCTTCCTCTGGCTCTGAGTATAGTACCACTGGAATTTCTTTTTTGCACAGATGTGGGGATACCTTGGGTTTTCTGGTGGCTCATGAAACGAGGTCGAGGTCCTTCCCTTTTCGTTTTGAGGTCCTCACCCATTTTTCTTTAAGGCTGGCTGGAATATCCTCCTTTTTGGCTTAGACATTCAATCTTATATTCTTATTTAGATAAAAACATACTCATCTTTTTGGTTTGTTGAGGTGGCAATGAAGCACTGAACCTCTCTTCGTACACTTTTCAGGATTCAGATTCATATTCAGTTACCTTCCTGTACTGCCACTGTCATTCACTTTCATCCTCCTTTCTATTAATTTACTCTGCTCTCACTCTCTTATACCTTCCATTTCTCAAGGTTCTACTTTCAACAACACCCTTCCTCTCTATCTCTCTGCATCTCTCTGAGGAAATGGGCAGTGCTAAAATTGGCTTCAGTTGTCACAGAAACAGACAACTAATCATTTCCTTGTTATTTATCCTTGTTTCAAGCTCGACCCTTGTGGGATTCACGGCTGAAGGTAAGTCGATCCAAGTTCATTGCAAGAAACTAGCTCATAAGAGATCCAAATTCTTATTTTGCAAAAATGAAAAAAAAAAATTAACGCGTTCTGGAATTTAACAATGGTCAGTTTCATTTCTCTGCAGGTAGGGTAACTACCAAGCTGCTGGAGGCGGCTCCAGAGGTAAGAGATATTCAGGCTCTTGCCAAACTTATTGGTTTCTCGTGTTTGATTTTACATTTTAAGCTTTAGCAATAGAAGTTCAACAATTATCTTTGACATAAACAGAAGGGTGTAGAAGAGGAGAAAATAGCGGTGAGAGCTCGGACAATAGGGTCAAGGCCACCAAGATGCGACAAAAGGTGCAACTCTTGTGAGCACTGTGAAGCAATTCAAGTACCAATAACAGCACAGGCCCATAGCCGTAAGAGAAGTCGATTCTCTGCTGCAATTTCCAACATCGCGTACTCTAGAGGTGATGGCATCTCCAATTACAAGCCAATGAGTTGGAAATGCAAGTGTGGGAACTTAATTTTCAATCCATGATTGAAAGAGATGGGATATGTTTTGGTGAAGAAGATCACTTTTGTCAAATGTGGATATCCGACTTCAACCCCCGTCTATCTCGTCTAACTTCTGCCAGTTGACTCCCCCTTCATATGTAGAGTGCTAGAAAAATCTTTCTTCTTTTGCTACTCTTGTAATTACCTTTCTCATCCTACAAATCCTTCTTATTCTGCAAGTGTTATCCTTTAAATTGTTGATCTTACAAGGCATTTCTTTCATTGTCAAGAACATAGTATTGACTATCCAAGATAACTAAATTTTACCTATCCGTCTCTCACTTCTCAATGATCAGTTGGTTTTTGTTTTTTTAATTTTTCTGAAATCTAGACCGAAAATATATATATATATATATATATAGAATGAACCTAGGATTTAGTGCCTTAATTTTTCTTGATTATTTTTTTGAAATGTTAATATTGATGGAGTCGGGGAGTGACGACATGGGATGTGTTGTTCAAATATGATAAAGATGGGAGCATATCAAGTATGTCAGAAAGCTCTGCGAGCTTTCGTATCTTACAAGATTTGTGCACCAAAAAGCCTGCCCACCTCGAAGGCGTAAACAACATCACACTACATATAACCAAATCGTGCCCATGTCATCCTCATATTTCCCTTTCACCTGTTGGTTTGTTAACTTAAGCGTTGGTGTTTGATACATGTCATTCATTATAGCAAGATTTTGGATGAATTTGCTGCAAAGCCCCCTGCATGCTCTTTGCTTAGCTGTCAGAAAAACCTAAACTTGTTAGCAGCCTCATCATTCAAGCAACATGGATTAAAGTCCAAGACCTTTTATGTTAACTCGTACTTAAGCTATGGAAGCTATTATTGTGAGGTCTAGTCTTTAGGCATGTTGGATGAAAACGTTTCTACTCTCTGTCCTCTGCTCTGCTTCCATCGTCAATAACACGCTTGTTGATTGAGCATGGTAGACATCGGCCCTTGTAAAGTTTAGGGCTTTCATACACTTGTTCAATTCCATAATATTTATCTCTTAGTAAACCAGAAAAGGAAGTTGTGGGTCTATTTAACAGTTGCACCAGGCAGTACCCTTATACGGAAGGGTCCAAATTAGAAATTTCATTGTTTCAGGCTTCTGGGAGATAACAGGCTACACAGTGTATATGATGGCTCTTTGTTTCCTCTCACATAAAGTAAGGAACCTGGACTGGTTTGATGCAGGTATTTATTATGGCTCTGAAAAGATACGGGACCGGGGCTCACACTCGTCATCGTAATTAATGTGGTTGTTTGGAGCTGCTCGCTCCCCTGTGTCCCTTCTCCTTCCACCTCTTCCTCTTGATGCTGAAATGATGGGGCCGTTTATAGTGGTAGGTAGAAGCAACTACGGCTGAAATTATTTTTGAAGGTTTGTAATACTAGATTTTCAGATTTTGAGTGGCAACTGAAAAGCATTACATCGAGAGTGGCTACTCTAGCCCAAGATATGTTTGTATTCTATATCAAAAAAAAACGTAGTTCTTTGCCTTATATGAGGTTTGCCTAAGGAAAAAAAAAAGATTGAATTACAAACTAGTCCCTTTGGTCTCTTAAAATAAACTAAATAGTCCTTTTTGTTTTAGAATGACTAATTAATCCCTTGACTAGTGTTATCATGCTTCATTTAGTATTTGTTATTCAAAGAATATCTTATTTCCTCATCAATCTTTACATAGGTATTTTTTGTTTTCTATTTCTTAAAACAAAAAAAATAAAAAAATAATGAATTGGGTGAAAAAGATCAAATTATAAATAGATAAAAAAATAGAGGCTAATTATTTTTTTACCTATAAACTATTAACAAGAACTAAAGGGTGTGAGAAAATCATTGTTCACCCACACCTATTATATATTTTGCTTCTTTTTTCTCCTATTGTTCTTTTTTTATTGAATTTTTTTATAATTTATTTTTATTAATTTTATCTTTTAATATTGGATTGATTGAAAATTTGATTTCGTAATTTGTTTCTTTATATTTTTTTTCTTTTTATAGTTAAAAAACTAAGTTTTAAAGAAAAGTCATATCATTAAATTTTATAAAGTAACAAAAACTAAAGGATGTGGGGTAATTATCGTTCAATCACATCTTTTGCAGTGTGAATCACAATGTTTTAATTCTTCTTCTTTTTTCCTTTTAGATATTGAATTTTATTATGATTTTTTTTAATTTTTTTTATCTTTTAATATTGGGATAATCGAGAATTTAGCTTTATAATTTTTTTTTTTATTTTGTATTTCTATAGGGTTGGCATGGTTTGCCCACTGTTAATATAGATTTTCTTAAGATATCTAAGTTTTAATATATTTTATATAAATATCTTAAAAATATTCAAGATATTTATAGAGATATTTATGGCGATGTGTGTGTGTCTATAAACCTAACAAAGAATGATAAACAAAAAACCTGCGATAACCGAGTTATTTTCAAGACAAAAGAAAATATGAGGTGAAATTGAGGAAAGAATGACGAAATAAAAAAAATCAAATTGATTTAAAAAACTTATTGACTTGACTTTTTACTTGGTCCGATTTTAAAATTAAACTGTGTGAAAATTATCATGTTGTGATCCAGTTAACTTGACCGGTTTGAAAATAAACTGAATAATTACTTAAAAACAAATCTGAATGTAAAAGACTTTGAATTTTTTTTTTAAAAAAAGAAACTTTACTGTTTTAGTATTGAAGTAAATTATACGTGTCGGAAGAAAGCAGATTCGCTATTTTAGCAAGTAACAATATCAGAGGATCTGTCGCCCCAGCCACTGAAGAGATCGGTGTGATTTTTTCGATTTTTAACTTACCACTTGTATGGCATTGGGTCAACCATAAAATTCTAGCTTTTAGCTTTTCAATGGAATCAAGTTTCCCATTTTGGCTGAACTGTCTCACGGGCAGGAAAGGGACCCGAAATTGCATGGCTCCCCTCCTTTTGTCGAGCTACATGGAGACGTCGACCACATCATGACAGATACGCCCCTTACAACTTTGTTAATTACTCATTTACTTTTCGAATACTAGAATTTGATTGTTTGAATACGTGTTGACTATTACGTTTTTTTTAAAAAAATATTTTTTTATGTTTTCATATTATTTTAATGTGCTATATTAAAAATATTTTTAAAAAAATTAAAAAAAAAATCATTTTGATGTATTTTTAAGCAAAAATATTTTGAACCGCAACCGCTACTACAACTTCAAATAAGCCTGTAGCACCACATAAGTAGCTGGGTGCTATTATTTTTTTTTGTTTTTGTAAAACATAAACACTCAAATATATTTAAAAAAAAATTATGATTCGGGTTACAATCATGACTTGTCAAATAAATATGTCAAAGTATGAAATTTTAAAAAAAAATTAATTACCAAAAAAAGATTCAAAAGAAGAGATAACAATTAAAATAATGGGGATCGGATTTGCAAAGAAAAAAGAAATCAGATGATGAATAATTTTGGATTCAAGTACTGAATTGAAAAGAAATATCAATTTCACAAAAGAATTAAAAAGGAAACCTTCAATAGAATGAAGATTAAATTTTAAAAAATCAAAAAATCAAAATTTTTGATTAAATGATGAAATTAAAAATAATTAAGAGTTTACAAAAGAGACAAGAGAAAATGAAGGGAAAAAAAGAAAAAGAATAGGTCCAATTTGAAATATCAAAAAGTAAAAAATTTAGATTGAATGATCCAATCGAAAAAAATAAAAAAAACTTATAAAAAGGTTAAAGATAAAAATTAAAAAATCAAAAAATCAAAAGAATAAATATTGATATTCAAATATACTCAACTAAGAGGATTACCCTGAAATTTTAAATATCAAACACAAGTTTCAAGGGAGGAGAGAGAAAAAAATTGTTCCAACGATAATCTGTCTAACAATACTCAATATGCAGCGCATGTTAGAAAAGAAAATTAACCATCAAAGGATGGCGCATGCACAGCAAAAGCGTCGCGGTGTCCTCCCACGCGCCTGATAGGGTTTTTTTATATATATTTTTAATTATTGCAAAAAACTAATTGATTTACCTCTCCAACAACCTTATTATAACAAAGAAAACCCACATGAAAATATAAAAATTCCCCAAGAAAAAGCTTAAACTAATTTTGAAACAAGGGTTATTTTAGTAAATTTATCGTGTTTAAAAATAAAAAATCTCAAAAAAGCCTATAGAAGTCAATTATCTGATTTTTTTGGTTTTAAAAACAATGAAGGTATTTTACTATTCTAAAAAGGAAAAAAAAACCTTCGTATATCCAAGCAAAATGAAAATAATAAATGGATCACACGAAAAAAAACTATTTCACTCACGAGGATAGTCTTGCCAGCCGATTCGATGAAGTGAAAAAACATCCATCCACTATTGCAATCCATGGTAGATTCTCTGATTGAGTTTTCCACTGGCTATATATTTTATTTCTTTGTTTTCCTCTTCCCTTTTACACTTTCTCAAACCATTTTCGTTGGAGACAAATAATTCAAGATTATATCCTCATCGATCTAAGATTTAATGACTCCCTTCTTCTTCTTTTCACAAGTAATTCCAGCCTCTCCTTTCTCTAGCTGCTACGCCACACCCACAGAGACCAGGTAGGTGATTGTAGAAAGTCACGGGAGTTCACAGGTACGACTTCATGGGAAATGCCGACCACCTCGAGATCAAGGCATGTCGTTATTATAGGTTTGTTTCAACGTTGGCTTGTATGAATTATTTTGGTCATAATTTCTTAATTTTCTGTTCTCGAGATTTGTTATCAGAATCTAATTAACAAGTAATTTATGTTCTGATCATGAACCACGATCCCTCTCTCTCTGCTCGTTAATTTTCGTTGGGCCATGCAATGCGTTTTTGTCTACCTGCTTTTTCTTCATCATCCCTGTTTGATTTGATGATTCCCCTTTTATTTTTATTTTTCTAAGTGAACTTGATTTGAAGTCATTATTGTTTTGGAAGTAGTGTTTTAACATTTAAACTGATGTAGGATTATTTTTGTTAATATTAATTATGTTTGTTTAATTTTTTATTGTCAAATATAAAATCACTACAATATTGAAAAATAATTAAAAAAACGATACAATTTAGAATTTTTCATTAAAATTAAATAACATCAAATTCATAACATTATTTAACATACAATCATTACATTTAAATTGTCTTTAGATATCCTTATAATGATCATTTCAGCCATACTATTGTGACGAACATAAATATATCATGAATTATCTATTATGATACTTTCTCAACATACAAGATATTCAACTTTTTTTTTTTATATATATATATATATATATATATCTTATTGTAATGTTTATAGAAATGTCATTATAATTACTATATAGCATACTTGTCACTTACATCAGAGTAAATCTTGTGATGCTGTTTATTATGATGTTTGATAGTATAATTACGGTTATTTTTTAAAGTGTTTTCACTTAAAAATATATAAGATAATATTTTTTTATTTTTAAAAAATTATTTTTAACATCAGTACGTTAAAATAATCTAAAAATACTTAAAAATATATTATTTAAAAAAATAAAAAAATTAAATTATTTTAAAATATTTTTAAAATGTAAAAACATACAGGTACCAAATGGCATTCATTAGAAACGTGAATTTATGCCTAATTTGATATTTTTTTTTCTATTTATTATCATATTTGAATAACCGTACATTTACATTAACATATTTCTCCGTGTTCGCAAAAAATCGTACATTTACATTAAATATAATGGTGATAGGGTGATGGCGATGCTTGCCGGTGGAGATGACGATGGTTTTTGGAATAATAATAATAGAGAGATGAAGGTTTTTAATTATGATGGTTATAAAATATTAATAAAATGATAATTAAACACATGTGACGTACGGGATGGATGGTAGAAAAGGACTCGTCTTTTGCAAGCAGCCAAAAATATATTGGATTTCTTGTTTCTCTTTTTCTATGAAGGGATTTTCTTTTTAACAGAGGAGTCTCTTCCTGTGGAAATTAAATCTTATTCTACACAATTTCAAGCAGAGGGAGAGCTTTCATTGTGGTTTGTATTACATGGAAACTAAATATTACGCGGAAAAAAAAAAAAAAAACTACTTCTAAAGCAAGAAGGAATCGTGGTTATTTGGCTAGATTTGGTATGGAAAGCTAGAAGGAAAGGAAGGGGAAACGTAAAAAAGAGTGACCCACCTCAAACCAAGAGTTATTAATTTCGTTTTATTTTTAAAGAAAAAACAGAATAAATCTAAACAAATTTTATCTCTTTTTAAATCTCGATTCATTTCTGATTTTTAGACTAAATTTCAACCGAGTTGTTTCAATTTCATCTCGTATATTTCATTCCATGCAACAATACATGTTTTTTGTCTTTTATTTTTTAAAAAAAAAATCTATGTTTTTTTTTCTAATTTCATTCTTCAATGCTTGATTTATTGGATATTGGACTTTATAATTTGTTATGATTTGTTTCCTTGTGATGATTCATGTTGTAAGTTTGACGGGTTAACTCAAGTTTTTTTGTTTATTTTTTAATTGATTGTTTTTTTCGGTTTCATCATTTATCATCCCCAACATTTGGTTAATTATGAATTACATTTTGTCATTTGTTTCGGTTTGTTTTCTATAAATTTATCATGGTCTCATAACTTGGATCATGAGTTTTGCGAGTTAACCCGGATAGATTTAGGTTGATTTTTTTTCCCTTTTTAGATTATTGAGAATCAAGCTTTATAATTTGTTCAATCTGCTTTCCATAAAGTTATTTTAATCTCATTACACATATCACAAGCTTGGTAGGTTAACTTAGGTTATTTTTTGATTTATTTTTTATAAGGTTATTCCGGTCTCGTGACTCGGATCATGGATTTAGAGGGTTAAGCCATATTGACTTTGGTCTTTTTTCGTGTCCTTTTTTTAAATTAATTTTTTTTTCAATCTCATCCTTCAATGTTGGATTGATTGGAAATTAGTCTTCATAATTTATTTAAATTTACTTTTTTTTATGGGGTTCTTGGGTCATTTTTTATTCTTTGTTTAATTATTTTTTTAAATTTCATCTTTCAATATTTGATTGATTTTGAATTGAGCTTCATAATTTATATTGATTTGCCTTATATGAAGTTATTAAGGTTTCATGACAGGTTTGCGGTTTTAAAAGGTTAACTCAAATTGATCCAGGTCGATTCAATATGTTGTCGTTTCAATAATTTTTTTAAAAAGTATGTTATCTTGAATTTTTTTTAGTTAAAATAATTTTTTGCTAGTCATCAAATCAATTAGATAATATGGGATCAACTCTCACACAATTAAAAAAAAAATTCCTACTAGAAAAATATTAGTTATGCCTGAATGTTTTCTTCTACTTTAAAGAAAAAAATAATATAACCTGCATCTAACGATTTACTAATTATTAAATATAAATGTTTAAATTTTAAAATTATTTTTTCGATACCTGACATCTCAAGTTAAATTTTTTATATATTTAAGTTAAAATTATGTATATTAAATTAATACTTTGAATGATATTATATTAACAGTGTATAACCTCAAAACTGCACACCAAAATACCAAGGAAGTGAAATGTATAGTTTACAAGTAAAAAAAAAACAGAACCGGAAGAGATTTGAAAACCGTGAAATCTAGTCGGTTTAAAAAGTAGACAAACAAAATGGCCAGTGAATTGATTGCCAATTTAGCAAACAGAAAGAATTGCCGACATTTCTGAGTCACACGTATACAGTGTCACACCCCTTGTGGTGATGGACGTTTTTGGAGCCTGTACTCTCTTGTTCATACTCTGCTGAGTTAAAAGGGAGAGAGAAACAATGTTCGCCCTCTTTAACCATTAACTGTCCCCTCCCTTCTATTCTTTTATCATCCAGGTGCTCTGTTTTTTCTATTCCCACTTATAACCCACTTCTCTTGAGAACAACATAACAAACCAACCTTTTTACTGTGAAAAAAACGACCTTTACTGGTCTCCTATACATACAACCACACTTCACTGCCAATCGCAAAGCTTCCACTTTTTTCTTCTGGGATCTCCTGCTCAGTGCTCTTATAGGTACCCTTTTGTGTCTTTAGCTTCTCTTTTTTTCCACTTGAGTTAAGTTATCTCAGGTTCTTATATCATATATTATACACACATGCTTTGTTTGAATGGTGTCTTGGACTTTATGTGCTTGGAGTTCTTGTTTTTCTACTAAATTTTTTTATGAAGTTCTTAATTTTTGGTTGGGTGTGTTGTAGACAGCTATGGATATCTTTGTCTGATTGCATTTCGTCTGTTTTCATCTGTCCATATTCGATATTGTTTGGGAAGAATATTCTGTTCTGCTAGAAATTACTTTTATTTTTGTGCTTAAAAAGATTGTAGCTCTATCATTCCTTGTCAGTTTCAGCTCAATTTCTTCATTCATTTATCGATTCTATTGTCCATTCAGCTTTCAAATGTCTTTAATATGATTACATGTCTATGAGCAACACAGTAGAGATGAAGTTTAGTTTTCAGTTCTTGTTCATGTTTGTTTCATAGCCGAAGAAAAAAATTTCTATCCCGGATTATTATCTGGCAGTTTGTCTTACTCAAGCGTATACATTTTGTTCAATTAGGACTGATACAATTACTTGGGCATTTTTGGGGTAAATTTTTTTTTGTCGTGGAATGTTTCAGGGTACGTTGTCCTTGTGCAATGTCCATCCATTGTGTTTATCATCTTGGCCTGAACATATTGTAATTTAGGATTTTCAAAAAATAAATTAGAAGGTTTAGGGTTGTTTGTTATGGAGACATTAAATACTGATTGTTCTGTTTTGATCATTGTTTCCACTCACAGATTGGAATTGCCAGTTCCTGCTGACAATTGAATGATACACACTCGTTTCAGGACTTGAACATGTTGAAGCAGTCATCCAGTAGAAACCTGAGGTCCAAAGGCTTTAAGGTAAAGCATTTCATTCAGGTATTTCTGTTGCTTGCCATTGGCGTCTGGTTGGTCAACCAGCTCAAGCACTCTTACCATAAGAAGGCAGCATATGAGGACAGTACTGGAAAGATCTCAGAAGAGGTTCGAGGCGATTATAAAGTTGTAAAACTTGGGAGGAAAGGCCTCCATCCTCGGGTAAGGGAAACAGGTTCAGAGATTGAAAATCATGAGGGTAAAGCAGAATTGGAAGAAGAAATCGAAGAAATTAAACCTGCAGAAATTGAGGATGAAGGAAGTGGTGGGGATGAAGAAATAGATGGACATGATCAAGTAAGAACAGAAGAGGAAGAAACTGAGGAAGTAGAGGATCTCATAGATGTAGACGATAAGGAAAGGGAAGAAACAAATGAAGATCAAGAAATTGAAGAGAAGGGCGATCAACTTGAGGATGTAAGTTCACTAGATGATCAAACCCAAAATGAAGGCGAAAGGAATTTACAACAGTTAAGAGAAGAACATTACAGGGGAGATGATGCATCTAGCTCTGTGATGCAGAACTCCCAATCAATAATCACACAACTTGGGATTGGAGGTCTGAGAAAGATTAAGGAAAACGAGATAGATAATGCAGAACACATAAAATTAGAGCAAGGGTATAAAAGCCATGGCGATGAGGAGGTTGTTTTTTACCCAATCAGGTCAGGTCCATACGGAAATGATGCAAAAGATATCGGCTTGGATTCCCTTTCATTGATTGATGATCATATTGATGGAGGAGGAGTTTTAGGGAAAGCCACGGCCTCTCTTTCTATTAAATACTAGAACGGGTCATGAAGCTTGATGCAAATGCTGCAGGGAAGGTCGGAGTCTGATCTTACAAGCCATGAGCCAGAATAATGATAAATAAGCAGGAGCATTTAGGATATATACTTTTATGAACCATCAGAGAGAGAATGCAGAGAAAAAGCTCTGCATTAGTTAGTGACTGCTAGTGAGGATGTAGGTGCTCTTTCCTTCTGATTCCGCCTCAGTTGCTGAGGATCAGCCTGTCGTCGCTACATAGCGGGACAGGAAGCAAGTTATTTGGTGTGGTTAAAATATCCACCCTATGGAAGTGGGTGATTTGAAGTCCTAGACATTCTGTGTTCCTGTAAACTGTAGCCTAGGGTGAGCAATTGTACATACATGTTTCTGTTTATTTATGTCTCTAAATTCCCTTGTATGCCTCGATGAACTTACTGAAATTGAACATGATAAGTGCAGTTGGATGATCAAACAATCTGCATGAGTGATTAGAAGAGAAAAAAAAGGAGTCCATCCCCTTCAATCTCTGTGTAAAGAGAGGGCAAGGAGGGGCACACCCCAAGGAGGCTAAGTACAGGAAGAAAAGGTATTTGTCCTCTGGCAATAGAAGGGACCCGTAGAGAGAGAAGTCTCTCCTTGTGTAGCCAGACAGTGTTTAGTGCAAAACTTGATTCACTTACAGAAAAGAAGAGCATTCAATAATCCTAGATTGCCAATGCAATGCCCAGTCGTGGGCTTCAAGTCCACCTTGTAGGCAAGTATTTGAAGTTTTGCTCAAACTCATCTGTTTGTTTTTTAATTTTATAAATATTTTTTAAAAATTTAATTTTTTTTATTTTTAATTTATTTTAATACGTTGATATTAAAAATAATTTTAAAAAATAAAAAATAATATTTTAATATATTTTTAAATAAAAAATATTTTCAAAAACAACTGTTAAGATAATCTAAACATGCTTAACAGTGAGATTATGTACCATGATAGTAGTAGCTTGCATTAAACAAACATCAACACAAGAAATTTTTACAATATTAGGACATGTGAGTTTTAAATTTTCCCAATCGAGTATATAATTTATTTATTTATTTCCTTTCAACTTATTGACTTTCTCAAAACTGCCGAATAACCTCATCCATCCATCAAGTTTCCGAAGGCGATTTGACTTTTACCAATTAACTTAACTTCAACTTCGGGGTTTTTTTGAGGAAAAGCTTCCTCCAATATTTATTGTACTTTTAAATAAATATAAACGTCTTTATTTGGTTGAAAATAATTCAATTATGAACCTTATAAGCAAGTTCATTCTTTATGAATACGTTATATCAGTTTATTTTTTAGAGTTAAAAAAAAAATATTCTAACTCTATTAATAATTTATTTATTAGTTTTAATAATTGATCATAAAACAGTTTATCTTTGACTGTAACAGCAAAGATAAACTTAATCATTTGAAAAATAATCCAAAAACATAATGTGACTGCAGGTAGAACAATAGCCCTGAACAGAGATTAATTGAAGTTTTGACGCTCAATAAATTCAGACAATTACAGCATGCAGGAAGCCAGTAAACTTTCGCGTGCTTTCCAAAATTTTTAATATAGTTGAAGCATTCAAAGCTGAAATTAAGAACATTATTAAAACAGCGGTCCAGTTAACAAGCAATGCGAGCTATAAGCCTTGGCATGCGGTGTCAGAAATCCTAATTAGAAGCTGGAAACGAGTAGCAAAACCTCCCTCAAGATCAGCAAGAAAGACCTGCGCGTCAAAGGCAAAATAACATCCCAGTTTCATGGATGCTTTGGATGGCTCTTTTGGTGCGCATTCCACTGAATAAGCATCCACACTATTGATGTACCTGATTGAAAGGAACAGATGAACTAAATGGAGACCAAAGAAAGAGATTTTTCTAAAGTTGCATGATGATCTTCTGTCAAGAGAACAAATAAAATTGTGAAAATGAGCAATTTGGCTGGAAATATAAACCGTAAGCTCACGCCGATCTACCTTTACCTTAGGATTTAGTGGAAAACCAAAAAACTTGTATCCCAGTATTCCACAGTATGCACAACAAACCAGACTTGCAACTTGCAAGCAGGCTATGCAAAACTAAACCTAGAACCAAAATGGGTTGGGCAAAGGGGCAGACCTACGGCAAGCTTTGGGGGGGTGCCAAGCTTGCTGTAGGTATCATCTATGCATAATAAACTAGGCCTGCAATTTTTTACTATGAAACATTAACCCTCATTAGTTAACTTCCATTGCATTAAAAGAAGAGGATGTTTTATTTACTCCATTGAAACATTCTCTAACTCTAAGCATGGAAACTAGCTAGGTGCATTATAGGCGGTCCAAGTTCATGAAGATGCATAGAATTTCCTAACGCATGGGCCATCATCAACTGTTTGCCGCTGTTTGCCAAATTTATAGCACTATATATATAAATTGTCTTCAAAGTTTTTAAAATTTTAATTTTAGTCCTTAAATTTTCATTTTTTTATAAAAATTATTCATTTAGCCCCTCTAAGAATAAAATATTTGCTCCCCAACCTTATAGTTTTTATGATGGCACCCCCAGTTAAAATTTTCTAGTTCCGCCCATGGTTGGGCATGAAAAATATTGGTAGATAAGTGATACAAGGACAGAAAAATCAAACATTTCAGGTCTGCTAAGAAACAAGCATACCTGCAAATATGCTCACGGTAGTCAAGTTTGCAATGGCCATTGTCTGATATATGAGGTATTCAGTCAAGAAATGCCCAAAGGCATAGATGAACGATAAAAAGGTGGCCAAATAAAGTGGCTTGTTATCAAGATTGAATGCACAAAGAAAGCAAAGAGTGCAAGTCAATAGTGTCCAAACTCCAAATGTTCTTCCATGAACTTCAGTCACTGCATAACAGTTAATAAAAGAGGGTGGGAAAAATCAGACCATGATCAATTAACATGAACGAGAGAGAACTCTCTACCACTGAAACCAGTCAAAAAGATGTTACAAACAAAACTTCAACCATAAAGAAATAGATGCATCTTCTGGGTTTGGAATTGTTGCACACCTTTGTTTTATGAGAGTGTTTTGCTTTGTCTTTGAGATTGTGACGTTATTTTTCTGGATTCAAAATAAAAGGAACAAAATACACTTACATGAAACATAAACGTTGATCTTGGTATTCAAACCTAAGAAATGAGGAAGTTTCTATTATTGTCATTGCTGGCTAAAGTTTTTCTGCCAGCTAATGCATGCTAACTAGGAGAGTTTAATCACCAATCAATAAAGTATCAGAAAAGACAGGCCTAACGGGTTCAATTTGGTATCCAATTAATACTTAAAGAGCAACTACCAGTTTAGCGTCGGACATTTAATCACTAATCATCGAAGTATCAGAAAACACACTTCTAGTGGTCATGTCAGATCAAAAGGTATGCTCTCTCATCTTAACCATCCATCCAGAACTACTGTGAAATTATGTGAAGCTACAAAAAAAATTCCTCGTAGTATAGTAAAGAACAATAGTGGGAAATGAGAGAACAGAAAAGGGATCAGTGGAAGTAGATCAGGTAAGATTTACTTGATTTACAATGCATGAATGTTTGGGTTTTCTGTCGTTCAGATTGGTGAAACCTGTGATGTAGTTCTTTTCTTCTAACCAAATAGTTTATTACCGCTAGTAGTTTCATGTAATAAAAATTTCACCAACACACTCTTCAATCGGACTCTTAAAGTCCCTCCAAGTTAAAAGTACGCAGGAAGCAACTATTTGAGTACATTGATAAAACTTCAAACTCTAGGAACCATCCTGCCTTGCTCCCTTAATATAATCCTCCATTTCAGGTACACAATTGCCCGTACTCGTATATGCAGCATCAAAGAACCACATCCCAGATCTTGGGGACAAATCCCCATAGAACTAATCAAAATCATTTTAACATTCTATGCTTTGCTTAACAATGAACTGAAATTATCTTTCTTGGACACCAGATTTAAATTTACCCCACTCGCTGCTGCTCTATAACAAATAAAACATTGGATCAAATCTTAATTGGGTTTTGATCCCTTTGAATAATCAGGATCCAAATTTTGCATGATGCAATTCGACATTAGGCATTAAAACACACAAACCGTTAGAACCCAGGATTTTAAGCAAAAAAGGGGGGGTTTGACTTTCGGAGGAGATGTTGAGTGAGTGAAAAGAAAGAAGCTTACTGGTTGTACTGGAGAAAACAGCCAGCCTAAGAGCCCAAATGTCGAAGAAACCGAACCAAACAGATGCTAATCGAAGCGAGCCCACCAGCATCAGCCACCATCCTAATGCTTTCATCTTTTGCCACCAGCGATTTTGATTTGGTGTTTGTTTTGTTGGTTGTCGAATTGCCGGAGGACGTTTTCTACGATGACTACTTTGCTAACAAGGAGCTTTTTTAGTAGCAGTTTAGTACGAGTTGATTTTTAAAATATTTTTTATTTAAAAATATATTAAAAAATTATTTTAAAAAAAACATAATTTCAAATTAAGTAACGAAGAACCTTTGTTTTTGTATTTTAAAAATATTTTTAAAAAAATTTAAAATTTTTTTCTTCAATTAATATTTTTTTAACATTTTTAAATTATTTTGATGTGCTAATATTAAAAATATTTTTAAAAAAATAAAAAATATATTATTTTAATAAATTTCTAAATAAAAAGCAAACTAACTTAACTACCATGACTTTTATTTTGAAAACTACATAAATTGCTAATTTTTATGTAAAAATCTTACTTGTAGCTATGACAATATCTAGATATACCAAAAGGCAAGGGGGTGGGGATAGTTGTTTTATTGTAGATTACAATAATAAAATAATTATTTTTCCCTCAATCTAATTAAATGTAGCATTGCTTAGGAGGGTATTGGGAATTTTTTATCTTTTTATGAACATTAAAAATATTTAAATGATCCTGGAACCAGAAATTATAAGCCTTTGGTTTACGGTTGTTATCAATTTTTTCAATTTTAGTCTATGAGTGGATCACTAAAATGCCTCTTAAGTACACTGAAGCTTTCGGTCAAGGGTTATAAATGTATTTTCAAGTTGGTTTTTTTTTTATTTTTTTGTCAAAAATATTGTTGTATCTAACCATAATAAAATAATAATTAATTTTAAAAAGTTGTTGGTACATGATTTACACATGTCATCATATGGGCAGCACTCCTGCATTTTAGACGGCACGTATGGAGTCTCTAATTAGTTCAAGTTACCGGACCGCCATATAGTTAGACGTGTCACTATGTCATCTTTCATGTGGTGCAGTGTGTGTCTTCAACGGTTTGGTGGCTTATCATTGGCAGGCCTTTTCTTTTTGTCTCTCTCTTCCATAAAAAAGACAGATGAGTCTTTTTTATTTTTGGTACTTGTGCTTTGGTTTTTTTTTTATTTTTGTCCTTGATTTTTTAATATAAGTTTTATTTTTTTTAATTCAGTTATTAATCCCAGTTTGTGATATATTATATTTTTTAATTTAGTCTTTATTCTTTTGATTTTTTATTTTTTTTACTTGATTGTTTTATGAAAAATGATTTTTATAATTTCACCCTTCAATCAAAATTTATTTTGTGTTATTATTTTTAATTTGATTCTTGATTTTTTTTCTTTTTTTTTGTTGGGGTTATTTTTCTTTTCAATCCAATTCTTCTAATGAAAATTTTTGTCCTTTCTTATTATATATATATATTTTTTTACTTTGTCCTCTTGAGTAAGTGTAATTTTATTTTATTTTATTCCTTGAATTTTAATTTTTCATGTATTTTTTTAAATTTAGTCCTTGTCTTTGAATTTTTATTTTATTTTCTTTGCTTAACTGTTTATAAAAAATTTATTAGTTTTTTTTCCCCCGATGAAACGCGAATACAAAAGTCAATTATATAACACCCACTCCTTCGATTTGACTGCGCTCTTCACCTTTTAACCTTCGGTGTCCCTTTCTCAAAACAATTACGAGATCATCAGGTTGAGATCACCGCATATCCTTCTCTCGCCAAAACAATCCAGACTCTCCACTGTCTCTACCACCAAAGGTTCCCTTTACTTGTATGGATAAAAAGCACTTTGAAGACCGTTTGTTGGTGTTGGTGTTGTTGTTGTTTTCATCAATGGGATGGATTTGATTGATGGCATCTTGTATGAGTGAATACATCTTGTTGTGTGGTGGTTCGAAATTCTAGAAGTAGCAAGTTAATAATTTGTTTTTTTATTGTGTTTTGAAAATGTTTTTAAAAAAATTTAATTTTTTTATTTTTTTAAATTAATAATTTTTTGATGTTTTTATATCATTAAAATGTACTGATATTAAAATTAATTTTTAAAAAATAAAAAATATTATTTTAATATATTTTATAATAAAAAGCATTTTAAAAAATAAACACTACTATATTCCCAAACACATATATATAGAATGTTAATTAGAGAATTCGAGAGTATTTAAAGATATTGCAATGTTTATTTTTTAAAATGATTGTAATTTGAAAATGTATTATAATAATATTTTTTAATTTTTTAAAATTTATTTTCAATATCATCACATTTAAAAAGATTAAAAACATTAAAAAATAATAATTTTTTTAAAAAATCAAAGTATGGTCCTCTTTCCTTCTCTTGACCTTTCTCTCGGCCATACTGCCAAAGAACCTAAAGTAGTCTGATGCTGCATTTCTTGGATGGTATGGCTGAACTGTTGCGAGCGAGATGGAAACCAATTTCTAGGTTTTGCGTGGTGTTTCAATCCTGCAAGTCCACGAACTTGAGTCATGTACTTGAATAAACAATTTAAAGTGACTAAAATAAGAATTTATAAAATAAAAAAAATGATTTAAATTTGAAAGAAAAAAATGTATTTCTTAGAAGACAACTATTTTTGTCATTCATATCCTCTCTTTTTTTTATCTTGAAAAAAAAAATATTTTGTTTTATTAAAGGAGAGGTTTTTAAATCAGAACTTAAGCAAAACAAATTTTCAATGAAAAATAATAAAAATAATTGTTTATTATTAGTTTTTTAAGGCCCATAGGTCATTTTGGGCTTGGCTCGGGCATAGCTTCTAGTCGAGTAGCCAGGCTTATATGGGCCAGGACTTGAAAAAAAAATAATCAAGCCTGGGCTAAGACCAGCCCATTAACACCTGTAGTCTCATTCAATTTCTTTCATTGGCGGCAGCTGCCTTAATGATACAGAATATTTTTTCAATAAAATTCATATTTTTTTCGGTATAAATATAAATTCATACTATGAACAATACTCTTTTAGATATATATATATATTGTGGATTCACTGTGCCCATAAGTTTTCTTTTCATCCTTTTTTTTTTTAATTTTGCCCTTTAAGGACCTAATTAAAGACTAGGCAAGCTCAAATTGTTAAAAAATTAAAAATTAAAAAATAGAAGATCAAAATGAAAAATGTAAAGAATATGGTGGTGTTTCAAAATTTATGACATAATATTCAAGTAAAATTATGTGGCCGGGATTTGAAGAGGGATGGTTTACAGGTAGCTGGTTTATTTTATTTTATTTTATTTTAAATGACAACCAACTTGTCATCTACCCTTTAAAAGGACAAAAAATCAAGCCAGCTCAGGCGTGATGGGCAACCGAGACCGGGCTCACATGCCTGGTTTTTTTTTTTTTGGACCATTGAATTATTATTTTTTTATCATTTTAGTTTTCTTCCTTCTACAATTTTGGTTTTTTATATAAAAAAGTTGCTGGCATTCTTAAAAAAATCAACAATGTTTTTTTATATAATATTATTTGATTAAATGTGACCTATTTGTTTTTTTTATTTTAATATATTTTTAACCCTTTAAATGTTTTTTTAATATTTCATACATCTTGTTAGCGAATAATTAAATGAAAATAATTTTAAAAATAACAAATTGAAACTAAATTCAATAAGGTTTGTGACCCGATTCAAGGATTTGACATAATAATTTTAATTATTTTAGATTTGTTTTATATATTTGCTTTAAAAGAACGTGGAGGACAAGTCTATATATTTATTTTTTTAATAAAAAATATTCAATTCGGTAGAATAACTAGAAGATATGTTTGGATTTACATGCTATAAAGAGCATGATCGGTAGCTAAATTGTAGTTTTGGAGTTTTCTAAAAGCAAAGTTTGAATGGATATGTTAAAAAGCGTACCTCTCCCTTTCACTCTGTTGAAATACTAGTTTAAAGTATTATAAACAAGAATATCTCCCTAAATCACAATCCATTTTTTAGACCATTCATTTAAATGTAGCTCCCACCAAAAACTTCGTGCAAGTGGTATCTTTAATGTCATTCTAGTCTCTGATAAGAAATTTATTCTCATTGAAGAATTTAAATATCTTTCATGCAAATAGATTTAGTCGAAACAAGGACACCTTTGAATATAGGTGACCGAGTGGTTTAAATATAGATGATCAAGTGGTAAGAGTTTCAGATTAAAAAATTTATTTTTCATGTGGTTTCAGATTCGAGCCACATAGTTGCTAATATGATGGTCATCTTAGGCTTACATGATCGTTAACTTCAGGCCCGTAAGATTAGTTAAGTTGCGTACAAATTGATCCGGACACCCACATTAATAATAATAAAAAAAACTATATAAATATCACAAATCTAGTAGTAATTCTAGAAGAAAAACACATAGTGGTTTAAATATAGATGATGGAGTGGTAAGAGTTTAAGACCAAAAAGTTTACTTTTCCTATGATTTCAGATTCGAGCCACGTGGTTATTAATATGATGGTCACTTTAGGCTTACATAATCGTTAACTTAGAGCCCGTGGGATTAGTTAAGCTGCGTACAAATTGACCCGGACACCCACATTAATAATAATAATAAAAACCATATAAATATTACAACGCTAGTAGTAATTCTAGAAGAAAAACACATTGCGATTTTGTATTGTTAAAATATAAATATCGGTGGGTGACATTTGATGATTTACTGAGAATTATTTCTTAAGAAAAAAATGTTTTTTATAATTTACTGATGTATATATTTATTAGTTATTTTACTAAATACAAATATCATCTTTTTAATCTGTAATTAAAAAAAAAGGTAATATATATAAAAAAGGTAATATCCACAATGCCAATGTTTTTTTTCTTTTGAGTTGCAATTTAACATAAAATTATACTCGCGGTATAATAAAGTGCGCTGGCTAGTCTCATATAAAAAATCACATTCTATTTCTTCAACTGGCCAGTAAGAAGTTCACCGGTCAAAAGCTTGGATTTCCGCAAGCACCGGAAGCCACCAGCAAAATGAAAGATTATGCATTTCTCTCATGCCCTTTACCTGGTGCCTTATCCCACCGGTCATGGCCGCCAGGCGATCACATTTGTGAGAAAAATAAAAACACATTCTTTATGAACTTGTATAAATAATTTTTTAAAAATATTTTATACCTAAAAATATACCAAAGTAATATTTTTATTATTTTTTTAAAATTTATTTTTGTCATCAAAATATAAAAACAATTTAAAAATATAAAAAAATTCAAAATGGTTGAACAGAAATACCGAAATAAATTTAACCCAAGATTTAGGTGAGACTTCATTATATTATTTAATACTCTATACATCTTAATGGATGCCAATTGCAAGTTGACGAAGTTATTCATCTCTAAAATCACATATTATCCTCTGCAAATAATTTAATATCTTACATCAATCCAACTCTTGATCTTTAAAAAAACAACAACATCAAGTACTTCCTTATTAGACTGCAAGCTACTTGTTCATTTTTGTAATCTATTTATTTAATATAATGTTTATAACTCGTAATATATTTGCTCAACTTACTACTATATTTATCTATTTAAATGAGGTACTTGTCAAAGAACCATGTCAATTTAATAGTTTAAACTTGTCAAGTAAGGTTTTAATATATGATTTATATTATTCTCTAACACCTCCCCTCAAATAAAAGCCCATTGGACTTGAAACTTGCACGGGTCCACATTACCTCGTGCTTGATTTTTATCAAATAAATAAGAATGATGAGATTTGATCATCAAGGCTCTGATACCATGTCAAAAAATCATCTCAACCCAACAGTTTAAACTTGTTAGGTAAGGTTTCATGATATGATTTATATTATTCTCTAAGAATACCATGGCTTATTGTACTATAAATAAAATACTTCAGATTTGACAAAAATACGTGCAGCAAAATACATTAACCCTTGACTATCATGAAATGAGAAAAAAGTTTAATTACATTCTTAGTATAATTATCACTCCCATTTTTCTGTATGAAGGTGTACAAATAAAGCATTGCAATATCGTCAGTGCAAGATATTTATATTTATTTTTTAATTGGAGTGTAAACACAACATGAATAATTTAGTTTTCACGGTGCTTCATCTACAAACATGGAGTGGATGTTGAGAGAAATTATTTTTTTTAATCATTGGATGGAATGCACTTTTTAATGTATAGTATTTTTTGTAATCATGCACTTCACCCTGTTTGGGGAATGTATATCTTGCTGAAAAAGAGAGGACATTTGTTGTAAAATACACCATGGGTATTGCATGAAATAAATAAATAAATAAATAAATGGAGCATTGAGATCAACAAATGGCCGTTGATCTAGTGGTGGAATATTTGATGTTGTTATTCTCGGTATTAAATAACGAATTAGCAAATTAACGAGTGTTCCATTAGAAACTAGAGGAGTGCCAATAGCAATGTACTGCTGGGCACGAACTCCAAGTCTTTGATTTCTTACACTAGCAAAGAGCAATATTTAATTTCGGTCCCCCTCTACATCCTCTTAGCAAGTCATGTGTCACAGTTAGACACCTCAGGCCAGCCTAACAATGTTTTCCCTTCCCTCCACATTCTCGCACCCTACAAAGGTACGACAGTTTCTACTTATTAAAAAACCCCAAAGACGTGAACGTGACGCCTAATTTTCGAGTCCCACACCCAAAAAAGAGAAGTCCTGCCATGGGCCTAGTCCAAAAAATGAGCTCTGCAATTCTATCTCCTGGCTTCATCCTAGCCTGTTCGGCACTACCGCTGCCTGCCCACTTGCCACAGGAACATTTTTTTACCACATTGTTTTTTGTTTTTCCTGCCTGCTAGTGTCGGAAAGGCTATGAATGGTCCCCTGGAAACAATACTTGCCACGACCGAAGTTCAACTGGGGCAAAGCATGCACGCGCCATGAAGTCTTGTCCTCTCACCGCCCCTACCACACACTTTCCAAGTTTATTTAATGCATAGTAATGTTGAGTAATAGTTGAGACGGCTCGTGCCACCATAGGATCCTGTTTTTTCTACACAGGAAACTTGGGCCTGAGAAAACATGCCTCCTCGCACACGTCAGAGAATTACCCTAATAATTAAGAGCAAGATCAGGCAGCCACATACAAGTCAAATAACAAACATGATTCTCAATGATGCCTATAGCCAAATATTAAAATTCAGAAGAGCATTACAGCTATCATCCACGATTTTCCTTTTTTAATCCTTTTTTCGTACTGAATTAAATAACAGTAATCGGCCATTACGTGCACGCATAGCACTTCCCTTTGCCCAAACCCCAACAACCTCCCACTTTTCAATCTTAACTTACACTCGGCTGGTTGCCAACAAAGCAATTGACATTTCGATAAATTGTTACAATCTAATTTAAAAAATTGATAGAAGAAAACAAAAAAAAAAAAGGGAAAATAACCGGAAAAAGCCACACGAATTAAAAAAACAAAGCGTGCCTGTCTAATCTCTCCCCTGTACAACGTCTGTTCATTGTTTGTTAGTAGCGGTAAGTAAAAACCTCCCCTCAGCGCGATGGAAAATATTAAAATATCCATCCCCGCCCAGAAAAAGAAAAAAAATTAAATCACAAAACGACGACGTAAAAGGCCGGCCCCCTAAAAGCTCAAAGAAACCCAGAATCAGTGTCGATGTCAGCCAAGCAAATCCTGATCTTGACAGAGCTCCTTTCTTAGCCGTTGCGAGAAAAGCTGACAAGCATCCATACTCAGATCAACGGCTGCTGCTAATGCCACGAAAGCAGCTGCATCTTCAGTACAATTCACGTGCTGCACACTCACTTCCACGCCAGGTTTGCTGCACTTTCCTTCTCCGTCCACGCTAGCTGACATAACAAACCCTCTGTACATGCAATAAGGCCACAATCCATGACCGTAATCGCCACTGCCCCTTGGGCTGCCCGCAGGGGACGTGGCTCGTCCGTTTGAGCCAGCTCCTAAATCAATTACAAACTTGCCTCCTTTGTGCGAACTTAGTGTGCTCTCTGCTAATACTATACTGGCTGCGCTCATACTACCCTTTGTATCAGGGATTAGTTCAAAACGGTAGCCGAGCCCATCAGATGACCCTCGCTCGCGCCAAGCCTCGAGCCGACCCCAGGGTTTCCAGGTACCGTCTCCGGGGCGGAGGATGAGCCACGAGCCAGGGTTAGAGCGGCTTACCCTGTCCGAACCGGGTGAGGGGACAAATGGAGTTACCATTGAAGCTGCGGCTACTGGTGAGCCAGATAAGTCGTGGACTGTTATTGACCAGCCTTTCCGTTCTTTTAGAGGTCTCTCTCTTTCGCTCCCAAAAGTGCTTAGCCAGCTCCTTGAGCTGTTGGGCTCCCCTTGCAATGATCTGAGAAAGACATGAATTTAATCAGCTAAACAAGCAAAGGAAAATCTACAAAAAGATGATAAAATGAAGTCTATGAAGATATGTAATCACAATAAAAATAGAAGAGATCTCGCGCGCTTTTACTTTGAGCAGCTTCTGTTTGTTTTACAACTTGGATTGAAGGATTAACAAATCACTTTACTCTTCTCGAAAGTTATCACATTACTAAATTAATTGGTCTTACTAGAAGCTTCCGTTAAGATTCCGAGGGCAAGAATAAAACAAGAAGAATCACTAAAAATAACTTCTTTTTAACATTTGTAACTGACTAACCTGGATCTCTGATTGCGGTCACCGGTGGTGGTTCTCAAGCTGAATTTACAAGTAAAAACTGGCTGCCTAATATTGCCTTGGATCTGAAACACTTGGGGACTGCACTCAGGTTCTCCATCAAATTGAAACACGAACCTTGGATCAGGCTCAGCTTTGACATTCAAATGAAGTTGAGCGGAGGAACCTTTAACACACTCTTTTCCAACAGAAATCCATCCACTATGAAACACAACCCCTCTAGATTCCGTTCCCGCAAGATCCAGAGGTACTGAAACTTTCCCTAACAACCTCCCTGAGTTCACTCCACAAGTGTTGCCGCGGCGGCCAGTGTAGATAGAGATTTTGACGTGGAGCTTGTTAGTGAAAATAGATTTGGTAACGAGCCGGTCGAGATCGGACTTGCATAGGTGGAAAGTGGCAGCTAGAGTTTGGTGCTGGCCTTCAGGAAATTGGGTGTTGTCTGGTGGAATGTAGGGAATGACGGCAGTTTGAAGGGGGAAGTTCTTGAGTTTGATTTTGCAAAAGCAGGGCGAGGATGAAGGGTGAACGACAGAGCGTGCAGGTTTCGAAGCGCCGGGGATTTTTAGAGCGAGATTTCCTACAGTTATGCGCACGAAAGGGCAGGGATCCATTATTTTTTCGGTTCTTCAGCCCTTTCAGCTCTGTAAAGAAATAGAAACTTTTGTGCCTTTGGGCGTGATAGTGAGAGGCCAAGGTTTTAGGCTTTTAAAGTCTGCGGAGGAGAACTTGAGAGAAATGATCAAGAGGAGATTAGTTGCTAACAGAAACAGGCTGGAATAAATGGGGATATGAGCAGACTGAAGAGAGAGGGTGCGCAATGCGCATACATCACTGGTTGCCCTGTCGATAATTCCTTCTGTTAATGGTTCTAGCGGGGAGAACTCAGCAGCTCTCTTTCTATCGCTAGTAGTTTCTCTTTCTAGGGGCAGTAGTAGATAGAGAAGAAAAATATTTAGAGAGAGACTAGTAGGATGAAGATATTGGTTGAGAAGTGTGCTGTGGAGGAAGACAGCTGTGTACAGGCTGGCGATTATTGCCAGTCAGATCGAAGCTGACGCTATCTATCTATCAATTGGAGTGGCTCTCTCTCTCTCTCTCTCCCTCCCTCTCTCCCCTCTAACCTGACATGACCAACTACGATGTAGGCTCCATCCTTTTTTTAATTTAAAGTTTCTGTTTTAATGACGGAAATGCCACTTGTTATTGCCCGGGGGTTAGAATTCAAAGTATTTTTTAATTATAAGTTTATTAAAATAATATTTTTTATTTTAAAATTTTTATTTTAAATATCACCCTATAAAAACAATTAAAAAATTAAAAAAAAAGCTAAAAAAAAACATAGAATTATCTATATGAAAATTGCTAATTTAAAGATAGTATTAGTACGAAGAAAGAAAAAAAAGTACGGGGATGGTATTGTAGGAATAATCAACGCCAAGGGACCAGGTGCAGCCTCTCTCGATGAGGAGAGTTTGAAGGCCTGATACTATACTCCAGCGGGATACTATGTGGGTCTCGCTTCCGCACGTGGGGCCCGTACAGTGTGGGATGAGGTAATTTATTAACCTGAGGAGAGAGTCGAGTGGGTCCTACTTCTATCTGAGACCGTTGGATGTGTCACGTTAGGTGGATGGGAGGGGTGGTGATGGTGTGTGCGGTGATGGTGACGAGACATGAAAGGAGGACACGTGGCAGGAGGGGGATGGATATGCCACCTGTGACTTCGAGAGGGGTTGGGCCACAGAGTCACGGTGACAGGCATGATCCGGCCATGAGAGGTGTTGTTGGGCGACCCGTATCATGTCATGGTTGTGTCATTGGTGATGAATTGTTAAAGCAGGAAATAGTTGACACGAGGAAGAAACGGGGGCAGCAGTATGTCTGTGTTTGGCATTGTGTTTGTAACTGTATTTCGTTAAATTTTAAATTTTTGTTTTTTTTATTAAAATTGAGTGTGGTTTGTAATTTTTGGATCGTTTTGATGTGCTGATGTCAAAAATAATTTTTAAAAAAAAAAAAAAATAAAAAAAGGATTTTGGGAAAAAAAAAAAAAAAAAGGGAAAACACCCCCCCGCAGCATGTCTAAGATGCTCAATTTGGTGGTTGCTTGAAAAATTAGGGAGGGGTAAAGTTGGCCAAATTATTGTTATGAATCTAGAACAGTACAACGACATGACATAGATGTCAATTCATTTATTTATCTTTTTTTTATTTTTTCTGTTTGTCTGTGCCTGTGGTGCTGGGATGTTACAATGTCTTCGACACCTCATAAATCTATCATTGCTTCGATTTTAAGTTTTTATATATATATATATATATAATGGCTTTGCAACATGAGTCAAATTGTAGAGTTGAATTTAATTCCAAACTTATCATGATTATTCTATTTGAAATAAAATATTAAAATACATGATTAAATTTATTTGTGTGTGAGAATATACTTCAATTGAAGTTTGATTTTAATTAAAATGGTTATTTTTTATCTATGTAATTAAGATAATTACACTTTCTTTTATTTTTATAATATTTTGCCATTTTTTTCTAGTTATAAACTAGATAGGTTGTTCGTACTTCGTTGCAAGCCGGATTGAATTTTCTATAATGTAAAAAGGTGATAATCAATCACTATTAATGTATTTTAAAGAAGAGAAAAAATCCATGACTTGACATTGTAAAAAAAATATGATTTCCAGTCCTCAATAATTCAAATATATAAGGATGAAATCATGAAAGAAAATTAATTGACAAAAAAAAATCCAGGAACACATAACATTAGCAAATCCATATAAGGTCGTCAAAACTTACGAGAAAAATCATATGAACATAGTAATCTGATAAAAAACAAAACAATGGGTGGACCTGGAGCTTAGGGCAACTCAAGTTTCAGGATAAATTTGAAGAGAATTGACTCGTTGTGAAATGATCAAAAACATAAGTTAACTCGTGACATGGTTAGCCCGTGGCAAACTTGGTCAGAACCATATCAAAAATCGTTGACTACTTTCCATTATTTTTTTCTAAATGATGTCATCCTTGCTTTTTTGACGAGATAAAAAAAGATTTATTTGACATGGGTTACCTCAGGTCAATTCACCTGGCACGTGACTAGTATTTACCCTATATCCACTCCGAGAAAATGAGATGACAACCTAAGATTTTCAATTAAATTGCAAAATAAAAAAGAAAAATTAAATTAACAAAAGAATCCAAAGTAAAAATAAAAATTACGAGAATGAGGACCAAACTCGAATAAATAAAAAACAAAGATTATGGATTAAATGATGAAATTAAAAACAAATTAAATTTTGATATAAGGGTTAGTAGTCAAAAAAATAAAATCAAAACATTGAGAGCAAACCTTAATGTAATCAAATTTGAATTGAATGGTGAAATTGAAAAAGAAAAATGAAATTAACAAAAGAATCCAAGACAAAAAACAAATCAAGAGAATGAGGACCAAGCTTGAAGACATTAAAAAACAAGATTATGGATCTAATAATGAAATTGAAAATAAATTAAAATCTGATAAAAAGGTCAAAAATCAAAATTTTAAATCAAAACACAGTGGGCTTAAAATATCATCAAACTTTGAATTGGATGGTAAAATTGAAAAGAAAAATAAAATTATCAAAAGAATCAAAAATAAAAAGAACGATGATCAAACTTAAAAAAATTAAAACCCAAAATTATGGATTCAAGGGTGAAATTGTAAAATTTGTTTTAATAAAACGGTAGATAATCAAAATTTGAAATCAAAATATCGAGAATCTAGCTTTAAATATCATCAAAATTAGAATTTACAGGTAAAATTGTAAAGAAAGATTAAATCCATAAAAGAATTTAAAAAAATAAAGAGAATGAGGACCAAACTTGAATAAATTAAAAACTAAGATTATGTATCAAATGATAAAACTAAAAACAAATTAAAATTTGATAAAAGAGTTAACAATCAAACTTATAAATAAAAACATTGAGGGTCAGGTATGAAATGTCATCAAATAAAAGAACAGGGTTGATTTTTTTAATGGCCAACACGTAATTTAACATGGAGGAGAGAGATGAGAGGAAACATAAAGGAAGGGGTTGTAGGAGCCCAACCGTCCTTAGAAATACCACACACTTCATCCCCATGGTAAAAGGCGTTGTGTAGCTTCAAACACCGTGGTAGGAGCTGGTGTTCTTCCACCAGAAGGTAGCTTATGCGTTGCTTAAAAAGCATAGAGGTGGCCCACATGTTGGCGCGTGCATAGTAGACACTGACAACTTCTTTTTTCACAATATTTTTTTAAATTACAAAAAAAACTAAGTTACCCTTAACCCAACTTAACAATAACATGAAACCATACATGAAACGACAAAAGCACCCCTTATTGCAAAGCTTGAAAAAAATTGATTTTATGGTTAATTTAGCAATTTTAGTGTCTAAAAAAATATAAAAAATCAAGAATTACAATAACTTTCAATTACAATGAAGTAATTTAACTGTAACATTAAATTATAAGACTATCATGATGACCCATGTGAACCTGATAATAACATTTGAACCCTTATAAAATTACTGAACCACTCTCCTCGTGGTTATGTTGATGAGGGGTAAAATAATAATTTTACAATGTACAATACAAATTGAAAACATTGGTCTAAGTACCTGTCTCGTTAAATTACCAGGTAGATTGTTCGCACCACGTTAAAAAACATTAACAGACGATAATGTAAAAATAACATCTTCTAAGATTAAAGCAACTACAAGGCTTTGTTCATTTTAAAACAAGGTTTATTTTTTTCACCGCATGATGCAAGATTTTATTTAATTAAAAGATAAAATACATGGAGAAATAATACATGCTGTTGGAGCCTATCAACAAACTCAGCTATAAAAACATTAATATAAAAGCCTGGTGGAAATTAATAAGTGACTCCAATTATTTTTGATACAAAAGTGAGGAAAAAGATGTAGCCCTTCCAGCTGCTCCTGCTGCCTCGACGTGCCATCCTGGCATAAGCCTAGCAATTCTTCACAGTAAAAAAAAAAAAGGTGATTGTCATGATGTCGATAAATTTTACAAAGTCAACGCTGTCATGTTGGTGGTAATGTCATCAATTACCAGAGTTTAGAAAAACTATGTGATAGATATGATCCATTTAATTAGAAAATCAAGTCATTTTTTTTTAATTTTTACCGAAATTCGTTAGCATTTTATCATTTAATATATATTTTTTACCCCCTCGACATTTAATCATCAAATCTTATTCTCTTAACATTTTATCTTTGAATTTTTAACCTCCTGCCAAACATAACTCTTGATTATATAGAAAGAAAGAAGTATCTCTGAATCAAATAATCAAAATGTAACGAAATTTCCAAACATAAATCAAGGAGTGTGATTTAGAAGAATCAATAAACAAAAAATCAATCTTTCAAATCTCAAAATAATTATGGAATTAAGAAGAATCCAGACAGTTCATGAGACTACTGGCATTTAAAATTTTAATTATTCTTGCTTGCATTTGGTTCCAGCTCAAGAACATTGTGTTATAGAGAACCCCACATTTCCAAACTCCTTGAATTTATTCATGTTTATATATTTGAAAATTCTCCAATATTTAAATGAGTATAGTTTGAGAGAAAATGCAATCATATTTGTGAGAAGAATTCTTAGAATATATATATATATATACATATATATATGCTTATTTAAAAAAAAAATTAAAATGTAAGTAAAATATATTTAAAAATATATATATATATAATATTAAAAAAAAACCTAAAGTATATTTCACTAACTTTAGATTTTTTATTTATTTTTAAATATCGTATTTCCATATCCTTATCGAGTGGTAACTCGAGAAGGCCCGAACATAGGCCCAAAAAGAAAATGATAAGGATGGTAGAGAAGTTAGAAAATGATATATAATAGAATCCCAATCTGAATTGAAGGGTCCAGAGAGCTCCGCTGCTTTTGTTTTGAGCGGACGACAAGGCCTCCGCCACAGCCATTGCTCACTCACCTTTCTTTTACATATCGCGAAAGAAGAAGAGAACGAAAATACCCAGAGGAATAAAATAAAATGTCAGTCTCTTCCATATTTGGCTCTCCATTTCTGTTGGCACCCAAACCCTCGACTACACCGTCTTTCAAGCCTGTCAATGGCGAGTTCAAAACGGTCCCAATAGGCACTGGTTTTGGTCATGGTGGGATGTCGATAGAGTGTTCTTCAAGGCCACAGAAGAAGGCAACTGCACATCACAGGAAAACAAGGCCAAGAAAGAGTCAACCATGGGACATAAAGCGCAAGCCCACTGTTTATGCACCTTTACCTCCCCTACCTCCTGATTGGACTCTTGTTTCTTCTTCTGGCGATGGTGATGGTGATGGTGATGGAGCTGATTTGCCTTCTACTACTGCATTAGAGGCACCGGTTACAAGTGGGTAGTTGCTTCTTTGTGGTTTTTATCTCGTGTTCTGTTGTTATTGGAGATTTCGTGATGGGTGTTTCGGCTTTTATGTAATACTACTTGTGTTTCCCTGAGTCTTAAAAACCAAAGAATGAAATGCAATTATTATTACTAATAATTTTACTGTCTCTCTGAATTAGTAATTTGATTATTTTGAAGTGAGTAGGAGCCCGAAGCTACCTTCTCACGAGACTCTATTGAGCATTCAAAATCGTGTCTTTAGCCAAATAACATGTCTCCTCTTCCCCTGTAAGGTCTCAAGGTTTGACCCTCTTGTAGCCAGAAACCTGTGAGAACGGACGTCAAACACGAATCTGATACAGGTATAATCACGGGGAATCCTCAATCTTGCTCACCAAAAGATAAGCTGTAAGGGTTTGCTTGATATATTGAAAATGGAAAAATTTTTTCTTTCGTGTTGATGCTGTCAAGGCATAAAACACATTCTGCAGTGCCAAGTCATTTCCAGTAATACAAATGCTGGCTTGTGCCATCGAAAATTCACAAGTTAACTCAGTCGTTTCTGTGGTAGACTGGGAATGCATCGCTCGGTGGTCGGTGCACACCCACAAGCAGATATTATTGTGTCAAATGAAGCTCTGAACCACACGTGACGATAGCATATCCTTCAGTGTTTAACCTTTTATTTTTATATAATGAAAAATCGCTAAGAATCGATAACTCTGTGTGCGCAACGGAACTTATTTGTCAAAAACAAGGCAACATTATTCTATGAACTGCTCGACTAGTCAAGCGGGATACTATCCCAAGAGAAATGACTGTACACATCATGAAGTTGCTATTCACCGGCTGCGCATGGCAACCTTTGAACAACACAAGATAATGGCGAGATAGCATAACGAGTTGGGCAAAGCCAGCTGAATTCAAGGGAGCTGATAGCCATCGATTCTTGCTCACGAGTTGCGCAGCAGACACGCATCCTGCCAGTCAGCCAGTAATCACAGAAGTTGAAGGTTGGGATTACTTGTATCCTCCAGCTGCTAGCAGGCATTAATTATGCTATTCAAGGCACTTTAGCAAGCCCCCTGCACATGCTTTCTCAGACAACATGATGCTTTTGAGACAACTTTTATGTCAAGTCAATCACGCTTCAAACAGTTTCTAGGTGGAATTTTTCTTGTATGGATTCTGTACAAGGCTCGGAACGAAGTCTGCAATTATATGCTCATGCTATGGCATTTTCCCGTAACCTGCCACGTTTCCATGTTAAGATACAATAAACGAAACCGTGGGGCAAATTTTCAAGATATAGCAATAAAACACACGTATACCACCAAGGAGCAGAAGGCCTCAGCAGAAAAAAGTGCATTTTAGATTTTTGAAAATGTTAGACACCGTTCAAAGAGTGATTGAAAACAAATTTGAATGGAAAAGACAACACAAAAGAAAATAAAATGTTGTCTTGCCAGGGAAGTAGTTAATGTTGACGACAGATCTCTGGTCCAATTCTCTCGGATAATATCAAGATTGAACAGCCGGAGACCCTCCATGTATTTAACAACGTAAAAACAAGCAGGAGATAATAACATTTATACTGATGAAAAAAGAAAGAAAATATGAAGAATGTTACTAGTCAACGATGAAGTTCCCTTGCGAGTTTCTCAAGCAATGGTCGTGGAGGAAGCTCTGCAGGACGTAAGGAATATATTACAGGAACTTGCCAGAATATTATGCTCAAGGCCTTATTGCAGGCTCTCAATTGTTGAATACAGTTCAATGGCACCAATGATGACGGGAACAAATCCATCTTTTTCACAGTTTAAGGTTTAAAGAGGAGAAACAATGGCATTCAACTCTCCCACTAGCTTTGGATCTAGAAATTATCCTGAGGAATCATCTACTGCACAAGGTACCAAAGAAACTTTTAATGTGACAGGAAATAAGGCATGGCTTTAATGATCATTCCATCAAAACCACCCAATAATATGATTTATTTGCTGAGGTATCAACAACAAATTGCAAATTTATGCTAGTAACTAGCTTCACAAGCTGATAAGAAAAGCCTTGCAGAAGTTAACAAAAAGAAGTCATGAATGACAACTTACCAGCAACACCAGGCTTCAAATTAGCATTATCTGCAGAAGTGGCAGTGCAAGAAACAAGTGGAAACCGGGACAAGCCAGCAATGTTCAAAAGCTCATAGGTAATGAGAAAGGCCTCACCACCTTCATGGTCTCCCAACAATATAAACTTTAAACACAACACCCCCTAGAACAAAGAAAGCAATAGCAAAAGCAGAGTAAGCTGGTGCCTAAGATCATCAAACTAACATAAGAAACTACATGAAGTACAGCCATACACCATGGTTGATAAAACTCCAGAAGAACAAGCAGAGGTCAAGTTTCTTAAGTAATCAGGAGAATGTATCTGTGTCAGTTCCCAACAATGGACCTTCATGATCCAAACCATGTGACATATTTTATCCAATGAACAAATATGGAAGATGGTTCAAGACTTCTCTCCTGCACAGACCATGCAGCATGAAACCTATATCCAATGTTTGGATACAGAGACACACACGATTGTCCATCATATATGTGTGTTCCTATCATGGAGTGCATCTGAATGGTCATTGAGAAAGAGCCTGAGCATTCTTGTCACAGTGAGAGGCAAAAGCAGCATATATAGAGATAGGGATAATGCAGGGATGGAAATGGAAAAGGAAAACTCCACCTAACTTTACCATTCCAGGTAATTTATCACCAATCCACCTAGATACATCAGTAATCACCTAACACAGGGCATAGTCGATGCAACTATGGAAAATTGGTAAAGGATTTAGTGTTCCTACCGGTCCAGTTCTTGAAACTACAGAAAACATATATAACAGAAGATGGAGTCCATCCCTTAGAGTATAAAATCGAGACCCTTTAATGTCAAGATGAATAACTTGCATATACAAAAAACAGAAACAGGGATAAAATATATGAAATACAGTACAGCTTGTGAAAAAAAATTTACAGAGTTGAAGTTGTGTATGCACTTAGGATTTTATAGACATTGAAAAACAGATCATGCAGTAATTTTACCTCATACAAAACACTCAATAAAGTCTCTTAATTGTATTATGTTTGCAAAGTTTTCCTAACTTCCTCTAAGACTACCACAGGTAAATGGACCAGAAATCATTTCATATCTCCTAGTTCCAGTAGAAGAATAAAAGACAACTAGATATAAGAAGTGTGTATGGGTATTGCCACTGAGATAATAAAATCTCATAGAAGTGGAACACGATAGCACAACAAACAACAGTACAAGATGCAAGAAACAACTGAGATTAATTCCTCTTGATTCGTATGGACAACACCCAACCCTTGCTAACTCCAGTTAATTAAAAAATGCAATATGTTTGTATGAATCATATCCTGTAGTCGTAAATGCTACCTAATAAAACAAAAAACTGAAAGAAACTCTTCAAGGTCAACAGAGTTGCATTAATGTGTAAAAGAAACATTTCATCCCAGCAACCAGCTGTGATTTTTTGTTTGGCACCTAACTAGAAGCATAAACCACGATAAGTGCCATTAGCAGCAATTCCTGCTTTGAAGTTATCTGATTCTCTGGAAACACACTAAACTTTGAACATTAAGCACAACATCTCCAATAAATGAAACTTGGGAGAAAATGAAGAAATGCTCATATATAAAAGGAAGCATTTATCACACGCAAAGCATGAAAATACAGTTAAAACCATTATCAACCAGTGGCTATGGATGAACAAGAATCTAATTACCAGAACAAAACAGGAACACTGATACATGAATCAAAGACAGGTGAAACTGGACAATCCATCCTGGCCTTTCTCATGATCTGAACACAATAAAAAGAAATTTGACATTCATCTCATTTTATTAGACTGATAACATTCCTGAGATACAAACTGGTGAAAAAGAATACTAGATTCCAAGGAGTACTATTATGAAAATTTCAATTACCTGTGCAAGATCCAATATTTCCTTCGCAGGCAGGAGCAAGAATATGCAAACCTGAAGGAGCAAAAACTAGGACTCCTTACGTGTCTGAGAAATCTAGTTCTGGAATCACTTATGCCAACTTGCTAAGCAAATAATGCAATGGATATATCTCAAACAGCATGGATAAACTTGCTCTCTTAAAATGAAAACTTCCCACTTTAGTTTCCAGACACCAAAATCAACATTCCTTAATGCAGATAAATTATCTTTAAACAACAAGAGAGTCCACTATCCACACAATTCCACAACAATTAACTCACTTGCATAAACACTTTATGCTTCAGAGCATCTCTCCTTCTTAACAAAAGACTCACGGAACCAGATGCAAAGTTCATCTGAATCTTCATACGCTGAGCGAAGATAATAGCAGGCTGTAATTCACTGACAAATACACAATCAGTATTTCATATCTCACTTCTTCCCATATATCATAGCTGGAAAAGCACCAACATATAAATGCAAGTGATTATGGAAAAGGGAGCCTACAAGCTTCATATAATCTTTAATGAAGGTCCTCTGAAGTAGTGGTGATAATAATATAAGGCAAATAACCTACTGTTGGCCCACTAACAAGATATATGACAAGGACATCTGGAAAAGATTTTTCCCTTTAATGTTTTTGTTATAGTGACAAATATTATCCAAAATGGAAGATATTTCTTCAATAAAATAAAGATCCCAATACATATAAACAAGGGTGGTTATGTTTAAATTCAAATTCATCGTAGTTGTATAGGAAATTCTTAAATGAAATTATATACCAAGTCAAAGGAACTCCCACATTATTCCATGCCCAAAATAAAATCATAGCGCGATATAGAATAGAGAGATGCATCCAGGCATTCTAAAACAACACTATTCTTGCACACAGAAAGTGGATATTGCCCCTCAGAAACTTACTTTGCATGCATTAGCATACAATAAAAATTACAACACCCTACTCAATGTCAACATTATAATAGCAGCTTTATGCAATTCGCTAGGTTTCAAAATGTCTGGCCACAAAAAAAATCAGTGTTGTATTGAAATAATCCAAAAGAAATTGCAAGCATATTTACCATTTAACTAAAACAAAGTTGCTGCTTTATATTGGAAAAAGGAAAAAAACTGCAAGTAATTCTTGTTGTTTCACATGATAATCTTTCATCACTAATACTGCGGTAATCCTGTGAGATGACAATGCAGGTGGCTCTATCATTTTGATACACCTTTCTGAAAGTAGCACTAATAATATATCCAAACAATACAAAACCCCAGAAAACCTTATTCTGAACTACGAATCTCCCGAATAGCAGATAACAGAACATAATCCCCCGCCACACCTCGCAAGTGCCGTATGAAAATATTTTTGGTCAACTTGCCAGCCTGGAAAACAATAAACCAGTATAAAATTAGACTCCAGCGCTTAGGAAATACTAGACGATAATGCAATAAAAATTGCTATCAGCCTACTTACCCTATACACATCATATAGTTTGGCCACTTCCTGAATTTTTTCAGGAGGAAGCCAACTCAATTTTGAAAACAATTTCTCAAGGGAATACTTTGTATGAGTCGATCCTCTCGCTTGACCTAAGAAAAAACAGCTTCAATAAAATTACTATGCAAAATTGACCGCTAAAATGAACCACCTATGGAAACCAGAATGTACCTGGCACGTTAATAGAAGATTTGAAGCTCACAACACACTCAGGGATAATATGTCTGTTCATAACACTCGACCAAACAACATACCACTTGGGATTCTTGGGATCATCAGTGCCAGTATCAAAATCAATACTAGAAGGATAATACTGTTGAGACCCTGCCACTACTGTCTCAACATTACCTAATATAACTCTACACAGTATAATATGTTTTTCGCCGTTATCATCAGCCTCTGCAAACTTGGCACTGAAAACAAACCCACAAAAACTCAAATCATCAAAGGGCATAAGGAAAAAAGGAAAAGAAAACCTAACAAATCTCCTAAAACTACAAAAGAACTCCAACAAAACACAATTAGTGCATTACCTCATATGAGGCAATCCAAAAGGAGACAAATATACACCAACACCATAAGTTTCACCAGCAGAAACCTTACGAGGTCCACCGAAACCATGAGCCAGGATACTTTCGACTTCCTTCGCAGGCGCGCCATACCAAGCATACACTGTATTCGAAACACCCCTGGCTGCCTTTGTAATCTCAATCTGCTTTAAAAAGACCTCTTGACGAGCCTCCCCCGAAAGACCCTTACGCGTGCATTGATGGATTGCCGTGATCACAACATCAGGATCAATTTTCTTCATACCGGACAAAAAATAATTCTTCACAGGTGAATAACTCTTCTCTTCTTCTTTAAATACCCTCGTATTCAGCCACCTACAATTTCCCACATCACGCATCCCCAAACGCTGCCGTTTCAATCCACCCTCTTCTTTCTTCGACGAAGTAACCTCAGGCTCTTCTTTGTCACGAAATTCCTCTCTTTTTCGCTTAATTGAATTTCCATCAATATTGACTTCGATTTCAATTTTACGATTACTCAATCTCTCCTCCTCTAGATTATCCCCAAAATCTTCACGCACAAACATTTTAGGAAAAAAACATTTCCCGTTCACATCAATCCACGCAATTGATCTTCGAATCCCTGAATCAAAATCAATTTGCAACATACGCGTAAAATCAAACAGATACCTTGACTCACGAAACGACATTTCAATCACCGCCTTGCCGTCCAAGAAAGCAGGCTTGAGAGACTCCAAAACCTCGTTTTCAAAATCAATCCACAATCCATCGTGATTGAAGTATATGAACCTAGCCGGCGCTGCACTCTTGGTGAAATTGGCAAGATTTGCGAGAATTAATGGCGCTGAGCAACAATTTGTTGCGCGATTGCAGCAGATTTTAGGGTTAGGTGATGGTAATTGTGGTGGAACCCTAACCCTAATGGATTCTGCCATTGGCTCTTTTCGCTTTTTCCCGGTGTTGATTGTGAAATCAACGAGAGCATGGCAGGATCAAGAACTCATCGTTGTGTCAACCCGGGATTTTTATAGCAATCTCTAATCTATTGGACGGGATCTTCTTGACTAAAATATCCCCGCTGATTTTTTTTTATAAAGGCAGCGACGGCATTACGTTTTTTGTTTTGTAAGGGTATTTTTGGGAGCGGGTGGGGTGGCGATTGAGGGTAGGTAGATGGGTAACGTTCGCTCAGTTGATGAATGTGGGTGCAGTGACTTGCGAGTTAAGTTAGAGAGAATGGTTTGATGACTGCCACCTCGACAATGAGATTTTTTTAATGCTTTCGTTTTCTTTGGCCCAAAGGAAAAGTGGAATTTCTAGACAAAGCCTTGTGGATTTGACTTTAGCTTCGTGGTTCTTTCTTTTATAGTTTATACTGTATATTTGACTTTTATTTTGTCATGGGTTTTTTTAAAAATATATATTTATATTTTAATATTTTTTAATAAAAAATAAAGTATAAATTAAAAATTTTATTCACATATTTAGTTAAATAAATTAATAATTATTTATGTAAAAAAATCATTAACAATAATTAAAAGATAAATACGGAGTAAGATATTCAATAATACAATATGAAATATTCATCTAATTATATTCACTAAACATGTTTGCTTGAATCAATAAAAGATAAATTTGCATCCTATAAAACTCATGGTCTAAAAAATAAATACAAATGAAACTGACTGAATAAACTCACGCCCTAAAAAAATCACGCAAGGCCGAACACATCAATAATATTATTTAAAAATAAATATTTTTTATTTTAAAAAATGAACTTTATTTGTATAATACCAAAAAAAATACAAATGAATTAGAATAATATATTGAAAAATCCAACACAAACAAAACAATTTTATAAAAAAACTTATATTAAAAAATAGCATGTAAGACAGGGACAAGCCCATATAAAAAAATTTAAAGATATCACAAAACTAATATTAAAAAAAAACAAAAGCAGAATGGTAAGATTGTACAAAACCAAATCCCCAACAAATCAAATATTAAAAGCTGAAATCATGAAAAAAAATCAATTGTAAAAAGCATCCCAGATAAAATGAAAGAAAAAAAATAATTTATTAAAAGGCAAATAAAAATATGATTTGAGTTGTATTTCACAGCGGGCCATAATCTTTTTTAAAGAAAAATACTTGAGTACAGAAGCTATTTCAATATATTTTTTTAAATAATAAAAATTATAAATGTAAATTAAAAGATTTATTCAAGCATCTAATAATCATCTATGTAAATAAATTTTTCTGTTAACATTAATTAAAAGAGAAAGTAAAAAAATTAAGAAATAGATCAAGATCAAGATATTTAATTATACAAGATAAGATATTTATTTGCTCGTGTCAACGGATTTTATTTTATTAAAATTAATAAAAGATAATAGAAATAGAAATACATATTAAACCGAGTAAATAAAAAAAATAGCAATTAAAATAATCATGACTAAATTCAACAAAAAAATTATTTGAAATTAAATGTTTAGGGAAAAATAAAATGAATTGATTTAAAACAAAATAAATAGTAATTAAAAGAACGAGGATCAAGTTTGATAAAAATACAAAGAAATCATACGGCCATGGATGAAATCAAAAATAAAATTCAATTAGAAATAATCAATATGATTAAATCTATTGCAATTAAAAGAAGAGGAATTGAATCATAAGAAAAGGGAAATTGAAGAGTTAATTGAATTTTTTGCATGGTCAGCACGTAATCCAAAAATGAAAGAAAAAAAGAGTAAATTGATGTCAAAAACCCGACCAAACCACCATGCACGCGCTATCTAGAGAGAAAGAGGATGCTAAGATAAATTAAATGATACGGTGAAAATATAATCAACACTACTGCAGTCAGCTGCACTTGTGCGACTCACGCATTAACAACTTTATCATTTGGTTTGTACAAAATAAAAGGTACTATAAGAATTAAATAATAAGAACAAGAAACTCATTATGAAATTACATCCAAATCCCTAAAACCAGGGCTAAAACAGATGGATATTAAGGATAATGAAGTAGTTATATTATTCAACGAGAAACAAAATTACTGTAAGGCTTTTAGACCAAAGGTTTAATTTTTTAAGGTCAATACAGTTGTCAATGTAAAATTACTACCTATTTTCCTTTAAAATAACAAATAAACTAATAATAAAAGATATCAATACCCTATCTGGGAAATTCTACCATGCAAGTCCACAATAGAATATATCCTGGTCCTCGGTGCAGAAACAGTATAAGAACTTGTTTGGTAGTGTGGTTGCGGTTGCTTTTCAAATAGCTTTTCGTACTGAAATACATGCCAATGATTTTTTTTATTTTTTAAAAATTATTTTTAACATCAGCACATCAAAACGATCCAAAAAGTACAAACCATACTCAATTTTAGCCAAAAAAAATTCAAAATTTAATAAAATACAGTTACAAATACAATACCAAACAGACCCTAAATCACAGACGGTTTAGAGTTTCACATGATGCTTGACAATTACGTGAGGTTGTTTCTTTAAATTAAATTCAATGCCGTGTAAGTTGATGGTCAGCCTAAAGAGCTCAGTTACGATCTTCCGTTGACAATTTTGTGTGATTCTCTTTATAACAATATAACAATAGCAGCATTTCAATTTCACGCAGCTTATAATGCAATAATAAAAAAAAAACTAGGATAAGATTATAGTTGTAAATTTTGTAGAGAAAAATCTAAATAATTGAATAATCTTGACTATTTTTTTTTCAAAAATAACTTACAGAGTGGCTAGACTTAATTAACAAATTAAAACTAAATCAAATTAAAATCTTGAAACCTAGCTAGGAAACAAATAAAACAATAACTTGAAAAATAAAGAAAATTCCTGAACAACAACTTCTTAATCTAATCTAGACATATTTCATATCTTAGCCTATTGTCAGCCGACCTGTAAGGAACAAGGTCGCGATAGAAAGCTCTAGTAAAAAAAATTCTAATACGGTCCAACATTAAATAAAAAATCATGATTGTTTTCATATAAAAAAAATATAGTTTAACACATCCAAACATCTTTTAGACTTGGAATTGTCTGTGCTTATCTCGTATCACATGTCGATTCTCGACTATGAATGCATCTCGCTAACCTTGTCTTGTCTCGAGCATCGCATGTTGTTGTTGTTGTTTTTGTTCTGTCATTGATGCTTATTCATGTTGTGTTGGGTATTTATCGCTAACCGGCGAGGTTGTAGATTGAGCTGGACTGAAGTTTCTGCTATGGTGGTGTTGTGGGCTAAAAAATCTGCAAAAAAGTTGCATTGGATGGCTGGAGATCCTACTGTCCTTAAATCAATTCGACTTGGATGAAGGAAGCCGAAGATGGTTGTTTGCATGCGTATTAATACTAAAAAACTAAAACATAACTTTTTTTTACTGTGTTAGACAATTGCTTGTCTCACAGTTCACTATAAACGACACTGTTTGAAGAATATTGATTGTGGCTTCCTTAGTGGGATGTTGGGCTGGGCGTTTTTGGTCATTATTATAGGGTTTTTTTCCCACCTTTTTCCATGGATGGTGGGCTTGAGGGGGGGTTTCATGTTTCTTCTCAATTGACTAACTTCATGTCTTAGCCATCGCTTACATGGTGTGGTTACGTTTTTTGCATTAGGGGTGGCTGAAGGATCGTGTTTGTTTGGGAGGGTGTTTTGATTTTTTGTTGTTGAGCGTTGAATGCCCGCCGGTAACTTTCCTGGCATTTTTTCTCCCGCCACTCGTTTCCCCTGTTCTTCTTCCTTTTTTTTACTAGCTTTGTTGAAGAACAATCTTCTAGTTGTTCAGATTTCTTTGAGAGTGGACGAGGCAATGGTTTTTTCTTGCAAAAATCATTCGGTTTATGATATATTTTATGTGTCTTGATTCGTTTCTAGTGATTTTTCCTAGCTTTCATTATTTTTTTAATGATTAATCCCACATGTGTCTTTTCTTTACTATTCTTAATGGGTTTTTTTTTGTCTCTGTGACACTGTTTATTAATTTGTTTAATTAATCTATATCTCTCCGGTTGATCTATTAGTGCGCGATGATTTGCCTTTATTTATTTTTCTCTGTTATTGTTTTTTTTCTTTTCTTTTTTCCAAGTTTCTTTCTCTTTATCTTCATTTTTAGTATTCTTTTTACCTTCCCCCCCCTCCGTGATCCTTATTTGCTCGCTAATGATGTTATTTTATTTCTCTGTTTGAATGTGTTATCCAGGTAAAGGCTTTGATAATCTTTTAATTTTAAGGGATCCATTTAAACTGTAGCATTAATTAAATAATAATTAAAATGAAGTTGAATATAAATTAATTATATATAATTAAAATGATAGTTGAATATATATATAATATATATATATATATATATATATATATATATGATAATTTGTCTATGATGTTATTTTATTTCTCTGTTTGAATGTGTTATCCAGGTAAAGGCTTTGATAATCTTTTAATTTTAAGGGGATCCATTTAAACTGTAGCATTAATTAATTATATATAATTAAAATGATAGTTGACTAACTAAACTACACCCTCAAAGGTTTTTAGTTTCTCCACCTCTTGACCTCCATGGAAGTGTTGGGGTGTAGTTTAGTTAGTTAAATTTTAAATTTGTTTTTTTGAGATCACTAGTTCGAGTTTTACAAATCATTTTAGAACTACCGGTAGTTTATATAATCGTTAACTTTAAAACCAATAAAATTAGTTAAAGTATACACAAGTTAACACACAAACTGACCTAAACATCCATATAAAAAGAAAAAAAAAGAAAAGGAAACGAAGATACCAAAACAGAAAGTGTAGAATAGCCATAAATGTGAGTTTGTAACCGAGACATGATTTTTAACATCTGATTCTAGAACACTTCGAGATGCTATCACAAGATTACAAGTACACCATTTAATTTGATTGAAAAAAATAAAAAGAATTATTAAGTTACATCTTGTTAGTTTGATAATTTAAATAATTTATTTTAGATAATTATTACTTAGTTGATGTTGGTTGCATAAATATCAGATTTATTTTCACAATATTAAATTCTATGATAGTATTTAAAAATATAGTAATAGTTGATTTTTAAATTATTGTTTTATTTAAAAAAATGTAAAAATAATATATTTTTTATTTTTTAAAATTTAATTTTGATATCAATAATCAGTATTTTTTTATTTTAAAATTTAATTTTTATATCAATACATCAAAATAATAATAAAAATACTAATTTTTTTAATTAATTTTTTTCAAAAAAACTTATTTTAAAAAACCGCTTAATATCATGCGCAGGAATGGACTCGGAATTCACGGGCACCCCAAACGCACGAAGAGTACTTTAACAAGACAAACTCTCGATGTGAATCAAGACATCCCATAAACGGAGCAAATTAAAACTTTACAATAATAAATTGCATAAGATAAAATAACAACACAAAATATACCTCTGTGAGCACATCAATGGAGCAGGCTAATTGGTTGATAGTATCGGAATATTTATTTTTTGTATTTCAATCTACTTTTTAAATTATTTTTTGTTTAAAAAATATTAAATTAATATATTTTTAGATATTATTTATTAATTTCAAATAACTATATAAAAAATATTATCTTAATATACTTTCAATTAAAACATATTTTTAAAAAGTATAATGCAATGCATCACTAAACACATATATAAATTCCTAAAAGATAATTTAATAAGAATTTTCACGTGAATGAATACACTGATTATTTAGCCTGTGACTTGTATGCTTAATTTTAATAAAACATCAAACAAATAATTTTTATCATTTTGATCCTGATTATTTTTTTAAAAAAAATTCTTGATGAGGGTTTTATATTAATATTTATCAAATTTTTAATTAAATTTGTTTCCAATCAATGCCATTTCAGTGCATAAAACATGCACACCAGATAAAAATGTAAATATTAATTAACTTTATTTTTAATCAAATTTTCTGTAAATGGACCCATTCTGGTGCATGAAAGACGCATATTAGACTTAAAATATCAATGAAATGAAAGGACCCAATCAAGAACGCTGGAAAGATTTGGGACTTAATTGATAAAATTTATAGATCTGGTATGCAAACGCAACCGAGAATGATTATAAAGGTTTCGGATGAAATTGCGGCTACCTTCTTCTTCTTCTTTTTTTGTTGTTTCGCTTTTGTTTTTCTGTCCGACATGTTTTAGCATCCATTTATAAAAACCTAGTTTCAGCACACTCATCATATCTTCGTTTCTTCCTCAAAATTGAGCGCCAAGGCCTCCAGAAAGACCATCAATTTAACTAGTTTCTTCGAAACTCTGTAAGTATCAAAGATCTCAAATCACATATATATTGTTTTAGGTCTCCATTATTCTCTCTTTTGAATGGAAATTCACCATCTGGTTTGGATGCCGAGAGAAAGCGATAAGAAACAAAAGAGAACGCTTTCTTTCCCTTTGTTTTATTTTCTCTCTTTGAATGTATTAGCTCATGTTATCCTGGCTTCGAAAAATCGAAGAGTCAGCTTCACTGATTTTTTTTAAGTCATTGGAATGTTCTCTTGGAGACACAAAAATCACGAGTTTCAAGATTCAGATTTTATTCACAGCATTCTCAGATTTAGGGTTCTTGTATTCGCGGAATTATTTGTAGGCTTCAAACATTCCACAATCTTCTATTTTCTGATTTAATCGGGATTCTTTTGCTGTCTTGGTGTGCAGACTGCAGTGAAATAGATTTTGCCAGTTATCCGTGGGCATGTCTACTGCATTGACGCCTTCAAAGAGACTGCATGATAGTAAGTCCACGGAGACCAATGGGAAAGGAAAGCGGCAAAACACAGCTGGCACCAATTCCCCCAATCAACCCTTGAAATCCTCTCCGGCTGCTGTAGTTTTCCGTATATTATGTCCTGCTCCAAAAATTGGCACTGTCACTGGGGAAGGTGGTGCTGTTATTTCACAAATTCGTCAAGAAACTGGTGCAAAGGTTATCGTGGAGGAAAATATACCTGGGTGTGATGAGCAGATAATTGTTATCACTGGTTCTGATGAAAAGACTGAAGTCAGTATTGAACAGAGCAAAAAGGATGGTGATGAAGAGGCTAATGTGGCTGAAGAGAGTGATAATAAAAATGATGGCAATGAGAAGGAAGAAGAGAAGGAAGGTGTTCCTGTAGAAGACTCAGGGACTGTAAAAGAAACTTCATCAATGCAGAAAGCGTTGTTGCTTGTTTCGGAAAAAATGTTTGAAGCAGATCCGGTGACAGATGGAGGGGATGAGGAAAATAACAAGCCTTCTACTTTTATTTTGAGGTTACTTGTCTTTTCCAGTCAAGTTGGCTGCCTTTTGGGAAAGGGTGGCAGTGTAATCAAACAAATGTCAGCTGAAAGTGGGGCACAGATTAGGATCTCTCCTAGGGATAGACTTCCCATATGTTCCTCAGTTTCTGATGAGCTAGTTGAGGTAATTGAATATTACTTTTTTTGTCCTGCCATATTCTCACGGATTATAGAAATTATTGTGCATTTTTTATTCACCATGCCCTCAAATGCTATCAATTATATTTACTACGAGCAACCGATAATGTTCGTCTAGAAAGATATGAACGTGTGCAAAAAGCATGTGCAAAAAGCGTGGAATGAGGGGGATAGGTTCAAGCATAGCTTGCAAAGGTTGCCATGGAACGAGGAGTTTGTTCTAGAACCATTACATCTATTACTTTATGTGTCACGAGTAAGATTGCATGATCACATCATCTTGATAAAACCAAACCATTCAACCTAATTGCAAAATTTAATCTTGCTGAAATGCATTAAAGCTGCCTGTTAAATTGTCCAGATCTCTAAATTGTAGTTTTGATAATGTTTTTTACTGTTCTAATTACTTATGACCACTGGATTGTCTTACAATGCATGGTTAGCTCCTGCAAACTTGGCTTGATTACATCTTTCTTCATTTGTCTGGATTTTTTACTTTGTACAAATGACCAGGTTCTTTAACAGTAAGAGTGAAACCTTGACAGTAATTGTTATGAATGCTAACTTGGACAAATGGTCTTCACATCTGAATTTTATGTTTTGGATACATAAATTCATATATTCTCAACATATTCAATGATGTCGCTGTAGATAACAGGAGAGATTGATGCAGTTAGGAAAGCTCTCCAATCAGTTTCTAAACAGCTTTTGGAGAATCCACCCAGGGATCAAGACTCTTTCCCTGCCAATCCTTCTGGGACTTCATCACATTCATCCGGCCATTCTCATCCCAGGCCAGAAGCTTACCAGCAACGCCATTCTTTTTCTGGTCGTGGAAAACCTTATGCTGTTAGACCCCGGGATCGTCATGAAAGTGTTATCCAGGATCAAATGAAGCCTGTGCCTGATGTACTAACCTTCCGCTTATTGTGTCACAATGAGAGAGTAGGAGGTGTCATTGGAAAGGGAGGTACAATAATAAAGATTCTTAAGCAAGAAACTGGCTGTGATATTAAAGTTATGGAAGGAGTTTCTGATTCGGAGGACCGAGTAATTGTCATCTCTGGTCTGGCGGTATGGTTTGTCTATCTTTTCTTGCTTGCATGTTATGATTGTTAAGTTTTAGTGATTCTCTTGGTCATTCATTTATGTAATCCATATCGCCTGACAACAAGTCAATCATTGCAGCACCCAGATGATAGGATATCAGCTCCTCAAGATGCAGTTATTCGTGTGCAGACCAGGATAGCTATGGCTATATCCAACAAAGAGAAGGCTATAATAGCAAGGCTTCTTGTTTCCTCTAATCAAATTGGTTGTCTCCTTGGCAAGGGTGGCGCCATCATGTCTGAAATGAGGAAGTCTTCTGGTGCCTATATTCGTATTCTAGGGAAGGACCAGATTCCAAATTGTGCTTCAGAAAGTGAAGGAGTGGTTCAGGTACTTTTTTTTTCACAATATTTTCTTTTAGGTTGATGTGATAGGGAATTTTAAATCCACCAATTTACATCACTTTGAGAATGTTTTCATTTGATGTCTTAAATAGGATTGATAGTTTTATACACTACAGGGTTGCCATCCTATGATGAATATGCAAGTTGATGTGCAATGTTTACATAGCAAAGACATATCTTCACAGTGTTACTTCTGATGAACTTAGTTGATGGTTTGCCATCCTATGATGAATATGCAAGTTGATGTGCAATGTTTACATAGCAAAGACATTTCTTCACAGTGTTACTTCTGATGAACTTAGTTGATGGTTTGCCATCCTATGATGAATATGCAAGTTGATGTGCAATGTTTACATAGCAAAGACATTTCTTCACACTGTTACTTCTGATGAACTTAGTTGATGGTTTGCCATCCTATGATGAACATGCAAGTTGATGTGCAATGTTTACATAGTAAAGATATTTCTGCACACTTTTACTTCTGATGAACTTTGTTTTTACTGTGTTTGTCTCTTGTGTTGTTTCTTTTTGAACAGATAAACGGAGAGTTTGAAGTAGTTAAAGAGGCTCTTTTGCAGATAACCACTAGGTTAAGGCATCATTTCTTCCAAAATCTATTTCCTTCCATGGACCATCTTTCAAATCCTGCATTTTTGGATCAAGCACCTCCATTTCCTCCATATATGGGAAGGAAGGAACTCTCTCCTCCATTCCATTCATTTCCCAATTTTGATGGAATGGTTGGTGCACCTCCACATGTCAGTTTCCCTCCCCATGATGATCATCCTCCTTTCATGCACAATATTCATAGACCAGGGATGCCCCCACATATAGCTGAAAGAAAACCATGGGGTCCTCAGGTAGCGAACTGTCTCCTTTCCTTTATATGCTCTGTTCGAGCTTCTCTCAAGCTTGACTGTTGTTCCCTGGCAATATGATGGTTTCCCTCTCGATTACCCTTTTACCATTTCTGACATTACAAGGAAGAGCTGGAAATTCTAATATTGAACTCTGAAAAAAATAACCATCAATTATAATTGGTAAATTGTTTCCTGGATTGGTTTGCAGGGACTCGTTGAAGGTGGTGGCCCAATGGGCTTGCCAGACTTTGCAGGACCTCCACAAAGAAGAATTTCAGGTTTTGGAGGGTATGATATCCTATTATTTCTCCCCAATCCCTCTCTCTCCCTTGTAAACTGTAGGTTTAAAGTTGTTCATCTATTTTTGCTTCCATTAATTACGTATGCAGGGTGAGCCATCCAGCTATTATTACAAGTACTACTATAGAAGTTATTGTTCCTCGTACCATTGTTCCTGTAATTTATGGAGAAGATGGCGCATGTTTGAAACAAATTCGTCAGGTATATCCTACGATTTATTCATCCATTTATTTGTCATGCATATAAACTAATATTCTAATCAACCTTAACACAAAAAAATAAAAAAATAAATCCAGGAATGGGCTTACCTGTAATTTTTGGAAAGGGAATTTAGAGTATGCTTTCATATCAATATTATTACGCAACAAGTCTGGGCTGGGGTTTTTATTCATTTAAATTTTCCATCTTGGAGACTCTTCATTAATGTTTATTTCAACAGTTTCTCTTATTAAAGAAACCTTGGCACACGAAGAATTTCATTATTACTGGTTCTGTTTCAGATCTCTGATGCAAAAATTACCATTAACGAGCCAAAGCCAGGAGCTTCCGAAACTGTGATTATAATATCTGGGACACCTGAACAGACCCATGCAGCACAGAGTCTTATTCAAGCATTTGTTATGAGTGAAAGGGAGTCTTCCTGAACTTATTGATTAGGTAATATTTCTAACCACTTCCCCTGACTGACAATTGAAATTGTGCATCATGAAATATGACTAGTGTCAATAGGCCACATACTCAATAGGTGCCAAATATGATGTGTCTAATGACCTGTACTCATTTATTTCACAGCTTGAAAAAAGAACTAACTCATTTAAATGCAACTGAGACTTGATATCTCCGGTGGCACTGAAGATCATGAAGATTGAAGATCTCCATAGATCAAAATTGGCAGTTTTGTGAGTACAGTAAAACCCACCTGAACTTACCTATGAACAGATATCATACTTTGCAGATTGATTAGCTCCTTCTTGGATTGCATGTCTGGTGAATGTCATATGAAGTGTTATATAATGATGAAATTGTACCTTCAACATCCATGAAAGTTGGTGATGATGAACTTATATTAAACGGAAAGCAATCTTTGATTAATGCTGACTGGTCCTATTTGTCTGTTTTCTGTTCTCGTCAGAACCTTTTCACTATATTAAATTCACTCAAGAATTTTGTTCACATGTTACACCGTGTGCTAGCTGACTATATTCTTTAAAATGAGAAGATTATCTTCGTGTAGCAGCACTTTAATAGTGTTAGTTTTCTGAAGGATACACACTTTTTCACTGCCAGCCTGTATTACATGCAACAGTCATACCTTTTTATCATTACACCCACTACATATCTAGATAGCAATGGTTTTCTGTTTGAGAGAAGAGGAAACGCAGCTGTTGTCTACAAATATCCTTTAGCCTCACCTCATAATGGCAAGCGATTACACAACAGATTAATGAATATATTTTTATATTACGTGGGCTGCTTTTTTTCCCTAGAGTGTTATAGCATATTATTTCGACATTCATTGTGGATGTGAGAATATGAGGAATGCATTTTCTTCCTGAGACATGTCTATTTTATTTCTCATGAATCGTGATGCCATCCCTTCTTATAAGGGCTACAATCCATGGCAGTGCCATTATCTATTCTAAGGGTCTGTTTGGTATAGTTGTGGCTTTTAGCTGTGGATTTTCCTATGGTTTTTGGTTGGGCTTTTAGTTGCGGCTATTGTAGTTGTGACCATGGTCAGTTTTGGCTGCCGTGGCAGTGGTTGTAAAACTGTCTGCTGTTAACATGCTTTTATGTTAGATGAGTTTCAAAAAGCAAAAACTTCCATTATATAGGTTCTGACTTTTGGATTTCAAAAGAGCATCAAGAATTATACCAAAACATCTTTTTCATTGGCTTTTTGGGGGGAAGCCCCAAAAGTGAAAAAAAAAGGCAAAAACCCTTCTTAGCCAAACAGGTTCTTAATTATTTCAGATGCCAAATTTGATGGAGAACATGCAGAGATGTTCTAAAGTATATGCTCAGGTTTATGGATCTGGCCAACAGCAAGAGTAATAATGAAATTATTTGACTCTAGAAGTCAGACAAATCTCCTGTGAAAAGTTATATGACTGACAATCCGAGAATATAATCAAATTTGTATTATATCGAAAAGGTAAATGTTTTCAGCTTGATTCCATAAATGTTGGTCATTTACTTGTGAAATTTTCAGTCTCTTGTACTGAGCGACTGATATATATAACTTTAAATATTCTGATCGGATTTTTCTTTCTTCTTGCTGGAAAATGTCAAATTGGATCAAGAAAACAGAAGAGTTTGGTAGAACATCGACTTTCTATTCAATATGTAACTGAATTTGTTGTCTCTGATGGTTCAATGTTCATGGATTCAGTGCTGTCCTTTGGTTGACGTTTGATAGGTTAAGACCATTTTTAGCTTTTCAAATGCTGCCCTGGAGGACTTTTTCACTGATTTTTATGCTTTAGTCTTCCCATCTACTTGATTCATATGAAAGCTCTTCTTTCTCTTGTCCTCATGGTTCTTGTTTAGAATTTCTCCTCTTTGATCTCATTCTAATCTTGTTACATAAATTGAAGTAATTTCCTTGTTTTAAACCCTTAGGTGTTAGTTCATGCTGTTTTTGGGATTTCCATATCCCATATATGTAGCCATCAGTTTCTCAACGTTATTGGGATTCAGATCCATTAGAAGACCTAAAAAGACCTGGAGTTGTTAGGATATCGAAAAACTTGAGGAGATAGGAGGTAGGTAGTGAAAAAATTAAAGAGAAGTGTATTTTCTAGCTGAGAGCAAATAGACATACACACAGAGTGGACTTTTGGATATAAGTTAATGATTGAATGATTCAGACGCTCAAGCAGTATTTTTTGTTACTTGGGTTTATGGTTGATGAAGAACAATGGATGAATTTAAAGGAAAAGTACTTGAACAGTTTTGGAGTTCTGGTGTAAAAGAGCTTTCAATACACGTTTCATCTCTCAAGACCATCTTGGATACCAGACAGAGAACCTTTAACTTTGATGCTCTGGTTTGGGTTTCCTGAAGGACATTATATATATAAAAAAAAATAGAGAAAGAAATATGAGTTTTAGGTACCAAACAAAAACCTCATTGCTTCTGACTGATAGAATAGGAGATCCCGATCAGTGTTAATGCAGTTTCTCTCTGACATGATCATGTGAGTTTTACTTATAATTGACGGAATACAGGTAGGTGATTTGATATTGCTCAGCATCATGAGTAAAGTGCAGACTGATTCTCCGACTTTCTGGTTCGAGCCGAGTGAAAGTATGATCATGGAACAGAATCATTGCTGGGCTTTGAAGGGCTTATATGTCTTGAGAGCTTGGATCAGGCCTTCAACTGATCCGGCAGCAGAAACAAGCGATACTGCCAGGCAGGCCCAACTCAACATCTTCAGGGAGGTCCACCTGAAAGAGAATTTTGGCATTTTTGTCCTCGCCATATACATCTCTACGGGAAAATAAACTGTCAACGGCCAGAAAGAGATCGCCCCAAGAAGAGCCAAGAAGTCGTTGAAGAATGGAAGGATCATGGCCAGAACTGCTGTCACTATAACGTATAAAGTTCTCCACACTAGCCTGAATAAGTTGAGGTAATACACACCATAAAATGGAATGTTAATGGCGTGCTCACTTGTTATGAACTTGCTATCAGGCCATCTTCTGTGGCATCTGCTCTCCACAAAACTGAAGATTGGCTGGCAGAATACCTGTTTATGCAGATCATTTTAGAATATGGCTGGCCAAAGTATATTATAAATTGCACAACTTTGATGGACATCTTGAGTGGCAAGGCTTTACCTGGTAGGCACCAATAAGGTGGATAGCTATGCATACATTTGCGATGTCAATTAGCACGAAAGGCTCGTAGAATCCAAAACCAGTAAGGAAATTGCCCGGTGCATCATTTCCAAAAGCTGCATAACCAAGACAACCACAGAGAATGTAGAACGTGGTTGTTGTCAGGATGCCAACAAAGCTTGCTCTCTTCATAGCTTTGTTCTCCGGGGGACTTGATTTCAGTGTGTCCTGCATTTCATACGAGATATTTCGCCTCCTTGAGCATCATAATATTTTTGAATTTACGGTGACAGGTTCCATAACAAGTTTTTTATTTTTTGGTCTAGGAGATGTGTACACACATTGGTCCAATTTGTCATTAATGAAGAAGGATTAGAAGCTTCACAAGTTAATTTAACCTTACCACTCTATATGTTTACTAAAAAACACGGGCTCGTGTTGATACGAGGATACGAACCAGTATGGTTTTATTTATTTTAATCATATGCCTTCAAAGAGTTATAAAGAAAAACATTCTTTTTTATCAATAAAAGTAAAAGGTAAAAAACAAAAATCAATGTATGAGAGTGCATGGCGGTGGTTCTTCACGTTTTTCTTGCATGACCTTACGTTGACTTATAGAGTGGGTTTTTTGCTCTTTCCCCAAAATTTAACGGGCTTGAAAAAGAAACATAATTATTTCTTATTTATACTAATTAAACGTGTTGACAAAACATAATAAATATTAAGATATTTAGTTAATTGTGTTGATGTTAACTAAGAATATATTCTCGATATTAGTTGAACATATTGGCAGTAACTAAAGAGATAAATTTTGATAATCAGTGCATCATGTAGATGGTGAATAAGGTGAAAAAAATATGCTACTTAGTTGTTCATATTGATGACAACTAAGGGGAAACTTGTGTGAATTTTAGTTTGGTTAGGTTGGTAGTGACTCATTTTTATATGTATGGATTGAAAATTTATGATGCGGCAAAAAACTTCAGATCATTCTTGAATAGAGTCTTGTGTAGGGAAACCTCTACTGAAATTTATTTAAAATTGAAAGGATTATCAATTTTAAATAATGAATAAATAGCTGATTTTTAAAAGTTTATATAATGTTCAATGACCCATGTTTTCATGAACATCATGTGAAATGATGATTCTAATGCATGTAATTTCATGGGGTGTTACATTTAGTTTCGTTGTGATTATAAAAGATTTAAGAAATTATTTTGTTTATATGATCGTTAATGTTCAATGGCCCCTCTTTTATTCCTCATGGTGTCACCTTCCTTAATGAATAGTGTGTGTACTAAAAAAATATCAAATTTTTCTCTAGTAGCTTTTTTTTCTTTTTTTTTTCCTCTTTTCTTATCGATTTTAGAGCCATTCCCTACACATTTTCAAAGCAGTTCTTCAATTTTTTTTTTAGTTTTGGTCCATATTTTTTATTGCTATTTTTTTATTTTAAATAATCTATAGAATTGGATTTTTCTTTTAATTTAACCCTTTATTTTTTTAGCTTTCAGATTTACTCTTTATTTTTTTATTGTTAATTTTTTTTTAATAATTCTATTAATTGAATTATTTTGTGAATTGCATAACTCAATATCTTAGTTCATTTTATTTATGTCAAATATAATCTTTATTCTTTTGATTGATATTTATTTTGTTTATAATCTTTTTTTATTGGAACTTTTCTTTTTGATTTTATCCTTCAATATTTTATTTACCAAGATTTTGTTAACCTTTCCAGTCATAGGTTTGAAAGATTTGACTCAGGTTCGCTTAAATTTTTTTAGAATTTTTTTTTACAATAGATTTTTTATGATTCATGTGTTGGGTCAAGAGTTTCATTTGTTAACTCAGCTTGATCCGATCCAATATTGTTTTTTTTTGTTGTCTAATTTTTTTTTACCATATTATCAAATTAATCAAAGTTTAATCCAACTCTAGGGTTTCTCCTATTTATTTAAAAATTCTATCATAGCCTAAATATTTTTTTTACATGCAAAAAAAAAGTTTGGTATAGCTTACAAAATATATAAAATAACGCGTGATACTAATCTAGTATCTATCTATGTTAAAATGTCCATATTTGTTAGACTAGTACTTGCTATATGCAAGGCACCCAATTAATAAAGCAACCTCTGCTCATGGTGGATTTCTGGTTTTTAAACACAACCTAGTGGTCAACCCGCCCAAGACTTGAATTATGAATTTTGATTACATCATCGGGTAATTTTTTAATTTTTTTATAAAATAAAATAATATTTTTTATTAAAAAATAAATAATTAATAAATTATAACTAAATTTTTTATCAGGTTTTTCTAAGTTAACAGATGATAAAATCAACCTGAATTTTTGCATTCTACTATTTGTTTCTTAAACCTGGCCTGATGTCAATCCGCCAGCCGGATTTTAAAATTATGGGTGGATTACGAGACAACATCTAAGAGGACAACGTGGGCCTATAGTTCTCTCCCGAATGGCCATAAGAGGACAACGTGGGCCTATAGTTCTCTCCCGAATGGCCCAATATCTAGGGCACAAAGTTTTAAAATTATGGTCCTCAATCACCATAACAGTCATTGAGGAATCTTTGAAACCCTATTGCAAACCATCAAAAACGCAGTACCTAAACTTTTAGCGAAGAAAGAAGTTAAACATGAGATAAGACGTCCCATATCCCAAGCAGGTATTCTTGAGGGTGGGGACTTGGCATCTACGGCTACTCAAGGTCCTCCTCATCAAGACAGTATACAGTACAGACAAGTTGATTACAGGAATGCATTCTCCCTCTTGAAAATCAGATCAGGACTCCAAATGAACTTGGAGACGCATGCATCTTGCTAATTGAATCACTTGCTCGATGGGACCCCCAGAACCGAGGACCCCACCGAAGGGGACCCGTATGGCCGGATATTTGAATATGCTTATAATAATGCTACTACAGTTTTGTTTTTGGACTACCCCATGTTTCAGTACTTCGTGTTAAGATTTGTGATCGTTCTGAAAAGTATTATCAGATGTAATCTTTTACTGGCCTGTGAAACTTTCTTTATTTTGTTTGTTTTTTTGAACACGGCTTGTGAAAGTTAATTTTGTTCGAAGCCAACATCCGACAGACAAAAACATTCGTATTTTTTTAGCAGCAGCAAGCCATAGCACCCACGTTTAATCTGGCACACATTTCAAGTCTCCTACTAAATGCATCAAATTAATAATTAATCATCATGTTGGGTCGAGGTGCTAGTCCTCTTGCATGTAGAATGGTGTATAATGGATTGAACATATGAAAGTTCAAGCAGTTTAGAGAATAGCAGTATATATTGGCTTGCCTGTATCTCGATGAGCACAGTAGAGTAAGCATACGCAAAGGCAATGTCCCCGAGGGCTTGGAAGGTCCTCCAGACTTTCTGTTCTGCTGACACGTCCACCCCAACTGTTACTCCTGTTAAGCTTGTCCTTGCATGCGCGCCGCCTTCATATATATATTCCATTCAAAACAAATCAATCAAAATTAAGACACAGATATTAGATTTAATTAGGGCACGACACGAAAAGTACTGAATTGGGAGTGATATTTAATGCTTTTTAATTCAAGTATTATTAGGTATGGTATTATTACCGATTACTTTTGCAAAGGATAGTCCAAGGCCAATGGAAGCATAAGCAAAAGACATCACTGCTGCAAGAATCGACAGCCATGAGAGCTTGTGGAAGTTTGGTATCTGGCTAAGCATGATTTGGATGCACGCAAAGATTATCATGTATGGATTATTTGACGTCTGGCACTTCACAGCATGCCCATGTTTGTGGAAACAATTTGACCTCCTAACAGCCCTGAGAATTTTAAGACGCGTGTAAATAAATTTTAGCACTGTCTTTTTCTTTCCTAATTAGCCACCATGCCATGCTAAATACTGGCTCGGTTTTTTTAATATATATATATATATAAAAAAAAAACCAAGAAGATTCCACATGACATGTTTTTTGTTCTTTGGAGAGGAATCACATGATATGCCTTTAGCTGTAACCTACTTACACCATGCTAATAGATGCAGTGATGGTGTAACCAACTGTAATTCCTATCAGATTCACGTACTGTGCCAACCCACAGAGCTGAACTTTCCTGCCTCCTGATACAAATGAAGGGAGAACCGGTTATAGTTAAATTTGATTGTCTTTAGCATATGTGGTAATAGATTCGTAGTCAAAATATAATGAACTCACCTAAGTTGGCTCTCACAGCATCCATGTAAGTATAGTTTCTATTGCCAGTGATAGGGTCGGGAGACCTGTAGGAATCGGCAAGAAGAATGGACGTGAAAAAAGTGATGAAAGAGAACACCACGAGAACAAGCGGCCCAACCACCCATCCTAACTGTGCTATAGCCCATGCCAGGGATAGCACTCCAGATCCGATCACAGCAGTGATAATATGGGCACTTGCAGTTATCCATGTTCCTTAAAAAACAACCACCGCCCATCAAAACAAAACCAATAACTATAAGCTGAAGAGAAAAAAAGGATGTAAGAATAGGAAAATGAGTTCTTCAAGCATATGCACCAGTTCTTTTTGGTCGACCATCATCGTCAAGATTCTTGCTAATAATTCCACCGCTTTCAGATCCTTCTGTGCCACGCGATATGTACAGGCTGCTATTTTGCATTTCTCTATCCATCTCTCTCGAACACACCCCCTATGAGTTACTGCCTTTGAAACTGAAACGGCAAGAGGAAGTAAGACTCAATTCGGAGGGTACACTCTGAGAGAAAAGAAGATTCAATAAGAGATGATATGTGTGTCAATTATTGCGATGGATACACAGGTCGGACACGTGGCTAGGATGTTTTTCAAAATATTCTTTTCCCAAAAACAAAACAAATGAAAATATTAAAATTATAAAAAAAACATGGACATATTTTTTCTGTATTATCGAACACGTGAATTCATGGTGGTCCAAAGGATGGACCGGGAACCATCGATGGTGGCGGTGGATTTGTGGTATTCCGAAAGCCAATTGGTCCCACCTTCTGTTGAGTAATTGGGTTTGGACCATTCATAAAAAGAGTCTTATATGGTAACCATCCATTGTGAAATTTTAGACAAGAAATCTCTGACTCGGCCACAGCGTGCAATACTGTGGTCTCTCTCATCGCTTCCATTTTGGCGTTTGGGGTTTTCTTTTGATCAAATCTCAATTCAAAACCAGTAAACGTCCATTCGTGTCTTCGAAAGTAACACGCAATGTTTTAGAACAGTGAAGGCAATTCGAGCTTTCGTCTATCTTCTTACTTTTTAAAATATTTTTTTAAAAAAAATAATTTGAATTTTAGACGTCAATCTATTAAAGCAATAAAAAAAAACATAAAAAACAATTAATTTAAAACAAATTAAAAATTAAATTATTTTAAAAAAACTCTTAAAAAATGTAAAAAGTAGGTTTGGAATCGAACAGCAAGCGTAGAAGGAACGATTTTTTTAATTTTTTTTTGTCCCCATACGACCATTATTGGCCCCTCAATCTCGTGTAATTTGTTCTCGCAGTACTTTGAGACGTGATGATAAACACGTACCGAATTGTCCTGGTCTCATTGACAGCATCTATCTCCGAATAAATATTCCCTCTACGCATGTATAGGTCGGAGGTCCTAAGATAGCGATTTAGGAAATGGCGTGGCAGCAAACACCCCATCATCACTTTTAAGACATAGAAGTTCGACCGAAAGGATGGCAATTGGACTTTGAGTGCATTTCCTGTGTTATGATTTGAAAGTTCACTGCTCACATTCAGTAGGTTTCTAGGATTCTGTTGACAATCCTGAATTTACTTTAATGGGACAATATCTAGCACCAAATTTTTTAAAAAAATTTCTTGCACACATTGATAATAATAATAATAAAATTAATAAGTCAATTTATCTCAAAAATCAGTAATCACAACATTTATTTTGATAAATTAGGATATTTTACCATTATTGTAATTTTATATAGCAAGAACGCCAAGTGCAATTGTGATTTTGAATCTTATGTAGCTCCTCCTCATCCTTGATGTGCTTGGACTTCGGATCATATCCGGTTTCTCTTAGATAGAGAGTGCATTTTTCAACTGAACATGTCTTTCGAGAAAGCAAAACAAGGGACTGATTATATTTTTTTGGCGAAATTGGATTCTCGTGCATGGTGAGAATTAATGAGTTGAGTATTCGGGATCGACCTCCAGATGGCATTCCATCTCTTTTCCTAACTGATAAGACAGGAGTTGAGTTTTTCAAGCTCCAATGCTTCTTGTACAGAGTGTTAGTGATGAATTGAAAAACAATTTTGCACTATAAACATTAATTTGTGGTTAAATATAAAAATTAAAAGAGGAATGATCAAATTTATCAAAAGTAAATAAAATAGATTCCATTTTGATCCCTGTAGTTTTAGTTTATTCGTTGCATGGGTCTTGTTATTTTAGGAGTCCACGTTTCAATCCAAAATATTTTTTTCGTTTTAGTTTTTAAAAATTAAAGAGAAAGAGAGAGACACCACAAAATATTGAGGACAAAGAGTGATCAGATGTCAACATTCAGGGCATTAAAAAGGATGATATTGGGTGAATAAATTTATATTTTCAAAAGAAGTTGAATAAAGATGTTGTTTTTCTCTATAAAAATGTTGGAAAAGGTAGATTATGGCTGTTAAAGTTTCTCTTTTAATTCATTTGTTTTTGTTTTTAGTGAGATTAGAAGATATTTTGGGTTTGAAAACAAGTTTTTATAGTTTTCCCTGGTGTTTCTTTGACGTCAAGTGAAAATAAATTGAGAAATAATTAAGTTTTTGAAATTTCAAAACCGAAGATGACTGGAAAATGACGTAGAGAATGACAAATTGGTGGCCACAGCAGGTTACCCATCGTCCGTGTATAAAAAAAAACAGAGAGAGAGTGGACGACAGCTTAAAACAATTTTTGCCAGGCCTGCGAGACTCGGCTTCTGGGTTACTGCTAACATCATATCCTAAAGACGCCAAATTGTCTGCAAGTGCCTCCAGATACAATAAACAAACTTGATTTCTCCATGATCATCACGAGAAGACAAGATTTGTAAATAATAAGAAATAAACCATACACATCATAGCCTAAATACGAGTGTGGACAAGATGCTGGTGGAATTTCTTAAAATATCAATGTAAATCTGCCATTTGGACCACGACTTGGTGCAAAATCGCCAGGCGGTCGTGAGATGTGGAAGTGGCCAGAAATCGACAGCCTCCAATTTTCGACCTCCACCTAGCTCCAGCAGCCAGCATGGATCGATGTTGTTGATCAATCAACTGATAGCTTTGTGTCTGAGATTGACTGGTCGGAAACAATATTGCTGCTGCAGATCATATGGTAACTGTCAATTATCGACAGCACTCAGCACTCTTGCAAGTACTCGCTTGATCAGGTAAGCAACGCAGGTGCATTCACGGGTTGCCGCGGCGCCGCTCGGTGCCATTTTCAATTTCATACCTACCCTGCTAACTTTTTGAAAAATGGAAGAGCCATCAATCATGCATCTATTTCCAAGTAAATTATTATTATTATATCTGAGTTCCTCGTTTTTGCGACCTTTCCAGAGATCGTTTTAACTTTAAAATATTTGAAGCCTGCCATATATACGTGTCAGTTTTCGAACCATACAGCACACAGTGTCTGAACCCTACAGTGCATTTTCCGAGGGAAATGCAAAGATAAACTTTTACTCTTTTTTAAAATAATATATGTATATATATTAATAATATCTAAATGGCATGGACTGTTTTTTCATATCTAAATTACTATCTATTATAACAGTAATTTATAGTATTTTTTTTATATTTTTATATATTTTTTTCCAATTTTCTCTTTTTTCCCCTTTTTTTAAAATTACTTTTCTTTTTTTTTTCATCTTTCCTTTTTTTTATATTTTTTTTCAATTAATTTTTTTAAAAAAATTATCTTTGTTGAGTTTATTTTTTAAATATTGAACTGATTAAAAATTCTGCTTTGTAATTTTTTTCCTTTAACATACTGTGCATTGCTACAATATTTTTCTACATAGTTTTTCTATTTTATTTTTTTATTTTTCAAAATTATATTTGTCGATTTTTTTTATATTGAGTTGATTGAGAATTTAGTTTTATAATTTTTTTCTTTAAAACATTGTTTATTGTTACAGTGTTTCTTCGCATGGTTTTTTTTGTATGATTTTCTCCGAAATTATCTTTTTTTATTTTATTTTTTAATATTGAGCTGGTTAAAAATTACAGTTACAATATGTGAGGAACGCATTGTAACTTTCCTCGCAAATTACCGTGGATTACTACAGTGTTTTTTCTCATATAGTTTTTTTTTTCTATCTTGTTATGTTTTTTCCTAAAATTGTCTTTTTCAATTTTATTTTTTAAATATTAAGCTAGTTAAGAATTGTAATTACAAGTAAGTACAAGTTTTTCCTCACAAAACACTATGGATTGATATAATTTTTCCTCACATGGTTTTTTTCCAGTTTCTTTTGTGTTTTTTCTTGTAATATTTTTTTTCCAAAATTATCTTTGTCGATTCTATTTTTTTTAATATTGAGTTGGTTAGAATTTAACTTTGTAATAAAACTTAATCATATGGGGAAAGCACTGTAGCTGTTGAAAATTACAATTACAAGTCATTACAAATAAGGTTAAATCATGTGGAGAAATATTGTAGCTTTCATCACAAAACACCATGAATTGCTACATTGTTTCCAACATAATTTTTTTCCTATTTTTTGTGTTTTTTTAATATTTTTTTCTAAAATTGTCTCCGTCGATTTGATTTTTTTAATATTGAACTAATTAAGAATCTAGCTTTATAATTTTTTTTCTTTAAAACACTGTGAATTATTGCAGTGTTTTCCTATATGATTTTTTATTATTTTTTTCAAAATTATTTTTGTCTATTTTTTTAATATTAAGTTGGTTAAGAATTATAATTACAATAAAGCTAAATCATATGGGGAAAACGTTGTATTTTTTCTCACAAAACATTATGGATTGCTACAGTATTTCTCTAAATGATTTTTTATTTTATTTTATTGGGGAAAGCACTGTAGTTTTCTTCACAAAACATTGTCAATTGCTACAACGTTTTTTCTCATGGATTTTTTCCCTTCCAAAATTATCATTGTTGTTTTTTTTAATATTAAGTTGGTAGAGAATTTAGTTTTGTAATTTTTTTTGCTTTTTATTAACACAAAAGTTAAATCATGTGGCGAAAACACTGTATCTTTGCTCCCAAAACACTGTGGATTGCTACAAATCATTTTGTTCAGTCTCTAAGTTTTGATCACCAACACAACTTTTTTTTCCATCATAAAATATTGGCTTCATCATACCTTTAGTTTCTATTACTTACATAGCGCTGGTTCACAATTATAACACTATTAAATATATTTGTTTTATAAGCCCGCGACAGCGCGTGGGCATGCATCTTGTATATATTAGTTAGTATTATAAAAAATGAGTTGGTAAGCATTTTTCAGTATTTGTTTATGTCATTAAAAATGAGCTAAAAAAATTATTTTTGTTTTAATTTTATTTATTTATCAAGAGAACTAATTTTATTTATTTATCTAGAGAACGAAAACTAAATCTGATGGATGAAAAATATTAAAAGATGATGAAATAAAAAAAAATAACATTGTTTTATAAATTATCTCAAATAAAAAATAACAATCAAAATAATAATGATCAAATCAAATAAATAAAAAAGTTGAAGGAAGTTGAAATTGAGAAAAATTTACTATTTATAAATTATTTCAAATAAAATAAATAATAAAAAAAATATAGACAAAAAAGAATAGAGAACATTACATGCCTTGACTACTTTTTTATTTTTAAATCAGAACTCATATTTATCAAAATACCAATTGTCTTTCTAACAACTTCATTATTAAAACAAATATAAAAATACAAAAAGTCCTTGAATTCAAGTTTAACAAATTTTAATTTTAAAAGTAATTTGATTATTTTATTTAATTATTTTTTGTTAAAAATCCAGAAATTGTTTTCCGAAGTTGAGAAAGTTAAACAAATATGAAAAAAATAGAAAATTAATTTTTAAAAATATATTTTTCATAAAATAAACACCCTATTGGCCTGCATGAGTATGGAGATGATGAAAAATTCAGTAGCTATAGTTATACAATTTTTAATTAAATACCACTGCCTTTTTTAGGGCATATGTTTATTTTCTTTAATCATTTTTATTTTTTATTTTTATTTGTATTTTTTAATTGAATTGTTGATAGTATATTTGTTAAATAGACACATATCATCCTTATTATCCTTATTACGGAAAGACGAAAAAGAAAAGTGAAAATGAAAATTTGAAAATAAAACAAGAAGAAAAAAAAAACTAAGCTCATGAATGTTATTTTTAGGTCACCACATTTTTTAAAAAAAACTTTAAAACACTAAGCTCATGTTAGAACCACCAATTTTACATAGAATAATAAATAATAGAATAAGATTAAATATATAAAGTTAAGAATTAACCATTCACTATAAAATTTAAGTCTTTTGGATGAAAATCAAGCTAAATTATCAAATCTAATATGACACGTTAACATTAATTAAGATCTAACGATATAATAAAAATATTAAAATCTAATCCACTTGACAAACCTAAAAAAAATAGATTACAAGTTAAAAGGAGTCTCACACACACCAGTTCTACATGGAATAAATAAATAATAATAATAATAATAATAATAATAATATATGAAAAAAAAATTAGGTCTTTTGAATGAAATCCAAATTCAACAACCCAAAAATAATAATAAAAAAACAAAACAAAAAGAGAAATCGATTAACGTTGCACTATAGGAGGAACATTTGTCGTTTTTAGAAATATTATTTTTGATAAACTATGTTCCAGGATTTCTTAATTACCTGTAAAAGAAAGAAGGTATATGAAATTATCATCACAAAACACAGTTTGCATCTTCGTTAATTAAATATTTATTTTTATTTTTCATAAATAATTTTTTCATTGTTATTTTTTATTATTTATAGATCCCACAATAAGAACGGCAGGCGTCCACATATAGAAGAATATGTCATTACCAACTTAATAATGGATTTATTTAAATGAAAAAAACTGAGTTACAGCCACTTAAATAGAAATGCTTGATTAGATAATCTAAGATAAAAATACTCAATAAAAAAACACTAAATTAGAAAATTTAGAAATACAGAGACTGAATCTTTCACTACCTCGCATTTGGAGGAGCACCCATAACTATATCACAACATGGTACAATATCACGTCATCACAGTCGAATTAATGAAGTATGAATTATTTTTGTGTTTTAAAAATAATTTTTAAAATGTTTTTATTTTTTTACTTTAAATTAATATTTTTTAATATTTTCATATTATTTTGATAAGTTAATATTCAAAATAATTTTTAAAAAATAAAAAAATATTATTTTAATTATTTTTTAAAGTATATTGGACTTTTGTTCAAAGATCTACAAATTATTCAGATGTCGACTATCCAAGGACGAGAAACCCCACTTTAAATTAATGAGTATGGAGCCATGGAAACAAGTGATGGGAATGGTCGGCGACACCACACACACACACAAAAAACAATATATATATATATATATGACAAATAACTTTAAAGGGCGTGTTTGAGAGATTGTTTTAAGTTTTAACTGAAGTTTTTAAATTTTTTATTGTAATTTAATTTATTTTTAATATTTTTATATCGTTTTAATATACTAATATTAAAAATAAAATTTAAAAAATATAAATATATTATTTTAATACATTTTCAAATAAAATAAAATCTTACTATTATTATAAATCAATCCTATTTTAGTCGGTGCTAAGCAGCCAACCTTTCCCGTGACTCCAATTTTCAATAATTTCATATCATGGGATGGATTTATATATAAATTAATATTAAGGTTTTTCTCTAAAAAACAATCTCTCACATCACTTTGATTCATTCATGAAAAAATAATAAACTTTTTTACACCAATCATAAAATATAAGCACAAATAATAATAATAATAATAATAATAATAAAATCATATTTTATTATCCCAAGTATTTCATGGCTGTGTAGAGAAATGGACAAAGATTCGATGGGTTAGAACTTTCTTTGTAATAGGTACGTACGTGCGCACACAAATTTACCTGGAGCCACAATAAAAAAAATAAACATATTAAGTGTTCTTACAAAATAAATAAATAAATTATGTGATATCATGGTTTCAAAATACATAATTCATATCCTTTATTTTCACATATATATATATATATATATATATATATTGTTTTTTTGGCGAAAAATGTATCATCATATCATGCGCTTTCTTTTCAAGTTTCATAAATAGCAATTCTCTGGAGATGACGGAACACAACTTTTTTTACTCGAGGTTTTTTAAATTTTTATCATGGTATAGCGATTTTCTCACTTAACCCTAGTTTTGTCTTCTTCTTTTTGTCTTCCGTATCTCCTGTCCGGATCAAGTCCATCTTAGTCCTAGCGCAATGATCCTTATTATTATTGGTTATTCTAGATCAACTAGTCTCGATATGTGTCTTTAGAAAAGTCTTCAACTTTCCTGGTTTATTTTAATGGCAGGAATTATCTATGGGGCCAGGTTAGCGGGAGAAGCCTTGCTCCTGTCAAAAACAACGATAAGGAACAACACACCAAGTGGGAGGTCAATGATGCCCCACTCATGCTTTAATGGCAAGAATTATCTATGGGGCCAGGTTAGCGGGAGAAGCCTTGCTCCTGTCAAAAACAACGATAAGGAACAACACACCAAGTGGGAGGTCAATGATGCCCCACTCATGCTTTAATGGCAAGAATTATCTATGGGGCCAGGTTAGCGGGAGAAGCCTTGCTCCTGTCAAAAACAACGATAAGGAACAACACACCAAGTGGGAGGTCAATGATGCCCCACTCATGCCATAAAGATCAATAATATTCCCAGTAAAACTGTCTGAGGTTAATTATAAGTTTATGAAACTTAATGTATCATTACAAGGAGACTTATTTTATTTCATATATAGATTTTTTTTAATTTAAAAACTAAAAAGCTATTTGACTTTATCGAAAAAACTTTCTAGATGAATTATATATACCTCATCATTTAAATTTTTATTTAAAAACATTATTTTCACATCGATTTGATGTAGTTGTAAATCAAAATTAGCTATTAATATTATTATTGCTCTAAATCAAATTTTTTTAGAAGCGATTTTATGATAGTTTTATGATATTTTTTTAGTATAAACTTTAGCTACAAGTCTAATTTTATATTGATTTATATTTCTAGAAATAATTCTTTTGGTTTTATAAACCCATTTACAACCAAAACTTAAAATTCTTTTGGTAATTCAATTTGATCCCAAACTTGATTTTTAGATATAGACTCTTGAATTAATGTTGGGGTATGTGTGTGTGTATAGTGACACTGTAAGCAAGAACGCATACCACACCTTTCTGGCATTGAACTATAACCTGTAGCGACAACTTCCTTTGTAGACATTGTAAAGATAATTGCATTCCAGTGAGGGCGTTTCTGATCTCTTGATTGAGCTTTTATCTAGCTAGACATCACAATGTTGTTATAATATAGCTACAATACACCCCTTAAAAAGTGTATACTGCGCTATAATTTGATAATTATGTACTGTAAGTTCTGATCATCCTGATTACTCAACACGAATCTTCCACAAAATCACTTTCGGTGGCTATATCCCTCTTGAAGCATGCTGCACGCATCTGCAGGATTAGATTGAAATTTGGACACTTTATATCTTTAACTCGCCAATGAATCCCCATCAATCAATGCGCTTACAATTTACTGGCTCTGAAATTCGGACACATCTTAATTATCTTTCTTGTAGCATTTGAATTTCCATAATTAATCCTCATATTCCATATTTTCAATGATTTCTGAAATCGTCGAAGGTGCGTGCTTCAATTTGATCGAGTTTCCTCTATACCAAACCATTGATGGCTCTTCTCATGCTTTTCATGCAGGTTTTTGGGATAGCTAGCGATCCTCAACCTGGATTAGAAGGGCATATTTCCCCTGATCCTGTGGACGCAGAAGGTTATATGGTATTGCTAGTCTACAAAAATGGGTCTCTAACCCAGGAAGGTACTAATCCATTCGTTTTCATTCCAGCAAAATGTCATTTAGCAGTCCCTGATATGACAACAATCTTTATTTAGATGTGCGTACCTAGCATGCTGAGAAATCTTGGGAAGTCTTCAATAAGTTTCTGCAGAAAACACCACCGCTTAATGGTTTCCACAGGCACTTGATAATCTCGTTTTCTAGATGATAGTTGTTTTCTGTTTCCTCATTCCAGTCTCTGCAATAGATGGTTTTCTACTGCGAGGACCGTGAAACTCTTCCTCCCTCCCTTCCAGGTAGGCTCTTGGGTTTTCAATTTTGTTATTGCCATTAGAGGTTTCCATTCAAATTGTCATGAAAAAGCTGCTCTGTGATGTTTCATGCTCAGCTGACAGGCAAATATATAGTCTATGCAACTAAAACAATCTCATGATGCAAGTAACTATATCATTCTTTTCCAAACTATTTAATAGAATCCACGGAAAAGAATGCCCGACCACATGCATATGTTATAATGTGAACAATGTTGTAATAACGAGTGGATGTGTATATTTCCTATTTGTTTCACGCTTTTTAAACTCGTTTGTAATGCAATGAACTGTAGCTGTAGCTCAACTGACAGTTGTATAAGCAACCAGTTGGCTTCCATCGCCATGTTATCCAAGATTTCATGAGTGAACAAGAAGTGGAGGAATTTGATCCTCCCGTGGTCTGTACTGTCTGGGAATATTTTTCTTATGCTGATGTGGTGCACAAGACTTCTGTTCAAAAAACATTTTCATTTGCAGGTTCGAGCATTGATTTAAGGCCAGTTCCTCTCCATGCGAGCTCATGCTGAAAGATTTGGCATGCCTTCTCCTCGACAACGAATTACAGCAAGTGGGGGAGCATCAGCTGATCAGAGCATTTTGAACTCGACAGCTTCAATATTTGGCGGGGATGTGCGTACAAAAACCTGGTCTCCAGCTGTTGCCTCTACAAGTTTTTCTCATAGCGGTTTTTCAGAACTTGATTCCTCACCTGATGGATGTGAAAACTTGGTACTTTCTTGACAGGCTCTGCATCCCTAAGAGCTGCGTTAAGGGCTGAACATGGTTGGATGTGTAATGAAAATGGAAGTTTAGGGCCATTTGCGAGCCTGTACAGGAAATGGAAGTTTAGGGCCATTTGCGAGCCTGTACTGGAGAATTCGTCCCTCTGCTGCAAGCTTTCAGTTAGTGCAGGGAACCAACAGCTGGTTTCCAGGTATGCTTTATTGATGAAGAAAGAATGGAAATAAAGAATCAAGCTTTCGATGGAGCCAATAGAATGGACAGGTCTTGGTTTGCCGTCTCCACAAGATGTCTTCCATTGAAATTGTTGAGACTTCAAACATTTGGCCTTTCAGTAGTTGGGTGGCTTAAATACTTCAAATTTAGTGTAAAACTTTTTCACCCCTTTCAATTATAATTTCTATTATGGACATTAGAGATCTCACAATTATTACTTTGGAAGAAAACCATTGAACTACCAAGTCTTTGGACGAACAGCTTTGCCTTTGAGCAACCGGCTCATTGGTTTCTTGAAGAAAAATTTGTTACTTCTTCCCAGCTTTTTCCGCTTTCAAAAATTATTCTCTGCATCGAAGGAGGAAATGACATACTTGTTGGCATCCTTTCCATCTCATTAACGTTCTTCGAGAAGTGAAGCTGCCTCCACATTACACCCAAGTCCCAAGCGGAGTCATAATATTCTATGAAACCAAGGAATAGAGAAAATTAACAATAGGGCTCCAATCCTTGTATTTTTTTTATTACAATACCAAAGATCACACGTACCAACAGACATGGTCTAAGCAAACTCATAGCAGCCAAACAAAAAAACAAAAGGAAGTACACTTCCTATTATCAGTACTCATCTCCTTCATCACCATCCTCTCCATCAGGAGATTCAGCCCCAACCTCCTCGTAATCCTTCTCCAGGGCAGCAAGATCCTCACGAGCCTCTGAGAACTCTCCTTCCTCCATACCCTCGCCAACATACCAGTGCACAAACGCACGCTTGGCATACATGAGATCAAACTTGTGGTCAATGCGAGAGAAGACTTCTGCAACACTCGTGGAATTGGAAATCATGCAAACAGCCCTCTGAACCTTAGCAAGGTCGCCTCCTGGAACAACAGTTGGTGGCTGGTAGTTGATGCCACACTTGAACCCAGTTGGGCACCAGTCAACAAACTGGATTGTGCGCTTGGTCTTGATGGTAGCCACAGCTGCATTCACATCCTTGGGCACAACATCACCTCTATACATCAGGCAGCAAGCCATGTACTTGCCATGACGTGGGTCACACTTGGCCATCATGGATGATGGCTCAAAAGCACTGTTGGTTATCTCAGCCACAGAGAGCTGCTCATGGTATGCCTTCTCTGCGGAGATGACAGGGGCATAAGAGGAAAGCATGAAATGGATCCTGGGGTATGGAACCAAGTTGGTTTGGAACTCAGTAACATCCACATTAAGAGCTCCATCAAACCTTAATGAGGCAGTCAAAGATGAGATCACCTGATACACGAAAAAAAAAACAACATAAATCTCAAATTAATGACATCAATTGGATGCAATAAATCAATATAGCAGCAATGCAGTTTCATATTTATGACAAACATTACCTGAGAAACAAGGCGGTTAAGATTGGTGTAAGTGGGACGCTCAATGTCAAGAGAGCGCCTACAAATGTCATAGATGGCCTCATTGTCAAGGAGCACAGCAACATCAGTATGCTCAAGGAGAGAGTGAGTTGAAAGGACACTGTTGTAGGGCTCTACAACTGATGTGGAAACTTGCGGGGATGGATATACAGTGAAACCAAGCTTTGATTTTTTGCCATAGTCAACAGAGAGCCTCTCCAGGAGAAGTGACCCAAGACCAGAACCAGTACCACCTCCAACAGCATTGAACACCAAAAACCCTTGAAGGCCAGTGCAGTTATCAGCTAACTTTCGGATACGATCCAAGCAGAGATCAACAATCTCTTTCCCAACTGATAGAAAAACAACAAGACAAAATTATAAGCAAAAAAAAATCCCAATATGAAATTCTGATTTGAAAACCAAAACCAGAATTTCAGAGAGAGTTCAGATATTCACTGGTATAGTGGCCACGGGCAAAGTTGTTGGCAGCATCTTCCTTTCCACTGATGAGTTGCTCGGGGTGGAAAAGCTGGCGGTATGCTCCAGTCCTGACTTCATCAATAACAGTGGGCTCAAGATCAACAAAGATAGCACGAGGGACGTGCTTTCCCGCACCAGTTTCACTGAAAAAGGTGTTGAAAGCATCATCACCTCCGCCAACAGTTTTGTCACTTGGCATCTGGCCATCAGGCTGAAACACAAAAACAATTATTTAATAATAGATCATCGTGTTCGATAATTTGATTAAGATACATGAATGAATATCAGTTAGCGCTCGCTAATCTTGATACTGTGATAAAAAAAAAGAGCACTAGATCTAGCAAGACATGGAAACCATTAGCCCTGAATCTCCATAAGGAATTGGTAAAAACTAGAAAGAATAACTTAAGCATTACGGATGTAACCAACACAGGCCAACAAGAAAACCCACAAAAAAAGAAGAAAAAACAGTTAAAAGGCTGGATACAGATCTGATAGATTCTCTAACGCAAACGAAAATACACCTGAATGCCGTGCTCGAGACAGTAAAGCTCCCAGCAAGCATTGCCGACCTGAATACCGGCTTGACCAATGTGAATCGAAATGCACTCTCTCATTTTCTCTCAAAACACAAAGATCAACAGATATTAAAAGAAGAGAAAAATCGAAAGCAAAGACAATTGGAATTGATGCTGAGGGTGGGTGGCGTTTATCAAGACGCCTATGAAATTTCAGGGGTGAGCTTTTAGGTCTGTGAGTATGGGGTTTATATACTTTCACAGGGAGAGAAATTAGGGGACGGAGGGAGTGTGTGGTTTAGCTAACCAGGGTTAGTTTAACCGCGGGTCAAATTAGGTGCCTGCCAATGATGCCGTTTCCCAGGCCACCTAATTCTTGATTTTGCCAGGTTGGCCGAATCGTTATTTTAACCATGGTTAGTTGCCCGCTCCATTTTGATTTTTGAATTTAGTTTTGGGGATCGTCTTGGGTTGTAGGAAATTGCAGTTGTGCCACTGCTGGTCTATAGTTGGGATGGAGGGTAATAATGTCATTCTGTTGGGAGGCGTGAGGAAGGAGCAGAGAAGGCATGATGGTGGTGGTCCTGGTGGATGAGAGGGCACGTCGCCCAGGAGGGTGGGCCGTCCTCTCAATTAGAGAGTGGATTCTACGTTTCAATCGATTAGGCCTAGTTTCAAATCCCTTGAAGTGTATTCATGTGGCCCAACTAGAAAAGATCAAGAGGCACCGCCACCATGTCCACTGTCCGGGCAACTGGAATGAGTGAAAATGGAGATTAAGAAAATGGTTGATAAAAAAAAAAATAACAAGGGTTTCAAAATAGTGAATTTTTGGGTCACAAGGTTAGAGAAATTATTACACCGACCAGTGAAGTAAAACGATACCGTGTGCATAGATTAATCTTTTATTTCACAATTAGCGTAGGTTTGTTTTTGCCGTTTATTCTGCTTTTTAATATGCTTTAAAAATTTTGTATGAATTAATGATTTTAAAAGTATTTTTTAATTATTTTAATTAATATTAAAAATAAAAATACAAGATTTACGCTAATTCTTCTACGTTGAAATTCGAAAAAATATGGCACAGGGAGGTTTAAGTTTTAACTCTACAGTCTAGACTAGTTGCCATACACTATTGGTGAAGCGCGTCAGCCGACACCTTGATTTTTTTAATATTTATTTAAAAATATGGTTGTAATTGTTTTTTTAAAGTGTTTATTATTTATAAATATGTTAAAATAATATTTTTTTATTTTTAAAAAATTATTTTTGATATTAGTGCATCAAAATAATCTAAAAATATATTAATTTAAAATAAAAAATATATAAAAATTAAATTAAATTTTTTCAAAAATAAAATGCAAAAACAAAATAGGAAATCAAATTATGCGGTTTGGTTTTCTTTACAAGCGTGGATTTCCAAATTCGGGTGAATCCCTTGTTTAATGTTTATTCCTGGTTTCTAAGTTTCGCCCGTCTGCCTATTTAGGCATGCTCCAACCTTCAATCAGGGTTTCATCAACGCGGAAAAATTCTTAAATTTTTTCTTCAATTATATTGCAGGCTTTAAACCCACACCTCCCAAATACACACGCACTTGTGTTTCCATGGTCATAAATAAATAGATAATTTAGCCGAGGGTTAATGATAATGCGATTTATTATAAATTAAAACCAAGAATGTCATAACTGTGAAGAGATATCTAGATTATTTAATTTTTATTCATTAAATTTCTTGTCAAAATGTTGTTACAAGTTTAAAATCCTTTATATAGAAAACAATTAGACATTTTTAATAATATTGAATAGAAAAATAAAAATAGAAAAAAATATTATTAATAAGGATGAAAACTATTTTTAAAAATACAAAAACTATAACAAAACACTATTATTGAACAAGAAAAAATAAAATTTCTAAACTGGACAAGAATAAACAAGAATAAATAAATATTTTTTTAAAAAAAAAGCTCCTCATCAATCTTTCTATGTTAGAAGAAATGTATTCTTGAGTTCAAGTCTCGGTCGAAAACTATCCTCCTTTATCATAAACACATCCAACATAACATTTTATAAGCAAAATCTTCTTAGTAAAAAATCATCATTCACTATGAACGAAAAAAATAAATATTTTTTTTTTCAAAAAGCTCCTCATCAATCTTTCTATGTTAGAAGAAATGTATTCTCGAGTTCAAACCTCGATCAAAAACTCGGTTGAAAACCATCCTTCTTCATCATGAACACATCCAACACAACATTTTAAGGCAAAACCTTCTTAGTAAAAAATCATCATTTATTATGAACAAATCTTCTATGACCTAACCATAACAATGAAAAGCTCAACCAAGAAAGTTTGGGCTCTAATATCAAGCGACTTTGTTGAAAGCAAATAATAATAGAGTTTGTTATAAATTAAAATTATTAAAGTTCAAAAATATCATAATTATATTATTAATTTTTATTTATTCAAATCTTATTGTCATAATGTTATTATAGTTTGATAAACTCTAAAAAAAAAAAAATTATTCTCTCTAAATAAAATAGTAGAAAATCTAATAATACTAGGGGGTGTTTGGGGTGTGATAATGATTGTTTTATAAAGTATTTTTCGCGCGGAAATATATGGATCAAAATAATTTTTTATTTTTTTAAAAATTTATTTTTGAAATTAGTATATCAAAACAATTTTAAAACACCGCAAAAATAAATTCAAATTTTAACAAAAAAAATTTAAAACTTAATTTCAAACACCCTATATCAAGAAAGATAAAGTTTCTAAACCGAATATATATATATATATATATATATAAAAAGCTCAGATATCACTATCACTAGCCTACCGAGATAGACTGAATTTTTCTGGGAAACCCAATTAGATCTCTAACTTCTTAATTTTCTGATCTTGTTCTTTCAAAGTATTTTTGATCAAGGAAACGTGCCGTTTTTGTTAGGATGTTCGGCATTCTTAAAATTTTGAATTTTTATTATTATTTAAAATAAAATAATTTTTTTTATTTTTATATTATTTTAATGTGTTGATATCAAAAATAATTTTTAAAAAATAAAAAAATTTATTTTAATATATTTTTAAATTAAAAACATTTTAAATTATCATCATTATTATAATTCTAACCAGACTCTTTTCCCACATGAAAATAAGGGGAGGGAGGGTGGTCAAACATGTGCAATCACCTGCAACTTAACAGGGTATAATGGATGGCACTCCAAGAACGTGTTTGACAGTGTGGTTGCAGGTACTTTTCAAATAACTTTTTATGCCAAAATGCATGCCAATGATGTTTTTTTATTTTTTAAAAATTATTTTTGACATCAGCACATCAAAACGATCCAAAACATACAAACCATATTCAATTTTAATAATAAAAAAATTAAAATTTTTAAGAACGCAGCCACAGCCACATTTCCAAACATAATCTAAAAAGTCTTCGCATGAGAGGTGGATTATCTTGACCAGATATTCCAATGAATTAGAATTTAAAACATAAAAATAAATAAAAAGGTCAGCAGTTTATTTGAGTTTGACTTTCCGGAGGTTTCTAGACCAATTACCCTAACAAATTTAACTACCTGACCTGCGAAATAATGATTGGTTTTTATGAAATTAGAAAAACAAGATTTAAAAAAAAAAAAAACAAAGAAGAAGAAGCAGCTTTCGATTTGAAAAACGAGTCCACCATGCTGGGAATCTTCCAGACTTGGGGCTTTGATCAGCATTTGCTGCTTTGATGTGTATGTTTCTTAAATTATATTTTTAATATAAATTTTTAGCACTCTCAATTTTGTTACCAACCACAAAAACAAGGTGTGTGTTTGTTTTTGTGTTATAATATGTTTTTAAAATTGTTTTTTTATATAAAAAAAATTAAATTAATATATTTTTATATAGTTTTGATATATAAATATTAAAAATATAAATATAAAAAATATCATTTTAATATATTTTTAATTAAAAAGTAATTTGCACTATAATGTCAAGCTAACACTAAATACATCACTAGATACACCGTAAGATGACTCTTAATGCAATTCAAATTAAATCAGCATGTACGATTTAATGAAAAATTCAACTTGAATTATTTTAATTCAAAGACAATATTTAAACTTATAATTCAACTACACCCAACCTCAACTGGCTAAAAAGTCAGACCAGTAATATTTTTGCCTGAAAAATCTATTATTGAGTCATTTTTATTCAAAAACACATAATAAACATCATAAAAACTTAAATAAACTCATATATAAGCTTAAGTTAGCAACAAAATGGTTAAAAAAACAAGAATCAACCTAGATTCAAAAACACTTCACGAGCTCAAATCTATCATCCTGGTGAAGATGAAGGCTAAGTGACACCTTATTAAAACTCCTTTTATTTAAAATGAACTTGTTGATACCAAAATAAATTATTTTAATGATATTTCTTCTCTCCTCAATTAATACGAGCAACTATCTCTCATCTCTTAAATTTAAAGGCTAAAAAATAAGCAAAATAAAATTTTTAACAAAAAGTTAAATTTTAAAAAACTAAAAGGATTGAAAATGTTTCCATAAAACAATATGAAAACTATAATAATTTTTCATGCCAATTTTTATAGAGCCACTTAGTTACTCTATTTTTTTTTTACTGTCCCTTTTTCTCTAAATCCCATCTTTCTATAACAAATTAGAAAATATTAACCACAAATTTTCTAAATGAAGAACAAAATCAAAAAGAGAGAAAATTTGATAACTAAAAAAAAAATCACTTCTTTCTCCAATCCATAGTGAATTTTAAAAGGAAACAGACTAAACTTGGCTACAATGAAATGGACGCACCACTTTTTTTTTTTTGTTAATATTAATTTTGTCAAAGATTAAATAATCGATAGTTTTGTAATAATTTGTTAGATTTACTATTTTTCATTTTTCCTTCCAAACAAGTTCATGCCTTGCTATATTTTCCAATACAAACCTTTGAAAGATTTGTTATTTATCTTTTTTCTTATAGAATATATTTTTTAAAAATATCATGTAATTTTATTTATTGTTTATTTTTATTTTCTACCTGAAACGTTTTTATATTTTCTAGGGAGTTATTTATTATTGTGCATTTTTATTATTGTTAGAGCATCCATCTTGTTAACGATGAGTAAACCTTTTGTTTTTAGAATTACATGTCTCTTTTTTATTATCTAATATAAATAAGGTTTACTATATTGTTAATATATATAAAAAAATACTATTGTAAACCTTTACAACCAAGAAAAAATAGATATTAAAAAAAAATCTTAAATAAATTGTCATTAAAAAAAAATTGAATATATATTATATTAAATGTTGAAGCTAAAAACAACTAAGGTGGTATTCGAGATTATGAGAGTGATTATTTTTTAAAATTTTATTTATTTAAAAATATATTAAAAATATATTTTTTATTTTTTTAAATTTATTTTTAATAACAGTACATTAAAAAAATAAAAAAAATAATTTAAAATAAAAAAATTCAAAACTTTTTAAAAGTATTTTTTTAATGGGAAAACTACAGACAACCAATATACTGGCGAGGGAGAAGCAAGAATCCACACGCGCGGTTCGAATAAAAATGATTTAAAGGGTTTACTGTTGGGGCATTTTGACAATAAAATGATCCTTCCCACCATGTGAAACAACGGGGAAGGACTTCAACGGTGTCGAGCCCGATATTTGAGTCAAAAACGCAAGAAATCTATCGAGTGTCAATGCAGGCATTCAAATCCCGTCATGGTTTCCCTTTCCCCTCAGTCACGCACGCATATAAAAGTTAAACCAACAGCTATGAACTTTTGTATTTGAAGTCCCTGCCTGTGTGTTTCTCAAATTCCAATGAAGTGAAAAGGCGAACAATAACAAGATTTTATGAGTAGCCATGGATTCTAATAGACAGAGATCTCTATAGTTTAGTGCAGCAGATGCTCTTGTGCTTTGAGAAATTCGTCAATTTTAGACCTTGTAGTTTATAAATACGGTACACCGGCCCCTCCCTTCGTCCCTTCTTTATCCAAATATGCCGCTAATTTTTAAATAAGCAGGGACTGTGGACTCGTATCACCTTACGAGATAGAAAACTTTCATGTAAAATATATTTATTATTAATAAAAGGTTTTTTTATTTTTAATATTTAATTATATTTTATAAATGAATCTAATATTTGATTAATGAATCCAGAGTAAAGATAAAATTCATAAAACAAAAATATTTTACATATAAAATTATAAAATTGTTATAATTATGATAATAATATTGTATAAAACTATTGTTATTAAATGTTCATTGTCAATGTTCTATTGGAGACCAGTGCATTTTATGTTTATTTTTCTTTATGAAATAAAGTAGTTACTCTCGTAAATTGATGTTTAAGAGATACCTAAAACTAATATGTTGGTGTTTCTCAGATGACATGTATACTAAACTGACCCATAAAAAAATTATATATGGAAAGATCACTTATATCTATGAAAAGGCTCACATGATAGTTGTGTATGTGATTATTAGACTTGATATCACTAAGTTATATTACATAGAGAGTGTTATATTTTGTTCCTGACCACACATTATGTGTCCTAATTAAGGGTAACTAACGGGCAAATACTAGGTATAACATGAATTATGTAAAAATATTTGATTAATTAAGATATGATTCATCACCCTACGTGAATTAAAAAAAATATTTTATTTGCTCCCAAATAACCAAGATGAAATGAATTTAGAAAAGAGTCTCAAAATCTTATTCAAATAATTAATGACTATAATTTTGAGAACTAACATGATTTAACAAAACTGACATACTACATGCTACAATGTATAAATCGGGACATTTATGATAAATAAGTAATAATTACACTGAGAAATTAATTACTGAAATGTTAGTCAAATCACTTATGACTTTCCTAATACTTGGAGGGTCATGATAGGTTGCTAGACATTGTACATGATCTTCAAATATAAGTCGATCAATGATTGAATTGATACTAAATTAAATTGTTTAATTTATTCAATCTTGTTTTATTTAGGATTATGATTTATATTTAGACTAATTTACTAGGAAACCTAACGGGTCACACACACAATAATTAGTTGTCAGAAATTAAAATGACATGGCTAGTAAAGTGTGACTTGATTGCAAATAAATTTTAAAAATTAAGAACTAGAATGTAATTAATACAGAGGATTATAATTCTAGACCTATAAACAATCAAGTAAGGGTTTAATTGAATAAATTTCTAAAATTAGCCTAAAATAATATACATGATATTATTTAAGGAAACAAATTTATATTATGCCTTTTATTTTTCAAATGTGAGAAAGTGCAATACAAAAAACACATAAAATATAAAAGAAAATAGTTAGTACTCTAATGTATAACAATTCCTCTCTCCTAAAAGAATCTAGAAGATTTATCATTGGTTATTTGTATGGATTAACGTTAGGGATCAGATACTTGAACGATTTATGGTTTGCAGCAACATATTTTTAAAGTAATTTTTCAAAGCTGAAAAAAAAATATAATTTTCAGGTAATCTTCATATAAATTCTAAATAATTTTGATTTTAAATTTATGATTTCTACTGCATATATTTGATTAGGAAACCGTCCGAATTAGAACACCCTCGTGCTTGGTATTTAAACCTAATCTTTAGCTATAATAGCTAGTGAGAGTTGGAAAAGAAAACACAGCAGTGTTGATCTCTACTTGTGGCTAGCTATTCGAGCAAAAGGAGCAGTACTCGCTATATATAGCAAGTACCGTGGCACTTTTTAATTGGCTTTCGGAGTCTGAAAGCACGCGAGAGGAGAAGGTCGCAGGGAGAGAAAGATTGTACATGGTATCTGGGTTTTACCTTTCGTTTTTGGCTTAGTTTTCCCAAGCAATCAACAGCGCAACGATGGTGATCTTTCTGGATCTATGGTGCTAGCGGAGTTTAACCCTCAATTGCCAAAATGGATTTTAATTAACAGACCTGCACAAGGTCTGTGCTTATTGTTTTCCTTACCCAACATATTTTCCTCTTTTATACATGTTATTTCATTGTGAGATCTAGCTTGCTTCGCTCGATGAAGATGCCTGAGTTTTTTTTCTCTTCGATTTTTCTAGCCTGGCAAGCATGTTAAGAATATATATGTAGAGACTTGGGCTAGTAATGTATAATTTCATATCTAAGAAGTAGTTTTATGCTTTTGGGCTTTGTTTTTGTAATATGCTTTATGTATATTCCTTTTATTTAATTCACACCCAATCAACTTAATGCAAAAACAAAATCAATTAAAAAAAAATAACTTGATTCAACTTATTAAACTTATCGTTAGAACGGAATAATCTCATGAAAAGAAAAAAAATTACAAAGATTCATTCCTAACCCAATGTAATATTGACGGACAAAATAAAAATTAAAAAAAAATAACAAAAAAAACCCAACCCAAGCTAACCCTCTTAACCTATCAAATTCATGAACCAAATAGTGAGATGAGGATTACCCTATAGAAAGAAAATTGAAAAACATTACAAAACTCAATTTTCAACCAATCAATTGTTGAAGGATAAAATTAAAAAAAAATAACATTAAAAAAATAAAGATCAAATTTGATTAAAAAAAAAACTTATTGGCCACTCTGCTATTTTCAAGAGAGTCAGGCATGGAAACCAAGATGAGAGAGAAAGAAGATGAGATAAAAAAAATAAAAGAATGGATCAACTACATCGAACCCTCACCACCGCGACGCGTTGCCTCACAAGGAAACCATCACCGAGATGATTTCAAAGACACCAAGGAAGGCCATTGTTAGATCTGGAAGAAGTTACATGCACCACCACATTGCCACAACAACCTCTTCGCACAAGTGCGGTGGGTGTCCACCACTCTAGTCCCTACCTTGAAAAAAAAGATTAGACATTTATTTCAATTTTAATTTCGGTCCTTAAATATTCATTTATTTCAAATCAAATACATTTTAGTTTGCTAAAGTATCAACAACTACCAAGCTCTAGATTTTTACTATAGCATCTCGAGAATCCAACACTAAATTGGCTGAAATAAATCATCATGTACAATTCCACATTAACTCAACATGAAAGTACCAAATAAAAAAATTCAAGTAAGAAAAAATATATATATAAAAATATGGGTTACTATTATAACCCATAATTATTTTGGGTATATTGCTATAGTAAATTGTGCCACACTAAAATCACTAGATCTTTTAGTTTCTTTACTAGGTATACTTCTCGCGCACTGCAGCGGGCAGTCTTTCATAGTGTGGAGCGATCTTGTTGAGATTGCTGATATTGTCAAAGTATTTATGTTAAATAAATCCTACTGCGTAGGACACGTAGACTAAGTTTATAACTGATTTCCTATTTGTTACCACGTAAAACATGGGTTGTTAAGTTTCCTGTTCAACATCATGTAAGGCTTATATAAGCCACTGTTACGTTGTTTTCAATGAATAAGAGAGTGCAGCATCAAACATTTGTTGTAAGTTGTTTTATCTCCAACAAAATTGGTATCAGAGCAGGCTATAGGATTTAGCAGTGAGTGACGAGAAACTGCAGTTTCTTAAGGAGAGTTAAGTGAGTTTTAAACACAGAGAGCGTGGGTTAAACACAGAGAGTTTCTGAGAGTTATTTTTAAGGAGAGTTAAACACAGAGAGTTTTATTTTCAAATGGCAGCTGAAAATTCATTTGTTCAACCTGCAATTCCTAAGTTCGATGGTTATTATGATCATTGGTCCATGCTTATGAAAACTTCCTTCGCTCAAAAGAATATTGGAGCTTAGTGGAGAATGGTGATTCTATTGCAGCTGAAGGAGTTGAAATAACTAAAGCACAACGACAATCTATTGCAGATCAAAAGCTGAAAGACTTGAAAGTTAAAAACTACTTGTTTCAAGCTATTGATCGGACTATTATGGAAACAATTCTCAATAGAGACACAGCCAACCATATCTGGGACTCCATGAAGCAAAAATACTAGGGATCTACAAGAGTGAAACGAGCACAACTTCAAGCTCTTAGGAAAGAATTTGAAATTCTACAGATGAAAGAAGGGGAGAGTGTTGATGCATATTTTGCCAGAACACTCATCATAGCAAACAAAATGAAGATTCATGGCGAAAATATACAACAAGTCGTGATCATTGAAAAGATATTGAGATCAATGACTTCAAGGTTTGATTATGTGGTGTGTTCTGTTGAAGAATCCAACAATCTAGACACATTAACCATTAATGAATTACAGAGCAGTTTACTTGTCCATGAGCAGAGGATGAATGGGCACCAAAGAGATGAACAGACATTGAAAGTTACATATGATAACAGATTTGGTGGAAGAAGAGGCAGTCAAGGACGTGGAACATTTCGGGGAAGAGGCAGAGGAAGAATCAATCCAGCTTTTAACAAAGCCTTAATAGAGTGTTATAAATGTCATCAATTAGGACATTTTCAGTATGCATGTCCAAAATGGGAGAAGGAAGCAAATTATACAGAGCTTGAGGAGAAAGAAGAGTTGTTGTTGATGTCATATATGGAGCATAATCAATCAGGACGAGAAGATATCTGGTTTCTTGACTCGGGGTGCAACAATCATATGTGTGCACACAAGCAGTGGTTTTCTGATCTTGATGAAGACTTTCAGCAATCTGTAAAGCTAAGGAATGATTCAAAAATGGTTGTGCTGGGAAAGGGTAGCATACGGTTGCAGCTTGCTGGAATTATTCAGGTAATCACAAATGTCTTTTATATACCTGAATTGAGGAATAATCTGTTGAGCATTGAACAAATACAAGAACGGGGAGTAACTGTCTTCATCAAACATGGAGTTTGTAAACTCTATCATTTAGAGAGGGGACTTATTGTGCAAACAACAATGTCTGCAAACAGAATGTTTATGTTGCATGCAACAGTTGCACCGAAGACTACCAATTGTTTTCAAACAACCATTGAAGACAATACTCATCTTTGGCACTGCAGATATGGACACTTAAGTTATAAGGGTCTAAGAATATTGCAGCATAAACAAATGGTCAGAGGATTACCACAGTTGAAAGATTCATCAAAAATCTGCACCAATTGTATGGTGGGTAAGCAACACAGGGAGGCAATTCCAAAGAGAAGTCTATGGAGAGCATCTCAAAGGCTGTAACTGATTCATGCTGATATATGCGGTCCTATCACACCTGTTTCAAATAGCAAGAAGAGGTATTTCATAAGCTTTATTGATGACTATAGCCGTAAGGTGTGGATATACTTCCTTGCGGGAAAATCTCAAGCATTCACTGTTTTTAAGAATTATAAAAACATGGTTGAGAAAGAAGCAGGAACTTTCATTTGCTGTCTACGTACAGATAGAAATGGAGAGTTTACATCCTTTAAGTTCAATAATTTTTGTAAAGATCATGGTATTAGCAGACAACTCACAGCAGCCTATACTCCCCAATAAAATGGAGTGGCTGAACACAAGAATAGGACCATCATGAACATGGTCAGAAGCATGTTGTCGGAGAAACAGGTTCCAAAGAAATTCTGGCCAGAAGCTGTAAACTGGACAACACATGTGCTTAATCGAAGTCCTACTTTGGCAGTAAAAGAGATGACTCCTGAAGAGGCTTGGAGTGGTTTTAAACCAAATATGAATTATTTTCGGGTCTTTGGATGTATTGGGCATGTTCATGTGCCAGATAATTTGACAAAGAAGCTGGATGATAAAAGTTTTCAATGTGTGCTGCTGGGGATGAGTGAAGAGTCTAAAGCATATATACTTTATAATCCAATATCTGGGAAGATAGTAACAAGCAGAGACGTGGTCTTTGATGAGAATGAGTGCTGGAATTGGCAAGGAAATAATGAAGTATCAGTAACTGATACTCTTGAGTGGGGAGACAGCTACGAAGAAGAGAGTGAACGTGACTATGAAGAAGAGAGTGAACGTGATCAAAATGAAGATGAAGAAGAAACAACAGTTGGCTTACCTTTGTGTAATACAGAAGCCAATGCAGAAGCTAGCTCATCTTCATGCAATCCTCCTGTTAGAGAACATTCACATTCACTTGCAGCTCACTCAACAGAAGCTGAAACAGCAGGGTCACCAGTAGGGAGAAGCACAAATGGTTCGCTAGACAACTTGCACAGTTCCTCTATAGACGACTCACCAGCAAGCAGAAGCTGAAGAGTGCCATTCTGGATGGAAGATTACATGAGTGAAGGAGAATTTACAGAAGAAGAAGCTAAGCAAAACTTGCTTTTATTCACCTCACTCACTGATCCAGTCACTTTTGAAGAAGCAGTGAAGTATTCCAAATGGAGAATTGCAATGAAAATTGAAATAGACGCAATTGAAAGAAATGAAACTTGGGAACTAACAGATTTGCCTAAAGGGATGAAGAAAATCGGAGTAAAATGGGTCTTCAAAACTAAACTCAATGAAAATGGTGAAGTTGACAAATGTAAAGCTAGGTTGGTGGCGAAAGGGTATGCACAACAACATGGTATTGATTATACTGAAGTATTTGCACCGGTGGCTAGATGGGATACATTTCGAATGGTGATTGCTTCAGCAGCTCAACATGGCTGGAATGTGTATCAGCTTGATGTCAAAAGTGCCTTCTGTATGGCAAATTAAATGAAGCAGTGTTTGTTGAGCAACCACGAGGTTATGAGAGGAAAGGTGAAGAGCACAAGGTGTACAGATTAAAAAAGGCATTATATGGCCTTAAACAAGCCCCTCGTGCATGGTATAGCCGAATTGAAACATACTTTGTCAAAGAAGGATTTGAGCGGTGCAACTGTGAACACACTTTATTCATAAAAACAGGAAATGAAGGTACAATTTTGATCGTTAGCTTATATGTTGATGATTTAATTTTTACTGGTAATAGTGAAAGTTTGTTTGTTAAATTCAAGAATTCTATGAAACTTGAATTTGATATGACTGATTTGAGCAAGATGAAATATTTTCTTGGTGTGGAGGTTCTTCAAAATTCTGATGGAATTTATATTAGTCAAAAGAAATATGCAAAAGATGTTTTGGAGAGATTTGGGATGGAAAAAAGTAATAATGTGAAGAATCTCATTGTTCCTGGTGTTAAATTAATGAAGGATGAAGAAGGAGCCAAAGTAAATGCTACTGTGTACAAACAGTTGGTTAGAAGTCTTATGTATTTAACTGCAACAAGGCCAGATTTGATGTATGTTGTATGTCTCATTAGTAGATTTATGGCAAATCCAACTGAGATACACTTACAAGCTGCAAAATAGGTGCTTAGATACTTGAAAGGTACGGTGGATTTGGGAATTTTTTATCAAAAGAAAGGTAACAAAGAGTTGCTGGCATATACAGACAGTGATTATACAGGAGATGTGGATGACAGGAAAAGTACTTCTGGTTATGTGTTTTGACTTAGTGAAGGAGCTGTTTCTTGGTCTTCAAAAAAAACAACCGGTGGTTACTTTATTCACTACTGAAGCAGAGTTTGTAGCAGCTACATCTTGTGCATGTCAAGGAGTATGGATGAGGAGAGTATTGGAAAAACTTGGTAATTCTCAAGGAAAGTGTACTACTGTGTTATGTGACAACAGTTCAACTATTAACTTATCAAAGAATCCAGTTATGCACGGGCGCAGCAAACATATTGATGTAAGGTTTCACTTTCTGTGTGATCTGACTAGAGATGGAGTTGTGGAACTAAAGCATTGTGGCACACAAGAACAAATTGCAGATATTATGACAAAACCACTCAAGCTGGATGTATTCTTGAAGTTGCGTAAGTTATTGGGTGTGTGTGAGGTACCAGGATTAAACTGAAAGTATTACTACTTCCAGTTTAGGAGAGGCATTGTTGAGATTGCTGATATGGTCAAAGTATTTATGTTAAATAAATCCTACTGTGTAAGACACGTAGACTGAGTTTATAACTGATTTCCTATTTGTTACCACGTAAAACGTGGGTTGTTAGGTTTTCTGTTCAACATCATGTAAGGCTTATATAAGCCACTCTTACGTTGTTTTCAATGAATAAGAGAGTGCAGCGTCAAACATTTGCTGTAAGTTGTTTTATCTCCAACAGATCTTGCATAGCCTGGAAAAATAGTTGCTACAGGGACAACATGGCTGAAGAAGAATAAAGCCAAGAATTGAAGCAAACAATAAGCAAAATCAAAGGCGTGCTCGAAGCTTTCTTTAAATGTCTAGAATTTAAAACAAAAAAGATGCTTGACGTGAGAATTAACAGCGGCCGCGGTAAAACATGAGATATGTTTTAGCAAAAAAATAAATAAGAAGTGATATCCTCAAGAATAAGGAGTTCGGGCTTTGCATACGATAACTAAAGTTGGAATGCCTATAGAGAAAACAAGCAACCACTTGCAAGCGAAGGCAAAAAACATAGCAAGCTGGATCGAGTCATGTAAAAATCATCCAGCAATGTCTTCACAGCAAGTCTCCCTGCATTAAAATGAAGTTGTTAGCATGCATGATAATGGGGAAGGCGAAGAGAAAAGGCGCAAAGGTGTAATGGATGGCAGCGGAATCCTAAAGCATACAGACGCGAGGAGAAAGAAAGTTGCAGCTAAAGTACTGTAAATAGAGTTAATCAACTATTCATTTAACACATAATGAAGAGGTAAAAATGAGAACATATATCTTTTTGAAATCCATCAATAATTTTGTGAGCAAAGTTGGGGAAGAAATGGCAAACAATCATGGAAAAAAGAAAATTAAATGCGTAAAGTTTATAGGAAGTGCATATATGGAAGCCAAGAAAAGTTAACAAAGAGGGGGGAAACATGGAGAAATGTATATATACAATAAAAACCTCCATATGCAGCAGTGGCAAAACACAGAAGCAAGCAGCTAATAACATTGAAAATGCAGATGCAAAGGATGGGGGTGGGGGAGGTGCGGCCTAGAAAACTAGCCACGTCTGGTAGGTACCGATTGAGTTTAACGCAACGCAAGACCAGGCATAATTCAGTCAGCTCAAACGCAGAGGGTATTTTAAATATTCGTTTGTCCCGTTGCCAAAACAACCAAAGAAAAGAAGTAACAGTGGTGAGTGTAATAACAATGGCTAGAAACACATGACAACACACTTTTTAGTACCGAAAATGAATTCTCTCTCTCTCTCTCTCTCTCTCTCTCTCTCTCTCAGTTTCAGTCATTCTCTTTCTCTCTCTCTCTTCTTACTCATTAAGTATTGAAAAATAATAAAAATAAATTTTAGAATTATTGAAATGAATTTTCAAGAATCAAATTAAAAATTTTCAAAAATAATACTATTATAATCCACATTAAAATATGAAAGGATAAACAAAAATAATCAAGGAAACCTCCGCCATTATCATCGCAATAAACAACAACAAAAATTCATAACTCCATGCAAACTCAACAAATTATATATTAATAACATGTGGTTACTGTCCCAAATTAAAAATTTATGAACCTATCCCAAAAAAAAAAAAAGGATTTAGCAACCTTGACATGGTTAACGGTGATCATGCCAAGACCTTCTGACAAGAAAACGTTTTCACAAGACCTAATTTGTATTTTCAAGAGAATACAAGGACGAAAAAGCAACATTAAGGATCAAATTAAAATAAAAGCAAATCACGTGGACCATTTGAAAATGACAAGGGACACCATTTGAAATTTGCGGAAAACCCCCTACCTCATACTGAGACACGTGCCGGTAGCTCTCACGTATTCAAGTTTTAACGGCACAGTTGGATGAGGGCGGCATAGTAAGATGGTAGGTGGACGGGGGAGTAAATTGCAACAAAATTTCTCATACAACGAGGTGCCGATTACATGTTAAACCACAAGACCACGGGAGCATCCACTACACCATCAAAGCGAGATCTCTATGGATTCGCAAGCAAGCACTCGATGACCGTCGAGACCATTCCAAGCCTCTATCTATCCATAGAGATGGCAGGCAGGCATTTGTGTCCATTCCTATAGCAACCTCTGATTTTTCTAAGGCTAACGAGAGGTCACGCTTTCACCAAAACCGAGAAAACCACTCACAATATAGGACAGAATACGAGCAATCCACATCTTGTCCTAATTTTTTGCCGTCCTGTTGGGAGGACATGCATGTCCTACACATGACATTGTTGCCCAACCATGGAGCATCAAGAGAGAGATATCCTCCCGTGTAGTAAGCATGATGGCCATGTCAAACAGGAGTGCATGTAACATCTGATAAAATAAAGCAATGTTGTATCTGGAATATTTGCCCCCGATAAGCAACAGGCCAGAGCCTGTAGACCCCAAAGAAATCTACAAAAAGGGCTAGGATAATCAATATATCCAACAAGTCAATCCAAAATATCAGAAAACAGAAATCATGTTACGTCAGATGTCATAATAAACCGGCAAGCGTTATGCCTTCTGCCAAAAAGAGTAGGTCTACCGTCTACATGGAGGGCAACGAAAAATGAAAGATCATCTCCTGTCCTGGAATTTAATGTTTCAAGGGCATACAGAGAGTTCATAAAAACTGATGCAAGGTTCATGCTCAATTCTACAAGTAAAAGAATGATCCGCTCGCCCTATAAAATTACACTCACTGCTTAAAGTAGTAGATGAACAAAGCCGGAAGTCCGACGTAGTTTAGAAACAGCAGCTCCTGCTTCCACATCAAACTAAACACTATCCACACAAAAACTTGAAACTATGATAAAGAAGCATGGGATTCCACTAAACAACCATCTTCGCTCCAACAATTTAAACTTCCAAGTGGTTGTTTCACTTTAACCACGTATGAACATTTTGCGAGCAACAAAAAGGATGCAATAAGTTCAAGATTTATCGACCTCAGACAGAGAAGGGGATCAAATGAGAAAGCAAATAAAATAAGAGCAATGTATTGTTCGAAGTTGAGATTTAAAGGGTGTATAGGAAATCATGGGCACGGTACGAAGCTAATTACTTGAGCAACATTAGAAAAAAAACCTATGCATATCATAGCTATTTCATAGTTTGCAAACAGATACCAGGGTAATCAGATATTAATATCCTTGTCCCTTGGCAGACAAGGTAAAAACTATTTTCAAAATGTTTTCACCCCAAATAAGAGCGGTGACAGATTCCTTGCCACATCAAATGCAAGTTATTCAATATCAGTCGAAAATATGGCAACGCATATTATAATTCCACACAAAAAACCAGTCTTAAATTTCCACACATACATGGAGATATTGTTCCCGAAGATGTGAATGAGAAATATAATAGCTGTTCCTTGTCTTCGAACAGGAGGCAGTTGATTTGGTTAAAATCCTTGTCTTCGAACAGGAGGCAGTTGATTTGGTTAAAATAAACTAAGCAAACAAGAGGGCACTGGAGGATGTTGTGGACAAAGTCAGCCATCATTGCAAACATAAACAATAAATACCAAACGAAAAGTATTATTTCCACCAAAGATAATGTTACAAGAGCACAGGAAGCAGCAAGAAAAGGTTAAAGCAAAATGTAACATGGTTTGCAAGAAGAAATCCAATAAGTTATATCAACAGCTAAATAGGAAACGGCAAATAGGATTATTTTAGGGTTGCAGTTTCAGGTACAGGAGACGAAGAGAAAATGGCATAAGCAGAGTATCAGGATTCACTTGCAGAAATGACCTCTATGGCAAGCATTGTTTTCTTAGCCTTCCATCAACATGAACGGGAAGTAAGTAATACAGTCGAGTCATAATATATTTCTTCGCATTAACTCATATGAAGACCAGAAACAGGTGAGACTTGTAACCTTAATACAGATTCCTTGAAGGACTGTATACTTAGAGATCTGCTATTAAAGGCTTAATGGATGGACATCCTCTATGACTGCATTCAGAAAAGCTTCAAATCTTGTTCCTCGAGGATCGAACTACTATTCGTCCAAACCTTGTATTCTAACTATACATCAATTAAAACCACATAAATTAATCAAATAACAACTCAAGGGGGCAAGTGATGTAAGAATGAATAGGTCCACTAATTCTTTCCCCTTAAACTAATGAGTGAGCCCCCATAGGAATATCAAAGCATATAGAAATCAACTTGAAGGCTCAAGAGCTCAATTTCAAAAGCCATAGATGCAATAAAAAACTGTTCTGCTGTCAAGTTTTTTCCAGGATCCCATCTCAGAATCCACAAATTCCTTATTTGCTTTAATAGGAAAGGACAGGAAGGCATGAAAAGAAGTCACCCACATAATAACAATCCCCCTTCATCGCCACTGCAGATATTAAATAAAAATCACCAAAAATAATATGCATATAAAAAAGGAAGAGCTATATCATCGTCATGATAACCAACTGAGAAATGTATGGAAAATTACTAAAAGCATACAACATCACCAATACCGATCATTTCGAATAAATATTAAAAATCAGTACCAACGACATTTTAGCCTTACATACATGTTAAAGAAAAGGCATCAAAATGCTCCTTTTTCTGTCTCCTCTGCATTTTGATGTGTGTTAACAAATACCCATCGTTGAAGAAGAATCATATGCTTCTTTCTTCTTCCCTCGCGTCTTCCTTTAAATAAAAAGAAAAAAAGAAAAAAAAACAACAAAAAAGAAAAAAACAACAGCAACAACAACAAAAGAGGGGTGTGAGTTTTTTTGAGAGAGAAAAAACTACGTATATATTTTTGCCTGGCTCCATCCTGTCTGCCTTTTAAGCACCCTACATTGTAACCGGGACTCTTCTCTCTCTATATACGAATGCCCCAAAATGACCTTTGATTAACAAAGGCAGAGTAAGAGGAGAGCCCGTGGTAACCAAGGGCAGCTTGGTCACTGAATAAAACAGCGGCCATTGAAGAACAGTGCAGCCCAGCCAAGCCCACCAAACACATAGAGCTGCTCTACTTCTGGGTTTGTCTGGTTTTGGGGGTTTTTAGAGAGAGGGAAGGAGAGTAGTAATAAAGAGAGGGAATTAAAGAAAGGAAGAGAGAGAGAGAGAGATGGCTCGTTTGGGGTCTAAACTAGAAAGGGAATTTGATTGGCAGGGCAGGGCAGGGCAATTTTGGGTTTTGGGATTATAGTTTGGAAGGTCGGTGAAAAGCCATTTTCAACCTTCTTTTTGTTCCCCCTTCTCCTATAACACTCACCGTTTTGTCTCCGCCTCCCTCTCTCTCCTCCCCCCCTCTCTATCCGTTCGAGATGTTGAAAAGGACCAAATTATAATATCTTTATATAACCAGTTTTATTTTTTTATCCGGTTCGGTGTATAGTGAATCCAACGTATTCACTAGTAAATAATATATTTATTTTCACTGTATTTATTTTAAAAATAATCGCAAAAAAATAAATCAAAATCAAATCCATGGAGCAGTGAGAACGGAGGGAGGGGCTCGGAAGGGTGCTTGTTGACATGTAACCTTACAATCACAGCTGTGTTTTTTGGACTTTAAAGTGACGTCAGATCTGACTAGGTATGCATTATGGGATTTGGAATTGGAAAGAGGGAGAGGGCATCTTGCGTTCGGCATCATCTCTGTGCATTTGTATATTTTGTTATTGGAGATTGTACTTTTCAGTTTTTCTTTCATTTCTTTTCAGTATGTTTTTTTAGTATTATTTCTTTTCCATTCTCGATTACCAGTTTGTCCTTGTATATACATAGGCATTCATGTCCGGACCTTTTTATTTATTTTTTTTATTTAAGTTTTTTTTTTAATTTTTGAAACCGCTTCTCGCTGCTGAGATATATACCTACTTTAAATGAATGGAGGCATCTTTATTGGTTAAGGATTACTCCATGATAGCATCCCCTTGAGATTGTGGCGTGCAATTATTGTAGAGAACAAAAATGAAAGTGTTGGTTACTGTTAAATGATAATATATATATATATATATATATGTTTAGTTGAATAAATAAAATTTGAATTATAATAATAAATTTTTCCATGTTCAAATTTTTAAAATAGAAGTGACAAAGAAAGCATGTTTCTTAATACAATTTTTTTAAAAAAAAAAAAATCAACCCTTATATATATTTGCAAGAAATTCTTAATTCTTAACTTGTTTAATCAGAGCGCATAAAAATAAAAAATAGTTGTTATTATAACTTTAAAATCTAACCCGAAACAAAGCAAGTTATAGATTAGAACGGTCAACTCCATAATAACTTTTTTTAAAATAATCAAAGTATCATTGATTAGACCAAACAAGGTTTTTAAAAAAAAACAATTTAATGAGTTTTTTTATCAGATTTTACTCTAGGTTGAATGAATTGCATATCAACTTAGATTTTTAACAAGGTCAATCCTTTCTCAATTATATTTTGAAAAAAACCAAATCGATTTAGGTCTCGGAATAACCAGGCCTAGGGTCAATTAGATCCAGTTCAACTTATTGGACCGATTTAAGTTTTATAACTAGAATTATTATATTATTTTTTTTCTAAACACTTAATAAAAATTAGAGTAAAAAAACAATTTTATTTATTTTTATATAAATTTAACAACAATACATATTAATAATAAAATATTTTATATCATATTATCCGCCACTAATCAAATAAAATACAGATGTAGGGATAAAAATACAATGGATGTAAACATGTTTAATTGCTGAAATGGAGATAATAATGGGTTTTTGTCTCTGTCTTGAGAATACTTTTAAGTCAATTTATTGTCCCTTTAAAAAAGAAGGGATGGAAGGGACGTGGACAGAGACTGCCCAATTTAATTTTCTTTTAACAAAAGTCTCCTTAAACATTATATCCCCTGCTTTCAGATTTCCATCATTGATTTTTATTAATTTAACTTATACGGTTTTGTTTGAAAACTAAAAAAATATAAAAGCAAAATGGGAAGAAAATGTTCGACCGGATAAAATTTGACCAAATTATCGAGCAAGATTATTATCAAAATAAAGTTTTTCCTGGAAGGACTTCTTAGACATATAATTTCAACAGTTTTATTTTGGATCCGGGAGGCGTGTGGATTTGAAGTTCTAGAACTAAATAGTTTAAATTTGAATTTGTGTATTGATTAATTATTTCAAGAAAGGGTTTTAAAGTTGGATTTGTGTTTATAGTGTCGAGTGGAGTGTTTTATATATATATATATATATATATATATATATATATATATAATCTCAAACAAGTGTTAATCAAAATCTGTATTATCATGTTTATTTTTACATTTTAAAAGTGTTTTAAAAAATTTAAATTTATTTTGTATTTTTTATTTGTTTTAAATTAATATTTTTTTAATGTTTTTAAATTATTTTCATGTGTTGATGTCAAAAATAATTTTTAAAAAATAAAAAATATTATTTTTATGTATTTCTAAGTAAAAAAACACTTTAAAAAATAATATCAACTCCATTCAAATTTAGAAATGGTCAGTGAAGGCTACAGTAAATGACGTATTGTTCACGTGAACAAATACGTAATCTATTAATGTTTTAGCCCATGCATACGGGTTCCAAGCTTGATAGTGATTAGGCGCGGTTCAAGCCTATATATTTTATTAGTTTTTTTATCATTTATTAATTTTCAAATCTATTTTGTCATGTGTATATATATAAATATATATTATTATTTTTTATTTCATCAAATTAATATAAAAAAATCAATTGTTTAAAATAAACAATAAATCATTTTATAAAAATTAATAATAATGAACGAACCAAAGAAGATTATTTTTTTAATAATTGAATAAATTAATCAATAAAAAAGTGATTTATAGTAAAAAGTGCCAGAATATTTTTTTGCTCTATGAGTGAGTTTTTTGACATCATGAAGGGTAATGAATATCATTAATTATTTAATAAATTTTTATAATAATTAAAACACACATAATATAGAAAGAATGCATTGGTGATGAAATTGTTATCTTGGATTTTCAATTATTATAGATCTTAATTTTGTGCTTGCGTGGATATTTTATTTAACATATAATTTGTTCGCTTATTTATTTTATTATTAGAAGAAATAATTCAATGACTAAGTAAATGGTGATTTAATTATATTATCTCTCTAGTAATGAATAATTTTGTTTACAATGATTTAAATTTTTAAAAAAGATTTTTATGAGTAAAGAGGTTATATTTTTAAGCTAGTTGGAAAGATAACGATCATTGTTAACCAAGGTAAAATTAATAATTTCTATTTATCGTTATATGCATGTCGGGTTTGATATATAGTAATACACACTAGTGATAAAACAAACTTTACAATATTTTATCTTGTTTTTGTTTTTTATCAACTAAACTTTGTTTATTTAAAATTAATTTTTTATATATTTTTAAATTATTTTGATATACTGGTATTAAAAATAATAAAATAAATATTATTTTGATATATATTCAAATAAAAATATTTTTAAAAATTATTATTATATTTCTGAAAACCTGTAAATCTCAACGACCATAGTTTACTCAGAGTTCTGTCCTCTTGACCCAACAATGCTCACTGAATGTCACAATGTGAAAAAAGTGGGTTTTTTTTTGCTTGTTATTTAACAGCAGGAAAAAATTAGAAATCTTTAAAAAATATAAAAGTGACATTAAGAATTTTTAAAATAAAGGGGCATCAATGAATCATAGGTGAATCTATAGAGTAAGAAATATAACTTGCTCTTTAAATTATTATATTTTTTTTTGGAAAATTATAAATAAGTTTAATCTTAAAAATTAAAATTACCAGTAAGTTCTATGATTTTTTTTAAAGACAAATAAGTTCATTTTTCAAAATTTTCTCTCAAATAAATCTTGTTACAATCCCTATAGTATCCAACGACATATTTAAAAATTTGATATTTATATTTTTTAGAAAAATTAAGATTTTCATCAATCTTTATATTTTGTTATAATCATTATTACATTTGAATTTTTCTAAAGTTAACAATAATGGCAATATAATAACAACTATACAATAATAAAATATTTTACAAAATAGAAAAATTAAATATTTAAAAAATGGTGAAAACAAAAAAAAAGCCACCCAAGTTGTGATTATTTTAAATAAATATAGAGGGTAATATAGGTATCATATTAAATATGAAATTTATCGTAAGAAAAAGACAGAGAGAAATTTTATGTGACCCGGAAATACTGAATATTTACAGATAGACCCGAGAAAAAGGAGAGAAGAGAAACCCGATAAAGTATTAAAAATATATATATTTTTTTAACAAAAACAGATCATTCTTATAACTTTTTAATGAAATTATATATAATCCTTTTCCTTTTTTACTTTTATCTATATCTTCTATACAGTAAACATCCAGTAGTCATATCACTGTAAAAACCCCCCCTCGGGTAAAAAGTTAAGTAATAAATCGGGTGCACCTGGTTTCCTCCAATGAAGTTGTCGGCAATTTTCTGCAAGCCCGTAACATTTGTTTTATTGTCCGGTTCCAACTAAAAAATCGTGGCAGTCGACATTGTTAACTGTTGAACATTTAAGCGAATAGACCAAGAACGCCACGATACTTACTGTGCAGGTTACCAGCACGCAACAAAACATTAATGGGCTTTATTATCTTGAATCTCGGTGGTGGCATCCAGCGAATAACAAAAGCTCCGAGTTTAGAAAATGAAGTTTCATTAATGTTCAAATCAATGCGAGATGGCCAAAACGCTCGGAGCCTGCAGGAGCACGAAGACCCCACACACAAGAACTGTTGCTCCGAGGAAGAAAGCAGGTTTGTGCCTGTCAATAACCATTATGAATTGCCTGTCAGACAAACCTGGCTTGTAGCAGCAGAAGATGTTTTTGTCTCCAGCTTCACACAGCAGCACCACATTCAAAGAAACAATTATAGTCTCTTTCGTGGATAGGTGGAGGGGCGTGATTGATTAATGTTAAATACGAGTAAATATTTTCTCTAATATGTAGCCGCCCGAAGGGCTCTGCTGTGTTGACAGGGAGAGGGTAAGAGGCCTATAAAAAAAAGGCTGTTGTGCCTTAAACGTCACTGGCGGGGTCACAATAAAAGAAGCAACATCACAGGGGATGCTTTCGCTGTCAAAACCAAAAAAAGAAACAAGAGAAAAGACGGCCCTTTCATAGAAACCCCAGCGGCAAGGTCTCGAAATGACAAGGGCACTTGACATGACAAAAATAGCCTCCACCAATACTTTCCTTCCTTCCAACAAAAATTTGGAAAGCAAAAGGGAAAGGGACTCGTGGTAAAAGCATGTGTTGCGGCCCACTGCAGCTTCTGTTTTAGTTTTTATTCAAGTTTTGCCAGGATCCAGATTTATCTTCATTATTATTATTATTATTATTATTATTATTATCTAAATTCTGGTATTCGAAAGGTCGCCGAATCTCAATTAATCTAGTGTTAAGTCGAATCAGTCCATTAAAAAATAAAACTTTTTTTTGCAATGACATATTTTATACACAAAACTCGAATTTAAAATCTTATTTAAAAAAGAATAATTATTGAATGGCTTGAATTACCAACCTTTGAATAGTTATCTTAATTAGAGTTTTTGCAACCTTAATTTGTCTGTTTTTAATCGTCATTTTATTAACGATACTAATCTGCTCGAGTTTTATATGTTTTCTTCAGTTGAAATGGAAGTTGAGAAAGACAAACAAGGGAATCCGGAAATTAAAAACCTAACCAGCACATCCCTAACATAGACTTTCAAATATGTGGCGGAGGATCTCTTAAGACTTGCGACAAGGGGTTGATTATGATATAGATTATAAGGATGTTGTTTTTTATGGTGTTTTTTTTAGAAATATATTAAAATAATATTATTTTTATATTTATTTTTAAAATCACCATGTTAAAATAATTTTTAAAAAATTAAATTTTAATAAAAAATAAATTAAAATTCAATCTCACATATCACCTATATGCTTGATTGGACGATTACTGTACTCATCAGTTGCTACCTTTCCTTCCATTAGGCGTCAGCTGACAGCAACTCTCCTCCTTGTTTTTTATTTTGTCCTGGTCTCACTGACTGTTACTATATTAATGTTATTGATTTTTAGGTAATGTTTATTTTTATATTTTTAAAAAAATTTTAAAAATTTAAATTTTTTATTTTTATTTTAAATTAATATTTTTTAATATTTTTAAATGATTTTGATGTGCTGATATCAAAAATATTTTTTATAAAATATAAAAATATATTATTTTAATATATTTATAAATAAAAAATATTTTAAAAAAGGGGAATTATAAAGATAACGCGAAAGGTTTCCAGCGTTGATTTTAAAATTAAACCCTCGGGTTGTTTGATGTGAAAAGAAAAAACATAAATCTTATATATTTCAAAACCTTAACCATTTGTTGTGAGAATGACAATACATGTATCATTTCAAAACGTTATTGAAGTAGTATTTTTTAAAAAAAATAATTTTAATATATTTCTAAAATAATTATTTTAAAAAACAATTGATATCATTATCCATAAATTAGACCTATTTTAACATTAATATAAGGTACCATCATTACCGAATTGTGAATCACATTTGTACCCTGTGATTTATTTAAAAATATTACTTATTAGGACAATATATAACACTAAAAAGTTCTTTGAATTCTAAATTGATGTATCAGATTTGCACTGACAGTTGACAGGTTATTTATATCTAGAATTTCCATCAACTTATAAAATAAATATTAGATGCCTAATAATCATTTTTCCAGTTTCAAAATGTGAAAGGTCATGTTGTGAGGATTCGTGTGATGTGTTTCTTAATAGAAAGCTTCTTAATAATCAAAGTAGATTTTTTTATCAAGTGTCATTTATTTTGAAAGATTAATTTAGATGTTGATGTTAATGGACCGTTAATAAATGTATTTAATATAATGAAACAACATTCAAGTTTGGTGTATTAAATGGATAGATGAGTTTATTGAGACAAGGCTTAGGTAGTGTAGGAGAACGCGATTAAAACACTGATTAGTAACAATTTGATATTTTTTTTTGTTTAAAATTAAATTTTTATATATTTTTAAATCGTTTTGATATATTAATGTCAAAACTAAACTTTTAAAAAATATATTATTTTGATACATTTCTGAGTGAAAAGTACTTCAAGAAACAATCACTGCTGTAATACTGAACATTATCTTAGTATTAATCAAAGTATACTCCATATTAAGTGTTGTTTATTTTAAAAAACATAATAATTTAGGTGTTAATTTATGTGTTAAATATTAATAAATACAATTAATATGGTGAAAAAAATCAAGTTAGGTGCATCGAATGGGTATGTAATTTTCCTTGGAGATTAATATCACTTTGGTGTTGCGATTAACAAGATTAATTACATAGTTAAATATTTTCATAGTTTCAATACGTAAGAGTTGATACTGGGGGGTCAGTGTTATCAAAGTGAACTTTTTATTAAGTGCTATTTATTTTAAAATATCAATTGAGATGTGAATGTTAATTGTTAATAAATGCATTTAATATTCTATGTTGACTTTACTGTTGTAAATAATAAAATTACACTGATTTTTTTTTTCTTGTGAAAAAATATGAAAGGTCATGCTAGTGAGGGTTAATAACTTCTTTGAATCATGCTGTACGGAGTTTGTTTGATGAGTTTCTTGAGAGAAGGCTTCGAATTAATCAAGTTAGATTTTATATTAATTATCATTTGTTTTGAAAAATAGTTTAATTGCTGATTAATTTTTAAATATTAACACATGCAATTAATGAGATGAAAAAAATAAAAATAAAGATAGGCACATCAATTGGGTTTGTACGTTTCCTTGTGAATAGATATCTATGCTGACTTTAGTGTTGTAACTAATTACAATATTAAGCTTTTTTTTTTTTAAAAAAAAAACATAACATGAAGCTACAAAGAAAACATATTAATATTGGATAATATAACCACTTATGAATTTGCATAGGTAATTCCTTATTTTTTTTAATTAATTGATGTGGTTTTGTAATTCAGTTCTTCTCACCTCTTGTGGTATATGAACCGTATTAATGTTAATACAACCCTCTCTCTCTCTCTCTAAAAAACTCTTTTAAAAAAATAATAATAAAAAAATGGATGCAATAAAAGGGATTTAAATGATGGAAAGTGTTCAATAAAATATGTGACACTATCTCCCACTGGAATTAGCTGATTTTACTCATGTTTATTTATAATTAAGTGTTTTTCACACTTAAAAAGTTTTTTTTTATTCTTATAAGTTGCGAGCGAGCAAATCTATACAAGTAAAAAAAAAAATTATATGCACAAAATAAACACAACAATTACAAAAAAAAAATAAAATCTCAACCTTTTATTAACTCAACCAAAAAAATTACATAAGCTTTTTTGTGTGTGCAATGCACATATCACATGTTACACAACTTATTTTCCAGCCCACACATAGAGTATATACATAGAAGTTACGAAGAAAATCTCTCCTCAAATGAGTATTTAGGCAGTTTTACCCTATTTTCCCATAAACATAGTGGTCTCAATCTCCAACAAGTTAGTAGGAATTGGTTTCCCCTTGTGTTCCATGAACTTGGTAGTTTTCAAAATCACTTTTGGCTATGCCTCATGTATGCCCAGCATCCCCATGTTCTACAACTAGCCATGCTTGTAAACACCATCACCACCCATTACTTTGCTATAATTGTCACCCACAACATTGTGATAACTTCTGCAGCCAACTACCAGTCCTATTACTACTAAGTTAGTTGTATTTTTTCATGGCTTGGACAATCTATCATTCAAGCTCAAGTTCATACCAGTATGAACCCATTGCTTACACAAACTATCGTTCATTGCCTACTAATTATGCAATTTTTATAAATATACATATAATGATTGATAAATGAAAAGATAAAGGGTGAAAGAAATGTAATTGAATTTCATTAGTTGTTTCTAGAAAATATAAAGGTTAATGATGCCAATGAGTTCATTGATATCGGCATGAATATGAAAGAAAGATATAGAAATTGACTTGATTAGTTGTTTCTAAAAAATAAAAAAGAATGATAATATCAATGAGTTTCATGATATCGACATGAACATGAAAGGAATATATGAAAATTAACTTGATTAGTTGCTCCTAAAAAATAAAAAGGCTAATGATGTTAACGAGTTTATTGGTATCGGTATGAATATAAAAGGAATATATGGAAATAAACTTGATTAGTTATTGCTTACAAATAGAAATTTTTATCTTTGGTAATTCCTGTTTTTATAAATATTATTAGTTGGATGTAGTTTTGAGTGTTGCATCCTTTATCCATGCAGGAATATAAAAATTGAATAACAAGATAAAACAATACAATAAAAACGTCAAGAATCATGTAATCCCAATTTCCACGTGCAGGCATGAGCCCCTTGACTAGTCTGTTTACGACTTTACGTAGCCGCGACATTTAAGAAAGGCGGTGTCTCCTCGGAGAGGGCATGGAGGGGTTGCCTCTCTACTTGGGTTGCCGGTCGTTGCATTCTGGAGTCTTCGGTCAAATCTTGAACTTCAGAGTCAAGGCGATGGGAAGGAAATGGCAATAAAGATTTCAAAATCTCAATCCCGCAATACGACAGACAAAGTGAGTCGTTAATCCGCAGATTTGACCATTAATCCGTGCATCAGCTGCCTGTATTTAACTCTGATATTAGGCCAACTTGATCACGGTGAAGTTTTAGTTCAAGCATGTGCTTAACACATATCGATATCAGAATTCATTATTCAACGAAATGACCTTAGCTATACGCCACTCTGATTTGTAGAGGTATATAGAGACCGAAAAGACCAGGAACCTTGGCTATCACAGGCACTCGTTCGGTTCCACCAGATTCCGGCGGGACTGCTGGTACGAGGAGATCACTGCGGGCCGATTGTTTGGGCACGGGTGCTATATGGGTTTACCTTTTCAAGTTACCATCTAATATAATATAGATACTAGCTATTGTATATTTTTTTTTTATGAAAAAAAAATGTAGTTTTTCATACCATCTTTTACTAGAAAAATTATTATAATGATACATCCATTTAATTAAATAAATTAAAAATTATCTAGTATCTATGCCACTAAATAAATAATATTATTGTAAATATTCATTCACCTCAGGTCAAATAATTATTTAAAAAAATCTAAATAAAGAATTTATAAAATTAGAGAGAATGAATATTAATTTAAATATTAAATAAAAAGGTTATTTAAAAAAATATTAATTAAAAAATTAGAAAAAAAATTAGACACTATTTATACTTGTTAAGCTAGTTCTGCACACCAGACCTATTCTAAAAAGAGATGGATGCACGCGAGATTGTAAACGTTAAGTGATAAATATTTTAAATATTGTGAATAAGAAATAATATATTTTTTCAAAAAAATTAAAGGAATAAAAAAGAAAAATGTTTTTTTAAAAAAAATTACAGAAGAATGAAGATAAGAACAAAAAGAACCATGATAAATAGACCAAATGTAAATTAATAAATATACAAAGGGTAAAGAAAAAAAATTATTTTTTCACAAAAAAAATTACAAAATTTCCACTGTTGCATTAAAAATTGAAAAAAATAAAAAATTACAATCATGCCATCACTTTAGTAAAAAAAATTACAAAAATTTCATTTCTACGTTGTTTTACCGTTTCCTTTTAGCATTTTGTATAATAAAATAGCAATAACAATATGTTTGGAATCCTTTGTCAAAATTATACAAAAATAAATATATCAACCCTTATGATTTATAATTTTAAATAAAAAAATTAATGTTAAAACTAGCTTTTCCAATACACACACGTATCTACCCATTTGTTATTTACTCATTTGTTTTCAAAGGTCTTTGAAGCAATGAAATGAAAGTCACGGGGTAATACAAAAAATAAAATGAATTGAACTTATTTATAAATTGAATGTAAATTAAATACTATAATCGGCTCCAAACAAACTATGAAGAACACAGAACGGGATTAGATTCAATAAAAACACAGGACTGCAGAAATTTCTTTCTTTATCATAAGCATAGATGCATCAAGGAGGGAGCAAAAGAGAGTTGGTGCCGTTGGTCAACGGCCTCAAAGAGGCCATTATTTTGAGGTGAGGACCCCATTTAGTTAGCAGGAAAAGAGTCCCGTTGCCCACTTCTGGCTGTAGTTGCAACTCTCTGTTTAATCTGCAGAGCACATCACGTGGATTGCAAACTGCCTAAACGCAGCCCTAACTCCATTCTAGCAAACCAGCTTGGCCTCAACCCTGAAATGCACATTCACTGCTCCAAAATCGCATAATCGATGGTGTGTCGGAGCCCAGTTGCCGCACTTCAGACGTGTCTTAATAGTGGAATAAAATGTTCTTTAATCGGAGTGCACCACTTCCACTCCATCACATGGAGATGTTCATTATAGAAAGGGAGGGTACCATGAACTCGGTGTTCTCTCCTTGCTCGGACTCCATGTTATGTGTTTATTCGACCCAGCAATGATTATCGTCACATTTGTTTTTTAATGCCAAGCACACAATAGTTGGATTAACTACTAAATTATTTTTACAGGCTTAGAGTGACATTAGCATTAGCGTCAAAGTGGTACGAACAGGTAATTTTTCGCAACTCTCAATTACTTAAATGTCAGTGGGTATGTGATTCAGAGAAAATTAATCTTCTCATCATTGCTTTGTTATGTTTATGGGTGGCAATATGGAGAGAGTGAGAACAATGGCTTGTGACTTTTGTGATCTAAAATGTAAAGAATAATCTGCAATTATTGATATTTGGCTCCGTGCACCTGTAAAGGACATGTCTGTCCTGGATTATAAAGCTTCCTATGATAACAGCCAAGCATGTCCTGATAGTTGATACCCTGTCATGTCATCCCAGAACTATTCCTTCAATAAAAGTGTTGTAGCACTTCTCTTTTGTGGACTCTCCACCACGATAAAAAGCAAGAAATGCTTGTCTCCATGAATCATATTCTTCTTCTTTTAAGGACCCCGCAAGCAACTCCTGATTGCTGAAGAAACATGCCCACACGTGTAGCTGTGCACACTGTCATGTGCTCATGCTTGTTCCCTGTTGCCAGTATTTCAACCGGAACACCTGCTGAATCAACCAGAGAAAACGCCCTCTCTCTTTGTTCAATCTCTGCTGCTTTCATCGTGAAATTGAGAGACCGTAGCAGTTTTTGTTTCGGTGAACGAGTAGAACAATCTGCACCTCAATGCTGCCTGTGGAAAGAGCCAGTTATCAGAGCATCATAACGATATGATACTAAGCCATAAGAAAAATGGAAGAATCCTGTGTCTCACTCAGAATACCTTTAATAGGTGGAGGTACTTGGCTCACTATCTAAGGTGAAACAAGCTTGGTTCCATTTTTCCACCCTTCCTACACATCCACTGCAACAAAGCAATAAATCAATCAACTCACTCGGTAAAGGGAGAAACAAGATAAATTAGAAGTCTCTTGCTTTGCCTTCTTTCCCTGAGTTAAATGGAGACAGATTCTAATCAATCAATCGATCTGCTCCACTGATCTTTTTAGAGGGCATATATAGCATGGCAGCTGAAGTGGACCCTTCATACATGGATCATGGCTTGGATTTTATAATCAGAATCGGGACTCATAAGAACTTCCACCCTCATCCACTTGGAGACTTCTTTTTTGAGTCTCTTTTCTTTGGATCACTCTTGTGAAAAGATAAAGAGGAAAAAAACAAAATTCTTGAAAGCTAGAGAATGATTTCGTTTGTGGGTCGATGAAAGATAGATGCTGTGCGTTACTATAAAGCAGTTGTATTGATAAAATTCCTCATGTAACTTACAAGAGCAGTAAAACAAAATGGAAAAGAAGAAAAATAAAAGAGATTGATCTGAAAGCTACTTTAGTTAAACGAAAAGAAGATTAAGTTACTCTTTATGACAAGTCTCTCAAAAGTTTTGGAGACAATGCTATTGTATATAGTTGCTATATTACTCTTAACCTACATCCCCACCATACTCCTATTGCAATCATATTTCAAACTGGTTCTTTATTTTAGTGACGTCTGATGCCTCTTTGCTCTTATTTGATGACCTGAAAGAATCGACTCTGTTCTGGCCTGCCTCGATCAGCAACTGGACAACTTCATTCATGGTGGGTCGAAGGGCTGGGGTCTTGTAGGTGCATCGGATGGCGATCCGGAGAACCTGAATCATCTCATCTCTGAAAGACCCTGATAACCTCTTGTCCAGCACCTCCATCACTCCTTCCTTGGTGTCCACTTTTGTTGAAACCAGATTTATAATATTCTTGCTCTCTCCATAATCTGCCTCTACTGGCTTCTTCCCAGTTATTAGTTCCATCAACACCACCCCAAAACTGTAGACATCACACTTGGTTGTTGCTTTAGATGAGTACGCATATTCTGTCACGAGGGAAATTGAATTGAATAAAATCAGTTGACAGATTAATAAATGGAACTGAGTTAAATAAATAGATAGATTATTTTATTTGAAGAAGAAAACGATTCATCACAGCGTGACTGCAAGTAATATACTGGTTATGCTGATATAAAAGTGTCTGTACGCAATACCTATAAAAGTAGTTAATTAATGCAATTGAAAGCTCACGAGTATTGACAGGTGAAACTATAAGATTAGTATAGCAATCATTTTACTGAGCTAACAAAGAGATGCATTACCCGGGGCCAAATAACCGTAGGTCCCTGCAATGACAGTGGTGGTGGAGTCTTTCCCTCCTCTAGCTTGCAAAACCTTGGCTATGCCAAAATCTGCAACTTTGGGCCGGTAGTTAGCATCAAGCAGGATGTTGGTTGACTTGATGTCTCTGTGAATGATTGGTGGCAAGAGATCATGATGGAGATATGCCAAGCCCTGAGCAACTCCAACTGCTATTTGATGACGGGTGGGCCAATTCAGATGGATCCACCCTTTGTGAAGGGCGTCCCAAAGGTTCCCATTTGGCATATACTCATAAATCAACAGGTTGCAATCCGAACTCGAGAAATTACAGTACAACTTGACTATGTTCTTGTGCCTTATACTTCCTAGAGTCCCTACCTCGGTTTTCAACTCCTTATCCAAAAGCAATTGATCCTCTGAAGCAGAATCTTTCGATTTCCTACTCCACAGCCTCTTCACAGCAACAACCTCTCCACTGCTCAGTTCAATTCTGTACACAGTCCCAGATCCTCCATGGCCCACTATGTTCTTATCAACCATAGCTTCAAGGATCTCACGTTGATCGAAACTTATTCGGTGGAAGCTCTTTACATCGTAGGAGAAGAATGATGAAGCCGTGGTCTCATCGTGTTGCTTGACAGCTCTGTCTTTACTGAATTGTCGTTTTAGAAACAGGAGAGCTCCAACAGTTAGGATAGCTACTGATATTCCGATTGCCCAGATAGAATTTAGCCTCTTTCGATTGTAAGTGTGTGAACACATGGGGAAACTTTGATCTGATGAATCAACATAGACTGGAACACAGAGACCTGGGTTGCCTGAAAAACTCTCCACCAGTCCCCCCTTAATCAGTGAGAGAGGTATTGGACCAGAGAGAAGATTGTCTGAAAAGTTGATGGAGTTTGGTAACAACTCGCTCAGACTTTCAGGGATACTTCCAGTCAAGAGGTTGTTGGAAAGATCAAGAACATTGAGAGATCTTAACAAAGATAGCGACTTGGGGATGGAAGAATTCAGCTTGTTGCCTTGCAAGATCAGTAAATTTAGCTTCTTTAGATAGCCAATTTCAGAAGGTATGGGGCCATACAGGAGATTACTGCTGAGATCAATCTTTACCAGATTGACAGCCCTGGAAATTTCAGGAGGTATAACACCTGAAATCTTGTTGCTTTGTACGAACAGTTCTGACAAGTTTCTCGCAGTTCCAATTGTATTTGAAATTGGACCACTAAAATTATTATAACTCAAATCAATAATTGAAACGCGAGGAAGGCCTAGAATACCTTCAGGTATTGAGCCCTCCAAATGGTTATGACTCAGTCGAAACCTTAGAAGAGTCTTGCATTTTGCATAGCTATCAGGCAACTCTCCAGAAAACATGTTATCCAGGACAAGAAAGTAGAGCAGTTTACCTCCCCTGCAAACATCTGATGGTAATGGCCCTGATAGGCGGTTCTCTGACAAGTCTACGACGATCATAGCTGATAAGTGCCCCAGGTCCTGCGGCACTTCTCCTGTCAGAAAGTTATCATAAACTGAGAGTATGCGCAAGGTTGTTGAACTTGCGATAGCACTGGGGATTTCTCCTGAGAGACTGTTGTTGTAAAGCTGCAGGACCTCAAGCTTGGGAAGGCGACATACAGATTCTGGAATCTTTCCTGTCAATTTATTGACGGAAATGTCCAAATCTACAAGCTCTGTCAAGTTTCCAAATTCCTCAGGTATATTGCCGGAAAGGTGGTAATTATAGTAGAGCTCAAGTTGCTGCAAGTTCTTCAACAATCCAAGCTCTACAGGGATATGACCAGAAAGGAAATTCCCGCTTAACTCAAGATCAACAAGGGATGTCATGTTACCGATTGATGCTGGGATTGGACCATGCAGCACGCAGGTTGTCAAGATCATGCGTTTGAGCTTTGTCAGCCTAGAAATATTCTCCGGCAGTTGCCATAAGTGGAGGCCATCGTTTTCATTGAAGTTGAGCACCTCAAGATTGGAAAGATTTGTTACTGACATGGGAAACTCACCCGTGAAGCGGTTGTATGACACGTCAAGTATCCGTAAGGATTTCAATGGTGAGAAATCTGGATATGTTCCGGTAGCAAACAAAAAGCTCAAGTTCAACTCTTCCAAGAAAGAGCAGTTGACGATGCTGTGAAGGAAGTCACCGTGGAGACTGTTGTGGCCTAGACGAAGAACCCGCAAGTCTGGAAAGTAAGAGCATATTCCAGGTGGAAAACGGCCAGAAATTGACCACCCAGTTACGTCAATCATCTCAACATATCCTCGACTGTTGCAGCTAACTCCTGTGAAATTGCAGTATGATTTCCCTCCCGTGACATCCCAATCAGACAGGACATTTCCTGACAAGGAAGCTTTCATGAGATTGAAGAACTGATATGGGTTAGTGCTGATAGTTTGTATAGGATAGGTTAGAGAAATCAGTGACACAAAAAGGAGGATAATAGATTGAAAAGCCATTTGAGTTGGGGGGGTGGCGGGGAGAGAGAGAAAGAGCTAGGGAGAGATGGAGGAGGTGGTTAAGTTGGTCGTTGCAGAGAAGGAGATGAGGAAGCGAAGAATTATATAAATGACATGATTGAGGGGATCATTGGGTGCAGCAGTTTTAGTCTTGATGATGAAAAGCAGGTTCCCGTGGTAGCACTGAGAAAGAGAGAGGTGGCACATACATATCTTTCCATAAAGAGGCTTTACGTTTATACCCCACCAACTCATGTAGAGAATAACACAAGTGCAGCTCCTTTATCCTTGTAAGATTTTTTTTGAATAAACTGTATCTCATCTTAATCAACTTATTTTGCTGTGATCAGGACCTCTTGATGTGATCAATCAACTTTTCTATTGGATGGCCTCCAGCCTAAGTTTAATTAGATCTTGACCACCAAGCACCATCTGCAGAATCCATGCATGTCCATGCTGCTATACCATCAAATCTCCTTCTTTGCGCGCGATGCACAGGGAGCGTTGCAATATTAATTGTCCAAGGCTCGTAAATTTGTTTCTGTCAGTTCTTACAGTATCCTGGTCTGCAGGAGAAATTAATCATCCCCTGGAGTATTGTTGTTTTCTTCTGAACAAGCATTAAAAACGTCGACCACAGAAATCATGAGGCTTTTGGCAAGGCATGGCAATCCTGACAGGTTAAATGCACAGCTTTGAATCTTGGTTGACCTGTGCCATGCGTGTTACATGTTGAGTTTTTTCTTCTTTCGCTATTATTTTTCTCTCTCTCAAGATTCTTGGTGAATGAAGAATACGATTAAAAAACTCCATGGATGGACAGGTGGGAATAATATTAGCGTGTTGGGGAATTTGCATTACAAGTGCAGGGACCATATTCCAAAATAATTTTTTAAGTGATTGTGTTAAATTAAGTAAAGAAAAGGCACAGAAAGATCACAGCAATGCATTCTGTGATTGCATCCGTGTTGTCCACGTAGGATCATGATTGCCAAAACTTGTCTTCTATCAAACCAGAAGACTGCAGGAGTATTCTCCCACTCTCTGTTTGGATCTACTCCAAGTGGAGGAATATTGGCATTTGCTATTGAAAGAGAATAGATTTCCCCTCATCTGCAAGGTAGCGTTTGATTTTATAGTCTTCCTTGCTTTTTAAAATATATTTTTATTTAAAAATATATTAAAATAATTTTTTATTTTTAAAAATTTATTTTTGATATTTGTATAATTAAAACAATTTTAAAATATATATATATATAAAATTAACAAAAAAAATTCTAAATTTTTATAAAACATTATTCATATCAACACATCAAAATAATTTAAAAACATTAAAAATATATTAATTTAAAATTAATAAAAAATTAAAAATTTAAATTTTTTAAAAATATTTTTAAAACACAAAATAAATCAGCCAAAACAAAGAACCACTAAGCTCTTTGCGCTAGGCAAAAGCATAATAACAGCAGGCAAGCACCATCCTGGCTTATATATGGTGGCAGGGAGAGATGCACTTGTATTTCAGTATAGGAATCACCGACCAGTTCAGTGATGCTGCGAGGTAGCTTTTTCAAATCTAATCTTATGCCAATTAAAATAAATATTTATAAAACAATTAACGATTTAAAATTTAGAAAGAAAAAAATTCTTTGTTAGGAAAATTTTATTTTTCTTATTTATATATTTATTTTACAAAAAATACATGTATTTTTTTAATCAGTAACATGTATTTATTTTATAAAAATTTCATTGATTTGAATTAAGGAGAAAAAAAAATTCCAATTATAACTCTTTTTCTTTATTCATGTATTTATTTTTCATTATAAAAAAAACTTTTTTCTATTAGAAGGATTGTTTTTTTAAATAAGAACTCGTTATGGTATAAAAAACAAGTTTTAATAAACAAAATCTTGATTTGATGATATTTACTTGATTATAGAGAAAAAAAAATAAAAGAATGATTAATCTAAGAAAATTATGTAAAAAAATTGCAATAAAAAACAGCTAAATATTTATTTTATAGTTATTAAATATTTATAGGCGAACTTCTTAAAACATTTTGCATATATAATAATTTATAACCGTTAATATTACCATAAAAAACTATAATCTTATTTGACTATATCACAATTGAATAATTCTTTAAATATTATTTTAATATTTTTATTTATAATGAATTTTATTCTAAATTAAAAGAAAAGCCATTTAAAAAGATATTGTGCTTTAAGGATGGGTTTGCATGCCTAGCTCCAAAAATACAATGTCGAGGCACGTTGAGCCTAGAAAGCCTAGCTCGCGAGCCTAACTTTATTTAAATAAAATGGTGGAAGACATCCCAAAGATTTTTTTTATATATAAAATGTTGTCTGGGCAAACAATGTGTTATTCATAGTTAGGATTTAAGTTTTTGAAATTTAAAAACCTAAACTTCTACGTGTTTTCATAAAAAATAATATTTATAAAATTTTATAGAAACCTATTTTGACCATAAAATACCCTATAAATACTTTTAAAAAATAAAAAATCAAACCAAATAAAAAAAAACTCACAATTCTTAATCTATTTTTTCTAGCCTGTTTAACTCTTTCTCTCTATTTTCTTAATTAATATCTAGGAACCAAGTGTAGAGAAAATGGAGTTTATGACCAAACATAAAATCCTAAATAATAGGGATCATATATGCTAAAATTAAAACTTCACGGACTAAACTAAAGTTTTCCATGTCTTTTTAACAATTAAAATGAAAAAGGTTTTTCATTTTTTTTATTGTTAATTTTGATTCTTGTTTTTTTTGAAGTTTGCTTTTAATTATAATCTAAAATTTTATTTTATAACATTGATTTTTAATTGAACACCAAAATATTTTCAAACACTTGGCCAACGCAGTAAAATGGAAAGAAAAATAAATTTCAAGATATACAACGGTGCTAGCTTAACTTTTGAGAGTGAAATAGCAAAGAAAAAAAGTTAGAAAGAAAACACTATCGTCCACATTAAAGGTAGAAGGATGAAAAGTAAGCGACAATGCTTAGTGGTTTTCTTTTAATATACTGTTAATTTTCTTCTATGTCTGAGCTCCATTCCCACCCACGTTAAATGGAAGCTCTCTTACATTATTTCAAAAAGTTTTATGTATCCATTTTGTGTCTGTATATATTTCACTTGATTTTTGTCGATTCGTATCGGATGCTTCTGTCAATCCTAAATTAATAAAAAATAAAATGCTTTTGGATGCTTGAATATATTTTGAAAATACTTTTGCACGTGTATCTACTATTTATAAATACTTGATGGATATTAATTCATACTTTTTTTTTAATGATTGAGTGAATATATATTTTTGAAAATACTTTTGCACGTGTATCTACTAAATAAAATGATTTTAACATTCTTATTTAATTAATGATCTTTTTATTTTTATTTTTTTTATTAACATAGGTGTTCAGGCTAATTTGTATGTACCTTAACTAATCTCACGAGTTCTGAAATTAACGACCATATAAGTCTCTAGTGGCCATCATATTAGCAACCACAGCATAGTTTTAAAACCCGGCCCGGCTCGGGACCCGGCCGACCTGGGGCTGGAACTTGGCAGGGTTGGAAAAAATAGGAAAAGTCATGACTCGATGTGACCCGGTAAAAAACTCGGTTGTAACCCGTTGATTTTTTTTTTACTAAAACGATATCATTTTGAATTTTTTTAAAATAAAAATTGATCTGGCCGACCCGATAACCCGATCAAAACCTAAAATTTGAATCTTGAACTGGAACAGGTTTAAAAACTAACAACCACAGGGCTTATTATTTTGTGTTCTTCTCCCAATTTTATGAGAGACTTATTATTTATCTATTCTTAAATAATATAATATAATATAAAAAAATGTTAAAGTTATATTTTAATAATATATCCATAATCTATCGTATCGTAGTCTCGCATTTCCATACTAGCTCAAATTCGTTTTTTATTATTAGCCGCCAACCCCCTCCCCCCGTGGTCTAATATCTTCTCTTAGAGCGTGTTTGGCAGTGTGGTTGCGAGTGCTTTTAAAATAGTTTTTCATATCAAAATACATGCCAATGATGTTTTTTTATTTTTTAAAAATCATTTTTGACATCAGCACATCAAAACGATCCAAAAAGCACACCGCCCAATTTTAGCAAAAAAAAAAATTCAAATTTACAAGCAGAAAGTCTATATCCGGCCCCGCAGCATAGCATGCCAGGTGTCATGTGCATGTCCAAGAGGAGGTGCCCTTTAGAGGCTCATGGGTCGTGGGATGGAGAGCCCAAACTGCGTAGTAAGCCCAGCCCATATGCATTGTTAATGGGAATCTTTTGTGGAGCAGAGTATAGAAAAGTCCAGAGCACCCAGTGTTTGATTTGGCTATCAGGGAATCGCTCTGATCTGACCTGGCAAATCCTCTTTTGCTTGCTTTGCCGATGCCTTTTTCCTTTTGGCCAATGGCGTTGCTTTTCTGATAAATTGACAACCATTTCTTCCTTGAGCTTGGTGGTGATGGACCCATCTTAAACATAAACAAATTATACTTAAGGGCCTAAAACTGGCCACACAAATCTAATCAGCTGATTTTATATATCTAAAATTGATACCTGATGGCACGTGAAACACGCGGGTCATTAACCTTTTTAATTATTATTTATATTAATTAAAAATATCAAATATCAAATGATCATAGCTAAAATACCAACATAAAATTACGAATAAGCCTTTAAAGTCAAGTCTTTTTTAACTATGCAAAAAGATTGTAGAAAGATTATACTAACCTTAATCAATTTAAAAATGCTAACCCATGGTGGTTGAATGAGGGTGAGTGTGAGTTTCTTTTAAGGACAAAACAATAAATTTAATGTTTTGAACCATATTAATTATTCGAGTAAATATTCTAAATATGATTTAATCTTTAACTAAACAAGATATTAAAAAGCTATATAACAAAGCCAGAAATTTTAACAAGCTAAAATTTGATAAAACTTTATAACAATTATATAAATATATAAATAAAGCAAACACGATTTTTTTAAAACAAACCAAGTTTTATTGCTCCCCACTTTGTAGGAAGGTATTTCTTCAGCAAGCCTCCTATGATTCAAACAACATCACTTTATTTAGATACATTTTTAAACAAGATCTAGTGAACCAAGAAATAATACTGAATCATCCCTTTACAGTGATTGAACTTAAGTTTTAGATTATAAGGAAATTTTGCTAGGAAACATTGGTTTAAAACCAGAAAACCAAAGATGGAAAATAAATGAAAAAAAATGTCAAATTCTATAAAAATTAATACAAAATTAACCCCCTTTTATAAAGAAGTTTAGGAATCAAAAGCTGGTGGACTTTCCACACTAACAATTTTGATTACTCACAATAAACTAGACTTAAATATAAACTTTTTGGATTTCAATCATGTGAATCTTGATCTAATTTTTTTTGTTAATGTACTATTAAAAGATTTCTGGAAAATTGATCAGATTTTTCTTTTCATGGACTGGACAGACTAATAAGTTGAAATAAATAATTCTTCATTGATCAGTCATAAGTTCAAATTTTAGTTATCAAAAAATAATTTTTTATGACATAAAATATTATTTTACAATAAACACGAACCTAAACCTAAGCCTTGCCCACTCGTATATGGATTTAAGTCTGAAATCCACTTTACTTAGGACCTCTGCACTTTAAAAGTTTGGGTGCTTGTTGGGCTCAATTTTAACTTCTTAACTTTTCACTTTATAAACACTAAAAAAGTTTTGTTTCTTTTATATGTGGAGTAGAGTAAAAAAGTTTTGTTTCTTTTATATGTGGAGTAGAGTTTTGTAAGGAGTTTCAGGTTTCACAAAAACATCTTAACCAATAATTCTTTAAGGTCTATTTCTCATTCAACTATTATTTTATTTAAATCATTTTAATGTTTTATGTCAATCTAAAAAGTGGATAGACCTTACTTTTAATTTGGTCTTAAATGTGTCTATTAACTATGTTTTTTTAAGTAAAATTCTCCAATATATTTTTTTTCATGTTTTAATATCTTGATGTTATAAGATGAGTGATATAGTCTTTGAAAAAGAGAGAAGATATAAAGTGTTCGATGAACTATATTTTAGCCATAAAAAGCCAATCATAACTTTGTGTTACAGGGGAGGTTCAATAAAGCTGATTTTGATATTTAAACATGTTAAAAATATAGATTGGGTCCATGAATTTTATTTTAATTCAGTTTGATTTATGGGTTTTTTAAGTTGATTAAAAAGTGTTCATGAGTTGGAAATGTTTTTTTTTTTAAATTATAGGATGTTTTAAAAGTAATTTTAGATTAAAACATGTTAAAATTTTGTTTTTTTAGGATCCCAAAACTCTGATCCTAACTTTTCAATCATCCATGGTGACTGGAATTTTTTTTTAAAAAAAGTATAGCTAAAAATATTATTTTAACTTGAAAACTATGATGGATCTAGGCACGCCCAACCTTCTTTTTTGTTAAATAGTTCTCAACTTTTTTTTTCTTTTAATTTTATAGTAATTTTTTTTAAAATAATTTTATTAACATAATTTTTAAAGAATTGACCAATTATACCATATATTTCAAGACACATTACAACTTTTATGGTAATATTAATAATTATTTTATGGATAATTATAAATTATGCAAAAAAAAAATTTTAAATTTTATTTACATAGATGCATAAAAAATATTGATTTATTTTTTTTAATTGAAACTTTCTTTTACTGTCATATCAAGCTTGCAGCTAGAAAACAGTGTTTCTGATTAAAAAAACATATTTTTTCAGGATAAAAAAGAAATACATGAAAAAAGAAATATAATTTTGATTCAACGTGTATACCTTTTCTCTTTAATTCAAACTATTATAATATTTATTAATATTTTTTTTCATAAATCACCTTTAGTTTCTCGTTAATAAATAATGCTACTAATAAAAAAGACATTTTATTGTCAAAATAAAAATAAATTACATAAATGAAAATTATAATTTTGACTAAAAAAATGTATCTTTCCTCCAATATTTTAATTATTGCCTCTCTTACAAATATATATTTTAATTCTTACGTAATTAAATAAAAATAAATTATGAGAACACGGGGCACTATAACTAGCACTGTAAACTAAAAGATCTTGGTCTTTTAATATAGCTTCAGCACGCACCAAGATACAATCAATTATGAATTGCATTGTTCCTTGCAACTCAATTAATAAAAGTTCAATTTGGCCTTAAAGTTTTTGAAAAAGCTTAATTTAGTCCCTTTTTTTTTATTTTGATCCTTATAATCTTACCTGTTTGAATTTTTGTCTTAAAACTTCATATTTTTATGTTGAGTCCCTAAAACGGTAGTTTAGTTTGGTCCTTGGAGTTTTCACAACAATTCAATTTGATCTTTGAAAAAATCGATAGTTACATATTTGCTCCTGTAGTTTTAGACGTTCGCATTTCATTCTAAAACTTCATTTCCTCCATGTTCCAATACCTAAATGTTAAAGAAATTTAATTTGGTCTTTTATCGATTTTGTTTTAAAATTTTTTTATTTTTAGATTTTTATCCCTTTTGAAGTTTTAGATATAATTTTTTTTTTAGTCACAAAACTACATTTTCCTCGTTTTTCACTCTCTGAACATGGAGAGAGAAGATAGAAAATCATTGAAATGGGGAAAATGTAGAGAAAAATTTTCACACATTAATATTTATATATGCATTTTTTTATTAAGAAAATTAACCTTTTGTTCTAGTGTTTAGTTATAGTTAATAATTGTTTTATAATTTATTAATTCATATATTTTTAAATTTAATATATCAAATGTAAATATAATTTTTTTATTTTTTAATTAATAAATTTTATAATACCAAAACACAAATGCATAAGAAGTTGATATTTTCACTTGCATTATAAATTAATTTAGAACTTGGAATTTTAAGATGATAAATCTGTTTGTTTTTTATTTTAAAAATATTTTTTTAAAAAATAATAATTAATTAATTAATTATTTTAAAATATATTTTTTAATATTTTCAGATATTTTAATATAAAAAATAAATTTTAAAAATAAATTTTAAAAATAAAATATATTATTTTAATATATTTTTAAATAAAATATATTTTAAAACAAAACCACTGCACATTAAAAATAATTAATTACATCCGATTCAAATAATGCACGCCTATGCGTCATAGGTTCCTAACATATCCCATCATAAAAAAATAATTAAAAAAAGGTACGGTGTTGATGGAAAGAGCCGCGGCAGCCTAAAGCCAAAATGAAGCTGAGCACATAATAGAATAGTCTCGTAACAAAGCCTGTGTCCCCACACCAGTCACGTCTCTCCTCCCTCCCTACCCTACCCGAGTCCCTCCTCGTTTATATCACAACGACGAGGAGAGATGTACCCGAGCTACAAGGAGAGAGAAAAGAAACGTAGCAGTAGTAACCGAGTAAATTGTTTTTGGGCAATTCCTCTCTCCCTGTCTCACTCTCACCCTCGCTCTCACTCTCACTCTCGCTAACTGTGTTAGTTAACCACTGCATTTATCTTGTTTTTCATCTATTTTATGAGAAAACCAGCGGAGGAGAAGCCATTGAACATGATGACACCAGGAGGTTTGTCAGGTCATTTCTCACATTTTTGTTTCTTGTTATTTTTCCCTTTCTGGTGGATGCGTACTAAAAAAATCAAAGGTGGTTGCTTTATCTTCCCTTTTGGGTTCTCTTCGACAATGCCTGTCATTTTATACTTCTTGGCATCTGGGTTTTGCTTCTCACATTCTTTCCTTTTGTCACGGTACCTTTTTCTTTCTTTTTTGTCTCTCATGATGAATCTTTACAATGTATACTGGGTAATCGTTGAAATTTCCTGGATTTTCCCTTGACTATTTTAGACTCTGTACAATATATATAATGCATGTAAGTTTTGCTGTAATATTGTCATCATCTAGAGATAAGCTGTTAAGACTTAAGACACCAGATATTTGCACGAACTTTTATGTGGTTTCTGGTTGTTCTAAGCGGTGATTGATCAAATTTTAATCACGTTTCTATAGGAATGAGCTTATGAGCCCTTCTATGTGTGCTAGTTAATACATTTTGTTGACTGGAATTCAGACTTAAACAAACAGTCTTATTCTGTATTAGACAGTAAGAAATTTCATTGCCAGTGTTAACCTCTTTTACTATATAAAATTATGCGTGTTAATTTTCAAGAGCTCGTTTAGTAAAGTTTAGTGTGTAGAATTAATACTGGTACATGATTTAGAAGTTGAGCTGCCTTAATTAGAGAGAGTGTTGATCTAACAGAAATTATTTATTTATTTTTTTTAAAAATGATGCTTGCCCTTCTTAAGATCACGTCCCTGCTTCCCAGCAAATGATGGTATAATGGCTTGCTTGCTTGAACATGGGCACTGGAATTCTGCATTTGCCTTTGTTGTTTTTAGCCCTTTTGTTCTACTTGGTCGCATTTCATAGTGAAGGATCATTGCTATCATTGCCCCTTCTTTCCTTCGCTAATCGGCAGAACACTACGGATGATAGGTCTTATCTGCATATATATGCTTTGGGGTGGTGGTAGTCTGTCTTCTATTCATTGTTTATTTGGTTATTGTGTCGCAGGCTTTGTGCTTGACCCTTCAAAATGCAGTCAGCTAAGTTTGGGAGAGAGAAGAGAACTTGTTCGTGAGATTGCCCAATGGTCAAAAGATGCCCCTGAGGTTCTTAGTTCATTCACCCGTAGGGAGCTTCTTGAGATTATTTGTGCAGAGATGGGTAAAGAAAGGAAATACTCAGGATATACCAAGTTTCAAATGATAAAGCACCTCCTAAAGTTGGTTTCCAAGACGTCCAAGAGGAGCAGTATAGGCAATATTATGGCTGTTTCTCCTGCCAATCCTCAATCTGGATTTAAAAGGCCAAGGAAGAAAGAATCTCAAGCTCACTTATCAATTGACCTGAATTTTGTTTCTGCAAAGAATAACAGTGAAGAATACATCAAAATGCAAATATGTGAAAATGCTGCTTGCGGAGCTACTTTATCTCCTGGTGATGCTTTTTGCAAGCGATGTTCTTGCTGTATCTGTCATTACTATGACGATAACAAGGATCCCAGTCTATGGTTAACCTGTGGTTCTGATTCTCTTGGTAAGAGATCATGCGGACTTACTTGCCATCTAATCTGTGCTTTGAAGGATGAAAGGACTGGAATTATGAAGATTGGTTGTCATTCAAAGCTAGAAGGAAGTTTCTACTGTGCTTCTTGCAGACAAGTTAATGAGCTGATGAGGTAAGAGGTGTTTTTAATATTCCATTCTTTTTTGCCCCTAGACACACGTGATGTTTAATTATTGTTTAGCATTAAAAAGATTGTCAATTCTTCAATGTCCAAACAACAAGCCAAATCTCGAACTGGTCCAAGATCCAGTAAGGGTTGCTCAGCTGGTGGATTTACTGATGACGCCCAATTGCATATTTGGTGTTTACAGGAACTGGAGAAAGCAATTGTTGGTTGCCAAAGAGGCAAGAAGAGTTGATGTATTGTGTCAACGAGTCCTTTTGGGTTACAGGATGCTCACAGGAACCGAGCAATACAAGGAAATGCAGAAGAGCATGGAAACTGCCTTGCAATTGCTGAGAAATGAATTGGGACCTCTGGATCTGGTGTGTTCTAAGATGGCACGGGGAATTGTAAACAGACTCTCTTGTGGTGCTGAGGTTCAGAAATTGTGTGCTTCTACAGTGGAAGCATTTGATTCAATGTGCGGTGGCAGTTATCATGGTTATGTGGAAAAGAAAGAGCCAGCATGTGCTGAGGTTCCGAAACTGTGTGCTTCTGCTGTGGAAGCCTTTGATTCAATGTTTGCGGACAATTATCATGGTTATTTGGAACAGAAAGAGCTAACATGTAAGTTCATTCTCACAATTCAAGTTCCAATCACTCTAAAGAGAACGGGTATGGACATTATGCTGTGGCCACTAAAATGATGTCATAGGTCCAATCTTTACTTTTGAAATGATGGTATTTCCAAATGAGAGGTCTGCCATCTACTTATGCTGTTAAAATTTGTTTTCAGCTTGTCAGATCCAATTTGAAGAATCTTCCCCTAGGCTACAAGCAGGGAAGGACATAAACGTGAACAAGAATGAAGGGATGAACCTTGGATCATTTTCTCCTCCCACTCCTTGTAATTCCAATGGGATGCTGGAAGTATCAGGCTTAGATTGCAAAAAGCGAGTAGACGAGAGTGCTTATGAATATTCTGTGAGAGTTGTCAAATGGTTAGAGCTTAGAGGGCACATAGCTGAAGATTTCAGAGTAAAATTCCTTACTTGGTTTAGCCTGAAAGCAACACTGCAGGATAGAAGGGTGGTCAACGTTTTTGTGGATGCTTTGATCGATGACCCACGAAGCTTAGCTGAGCAGCTCATTGACACCTTCATGGACAAGATATGCTGCGATAAAAAACCAGTTCCTTGGCACGGGTTTTGCACCAAGCTGTGGCATTAAATACTGAAAACATAAACTCTTAGCCAGGTGGAAAATTTAGAGTTTCATCCAAGTCATCTAGGATTTTGTCTGTCAAGCAAGCTGAATGTGCACCAGCTGCTTAATTTTGTTACTAGATTCAATTAATATTGAATAGAAGACTAACGTGCATATGTTTGTTGCCTACGCATACTTCGACATGCTCTCCTAAACAAAACTCCTCTGGCGTAGAAGAATTTCCACGTGAGATTATTAATACTCAGGAAAATGCTTTCTGTGAAAGTTTTGCAAAGAGAACAGTAGACAACATTATCCTAGACAAGAGATGAATCTATCGAGGGCTGTTGCCCTTCTAGCAAGTCTTTCCGTGTTACTTGCACTTACTGATTGTCTAGGTCTCATGTATATAAAATGGCTTAAACGTTTTTGGGGTTTGGCTGTATTCCCTGCTTACTGATTACCTTTTATCCACGATGGCGGAATCACACTTAACCGGTTTTTACTTCTTTTGATACTAGCAAAGAACTGGGTATGCTTGTTAAGAGGTTTTGGAGATGCTTTTCAAAACTCATGCATTTTACTAAGTATATCCTGCATATATGACTTTATATTCGTTTCTAACTGGTCTTTAAATACTTGGTCCGTCGTCTTTTGGTAAGTAGCTCCCAGGTTTTTAAGCTCGAATGGCATGACCTTGTAGTAAAGCATCCTTATATCTGTAACAAAGGATTTTTTTTCTTCATCTTCAAGGTGTATGAGAATTTGGTGATAACCTGAGTTCAAGCTTGGGGAAATTAGGAACTCAAAGTCAATCCTCTACCTCTAAAAGTTTATTTATTTTCTTATGTATTAACTTCTACCTCTCTTCTTGAAGTCCCATTTTTTTTTGTCGTATGGGTTAGAAGAAACGACTTCTATTCAACGTGGGTGCAACTTACTCATGGTTGATGCCTAGTGTTAGAAGGTACGAAGATGGAGTTATCACCATAGATCTGAGATGTGTGAGGGCTCTTTACTGTTCAAGGTGATATAAACTCTATACTGGTGATTGTACTAATTTATTTGCCTAAAAGGTGAACTTTTCCAACTTTCTGCCATTTCTGTACATCTTTCCTTTCTTTATTTCACATGACTCCCCTAATCCTGTACTAAAACAATCTTTTTTCCTTTAAGACAAGTGGAGGTGTATCTTCTCGATGCCATTTGATTTCTCTTAATAGCAGCTACCCCTTTTTCAATGGAGAATTTCATGCTTAAATATATAGTGCTAATGTAGGCATCGATCCCATTTATAAGGGGTCTACCAATTATAAAATTGCAGGCCAGATGCATCTTGATGACTATGAAGGTTTGCTTTAGAATCTTGCACATGGAATAAATACCTATAGTTATCGGTATTTCTAGTGCACTCTCAATCAGTACACTCTTTTCTTTATCCTGATCAATTTCATTTTAATCAGGATCAATCTAGAGTTGACTATTCCCATATGGTTTTATAACATATTTGAAGAGAATGTTTATTGCATTGCCATTATCCACCAGAAACCTATGTACTTGACGATTGAAGAGGATTGTGCTGATTACTAAGGCATCCTCAAAGAGGAAAGTTACCCTTCTCCATCTTCTGAAGTAAACACAACTGGTTCACGCCACAAGTTTGGAGTATGAGAGGTAACCAGAACCTACTTTTCATATGATTTTTTCTTACAAGAGTCTCTCCTAGTGGATATCCCACCTAATATCATATTAATTTCAGACAATGCCTCATGGTTTGTACCTGTCTCCTCTCCTTTGGTCACGATGGAAACCTTTTTTCACAAATAATATTGCTTCTGATTCTAATTCTTCATTTTCATATGAGGGGATGATTCGCATACTTTTTCTTTTAGATAGTTGTAAAGACTCCAGCATAAAGTGGTGTTCAGTGGTGTGATTTAGAGCTCTAGGAATATAAGGTGGTTGTGCGCAGACCCTTCAAGTTTATCTTGTATGTTTATGGGCTATATAGAGACTGGCCATGATCTGGTTGTTCATCACTCCACTTGCAAAGATGTGTGTGTGTATTAAGTATTTAATAATGAAAACTCATTGATATGACTATTGAAATTTAGTTTTTACTGTTTCTGATAATTGAAGCTAAATCTCAATTTTAATGGATATGCATTAGGAAAAAAAAAACTTTAATGGCTCAACAAAAACTATAACTGTTTAATTAATTTATTTTTAACATTTTATCAAAACTAGTTGTGATTTTTAACATTTTAAATGAGGTTAACCTGCATTAATTTTTAAAACATGCAACCTGATCATTAGACTAGAAACATCATATCTAGAAAAATAATAAAACTTAATTCTTAACCAATTAACTATTAAAAAACGAAATTAAAAAAATAATTCAATTATATATAAGAATCCTGAATAAAAAATAAAAATTTAAATAATAAAAATTTAAATTAGGTTGTTACAATTATTTAATTTATTTTCAGGATAAAAGAGCTTGTTTGGGAGACCTTGTGTACCGGTATATTACTTCAGGCCAGTTCTTTGCAAAGTGCCTGCTCGATTATCTTGACCTATCATATGTTGTCTTGTTCATGGTGATCAATTGATATTGTATTATTGTGAATAACACCTCTAAATAAAAAATAAAAAAAACCTCGAAAAAATAACGAAAAAAACATAAAAAATTAAGCAATTGAAATAGACATTTTACATCAATTAAAAAGCTTTTGATAACCCCCACACACAAAAAAAACCCTAATTAAAAGACAAGAAAGACAAAAAATTAGGCAATTGGAATAGTTTTTTCTTACACCAACTTTAAAACCTTATAAAAAAGCCTAATTAAAAAGAAATTGGTTCTATGTTCTTTAACAAAATAAACTAAGCCCAACCAAACCAAAATTAATTGATTTAAACTGATTTCTAGATTGGTTTAGTTTTAAATTTAAAATAATATTTAGTTAGTTATTTTTTTAAATAAAAACTGAAAATACTTACCTTAAAGCAATAATCTACAATAATGTGCAATAACAGCTACCGTCGCAGATCAAGCCCTTCATGAATGGTCCCACCTTCTGTTTTTCCAAGATAAGGGTGGTTGTTTGGATATTCTTGGAATAAATACACAAAAGGATGAATTGCATAGTTCATGCGGTACAAAGGAATAGTGGTTCCTCATGCTCTAAATTCTAATCGTAATTTTGGAAGAGCAAATTTTGTCGATCTGTAGCTTTTTTCTGGGTCATGGTGGCCGTTGGATTACGTATGCTAGTGTTCTTGACCTAAATGGATCTAAAATAAAATATAAGGTAATATTGAACTGATGCATTGATGAAGCAGGGACCAGCAATTTTCTGGGGATTGAAAAGGTCCGCCTCGAAGATCGGAAGCTAAGCTCTATAATAGGTGGACAAATGGTCCTTCTGTCTCAACCACACTCCACGGTTTCTATTTTTAGGGCACAAGACCATGTGAATCACTGTTACTCTTGGAGACGCAGTTCAATCAGAGAAACATGATTCATGTCTCTTAATTGCAGATCCACTGACATAAGATAATGGCTCCAAAAATAGGATTGGGACCTTTTTTCAATGTTCCATTCATGTTCATTGAAGATTTCAAACTGCATATACATGGTTATTATAAAATTCAAATGACAATTACTTGGCTCAAAACTAATACTGGTACGTGGACCATAAACAGTCATCTACAAAAATGTACTTGAAATATCACCCCTGTTTTAGTGTTGCAGGAAACTTTCTGGAGTGGTGCCTTCAGCATCTAAAGATAGCCAAGTAGAGAACGGAAAAAGGCCATCCTTCGGCTATTATCCCTTAGATGCCTGCTTGGGTAGGCGATGATTCCTCTTCTTCTTTTGGAATAAGCGCAATGATCCATGACTGGAACCCAGTTTACTACCATAGGCGAAGAGACATTCCATGAGCAGCAGTCATACATTGGGTGCATCATTGGTCGCTTCAGTGAATGCGGCAGAAAGATATTCTGCAAGGGTTTGTCCAGAAGTGGACTTGTTAGAAGACTCTGAAATTCTTGGTTTCTTCACGCTAATTGATTTTGGAAGCCAGGAATTTGAAGAGACAGGTCCATTCAAATTTTTCCCCGGATCATCTAGTCCTCTCCACAAAACAGGTTTTAGATGCTGCCATGGGTCTTCAACCATAGAGTTATCATGAAAACATTCTGGCTCCTGTGTTTCATTCAGTGCAAAGCCACGGGAACGAAAGCCTCGCCCTCTTCCACCACTCTGTCCAAGACCTGAACTGCTATCCCAGTATCCCTGGCCTCTTCCTGAACTAGCTGGACTCCCTCCATAACCTGAAGCAGGGGATGGACTTCTCCCTACTGGTCCAAAGCCAGGATTCCCTTGATGAAAGGGATATGGTCTGGAAATTCCTCTGTAAGGAGTAGAGCTATGATAGCTTGCTGGGCCGCCTGGTCCATTCCACATTTCAGGAGTTCCTTGATTCATGGTAAAAGGTCTAGCAAAATTGCTTGGGGTTCTATAGAAAGCAGCATTGTGATATGGTCCTTGCCCTGGATACATTCTCTGATTGGGTGAATAATTGCTTTGCATTTGATTCGCAGGTGAATAATTGTTTTGCATTTGATAAGCAGAAGAGGGGGTCACTTCAGGGTTCCTTTGACCTTCCAAGAAAAAAAGAGATAATCACAAAGTTTTAAAGATTGTCTACCACCCTATAGAGCAACAGGGTATAAACCATGTTGTTTTATTTTTAATCACCATCAGCCAAAATTAAGGGAAAAAAATATCATCCATGCACAACAAAACATTTTACTACATGAGCTTAGGGCAAGTACCCAAAAAATTCCATCCATGTACAACATTTCAGAATGATTTCGGGCAGCCAAGTTCTCAACTCAACCACAAGCTAGCAATAATGATCTACTAAAATAGTACACACTGCAAAATAACACTCCCACCCCTGCTCCCCAAAGCCACTTAGCCATGCTTGGCGACATTCGACTGAATGCCCCATGAGCTGAAGGCGGCCAAGAGTTAGTTGATCTCTATTTAATATCTCTAAAGCTCCATATGACATCTATAATATATATACAGAAAGTGGAAAGCACCAAGAAAATTGCAATATGCGTATAGGAAAAATAACACCCTTTACATTGAACAAGTTATCTTACTTGAGTAGTTAATTTTTTCATCATTCTGTACTCCAGAAAAAATCACAACATGTTACATTACCATGATCCTTTATTTGCTAACATTCCAAACAACAAAAATCAAACATGAATTGATTCCATAGAAACTTTAGAAGGAAATAAGCTGTTCAAGCAGTATCCTACCTGGATGGGGAGAAGAAAACTGCGGCATAGAAGAAATATTATTTTGAGGTCTAAAACTTCGTGCAACCTGGTTAGCAGTGGAAGTCCTCTTTCGGTCGGAAGAAAATGCTGCTGAAGGGTCTGTATAAAAATCAAACCTTGGAGTCGCACTCAACTCCTCCAGTGCCGGCTGAGTTGCAGGGTTCTCAAGAAGCGGATTAGCAAGCAAACCTGGCACAGCAGAAGTTTCAACATTATCATTACAAGTTTCAGCCTGTGCAGAAGCTACCGCGCGCATTGCTTTCAATCTTTCACTTCTTTTTTCTGCATCCTCCATTTAACCTAAGAGAATAAACATCCAACCGGTTATAGTTATTAGTTGACAATTTAATCCCAGATTCTTAAAACCCCAAAACAATCCATTAACCATGCAGGATCACAAATTTCATACAAAAATAACGCTTATAAATAAATGGCATGAAATCCAAGCATGAAAAATTAATCTCAAACACAACAAGAAGGGGAAAAAAAGAGAGGATATCTTCAATTAAATATAAAAATACCTGAAATCGAGAGTCCTTTCTTCTACTTATAAACCCTAATGAGAAATTGCAGTTTGAGATAGCAAGCAAAATCTTGAAGAGGCAGAGACAGCAGAATCTTGAACGCTCCCGTCTTTTGTTCGAAAGCCAGCGGGTTGTCTTCTCGGTTGAAGACGACGGGGTTTTTAAATACCTGTTCGGTTGAAATGGATCTGGAAGCCCAATCTAGTTTATAAACGGGCCTTTGTATTCTAATAGGATAACTGGTCCCCCAGATTGGAGTTTTAGTAGGCAGGGCCCATTTGTGAAATTGTGGGACTATTTGAGATTGATTTTGTCGAAAAATATATATGCGAAAACCACGAAGCTCGAAACATGTACCATTATTTTTTAAAAATATTTTTATTTAAAAATATATTAAAATAATATTTTTTTTATTATATATATATATATATATATATATAATTTTAAAAGTAGTTTTTGAAAGCAAAACAAACACTCAGAAATAACAATGCACGCGAGTGAGTTTCCGCTAAAAAAGAAGGTCCAGTCTCTCTGTCTCACACCACCACTTGTTTTGCCGCCGACAAAGTAAAAGGCAACAAAATCATCGTTCGATCAAGCTTATTATCATCGCACTTTTCTTGCAACCTTCTGGAGAGAGAGCGAACAAGTAGATCATAACCATGCTCACCAACGAAGGATTCTCAGGTATATATCATACAATATTTTCTAGAGCTCATGGTTTTGTTTTAGATCTCTGTTTGTGTACGAGGGCTACTATTTTAATATGATGGTTACTGAATTCCCCATTTTTTATTTGCATTTCTTCTTTTTGTATTTTCTTAAGTAAAAATAAAACGTAGTTGTAGTTAGATGCAATTTTGGAAAGGATTTCCTTAATCTTATTTAATTAAATAAATAAAATGTTAATTATACTATTCTTGAGGAAGACCATTGGCTGCTTGAGTTATTTTAACATCGCGAAGACTCACGAATCAGTTGAACGGATTGGAGTGGTATTGATAAATTAAGATGGAAACAAATGGGCGCCTTGTTAGAAAAATGATTTGTTTAGTGAGAGACAGACAGACTCTTATTTGTTTTGTCATATATCTTTCAGGTGTATCGAATTGCTATGTGTTCAAGAGTCGATTGCAGGAGTATGCACAAAAGGCTGGCTTGCCTACTCCTGTATATGAGACAATCAAAGAAGGCCCTTCCCATGAGCCATCCTTCAGGTCCACAGTGACTGTGAAGGATGTTAGATATGATTCTTTACCTGGTTTTTTCAATCGAAAGGCGGCAGAGCAATCGGCTGCCGAGGTTGCTCTTGTGGAGTTGGCTAAAGCTGGTGAAATTAATGAATCCACTTCTCAACCTGTTGTGAGTTTAGCCTCTACCATATAATGAAAGTTCTCACTTCGTTTTGGTTCCATAATGCTGTGTCGAGTGTGATATAACACAAAAGGTCATTGCCTTGCTTCACTTTTTATCTCTGCATTTCATGTTATAAAGATATTCGGAGTTTTGGACGTCAGATTTGAAGTTATGTTAAATATGTTTCTCCTTTTCTACTTGTTATATTTGTTGCATAAAAGGCCATGGCTGGACTTTTTGGAAGCCACAAAATGCCCTAGCAGCTTCCATGTAGCTAAATATTAGTGTAATCATTGTCATTACAAGTTGTTACTGTTGTGCCTTCTGATTTTGGAGTCGACTTGATCCTTGAGTGTTAAGGCTTGTTGGCATCCATAACTGCTCCTGTCTAATCGATGAAGTTGCAGGTTTTCATGTGTAATGTGAGGTGGTCATTATTGCTGCACTTAAACTATTCATAGTGTTCTCAGGTATTTTTCTCCCACCTGACCTTCATTGTTTTTCTCTTCAGAATGAAACAGGATTGTGCAAGAATCTACTTCAGGAGTATGCTCAAAAGATGAATTATGCAATTCCATTATATGAGTGCCAAAAGGATGAAACACCTGGAAGAGGACTTGTTTTTAAATGCACTGTTGAGATTGGGGGGATTCGGTATATTGGAGCATCAACTAAAACAAAAAAGGAAGCAGAGATCAAAGCTGCTAGAACTGCCTTGTTAGCAATCCAATCGAGTGGATCTGATAAACAAAGTGGCAGCTCTCAATTAACGGTAATTCCTTGCAGAAAGAGGGGAGTTGAGGCTAGTTTTCAAGAGGAGGCGGAAAATGTTCCCAAGCCAAAGAAGGCTCGGTTTAAAAAGAAAATGTTGAAAAAGAAACTCTCTAGGGACAGGATAAACAATGTTCAAAGTGAACTAACTGAAAAATTGAATATAGTAAATGGTCAATCAGGATCAGAAGCAGACCAAACAGATAAATCTGCCATCCGAGGAGCAAATTGCAAACTTTTAACAATGGAAACAACAATGACTTTCCAGGATGGGAAGTCAGACACCAACTTGAATGGGAGAGAAATATTTGATATTGAAGGGGTTTTGACTTCCTATGATGCTGGTAATCCTGAAAGTGTGCAGTTGGCATGTCCAAATTTTAATCAAAGCAATCATGGGACTGGTGCTGAAATATCAGCCAAATCTAATGCAGGCACAGGTAAGGTTACTGGAATTATAGAGGTGGCTTCAATGGCAAACAATTCTGTCCTCGCTCAGATAGGGGCTTCAAACGCTTAAAACCCATAGAGAGAGAATTGCGATTGGTGCGGGGCAAGGGCAGGGCTTTCTGGAAATAGATAAAGGTTTGGTTGCTGTTGTCTGGAGTTGTTATTCTGAGATGATAGGGGTGGAGGCACTGGGAGTTTCAATAGATTAACATTATGAGAATTTCAGGTCATCGGCTGAGTAAGTTGTCCTAAAACATTGGCTTAGGGAGGTGAAATCTGTTAACAATATTTGGCATGCATCCTTTCCACCGCTCCATCGGTGTGCATTTACATGCGTTGGCATCTTTGAAGCGGCGGTGGGAGATTATATGAAGCATTTGTACCCTCACCAGGTATCTGCATTTAAACTACTTTGATCAGCTCCTCTATACAAGTATTGTTTTGGTAATACAATTGTCAATGGTAGTTGATGAGGATGCATTTCTAATGGTGCGGTGTGTATTATTACAATGAGTTGTGCTTTGTGGAATTTTGAAACAGGGGTTCGTTGAGCACGCATTCACTCGTGCTTGTAAAATCCCAGGCAACTTTCTCAATTTACAATATTATATGATGGAAGGCGTTCCCTTTTCCAGCAAAAATAATGTCATGCTGAGCTTCTAGCCTCTCCACATCTAATAGGTGGTGCGGGTTCAGAATGCAAGCTTAGACCAAGTCATGGAACGAACGATGCTTTGAATCTTGTTGTGCTATATAACGAAGCATTAGAGAAACTACGTGACTTTAGAATTTAATTGCAATTTCTCCAGGCATTTCGATGCCTTTCCGACACCATCTTCTTAGGAACTTTCATTTCCCAGCACAACAGGCTATGCTCTCAGTGGAAAGAAAGAAGAGTAAAAAAAAAAAAGAATGGACCTTTAAGAGTAACATTACAATAAGGAGTCATTGGACATAGACGAGATTGCACGGGTGAATGCCATCCAGAATAACATGGATGCAGTAGATGGTTTTGGCTGCCAAATACCTGGACTGGAAAGATTTTGCAAACAAAGAAATTCAACCCAAGCCCAAAGTGGCCTTGAATCTCTTTCACTAAATTCCTTCCGAGCCCAATAAAATATAATATGATAATAGCACCTGTAAACGGGCCTGATAACGCAAGGATCTATGCGGCTCTGTTGATGTTACTTCATTAGAGGCCACCACCCAATTGAATCGCGGATCGGATAAAATATATATAAAAGAAACAATGAATCGAGAATATATATATATATATATATCCGTGGCACCGAAATTGGTCCTGCCCGGCCAGTTAACTTGGATGTCCGGATCCAATTCTTTATGAATTAGGAAAGAGCTGACTTGACGTGACTTATACAACCTCCTTAAAACTCGGTTTTTTATTAAGAATAAAAATATTTCAAGATGATGCATTTTATTCTTTTTTTTATATAATATAATGAAACTACGCTGTGTTGCATCGACTTGATTATGTTCAATAATCTCTTTTTAAAATCTATTTATTATTTAATTATACAATAATGAAAAGCTTCATGTACAAGAAAGTTACCGGATAATTATAAAAAAAAAATTCATTGTGATATGTCGCATAAAAAGAGTGTTTTATAATTTTATATAGAAAGGTATAACCTTATTTGAAAAGAAATAAAAAATAAAATTCTATTTAATCAAATAATATCCAAACAAAATTTAGAGGCAATAAATTTTTAAAAAATCATTAAGGGTGTTAGAAAGAGTACTTGCTAATATTATTAAAAAAAGGGCCATGATCCTAGTATTAAAAAGGTGAAAATTATTGGTATTTAATATAAAAAATCTTAAATTATTTTTCACTTATTCTTTTTTAACTAGTTTAAATTAAAAATATAGGCAAAAACAACAAAAAAAATATGTGTGTCGGCCTACATACCTACCCTAAAAGGGAGGTTTGTGAAAGTTATGCCAGCATATTCAGCCTCCTTTTTATCTTCATGCAAATATCATATCATTCATTTCTTTTATTTTTTTAGTTTTTTTAAAAAATAGATGACACATCACTTTATTCGTTTTGCTTTGATCATCTCAAGTGCCTAGAAATTCAGATCCACCATCTTAGTAAAAAAAAACACTCATTTCAACCTTTTTTTCATTTAAAAATACCTTATAAAGTTCAAAACCCATATTTAACCTCTAAATGACATTTAATCAGTCAGAAAATCAAAAATCAACACAAATTAAAAATAAATTATTAAGCTATTATCTATTAAAAAAACAATATTAGAAATTAAAAGCACTTTAATAAGACTTATCTAATCATATGAAACTCATTAATATCAAAATCAGGTATTTTTTCCATTAAAATGTGGGAGACCATTAAATTTGTCTCTCTTGTGACACATTCATGTAACTTTCTTTCATCTTTTTTAAATTCATTAACAAAATAAAGTTTTGTATTAAAACAAAAGGTGATGTAGAACTAAAAACAAAAAACAAAAAATGAATTTAAATTCAGCCAAACTGAAAGCAAAAAATATTAAAAAGACACCCCCTTAAACAATTTTGAAAAAAAAACCCTTCAAACTTCTCTTACTATTAATTTTGATTCCTGAATTTAGTTTTTTTTTTCAAGCAACAAAACCATTTTTTTTTTTTGTTAACTAAATGTCTAGATATTTTTCTAAGATCTAGAAAACTCCATAATATAAAACAAATAACAAGTTAAATCCTTTATTCAGCGCAATATATGCAAATATGAAATTAAAAGAAAAAATGTTTACATGAAACAAATGAAAAAGGAACAACAAAATAAATACTATTATAATAGAGTATTTTCCCTGGAAGCATAGTTTTAAAACTTAGCCTGGTCCGGTAGATTGATTCGGGATCCGAGGCTGGAATCAAACCGGATTGAAAAAAAATAAGAGAAGAAAAAACTTGATGTGACCCGACGGGCTTACCAAGTGACATGATTGACCCGGTTGCAACCTGTTGATTTTTGTTTTGTTTTTTTACTAAAACGATGTCGTTTTAATTTAAAAATTTTTTTTGACTCGAGCAACCCGGTCAAAATCTAAAACTCAATCCTTGAACCGGGCCGACCACCATACCAAGTCTAAAAACTATGATCGGCAGCAACCGCTAGCACAGTAAATGTAAAGGAATCACCAGTGCTCTTTCTAGAAGCTTAGCACCCCTCCGGCCTCCCTATATATGATCAAAAGACCGAGTGAGAAGTTTGCTAGTCACGCGTCAACATACTTTTGGATTGAGAGTGGGAAGCCTCTTCGGTCCAAACCAGAAATGGGCAAACCTTGGAAGAAGGGCTCCCAGACTCACACCTACTCTTGAACTATATTCTACGGCTACCTTGTGAGATATTTAAAACAAATAGTTCTAGAATCAGGAGATGATAAAGAAGCCAAGCCAAGTCTTAAAGCACCCAAAGGAGAATGAAGAATAGTCAACTTTGAAGTCTTGCAAGGGACGTGATCAACTCTCCTTTTTTGTTTGAAATTCTCAAGGATTGTTGATACATTCGTCTAATAATTTTCGATAAATTTCAGTGTTTTCAAAATTTTAAAAAAGGCACATGGAAAATCTCTCTAGACTCTTCATTGGAACATTAATTTGGTGAGTTTAACGCTAGTTTAAGAGGGTATTATAGTTTTTTTTCCTAGGCTCATTTATCACTGCAAAATAAAATAAGGATAAATAAATAATTTTTTTTATTTTAGTTGTACAGTGAAATAATTAAAATACTCTTGAAAACAAAAAAAATCAAACTTAATATCGAGGGGTATTTTCATAAATTTACAATGGTTTTTTTATTATTATAATTTTAGGTGAAAGATAATTTGGTATTTGACCAAATATAAAAATAATAAACAATTAAAATACAGAGTAAAACGATGAAAATACACTAAAACTAGAAAAATTTAAACTTGAGGTCAATAGGCATTTTTAGCTTTTCACAATGGGTTTTTTTTTTGTTGTAATTACATAGTCAGCTCATGGAAAATTTCATATTTGACTAAATAAAAAATTAAAATAAAAGAAGGGTGAAGTGTACGGCATCCAAAAATACCCTTCTGTCATATTGTTGGAATCGCCACTATATCCTTTTCTAGTTGGTGTGGCGTGTGTTGGCGTTGATGGTCCGGTTTGTCGCTGATAGATCTTTTTTTTTCTCTTTCCTCCTTAAAGTATTACAGCTTGACTCTCTTTATTGCTGGTATTTCAACTTTTATCATTATTCTTCTAATTTTTAATTTTTGTTCTTGATCTTTTTATAGAAGTTTTATTTGTTTTTAATTTCATCATTCAATCACAATTTACCAAATATAAAATTCTTCATTTTGGTTCACATACTTTTTTTTTTCTTAGTCCTTTTATAAAAGTTTTATTGGTTTTTAATTTATCATTCAATTCAAAATATGGTATTAATTTGAACTTCATTGTTTTGATTTCTAATTTTTTTCTTAGTTATTTTGTAAAAGTTATTATTTTTTTCAATTTACACTTCAATCAAAACATTGTTTTATTTTTATGTCTTTTTTTTATTCTTATTCTTTTTTATTTTTTGGTTCTTTTACTAAATTGATTTTTCCTTTTAATTTCATCTTTTAATCAAATAAAAAATTCATTTTTAAATTTTGATCTTTATTATTTTAATTGTTATTTTTTAATCTTTTTGTATAATCGAGATTTTTTTTTCAATTTTATTTTTCTATATTTGATTGATTGAAAATTGGACTCCATACTTTTTTCAGATTTGGCACTTAGGGTTTAATAACCTAGGTGACGGGTTTGAAAAGTTAATGCAGGTTTAACGGGATATCTTAGGTTGGCTCAGCCTTGATTAACAAGGTTACAGGATTGTCATATTAATTCAGGTTAACCAAGACTGATTTTTTATGTTATTTTTTTACTCTATTTCGTTCTTCCATATTTAATGGGCTATGAATCCATGTACTATCTTTTCCCTCTTTTTTTTATGTTTAATTGAATTAAAGCCAGTTTCTTTAATTCAGGTATGTCTGTGACTCGAGTCATATTTTTCTTTAAAATAAAATATACTTGCGACAACTAAACATTATTTTTTGTACAAAAAATAATGTTCAACCTCATGATGAATGACGAGCATCAATGCTAGTTATAATACCAAATTATTTAACTTATTTTTTATAGCATAGTCAAATACTAAAAAATATTTTTTAACTTATTTTTATACCATAAAATATAAAAAAATAATTCACTTCTAATGAAAACTATTTAAAAAAAAAGTAATTTTCAAGTAAACAATCAGGATCTTAGTTTTTTTTTTTTTTACAAAATAACATGTTCGGGTGAACTAATGTTTTTTTATGAACAATTTTAAAACTAAAATAGTTTTCTTAAAACAATAAAAAATAATTGTTATATTTTGTTTTTTGTTTTTTATACTAACAACAAAACTATTATAATACCATCAAAACCACCACTATAACTGTTCACAAATATATCCTAATTTCATAATTATTATCATAATAATAATATTATTATTTTTATCATAATTATTACAAATATTATTTTTATCATCGCTTGTATAACCACCTTCTCTTATTTTAAATTATCATTATTATTATTTACCGTGCAATCACCATCATCACTAACACTATAGCATTTACAAATATATTTAAACAATTATATAAATTTGATATCATTATAACCATTATTATAACTATTATCTTCATTATGACGTTATATCAACCATTATTGTATTGTTATTATTACTAGTATAATTACTATACCGCTACCATGGTCACCATTCAAGAATCATAATTAAACTAAATGTGTTGTATCATTAGTTTTATATTTTAACTAATATTATATTTTTAAATTAAATAAAAATTTATATAAAAACATTTTATTCATGTATTTTTGTTAAAAAAATAAAGAAATTAAAAAAAAACTATAAACAAAAAATAAAATAAAAATAGTTTTTTTCTTGTTTTATACAAGCCAAAAAAAAAAAAAAAAACAAGAGAAGATGATACCAAATATCCCTTTCGATGTCGATTTCGGATTTTCTGCAAGATAATTAGACTGTTATTATTATTATCTATGAATAAAAATAAGTTGAATGCTGGCTGTTGATCCCATATGAACTAAACCATTTTATGCGATAAACCATTTCACTAATCAGTAAGATTATTTTTTTATCTACAATATTTGCTTGTAATTTAGTAGAACTTGAAAGAAAGAAAGAAAATATTATTTGAGGTTTGAGGTAACCACAGGATACAAGGGCTAAAGGAAAAGCTACTCTTGCTCAGTTGGATTGAGCATCTGTTCCTTTACCAATTATTCTAAAGATATTCAAATGGTCACCATCTGCCCAAGATTACAATAATCTGTTGTTCAAGTCTTGGATCAGAATTGTAGACACACAGAATTCACGAAAAGAGGGAGGGAGGGCATATCTCCTCGTTTTCATGTTACTAAATCAACTCCCCTTTTCATTTGAAGAGAGAAAAGAAAGAGAAAAATACAATACTAAAGGTTTTTGCAAGAAACCAAAATCAAGAAGACCAAAAGCCGTTAAGAACGCAGGAGGTCCAATTTCTCTTTCGCCGAAGCCAACTCAGGCTGCAACCTCAAAGCCTCCTCATAAGCATCTTTAGCTTCCGCTATCATTTTATTTGCCTCGTAACACTCACCTAACAAACAAAACGCTTTCGCATTATCCTTATTCAACTTAACTGCCTCGGTCAAATCCTGAATCGCCGGTTCAACTCGTCCGCGCCGATTCATCCCCATCGCCAATTCAGCCCTCTTAAACAACGCATCCCCTTTCTCGCTCGCGCTTAACGACTTAACCGCCAGCGGCGACAGAGCCACGTTTATCGATTCCAGAGCTGATGTTCTGAACCCTTGCAGATCGAGAGATAAGGCTTTTAAGATGTGAGAAGCGGCGTCTTTGGGGTCGAGAGAGATGGCTTTGTTGGCTTCGTCTTCAGCTTGTTTGGCCAAGGAGGTAGTTGTGGACCGAGAGTTGGTGGGCGATCTGGCTTGAGCGATAAGCTGGGCGCCAATAACGAAGTGGCGTTTGGCTTGGAGATCGGCGCGGTTACGGTAACGGAGTTTGGAGAGGAATTTTTGAGGGATGTTGTGCATAGCTAGAAACATGAAAACTCCCAACAGGATTAGACCTGCTTGTAGCAGAAGATCGAATATCATTTTTCTTTTCTTTTTTCTCTATTTTTGCGTGATTTTTTTTTTCTTTAGGGTGGGGGGATTTGTTTTTGGAGAGGGAAGGGGGTGAGAAGTTGTTTGGGATAATAAGGACCGTTGCTGTCGTAGATTGATCGAGGGCAAATGAATATAGCCGCCCTTCTCTCTGCTTTATTACTGACCTATGACGATTAGCTTTAACTTGACAATTGCCGTTGTCTATTTCGGCTCCTTATGGATTGTCAGATATTATGCTGCTCTGAGTAAACTAGGAAACTGGAGGGGGTTTAAAAATGATATTAAAATTATTTTTTAAAATATTTTATTTATTTTAAAATATTTTAAAATAATATTTTAAAAAATTATTTTTGATATTATCATATCAAAATGAATTTGAAAATAAAAAAAATATTTTTTTAAAAATATTTTTACCAATCTCTATTTGGGTTGCACTTCCAAATGAAAGCTAAGGCTGTTTTATACATTACGGTTGTTGGGAATACAATTGTATTGTTATTGAAAATAATGGTTGTTTCTTAATTTAATTAACATGCATAAAAAGTTAACCCAAAATTTTATGAAAATTCAATAGCAAAAAATGAGATTCAAGATTCAATGATCAAGAAAGAATCGGTTATTGAGGACACATTAGAGCTCTGTTTTTTACATACTTAGTACCATTATAAAGATCTCAACGAGATGATTTTAACCACACTTTTAAAGACCTATAAACATTACCGTAATTTGTTAGTAGTTTTGTTCGAGGTTAATTTAGGGTTATTTATGATCTCATTTGGTGTTCTTTTAAGGTGGGTTAGAATTGTCTCGTTAAAATCTTTATAACAATACCGAATATGTTGAAAACATAGTCTCGGTATGTTCTAAGTAACCAATTCTTTCTTTTCTTTTCTCTATCTCTCTCTCTCTCATTTCTCTCTCCTATTGCATCATCTTATCTCATATTTCTTTCTTTACCATTGGATCTTGAATAATATATTTTGGTCATGAGATCTTCATAAAATATTTGGTTGGTTTTTGTTTAGGTTAATTAATTTACAAAAAAAAATGTTTTGAAACATTGATTAAACAATCGTTATTTCAAATAGCAGTCGTGTAGAAAAACATATTTCAAGACGTGATTGCTATTCAAAATAGTGGTTGTGTAAAAAAATAATATTTCAAAATGTGATTGTGTTCAAACTATGTTATTTTTTAAATATTTTTTTAACATGTTTTATTGTCTCAACTTTTAGCAAACTAAGCTATTTTTTTTAAAAAAAAATCCGGAAATGAAAGCAATTGGATGGGGTTAGGTAAAGCTGTTATTTTTTAAAAGAAAAAAAACAAAAAAAAATAGAATTATTATATTTGTGTCTTTCTAGGCAGTTTTATGAATGATATGTCCATATTTATTCTAAATTGGATATGATTAGTGAAAAAATAATTTTTTTATTGCTGAGTTTTTTAGTTATTTTTCAAAGAAAAAAAAATGAAATTTATCCTAATTATTTTCCAAACTCATGACCCAAGCTTTTAACCAAGCCAATTTTCATTTAGTCTCGTAATTATATTTCTTAGAATAATCATAATATATTTTAATGTGTAATTCCTTTTTTGTTAAGGGATTTGGAACCTTTTTTTATTTATTTAGTATAGTGACATAAAAATTGAAAAAATAACACAACCCATAAAATATTTTGAATAATGATATAGTTTGCTAAGTCACATGTGATATCTGTAACTCAAGAGTCCATGCTTCACCTGTGACTCGCTAAAATAATATGGCTAAGGCAATGTTTCAACCTTTTAACTCACCACCATAAAAAAAAAAAACTAACAACTCACAATTCAGAAATACAATTTACAATTCATCTCCTCAATATAATTAAAAATTCAATACACTTCACAATTCATCAAAATTATTAATTCATAATTTATAATTAAACACAATGAAAAATCAGATAACATTTGATTAAATTTAAACTGGATTCATAATTCTTATAGCATTAAAGCATATAATCTAATTACATCTAAAAATCTTCCCAACTTATAGACAAGTCTGTACCACCCCAATTTAAGACTTATAGCATTTGTGTAGGTGTCAACACCAAAATCACCACAGTTCGTTGAGAAGCCTGGAATGCTCGTAAACAAGCCTGGTTGCTTGCGAATGAATGTGCCTCCCTAACTACATGTTCTCGTTCACGATAAGCAATCTCATCTTCCACTAAACCTGCTTTGAGATGCTTAGCCTCCTTAATCTCCTCAAATCCACCATAGACATGAAAGACGTATATTAGAAAACAAGTTGAAACTAAAAATAAGCTTAAAAAAAAGGAAAAAAACTATAAAGCCATGTAAACCTTGTAAACCTAGGTTAGTCTCTCAAATCTACAATCTGTTAAATCCTAGATCCGGGCTCAACCAATAAGCTAAAGACTAGGCTAATTAAATGTTGAATAATGAAACAATAAAACAAAATCAATAAAAAAATTCAAGGTAAAAAAATAGAAATAAAAAAAGATTAAACTTGATAGGAAAAAAAAAACTTAAGAAGGATGAAATTGTAAAAAAATTATAAAAAAGCATCTTAAAAAAACAAATAGCAATCAAAGGAATATGAACTAAATCTGACATATGAAAAAAATCCAATAGGGACGAAACTAAAAACAACTCTAATTTCATAAAAAACTTGAAATCAAGATAATATGGATCAAATCTTAAGGAAAATAAATTTCAAGGGCTAATTTGAATTTTTAAAAGGTCAACATGAAAACCAAGAAGGAGTAAGGGGGAAAAGGCCACGCATGTCAACCAAGAAAAAATTATGCTAAACACGCCACCTATACATGGAGGGGACGCTGAGACACTTCGATCGCTGCTATGGAAACAAGGTTTTTGTCACCTGACGGCACACCACACACTATTAGATAAGATTTGCCTTCAACAAATCACATAAATAGTCTAACATATGCATTTTTTTAATCAATAGTAGGAATCAAATCTTAAGGAAAATGAAATTCAAGGGCTAATTTGAATTTTTGAAAGTCCAATATGAAAATCAAAGAGAAGTGAGGGGGAAAAAAAAGAAAAAAAGGTCACACATGCCAAACAATAAACAATTATGCCAAACACACCACCTATACATGGAAAGGATGACGAGACGTTTCAGTCGCTGCCCTGGAAACATGGTTTCTGTCATCAGACAACACATCACACACTATTAGATGAAGATATGCCTCTAACAAATCATGTAAATAGTCTAGCATAAGCATTTTTTAACCAATAGGGCGGGGCTAAGCTCGAGAAGAAGCTCGATCATGCCAAACCAACAAAGTAGCATTAAAAGATCATAACATTTTTTCCAACTATTAGATTGAGCTCAATTTTTTCTAAGATATTTTCAAGATCTAGTTCCATTGGAGGTCCAAGTTGTTGATATTAACTGAGCTCTAAGGGACCCCCAAATTAGGTCTTGGAGACGCCGTTTGAACTAGTTTTGTTATTTGTCCTTGATTTTTCTAGATTTTATGTTTTTTTTTAATTTTCTGTTTGTTTTCCCTTTTGTTTATAGATTATGATTTTCCTTTTTTATTAAGAACAATTTCAAGCCTATCTAAACACTTGTAAACCTTTTAGGTAGGTAGAAGTTATCAAACTTTATTTCATAAATAAAATCACTACTAATGGTTTTGTTTATGACAATCCTATTTCGACCAATTTTCTATCCTTTTATGTTAGTTGTTATCTTTATTATGCTTCCATCTATGTTTTTGTTTTTCATAGTCAATTAGCTAGAGTGGTTAATGAATGTATTTCTCTAAATTCATTTAAGTGATATGAGGATGACCCCTTGAGTTTTAGAGGGGAATTAACCTAGTCTTATTGATAAATAAACTAGAATTAGATGTGGCCTTGTGCTACACCACGGGGCGTATTATCTATTTTCATAAAAAAATAATGTTTAGTTGTCAGAAACACGTTTTAAAAAAAGAAGAAAAATTTATGACTCTAATTATAGCCCTGATTGGATCAAATATGTTGATTTTATTTTAATTAGATCATTTAAACATATATAAAGATGGTAAATGAATCAATTTTTTTTTAAAAAAATTATCACAATAACTTAAGAAAAAAAACCTCTAGAAGGATTAAATTTGGTAAAAAAAGGGGCGGGGAACAACTGAAGCCAATCTGAACTCGCTAAACCCGCGATCTAAGTCATGATATTAGGATAACCTGGTAGAAAAGGAATAAAAAAAACACAAAGCCAATTTTTTTTAAAGAAAAAACTAATATCAAACGATGAAATCAAAAAAGAAAATAAGTTCAAGAAAGATGTAAACTTACATTAAATTTTTAAACCCGTGACTTGGGTCATTAGATTGGAAGCACCATAAATAAATAAAAAGCACGAAACTCAATCCCCTACAAATCAAACGTTGAACGATAAGATTAGAAAAAAATCAATTATAAAAAAGTATCCAAAACAAACAAAAAAAGCAATTAAAAGAATAAAAATAAAAAATTACAGGGAAATTACAAATTTTTTTATTGAATGGTGAAATTAAAAAGAGAAATAACTTTAACAAAAGAACAAAAACAAATGAGGAGTAAATTGAAAAAAATAATATATAATAAATTAGGATTGAATGATGAAACTAAAAACCAATAAAAATTATACAAAAAGGTCAAGAAAAAAAAGTAGAAATCAAAAGAATGATGACCAAAGTGGAAAAAACAAAACATGACAAATTGATATTAAATAATGAAATTTAAAAAAAATCAAAACTTTACAAAAGGCCAAGAACAATAAATTAGCAATAAAAAGAACATGGACAAATCCAAAAGAAAAATAAAATGAGGGGTTCCTTCGAAATTTTGGAGGGTCATTCTGAAGCCGAGGTTTGAGAGAGAAAAGAAAAAAGCAGAAAAAATCGCTAATGCCAAACCGGGAGTCCATTTACGACACGCATCATCTAGTTATGTAGGGACCAATAAGATGATTCAAATGGTGCCCTAAAAGCTAGTATTTGGTCGTCAATCGATGATACACGAGCTGCTCGAAGAACACAACTACAATCCACGTGCTAACGGATGCAACATGTATGTCAATCATTTTTTTAATAATATTTATTACAAAAGTTCTTTATTAACCCACCACTCATCCCACTTAACTACAACAACAACAAAAAAAAAAGGTGAGATGACCAAAATAACCTCGAGTGATAGTTAAATTGTTTTTTACTACATAAGTAGCCCAATAATTTTAATGTTTATTTATAATTGAAAATCCATAACAACCCCCATGCCCCGGTTCAAGTTTTTTTTACTAAGACTAATTAAGTATTTTTATTGTGCTTAAAAAAACAAAAGACATCATTACTTTTCATATTTAGGTCAACTTTTTTAGGGGTAAAGTCATCATCTTTTCACTGCATCAATCCGTAATGCCATTAAGATAATGTTTGATATTATAGTAGCGATTGTTTTTAAAGTATTTTTTATTTGAGAATGTATCAAAATAATTTTTTTTATTTTTTAAAATTTATTTTTAATATCAGCATGTTAAAACGATCTAAAAATATTAAAATAATACTTTTAAACAAAAAAATAATTCAGTTTTTTTGGCAAAAATGTTACAAGTCTAGAGTTACCGTATCTATCACTGTGGATTTCACCTTTTTTATTTTAGTTTATTTTGTTATAATAAATGAGACCTGGAAAGAAAAAAAAATCAGAAACTATACAAAACATGCTTTATAAGAAAATAAATAAATAAATAAAGCCTGTCTTTTATGAAAGGTCATGGAATGGACTGATTTGTCTGAACTTTATTTTCCATCAAATTCCAGCCTGAAATTATAAAATTCTTCCACAAAATTGGACACAGTCAGGGCAACAAACAAGTCTTGATTGCATTTTATATAAGAAGCCGAACTAATAGGAAAGCCACTAGAGATTCCTTTTATATTATTTTTTTTTATAAAAATAAAATTTATGGTCCTGACATTGGCAGATCAGTATTTATAGTTTCCTTCAGAGGTCACTCCATTCATAATCTATATATATAATATAAATATATAATAAAAAATATAAATATAATATATAAAAAAAATTATGATTTTAAATTATGGAAGGACAAAATTGATTAAAAAAATTTCAAACAAAATTTGATATTTTTTATTTATATACATCTAGAAATATTTTTTTTTATTTTTTTATTTACATCAGAACTTTTTACTTTATTTTAGAAATCATAAAAATGATTGCTTTTTTATCCTTTTAAATTTACTTAAGTTGTATTTTTTTATGCTGGATTTTTTTTTTGTTTTTCACGTTTTTTAACTGATTTATTATTTTACTTTAAAAATCCAAATAGAAAAATAGAAAATAAATAATTTTTATGTAAAATATAGAAAATCTTGAGCATAAAATCAAAATACTCATTAAAAATAAATTATTTCTAAAACAAATACACATTTACTACCATCAAGTATGTTTCATCAACAAATCTATAATTGTTTCTTTAATATAATTAAACCATCTTTTGATTTATAAGATACAAATGATCATTGCAACATTTGCTAATAAAAGTGTGACTAAAAAAACTAAATAAAATAGAAAACTTTGATTTGAAATCAAATGGGTAAAAACTTTTTGAAAAAAAAAGAGCTAGTAAATAGGGGAAAAAAAAAGAAATGGGCAAATGTTTTTCGTTTGAATTTTTTAATACATTTTTTTATATTTTATAATATATTCTTCTTTTTCTAAAATTAGAGCCAATATAAATTTAACAAATGTCTATTCATGTATTTAAATATCAAAATTAACAAAAATTTAAATTATTAAGACAAAAATATATTATTTAACAGACCAAACCATAAAACATTTTAGTATGAATGTCCAAAAAAACTATCTTATCTGTAATATTTGTATTATCTAACATAAACTGATCCATCAAACCAGATAGTATGAATATTATAGATGATAATAAATAAATAAAATTTAAGAAATAAATATCACAAATTAGAAGGCAGTTTAGAATTTTTAAAATCTTGTCAACCCAACCCAACCTGTATACCTTATAAACCCATTATTTATCACATCTTAATTGATTCTTCTATTTTAATCGATTAATTCAGTTGATGTGTTAAGTATAAATTATTTTGTTACATTTTATAACAAGTTTTGGACTAATTTATTTATATAAAATATTTGTTCTAAGCTCAACCCATGAAAATTAGTAATATAAACTTAACCAATATATATATATATATAGAGCCTAACCATTAAATTCAACCCGCTCGGGTAAACTTTTTTTAAAATATCAAAAATTAAATTAAATACAAATATAAACTTAAACCTAACCCAACTACATACATCAATACCCTTAATTTTAGTATCACTTAACTTTCGAAAAGAATACAATCCTGGATCATGAAATATCACGTGACATGGACGAGCACATGCTTTGTGAAAAATGCTCGCAAGAGAAAATAATTAAGGGGAGCATTGAGAAATGAGCACCAACCTCCTAACTAATCCAAACATTCACTAAAGAATCCTAAGATGAAAAACTAGGGCAACAATGTAGTCATGTAAAATGATAGAATGATATTGTCGAGTATTTACTGTTAGCAGCTTCAACTTGGCAAAACGGAAAACTCGAGTTAGAGCTTAACCCTTGATTTTTATTTTTTTGCAACAGAGAGAGCACATTCATACCCTTCGATGGGCGATTAAAAAGAATAGGATCACAGAGGTCGCTATGTGTAATATAATGAGCACCAACTCCCTCTAGCCCCCAGCAAAAAAAATATATTCAGAACCACGTTAGAGCAAGGGAGATTTTTGTTCTGGGATGTTCCAGGTTCTGCATAAAACGATGACAAATGCAGTGATAGCCAAGTCGCAGGGAAACAGTTCTTGCAGCTGGTAATGAGTCTAATGGCTTGTATTGATGCCAAGGGAACGCAACCAATTCGGAAGACTACATACTGGTATTGAATCCACCTTTTCTACTGATGGCCGTGAAATAGAAGAGTCCATAACGACATTACAACGAGGAAGATCAAAGCGATTCCACTGAGGACTTATCTTCAGAAGATGAGTAAAAATCAAGCTACTCCCAGATGAAGAAGCTTCGATTGGCCATCATTTCAGCAAAAATACAAGGAACCCTGTGCCATGCACAAGGAGTTTAAAGAAAATGATTGCATCTGTAGATCACTTGCATTGATGCTTAAATATACTGGAAGGAGTTCAATCGAATTATTACATCACGCTGCTGTATGAACATGGAGAAATTCCCTGATTACAGCTTACAGAAGAAAATACATGCCAAAATATCTTCCGAAATCTTAAACATCTCGGATTTGAGATGCAAATCAACTTGAATGATAAGGGCTACCCATAGAAACCTATACAAATGCAGAGGGAACTTCTAGGCCTGCATTTTGAACTGCAGGTTTCGAAGTTTATCGCCTTCCAAATGGGTTAGATAAGCAACACATCTACAGTTGCCTGGAACCAAAAAGGTACTGTTAGTTCACCATAACTATAGGGGTTCAGGACTCTATTTCTATCAGCTAAATCTCCGAAGCCAGCTGGATGCTCAAAGTATTTTACAGTGAGAATATATTAAGTATCTTTGAAGGGAGAACTCTTTTGTCCACTGATCTGCCTTGGCTGCAGTGGAGACTTTAACAACTTCTTCAATGACTCCACTATCTTACCAAAAGATGGGCGCTGAGCTGGATCACTGCCAACAGAAAATCAAAAGGCATCATAAACAGAACAAATATAACCAACAGTTCAGCAGTTGTAATTTTTTTAGCTCATCTTGAAACAAAACAGCAACTTATATAGTTTGGGATGGATAGGACTCTTAGAGACAGCAGCTAGATCATGGTATTAGACACAAGACAGCTATGATTGTCCAGATAAGTATATTAGAACAGTAGAAGTCTTGCACATCTCAGGCAAGTGCAATTGAATCTGGTGTTCTGACAAAATGGAATAAGCAATCAATTCTTGACTAGTTATGAACAGAGCATAATGATCAAGAAGCATCCATATCTTGTAGGCACTTTAATTGTAACGCAAATTGCATGCAGAAGCCTAAATACTTTCAATATGATGGCATGAACAGTCTTCAATAATGAAGATGTGCTGGAGTGTTGTTCTTAATTAAAAAAATCTTAGCAGGGAAAGCATATTCCATCTTGAAAATACCCCGGCTCTTAACTGTTGAGCATACAAGTACTATAAACAACCATGGAACCCAAGAGTACTTACTCTGCCCAGCAAGATTCCATAAGAGAAGCCAATACTGGCGGTGTGTTCTGGGGAATAGAAAGCCTTCTATTCTGAAAGGCTACAGCTCCAACCACCTGAAAGGTTCCACCATGTCGGCTTAATCATAAAAAAAAGAGTGGGGGGGGTCTAACAATTTGACGAGCAGCAGGTGTCAGTTTTATGTTTCACCTGGGCAGGGCAAAGTCCACTCCAAGGTTGTTGCATAGTCACAAGCTCCCATAGGATGACTCCAAAACTGTAAACATCAGACTTCTCGTTGGAAGGCTCTCCACGAAGGAATTCTGGAGCCATCCACTCGGGCTGAAAATAAAAGTAAGAGAGTTACATGCCTGATTGAAGCACTACGGAGTAAATTTTCAACCTGCAAGATGTTAACTGGAAATTATCTGATTTTCTAGAGTAGAGAAGAGTGCACAGCTAATTATGGAACATATTCAAAAGCCAAATCAGAAAAGAAAAAAGCAACACGAAAAAGGTCTCATGATGATGAACAAGAATGCTGTAGCTCTCAACACCATAGGAGTCTGGAAGTCGACAAAATTCTGCATAACAGCTTCAACAAATTCTCATGCCTACAAGTATATTAGTCTAATCTCTTGGAGAAACAACTGTCTGAAGAATTCAATTAAATAATAATCACAATCAAGGGAATTTTCACGATGCAAATGAACACGGATAATTTAAAGCAGATAATATTAAGAGAGAGAATTACTGTTCCAGCCACTGATTTTGATGATATGAAAGAGTTAGCTTTGAATCTGGACAACCCAAAATCACACACCTGAGCATGAAATTAACAATTGAGGTTAAAAATATGCAGCAAGCTGCCTGAAAGTTGAATACCATTCATGTGAATATCTGATCATTTACCTTTACTGTCCAGTTTTTATCAACCAACAAATTTGGAGATTTAAGGTCCCAGTGAACAATTGGAGGATCAAGACAGTGAAGATAATTGATCCCCTTGGCCTGCTCCCAAAAAAGAACATCAAGTTTTGCTAAAAACATCAGAAATCAAAAGCACTATGAACAACACTATCACACACCACATCAAGTGCCATACGTAAACGCCTCCTTTGATCCAGTACTTCGCCTGCAGCAGGCCGGTGTATGAGGCGGTATAGACTGCCCCTGTTCAGAAACTCAGGTTAGCATGATATTTCTTGTTAGTAGTGAAAGATGAACATCAACCGGTTACTGTGCTAAAAATTGGATGATACCTTGGCAGATATTCTGTCACAATCGATAGATGAGGGCGCTTTGTAACGGCACCCATGAAGAGAACAACATTTGGATGACGAACACGTTTCATTATTGCAACCTGAAAAAACATTAATTATAACTTGATCTGTAGCAGTGTTATTCGCCGAAGAAATAACACACCCAAAGATGGTAATCTTTGAAGAAGAAAGCTTTAAAACCTAACAATATATAGAGGAATACCCTGTGACATGCTTAGATTTTTCACTCAACCAGTAAAAATCAAAGAGATGATAAGGTGCAACCTATAATACACTGACAGCAAATTGTATTCAAAAGACCAATAACATTAACCAATACTCGTGCAAGGTACCACCCATGGTTGTTGGATTCCATACATTTGCACGGACAGGTGTAACACTAAAAGACAGCATATACGGAAGAGAGTGACCAAAACCATGGAAGTACATGGGTGTGAAATCAAGAGTTCTCATTTGCTTGTTTAGCTAACTGTTAAAATTCCAAAACAATGGTGACTAGAGCATATAGATAAATCACGAGCAGAACAAAAGAAACAAAACAATGAAGAGGAGAATAAAGTAGCATTTTGAAAAGATTGGGACTAGGGGAGAGGGGAACTTAGACAGAAGCATGCATGGACAGATGACACAAAATCTGCACATCAGCAAATAATAAAGATGAAATAGATAGGGTGCTTTTACATACCTCTCTTAAGAATTCCCTCAACTGATCATCATGAAAATCTTGAACAATTAGAACCTTGACAGCAACATCCTGTATTGACACAAGGGATTTACTTTCTGAAATCAATAAAGAATAGCACAACCAAACATTCATATGACGTCAAAAGACCAGAGGAGCTGTGCAGGCGTGCAGCAGAATCAACTTCAAATGACTAATCATGGAAAAATCGATGAACACATATCTAAGAGGAATATACTCACACATCCGTGCCATTCAGCACGATGCACTGTACCAAATGAGCCTGCAAGGATAAAATGAGAGCACAGCACTTCATTTAATTGCTTCTAGGAGAAGAATAATGATCGAATACTTCAAGAGCATCAATCCTAGGCTTCTAGAGCTAATGAGAAGCAAAAGATTTACCAGCTCCGACACGCTCTTTGATATGTAACTCTTCCCATGAGATCTCAAGCCAATCTATGGCAAGTGAAGGTTCAAGATTCAAATATCTTGGGATGGTCAACGAAGGAAGTCTGGCTTGATTGCCGATTATGCTCTCAATTTCCTTCTTATCCGACTGACTGGATAGGTTTACTTTGGTTTGCTTGACAACACTGTTTATGACTGGACCTCCAGATACAACTTTCTCTATCTGGCAAGTTTGTTGTATAATAACTTGTTCTTCTTCAAGTCCAGAACATTCATGTACAGATCGCCCAGCTGCGTCAGGAGCTTCAGCATTCCTTATCAAATCCAAAGGCATCAGGGACGATTCTTTTCCAAGGCAAACTTGATCCACTGGTACATAAGTGGAGGGTTTCAGATGTTCAAGCCAACCATCAACCACTGTGTGTTCCTCTACTTCCTTATTGCCTGCAAGAGATTGCTCCCCATTAAATAAAATTGTAAGACAAGAAAAAGGTTTGCATAAAATAGGAATAGATACCAATGTAGGAAACCTTGTTGCTTAATAAGGTAGGAAAGAAAATAACAGAAATTTAGAGCTGTCAGCTATCCATGGAAATCAAGAACGCATGCTATTGCAAACAATTGCAATGCAAATGCCAAACAAAACAGAAGTGCAAAGAACCAATATGTTATATGTTACGCAACCAAAAAAAACTTAAGTGGTAGCTATTTCATCGTTGGTTATCCTAATTCCTAAAGTTACTCTCACCCCTTTGATGCATGATGCATGTAAAAGTTAACTCTGTGAGGCATACCTGAACATAGAGGATTTTCAGGAAATGCACACAACTGCTTAGAGTCTTGAATCTCATAAGGTGCATCATCCATGTAAGGTTGTTGGGATTCTTTTATATGTGGGATTTGAAAAGGTGAAGGCACTGAAGAAAGGAATCCTCCATTTATTGTGGAATCTGGACCGTGGAGATTTCCTGGCTGCCCAACTAGATCAACTACATATTCCCTGTTAATAAAATGCACTCCTCTGTATTAGCAAAACATGAAAATGGTAGACTGCCATATGTAAAGGAGACAAGTTCAAAGACATTCATAATTCCATCTAATTGGATTATGGAACAGTTTTCAGGTGATCTAAACAGTTACCCATATTTAGGGAGAATCATGAACTGGGAACACACATAGATTGGCAATGGTCAAATAGATACAATGGTGGCCAAAAGTTCATATGGATACTAGTCAATGTATAAACCAAAATAAATAACAAATAAATGAACAAAAGAGGATACTTAACATCTCGAAAACCATTATTGCTGCATAGACAAAATTGCTTGGACAACATGAAGAAAAGAACACATGGCTAAGTTTATACTCGGGGTTCAAAATTGAAGTGACATAACTAAATGTTAAATCATCTTGCAAAAACTACAAAAATTCTTCAGCAAATAGAGAAATCTAGAAGACTGGTTAGAGCTCTCCTCAACTTGTTTTACTTTTTCTTGTTTCATTTTATCTCACGTGATAATGTAAGGGAGGATTAAAAGTATCATACCTTGAAAACTGCCTGTCATCCTGGATTTTGACAAGACAAGAAGACCGGTGATCAGCTACACAGTACTTGCAACCCCGAGCGATCCGACACGGCAAACCTATATAGTCTGCCAATTTCTGCACATGCCAAAATATATCACCACAGGTTACTAATGCATGGAGAAACTCACCTTTTTATAGTATAATGATCATGCGCCGCTCACAGATTTAAAATCAGTTTTGGGTACTTCTACAAAATAGTAAGTTGCTGAAAATGTAATTTTCCTATCTGCTTCACCATGATCTTGGTAAATTTATTTTCAACTTTAATTGGATTTAACAAGACATCAGCATAAGGACCCTGTCTACAACGATACAAAGGAAAGATAGCTGCCCATGGTGTGCTTTACTCAATGATGCTCAGAAACAGACATGATCCACTGGCAATGAAATTAGTTTTCAAAGATTAACCTTATATCCTTCAGTAAGTGCTACAAATATTAACTGCAAGAACAAAATGTTACGCGGAACAATCAGATAGGCTTGACATCATATTAGGACCCACATGAATTAAAGATTTCAAACAAATAGTCATTTACTGCAACAAGCTACAAATACCTCACTTAGTGATCAGGGGAAAGAGCACTCTTAATGGATTGCTTTATATAATTGTGGGTGACACTTGATTCTTCTAAATCAGTTGCATTCTCACGTGATACCACGCCCCTGTTCAGACAGTCAGGTGTGCTTTAAAAATTTCATTCTATTAAGAAAAGTGAATCCTGGCACCATATCTATGAACTAAATGTGATCTTCCAAAAAAATAGTTTCTTCAAATTGGTCGTAAGACGGCACAAATTGAGAAGGAAAATTAAAGAACAAAACACAAAAACGCGAACTGCCAGATTTTTCCATCCTAATACCTAATGAAAAACATGTGTACCCACTCAACTGGCAGTCACATCAATCCATAAAAAAGAGAAATGAAACAACAAAGACACCAAAGCCTTCATCCCTAATCCTAACAAAATGTGATGGATCACAAGCCTACATATCAAGAGAACCTTCTTGCAAAAACCAAATAATTCCTCCATGTAACACATCTATCCAATAGAATTTCGCGAAAGTTCAGATATGATAACAATTGTAGTAGAATCACCAGCCATTGACATATAATATTACTGAAGTCCAGAGCTAGCATCCTTTGAGGAGGATTAGCTAGGGGCTCCGATAAAAAATCAATATGAACCTGTGCTCTTGAACTAAATAAAAAATAATAATCAAATGAGTATTTCCTAAATCATGCGGTAGTTGATCTCAAATTTCCCATGTTGAAAATTCATTGACAGGACCTTATGAATTATATATGTATCCAGTCCACTGCAGCCCTCCCTCCCCCAATCTGAAATTTCCAAAGTAGGGCGTAGATACCACCACACATGTACACATAGTTATCCTATCCAATTAGATTACCATGAAGGCTAAGTATCCACTAACAAATATCCTTCAGTTCAATCAAGTCTCTTCTCTGTAGCACCAGCTCGTTGAAAGTTTATAAATCAGTGGACTATTAGTGTTCTTTTGATGGACGAAGGAACTAGTAACAGAAACCAATACCGATTTATTTTTTAAATGAGAAAAGTACCATGTATTTTTTACCTTGAAAAGAATGGCGCGATGTCTGCAGAGTCCCATGGATAGGCTACCAATAGGGAGCACAATACACTTATGGAAGTCCCTCAACCTCCTGCTAGCCAATTTCCATCGCTTGTGGAGATCTCCTTGCTCCCAGAGGAAACTTCCCCTAAACATTTAATCCCACAAAAAAGGGGGGGAACACAAGCGGAAAAGTGAACATTCAATTAGATAACAAAGAGTAATCATATCATGATAAACACCTTACCCCATGTAAACAGCAACAAGTTTGCCCAATTGCTCCACCAACACCAACGTGCTCTCCGAAGCACAATACAGTTCTTGAGCTTTATCCTCCAACTCTTTAAGACGCGAGTCACCACGTCTATCAACAAGAACCACCTCCATTGATGTCTCACTTGGTTCAATTTCTTTGAGCGACATTAATGGTGGCAGCCTACTTCCTTCCTCATCCTCATTGCACATCACCCATAGATATGGATTCATTCCCAAAATGTTATAGAATCCATCCGATATCTTGTCACTATACGACAAGCATCCACTCACCTGGAACGACAAACACGATCATATGCATTCGTCTTCACATGAAAAAAAAATCGTTAAAAAAAACATTATGGGATGGATTGTACTGTACCCAGAGACGATAGGAAACGGTTCGTGCATCGGAGGCTTCAGGTACGCCTTCCTGCAGAAGCAAAAGCTCACTAGCAATACCAGCTTGAGCACTCAGTCTCTTAGCCAAACTAAGCTGCAAATAATAACTCTCCTTAGTCTTTAGCACCAAGTTTTCATTCTTATTCTGCTGATCCTCCTTTTCCTCGGTCACCTCCTGCACCACTTCCTGCTTCATAGTCGGCACATGCACCGTCGTCGACGTGTCAACCTTGATATCGGTAGTAGAGTTTCCATCAAGTGTAGTAATCCCCGAGAACAAGCTACCAGCGTAACTACTCCCACTCGATAATCTTGGCAACGACACTTGCCGGTCAAAATTCCGGTCAACATCCCTCTCTTTAATTATCCCCGGAGCTGGAAGAACAGGTTCTGGTTCCAGGTCCGGTGTAACTAACAGTTGACAATCCTCCTCAGTCGATAATCTTTGCAACTTCACGTGACTAGTAGATTTCTCAACTTTTTTCTCGGACAACCAGTCGAAAAAAGCGGCAAGTTGTTTTTTCTTTTGTTTATACTTGTCATCCTCACCAAATTGTTTTGTCTTGGGATGGTACTTTTCGTCGTCACTGCTCGTGAAGAGATCGGATATTGGTGTGGTTATTGTGGTCGGAGTAGCAGTTGTTTTCGATGTATTTTTGCCAACTGTGGAGTACAGATCTTTCGAGGAAGGCTTTCGGAGGTCATTTTCGATGTTAAAAGCATCTTTAGTGACTTTTTTATTCCCGTGATCTAATAATTGTTTTGAAGACGATGATGCATTGAATCCGGACCTGTCCGGAAATTGCCTGGGGAAGAAGTACGTGGTACGATGAGGCATTTTTTCTTTCTTTCAGGGACCTCACACAATTCAAACCAAACCAACAATTCAAGCTTTGATTCAGAAAGATAACAAGCAACTAAGAAAATACTTGATTCAGGTGACGTTGCAAAGGGTGAACGAAGAAGAAGAAGAAGAAGAAGTGGAGAAGACATACAATCCCTGCAAGTCCATGAGATTCAGGAAAGTAAACAAAAAACGCATGATTTCTGTGTGGTTTTCTGAATCCAATAAATAATTTTCAAAACCACAAGCCACCGTTATCTCGGCACTGCGTTTACCAGCCTCCAAGATAAGCGATCCAGTAAAAACAAACAGAGATCGAGAATTTTTGCCGAAACTGTTTACCTATTGGTGAAGGAAATGAAGCTGCTGAAAGAGATTAGAATTTTAGTGGTTTGAAGAGACAAACAACTGCTTCAGATTGAGGGGTAAGGGCGGTGGGGGTGGTGGAGTGAAAGAGAAGAGGAGAAGGGTTTCGAGAGTCTCTGAATTTTAAGCAAGTGAGAAGAATCGGTGGGAAATTGGAAAATGTTAAAATAACATAGGGAAGAAGCTAACGGGCGCAGCGAGGGTGAGTGCGCACCTTTTGTAATGGGCTCACACGTAAGATTTTATGGCAGGGAATGCGCACATCGCAATTGGCGTACGTTAGCGATATTTGAAGATGCGGGTTTACAGTAAGAGTATAAAAGTTGGAAAAAAAAATGTCTTTACTGAGGCCAAAAGATTTTGGAGGCTTATGTTTATATTGCATCTAGCTACCTAACCCGAGTGTCGATACGGTTTGTAAATTTTTTTAAAAAAAGTATATATATATATATATATATATTGGATATGTAATTAATTTTAATGTATTTTTATCTAAAAAAATTCAAATTATAAATCTTAAAATTTATTCAAACATCTAATTAAATAAATTAATAATTTTCTATGTAAATAAACAAGAGAAAAAATTATTAACAATAACTGAAATAAAAATTCAAAAATTAAGACATAAATACAAATTAAGATATTTAATCACACAAAATGATTTATTTATCTGATTATTTTTACTGGATTTTTTTATCTAGATGAATAAAAGATAATAAAAATACAAATACAAATGAAACTGATTGAATAAACTCATACCCTAAAAAATATTAAACAATGATTAACATATAAGAAATATTATTTAAAAATTGATTTTTTTTATTTTTAAAAATGAATTTCATTTTTATAAATAAAAAAATATATAGATAAATTAGAATTATATCTTCAAAAATCAAACACAAACAAATCAATTTTAAAAAGACTTCAATCCAAAAAATGCATGCAAAATATATGATCTAAATCATGATATTGGGATAAACTTATTAAAAATTCAAAGATAATCAAAAAACCAATATTTAAAAAAAAAAACTAATGCGGAATGATGAGATTATAAAAGAAAATGAGCAAAAAAACAATGTTGAACTAAATTAACTTTTCAAACTCGTGACTGGGTCATTAAATTGAAAGTGCTACATATAAAAAAAAAATATGAAGCTAAATCCCCAACAAATCAAATATCAAAATATAAAACCATAAAAAAAAATCAACTCCATGAAAGGATCAAATAAAAAAATTTAATTAAAAGAACGAGGGTGAAAATAATTAAAAAAATAATTTGAGGGCAAACAAAAATTCTTAATTTGAGGGTTAAATCGAATTGAAAAATAACTTTCATAATAGAGAAAAAATCAAAAGAATGAGGGTCAAGTTAAAAAAAAAACACAAACTTTGATTGAATGATGAAATTGAAAATCAATAAAACTTTAACAAAAGTTCAAAGGAAATAAATTAAAAACCAAAATAATAATGATCAAAATGAAAAAAAAAACATACAAGAAATTGTGATTAAAAGACTAAATTGAAAACAAATAAAACATTTTATAAAAATAATAAGAACAAAATGAGAAATCAAGAGAATGGGGACTAGAATAGAAAAAACAAAAATAATGAACTTTGATTGAATGATAAAATTAAAGACCAATAAAACTTTAACAAAATATCAAATGAAATAAATTAAAAATCAAAAGAACAATAACCAAAAATGAAAAAAAACATATGAGAAATTGTAAAGGACTAAATTGAAAACAAACAAACTTTTATAAAATGAATAAAGACCAAATAACAAATCAAAATAACAAGGACTGAAATTAAAAAAACAAAAACAAAGAAGACAGTCATACACTTTATTTGGCAGGGAAGAGGAAAAAAAAACAATCATTCGCGACGATCCAACCACTATACGTTGTCATACACCACATTATAAAGAAGAGGGCACAATAACACTTTAAAAAACACGGTAGAATATAATGTCTAGCAACCGGGTGGCGTTGCATGCACAACCTATAAAACTTGAATGCCACTTATTTATTGACGCATAATAAACACACATTAATAACTTTCTTAAATGAAAAATTAAGAAAGCCAAATTAAAAAAAAAATTCAAAACGCTCACCACGACCCAGATAATTAGCAAGAAAAAAAAATTGTGTAAAAGTACAAAAACATGCAAACCATCTTTTTGTTTTTTTTTTAATATCAATAATGTATTGTAACTGCATCCAAAGAAGGAAAAAATAAAAAAAAGGCGTGATCAATTGCCCAGTATATTTTTTTATCTGGAAGGTAAAAGCCAATGAAAAACCAAAAGAACATTTGGTCAATATCTCAAAATTTTGTTGATCTTAAAGGTCTATCTTAGAAAAAATATGGAAAAAACTAGCATACCCTTTACATTTTTTTAATGACATGAAATAGATCAAAGCACCCAATCCTCGACGCTTCTTTTCTTCCACCCAGTAACAAAAAAGTAATTTCAATATAACAATTAAGTAATCCTTTAAAAGTAGCTTTCCCTGTACTTATATATTATAATTATAATTACAACAATATAATAATAATAACATATACTAAAAAGCTCTGAGCTTTCTTCTTCCTTTTTTTAGGTTTTATTTTGTTTTTTTCTTTGTGTTTTTTAATAATTTTTTTAATTTAGTTTGTTAATATTAATTTTTTATTTAATTATCAAATTTTTATGACACGGATCATGAATTTGACAGGTTAACCCAGAATTTTTTTTTTATTTTTTTCTTTTTAATTAATTTTTTTTGTTTAGTTTAGTTTGTTAATGTTAAATTTTTTTCTATTTAATTATCAGACTTTCATGACACGTATCCCGGGCTTGACTGGTTAACCTGATTTGAAGGTTTAACCCAGTTAACCCGTCAAATTTTTTTTTCTATTTAGTTATCAAACTTTCATGACGCGAATTCCAGATTTGATGGGTTACCTGATTTGAAGGGTTAACTCAATTAATTCAGATTTTTTTTTCTTCATTAGTTTTTTTCTTCCTGTTGATTTTTTTTCTTTGTTTTTTCATTAATTTATTTAATTATCATTTTTATGACACGACCTTGCAGCCAGACTCACATTTAAGACTATTGGATCTGATGTTGTAACCAAACTCACTTAAACTTAAATCATGCAAGTTTAATATTATTATTAATATTATAAATATTATTGTTGAATCAGGTGTTGCAATCAAACCTAAAACTCTTGAATATAATTTTATAAAAAAACCTAATATTTTTAGATTTTAATTTTAATTTTATTTTATTTATATAAAAAAATTAACCTGCAGTACCGTGCGGTTTACGTAACGAGTAGAAAATTATAATTTGTGTATATATCCCGTGGTAAATAATCTATATATATCTTTGGTAAACTGAATAGAGCCGAACTTGAAATGATGATAAAATCCCTGGGTTTTAACAGTGAAAAGACGAGAATGTTCGCTTTTTCCATAACGGCACGTGACGGTTGTTGGAGTTTGAAGCTTTGTTTGGTGGCGTCGGTGGGCTGTAAAGGCAATTTTAGGCGGATTTTTTTGGGCTTCATCATATCTCCTTTTTTTTTTTTTCCTGTCACTTGGAATGCGTGATGCCTTCTTAATTTATCATTTTCCAACTTATATTGCTCTAATAATATATGCTTAGCTTAGATTAAACTAAAGGGTTCCTAATTATTCAGTTCCCTCTTCTGGGTGTTTTGGCTGAATGGTATTAGTGTTTGAGTGCTAAAAGTTTTAAACGGAGGAAAGTGGTCTAAATTTGGCGCTTCCTTGTCCAATTATTTCGCCAGGAAGTAATATTAGAAATTAGTACATGTGCTCGTCAACTAAACTACAACATGAAGATTTTATTATATATATATATATATATATATATATATATATAACCAAAACAAATGAGCCACTGAAATTACACCAGAAGGAAAAGGAAAAAAAAAAAAAGAAGAAGATCGTTGGCAACCTATTATCACTTCACTACAGACATCACCCATAACAAAAAATTTTTTGTTGAAATGGTTCAAACTTGACCGTAAAATTTTAAATGACAACATAAGAAAAAGTCACATAGGTCCCTTGAACAACATCCTAAAAAAAGTAAATCTAACAAAACAAATTAAAGTGATCATCTGTTTATTTTCAATAAACAAATTTTATTTAATTCATTAATAAAATTTATTTTAAAAAATATACTTAATAAATAATAACAAATAAAAAACTCGAGGAAACCTAATTAAATAAAAAAAATGATAAAACCAATGTCATAGGAAGTATGAAAAAAAAAACTTAATTTTTAATTAAATAAATATTAAATGATGAAATTAAAAAATATTACCTTAAAAAAATATAAAAACTAAAACAGTTTTAGACAAACCTCATGAGATATGTTAATTTTCAAAATTTACAATTCATGAAATCTTAAACATGGCTAACCAAATTCAAATCCAAACCAAACGTTGAAGAACTAAACCAAATTAAACAATGCCATTTTAAAAAATTCGTGATCTTGGATTTTTTTTTTTTAATGGGTTGGAAAGCTGGGGGAGGGAATTTTTTTTAAAAGCAACAAACGACATGTTGTTTCTGTAAACTCACTTAACACAATCGATGTGTCATTGTCTCGCTGCGAATTGCAAGCAAATGTCTAGTTTTGATAGATTAAACTGCATTTAAAAACTTCAAATATCTTTCTGGAAATGAGATTCTCTTTTTTCTTTCAAGAAATCCACGTAAGATCAAATTATTCTCTTTGCAAATAAAAATATATGAAAATTATTAAATATTTCAATGCTGTTCACTCGTGAAAAAAATCATAAATGTGTATAATTATCATTGCATATCTTTATTTTTTCATGATTTGATTTATGACTCGAGGATGGTTTTATTATTAAATCATAAAAATCTATAAGTACTTAATAATTTGTAAGAAAACACACGCATTGTAAAAAAATAATTAAAAATGCTCAGTGATTTATTACAGAGCAAGACACATTGTGTTGTGGATTATTACAATGTAGTGGTGTTTTTGCCATCCATAATAACAGCTAAAGAAGTGCTAATTGAGGGGCAAACTGATCATTTTACATAGATTCAACTTGCATTAACAAATTGATTGAGGTTAAATCAATATTTTCTCTGTTTTAGAATATGAAAAAGACTTAATTATCTTTAAAAAAATAGAGCTTTTTGGTTTTTCATTTAGTTTTTGTTTTTCAACGCGTCTAGTGACAATGAAGTTATAGGGCAGCGCGCGTGTTAAAAAACACGATGGTGGTTAAGTAATGATGAATTTTTTTTATCCTTTTATTTTTCTCTTTCTCCTGCTCTAAAGAATCGTGTTGCCCTTCCACATTCAATGGTGTCCTCCTATTTATATTTATTTTAATTTTGACCTTTAATAATTTGATTGTTATTTGTGTTGATTTTAATGTTTTTTTTAAGTTGATTAGTCAAATTAACCCAAGTTTGTACAAGTTTTTTTCTTTGATGCTTTTTTTTAATTTCATAATTTAAAATTAGGTTATTTAATGTTAAGTTTTGTAATTTTTTTCAAGTTGACTCGGGTTATTATTACTCAGACTTTATATTTTTTGTACAAAGAAAAAATTACCATTATCGCAAACTATGCATGTGGATATAACTTTAAAATATGTCAATTATAATTAGCACAAAGAATCTACATCTTTCCAGACCATGCAGTGAAACAACATTAACCAAATAATTATAGCTAATCCAAATAAACAAGCAAGCTATATTGATTCCAAAAGGAAGAAACTAGAACTTATCGAAGCTAAATTCGATGCACTAATGTTTTAACTAATAAGCGAGTGGGGTCCATTTTGCACGAATCAAAATCTCTTAGTTACAAATTTAATTTATCTCGATACAAATCTGATGATCTCACCACTAACGTTATTGGCCATTAGTATGATGAAGTGTCCCAATCAGAGTACAAATAGGTGGCCCTTGCTAGCGGAACACATTTCTCTTGTTCTTCTTCGCTGGTTGATTTCCTAGTATAATGAGACACCCACTTGCGCATGATGTGACTTGCTTTAGGAGACAAAAAAAGCTCTGCAAGAAATTTTATATTCAAAGGACCAGTATTTCCATTTGAAGAAAGTTAGAGCAGATCCATGATGCTTTTGCTTCGCACCAACGAGAAAGAAAGCTCAGCACGTGTCTTGAAATGCTAGCCAGTCAATAGTCATCGACCTAACCTCACAATCACCTACGTGCAGGCACGGCCTATGTACACTGCCTCGTGATTCAAGTCCAGTGGTAGCTGTGGAATTATGCCTTTTACTTGTCTTTTTTTTTTTCTTTTTATCGGAGTCTTTTACTTATCGAGCAATGCTCCTAATCACAAAATATTGGCACACGAAAACAGTATCTACAATGTGCTCAGAGGGGTTCTAGGGTCTAGAGGCGAATCAAATTTAAATAATTTTTTTCCCGTGCAGTGACAGTTTTGTATTTTTTGTCTATGGATGCCAAAGGGCAATTATGCGACTCGAATATCTTATAGAGATAATTTAAAGGAGCTTGGGAGTTGAGATGCACTTGCAAATTGGGTGTCATTGATAGAGTTAGTACATTGGTTGCCAGTAATTAAGAGGAATAACCCAGGACAAAAAGGAAAAGGCATGGTTTCCAACCATCATGGAAGTGCTGAGCATAGTTATTATTTACTTGTACGTGTAATTGGAGTTATTTTTAATTTTTAATTTTTATTATATTAAAATAATTTTTTAATTTATTTTTAATATTATCATTTTAAAAACATTTAAAAAAATTCAAATAAATTTTTTTTAATTTCTAAAAATATCATTTCTATCATGTTAAAAAAACACTTAGGAGTAATTGAGATAACTTTTGCTTCTGCTTTTAAGTACTTTTCAAAAGTGTTTTTAATTTATAAAAATATTAAATTGATGTTTTTTTTTTTATTTTTTATGGTTTTAATGTGCTAATATATAAAAAAATATTTTAATATATTTTCAAGTAAAAAATTATTTAAAAAATTTTCATATATTATAATCTTAAACAACACCTCAATAAACAATGTCCAGATGTATAACGTCCGTCACCCAGCATCCATTGTTTATATTTTTAGCTGTTCAGAAATTGGAGATACATCAGCATTGGAATTGTCAAGCAACGTTAAGTGGATCATTGCTAGATGTACATTTATTTACTCGTTGTTAGGTGATCCATAATAGTAATCAACGTTAAGAAAATGGATATGTAAAAGTTAGGGGCTGGTTTCATGGCACGTAGCAAATCTTTTATTAAATTAACGGCTCTGTCTAGTATTGCAGTTGATAGATTAAAATTTATTTTTTATTTTTTTAAATATTTTTTATTTTTAAAAAAATTAATTTTTTTTTATTGTTTTGTTCTGTTAATATTGAAAATTATTTTACAAAAAATGAAAATATTATTTTAATATATATTTAGAATGAAAAACACTTTAACCTCTTTTAAGGCTAATAATGTATTTTTCTAATCATGCCTGGACCGTTTGCTAATGGAGCTTGAGCTGGAATTTAACTGCATTTATGCTTGGTAGTGTGGTTGCGGGTGTTTTTAAATAATTTTTTGTATTAAAATATATATTAATAATATTTTTTTATTTTTTAAAAATTATTTTTAATATTAACATATCAAAATAATTTAAAACATATAAATTATATTAAATTTTAATAAAAAAATTTAAATTTTTTAAAAATACAAGTTCAAATGCCTTGATGAAACTTAAAACCGAAGGATAGTGGTCAGAAAAGATTTGCTATCTTTCTTATTTTTCGAATTTAAATATCGAAATTATTATCCAGGCATACTTTTTAGAAAGCTGCTAATTAAGCTCGAGCTGAAATTTAGCAATACCTCGCTTCGAGAAAACAAACTTTCAAGGATCAGTGGTCCAAAAAGGCTTGCTCTTTTTTCTTTGTTCTTGGAATTTGAAAATTGAGCAGCTAACTTTGAGAAATTTATTTTTTGGCACTAAAATTTTGAGTTTTTGAATTATATCCTTGAAATTAAGACTTATTTCTTGTAAGATGTGTATTTTTCACCTCAGAAAATATGCGTTATTCATGCAGTCTTTCATTTGTTATTTTACTTTCAAACTTATCCTGGTTTTTTTTTCTTCATATTCACTCTTTAAATCCTAGTTTGCCCCTACGCCTGGAAATGTTATTCCCATTGACGCCCTAGATCGGTGTTGGAAATACATTTTTAAGTTGTGATTTGATTCTTGGAAAAGAAACATTCATAATAGAAACGGGTGAATCATAATAAACAATAAAACCTCTCCATCACTGTACGTGATCCAGTCTCCATAACCACCAAACTTTCTCACAACCTCCTCCACGCCACGCCTGGAGACGCTATCCCGATTACCCATCTCCCTCTAGCAACCAGCCTTTACCGACGCTGCAAACCTGTCCCCTCCATCTAACATCACAGGCCACCCACAAAACAATACACTGCCACCCTGTACTCATACGAACAAAAGTATCAACCACCACCCATTAATACGTTAAATCTCCGGCCACCAAGAGAATCCGAAATACATTGCTACAACTAAATTCCACCAAATCCTTCCCTTTCAAAAACAATGACCCGGCTACAAATCAGCCCCACAGTGCCCACCATCATTGCTGTCAACACCAGTGGCTTGATCTTCTTTTCTTCTCCAATAACCGCTGCACCAAATACCATTACCAGCCCCAGCACAGCCCCTGACAGACCCAACATCAGCCACCACGACGCCAGTAGCCTCCTCCTCTTCCATAAAACACTGAAACCAAATAAATCAGTGGAAAACCAAACTCATAGCCACCAGCCCGATCTTTTCTCAACAGAGCTTTGATCTCCCCTCATCATAGACACAACTCACGATAACCTAGATTTTGCCCAGAACTAACTGCCACCACTGTCAACCTAGTCCACCAAATTCTCCAACAAAAACAATCTCCCCGTCAACAAGCACCCCTTCCTCGCGCTAGGATGAGAACCCAGCAACATTTGCCGGCAGTAGCCCACTGAAAAACCAGCCTAAGTTGTAGCAAATTTTCCCGTAAACAAAAGACCTAAATCCACCATTTTCCACACCAATAACCAAATCACAACAGTCTTGGTTTTAGGACAGAGATCACAGCCTCAAGCACATCATTTTTTTATGAGAAATTCACCAATAAATCACGATTAATTTTTGTCAGCTTCTAAGATTTGTGTGAGAAAGTTCTGCTGCTCTTTTTATCCGTGTTTGTGTTTGAGATTTTATATATGGCACGTGAGGGCACGCTCCTTTCACCAATAAATCACAGCCTCAAGCACATCATTTTTTTATGAGAAATTCACCAATAAATCACGATTAATTTTTGCCAGCTTCTAAGATTTGTGGGAGAAAGTCCTGCTGCTCTTTTTATCTGTGGCACGTGAGGGCACGCTCCTTTCAAGCCATGATCTCCAGGGGTTGCCAGCTGGGTACCGCGTGTTTCCACAAATTTTTTTAACGTTCTTCAGCTAGCCGAAGGTCAATTTTGGTCCTAGTTGTTTTTACTTTTCTTTTATTGGCTTAATTGTTTTATTATAATCTTTGTAACAATGGACAATAAAAAAAATATGAACGAGTACGTGGGGATTAAATTCACGCTTGATGCCTGGATACCCCCAGGGATTTATAATCGCTGGGGAATTTTATGCGTCTAGAGTGACAAGGGAAATTCAATCCTCCTTGTTGGGATTGAAAATTAAAGGATATCAATGTAATTTAGTTTTCTTAGATTTTTATATGCATTTTCATTTGATTATTTGTATCTTGTTTTTTAAAATTTTCTGAGATTTTTATTTTTTAATAAAAAATTGGTTTTTGGCTTTTTTTTAAAAAAATATGGTAGGAATTTTTGTGTTTTTTTCAAGATGCTTTGTTTCTTAAAAATAAACATAAAAATAAAAATTATTTTTCATGGAATTAGATTGTGAAGTTAAGAGTATCTAAGGAAATATCTTCCACCTTATTTTTCACATCTTATAGTGTATTAGTTACTGACAAAGTTATCCCATAAGTGACTATATTATATTAAAATAAAAAACATATAAAACTAATTAATTTCCTTATTTTTTTTATTTATCATCTACTACCTGACTTTAGTAATGAATTTTTATATGTAATATTAAAATTACTTATCTGTAATTTTTATTATTATTTTTATATTATATTATGAGTTGATTTGGGTCGGGCAACAAGACCTCAAGAGTTCATTGAAAGAGAGTAATAATTCACGATTTAAATAGGTTTATAAGCCTAATGGCAATATTTATCACTCTCTGCTCGTGTTTCAGAAAGTAAATATTAAGCTTTCAAACCATGCCTGATACCCACAAATGAGCTTGAATAGTTGGAAAAGACTGGTGATAACTGATACCTAAAGGCAGAGGGGACGTTTGATCTGCCACATTAACAACTCCTGACCAAAAATAGTAGACAAAACTAAAATAGTACGGATACAAAATTTAAAGAGAGACGGGGTGTAAAGGTGCAAGTTGCGTTCTGGGGGGTTGAGGCAGCTAGAGGATAATCTTTCAAAGTCTGAAGCTTTCGTAAACGTGTTTCTCCCCCAATTAATTACGAGGAGTAGGCGCTGTTTAGAATTGTGTTTTGAATGTTAAAAAAATTATTTAAATTATATATATAAATATTTTAATGTATTGATGTTAAAATTAAAAAATATATATATTTTAATATATTTTCGGCTAAAAAATACTTTTAATAAAACTTTTAAACACCCTCTCTAAAAGGCTAGAATAACAAATTTATCAATATGCCTGTTATCAAGAATCCATTAAGAATCGAACCCTATAATTTTTCATTGAATTTCAACCTCACATCGCACATTTTATTTAGTCGCTGCTTCGAGCAAGCACCAAGTCCAATTTCATATAGGTCGTTGATCGATAGGTATAGCTTTAAAGGAAAATGTAGTGTTAAAAAGCAATCCCCATTTTTTGGGTATCTTTGCTTTTGGATTGTAGTTAATCTTCGTTCCTATCAAGTAATCTGGAAGGAACCTTTAGGTGAGTGCTTGATTTACGTAAAACTTGGTAGGAGAGATACTGGACTACGCTTGATTTTGTACTGCTTATAACTTAAAACATCTTAATGTATGCTGGTCCCAAACGTGAAGCAATTCGCATTCCTCTCTGGGCTCTCTTTCTCAGCCTCCTCGTAACCATTTTGAAATCATTTTTTTCTTCTTCAGAAAACTAAATCTGTGTGCCACAAGATTTAATGAGCTATATATATACACACACACACACACACACACACACACACACACTTCCTGGTATATATATTCAGCAACAATTATTAATATATAGTTAAGATTTTGCAAGCTAATCCTAGACGAAAACAAAAACTTAGCCTTTTTTCAACTGGTGTTATTAATTTCTACTCCGCATGACTAGTTTCCTACCTGCTCTTGCACTTTTTTTTATTATGAAAGTCAAACTTTGTTTATAGTTGGAATTATTAAAGATAATTTGATTGGCATGCAATTATATAGACATCATTCATCACATGATATCTCCCATCACCCTGTCGTTCTCGTGGTGGTTGTTTGTTATTGAGTTGATAAAAAAAAGTAATTAAATTAGGTTTAAAATAGAAGTTTTATAACCCTTTTAAAATCATGATTATGAAGAAACTAGAATTTATTGTCTTGGAAAAGATTATAAGTATTCTAATTCTTTAAAGCCATGATTTTAGATACAAGCCATAGTCTTATATAAAAACACAATCTTTTTTTTTTATTATTACTAACATATGTGTTCGGGTTAGTTTGCACGTATCTCGACTAATCTCACGTGTCTTGAAGTTAATAATCATATAAGTTTTCAATGGACTTAAGATTTATGGGATTCGAATTAGTAATTTTTAGAAAACAAATTCATGACCTGATCACTAGTTAAACTATATCTCGCTACAACCTAGGTTTTTTTTTTAAAAAAAAGTCTTGAACATTGCTTTAATTGAACGATGTTTTAATATTGTTGTGATTCATGTGGACCTTTCCTGCATCTGTGTGATGTGTGGTTGTTATCACTCTAGAAATTCGAATAATTAAAACAAGCAGAGTAATTCCTTGTGATATAATATCTCTGTGCTGTGTATTTAAGGCATTGTAAAGCATGGAAGTGTAATTAGATGAGACATGTTCAGGGCCAAAAGAAGGGGAAATTAATTAAAAAATATTCTAGAAATAATATGGAATCTAGATCTAATAAAAACTTAGCAAAATACCTTTAATGTCCTTTCTAACCAACATAATAAACTTTATTGAAGAAGAATAATATGAAATGTTTTTGAAGAAATAAATCATGGAGTCCTTGAGTTTTTCTAGAAAAGAAAAGAAAAGGCTGATTTTATCAATAGAAACGGAACGCAATTAATGTATCAGTGAGGATTTCAAAACCCCCCCCCAAAAAAAAAAAAAAAACAACTAAATATTAAAAAAAACAACGAATGTTCATCTCTCTTGCGGGGGGGAAAAACAAAATAGATTATAAAATCTACATAATAAAGAATTCCAATTTCTAAGTATATCGAAAGGTATTATCTGGAAAAGAATATTTCAAAACCAGGGATGTAAATTTTAATATATTTTTAATACAAATTACTAACTAAATATTGAGTTGAGATTTTATAATTTTAAATTGTCATATCAAATTTAATAACAATAAAAATAAAATCTATAATGAACGATATATTATTTTTCTACGTCGTACAAAATCTGGGTCCAAATCGCAACGATAACAAAAGGACAACTTGCTTTTTATCCTATGAAAAGCTTTACCGAATTTATTTAAAAGAAGGACTCCAAATGAGTCGATTTGGTCAGTCCCATGACCTCTAACCTGTATGTTGCGTGGTTGGAGAGATGCCAATTGTAGTGACGCCGAGTGCTCTATGACTACCACTAGTAGTTTCACGGGTGCCGTTCCTGTGGTCAAATCTTCAGGAGACCGAATGAACTCCGAGTGCACACGAGGACGTTTTGTTAGAAAGGACTGTGATGTGAAATGCCTTCGTGAACCACTTTCAACGAGAGACTAATAAATTGGATCGATACACGTCGTCAAAAGGAAAAAAACAGTATCCTGTTACCATATTTCGAATGACGAATGCCTGGTATCTTAAAAACAGCACTGAAAATCCTAGCAATGTGATTTTTAATTATATTTTTAGATAGTTTTAATATATTAATATTAAAAATAATTTTTTTTAAATAAAAAAATATTTTAATAAAAAATACTTTAAATCAAATCCAAAACTATATTTCCCAACATCCCTTAAAATAGATTGATACACGGCAAAAGATAAAAACAGTATCTTGTTGCTATATTTCTAATGACAAATTGCTAGATGCCTGGTATCTTAAAATCCTACCAATGTGACTAAGATACAGTAGTTTTTAAAACTAATATATATATATATATATATATATATATATATATATATATATATATATATAGTTTTGATGAGTTAATATTAAAAATAATTTTTTTAAAATAAAAAATATTATTTTAATATATTTTCAAATAATATATATTTTGTACCGTAATTGCCACTACACCCTCGAACACTTGTAAATTAGACCAATACACTTCAAAAGGCAAAAACAGTGTCCTGTTACTATATTTCCAATGACGAATGACAAACTGCTAGATGCCTGGTATCTTAAAAACAGCACTAAAAATCCTACCAGTGTGACTAAGATCTAGTGATTCTTATTATAATGCCGTAGCTGCGGAGAGCCACTGCTTTCCCAGTAAAGTATCATCAAATGATTTTTGTTTATACCTTAAACAATGCAGGTAGATAGCGAACCGATCAATAAACAGCCAGTTTATTGAATGGTGGTAGACAAACATTACTCGAGTTCCTAAACTGGATTTTTCGGATCGCGTCTGTCACATTCTGCAACAAATGACAGTGGAGTCTGCTGTGCCAATCAATTCCATCGATTTGGAAACATGAAACTGTTAGAGGGCAAAGATCACTGCTGAATGCCTCAGTTAACAATGGATTATTTTCCCCACGCATACCCTATTCCTACCCAGAATTCATATTTTGTTATGCTTTGAAAGAGAATCTTCTTCTTGATTTGACCATTTATTTTAAATTAGGCGAGGATAGACGGTGAATAACCAAGATTTGTAATTTTTAATATGTATTAAAAATAATGTTAATTTACTGAAAACTTGATAATCTAACTATAACCATGGACCCATCTATCATATTGCCGCTCTGAGCTGCCTGGGAAGTTGTTTGAGATAGCCTTGCCCGTAGTCATATCTGGGCCTTCGCCCCGTTACACCTGTACATCGCAGGTAAATCAACTCTTTATTCGTTTCTTTACTTCCTTTGAGCTGGCCTGCCGCTAGCTAAAATCCAAGAAATCGCTATGAAGGGTTCAAAGCCCATGCCCTAGGCTGAGAATGGACGTGCCCAATATAGCCAATTTTTTTTGTCATAAAAAACAACTAATTAAGGAATGAAAAGATCATATATCTAAGTTTAATAAAATGAATTGAAAAATATATGATTTAATAAATCATAAAAGGATTTATCAAAGTTAATTAATTACATACTAAAGTGAAAAGATAGTTTTTCTTATATTGAAGGTTAATTTTAGTTGTTAAATACATATAATTTTAATTCTTGTAAATATTTCATGAAAAGACAGCTTAATTGTCTGTATTTTGATAAGAAAAAAAATCTTAAAAAATCACAATAATTTATTTGTAGTGCAGTGAAATTATATAAATAATTCAAGATATTATTTTCTATATAAAAACAGTTAAACTAGACAATTTTTAATAGAGAGAGAGAAAGGTTGTTGAATTAAAATTAAAAAAAAATTGAGCATTATTGAGCTGGCATACCAGGGTAGCGCGTTGAAGCCTAAAAGAAAAGGGGATAGTCCTGTGCGCCTCATTTTTTTTTTTAACATAATGGACGACACATCTTTCTACTATTAAGACGATGTTTTGAATTCTAAAACATTTTTTTGTCACCTTATGATTGAAGAATCAGATCTAGCTTTTTCGATATCAATGATTTAAATTTTAAAATGTTTTTATCTAAAAACATTTTATAAAACATCATATAAATCTTTATAACCCATGTTCAACTCAAAAATACCCTAAAATGACTACCAAAATTAAAAATGAAAATGAATAAAAAAAACCTTTAGTATACATGATTTATTTTTTCTGGCACGGTGAAAGATCAAAAGCAACTCTATTAATCTCCTTTATTCAAGACACAAATCTATAATCTAAAAGTCTGTTTTGCAACATCAACGTTTAATTTAATATTGGAATATTTTATGATCTATGATTAAGTATGCAAATCAAAATAAATCCTTAAGCATAAAATCATCTCAACATAACACAAGAGTAAATTGAAAATAAATAAAATTTGATTACGATGTATTGTTTAATTTTTTTAAAGACAGAAAAGAAAGAAAAAAGAGGTATTGTAACAATACCATGCATGTATATTCTTATATCGAAAGGATCCATAGCATAGCAGTATAAATTGTAAAATTAGTCAAGATTGGTGCCTCAAACCATCCATTTTTCTTCATCTTCCCCGTGCACGTCAAGCAAACATGTTCCAAGTCGTGTTTCTGATCTCTCTCTCGGTAATTAGGAAATTGAGATCTATGTCTGTTCTTATCATAGACCTGGGACCCACTCCAAAAAGCATTGGGTTAGTTATTTTTATTAAAATAATATTATTTCATCTTTTAAAAAAATCCTTACTGTTGAACACGTCAGCATTTTTTTTTTTAACTTGAAACCTCACATCGTGTTCTGGTTGCAAGTTTCTTGAGCAACTTGTTATGACTGGCCAAGTTTAACGGCTATGATTCTTATAAGTTGTAACTAACTCAATTTTGGTTGGTGCGTGCGTCCATTTCACTTAATTTATATAGAACTTTTATCATTATACACGAAGAAAAATTTAATTTCCTAATAAAATAGAGGACACCGTGTCTTTGATATGAAAAAAAAATCCAATAAATCACCGAGACAAATTGCATTGGGCAAATCGTTTTTTTTTCCTCGTGATTTTTGCTAAAAGTTTCTTTAGCTAAACTCACTTTTCCACGTGTCTGGGCATGTTTTTTTTATATATATAAAAAACCTGTCTTGATAATTTTTATACAACCATGTGTAAAAACAAAGGAATAATAAATCTAGAAGAATTGCATAGAAGATTCGCAATTAAAACATAAATATTTTATTCTGACTAAATGCTTATGAAATTATATATATAAAAAACTTATGTATATATAATTATTCACAAAGTAACCATCAACATTATTATAAAAAAACTAATAATTTTATTTGAAAAGTATCATATCACTTTATTGTTTTTTTAAATATTATTGTATTTTTTTATTTAAAAATAACCTTTTATTTTAGAATGTTAAAGTATTTTATTTGAAAAAACTAGGAAGAGAGAGAGTCAAAATGATGAACATCTAGCTTGAAAAAACTAAAGCACTGGTTAAGAACGCGGTGCAAATTGTGTTTCATAAAAAATTAATTTTTTCATATATTTTGGATTATTTTGATGCGCTGATCTTAAAATAATTTTTAAAAAATAAAAAAATATTATTTTAATACATTTCAACATAAAAAACAATTATAACCATATTTCAAATAGTTAACTAAACCTATTTTCAATTTTAAAATACACTTTAAATAGTATATAAACTTGAAATCAAGTAAAACAAACCTTTTATTTTTAATATACTTTTTCTAATATGGTTAAGCGTCTAAAGCCACCTCCATTGAATTCCGTATTAAATACAAACTCATTAGCACCAAAATTTATGTTTTTAATTGTCACCTGAAAGCTCTCTCTTTTTTTTTGTTTCGTTTTGTATATCTCTCCCTCCTCTCTATATTTGAAGATTGAAACATAAATAAATGCAGTTTTATGACCAAAATGTAAATATCCAAAACTACAAGATCAAAACATAAGAGGATGAAGTTTCATGACTAAAATGTATGTACCCAAAACTACAAGGACCAAGGCTTACAATGACACGCCTCTGGACAATGAATTTTTTTTTTATATAGTTATTGAATAATGTTGTTGAGTGCGTGTACAATATGGGTGTACCATGAAACACCCCACTGTTTTAGTTTTTTTTTTATATAATTTATAATGTGTCGTCTAATTTACCTGCCATGGGCTTATTTGGACAGAGTAAAACCTGGAGGTCATATTTTCTTTCACTTCTCAGAATGCCTTCATGCTTGGTAAAATTGCTCAGATAACGCACCATGAAGAAACGAAATATTAAAACGCATCGTTTTTGTCTCCATTTGCTTCAAACTAGCTTGATTGCCCGCGCTTTGCTGCGGGTGATTTTAGGTTATGAATGAAAATAAAGTTTTATACCAGAATAAGCATAACATGCATGAAAAATAATAATTACTAAGCAATAATAAAAAGAACTGCAGCTAGGTATAGTATCAAAGGTTTGATAATATAAATAAAGTTATAGATTAAGTTATAAACAACAAAATGCAAATAAACTGTCAGGATGCTGAGCACTTAAAGGACATTGTTGTTTCCAAACTATATCAAAATTACAGAGGCAGCAATCATGATAATATAGATTAAGTTATAAACAACATCAAAAGTGGAAATAAGCTGCCAGATTCCTCTCCATGTTCTTGCTACAGGAATCTAAATCCAAGTCATTTGTAGAGGAATTGCTAGTTTTTCTACAATGTAAAGACAATAAAATAAATTATGTAAAGACAACAAATCCAAGTCATTGTTGTTAGTATTTTTTGGACATGTTAAATAGCCTTCACAAAAATGTTTTTGGTTTTTTTTGTTTTGTGTTATAGATGCAATTGAAGGTTGAAAATTCTGTGAACATTTGTGTAGTAGATGAAGTTAAATGTGTGCATGAAGCAAGATATAGAAATTGACCATGCTTTTTTTTTTTTACATTATTGTATATACAGTTTATGTAGTCATTATAAAACCTTTTTCAAAGCAATAAAAATCCTAAACTGAAAAAAAAAAGGAAAAACTTTTTTTCTCAAAAAACTCTAGCATCACATTGCTGTGATTATTCCTTCAGGGAAGATGAAAGAGGGGAGCATTTGAAATCATGTGAGAAGAAATGAAATAAAATTTTCTTGTGGCATTAAAACATAGTGAAGAAATTGAGTGCAGTGTATGCCTGGATAATGTGCTTTCAAAGCCTACAACACCTAAAAGAAGGCTTGCAGTCCTGCCTAAATGTGGACCATCCATTGTGCATATCATGTATCAGGAATTGGTGTCATGGTTCCCCAACCTCTAGGATGACTTTAATTTACAGCATTCACCAAGAAAGTAACCATATTTATTGCAATTGTTTAAGTAACATATGCACATATATAATTGTAATGATTTTTTCTTTATCTAAGTATTTATTATGTGCACATAATAATTATGTTTTCTTCTCATTGTTAATATACATATATCCTTTACTAATTCTTTGGTTTTAATGAAAAGTATTAATATTGATATATAAATTTTCCAGGGAATGATTTTTTCTCTTTTAAGAATTGTTTTCAATGTTATAATTAAAGAAGAAATTAATTAAAACGCAGAGCATGAGTTCAAGCAACACCTTTTTTTAAATAAAAAAAAACACATATCAGCAAGCATATATTTTCCAACAGAGCAAAACAACACCCTAATCTCAAGCTATCATGCAAAAAAAGAATAAGCATTGATTAACCTAACTTAAGCTCTTTCAACAACAACAAAGATATTCTAAAAACTTTAGTAGAAAATAGCTTGTAAGAAAGAATGAAACAACTAAGAACTATAACACTGTTTAATAAAAAAAAGAGGCATGAAAATACCTTGTTAAACATTCCTTGAAAGTGGATAGCAAAATTAATAGCCTACACGATTAAAGATTCTGAGAAAATCCACACAAAACAAAACAACCTGCAAAACAAACAATTTCAGATGCATAAATCCACCAATCAACCAAATTAACACCCAAAATCCAGATGGAAAAAAACCACAAACAAATTGTTTTTCTCATATCCGAGGCACCACTCAACCTCAAATGCCTTATCTCAAATAACAATTTTTTTAAAAGGGAACAGCGTGAAGTTTAACAACAATGAAGCTACCTAAGGCTTGGCTTTGTCTGAACATAGTGCAGGAAAAAAATGTTATTAGATAATGTATGCATTATGTTGATCATGTTAGAAAGGAATGAGAGAACACAATACAACTCACACATTACCTAGTAAACTGAAAAAAAAAAAAACATGGAACCCATTCAAAGGCATAGAGATAAGCTGACAGGAAAAGGAAAAAAAAACAAACAAAACTACAAAAGCAAATGAAAACAATAAGGGGAACTGTAGTTACTAAAAATAAAATAATAATAAAAAAAATAACAATGCCACATGACAGCCCTTGCCAATTAAAAAGACCACATGGATTAGAGCAAAAAACTTTTAACTATAAAAAACATGGACCCAAAATAAAATAAAAAATTGCATGGACAAAGTAATATTTAAATAATGATAGGTTCCAGTATAGAGTTGGTGTTTTTATATAATGATGGGTTACATTAATTTTGCATGGACAAACTAATAATTAAATCACAAACATGTATTTACTTGGCATATGTGGTTTTACAGCCTATGGAGCACAATCTTTTATTCTTGAAAATGGATGATCATGACATGCACTTGTTTTTTTTACCGTTATTTCAATATATTTCTAATACTTTATCAACAAAGTATTTCAATATATTTCTAATATTTGAAAAAAAAAAAGAACTAATCTGTAAAAAAACAAACATAAAATGGAAAAGAAAAATACAAAGAACAAAGCCGCAACAAAAAAGAGGTAAAGTCCGAAAATAATGGTGCACCAGAACTTGAGTGACAGAGGAAAAAGGTGGTGTTACAACTCTCTGCAACCTAGAGATAGCTCAACACTAATTGGAATACCATGCCTGCAACAAATGGTTAAAAATAGAAAGTCACCAAGCAAATCTGAACTTGAGAGATGGATAATAACAACAATAAAAAAAAAACATGCGATTATGAAAATCAAAAGAAAATAATTATGAAAATACTTCCACTGCCTTGCCCATATAGAGAGAATTGAACACAAAGTGATACAACATACTTGTTTAATGCCTCATCTCAAATAACAAATTCATTCATCTCAATCCATAATTTTTTTAATCCAAAACCAGATGGAACAAAAAACACTTACCCTAAATCTCCTATGTTGTTGATTGAAAATCTTTTTTTTTTTTAGGTGCTACACTTCTACTCCAGGTTACGGAAAGGCGTGTAAAAAAAAATAGTGAAGATATACTGAGGATTTTCATTTGAAACTCTATGAAAATTCGTGGTCTTTCCATTCTGGCGCAATTTTTCTTTAAATTCCCTAAAGCGGGGAAGAGAATTGAATTGTCAAACTCTGTAGGCTGCCATGGCCAAACAGTGTTAAATGTTCTAGAAGATTAAGCTCTGTTTTTTCTAGATTGCCCTTGATTCAGCTAGAGGTCTTGAATATATCCATGAGCATATTGTCCCTGTTTATATTCATCGTGATATTAAATCAGCAAACATACTGATACGCAAGAACTTCGGGGAAAGGTTGGATTGATATTTTTCTTATGATGGTGTCCCATTTTAAGCCTTTTTCACATAGTCATCCCGAATCCTTTATTGTATGCAGGTTGCAGATTTTGGATTAACAAAACTAACTAAGGCTGGAAGTGCATCTCCCCTTACACGTCTTGTGGGTACATTTGGATACATGTCGCCAGAGTAAGGCATTTTCTCCTTTAACAATTCTATAAGAAGATAAAAACTTTGGAACAGTGTCGGATAGAATCATGCTTAGCTTAACCACTCGGTGGGTTTCAATTTCTTAACAACTTGCCCCGTTTATAACGTCTGAGAGTTCGGAGAAAGATCCCAAAATGCGTGTCGAGCAAACAAAGCTTTTATGAGTTGTGTGATTTTACCTTATTCTTATCGGGGAACATATTTGTTTCTTTTTCTTTAACCCCCCTAATTCATATCCCACCAAACACACATATTATATGAAACTCTTTAGGGGCTAGAAGAAGGCTAAGGTAATTTTTGTGCTTGGAGGGTCTTCGGGTCTAATGCTATTAACTTTGATTTGCTGAATGTTTATAGTCAAATGTTATTGGGGCATAAGGATTGGTATTTTACTAATAACAAAAAAGGCAACAAACAATGCTACAAATAATCGTTCAACAAAAGTAAAAAAAATTAAAGACAACTAAAAGGAGCCAAATCTTAAAAACACAGTAAAGTTCATAACTTGCAACCCAAATTGATTTGAAACTAAAGTTGAGGAAAAGCAGAGAATAATCTTAAAAAACTAACCCTTGTCTTAGTAGAACACGGGGAAAAAGTTAGGAGCCAGTACACCCAAAAGCAAAAGCTTAAAGCATTATATATCTTTGCAGGAAAAAAGGAAAATACATGCCCACCAACATGATAAAAAGCAAGTAACTGGATGTCACAAAGCGAAGTGATTGCTATGACCGGATATGAAATAGAGTTCTTAAAAAATATTCCAACATGACAACCCATCACCTACCCAAGTCAGAACTAAACTAACAAATCAGCCCCCTCACCTTGTCTCCACATTTTCCGCTCAAGAAAAAATGACCAGATATAAAATAGAGTTCTTAAAAATATTCAAACAGGACAGCCCATCACCTACTAAAGTCAAAATTAAACTAACAAATCAGCTCCCTCACCTTGCCTCCACATTTCCCGCTTAAGAAAAACACTGCACATCACAATGGCAGCAACATGCCAACCTTGATGTGCATTAAATGCCTGTCAGCTGAAACAACTTAAAACCATACTTCTCTTCTCCTTTCATCAGCATGCTGAACCAACCCACTCTCACCTATCTCAACTGAGACATCCAAATGCATGTCAACATCTTAATTCTTAGGGGAAAAAAACGTACCAGCACAAAGAAATGCAAGCAAACCAGCCATGTATAAATAAGAGCCACGAAGAGCCTTTTAATCCATGCCAAGCCACCTAATAAAAAAAGCTTCAATGTCAAGTGATATTTTGTAAAAAAGCAAACTAAAAATTAAATTAATTTTAAAAAAACCAAAACTGGTCAGTCAATCACTGCAATTATATACAAAATCTGACCAAATTACTAATCACAAATAAGCTCACCTGCTCTGGCGCTGCATTTAAGAACTCCTAAAATCAAGCCAGATTTTCTGGTGGCGGCGACGTCTCTGTAGACTAAAGTCCCTTTCCCTTTCAGCCTAAGCCATCATGAAATCCAAGCCGTCGTTCACTCTTCATTTCCTGGTCTTTCCTTTTGGGATCTATATGCAATTTTAAAATCTGTCCATCAGGGCCCGAGCAGCAAGAAAAAGGAGGAGCTAATCAGACAAAGCTATGCAATTATAAAATCTGTCTATGAGGGGACAGAGCTCTATAAGGTACCGAAAAAAATCACACGGCAGGTGAACGAAGCTTATGGAAGTCACTTACGGATCCGGATTCCATTCTTTTTTAGTGAACGAAGGGCAAGCACTGGGCAGACCTCCTGGTGAGAACTGAATGATGCAAACCAAGATCTTGTACCGCGAGAAAACACCAAAACAGACCTTTAAGCCAATTGCTCCAGTCCACAGTAAGGCAGCCACAATGTTTTCTTAAGCCCTTTTAGCATTTACTGAGATAGATCTGGAATTGTGAATGTATTATTTGCTTTGTTTGTGAGGCGTTTGCATAAAAAAACAAAAACATGAAAAGTTGTAACCTGTAGATATATGGCAAAGATGCTACCACGTGTCCAACCAAAAAAATGAAAAAACATTGAAACAAAACTGGCCAGGAGATACTATGTACTGTGAAACAAAACAATGAAACAAAGTGGTCAAAACCTACCGACAAATAAATTTTAAACGTAAACAGTGCAATCCACAGTGATTTTAGAAACAATGTACAGTGATTTACTGATCTCTTTTAGTTTTTTTTAATGATGCCAATCAACATAACCATGTACCTGTTAGAAAAAAACTTTAAAAATTAATTAAATGAGAAAATAAATAAAACCCAAGAAAAAAATTCAAATTAACTGTTTATAAAACCCAAAAAAAATCTAATCCGTTCAATTTCAATTTAAAAATTTGAAATTAATTCAACCAAAATTAAATCTACTAAAAGAAATATTAATATTAATCTACTTTCAATTAAATCAAAGAAAGTTGAATCTATTTTTATTAAAAATAGATTTTAAAAGTCAGGGATGCTATGAATCTGGAAGGCATGTAAAAAATTGTTCTAGTCTATTTCATGCTTTACCTTTCAGTTCCAATTTTTTTAAAAAAGATTTGGTTATTTTTTTTTAAGTGGAATCTGAGCAAAAAAATATTTCTTATTACTAAGAGTTTTTAGGTAAAACAATTTTAGTTTTAAAACCGCAAGATATAAAAATCTAAGGTTGTCAGAGACCTCGCTCGAGAATTGACTTGAAAAAAAAAAAAAACAAGAAGTGTTGCTTGGTCACCATGTTAATTATTTTTTTTAAAAAAAATTATTTGTTATTTTTTAAAAAATTATTTGATATTGATCTAGTAGTTGTGCATAGTCAAGCCATCAAAATTTCACCGTATTGATGTCTTTTTCTTCAACTTAAAATCAATCCTTACAAATTTAAACAAGTCAACTTCTTAAATTAAACCGAGTTTAACTGGAAAAATCGTGCCATATGTTAGACTAACCACTAGATTAATTATTGACACTACATTGTGAGTTTTCTTATATGAATTGCTTCAAAAGGTTTCCATGTAAAAACAAAAATTACTTCTTTATTCGTGTATTTATAAAAAAAATCATTTTTTTATTAATAGCGTGGTTTTTTTTAATAAATGCTTATCGTTGCTTGAAAAACAAGTTGAAATAAAACAACAACAAAATTATGCTTTGATAATTATATGCAAATGTATGAGAAAATAAATAATTAATTAATTTGAGAAACCATGGAGGAAAAACATTGTCTCCGCATCAATGCCACTCGATGCTCTTGGAAATTAATTAATCTGCATACAAAATCACAAATATTAATTATTTCGTTACTGTGAATCTAGAATTTAACGTAAATTCTTCAAGGAAATCTACAATAACAATTAACTTCTTCAAGATATTTTCCAAGGTGGCGAGCCTGGTATAGAAAAATAAACTATCTTCAGTAAAGTTAGAAACCTTTTCCAGGTTATTCTCTTTAATATATCTCAAGATATAGATTTGCCAATAATTTCGCATGGCTGGCAAGAAAAACAGATAAAAAAAAACTTGTTATTACAGACGATGTGTCTTCGTAGCTAAAAGATACGTTCCTCTATGATACCTCCATTTTCTTAAAACAATGACATCCCACTTTTTCGTATAGTAATTCTAAATAAGTAAAAACTATTCATTTAACCTGTATTTAACAAAATCAATCAATAATCATTTATGTAAATCAATAAAAAAAAATTGACAATAACAAAAAAAAATTATAAAAATTATAAAATGAATGCAAATTAAGATATTCAATCACATAAAAAAGATACTTACTCAATTGTGTTTACTAAACTTATTTATTTAAATCAATAAAAGATAAATCTATATCTTAAAAAACACATGATCTAAAACATAAATAAAATAAAAATAACTGAATAAACCCACGTCCTATAAAAATTGCGCAAAGTCAAACAAATCAAATCAACAATGTTATTTAAAAATTAATATTTTTTATTTTGAAAAATAAACTTCACTTGTATAAAAAAATAAATGAATCAGAATGATATTTAAAAAATCAAACACAAACAAAACAATTCTAAAAAAACCTTATGTTAAAAAATGGCATGCAAAACTCATGACCTGAATCATGAGATCATAGTAAACTCTTAAAAAAGAAATTGAAGATAATCACCAAACCAATATTTTTTTTAAATAATAACTGCATAATAATAAGATCGTACAAAGCCGAATCCCCAACACGTCAAATGTTCAAAAGATGAATTCATAAAAAAAAAACATCTAAAAATATGAGGGGAAAAAATTAGAGAGAAATAAAAATTTGATTTGGCATGTGCTCCGCAACGAGTCGTAATTTTTCTTTAAAAAAAAAACACATGGCTACAAAAGCTATCTTGATATTTTTTTTACATAAAAAAATTACAGATGTAAATCAAAAGGTTTATCCAAATATCTAGTAATAATCCATGCAAATACATAAAAAAATGTCATTAACAATAACTAAAAGAGAAAATGGAAAAAATAAAAGATGAATATAGATCAAGATAATTTATTTGCTCGTGTCAACTAAATTTATTTATTAAAATTAATCAAAGATGATAAAAATAAAAACACATATAAAACCGAGTTAATAAAATAAAAGGAAAAAAATATGCATGGTCGAACATATTCAAAATATTATTTCAAAACAACTTTTTTCTTTACAAAACAAAACCTATCTTTATATAACAAAATTAAAAGATAAAAAAATATACAAAACAACAGGAAAAAAAATCATCAAAAAAAGACTTGCAAAACTCGTGGTCCAAATAGTCAAATTGAGACAAACTGATTAAATTGAAATTGAAGGTGACCACAAAATTATTTTTTAAAAAAATAATAATAATGTAGAATGATAAAATCGTAATGTCGAAACCCAAGACTCAATAATTTAATATGAAATGATGAAATTAAAAAAACTTTAAAAAAAACGGAGGTTAAATCGTATTAATTTTCAAGATCCGTGACTTGGGACATGAGAATATGATTGCTTAATGAAAGGCAAACACGTAACAAACACCACCATTTTTCATTCTTAACTATATCTATATTTGTTAATAGCTTAATTTTTCACTCGTTCATATAGTTGAAAACTAAAAACCATATAAAAAAGCTCTTGGATGTTAGTTTTATTTTTTTTACTTTTAGGGATAATATAGTTATTTTACTGTATAATCAGAGAGCAGAGAGACCAAAAAGCCTTGGAACCCTGATTTTATTTCTTTTCCTCTGGGAATATTTAAGTTATTTTACTGTGCATTTAAAATATAAGAAGAATATTTTTTTCCCCAGTCAATATGATAATGACCTATGAATTTTATAGAAAAAACCGTTTTGCGGCTTTTGCCCCTAATAGTATGTTAAATGATTTTGTTTGAGAATAACAAAACTGACATATCATGATTCCAATCTATAGTAACATACTAGCCTAGGCTCTCGGGCTTCACTATGGTGTTGACTATTTTTTGTGCAAAAAATGATGTTTAAGTGTTAGAACGAGGTTATAAAATGACATAAAAAACTGACAATAATAAATGTGTAATAACGCTAATTATGATTAAGCCAATACAAAATAACAAATATTTAATTCTTATTGTTATTGTTATCATTGTTATTATTATTACTATCAATAATATTATTATCTTCATTACCACGGTTATTGTTATTACTACTATTATTTTCATAACCAGCATTACTGCTATTATTATTTTTACTAGTAGCATTATTATTATTTTTAATATTATAATCACTGTTACTATCACTATGATTACTACTACTACAAAAAAAAACCATGAACTTGATTTGAATGACAAAATTGAAAACTATAAAATCTTGACAACAAAGCCAAGAAAAATAACAAGAAATCAAAAGAAGATAAACTAAACTAGAATCATTATTATTATAATTGAAAAAAAATTATAAACTTGATTTGAAGAATAAGACTGAAAGCCATAAAAACTTCTTCAAAAAAGCAAAGGCAAAAATACAAAATTAAAAGTAAAATCATCAAATAAAAAATTATTATATATACAAATTAGAAACCAATAATTAAATTGAAAACATATAAAACTTCAACAAAAAAGAAAGTGATGAAAATATAAAAATCAAAACTAAAATGATTGAATTTGAAATAGTAATAACACTGAGAACAATAATATATTTATCGATGTAGGAAAGATAAATGAAAGGAAAAAAGGAGTCACTGAAGATAAACCAAAAATATTTAGACCACACATGCCTCCTATAATGAAAGAGGAGACGACAGAGAATCAGACTATATAATGAAATTCCATTTTTGACTATCGAGACTCTGCACGCGCCGCTCAAAGGACGTGACATTTCCCAATTACTGGCGCGTCATGCGCCAACAACTTTTTATAATTAAAAATATTATTTTAATGATAATTTATGACATTATTCCAATGCAAGCTTAACAACTAAAAAAACACCTAAACAAAAATATCCTAATACCCTAGCCCCGATGCATTAAATTTATTGGATCTAAGGTACATTTATAATTCAAATACTCCTTAATAAATGATTTTTTTTATACCAAGATCACAGACATCACTCAACTATTTTAGGGAACAATGAAGTGAGTCTATGTCTATGGTGATTATCCTAAGCATTTTAATATATTTGTTATGTCTAATATACAATGAAATGCTTATCTCATTTAATTTTGTTTTTTTTTTAATTTTTAATTTTCAATGCCACAAATAATTTTTTTGGTAAAAAAAATGCATTAATAAAAAAATATTTTTAAAATTTAAATTATAGTTTTTATATAAATATATTTTTCTTTTATAAAAGAAACCAAATAAAAATAGATTTCGAAAATTATTGAGGAAATAAATAATAATTATCCACGCACAAGGGCAGTCCCCGCGAAACCACACTTTCGAGGTCTAAATTCTTTTTTTAATAAAGCTGCTTCTCCATGTGATCACTATTTTTCTCCGGTTCCTTCCCCTTTGAAAGAGAAAAGAAAAAGAACGAAAGCTGTCAAAAACTCCAAGTTCAGATCTCGCGATCAAACCCTAAACTATAAAATTGTATTTTATAGACCTGCGATTTAATCAGGTACTCTTCGTTCTTAATGCTCATATAATCAGTGGTTATTAAACTTAATTATTTACCAGGATCAAATTGATGATTTTTCCCCAACTACTGGTTTAATTCTTGCATCCTTCATTAGAAGTGCTAGTTCTCAGATTATGCAAAAAAATTGATTGTCGGAGTATAAATTTTATTCTTTGTTTCTTACTAGCTTTGTTGATTTTTAGTTTATAATATTCTATTACTGACTAATTTAAGATCTGGCAAGTTGAAGCGCGTGTGAACTTGAGGTCATTACAAGTAATATGTGCAACAATTTTTTTTTTCTTTTCATTTTTGTTATGTGGTTAAGAATCTCTGGTTATAGTGTCTTCTAATGTTATCATATCCATGGAGTAGCTATTAATCGGGGATTCCTAAGTGCACATGACAATGCGCTTGAGACATGTGCAATGGACTCTGGAATTCACTTGGGCATGTCTATAAATTCATGTTTACATGTCTACCAATTCATGCATGGATGTGTAAGCTCTCATAGCACAATCATAGCACCTGCAAATGTGCCTAGTGCTTCTCTTATTAGTGTGCTGTCATGCTTATTTTCTCCGGCAATCTAAATTACATTGTTTGAACCTTGGAGCAAAGAGGCAGCATGCTTGACTTAGTGATTTTCATTCCCTTGGAAACAGATTCTTGAGCTCGCAAAAAGGAATGGTCTGGATTGACCATCTGTATCTTTTTTAATGGAATTGTGAAGTTTTGATTGTTCCGGCAAGTATAGTGGGAAGCATGAACATTGTTAAGGGTGTGGCTGATCTCATCCGAAGGACATCCAGTGGTCAAACTGGAGAGTCCATCCAGGGGTCATCATCTGGGAGGTTTTCTCCTCCTTCTCCAAAGATTTGTTTCAGGTATGTGTGACTAGTCTGAATCTGCTTATCATGATTTGCATTTTTCTTTTCTTTGATAAGAGTTGAGGATTCTTATTAATGTGGAAAGAAAGCACTTCAAATTTACTGTTTGTGTGTTTGTTTTTAATTGTTAAAGCCTATAAATCAGTCATTGAAGGCACAGATGGAGTGCTGCAGATTTATGAGAAAGACTACCAGTCATCCTCATTTAATATACACATCATATAAACTAAATTCAGAACGAGCAATATGTAAAACTTAAGAATGCTTTGCTAGAGAAAACTCCCTACTTTCCCACAAGTATCCCGTAAATTGTTCAATGATTTGAAAATGGATTCCTCCTCAAATATTTTTTTGTCTTGTAAATATTGAGGTATGCAGTTCTGTGTCTTTGCGAAGCTTATGGTTGTTCTTGTATAAAGGCCTTTACCCTCAATTAAGCGTCAAGCTCTTGAACTGTTAAATCTGCCATGACCTTGTGGAAACATGCAATCCTGTACATCATCACCCATAAGCTTCTAATTTTTTATTATCTGCACATATATCATGTGATAATAATGACTTATTGTATCAAGTTGATGTGCTGAAGGAATGGTTTAGATCTATGATAAACTAGTTTCACAATAAGTTGAAGTTTTGGAAAAAAAAAGAAAGTAGAAGCATTGGAATGCCTGCTTCTTTGCCTGTAAAAATAGCAACAGAAGTTTGTTACAAAATACCAAATAAGGTAGAGTAGGAGAAGAGAAGATTGCTTAACATGTGGCCATTGTTTGGAATTATTTATGTGATGGACTCTTCCCCTCCTGCCCCCTAATTTAACAGTGGATTAAAGTTATACTCCCCTATTCTGATCCTCATTTATTTGTCTGCCTCCTTTTTCCTGGTAACAGACAACTTTTCAAATATACCAGTAGCTATTTTGACAAGTGTCAACAATTTTTCTGTTAGACTTAAGCTTTGTTACTCCATCTCTGGAGTGCAACGACATAGATTTTTTGTGCACCCTTTAGTTCTTACCCCTAGATTTTCCATTTCTCAAATAGCAACTGCTGGTTAATCTACTTGATATTCATACATTTTGGCCATCTTATCAGTGAAGTAGGTGACGAGGTGGTTTTACATACACTCTGGGAGAAATATGAGAATGCTGTTGACAAGGTATGACTGCTAGTATCATGGTCTTAATTTTTTTTTCCAGTTAAACTGTTTGGTATCTTTCCAGCTTCTTATGCTGTATATTGTTTTGCTGAAAGTAACGAGTTATGCAAATTCATCTGTCATTTTTCTTTTGTCCTTGAAGCAAAAAGATTTTTTTAATCCATGCACAACTTGATTAATTTAGAGGAACTCTTTTATATCTATAGATGTGACTTAACATGGAATGAATCAATAATTTTGATATGCGTTTTGCAGAAACCATGTTTATTGTGTCTTTGGAGCTTTTCTATCCCCTAATTCTTCCATTGAAAAATGATGAAGGTTTTATATATTGATAGAGGCTGAGCTGGGACATGTTGAAAGTAAACACCTGTGATGGTTCATACTAAAATTAATTTATTTATCAAAAGTAAAGCATATATTCTAGCTTGTGTCTATATTGTATTCTTTATGGATGATCTATCATGTAAAATAAGGCGATAATTTTATTGATAGGAGAGGTATAGAAATGCTTGGTCTGTGAATGAAATTTTATTTGCTTTAGCAGGGGAAGTCTGTGTTTTAACAAGTGAACTATTAAAAGGAAGTATGTTTCTTGAGCTGTTCTGTGTAGCAAGCTGCAGTCTATTACTCGTATACTTAATGTTTCAGTTTCAAAATAAAGATGACTTACACAATGTCATGAACAAATGTTTGCACTTTGTTGTATATGTCTTTTTTTTGCCATCATTCTGTGAGTTGCCAGGTTTGTTGTAAATCCAAGAGTTAAGGGGGGCTTAGGACTAGGTCATTTGGTGGAGAAGAATATGGCCCTTGTACAGAAATGGTTGTGGCCATTCCTTTAGAACCAAATTCTCGTGGTCCATAGTTGTTTGTGATTTTCATGGTGCCCATGCTAATGGCTGGGATGCCTAACTTGGATCATCTGTCTCAGATTTGAGCCCTTGGAAGCTCATTTCACAGGGAGGATTTTTGGTTAGGAGAAACTCCTCTTTCTATTGCTCTCTCACATCTTTGTCACCTCTCTGGTTTGCATAATGCTCCTATTTCTTATTTTGTTCGATCGAGAGGGATAATTTAGATTGGAATTTTCATTTTTTTTTGGAATCTTAACTATAGAAAATCAGAGGATTTCATTAATTTACTTCCTATTCTTAGTTCTTTTCTCTTGACTAGGAAATCTGGTAGAGTTTTGGCTTTGGAAGGGTCTGATGCATATCTTGCAAGTCTTTTCTTTTCCAAATTTCCCAGCACCCTTACCCTTTGTCTTTTTCTTTGCCTCATCGTATCTGGAAAGCCAAGGTACCCTCTAAAGTTGTGGCCTCTATCTAGATAATGGTGCCCAACATAATTAATACTTAATGATTTTTGCAAATAAGAAGGCTTCACAAGGCTTTATCTTCCAGTATCATTTGTCTAAGGTGTCAAGAAAATGGCGAGTTTCATAGTCGCTTATCTTTACATTTCCCACTTGTGATGAATATGTGCTGTAGATTGTTTATTTATGGTGGAGATTCTTGGGTATTAATACTAATGTGTCATGAAATAGCTTCTTCATTCTATGTTGTATCTTGTCATTGAGTAATGCTACAACTTTTAAGGACCAGTACACTTTGAGACAACTGTTTAGGGCAGGGCTTCTTTGTGGTGTCATGGTTAGGTGCTTGCTTTCTTTTTCAGGGAGGATGACCTCGTCTCCATCAAGCTTTTGTAATTTCCTTTCGCCATCGACACAATGTTCTCTTGTCTAAAAAAAAATGTTTTCTGATTCACTATTTTTAGGCTGAAAAGAAGAAGCTATTTCATGTCTTCCTCAAGCAATTTTTAATGGTATTTGAGAAATGGGAACCCGCTAATGCCAGCCAGTTGCCAGAGGCTGCATTGACAACTGTGCCTCCCGTGGAGTATCCATTGCGGGTTGATGATATAATTGTTGGCTGCTCTGCTGGACACCCTGCAGAAATCATTCTTGCATTGACTGAAGAGATCACACAGTTAACCTCTCTTGTTTCTGAATGTAAGATCCTGATTGCTGATGTTTTGTCTGTTTAGCTGTACAAGTTAGAAAATGAAATTCCAATTTGCTTGATGAAGATAATAATTTTTTTTTGATATTTGTTAATGATTGTAATGGACTTGATGTTTCTAGCAGTGGTGGTCTAAGATTGCTTTAGAACTAGTTTATGTTTGTCTCTCACTCAAGGGTGCTTCAGATCTTACAAACCAACAAGCTGAAGAAACTGGTCTAATATATAGTCATCGGAATTTGTTCTTTACTAATAGCTCCAATTTTTTTGATGACATGTCACTGTTATAATGACCCAAACCAACTCAATCCAGTTTGAAGAAATCAACTCACGACAAGATCTTGGTGGTCTTTTAGAACCTACAAGTTGCATCAATTGAAAATCATTCACTGTTCTTAGGATCATTTATTGCTTTCTGGAAAAAAAAGAACGGCCTGTTCAGCACATCTCAGTACACCCTAGGAAGATATGACTATCCACTATCAAGCCTATAATACTATACAGCGATGACAGCATGTTCTGAGCCTCACATGTAACATGTCATTGTATTAATTTATTAAGAACTACTGTTTAAATAAAACTGCTAACATAAGATTATACCATGATTTTCAAAATACAATTTATTGAGAAGAAATTCATGAAAAACTGTCATAAGATTGTCTTCAAAGACATTTCAATGAAAGTAACGCCAGATGGCATAAACATTTTCTTTTCCTTTTCTTCTTCTTGAAGAATCTCTTAGCACAACATATTACACAATATCTTGCTCTTTTACAGTTGTTGTAATTGCTAGAATTTATGCACAATGTGTAGTACACCAATTTTTTAATCATTATTGTTACTCTTACCTTAGTAAACCAGTTGATTTCCTCCTCTCATGGCATATTGTGGCAAAGCTTGCCTTTTCTCTTGATATTGTCATCATCATACAAGTTATTGGCAACGTGATACTTGTGCATCCTATTTTAAGTGTTTGGTGATATCTTAATTTTTAGGTTTAATAATGAACACCTTTGTGAAGGCAGTGCATGTTGCATGATTCTTACCTTCCTTCTTATTGACCTTTTCCATATTGATTAATTTTTTTCCATGTTAATAATTCTTTTTTCATTGTAAATCCAGTAAACACCAGTGTGGTGCGCACCGGGGTGGACTCACCAGGGACTTCGACAAGTTTGAGTATCACTTCTGAAGGGCTGCCCTTGTTGAATGCTTTAACAATAATCGCTCGTTCAATGCATAACTGCAGAGTTTTTGGATACTATGGCGGGATTCAAAAGCTAACTGCATTAATGAAAGGTACACATAATGTTTGCTTCTCTTGCTATTTTTCTTTTATGTGGCGATGGATTCTTGGTTGTATTGACATTTAATCACTGTAAGATACATTCTCACTTGGGTTCTTTCTTGGGTCCGAGGAGGGAGCTGCTGTCTCTAACTTGATGCCTATCATCAAAATTTCTGATCCACAACTTTGAATACTGTCCTTTTGTTTCTAGAGCAGTTACTGCCATAAAAGTCAGAATGTTGTGCCCATTTTTACTTTATTTTTGTTTTTAATTCTTTCTTTTCAGGGGCTGTTGTCCAACTAAAATCAATAACAAGTGAACTATCTGGCGACGAGAGTCTGTCTAGTATTTCTCTAGATAAGACCAGACTTTTGCAACAAATACTTTTATATGTGGTGTCCATAATATGTGGTTATATTGATTTAAATACAAATTTATATGAGAAAGCACAGTTGTTCAGTAGCCATGCAGAGTTTTTCACCCCCAGTTGGGGTGCATCTTCCAATGAATCTTCTAGTGGTGTGAAGGTTCCTACTGAAACGAGGCTATATTGGCATCAGAGGGCAGTTGTGTCAGTGATGGAAGCTGGTGTTCTTAACTGGTTAGTAGGTAAGGTAGGCACTTTTAAGATCTTTATACATGTTGACTTGACTTGATAAAGCACAGTGAAAAGGATGCTTCTAAATTGGTTTGGTAATTATTGTCCCTCTACTGAAAAGAGGAAAAAAGCATAGATGTGTCATAAGGTTGCTCCTGTATGTATCTCTGAGGGCAATGATTTTATATATTCAAATACAATGAACACACCCACCCACCCACCCACCCTTGGTATTTCAATCCTCTCTTGTGTTGGGAAGGCTTTAGCTTCTAGTCATTTGCTGTGTTGGTCTTTCATGTGACTTCTTTTTATGAATGAATATTTCACACCTTTAGTTTTTCATGTGGCTTCTTTTCGTGAATGAATATTTCACACCTTTAATTCTGAAATATTTAAACTCACATAATGTGCTGCAGGGAAATTTCCACAACATTGAAATTTATCTGGCCATATGCATGTAGAGAGAGTGTTGCGGTTGATTATTTATAAGCTCTGGATTATGAATACATTTGGTCATTTTTTAGTTGGGCATTCTTGTGGGGCAGGGTATTGGATCTTTGAGCTTTGTGGCTGGGAAGGGAAAGGATTACAAGATTCTTTGGCAGTCCATGGATGGAGAATAGCTTGATAAATTTTGAGAACCAATTCCTGTCCAAGTAGTTATCATGGAATATAATAGTTCTCTTTAACCTTTTCATGTTTGTTCTACACCTGTGCTTCTAGCACATCATTGGCAGGATTAGGAAGCTCTTTTATTGATTCCCCCCATGGAGGATATCTTATTGTATAGTTTTTTTTTAGATTATCACCTTTTCTTGCTTAATTAAATACTCTTGTTCTTATGAAAAAAAGAGTGAAAATCCTGATACTATCTTCTGGCATCCCCACTGAAGTCATCACTTAGTGTATGTGACTTGAGCTTAGAAGTTGCACCAATCAATCCTGATAGAAACTTCTCGTGTCATTTTTCTATGGTCCACAATTAAATTAGTACTCTCGCTGAACATTTATTCTTATTTGCATTCAACATTCCATGTAGCCGCTGCCCATGACTAGTTTGTGATTGAGGCTTGGTGTTGTTGTGTTCAACATTCCACTCACTGAATTTGTTTGTGCTTCAGAGTTGCTGCGAGTCATCAGAAGGTTGAGCATGAAAGAACAAAGGACAGATTTGTCACTTCAATATTTGACTTTGTGGACTCTTCATCTAGCATTATCCAATAATCCACGTGGTCAAAATCATTTTAAAAGCATTGGAGGGCTTGAAGTTCTGCTGGATGGACAAGGACTTCCATCAATTAATGTGCTATTGTTGAGGAACGCCTCTTATGTTGGTGATGAAAGGTAATAATTTTCATGTTAGGATATCAAAATCTGATGGCAAACTTTGTTGAGAACTTTGATGATTGGCAAGCAACATTTTTTTATCTAATGATTGCATTTGATGGTTATCGGAATCTCTTCGATGATGTCAGTTTTAAGATAGAATGAAATAGACACTCATGAGGAAATGTGGTTCCAAGGTAAAATAGAAACTTTTCAACTTTTTTTTTGGATCACTGGAATGTCCAAATGTAAAATACACTGTCCTTATCTTCCTAAAATCTAGTTAATGCTTTAATATCCTCATCCAGTTGATAATATTGGAAGCATGAGCAATGATGTATTGAATTGTCTTCCTTCCTTTTTTTAATACAAGAAAAAATAGAGAAAATGAAATGCAATGGAGAAGATAAGGCATCCTCAAGATTAGTACTAAGTTTTACTGAAAAAGGGTTTTCTGTATTTCCCATTTTTTTGGCAAATCATTTAAATTTGCTCTCCACTTCCCCTACACAATGCTGAAGCAGAACACCATGAAGAAGTTGAAGGCCATCAACTGATAAACTTAATCTTGCCTGAGTTAACTATTCTAGTGTGGTTAGGCTTGCTGAAATTTGCATCTGCCTGGAGAGAATGTTGGGGTGGAGATTATTGGAATTTCTATTGATCCTGTTATTGCTAGAGTGGATAAGATTTTTAGTTATTGCCTTGAGCCTCTGATTTTTCTGATCTCTAACTTCACTGCTCTTCTGCTCTTGCTGTGCGTGTGTGATCTGGTCTGCTGCATGAAAGTTCTGACATTAGTTAATTTCTCTTTTAAAGCATTTAATTTGCTGCTTGTGCTGGCATTATTTCACTTAGAAAATTATGGTTTCGAGACTGTTAGAAGTTTAGCAGTGTTGCTTTTGTTGTAATTAGCAATGACAAGATATCAGATGCTGATTTAGTTCTTTTCTTTTCCATTTTGAAATATAATGTTATGTTTGTTTTGGTTTCTTTCATATGCTTTTGTTTCAAGTTGAACCTTTGTCTTAACTTTGTTGTGCTCACCATCTTGTCTTCTTAAATTATAAGGTTTGCATTCTATTGCAGAGGTGAGAATCCCTTGCTGAAAATATTCCAGTTACATGTACTGTCTTTGACAGTTCTAAGAGAGGCTGTGTATCCTTCAAATAATGCATTTGCATAGATTTAATGTTCTACATTGCTCCATTTGATATCTTGCCTCAAAGTGAATCCAGATTATGTGTGTATAGTGCTTTCCAATTTTGTTTATGAAATGAAAAAGATAACTAGGCTTTAAGTTGATACTTCAGTCATTAGGAAGTTTAGAATTCTGAATTGCATGGAGCGAAAGGTATCCTTTGATGAAGAAAAAAAAATCATGAAATCTTCTTTTTTTTAAGGAAAATTGGACATTATATATCGTATCAGGGGCTAGGTTGGTAGGAGTTCTCTTAGTATCTGGCTCAGACTCCCCATTTATGTTTCTTGGTCCAAAAGGTGAAAAAGAAAGCTTTTTTTTTTATTCCTCAATATTTCTGCTGTTAATTATGTACCAACAATTGTCAATGCCCTTAACAAATATTCAGCTTTGGTAATATGAACAACCTGCAGTTCCTATGTGAAAATGGAAGAATTCATAAATTTGCAAATAGCTTTTGTTCGCTGTCCTTCTTGCTTCAAGAGTGTGAGCAGAATTCAAAGGATTTGTCTGTACAGGATGATTGCCAAATTCCTGTTTCTGACTTGGAAAATGAGAATCATGTAAAGATGGAACGATCTTTTCCCCTTCCAGCTGATGCTGCTTATTCTAAACTTTGGAATGAATATGTTGTCAAATTGAGTGGGGTGCTGTGTTCTTTCATTGTTGCTCCTGAAAATATTAAACCTTACCAAGTCCAAACAAACACTGGTCGAATTGGAATGCCAATTTCTGCAGCATATGGTGAACTTTCAATTAAGTGGGTCATGGGGGTTCTTCTTACAGTCTTTCCATGCATCAAGGCTTGTTCAAATCAAAAGGAGTTGCCTAACCATTTAAGGTGATGACGCAGTGTGTTTTCTGTATTCTTTCCCTGTATTCTTGTTAGGAAATTCAGGGCACCAAATTTTGCTTACAGTGCATGTTTTTTTCCATGATTCCCTCGTTTTTCCTTTATTAGCTTGTTTATTTTGCAGGGTCTTCGCTAATGTCCTACAACACTCTGTACTTGATGCCTTTACGAAGGTTCTTGTTTCATCACCTGTATCACTTGAAATATTCAGGGATGAGGGGATATGGGACCTTATCTTCTCTGAGAATTTTTTCCACTTCGGACCAGATTCAGAAGAAATGGCTGGAGAGTGTGGCAGTTACAATCAAGGGTTCCCAGGACAGCTTGACAGAAACTTGTCCTCTAGTAGCATTTCCAATCAAACAAAGATTAGTAGTTTTGAGATCCTTCAGATGGAAGTAATCTCCTTTGTGGAATTTGCTGCAACTTGCAATGGAACTGTGGATAACTTGGTAGGTTTTTGTTTCATTCACTTGATGATTCTCTTTTTGACTTAATGGTGAATAGTTCTTTAAGATTGATGTTTTGTTTCTTACATATTATCTGATAAGAAAGGAGATTGAATTTAGTCTGACTTGAATAAGCTGGTAAAACCTTGTAAGTTGAGTTTGCATGATGACATTTGTTTTTGAAGATATTGGGGAAATATCGAATCATTTACAATCCCATGTCTTCTTTTAGATATGATCTATGCTTTTCTTAGTTTTTGGGATAAGCTGAGCAGCATCATCTTTAGTGGTTAAGCTTTGTGATCCATGTTGGAGGGGAAAAATAACATAACATGGCCATGTTCCTATCTTATTTTTTATAATGTAATTGTTTGGAGTGAAATAGCATTATCTCGAAAGGGTGAGGAAATCTTTTGACTTATCTGTGATTATAAATGTCACAAAATTGTTCTCATCTATTTCTTTTGGAGTTCATTGATGTTATCGATTTTAGCTTTTGTTGTTGTGACTTTTCTTTCATATAGGAGTCACATTGAAAGGATGCCCTCCATTTTTGGTCGTTCTCAGTATAAACAAACTTGCTTATGAACTAAAAATATGAATGTTTGTTGAAGGGGAGAGATGCTATTTTGAGGCACTTTGTTATCTGGGTTTTGCAAAGGCCATAAATATCTCATTATTAGTTGATAAACTTGGTAGTGTTGCATTTGTCATGCTAGAATTTGCTTTTCTTTTTTGCAGCTTGAGGTGTCTGTTTTACTGGATGCCTTAGAACAATGTGCATGTCATCCTGACATCGCTGTTGTTCTTGCAAAGAGTCTACTGCATATATTGCAGCTTTTGCCAGAGAAAACGATTGCCTCCTTCAAGTCTCTAAGTGCAGTTTCTCGGGTCCTCAAAGTTGCATGTATTCAAGCCGAAGAGTGTAGAAGGTCTGGAAATATGAGCCCTTCTCTTGAGAGTAAAATACTACCACTTCATGGTGGTCAGAGACCTAATTCAGAAAAGATGGGCCAAAGTTGGTTTACATGCATGGATACATGCATGGAGCTCTTCACAAAATTTTTCTCAATTGCTGATGATGCAGGGAGTTTGGTTTTGTGTGACTGGACTTGCATTGATTGTTTGTTTGATTTATTTTGGGAAGAAGGCATGAGAAATCATGTGTTTGAGAGCATCCTTGACCTCATGAAGGTACTTCACTGTACTCAATGTTTGCTTGACAGTTGTTGTTGTTGTTGTCACTGTCAAGGCAACTGAACTTAACCTTTTTCCATGTCATCAGTTAGTTCCATCATCTCTAGAAGATCAAAAGGCAAAGTTGCATTTATGTTCAAAGTATTTAGAGACTTTCACTCAAATAAAGGAAAGGGAGAAAAGTTTTGCAGAGCTGTCTATCAATCTATTGGTTGGAATGAGAGAGATGCTCATGACCGATCCTGCGGTATGTTGTCCTCAAAAGTCATATTGATTTCAGAGACCTTATTATGGTTGCTATTATTATTTTCCTATGAGTGAGGTTGTCGGGGTTATATATGATGAGAACTTTGCTCTTGGGTAGTTTTGATTTCTTAATAGTTATTTGTTCTTTCAGTACTACCAAGCCTTGTTTCGTGATGGCGAATGCTTTTTGCATGTTGTCTCATTACTAAATGGTAATCTTGATGAGGTGTATGGAGAGAAGTTGGTTCTAAATGTCCTTCAAACTCTGACCTGCCTCCTAGAAAATAATGATGACTCAAAGGTAATCCCTTTTTCCTGCTTTTGTTTTGTGTGTTTTGTTTTCCTCTAATCTTCCTTCATGGTGCTCTTGTATATTCTCACCTTTGGATTCTATGAATAATTAACTTCAATTGAAAGGCTGATGTTTCTAATGGAGAATTATTTACAAAGTAACGATTTGACATATATGTTTCTTGTCCATTTGGTAATTACAAATATTAATGCTATTGGTACTTGCAATAATTGAGAATACATGCATGCATGTGTGTCTGTGTATGGATGTCCTTCATAGTTAGGAATTAGTGGATGAATGGGCTTGGTGGTGAATTACATGCCTGTTTGTGGATGGGAACTCCATCGTCAAGAGATGGTAGATGTGGGAGTTCTGTAATATGGTATGGGCATTGAAGAGCTACTGCAAAGTAGTAAGATGAACATATTAAGGGGAAAGAGAACTAACCTGGCTGTTGGTTTTTGACTATAGTTTAAAACGTTTTGCAGCTTGGTATGATCTCTCAGTATATATAGAGTAAAATTCTCTTGTCCATTAGCTATCAGATAAAACGAGGCTTAATATGAGTCTTTTCATTCTATTATTCGTGTATATGAAGTCCTATTGATAATCAAGTGATCACCTTACATGTCAAAACAAGCTTGGAAATTGGATCTCTCTCTCTCTCTCTCTCTCTCTCTCTCTCTTTTTTTTGGGGGGGGGGTGTGTGGTTGGGTTGGTGTTGACAATTTTGGTGTGGTTGCCTAATTCATCTTATTTTTCTCAGTTTGATTCAATGTAACAAAGTCAATTTCCAACTTCATATTCAAGCTTTTCTGTGAGCACTCTGTTTGTGCGATTCCTGTTGTCCTTCCTTTTGCATCTTCTGATTTTTTTGGGAACACGGGTTGTACTACGTTCCCAAACGGACTCTTAATTATTGCAATGCATGGAAAATTCTTTATTCATGTGGCTATGTAATAATGCCAATTATACTTAATCCATTAATTTTTGTAGGCTTCGTTTAGAGCCTTAGTTGGCAAGGGTTATCAGACAATGCAAAGTTTGCTATTGGACTTTTGTCAATGGCGTCCAAGTGAAGCACTTTTAAATGCACTTCTTGATATGCTTGTGGATGGAAAGTTTGATATAAAATCAAGCCCTCTCATAAAGGTGATATCCTTGCCTGAAAATTGGAACAATTCATTGCCAGTCACTTTTAGTTGATCATACATTTGTTAATTCTTATTTTACCTTTTCTATATACTCAAATGTTTTTATAATCTTAAGTTAGTGAAATAGACTTGCTTCTCATATATAGTTTTTTCCACTCTTGTTCTGCTTCAGAATGAGGATGTGATCATACTTTATCTCAGTGTTCTACAGAAGGTTGGTAATTGTTTCCCACTGTAAATTTTCCATTTGTTTGTTTCCTTTTCCTTAGATTTGGAGTGGCCACTGCCTCATTTCTGAAGTTGTCCCTTTTTTCCCCTCTGTTTTTTGACAACAATATTCTGTATCATTACTTTCTATTTTATGACTGGGCAGAGCAGTGACTCTTTGCGGCACTATGGTCTCAACATGTTCCAGCAACTGCTCAGGGATTCCATTTCCAACCGAGCCTCATGTGTCAGAGCAGGAATGCTTAATTTTCTTCTTGATTGGTTTTCTCAAGAAGATAATGACAGCACCATTTTGAAAATTGCGCAATTGATTCAGGTCGTTGGTGGGCATAGCATATCTGGGAAGGATATCCGTAAAATCTTTGCTCTTCTCCGAAGTGAAAAAGTCGGGATCGGCAGCAGTACTGCTCACTATTATTGACCACTGTTTTGTCAATGCTCAATGAGAAGGGCCCAACTGCTTTTTTTTGATTTCAACGGGAATGATTCTGTAAGTCCCTATGGTTTCTTAGAAGTTATCTAAAGAAATAAACCTGTATCTTCATATCCAATTACATTGACATGCAGTGTTTTCCTTCCCTTCTTTATGGAGCTATACATCTATTTTGTAAGTGTATCCCCAGTTGGCTTTGATATTGATAGGAAGTTTTTCTATGCATTCATTATGTATATTTGGAAAATGATATTCTTTTCCACATCTTTTCTGTAAGTGCATCTCCAGCTGGCATTGATATTGACAGGAAACTTTCTGTGTTCATAACGATTATTTGGAAAATGATTTTGTTCTCATCATTTCATTGTCTTCTCTATCTTGTTACTTCTTTACAAATTTGTAATCAGATTTGGGGTTGGGGGGGCACTGTTATTGTGCAATCTTTGTCCAGTTAAATGAACTCGATTTCACTAGTTTTAAGGATCTTTCTGTTTTGAGGCTATTGTTTATGAGATAGATTTTTTTTGTCACTGCTTTGAGAGATGTAAAGTTCTTAGTTTTCAGCTGGATTGGAGAGCTATTGTGTTGATTTTTTAACTTTAAATTGGATGATGCTTTAAATTCCTCTTTATACTTGTGATTTGTTTTATCGTGATAAAATACACATCTTTTACTCTTAAACATGAGTTTTCAGGATACTTGCACTCTCATTCTCAGAGAAATTAACAATAATATAAAAAAAACTGATTATTTGCATTTTCTCTTAACTTACTGCAGGGGATTATAGTTAAAGCACCTGTGCAGTGGCCTCTCAGCAAGGGTTTTTCTTTTTCGTGCTGGCTTAGAGTGGAAAGCTTCCCTAGAAATGGAACAATGGGTCTTTTCAGTTTTCTTTCTGAAAATGGAAAAGGGTGCTTGGCAGCTGTTGGAAATGAAAGGCTTATTTATGAGGTAAGTTATTGGCTGGGAAAAATCTTCTGGTGGTGGTGGTAATTCATATACCGAAAAGCTCTGATCAATAATTTGGACTAAGAAGATTCTTGTTAGCATCTCATTTAATATTATCTCTTTATGTCTTTGGCAGTCAATTAATCTGAAGCGGCAGCGTATTCAATTTCACATTAATTTAGCCAGTAAGAAATGGCATTTTCTTTGCATAACTCATAGCATTGGGCGGGCATTTTCTGGGGGTAGCCTGTTGAGATGTTATGTGAATGGTGATCTCGTGGCTTCTGAACGATGCAGGTTCTATCCCACTTCCTGTCTTTTATTTCATTCACATTTCAATTTGCGTAGAGGGATTTTCCTCCCTGATTTGCATCTTTTCATGATTCAGATATGCAAAAGTTAATGAATTATTGACGAGCAGTAGTATTGGCATGAAAATTAATTTGCCTCAGAATGAAGAAGAAATTTTTCCGGACTCCATCCGAGATTTCTTCTCTTTTCATGGTCAGATTGGTCCTGTCTACTTGTTTAGTGATGCCATTTCTTCTGAGCAAGTCCAGGGCATCTATTCCTTGGGACCAAGCTATATGTACTCGTTCCTTGATAATGAAGCCACACCTTTTTATGATAGCTCATTGCCCAGTGGAATTCTTGATTCTAAAGATGGTCTGTCATCAAAAATTATCTTTGGACTCAATGCCCAGGTTTGCTGTCTTCTCATGAAAATTTTGGTTTTATAAGCTTGCTTTGGATATTTGGGCAAATTCAAAGCAGTTAGTTTCTTTTTCAGGCAAGTGATGGCAAGAAGCTGTTTAATGTTTCACTGGTAACAGATCATGCATTAGATAAGAAGGCATTTGAAGCAACTGTTATGGCTGGTACACAGTTATGTTCACGACGCATGCTGCAACAGATAATTTACTGCGTCGGTGGTGTGTCTGTGTTTTTTCCTCTGATTTCCCAATCTGATAGGTATGACAATGAAGAAAGTGGATCCTTTGAACATGCATTGCTTACACCAATCACAAAAGAACGCCTGACAGCTGAGGTTATTGAGCTTATAGCTTCTGTCCTAGATGATAATTTAGCAAATCAGCAGCAAATGCATCTTCTTTCTGGATTTTCAATACTGGGATTTTTATTGCAATCAGTTCCACCAGAGCTACTCAATTTGGAGACCCTTTCAGCTTTGAAACATCTGTTTCACGTTGCTGCAAATTGTGGTGTGTATCATAAACTATCCACTAATTTTAATTCATGTGGAAAAGTACTCTATTCATGTATTGATTATCCTCAATCATTTTAGTTGCATTTTGTGCATATTCTTTTTTTGTTTGAAAGTATTTATCTTCTTTTCTTTTTCTTCAGGGTTAGCTGAGCTGCTTGTTAAAGATGCCATATCTTGCATCTTTCTTAATCCTTTCATCTGGGTCTACACAGTATACAAGGTGCAGCGAGAGCTTTACATGTTTCTCATCCAGCAATTTGACAATGATCCAAGATTACTCAAGAGTCTGTGTCAACTACCTCGTGTTATTGATATAATTCGTCAATTTTATTGGGACAACTCAAAATCTCGGTTTGCTATTGGAAGCAAGCCTCTTCGGCATCCCATTACCAAAGTTATTATTGGAGAGAGACCTAATAGAGAAGAAGCTCACAAAATTCGTCTTCTTTTATTGAGTCTCGGTGAGATGAGCCTCAGGTACTGTTTCCACTACTGCAGTTACTTTGAAACAAACTTATTTTGGTTTATTGGTTTCTCATCTGGTGTTTTATTTTACAAGTTCTTACATAAAATTTTGGGATATGCAGGCAATGCATTGGCACTGCAGACATAAAGGCAATAATAGCCTTCTTTGAAACAAGCCAGGATACGGCATGCATTGAGGATGTTCTGCATATGGTCATCCGTGCTCTCTCTCAAAAACAACTGCTTGTTGCTTTCCTTGAACAAGTTAATCTCATTGGTGGTTGCCACATTTTTGTTAATCTTCTTCAGAGGTATGCTATTCTATGAGGCTGTTGCGTGATCATATGATGATTTCCTTAGATGTAGCATCTAGAATGCCAAATTTTATAATGACTTTGAGCTTTTAAAGGCATTGAAATGAAATTTGTTACCAATTGCATGCCTTTTGCAAATTTGAATTGAAAAGGGGCTACAAAATTGTTTGAGTTCATGGTTGGTAGGTGAGTTAAATTAAGCTGGTGTTTCATTTATATGTAGATATGCTAGACTTTAAACTAGGTATTATGAACTCCAGAATCTTCATCAAATTAGTAAAAGCTGTTTAACAACTGCTAAAGCAGGCCTGCTTTTAGTTAAACATTTTACATTTTAAGTGCCTCTGCTATATGTATATACTTCTTCTCAGAAGAAAGAAAGAAAAAGTATTATTGGAAAGAAAGAGACTATAGACAATTTGGAGAGTAAGTCATCCTTCAAAAAGAAAAAGAAAGTAAAGAAAAGGTTTGAATGTAAATGTGATTTCCAAACTTGTTGAATGTCAGGAAAGAAAGGCAAGAACACTCCCCTAAAAGCCTGAATGTGTGCATTGCAAATATACGTTTATCCTATGTTTGGAGTTGATATATGGTTACACGATGCTGCTGTTCCTAAATGGCTGCAGTAGTGAATGTCAAAGAATCAGTTCAACTTAAAAGCTTAAGCTCCTAGGTGTGAAAGCTCTTTGAACTTGAAACTTGCACGGCCCACCATTACCGTGTGCTTAATTCTATTAATTTGGCTCATGACCAGTTGGTTATCAAGACTGTGATACCATGTCAAAGAACTAGTTCAACCTAAGCTCCTAGATGAAGCCTCAAGAATGATTTTATATTACTCTCTAACATTGAAAAATTCAACCTTTTCTTTCAGAACTCATAGCACTTTTAGAATAATATCTGTCTTTGATTTGCATATAGTTTATCTCTAGATGTGCTTCTATTTCTTTCATAGAATTCAGGATTTGAATCAATGGTTCTCATATTCTTAGAATTCAACTTCCTGTTTGTTTCCAATAGGGAATATGAGCCTATCAGACTTCTCAGCTTGCAGTTTCTGGGAAGACTTTTGGTTGGTTTACAATCTGAGAGGAAGCCACCAAGACTCTTCAATCTTTCTGTTGGGAGATCCAGATCTGTTTCAGAAAGCCAGAAGAAAGCCAGTTCAAAAATGCAGCCAGTCTTCTCAGCTATATCTGATAGGTTGTTCAGATTTCCACTAACAGATAATTTGTGTGCAGCCTTGTTTGATGTTCTTCTTGGTGGTGCTAGTCCCAAACAGGTGACTACCAATTTTTTGTGAATAGTTCAACTTTTCCTTTCATCCCGTCAATATAGTAATCAAGCTCACCAATCATTTGCTCAACAGCATACCATTTTGGTTTAAAGTATACCATGGGATTTATCTCTAAACTGCTTTAATGAAAACTGATATTATGCAGGTTTTGCAGAAATATAACCAGGTTGACAAGCAGAGAAGCAAAGGAAATAATTCTCATTTTCTTGTTCCTCAAATCTTGGTTATCATATTCGGATTCTTGTCTAGCTGTGAGGATGTATCCACTAGAACGAAAATAATAAGGGATCTGCTTGATCTGCTTGATTCAAATTCTTCAAACATTGAAGCTTTGATGGTATAATGACTCCAAATAGTTAGTCTACACACTTTAACCACGAATAATCAGTCTACTCTTTCTAAACTATTTTCTAATCATTTGAATGCTGCAAATAGGAATATGGATGGAATGCATGGTTAACAGCCACTTTAAAACTTAACGTGATCAAAGACTATATAGTTGAGTCTCAAGACCAAACTCATAGTGAGAGACTCGAGCAGAATTTGGTGAGGAGTTTATTTTGTGTTGTTCTTTGCCACTATATGCTTTCAGTAAAAGGTGGCTGGCAACAGTTGGAAGAGACAGTGAATTTTCTACTCCTGCATTTTGACCAAGTATGTTGAAATCCTGTCTGCATTATGAATATCTGTCACCGTTTTGTCTGTGTTTACCTAAAATTTATCACCAGTTTCACCAGTTTAAGAATTGTTTTTGCTTGAACATTTTATACCACAGGACAGCATCTCACATAGAAAGTTGCTTCATGATATCTTTGAGGACCTGATTCAAAGGCTGGTAGACTTTTCTTTTGAGGAAAATATCTTTGCTGCACAACCTTGTCGGGACAATACATTATATCTTCTACAACTGATGGATGAAATGCTCGTTGCTGAAATTGATCATAAGATTTTGGTATGTGGCTCTTCGATTATCTTGCTGATGCCTTGGCATGACTATACTTTCCTGTGCAGTTATTGAAGTTAAGTTCATTGGGATGACCCCAAAGGACTTAGCAGGAAGATTTGAGTCCATTGTGATGCTTAATTAGTTGCTTGAACCCTGTTGGGTCAATTGCATTTAAAAGGAGTATTTCCTTCAAATTTTAACGATGGTAAATTACACAGTTGTTTTTCACATTGTTATTATATGGACTTGCATGAATTTGTTATCCATGCTCTGTTATAAAATCTAATATTATGCAAAGTCAAAGTTATTATCATTTCAATGTTTTATTAGTGCTGTGCAAATTTGTCTATTTTGTTAAAAACCAACGACAATATTCTACATTTTTGTTGTGTTTTTTTCAGAATTATTGGTGTTGTTTTCTCTTTACGCAGAAGATCTTAGAACTTTCATGCCATGGGCTTGCAAAAGCATTATCTCCTTGTTTTACAGTACTGAAACTGCTTTGAATACTGTTTCTATATTTTTCTGCTACAGAAGAGCAAAATAAATGCTCTCTCTTTCTTGTAGTTTCCAGAAAACAGCTCTGAAGTGTCGATTGATTCTTCAGAACTAGAAAGTCAGAAGAATTTTAGTTCTGCACTCTCTCAGGTTGTGCAAGGAGAATTTAATAATCAGACATCTAGGTATTGTCACTATGTTTTTCAGTTGTTACTCTTTCTTAAGACACTGTCTGTTGTCAGATTTATTATTATTTTTAATTGTGAATTAACTTGTCTAAAATGAAACCTGTTTTGGTTCTTTAATGCACGCATGGATAATGATGAAACTTGCTTGATAAAGAATGTAGTCAGACAGACTTCCATTGCATCATTAATCTCTCTGGTAATTTCAGTTGACTCAATTTTAGCCTGACCTCAATATCTGTGCTGTTTACGGGTGTACTTTTGCCCCCCCCCCCCGCGCGACTGTATCCATTAACTTTCATTTATTAACCTGGGAGATACCATTTCAAAAATACTATATATTGAAATGAGCATCATAATCACCTGAATACTCAGTTCTGTCCATGCACGAAGTTTCATTAATATACAACTTGCATGTTTTATGTGTGTAACTCTATATGTAGAAAGAATATGTGAAACTAGTTACTTAGAAGGGGGTCTACGCAAGAAAATATTTTAGAATATACAAAGCTGTGCTTGAAAATTGGTATTGTTTCTTATTAGACAACTTTTTCTGAGGTTCAAATTAACTTACTTTCAGTTCTGAGTGTTCTACAAGCATAAAATTTCCTTCCTCTAAGAAGTTTGGCTATTCAACTTGGATATTTCCATGCGTCAATCTCTGAAATTGGACAAAACTCAAATTGGATTATGGATGCTATACAATGAGGGTGATCTAAAGCTTTTAAGATCTAGATTTTCTTAGGTTACAGTCAATTCTGGGTTAAGAATAGTTTTATTCAGAACAAAAAAAGTATTGGCTGGCTGAAAATAGGAAACAGCCAAAACTAAGATTATTTGACCAATGGTTAGAAGCTTAATTGGTGGGCTAAAGAGTATGTATGAACACATAGGCATATATTGGTGTATGATGCACTTGAAGGAATATGTGTTAGCTCAAGAGACGAGCAGTGAAAATGGGTTCTTCACAGCCTTTTAACAGTGACTAGGGGGGGTTCTTATGAAAAATGGAGCTTTGGTGAGGGATTCTTAAACTTCAATCAAATTAAGATTTAGTGGAGTTTCACCGTCCAAGGGTGCGATAACATCCAAAGAGGTTACGTTCCCTAAAACTTTAAATCAATTCTATTAGTGTAAAAAAAGTTTCCTAATTCAGAAAAATGAAAAGACTTCCAATATCAAGATGTGACCTGAAGGAAAGCAAATTACTATTAAACTTGCCAAGACTCATCAACCTATGTCATCTTAAATAGAATAATTCAAAGTTATGGTAGTTTTAAAGTACCTCTGACTATAAAATTACAAAATTACCACTGATTGTTGGATTTCCAATTTTTAGCCATCAAACCTTAAAACCTAAACAGTAAATCAAGCCCCCAAAACTTACTCATTTCTTGTGTAACCCATGGAGGTAGCTTTCAATATAATTTTTAGGATTTTCAACTTCTTCAAATAGCCACATCTTTTCATGTAGTCATGTACTATGCTTAACAGTTTTTATGAAATTGTCGCTTTTTTTAGAAATCCGTGGGGTGGCAAGCATTCAACCACACATGAAGGTGAAGTAATCAATGATAAGTGGTGGGATTTGTATGAAAATTTGTGGATTATTATCAGCGAGATCAATGGCAAAGGGCCAAGCAAGATGATGCTTAAATCATCATCAGCAGCAGGACCATCATTGGGTCAAAGAGCACGTGGCTTAGTAGAATCATTGAATATTCCTGCAGCAGAAATGGCTGCGGTTGTTGTGTCAGGGGGGATTGGCAATGCATTAGCTGGAAAACCAAATAAAACTGCTGACAAAGCTATGCTTTTAAGAGGGGAGAGGTGCCCAAGAATTGTTTTCCGACTTGCTATTCTGTATCTTTGCAGATCTTCCCTAGAAAGAGCATCTCGGTGTGTGCAACAGGTTATTGCACTTTTACCTTCTATTCTGGCTGCCGATGATGAGCAAAGTAAGAGCAGGTTGCAGCTTTTCATCTGGTATTATTTCTTAACTCCTAACTACATTTTTTTGTCTTTAGATTTTCTGTCTTATGGCTGCACTGGTTTACATAAATCATGAAGGCTGACCTGTGATCTCTTTGCTACAGTGTTAACCTAGGGTTGTGACTTTTTCATTGTGGCCAGGTCTTTGCTTGCTGTAAGGTCTGAATATGGGGTGTTAGATGATGGTGCTCGTCTTCATGTTATATCTCACCTAATTCGAGAAACAATCAACTGTGGTAAATCAATGCTGGCTTCTAGCATTGTGGGTAGAGATGACTCTTCTGATACAGGGAGTAACTCAAAAGACAGCAGCTCTATTCACAGTATAATTCAAAAGGATCGAGTGCTTGCAGCGGTATGTTTCGTTAGTGTCTTTTTTCTTGTCATACAGCTTTATGCATAGACTTCTACTTGGTTTTTTCTTGATGTTTATTCCTCTTTTTGCTTTCATTGCATGAAGTAGTTAAAGATCAATAAGCTGATAGCCTGGTGGTGCTTCTTCTCCTTAAAAAGGTGGAGGTAGTTGTCATGACTTTTACTTGTGGGATATGGGATCATTTATTAAATATTAGTGTCCAGGGGGAGAGCAGGGAGATTCATGATTGTAATGCCAATTGGTACAGCATAACACACTGACTGATAGTATGATGACAGTAAAGAGGATGGCCAAAAGAGAACCCTGCAGCTTTTTTTCAATCAGAAGCTTCAAGTTTAAGTAAAAGAAGTATATGATAAGCTGATTCTATGATCTGGATTCAATATGTTAATATAAAGTCAAATATAGTTCTTGCAACTAGAGGTATTAAGAGACTCCTGCTTGTCTTCCTCGAATCTACTCCTGTAGACTACATTCTGGCTAGTAATTTATATTTAGAAAAACTTCAGTTGAAGTTGTTGTCAGGTTCTTACACATGTAAGGCCATACCTCATATAGCTGGTACGAAGATGTGATGAAATCTTTTTTCTTATTGCATTTCGTACATAGTTCACTACAGGCAAATATGCATGTCAAGAAGTCTATTGAAGAAAACTAGGATACGAACTAAAAAACTAATATAAAAACAAAATGAGATATTTTGTGCATGCAACAATAGGAAAAGGTCATCTATGAGAAATTATTTGAACTTCAACACATCCATACTCTTAGCTATAGATTATGCTCCACAATGAAGAAGCCTGTTTTAAGAAAAAGAGCACACGAACAAGTTATACTAAAATTTCATCCTGCTTCATGTGGAGCCCTTCATTTGTTTTTAAAGGATGGCCTCTTTTCAATGGATCATGGTAAGTTAGATGGAGAAGTCTGTTTATGTCTATTTCTCTCTTTTGATCGATTGTTATATTTTACTCTACAGGTTTCTGACGAGGCAAAATACATAAAATCATCAATATCTGACCGCACCAGGCAGTTGGAGGAGCTCCATGCTAGGATGGATGAGAATTCCACTGTGGAAACTACTAACAAGAAAGCATTTGAAGATGAGATACAAAATAGTTTGAACTCAATTGTTGCTTTGGATGACAGTAGAAGAGCTGCACAGCAGCTTGTGCACGAGGAAGAGGAGCAAAATGTTGCAGTATGTTAGTTTTTGTATAATATATACAATCTTTTCTAACTGTTGTCTTATTGCCTCTGGAACATTTCTGAATGTTTTGATTATGCTCATAAAACAATTGGTGTTGCCTTGATAGGAGAAGTGGATGCACATGTTCCGCACATTGATTGATGAGAGAGGTCCGTGGTCAGCTAATCTTTTTCCAAATGGTGTTGTAAAGCACTGGAAACTTGACAAGACAGAGGATGCATGGAGACGCAGACCCAAGTTAAGACAGAACTATCACTTTGATGAGAAGCTATGTCTTCCTCCTTCATCCTCTAGCAATGAGAATACTCTTCCTGTAAATGAAACCAAAAATAGTTTTGTGGGCCATATTCCTGAGCAAATGAAGCAGTTTCTAATGAAAGGAGTGCGCAGGATAACTGATGAGGTGATTTCAGAAGCTGGTGAAAATGATGCTGAAACCAGTGGGCAAACAACACCTATCCCTGATGATCCTTCAGAGAGTCAACGCTTGGATCTTGTTGGAGACAGTAGCAGTCAGAATGAAATTGTACAAGACAAAAGAGATTCTTCTTCCACTTCACAAGAAACAGAAACTAGTGAGGTATGTCTGAGTCAAGTTTGAGAATACGTAGAGCTAGAATTGCTGCATTACTTATGCCGGTTTCCTGTTTCAGGTTCTCATGTCTGTTCAATGTGTACTTGTAACACCAAAAAGAAAACTGGCTGGAAATTTGGCAGTCAAGAAAAATTTCCTGCACTTTTTTGGTGAGTTTTTGGTTGAAGGTACTGGAGGATCATCTGTATTCAAAAACTTCCAAGCTTCTATCAAGTCTGATGCAAACAAGCTTGAACAGAAACATAAGTCTCTTAACTGGCCTATACATGTCAATTTTAGCCCTGAGAAGGTGCTTTCTGTTGATAATACAGTCTCAGCAAATGAAAATGTGCAGCAAAGGCAGTTAAAACATGTGAGGCGACATAAAAGATGGAGTGTTGACAAGGTCGGTAAACTCTAGTAATTTTTTGTTTCTCTTCTTCACTTGTACAAAACCTGATTTGTTGATATTCCTTTTCTTGTTATAGATAAAGGCTGTCCATTGGAGTCGTTATCTGCTTAGATACAGTGCAATAGAGATTTTCTTCAGTGACTCTGTTGCTCCTGTCTTCTTGAATTTCGCATCACAGAAGGATGCAAAAGAAGTTGGAACATTAATAGTTGCTACTCGAAATGAATTCTTGTTTCCGAAAGGAAGTAGTAAGGACAAGAGTGGGACTATTTCATTTGTGGATAGGCATGTAGCCTTGCGGATGGCAGAAATTGCCAGGGAGAGTTGGAGGAGAAGGGATATAACGAACTTTGAATACCTGATGATCCTCAACACACTTGCAGGAAGATCTTACAATGACTTAACACAGTATCCTGTCTTCCCTTGGGTTTTGGCAGATTATTCCTCTGAGGATCTTGATTTTAACAAGGCTCTGACCTTTCGGGATCTTACTAAACCTGTTGGAGCTCTTGATGTAAAACGTTTTGAGGTTTGTTTTCTCGTCATCTGTTTATTAGAATGATGAACACAGTTTTTCTAACTAAGCTTTTTAAAAGTATTTTAATATTTGCTTCTCCTAATCAGGTGTTTGAAGATAGGTATCGCAGCTTCTCTGATCCTGATATACCCAGGTAATTCTCATCCATTTTTTGAACACCTGTGATTGTTTTCTACATGTATTTGCCAGTTCCTGTTTTCCCTGATGGGTGACAGTTCTTCCATTCCTTAGCGCAGCTTCTACTATGGGTCTCATTATTCAAGCATGGGGATTGTGCTTTATTACCTTCTTAGGTTAGAGCCATTCACATCTCTTCACCGTAATTTGCAGGTACTGGTTTTAAATATTTCTTGTTAAATATCTGATACAGCATGTGGAAGCTTAATGTGATATGAGTAGATGGTGCATGTAGCCATTTATTGATTATTTATTTATTGTTTTGATTCAAGAAAAGGATTTCACAAAGAAAATATAATACAAAGATTCAAGATCAGGCATAACTGAAGGGAACAACAAAAGTTAAAAGGCTAGCCAGCTCTGTTGAATGTCAGCTAATAAAACTCCTCTGAAAGCATCAAATTAGAACACCATGAAGGAGCCCAAAATTCACTCTATTCCATAACGAGTGTTTGAATAAAGAGTGTACACAGGATTATGATGCTATGCATGCATATGTTTTGTTTCCCATTTGCTTTTATGAAATTCTATTCCTTTCTTCTTATTCTTTCCCATCATAATAAGAAATTTAGAGTTCTCTCTCTCTGTTTTTTTTTTTTCCTTTTTTTTTGGTTGTCTTTGAAACAAAATTAACTTCTTTTAGGATTCTCCTAGTAAAAGCATTTGTCATTATGGTCCGCTTCCTCTACATAAAAGAGAGGCTAAGCACATTTGATTTCTTGTTTATAAGGAAAGTTGCCTGAATGTTTTCCATTAAATGTGAAACTTCAAATTCAAATTTCTTTCGTCTATTCTCTCTATTTTCCATTTTACCCATCCTTGGCCCTCAACAACAATGATGTAGGTTCGAGCAGAACATGTTGAAACATAGGATTGAATCCAATCTCTCCTTCTTAGGACACCACACTGGTGGAACCCTTTTTTGTAATTTACTTATCCTACTGTGATTAGAAATAGAATATGACAGTATGGGTGATTGGAAATCTTGAGAGGAGGAATAACATTCACTTATGCATCAAACTTTCAGTTGATAGCTAGCTTTTCTACGAAGTTTTATTATTTTGAAAAAGGTTTTTTTAGCAAGTTCTATTAGGTCGAGAAAAGGTGTATTTTACGATATTTAAAGATTTGTGGATGAAATAAGATGAAGATGAAAGTCAGTGGCTTAATTGATTTTCCATATAATTCATTTCAGCCGAGCCTTGTAGTATTCAAGGTAATAGCTCTTGTGTTTCACTTGTTATCTGGTTCAATATGGTTTTCTTAGTGTTAATTTGTTTGAGTTCTTTTCTATCATTTGTTGGCATATACTTAACTGAACCATTGTTTTCTATCAGGGTGGTAAGTTTGATCATGCAGATCGCCTTTTCCAAAGCATTGAAGGCACATATCGAAATTGTCTTTCGAATACTAGTGATGTGAAGGAGTTGATTCCTGAGTTCTTTTACATGCCGGAATTTCTTGTTAATTCAAATTCTTATCATTTGGGAGTCAAACAGGACGGGGAACCACTAGGGGATGTTTGCCTCCCTCCCTGGGCCAAGGTACGAACTTTTCCATGCACTTTATAGTTCGGACAGCACTATAGTCATACTGGAAAGGAGAAAGTGCTCGTACAACCTTTCAGATTCCAAGTAAAACTGAAAGGGAGGATTTATGCATTTTAATATTTGAATTTTATCACATTAAAATATCCAGGAACATATAATAATTAGGTTTGGTAAATATTAAAAGAATGAACAAATGATAGAGGAAGAGAACCAGAAACCAAATGAGAGGTAGGGGAGATATCCAAGAATGATGATGAGGGGATTAATTGCAGCAGCCACAAGGTCCTCGAGCTTCAGATATACTCTAGAGCTCAGCCATTAGTCCTATGACAAGTGTTGCTATCCTAATCCAAAAGCAACTCTTTTTTGTCATTATGCAAATGTGATGTGCCACGGAAACTAATGTGGGCAGGTGTCTAATACAAACTGGGATCAAGCTTAATTCAAATTACAAGCAGATGAAATAAACTTTAAACTACATGATCTATACCAAATATCAATTTTGGTCTTAATAAATAATATGCTCCATGAAGTTAATGAGTTGAGATTGTCATAATTCTTTGATGCCCACTTCTATGAGTCATGGCCATCTTGGAGTTCGGCATCATCTTGAAACCAGTAGCAGATGAGTTCCTCTTTTCTCATGCCAGGCCACTTAATATATTGGTTTTGTTGGCAGTTATCTATTCTTTCAAACCCCCTGCAACATCAAACCCTAAAGTTCAATTGGAGATGGAAGTTGTTTGATAAATGGTGGTCTGTTATGTTGCCTTTAGATTGTGTAATGGATTCTGTTGAGATGTATGTGTATACCATGTATTGTATTTCGCTTTGTTCTCTGGAAGTCTATTATTATCTGTAACATGTGATCTGGAATAACTTTTATCTAAATCCTTTTTTGCAGGGTTCACCTGAATTATTTATAAATAAAAATCGAGATGCACTTGAAAGTGAATATGTTAGCTCAAATCTCCATCACTGGATTGATTTGGTGTTTGGTTACAAGCAGCGAGGAAAACCAGCAGTGGAGGTATTGTTGGTTTGTTCAATTTTATTTTTCACAAGTGATGCATGTTTTGCCTTGGTTGATATTTAGTGTTTCCATATTCACTAGTTTCTTCGGAAATGAAATGGGATTGCAGGCTGCAAATATTTTTTATTATTTAACTTACGAAGGTGCTGTTGATCTGGACACTATGGAAGATGAGTTGCAGAGATCAGCAATTGAAGACCAGATTGCAAACTTTGGCCAAACTCCAATTCAGATTTTCCGCAAGAAACACCCTAGAAGAGGGCCTCCAATTCCAATTGCCCGTCCTTTATACTTCGCACCTGATTCCATTAATTTATCATCCATTGTATCTAGTACTAGTCATCCACCTTCAGCTGTATTATATGTTGGTACTTTGGATTCGAATATTGTTCTCGTAAACCAAGGGCTAACTTTGTCAGTTAAGATGTGGTTGACAACTCAGCTTCAATCTGGTGGAAATTTCACTTTCTCTAGCTTCCAGGTTGAGTGTATTTTCTCATGTAGATTACTAATTGTTCCCCGTAATTTTTAAAATATATTACAATAAAATTTTCTTAGGATCCATTTGTATTAAATACAAGTTTTCAAACTTTTGCAGGAACCGCTTTTTGGAGTTGGTTATGATGTTCTTTCTGCTCGAAAAATTGGCAGTCCTTTGGCTGAAAATGTTGAACTAGGAGCACAATGCTTTGCTATATTGCAAACACCAACCGAGAATTTTTTAATCTCATGTGGTAATTGGGAAAATAGTTTCCAAGTCATTTCTTTAAGTGATGGAAGAATGGTGCAGAGCACTCGACAACATAAAGATGTGGTCAGCTGTGTGGCAGGTAATTCTTTGTATTGAAGCTGTTGTGTCCACCCATAAGTTGATATGTTTAAGAATCACATTAAAATGCGGATCTGCTGTAAGAGGATATAACATAAACCAATTTTTGGTGTCCCAGATAACAAAAACTTTTGGTTTGAGTGGTTCTTTGACCTGAAAAAGCCTCTATGACTATTCAGGAGTTTGATTATTGACACCCTATTATAATAGTTAAATCAAATTAAATCAAAATTCAGCAAAGGGTTGTGATAGGCATGTGGTTTGCCAAGTTTCAGCCTAAAGGGCTTCTGCTTTAGGGTTTTTGAGAAAATAATAAAAACCATCCTATGTTAAGCATTTTGGTTGCATGATTCTTCAGAGTTGTCATGAGTTTGAGCCTTGGCACCCTAATTCTTATTATTAAATTAAATCAACATAAGGTAGCAGTGGTTTACCCTTTGTCTAATTTTCAAATCATTCAACTAGCAATTAAGCTTCGAAGTCAAATGGTTGTTTGGTGGGATATTAAATCTCTAGGACCAAGGGGTGGGGAGTTCTATCCTTGGCATCACCTATTCTTGTGCTAAAAATTAAATTACAAAGTCAAAGTAGGGATGGACCTGTGCTTGTCCAAGTTTCAACCCCAATTACTTTTGCTTTCTGGGATGTGCAAGAGAATATAATATAAACCATTCTTGAAATGGAGCATATGGATGACAGGTACATGAATTATTTGAGGGGAAAGGATAATGTGCAAGTATCATTGTTTTGAATTTTGTTAAGGATAACATTTATTTGGATAGCGTTTTAAGCTTCTAAAAGTAGAAAGGCCAGCCAAAGTGTCATAGCACGCTAGTGAGTTCTCATTCTATAATGTCATGACTGCTCTGGAGTGGAATCTTCCATCATCATTTAATCTCATGATGTAGCATTGTTATTGTATCACATGATCTTCTATTCATCGTATATTGCCATATCTTTTTCATAGTGCTTATTAAAATGTTTTATTCTTGATAGTTATTTGTTTATTTTGAATTATTCTTGGAGTGCACGTCATATCTCTTAAATCTATGAAAATTGCAGTGACAGATGATGGTTGTTTCCTTGCTACTGGAAGTTACGACACCACAGTCATGGTTTGGGAGGTTCTTCGTGCCCGAATCACTGAAAAGAGAGTTCGAAACACTCCGACTGAACTAGCCCGTAAAGATTATGTCATTGCTGAAACTCCCTTTCATATTCTCTGTGGTCACGATGACATAATTACATGTTTATGTGCTAGTGTGGAGCTTGATTTAGTTATTAGTGGTTCAAAGGATGGAACTTGTGTTTTCCATACCTTGAGGGAGGGAAAATATGTAAGATCTTTACGCCATCCATCTGGCAATGCATTGTCAAAACTCGTTGCATCTCGGCATGGGCGGGTAGTCCTTTATGCTGATGAGGATCTCAGTTTACATCTGTATTCTATTAACGGAAAGCACCTTGCCACCTCTGAATCTAATGGGCGCCTCAACTGTGTTGAACTTAGCAAATGTGGTGAGTTCTTGGTTTGTGCAGGTGACCAAGGACAGATAGTTGTGCGCTCTATGAACACATTTGATATTGTCAAAAGGTATAATGGAGTTGGAAAGATTATAACTTGTCTTGCAGTAACTGTGGAGGAATGCTTCTTAGCTGGGACCAAGGATGGAAGCCTTCTTGTGTACTCCATAGAAAATCCTCAACTTCGTAAGACTAGCATTCCTCGTATGAAATCTAAATCTTCTGTATCAGGATAGATCTACAATCAGTGGTCAGAGATGCAGTTAAACAGCCTTCTGCCAATTTCTGAAATTAATTTCAGGTATGCTGCTACCATTGTGCCTTTTCTAATGAATGCTGACTGCACTTCATATGTGTCTATCATCACGCTTAATCTATGCTATGTTTTTACTTGATGCTTATCCTTGGAGTGTTTGTTTTTGTCTTAACATCTTGAGGTAAAATGTTTCTGTTAAAGGGTGCTTTCTTTAGAGGAGTAAAAAAATGATCATGCACATCCTGTTGGAAACAGGAGAATTCTATGGGCACCTGACCAGACAGCATGATATGCTTTTAGGCCAGGTCCATTTAATGAACTCTATGTCCAAATATGTTCTCATTCCATGAGATGATCCCAATAAAAGCTGTTTCTTGAAGTTTTTCTGTATTGTTTTTGTTCTTGTTTGAAATGCTTATTGCATTTTTATATCATCTCCTCTATAATTTTAGTATTTTGCCACTAAAAAGCATATCTTGCTTGTCCAAATATATTCTCATCCCATGTGATGATCTGAACAAACTTGTTTCTTGAAGTTTTTCTTTTTTCTTCTGTTTCTGTTTTTTTTTTTTTTTTCATTCTTAGATTATCACTTCTCTGATTTTCTCATCTCTTACCACTAAATAGCGTGATATTGTACTGGCATATCTTCCTTGTAATGTCTGGCCCATGGCTAGTGATGGTGCCGTAACTAACGAAATTTAGCAGTATGTGTTTGTGGTCCTTTGTCAGATCTGTTTCTGGTATTTGTCTACTGAATAGCATCATCTCTCTGTTTTTTCTTGATCACTTGTAGTGTTACAAGTAATTTCTGCTGCAATGTTTGATTGCGCACACACTTGCAAGTATGTGCATAATGCATTGTGAATTATTTGCTCAAGGAAACTCATACGAAGAGCAAAATCCCATAAAAACTTTGGTTATGTTAATCCTCTCTCTCAACTCTTAAACACAACTGCTGGTATATTAGGATGCAGCTTTTTCTGTTAAAATTGCTTCCATAGATCTCCGGAATGTTTTCTGTTAGTGTATGATTTGTTTTCATCCCAAGAAGAAAATGTTTTCTGGCTTTAAGACTTTTTCCTTCCCTATGAAGTAGGATTTTATGGAAAAACTAGAATTACCTTTGCTTGACAAGGATAAATTAAATGTTGAGAGATTCTTTTTACTTTTCTTTCTATTTCCTTCCTGTTGTGATGTAAATTTTCTTTTGATAATGAACAGGAACACATGCTTAGGACACTGGATATTTGTTCACATCTGTAATGGATGTCAAGACTAATAGACACATTCCATCTGGGCAGGATCTCAATCACATTTCTTGTTCATGAAGACAGCAAGGATGTATGCAGTTAGCAGCTACCAGATAGGAAGTGGATTAATGTTTCAGTTTCCTGTCGCAATATATACACAGACCTTGAATAATTCAAATTGACATGTTGTTCAAATTCTGTCTGCCAGGAGTAGTCGTCTCATCTTATGTATAGGCGAGACATAATCTGATTGCTTGCACATATGTGTTCGTTATAATCTTATAGGGTTGAATAGAATTGGTGTTGAGTATTAGCAACAGTTGTATCTCAGCACGTTATCTTTAGATCGGCGCGACCTTTGTACAGATAGGTTTTGTTGAGGTGAAATTTGTTGCTTGTATTTTATCAGACACTTGTAAAGTTCATTGGAGATGCAAATAACTACGGGAAAGATCCAACTCAAGCAACTTATAATCTTGCTGGATCATTTCTAGTTCTTGTGATAGATTTTTCTAGTTCGCATGTCTCTGTGAGTGCACATCCGAAATATAATTTCTAATATAATAACATCTGCAGTATGTCTTCAACATTTCAGGAAGTGTTTTTTTGGTTATGGTTTAAAGTTTTTTTTTTTTAAGAATGTATTAAAGTAATATTTTTTTATTTTTTAAAAATTATTTTTAATATAGAATATCAAAATGATTTAAAAAGATAAATTTTTAAAAACATTGTGTCAACCGTATTTTTAAACATATCCTTGGATTTGAACAGCATAACTTCCTGAATCATATGCTTACACAAGCGGTAGTCTCCGCCCGAATTTGTTTCATATCTGGCGGTTTCATGGTGGTGTGATTGTAGGGCATAATTATAGAAAAAAGATGAAAGGTTTGTGTATCTCATTATGCACCGTATCATATCTAATAAGATATGATTTATCCTTTTAGAGACTTCATCATGCTATGGTGTTCTAGAATGTAAACCCTAACATAAAACATCAACCCAAAAATTAATAAGACCCCGTTCAGTAATAGAAACTCAGGACTAAGAGAAATGAATAAATGATAGGGAAAATAATAAATATGATGTGCAAGAGAGGAGAAGATATTCATGGATAAATGTAAAGGTGTTGGTGAAGTTATAATAAGGGTTATTAATTTCTGATTTAAAAGCGGTAATGTTATTGTATAATGGTAACATGTTATTGTATAATGGTAACGAGTTTCAACCAAAAAAAAAAAGAATGATAGAATTTTGAAATAGATACATTATAAAATATGAAAATGGTTCCATAAAGTAAGTATGGTAAATAAAAGTGGGTTTGGTGCAAAGATGGTATGAAAAAGTGTTGGTGTTAATCTCAGTTAAAAATCGATAGTATTATCGTAAATGGATTTATATTAAAAAAAAGTTTAAAATTAAATAAATATTTAAGGTGTATTTGGAAACGGTGCAAACTGTGTTCTATTAAATTTTGAGAAAAAAAAATTTTGTTTTAAATTTTTTTTTATACATATTCAAATATGTTAAAAATAATTTTTAAAAAATAAAAAAAAATTATTTTAATATATTTTTTAATAAAAATACTTTAAATCGTTATTGCTACCATTAACACTAGAGTTCTAGCCATAATTAAATATAATGCAATTTGACTTCGACTCGAAGTTGCTTGTTCTTGCAATAAAAGAAAAAACAATTGGTCGGTCTTGGTGTGAAAAATGTGCAACGTCAATGTATAGTATTTTTATTTTTCCAATCCCCTTCCATAACTTATAAAAATAGATCGTTCTTCGAAGAAAGCTGAATTAGTAAATGAATAGCTTAATTACACAACACCCTATATTTTGGGTTTTTATTTATGTCAATAAATAATAAATAATGGTTTTCAATTTTAATTTTTTTCATTAAAAATAAAAATTTGGTGTTTGTGCATAAACTAGCTTACTTAATTTATATAAAAACTTAATCAAGATACATGAAAATAAAATATTTTCATAAAAAAAAGTAGGGAACAATGTGTCTATGACATGAAAATGTTTTTTCTTCTTCAAGAAACTGAAAATAAATAATTATGTCAATCAAACCATTTTTTTAATGAATCTTTTCAAAATATTTCTCTAGCATAGTTTTTCTAATAATTATTTATAATGATTTGAAAAGTACAATCAAATAAAAAGATAAAACTATTATGTTTTGATAATTTTTATGGTATTGGAATAATTAATTTGATAAAATTCTATAAAAACTTCACAGTACAAAAATAGATAATTAATTCTCATCAAATACTCATGATTTGTTTTTTTAATTTATGCATTTTAGTTTCATATGCAGTCATTCATAAAGCAATTGCTAACATTGTTATTAAAATAAACTCTAATTTTATTTTAAAAATATAGCATCATCATATTATTTTTTAAAAAATATTACTATAATTATTTTATATTTAAAAGGATATTATTATATATAAAAAATAAAAATCAGAGGGTAATGGAATCAAGCCTAAACGTTTGGGCCGAATCATATACCTAGTCTAAACTTGGAAACTTAGACCCACACCCTTATTTTTTAAAACTTAAAAGAATAACATGCCCTCGAGTTTTCAACCATTTTAATGTTAAAAATTAAAAAAATCATAAAAAAAAACAAAAAAAAAGAAAAAAAAGAAAACCATGTGTTCAAGCAACACAAAAAATAAAATAAAATGAAAAGGTCAAAGAAACGCAATTCATATTATTTTATAAATAAAGCATAATACATCCCCCCAGATGTTTTAATTTTGTTAACAATGAGCTTAGAGAGACAGAGAAAATGAGTTTGTGTTTGTTATTTATTGGGTATATATATATATATGTGTGTGTGTGTGTGTTAGTTTGGTCATTTGGCGTTATTTTTTTTTATTCTTGATGACCGATGTTATTTTCTTTAAAACAATAACAAAGTTTTAGAATCATCAACACTGAACACTATAAAGATTAAAGAAATAAAATTCAGTAACTAAATTGAACTTTCCGTGACTAATGTACAGTTAAAAAACAACATGATGGTGGTGTAACAATCCACGGTGAATGGTGAAATAGTGAGATAAGCTATAATTCTAATAGAAGAGCTACCTCTTTTTAAGGTTTTTTTTTTTTTAAAATTTTAATTATATTTATTTTTGTTAGCAAAAGAATATGATCCAAGTTCAAATCACAAACTCATAAAGGCATACGGTGGGTTTCTCACTACAGACTCCAGTCCAATTTGGCATAGAAGGCCTCCGCCCAATTTTAGCCGTTTTTCACTTTTCCCTATTTCGAGTTGCGCTTCCCCTTTCCTTGCCTAACTCATCCTTCCGTCTGTCGTTGCCCTTCACTCTCCGGTCTCTCCCTCTCTCAACTCTTTCCGAACGCGCCAAGAGTTCCCTAAACAAAAACTCTTAACTCTCTAGCTTATTACTAAACACATTCTCTCTCCGGTAAAGATTGAATTCTTCTTCCTTTTCTTTCACTCAGTTCGCTCACTTGGGGTTAGGGTTTCGTAAATTGCCTGCCCAATTCTCTTCCCCTATCTCTAATGCTTCAAATTCCACCCGAGATTCGCCAATGTACACTCCCTCGCAGCCTATGAACGTTCACAATCAGATCGTCTCTCCTGGCGTTGACGACGACGGTGCCCCAGCCGATCCTATCGACCACCACCATCACATTCACTACGAAGACGGCACCCCTGCAGTCGTTGTCGAAGACGTCTCTCCCGATTCCGTCTACGTTACCGCCGGTGTCGCTGCGTCGGAACTCGGGATTCAGCCTAGTGATGGTTCGAGTCAGCTCACCCTGACGTTTCGTGGACAAGTTTATGTTTTCGATTCCGTTACTCCTGACAAGGTACTGTTTATGTCCCTGAATTATGCAATTTAGGGTTTTATTATATATATATATATTTTGTTCAAGAAAAAGATTTGAGAGTTTTCATATTAGTGATTTTTTTTTGTTCAAACGAGTCCGAAATAGGCTTAATCTTGTGGTTTAGGGTGGCGAGAACTACGTCATCCCTCTGTAATTGAAAAGAAAAGGACAATTAGGGCCTGACTTATTTGCTTTTGCGAAATTTGTTAATATACTGTATATTTTGTAATCTTTACAGGTTCAAGCTGTATTGTTATTACTGGGAGGATGTGAATTAACTCCTGGTCTGGAAATGACTCCTCAAAATCAAAGGGTATTTTCTCAATCATGATGATATTAGATGTTGATATAGTATAAATTGATCTGATTTTTCTGCATTTTGTGTTTTAATATAGGGTGTGGCGGAGTACCCACCGCGGTGTACTCAACCTCAAAGAGCAGCTTCATTAAGTAGGTTCCGGCAGAAGAGAAAAGAGCGATGCTTTGATAAGAAAGTTAGATATGGTGTCCGTCAGGAGGTTGCACTCAGGTTTGGCTATTTATGTATGTTCTGGATTTATGATTACATTACTGCATGAGTTGCTAGGAATACTGGTTCTAACTAAGTGTCAAATTGTTTTTGTTTTGTTGATTCTCATTTTGAATCAAATTCAAAAAAATAAAAACTTGTTTCAGGGGCTGCAAGCATTTTTATTTTCTTATACCACGCTTAAGTTTTCTCAGAGGAGTGACAGATGGAGAAGTTTTTTTAAAACAAATAGAGCATACTATTGTTGCGTTACTTATGTTTCCTACTGGTAACCATCATATTTATTCCATTGCATTAGCAATTCACATCTACTGGTTTTTAACATATAAATAACTTCAAACAGGGAAAGGTTCAGGTAATTCATAGTAGGTATAAAGATTAACTAATACTCGGCGATGATCCAAATGGTGGACATATGCATTTATAGTCATTGGTCTGGTAGAAACATATTGTGGCAAGTTGTTGAAACTAGGGAGACTAATGAGCTCAGTGGTCTTAAAACTTTCCGAGAAACTGTACTTCATATGATGTTCTCGGAGCATTCATACTTTAGTAAATAGGAGACTGAAAATGATTTGTTTCTGCAATTTCAGAATAAATAAAAAGGAGATTAACCGTGCATCAAGGATTTCCTCCCTTTTTCCTTTATGGAGGCATATATGGACACACAAATCATGTTTTGGTTATTCATCATAAAAATTCATGTTCCTTGTACATGTTTACACTGTTGAAACTATGATTCCATGCTCAATTACCACATCTGAGAAACTTATTTAAAGATGTATTCTAGAAGTGATGAAATCGTACACTAGTGATCTTGGAAAAGTATTAAAAACTTAGCCAAGGAACCTTAGTTGTAATCTAGAAAAACAAATTGAAATGAAAATACTTTTTTATGCGCATGCAGTAGCCTTCCCAGTTCTTCTATTACTTGTTGAAAAACTATCGATGATAATTTGTAGCCGAGAAACATAGCATGAGATGAAGTACCATCCGCATTCATTGCAAAATCATGGAAGTTAGGTATACTATTGCTTTTATGGGGGTGTAATTATTCAGGAACCTGAATTATCATCGGGAAACAAAAAACTTGAGAGGAAAAGTTGCAATAGCCATTGCAGAACCACAACATTCTCATATTATATACATCTACTCTTAGAGGTTTACTTTTGTGATGTTTGATAGTAGTATGCGTTTATGTAGACTAGTTCGCAAAAAGAAAATCTTTTTAATTGTATATGTATGACTACATCAGGATGCAGCGGAATAAGGGTCAATTCACCTCTGCCAAGAAGTCTGAGGGAGGATATGTCTGGGATGGTGGTCAGGATTCAGCACAAGATGATAGCCAACATGAAACCTTGTAAGTTGCTATATTTCTTAATTAATGAAATATATCCCAAAAGGAGTTTTATTGTTAACTTGTTTGAATATTTGTATCATTTGTGCCCTTGTCTAGGTGTACACATTGTGGCACTAATTCAAAATCCACTCCAATGATGCGGCGTGGTCCATCTGGTCCAAGGTCTCTTTGCAATGCCTGTGGGCTTTTTTGGGCAAACAGAGTGAGTATCTATTGAACATCATAAAACACGGATACCTTGTTGCTTTTATCACTTGTCCCTTTTTAAATTGTTATCACTGTTGTGAAAAGTGCATGTATACATTCTCGGTGCTGAGTTAAGGTCCAGGTCTTTAAAAACAAATAATGATTATCCCGTATCTATTGTTATATATGCCATTTGTTAGGAAGTCAGTACACTTGCTTTCAGTTTCATACATACTGTTTGCACATTTGCATGTGATTGTTTGATGGATATTGTATTTGCTTGTTTCTGTATCTTTCAAATGTAGCCTGTTGCTGTTGATTATGGTTCGGAAGTTTAGATATGCCATGCCACATTGTCATCGCTATAAGTCATCAAACTTTTATATTTGTGCATGTATGTTTGGTTTCATATGATGCAGAATTCATGTTAAGGTGTTCAGTTTGATGAATGATGAATTGATAACAAGGTCAAGATAATAATAGTTTCAACTTTGTACATTGGGTGAAGAGGATGACAGTAGCTCTGGTGCTATCCTATTGGCAGCCGGTAGCCGAGTCCAAGTCTTCATTTTCACTTTTTTATGATGAGAGAGCTGACCTCGAAAAAGGAACAGACTTAGAGATGCTAATGGAATGAGTGGAGGAAGAATTTGAAAAAGAAAAAGAAATCACAAAATAATTTAATAACCTGTGAGGAAAAACTAGATGTTACAATTCACCAAGTAAAATTAGATCATGTAGTAGGCAGGGCTAAGGATGCAAAGGAGACCAGTGGTTGCAAGCTTCTGCTGCCCAAGGCTATGAGCATGACACTGTTGAGCAAATAAAACTTTATGAGATCAAGCTCAATTGAGCTTCCAAATGCTAGCTTGATGATGGTTTGGCGACTGCCTGGAAAGCTCATTAGTCAAGATCCAGTGAACCAAAGAAGCCCTCTGATATCAGGCTCCAAAATAAGCATGTATTAAAGGCCATGCCGTGCTTTAATGTATTTGCAAGGTGGAGGGTAGAACGTATACAATTATTAGTAATATCAACTCTTGAACATGGATTTTGTCTAGACCTTCTGGGTCACCGGCTGGTTTCTGTTAATTCATGGTATTCATCATTTTATGAATTGGTGAAGTCCACTAGCTTATAGCTTATTGAAAAAGGATAAGTATTCATCATTTTATGAATTGGTGAAGTCCACTAGGTTATAGCTTATTGAAAAAGGACAAGGGCATCCTATGGTGATGCTGGATCATATCTTGGAACCTTGCATATTAGTTGAGATCTCTCCCTCTTCTATTTCCATTTCCTTTTTTGTGGGAAAGTTTTTGAAATTCATGAAGCTAGGTTAGTGAGACATCCATGTAAGACTAAGAGGGTCTAGGGCTAGGGCTAAGATTAATTCTGGAAATAATGTTTGCTTTATTTGTATTGGTATTTTGGAGTTTAGACACACATTTTGTTAGGATGGTGAGAATAGAGTGGACTATGGAAGTGGATCGCTGGATGAGATTATCAGTGATACCATATAATGTTTCGAGGTGGCCCATCAGCATCCTTGTGTGGATATACGTTATTTTGGAATTGGACTGCTGATTTAATGATATTTTGCGATTGTGCTGTATTGTCTTTTAACCATCTGATAACTGCTGCTTTTGGTGCAGAAAAAGGCTGTTCTTGTTTGCTTTGCTTTAAATTCTATCTACACGCTACAATTTATTGGAAAGATGACTCGGTTGTAACGTTCTCTTTTAATAATGTTCACCTCTCCGAAGTCCAATTTTGGCTAAATTCATTTCATGCCATCCAAAATAAACAGAACATTATGCAACCCCCGCCTTATTTAAAAAATAGACATTGGATTCCGTATTTGACTAATAAAACTCTGCAGGGAACTTTGAGAGATCACTCCAAGAAAGCCCTGGAGCATTCTGTGGCTCCAATTGATCTGGTATATTCCTTATCTGCATAAAATTGTAGTTATTTGGTACTGCTCATCACATCAATTCTCTGTGTGTTTTTCCCCCACCTATAAGCAACTTGCTAATCCGCCATGCAATGTAAATGCTGTGCGTGCTTTTTTATTTAGGGTGAAACAGAAGCCAACGAATCAGACTCTGTCCCTGCTATCGATACACATAACAATCCTGTTACTTACGCAAATGGTGGTGATACAGCCTTAATAACAGATCATTGACCGAGTTTCTGAGTTGTATTTCAAGATGGCTACTGTAATCGGCATCAATTCATGTTGAAGGTTTTATAGCAATTAATTCCTGCTTGTCCTGTGGAATGTACAGATATTATAGTGCCATCATCAATACATGAAGTTATCTTGTCCTTACCTTTAGCAGTGTATGATATTTACCTCTGGAGGATTCTGCTTTGATGTATAACATAAAAGTTTCAATGATCTATGTTGGTAATTGGTAGTTTTATATAGCTCCAAATGCTTTGATTAATATGCCAATAATTCCACTGAATCACATGCCAGCTGGGCTTCACCATTTTTTGAAATAAGGAAAGAATAAGCGGGGATTTTGATTAATGAAGTTTAATCAGTCTCCCCAAAAAGTTTGCCCAGATTCCGGATGCTCCAAATTGTTTTCAAGCCTGAATTTACTTCCCATGTCAACCTCGCATGCTTGTAACTTCCTAAACTTATCTATAGAGCCCGTGGAGAATTTTGGTCTGAAATGAGCTAACGGTCGTTGCTTCCCCTTAAGTCATCTATTTTTTCCCCCTCCTTTTGACTTCGAGGAAAAGATTAGTTGGCAACATGTTGTCTGTGAACAGACACACTTGCAAGGTCGTTGGTGTGAGAAGTTAGATTCCAATTTCCATTGAATACAAATGTTGATGTATTTACAGAAACTGCCACTCGGTGGAACTTGATATCTCAAGGACACAAAACCTAACAGGGAAGATTTATCGAACAATTTACTTTCATATTCAACGAAACAAACCCCCAATTTTATCAAATATGATTCCTTCTTTGAACTTTGCCAGCTATACATCAACTACTCACTTTGCTTGCTCATTCAAGATCTTAATAACTAATGAAACAAGCATATACGAAAACTCACAATTCAGAAATTTACCGCACCAAATCCATCTTGAATTATTTTGAAAAAGCCATTTCAGACACTAATTATTTATATAGTCAGCATGTTCAAGAATGTTGGACACATAAACTCTATTCCAAGCAATGCACATATTCCATGCTTAGAGCAAGAGTCTAACGCGGATGACAGATTTATAGGCCACGCAAATGTGGAAGCCACAGCAAGCGCTGAGCAAAGGAAGGATGCAAGGGACATATGAAAGTCAAGGAGTAAACTGTCAGACATCTCATGTGCATAACATTATTGGTTAACACCCATAGCTAACAAAACACAGGCCTCACAAAACCTAAACGAAAAGAAAAGGAGTCCTACCCCTGTTCTCCATGTTGTTTCTGGCAGCCCAAACCACAAGGCAACACAGGCAAAAAAAATTCAAAGAAACAAACAAAAAGAAGCACAGTCAAAAGAGACAGTAGCGTAAATGTACCAGAAGAAAAAAAAGCCAGAGCAAGGGAAACAAACAAAGACCAAAAAAAACAGAAAAACGCACAAGTATAATGATAGGGAGACGCAAAAACTGACCTACAAACCCACAAAGCAGAGCAATGGCAACGTCTGCAAATGGCACACGAGAAAATATAGAGAGCTTATAAACCCCCTCCTAAAGCACCTAAAAGACACAAATGAGAGCAAAAGAAGAGAAAAAAGGCAAGCCAGATGAAAGACACATGCATGGTAAACTCAAGTCCCGAAATAATGGGACAAAAAGCAACGGGGGATCACCTTGGCAAAAGAACATTAAAAAAGGAGTTAGCCAATCTAAAAAGAGCTGGAGCAGGACACCTTAACTTAGTTGGATGGCAACTGAACTACAACGGAACACAGAGAGGAGAGACAAGCCACTTAAGAAAACACTTGTCCAAAATCAAAAACAAACGTGAAATCATTAGCAACCTAAAAACCATTACGCACCTATGTGCAGTACAGTACAAGCATGGTGTGTTTGTTTACGCTGTGTGACCGTTGTTTTAAAAAATTTTGAGTTTTTTTTAAATTAATTTTTTTATATTTTACTGTTATTTTGATATTATGATGATAAAAATAATTTTTTAAAATATTATTTTAAAATATATATTTTTTAAAATATTTTAAAAAATAATCATGGTTACACCAATTAAAAAATAAAAATAAAACTGTCCTAATTGAACTCCAAAACAAAAAGAGATGAAGATAATTAAAATAGTGTTTGAAATTGTAATTAAAGTTGTTTTTAAAATTAATTTTTAAAGTAAACTAAAATAAAAAAAAAAAGAGGTTAAATTTTTTTCAAAAAAACCTTTTTGAGCCTACTCCACCCACCACCCTCCACTCCACTCCACTCTCCCCTGATCGAACGCACAACGTGTCCCGATATTGAAATCAATGGTAACGTAGAAGTAAGGCGCGTATACATGGTAATGGTCGCTGAAATTCCAAGCAAGGGCGACGCCCCAATCATGCTGGATTTCAATGCCAGCGCAGCACCAAGCACCAAGCACCAAGCACCAAGCCCCCCACTATAAATTAAGCGATGAGCAACGTGTAAAGGAGATCGAAAGAGAAGTTAAGGACATCCCCTGAACCCACAGCCAAACGGCATCTAAATATTATTGTGAATATCAAAAACAAAAAAGCACCCAAATATTTGCAAGGCATAACAAGCTTAATGCAAGAGAACTATTCTAGTCCCCTGTGGATGTAATAACAGTGGAATATGCGGACCATTCAGTTTCTTTTGTAACTGTAATGTAATATGTAAGACGCTGCTTGTCCAAAATAAATGCAAGCTATGTACATTTATCACACTATCCCATATTAGTAATTTCCCAAGATACCCGGCCCACTTTGGAATCGCCAACACTATAGTTGCTGATTCTCACCACCGCACGCCATCGTCTATTAGTACCAGCCGTTGGATCATCATCCGAAAACACATCAGCCCATCATTCGATCACCCATCATCTATCCATGCGAACCGTCTTCTCTATGGACCCCACCAGAAAACAAGCATCAAGGACCCAAAATTACCCCACATCCTAACATCATGCTCCCGCGCAATCCCAGAATACTCCTCCATTAAAATACAAATAGAAATCCTTCTCGACAAGTTGACAAAGTCTTCGCTTTCAATCCGAAAAATAAAAATAAAAAAGGGGGGAAATTGAAAGAAAGAAAGAAAACAAGAGAAAAAGGAGAAAATGAAAAGAAATTTCCAAATTGAGTCCCTGCAGACCCTGCAAATCTTAGCTATTTTTGAGGTCTCTCTATCTTCCATTTTCGAAGCTTCTTCTTCTTCTTCTCTTCTAACCTCAAGTTAAATTATAACTCGCAGCTCACCGATTCCAGTTATTTAGATAACTTATCATTATCATTATTTATTTAAGTTAAAAGAAAATATGTCCTCTTCGATGAAACAGGCGCGGTGGTAGTTGGTGAGTGATCTAACTTAGGGTTTCCAATTTCCACGACGGTCGGTGGTGACGGTTAGGGTTTCATATGGCGGCGGCGAATCCACAGCCCCTACAGGCGCGTCCGTACAAGGACCACAGAACACGAGCTCCAATACAGATCGAGGACGATGACGACGGAGAGTACGAAGACGGTGATGGTATGGATGACATGGAAGAGGAAGCAGCACTAGCGCAAGTGAATTCAGGCGTGAGTGTGGCAGAGCACAACCACGGAGCTGGTGGTTGTGGTGGTGGTGGTGTGGTTATAGCTTCGAGGACTAGTGAACTCACTCTCTCTTTTGAAGGAGAAGTTTACGTTTTCCCTGCTGTTACCCCTGAAAAGGTCTCTCATTTTTTTCTGTTTTCCATAATTTTAACTCTAATATTTTGGAATTTTGTATGAATATGATGCTTATGCACGTATTTGTTAATTTTTTGTACGGATTGGTACTATATATTCGTTTATTTTCTACTTTTGAATTTAGTGTAAAGGCTGTTTTACTTTTGAATTCTGTATGAATGCGATGCTTATGTACGTATTTGTTAATTTATTGTACGGAATGTTACTATACATTCATTTATTTTTTACCTTTGAATTTTGTGTGAAGGCTGTTATTTTGGTGCTACAATTTTTTTTCTTCTTTTTTTACTTCATATATGTTGGAAAGTAGTAATCGTACTTTTGATGCTTTCTTAGTAATACCAAATTTGTGCGCATTAATACGTGAATGGAGATGCTTTCGGTTTTCAGGAAATCTTCTACATGAACTATGTATATTTGTTTCCGTGGTTTTTTGGGAACTGCAGAAGAAATCGATTGCATCTTCTTCAATCACATTGGATGCATATTTGCTTGCTATACATGGATTAGCCTAAGTACTTGGACGCTTGCAATTAATGCAATTATTTGTTTTGTTCTTTTCATCTTGCCATTAGTTTTCCAGAGATCATCCTATAGTTCTCTGTCTCGAGTTCGCTTACTTTAAATGAATGATATTATTGGTTTTGACTGTCAGGTGCAAGCAGTGCTCTTGCTTCTGGGAGGACGAGATATACCTACTGCGGTACCTACTATTGAAGTGCAATATGATCAAAATAATAGGGTAATGCTGTGTTTTTGGGTTATCAAGAGCAATGCAATTGCTTCCTGAGCTTACATTTTATGCATCCTTTGTTATATTCTCTAGGGAGTGGGTGACACCCCAAAGCGCTCAAATCTTTCACGAAGAATAGCCTCTCTTGTTAGGTTCCGTGAAAAAAGAAAGGAGAGATGTTTTGACAAGAAAATAAGATACACTGTGCGAAAAGAGGTTGCACAGAGGTACTTCTAATTAAACCTTTTAACTTTAAATTTGGCCTTTTTAAAAATGTTTCTTCTGCTATCTGATTATGTTAAGTGCGTATGTTCATGGAAAATAATAAACTAGATTGCCAGGACCAGCAAGTTCTCTTTGTAATAAAACAAGATGATTTTATTTGTTTATCTCCCTTTTACATATCTGGTTGGGTGAGAGCTACCGAGAGTGAAAACCTTTTTTAGTTTAGTGGATGGAGACAGCTGAATGTGCAGCAATTATCGCTGGAAATTTTCTTTAAATACTCTCCTATAAGTGCTCATCTATGATTTGGTGGTTATTGGAACAAGGAAGCAGATGGTGTTGGAGATGCTTATCACAGAAAGAAATGTACTTTAATGTGAGGGGTGGAAATAATGAGTCACAATGTGAACCTACATAATTAAACCTCTTTCCAGACATCCTTTAACTTTGGTAATATCATTGCTAGTTTTTTGGTACTGGCAATGTCTCACTCTCTTCTTTGTTGTCGTGCTAGAATGCACCGCAAGAATGGGCAGTTTGCATCCATAAAAGAAAATCCAGGGGATTCAAGTTGGGACTCTGGTCAGAGTTGCCTTCAGGATGGCACCCCTCTTTCAGAAACTGTGTGAGTTAAAAACATAATCTGGGTTGAGATCCTCCATTTAAAAATATTTACGACAATGATGTGTTCTTGCAATGCTTTTTAGTGTCCGGAGATGTAAGCACTGTGGTGTTAGTGAAAATAATACTCCAGCAATGCGTCGTGGGCCAGCTGGACCTAGGACTTTATGTAATGCTTGTGGACTAATGTGGGCAAATAAGGTTTGTTTGCTTTAAACTTCATTTTAACTGTAACTGTTGGAGTTATGGAGATGGCTTTGCATGCATATGGAGCTATAGAGTTAAACAGTCAATTGCCAATCATATGGAGTTATATCTGTTTATAGGTGTTTCTAAATGGTGATATTTAACTCTTGGTTTCTGATGTCTTCAAGTTTGTCAAGAAAGGTAATGAGTTTGTGCTCTGCTCTTGCCCGTTGTTTAATGTGCTCAACTATGCAAATCTGTTCAGTGCACCGGTCAAAAGTCCTATAGGCAGTTAATATCATTTCACTTGCCCGATATCAATTGTGTTCATTTAGTTGCCCTTTTTATATGAAAATACACAAAAAGAAGCTTTTATTTAGTCATTGGACATGTTTGCAACAACTTCGATGTCCTTACTGATGTTTGACTCACTGATACTCATGCTGCATTTGAGGAACAATCCACTTCTCATTTCTCATAATGGTCCAGGGATAACACTTGATGAGTAATCTTATTATCCAATCTTCTGTTGCACTCCTTGATTACATGGCTAATGAAAAATTAAAGGATTGAAATGTGATTTTTTTCTTGTTTCATTAAAAGGCTGAACAAGCGCTCTGGACTACATAGCGAGGTCTTAATAATTTAGTCCCCACTTCCCATCCCTCCTAGGATTTAGACATTTGAAGTCTTAATTGTTGGGGCCCTTAGGGAAAATTGTGATAAATTTATGTGCACACATTTAATTAAGTTCTGCAAAACCAATAAACCACGTGAATGTTTGAAATTAACCATGTTTTTGGAACATAGGTAGTGAATGGTCCTATAGTTCTCTTTTCTTTTTCTTTTTTTCAATCCTGTGCGGTTGTGATTAAATTGCACCTTTTTTTTATATTAGAAATCATTGGTTATGCGATAATTTCCACACATGCTTCAGGTCGAGCTTCTCTGTGGTTTCTAACGTTATTAATCCTTTTGGTTCTATGTTTCCCTTGTTGAGTATGCAGGGAACATTGAGGGATCTCAGTAAAGGAGGAAGGAATCTTCCAGTGGACCAAATAGAACCTGTATGTTCCATGAGTAACAGCTGCTTTTCTTTTCAGAATGTGTAGTTCAGTTCTTGAAGCTGATTCTGTTTTTTTATGAATTGTTGCTTTAAAAACTTGTTGCTCTCTTACAACCTTGGTTTTGAGCTTGCCAATGAGGATTACCTATTTTAGCCTGTCACTGCTTTATCTTAATTTCATGTACATGATAGTTCCATGCAATGGCTTTGTTTTTTTGTTCTTATTCTGAATCCAGCAGTGAAATTTACATTTTAGTCTCAATTCTAATTTGAATATTTATAGTAGAGGTAATGACACTGATACATTTGCTATCTTGTTTTGACTGGTTTAACCTCTCATGTTAATGGGATTTGCAGGAAACACTGATCGAAGTCAAGCCTTCCATCATTGAAGGGGAATTCTCTGGTAACCAGGATGAGCATGTACAATTTCACCTTATTACCATTGCAATTATGTTGTTGATAACTGGACTGGCATGTTTCATCTTACTAAGTTGATCTTTGGGGCATGCAGGGAACTGCTAAAGATCTTTCTAAGGCAGTTAGCGAAGGATTCAACAACCATTCTATCAATCCAGATGAGGTATGCTTCCAATCCCAGCCTTATCATATGCAAGTGAATGATTTTATTGGTTGTTCAAAACCATTTATTGCTCATTTTGGATTAAAACTGTGCAGTTCCTGCCTTTTCTGGCTTCAGCAATTTTACAATGGATGGAAGCAGTTTTTTTTTTTTTTCCCCATCTGTGGCTAAGCAATGACATGATTTGTTTTTACTCTCTTCTTTTTTCTGTGTACATATGTTTCTGGAAATTTATCAAACACCCAAATCAGTATGTCTGCCAACACTTGGTTGTGTCCTCTGAATTATTTTTCCTACCCAAACAGGTCATGTGTCTATCATTTGGTGCAGGTTTTGCAAGAAGCTACTGAAGATATTACAAATACTTTGCCAATGGGAGTTATCCATTCTTCCGGAGATGATGATGAGCAGGTATAGTATATATATGAACATCAATTGATGAGAACACTACATGATTGCTAAGTGCTGATGCCATGTTTGCTCATGTCCTATATGTTATGCTCCTTGATTTCCTTGTTGGTGAGCTAAAAGTGCATTTTCTATTGATTAGTCTTCATTGGGCATGTCACTTATGTTTGAGAAAGTTCCTGTTATAACGTGAGGGGTAATTTGGAAGGGCAAGATACAGGAACCCAGGGATGGCTATAGCATTAATGTGCAACTGCGCATAGTTAAGAATGGTTTCTTGAGCAGAAACACAAAACAAAGAACTCCGAGCACACAAATATGGTTATGTGCTATTAAACGACAAAGAGTTGTCCAAAAAATATTGAATTTAATAGAGGTTTATTTTTTATTTTCATTTTTACACTAAAATATGTCCAATTCTTTTACGTTGTCTATGATAGTCATTCACTTAACCAATGATTTTGGATGACATGTTGGGAAATATGAGGCTTTCCAGTGACACCGCATTATTTCATGAAGTTTTGGGATTTGCAGGAACCACTGGTTGAGCTTGCCAATCCTTCAGATACAGAACTTGACATTCCTGCTAATTTTGATTAGAAGGTGACAGTTTGCTTCTCTCGATTAATGCATGAGAGATTTGGATTGGAGATGGGTGGTGCCATTTCAATCCCTCTTACCATGATGCTACATGGAGGGAAAGTTACTGATCTCTCATGAAGGGTGTAAATTGTGAATTGTAACTAGAGTTGTAACCATAAACAGGCATTTCGCAACTGTAGATTTGATTTCTTGACAGGAGATGTGATGCTACTTCCAGCCGACACCAAGATACGGGGCAGCGCTTCTTGTGGATATTAATGCTAGATCACGTGTCTGTATGATTCGTTAGGACACACCTGAGTGCGTTTACCAGTATTTATGTGATTAGGTTGTTAGGCTGTTATAAGATTGAAATGTACTTGTTAAATCATTTTTAACATGGCCCAAAAGACTAAATTAAATACGCTTCTGGTATTCTGATGTGTTTTGTTTGATGGCAAATTATAACAGGCCTCGGACACATGCGGCAAAGTTGGTAGAAATACTAATGCGAGTGTTATACTGGACCGTGTAATTTCTTTTGGAATCAGACCGTGTTGTGTTGGGGAATTGCTTTCTTGAAGCAAAATCGATCTGAAATATGAAGATTGACATCGATCAAATAATCAATCCATACGACTTGTGATAAGAGCGCCTTGACCGTACCATTTCAATCCCCCTTACCAGAGCTTGATAAACCCAGTGTGTGTGTGTGTGTGTGTGTGTGTGGACAAAAGATGACTTAAAAGTACACAAGAATAAGATGATTTAAAAAAGAAAAGGAACAGAAAGGTGTACACAGGAATTTTATACTGGTTCTCTACAAGCTCACAAGTGATCCGGTCCTCAGGGACAACACTGAGAGCTTCACTGTTTTTCACTGTTTTTAATCTTACAAATTAGAGGGGAGTAAGAAAATAATTTTTTTTTTAATTAAACGAGAAAATTAAAAAAAAAAGAGCAACAAAAAACACCAAACCAAGATAAAAGTTTTTGTTGTCAACATTGGCCTTTCAGCTAGGATGTGGACTTTGTAAGATCCTCTATTGGGTGGGTAAGCATGTTTTCTTTTATTTTTATCCCTCATATATCCTATTTTTGACTTGAAAAGTGTCCTGTTAAGACCCAGCTCAAAGGATTACACTGGGTGCGGTCACAAATCATACTTGAGTTATCGGGGATGATGGACCGATTCCACAGTATTTGTGTGGGTGCAAGCGTAGTCACATGCAGAGGGAACTATTTGATGAGAGCAACAACAACATTAATGGAACTCCAGTTTCTCGTTTTATTTTGGTCTATCTTCTTCAACTCTAGCTATTGGTCAACATAATTATAATTGGCAGGGGGATCAAGTTTTAAAAGAAGAATTTACTTTTAAAATAATTATTTATGTTGCTTAATGGCCTCATTTGTTTATGGAGGTAGCGGAAAAACCCATTAAATATTTGTGGAGTTTTTTTTTTTTTTTCTAGATATAAGAAACTTGAGAAAACACTAACAGGGATGGTTCACCAAAAGAATTGATGACGATTATAACCAAAATTGATTCAAACAATCATTATTGCTTTTGAATACATGATAAAAAAAATAAAAAAATAGATACATGTTCTGATTTACATGCAAAACACTTAAATGAGTTTTTGTTGCAGGGAAAGCTTTGATTCTATTAATAAATCTTTCTACAATGCTGTTAATGCACTTCTTTACTGGTTTACTGGGATGATCTGTACATTAAAGATTTATATTTTTGGTATGGTGTGTTTATAATAATATCGGCTCCTCTGTTGTTTGTCTTTGAGCTCTGTTAAGACATTTACTTTTTTTTTTTATTTGTTAAGTCTATCATGCTTTGTAAATTTAAATTTTATTAATTTATTGGTGTGTTCGTGAAATTTCTCTTGCTATTGGAGATTTGAGAAAATAGAAATCTAGTAAAGGAAAATTGAATGATTAGAATAGGCTATTTAAAACAATTACAAGGCTTTGAAAAGCCCATTAAAATTTCATTAAAAACCCAAAATAAATTACAAAAAAAGCTCAAAAATAGCCTAAAAAATTAAATCAGTTTTTCTCAATTTCTTACTTTAATTAACCGAATCATACCGAACTAAAATTAATTAATTTGAATCAGTTTTGATTTGATTTTGATTTTTAATTAAAAAAATAAAAAAATTCAATTTAGTTATTCATTTTATATAAAAACCAAACCGAGCAATCATGCAAGATCGATTTTTTCTGTACTCAAATAACTCAATTCTTTCTAGAAAGATTTACTATTCAACAACCTTCTGTTTTTTCTTTTTTTTCGTTTCTGTCAATTTGACAAACACCTGGTGTGCTTTCCGTTAGCTGTTCATTATGATTCTTGACTTGGTAACCCCAGATTTGTCAAGCAACTTACCAATTCAATCCTTCTTGAGAACATGATCTCTGGACAGGTTGCTAGCTCTTCTCATCTCCAGTGTTAATCTGAGACCTTCCTTTCTTGTTTTGAGTTGGTTTTGATCTTATAGCTGTTGTATATAATCTTCTCCTGCTATGAGCATGTAATATTTTCTTTCCATTTATGAGATTAATCATACTATTTCTTCTTCTTTTTCTCCTCTGATGACCGTTACAGATCCAAAGACTTGAACATGTTAGCACGCCCTCAATGGGCTTGAGCACAATGGTTTTTTTTTTTTTTCTTTTCCTGGCAGGACAGCCAATGTTTTGCTTGTGGATTTAAACTTGAACACGAGTCTTTCTTGGGATATGCAAGAGTTCAAACACTGAAGACCTAATCATCTTTCATCAAGAAGCTGCACATCTTGTAGACTTAATTTCATCAAAATCACAAGGACTCCCGTATCACTTATTGCATAATCATTTCATCGCACTCTGATACAATAAAAAATGTCTTCATTTAACGTCCCTTTTGTTTTATTGACTTTCTAGAATTGAGCGTGCATGCCGAATCATTATAATTTTCATCTTACCTTTTATTTTTCATGCTTCACCTCCAAATTAAAATCATCACTTTTTCGGGGTCGGGAGCAACACCTTGGTGCTGACGGAAAGAAGAAAACTAGATCTAAACTAGGAAGTAGCTCTATTTAACGCCTCATGTAATGCTTGTGTCATGGAGCGAGCAAGCATGCAGGGCCGGCCTAGCCTTGCACTTGTAAAAACAAGAAGAAAGGCATGGGAGCTGACGCTCTTAGCCTTGAACTTGTAAAAACTAGATAGACCAAGTTTTCCGAGAGATTCCATCGGCATGAAAAAATATATATATATATTTGGATTTCCATTCCCATGAACCCCAACTTTACAAGACAACATGTCATGGCCTCCTTTAAGCTTAACTACTTTTCTTATTTTCAGTCCAGTAGATTTTGGAACGGAAACAACAGCAAGGAGTCCACTTCTTAATGGTAACAATAGTTTCTACCTAATGGCGATTGGTTTTGTCCCAGAAGCCCAAAGATACTGCAGAGTCTCGGCCTAAAACCCAACGAATGGGTTAAAGGCCTGGCAGACTAACCATGTCCTCGATCACAACACTCTTCTTATAATGCTTTGGGAGTTTGTATACTCTACTTAGTAGCTGCAAAAAACTGTACACATACAACCTTTTGAATCAATCCAAGAGGGCAGTAAGGGCTCTTGGTGCGGGCTTGGAAGGATCGGCACAGGTCGACCATCCGTCAACGACTATTGGAAAGTGCTCGTGTTTGTAGCCTGTCACCATTGAGCATGCTCCATTCTTGCATGCTGTTGGTCCCTTGAACTGCCTCACCAGGTAACTTGGAAAATCCTTTTTGCCGCGAAGAAAGAAAGCCTTCGTAATCTCTTTTTGCTGATTGAAAACTAATTACTCATGAAAATCCTCGTATGGTGAAGAATCGCTATATGAATCACTTTCAAATGGAGTGGATTCCCTTGGAGATGATGGAAGTGATTCTCTTTGTTGCGATGATGATGCTGCATGGAAGTGAGTCTAAAGTTATAATGGTGAAAATCAGGGGATTATAAAAATCTCAACACAAGAAAAGAGTGTATCCATGTGCAGAAATTGAATACAGTAGCATATACCACAAAGATAAGTGGACGATCATAACAATAGCACAAAACCATGAAATTTCTTTTGGAATACCATGATACGTTCCTTATTTTTCTTTTCTTTTCTTTTTGTGGGACAGGGTGGGGTTGCTAATGACGTCCAAAATCCTTTTTAAGTGAACGATTAATGTCTCCACATTCAAAACAAAATCCATGGAAAAAAAATCTGGCAAACCTTTCTGTCCTCTCGAGCGGAATTTCTTCGTGTGCCGCTTAATAAGCCTCTTAGCTTTTGTTATGGTAAGTTGCCGAGCAAAGGGAGAGAACTCAGCATCACTTTCACTCCACTCTCCATGAAAGTCATTCTCTGCTTCACCTCTCATTGTTCGCAGTACAAATGCTTTGGCCTTGCGACGCTGAGTATTGAAAAGACCCCTTATGGAAGTCACAAACCCATCACCTGCTCCATCAGTTGGACGCTTGAGCCAGTTTGGATATTGATCAGATTGCACTGCCAGACCATCATCATTGTCACTAAAATTAAGGTCGCTGTCAGGAACGCTGGCTACATTAGGATCCCGTTGACCGTGTGCTTTGTCTTTGAACTTTTTACCCTAAGAAAGCAAGGGAAATCAATACAGGATTTAAATGAAAACACAGGAGATTTTATCATACTTACAATACCAGATTAGTTAAATTCTGAAATAAAGACACTTACAGCTCATCACTATGAATGGCTCAATTTTCATCTGATATATACAAGGCTAAATTCATAAATTGTATTATCTTTTACCTAAAATATTCATAATTTGATCTACAGACTTTATCAACAAACAGCTCTCTCTCTCTCTTGTCTCATGATATAATGTTTAGGTGTTAGGTGAGTTAAGTGAAAGGAAACTACCTTTGAGATCTGAAAATGAAAAGGATACAAAATTTGAAATTTGCGCTCCACAATTGGAAGGAAAAAGCGAAACAAGAAAAGAGTGAAAGAGGACTTGATTTATGGAACCTTTTTAAACTGCTAAGCTGCTCCCTCAGGCATATGTATAAATGATACACATGCAAAAAGGGATGAGTAGTCAATCAAGCACTGTCACAGTGTAGTGACTATCTGAGTTTATATCATTTTCATTACAGAGACAAAGTTTCTCCATGTATCTCTCATTTTCCATAAGAAAAAACACAAACTTCATGCTAGATAGGATTGGATAGAATCAAACTGCATCCTTGGAAAGGAAAAAACTTATTGATTAATGGAATTAGAAGCGGCAAATGTATCTCAGCACAGATTCATTACCTGCATTCCTGTAACAGACTTCAAGGTTCCCCAGACAACATGCTTCTTAACTCTGGAGAACAGTCTTCTCCAAGTCCCAGTAAACTCGACACGGTGAAATGTATCCATCAGCAGCTTAAGTTCATGCAGATTAAATCTTGAGCTTTCATAAGTAAGCTGCAGCTCAACCTACAACAGAGTATTACGAAACATCTTACTGCACAACAAATCAATGCAATACAGTATAATAAATGATTGTTTCACACCATGAACCAACCTGGCTTATCTTAATGTTGTTAAATTCCATTACTTTTCGAGGTCGAGATCTTTTCTCTTCATTTGTTTTTCCAACCTTTTTCTCCTCATGAGATGACCGACCAGACTTCACAGGCTTGGACTCTTTTGACTTGCTTCTAGATGATTCATCTGGTTGCTCAATAGAATCAAATGGCTCACTTTTTGAGGAAGATATGCCAGATGAGTGGGCCTGCAGGACAAGTTCAGTAGCAACAGACTCTGCAACCGTCTCCTCCCATGTTCTATCAAAAGAAGATGTTCTCCTTAACTCAGGGGCTGAACTGCCAATCACTTTGGATGGGACATCAGACTCTTTTGTTGTGTGACTGCATGAAGAAGAAGCTTCGTGGCTTGATGGGCCTTTCTTAACACGTCTTGCACCAGCAGTTGTTGAAACCTTCCAAACTTCCTGCAGCTCAGGAAGTGCAACATCAACCTTAGCATCTTCAACAAATTATCTTTTTTGCCTTATGAGAATTGACAATTCACACTAACCTGCCGCCGTTGTGAATCTTGTTCTTCTTCAGGGAAGAAATATTCCCACATCATTTTGTACATTGTCTCTGTCAAATAAATCTTAAGGGGAAAAATCTTTACCTGCGGTAGAAAAAAATAAGGTTCTATTTAAATAAAGCAACTATCAAATATAGGAACTTTTCAAAAGGTGGAAATAACCTCCAGGGATCTCATAAAAATAATTTTATTAAGCACACATGAGCCTTCACACAAAAAAATGCTTGTGATATAATGTTTTCTTGAGTGGTTATCGTAATGTAAGCATTTAGAGACCATCAGAACCAAAAGAATGAAGAAACCTTCTAGTCCTTCCTATCATTACATGCATTAAATACAGCGATGGAAGTTGTAATAAGAGGTACACAGGTATCATGACTGCTAACAGATATTTTCTTGATTTGTAACATTATTTGCTGATCGATGTGCACAGTGCAGTGTTATCCTCCTCTCCAGGGATGTCATTGGGGCTAAGGGTCAACATCATTTTGTTTAAACCAAATTATTTAACCAAATGGATGCATTTAGGTTAATGAGGTTGCTTTTCAAAAGAGAGATCAGTTCTCAGTTTTGTTTGGTTTGGAAAATAAAAGAAAAAAAATTCATTTGTAAATATTTGATTACATATAAGAAGCAGATTATTCTGGTTGTATATAGCCAACGTTTTTAGAGTTCCACCTACCCTTTTACCCAGCTCATCTCATAGACATATCTAACCCAAGTCTCCATATTCCAAAGGATGTGTGCACTGCCCTCACCGAACTCCATTCTCTTTCCTTGACAAAAGCACCTTGTATATTCTTTCATTTCATCTAAAACCCCTAGATTTCTAGTGGGAGAGAGACTGGAGACAGAACTGACAGATGTATATATTTATGAGGCTTAGAAAGGGATGGAGATTAAATATAAAATGTGAAGAAAGGTTGAGAGGATGTATAGAGTGCTTGCTACCATATGCTCTATATAATCAATGTCAAAGGATAAATGGCTGTTAGCATATGTGTAGGAGTGGCTAGGTCTTCCGTTTACAGCAACTTTTCTTGTAATGACAAAGGAAGAAAGATGGTGATGAGACAATTGGTGCTTGGGTGTGGTGTTTTGCTACACAGATTGCCGCCATTATTCTTACAAGTGGTTGACTAGCCACCTCAAAAGCTTTTAATTTCCATTATTGTTTTTTTCCTGTAACGTTTCTTTTGGGTAAAATGTGATCAGGAATTTGTTAGAATGCATGGAAGTCAGAGAGATCAGAGTGAGAAGGTGAAAAATAAATGGGATTTAGTTTTCCTCCAAGAAACAAAATTAGAGATGATTGCTGTAGGCTGGTGAGAAGTTAATGGAGAAGCAAAACTGCCAAAGGATCTTTTCCAGCAGAATCGGTGGATGGATTCTTTGATGAACAGGTTTTTTTTTCCTGACTGGGGTTTCATTGGCCACTTTTAACTTTTAAGATTCTTACAAATTTTGAAGATTGAGAGCTTTATGTGGTTGTCTACACTGAGACGGTTGTACAGGCCTTCGAATGGAGTTGGGTGGGTTTACAAAAACAACCAACAAAAAAAATATTATGAAGACAACTGACTTATCCGATGTTCTCATTTCATCAGTGTTTCGAGCTGTGCTATTCTGCTTCTTGGCATTTAAATGATCAGACACACCCAGCAATAAGAGCACTTTGCATGCACACACAAACACAAACACATGCACATACATGTATTTAATACATTCAGCAATAAAGAGGACATACATGTGCAAGCATATGTGTATTTATGTTAATATATAATGCCTATTCTTCATTGTCCTCTTTTAAATTCCTTTCTTCCTAGTTAATCAGTATCCAGTAAGCTCTTGGATGAATGATCAAACAGGTGGGGAGAGGTTTAAACTTTCAAGGTTTCAACAGATTAGAATTTTCACATATGTAGTGTGCACCCTACATCTATTTTTGCTTGATGCTCATCATGAAGAGTTAATAATGGGGAAATAAAGGAGCACTGAATTGCCTGGAAAAGTTCAATACGAGAATTTCCATCCCTTGGAGCCCCTTGCTTTGCATCTACACGTAGCATGACTTCTCTGCAGCCAAAAATAATTGCATTTTGCTGAATAATAAATACAATATTTAGGAGGGTACTTAAAGCTAAAACAATTGAATGGGTATTAGAAAGGAACACAGATTAAACTTCTCAGTATCAGAATAGCAGTCTCTGCTCCATTTCAACAACCTATTGGATGACTACTAGCAATGCATTAATAAAGCAATTTTCAAATCATTCCTGAACCTAGATATCATTGTACTATGATCTGCTGGAAGTATCTGGTTATTTATTCAACAAATGAGAAACATGCATGGTAAACACAAGCCTCACAGCTTCTCACGGTGATATATATGATATATCAATAAAAAAAGAATACGGCACAGGTATTATGGTCACATAATTAAACCCAAGCCCTTTTTTGTCCTCAAAAAAGTTTTAAGGTCGAAAGATTATTTATATGATATATGAGTTATATGATAAACATGAAGAAGACATGCCTTGTAAATCAACAAATAAAAACTATGGAACACATTCACCACAGTGATATATATAACAACTATAAACAACAAAGTGGTAAATGAAACCAAAACTCTCTGTAAATGATTAACCAATAACAAATAACAATGGAAGTAACCTAAAGTACCATTAAATGCACACAGATATGAAAGGTACGTACTTTCCCCAATCTGTTGGAGCATTCCATGGTGACAACACCATATCACACTTGGCATTAAGCAAGCAGTTTCTCACGACAAAATACTTTGTTGTAAACAAAGCAACCCCAACATCCTTGTAATCCCGGTCAAAATCAAATATCTGTTAATAAAAAAAACCCATAAAAATAAACATCCTTGAAAGAATCAGATTTTTTAGGAAATAAGTAAATAAAGAATCAAAGCCCACCAAAATCTATTTGGAACCATATCAACCACAAATGTCTTATACCCTAGACTTGGACACCAAGCTCTAGTAACTATATGGCAAGTTCTTGTTCTTTTTAATAAACAAGAGAAGAGAGAACTTCTCATGAAGGACAGTTTTAAATACTACGTAGATGCAGTTACTTTGTTAGTAATTGAATGATAAGAGACCAAGAAATTGAGAGGAAAGGAAGGAAAGCTTTTGGTGCCCACCATGTCGTTTATCTCAGCCTCTGCAAAAGTTTTACCATCTACAAGCATGCTCCAAACAACTTTATTAATTTTCAAAGATATACGCATGGCATAGGATGGACTTTTGTTTTTCTCCTTCTCCATCAGTCGTAACTGAGCAGCTTTCTGCAGAGCCATCCTTAGAGATACAGATGCCTCCTTCCTAGACTTCTTTGCACTTACAAGCTCTTTCTTTAGTCCTTGCACCTGGGAGCATGAAGCTTGAATAGATTACAGTCTATAGCATCCTGAAGAATTTATCAATAATACTAGAAGAAGATACACAAACAGAAACAAACTTTCGCACAGGACAGAAATATTCAATGCTGAAACTTTAGATTACATTCAAACAGCAAGCAACAGAAGATTCAGAAGAAAATGAGAGCCACGGAAACAAACCGTCTCACCTACTTACATATATCAATTACTATTGTCAAATAGCAGTGCATTCAAAACTAAACTTCAGATTTGAAATCTCAGCATTATTAATTGGAACCTATAAAAGTCATATTTTGGCTGCTATTTTTTTTCCAGTTGAATAAAATAAGCACTAAATTTCCTCTCCACAACCTCTTGTACATTCATTAGGACAGCATTGAGAAAATTCATGGCTAAGGCATAGAAAAGAACGTGCAGACTTTAAAAAAGGCGATTCACCACAAATCTACACAGATTGCTATTTTCACTGATAGGTTGCATCAATTAGCACATATATGAAAGTTAAACAAAGCAAGTGTGTGGCCATGCATGCCTAAAGTTACAGTAAGCACTTGACTAAGCTAAGCCTCGGTTCCAAACTCATTGGTTTATATGGATCCTTCTCCTCAATGTAATTCTGCAATGAGACGAGCTTTAAGCAAGCTGCTGCGGTGCTCTATCAGGTTTAACTTGTGTATTCCATAAGTGCTTATGAGGTTTACTTGAGTCACTATGTAATGAGCACATTATATATACATATAGTCCCTCAAACCTAAAAATAACACAAAGTGACCTGTTATCCTTTCAAGTGAAGGTGAAAGTTCAATGGAATTGCTCTAAACATTATGGTAGGGCGTGCTAACAAAGGGATCCCTACCCTAGAACCACAACCACAACCAAAACAGTTTCAAGAGATGTCCAAATTCAAATATCATGTGAGATAGTGTCTCTTCCACAGTTTGAAGATAGCATCAAAGTCCAACCTGGAAACAAACAGTATTTAAATAAAAGACAATTTTTTTTATTTATAATTAACTTGATGATAATTCATGGAACTTCTAATTTTAACATTGTTCACCATTTTTTCCTCACCAGAGAGTATCTTCCACCAGTGACCATCCACAAGTCAATGTCCTTTCTTGAAAGCGGGTCTCCAGAAGTATCGCTAAATAGAGACAATTTCCTGATGTCAGGGTCTCCAGAAGTATCGCTAAATAGAGACAATTTCCTGATGTCATTAAGAATCAACTTATGCTCCCGCTCTTTCTGTTCAAGGTTGATTTTCGCAAGTTCTACCTCTTCAACACCATCAGGAACCACCTCATCTGCCTCCTCTTCAACATCTCCATCATCTTCAGCAGGATATGACAGGCTGCTTTTTCTAGGCCTAGATAACAGACATTGCTCTAACCAATCAGGAGCAGAAATACATTGATTTCAGGAGATTAGTTGAATGCAGTTAAGTACTTCATAGATCAAAAGGTAGTTGCTTTAGGTGGATAGAATCTGCAAGCCTAAACCTAGATTTTATTTCATGATATCTTCATTAACTGAAGTCTTTACAAATTAAAACTGACAAAGAGCCTACACATATTACTAAAAGCGATCTGAAACAGAATTTAACTGACAAGTCCAAGCATATGCCACAAAGTTCATTTCTAATCTACAGTGTACATGAAACAAACATAAAAATTACTGTTTTGAGTTATCAGAGTCAACTACACGCAGATGGGAAAGGTGAAAAAGATGCACAAAAAGAAACGGAAAAAAAGCCCTTTGATGAATGAAACTCCAATGGCAATTCTACATGCATAAGATATGCCAAAAACATGACATAAAAGAAAAAACTGGTTAAACTGAATGCAACTCAAAATTTTGAATATCAAAGAGTGTCAAGACATGATTCCTAAAATACATCTAAGAAAGGAGAAAAAATTCCTCACTTGGGGAGCCTTGCAAAGAGAAGATTAGTCAACACATCCAGCATAACCTGAAACTGCCGGGATGTCATTGTTGCCATTATATTATGAGAATTGAATGTAAGCTCTTTTAGAGGCTTGACCTACAATAAATGAAATCAAAGGTGAGCATATTGTTCAAAACAAAGAATTCAACTTGATAAAACAGCCAGCATTTAAAATATTAACTTCAGAGGATTGCAAGGGGGCACAAGTAAAATAAGTGATCAAACACAACCAAGCTCTTTGTATTTCATATGCAAGACAATCTAGAAAAACTATCCTATAGCATAACATTGCTGTTTTACCTTCAAGTCTGGAGTACCGCCTTTGTGTCTTGTGTACCGAAAGTACATATCACAAGGCATAAACACTCTTTCAAGTAGAGCACCAGTACGCTTTACTTTTGGAGAGCTTCTAAGAATTTTTGGAAGCCACTGCAATCCAGCCCCTGGATCAACATCAGTTGGTGCAACATGAGCCTGTACATGCTCCAACATTACCGAGAACTCCATGCGCTTCCATGTCATTTCAGGTACATGTTCAGGAATTTGTTGTAAATTTCCATTGACCATTCCTTGTTCAATAATCTCATATCCAACATGAAGAATAGAATTAAATGATCGAGCTAAAACACGACCAGAAACGGCAGCAAGCAAGAATCTACCCTGATGGAAAAAAAAAAAAGACCCCAAAGCAAAAGCATTGTTTGTTAGAGGTTTCATTAGATAAACTTAAACATACACATTTTATCAAGCAACTATGTTACATTTCCAGCACAACTACACTGTACAAGAATGAACCAGAATTACTGCAGAAACCTACATTACAAGAGAAATTGAAATTCTATAGGAATTACTCGATTTCAAAAAACAGAGATTAGATGTAATAAAACCAAACTGATTTCCAACATAGTAATTTATATTTTGTTTCTTTTCCTTTCTTAAGCACAAAAATCCCTCACCCATAGGCTTCTGGTGTGCTTAGGATATCAATGGCATATAATAATCAACTGAATATTAATGAAAATAAAACACCAAAAAAGAAAAAAGTAATGAGACAGAAGATAAAGCCACAAAATAGGACATTTAAAACAATCATGAAATTATTTGGTCCTGTTCTAATGTCTGAAGAATTTCTTACCTCCTTAGTCCTTGCTATAACTCAAATTCCTTTCTCACTAATAAAATCTTCTACGCATAAATTTTTTAAAAAAGATATGGACATGTAAATCATAACCACAGGAAAAGAGAAGAAGTTAATGACCACGTGAGCAAATATTTAAGAAAGTCATGGTTCAAAAGTTACATTGGCTTCTTCTGAATGAAGATTGAATTGTGGCTCCATAACATTCACCATGAAATGACGAGTCCCTTCTTCCTCAGAATCATCAATACTTCCATTTGTCACTGATGACAAAGCAAAAAACAGTAATGTTATGCTATATGGTAGTTTGTAGATCTCAATTAAGAAAAAGTTTGTAGAAAATTGAGATTACAATCATCAAGTATACTTAAAAGAGTTATAAACACAATGAATAGCATTGCATCACACCAAAAAACAGTGAGAGTTCTGAAATGTTGCTTCTTCAATAAAACATGTGTATTCCCAAGTGAGATCCTTTAAACTGAAATCACAAGGTGTGCTGCTGACATACCAATTGAAGGAAATGACGAATTCTTTACTTTAGCTGAATGTGATGGAGATGAAAGAGTTCCTGAGGTCTCCACATGATGAGAAGGGGTATCTACTTTATGACTGATAGAAGGGAGATTGGAGATATCATCTTGAGGCACCTCAGATTTGGGATCTAACTGGTTCTCTTCATGCAATTTCCTCGCATTCTGTCGAGAAGGAGAAGGCTTAGGGGGTTCAAATGCTTTGGATATTCCGCCAACCCAGGACCAAACAGCATCCCTATTCTCAATAGTCCATAAAAGCTTGAGGCCATAAACAAAAACTTGTTGGCAGTTGTCAGCTATTACTACATTGTATCCATCGTCATCACTTGGATCAGATCTTGTGTGATCATCACTCTCACTCCCATTTTCAAACTCAGACCTCACGTATGTCATCTCAAGGTTTCTTCTCCCAGCCTCTTGCCATGCTGATAACCTGTCAGCATCAGCCTTTCCCGACTGCCTTCTGATTGTAAAATAATCACACGACAAAAGAAATCCATCATCACGGTGCTTCTCAGTGCAACCACCCATATTATTGCGTTTCTCACTGGGAATTCTATTAACAGCTGAGGATTGAGAATTATTCCTGGTCATTTGAACTGCTTTTGGCACACTGTTAGAGTCCACTTTATCTAAGATAGCCTTGGGCATGTAAAGGTCGAGACCTTGGTAAACAAGATCAAGAGGATCACGCTTGCATTCAAAAGTGAACATCTGCTTACCCCGGCTATAACAGAGTTCATATTTCATCTTCGTCATGTTAAATGTAAGTCCTTTTGCCGGATCATCAACATCTAAAGGCATGTGTTTTATACAAGTAGGTGTAGCATCAATGCGGAGAAAAAATTCTGTCATCACCTTGTCTAATGATAAATTGCCTGATCTGATAGCTCTTGCAATTCCAAAGCGAGGCCATCGGGAGAAGGAACGTAATTTGTGTGGAGGGAGATAATTCATGTTCCAGAACTTAATCAGCCACGCTAAATCATGTGCACCAATATTCAAAGTTGGGGAAACTGTTGAAACATTTTCTGGCTTGTAAGGTAGATCATAGACAGTTCCATTTACAACTTTGCTATCTACTGAAGAGGAAGAAGGCAATTGACTCTCACACGAGGAAGGGGAGGGCCTAAAAGAGAAGTTCCATCGGAGGGACAGAGATGTAGACCTGAATGGATCAAAAACTTTTTCTCGAGGCTTCCCTTCAATTGGAAGTGCGTACAAGTAATGATTCAGTGGAGTTCCAGAATCACATTCCCAATCCATTGTGACTTCAAGAGTAAAGACCGGGGCTTCAAGTAAGGCACCAGATGCACCAGAAGGGAGTTTTAAGCCACAGCCGCTTGCCAGTTTCTCCAAACTGCTAATTAAAATCTTAAAATCCTGTGCAGACACATAAACACGACCATCTGATTGCTGGATCTTCATCAAACCAGATACAAACTGAAGTTGGTCAAGCTTTTCATAAGGATCAGTTGTTGCAAGAACGTGCCATCTAGTTTCAGAGAAGAATAAAGTGATATTTCCATGAATATAGTTTCTCATATCATCCCACCATGGTAAGCTACGCTCCTTTTTTGGTGGTTGAACTTGTGGAGCATCAGAATTCCTAACACTTAGATTAGCTCTACGAAGAGCCACCATAAAAGCATAGCTCACATCAGCAAAAGATGGTTCATAACCCACTCCAAAAGACACTTCTCCTTTTTGAAAATGTAAGGGTAAATCAAAGTACGATTTAACTGGAGGAGTCGTGCCACTAGCGGAACGAAGCATGCGCACCTTTCTCCATCTCCCAATAAAGACATCTTGGTAAATTTGGGGCTGAAAACTTGTTGCCTGATTCAAAGGAGAAAAGTCATAATCACAGAGGGGGGAGGGGAGTCAAGACATAACATCACAGATGAATAGACATGCAAATAAAGAAGAACAGATACTAGTTCTTGTGTTTCATACATTATTCTTAACAGGAAGTTTAGCCAGCCATCATATTGCACCTCACACTGGCAGTGGGAAAACAATATTCCCGCAATTCTACTATTTAGACACACCACAAGCATTTGAGAAAAATCATGTCACTGACTTACTAGTCCAAAAAGCGGTTTGTACTTTTGGGTCGCTTCCATGTGCTGGTGTCAAAAATAATAACTTGGCTGTATTTCGGGGAGCCAATAAAACAAACGCCTTGTCCCTTCCATTATCAAATACTGTAGCCAATAAAACAAATGCCTGTACCATAATATTTTTACGCTTTTCTAGAATGTTTCAAGCAAATACTATGAAGAGCACTGGAATGTGTTTAATTTCAGGAGAAAGGGGGCTGTAGTTAGTTATCCACATAATTGAACAAAAAGTGGTCCATGGCCATAAAATAAATGCTCTGGTCAAATCTCTAATCTATCTGACTTCGCAAATAAATTAATTGGTGCAGACATATCAGAAATGCTGTTTAAAGCATACCCTTAAATTTGTTAACCACAAAACCTTTGGTGTCCGAACTTTATTCTCTACCATTTTTGGGTAGATTGTCAGATAATGACCTCAAACCAGTTACTACTAATTCCAGGGTATTTTAGTTAAAGGGATGGTTTCTCTCCAAAGTAGACCATCTCTCCATCCACATACATTCAAATATTTGGACCTCTTTTAGTAGTAGTTATTTGTCTAACATACATAATAATTTTTTGGTTTGGTCTCGCTTCAGCAGGCCAGCTAATTTATCTAATCTTAACTATGGAAATCAACTAAACTACTACAAAAAATAAGTTGAGATGGGAAGGCCAGCTATCAGCTCAGTATTGTGATAAATTTCATTAGTAGAATTCAAACCCATGGCATGATAGAAGTGAGTAATTGCTAGTAGATTTCATTTCCATTGTTCTTTCAACATGATAATGGAGAGGCCAGACAAGGTAAATGAGCATAAACTAGAGAAGAAAACTTGAAGAATCGTGGAGTAGGGAAGGAGGGGAGGGTGGAAAGCAACTTTGAGTGTTACCTGCTGAGCTAGCACAACGCAACCTTCACATTTACCAGAAGTAGCAGCAAAAAGAGGAAATGTGTAATTTCTTAACTGAACAGCCAGATTCCCTGTACGCAAGAAAATATTACTCCCATAAAGTCGAGAAAATGGTATGTCATTCTCGCAACAAACAGGATCAAGTTTCTTCAGAACCTCTATCATCCCAGCATCTCCACCATCAATTCTTGTTAAACTTACTTCTAACTCTGTAGCAGAAATAGAAAGAAGAGAAATTCTAGCAGTGCTGGGCTTGAAACCAGTCTGAAATCCTTCCACACAGGCACCGGAACCTTCTGATGTTACTAGCTTTTGACAGGCATTGTAATACGATCTAAATGACTGTTTATATATACCTTCTCGCAATTCCTGAATATTTGATGGGTTTTGCAGATCAATCTCAACTCCATTATACATAACCTTTCTTTCTTGACTAGAATCAACTGTTTCAGCAGCTTTAGGACAATGGCTCGCTTTGGAAATAAATTCATCAAAGAATTTCAACCTGACAGCAAGCTCAGAAGCCTCGTTCTTCATCAGCTGATAGTGTTCATCAAGCCAACCCTGCATTGGTTCTTCCTCAATATCAGCTGTTAGCTTGCGTATAAAAAATTTTACACTTCCAAATTTTGCTGAACTGGACCTTTTGGGCTTTGAGGTTTCTTTCTTCATGGGAAATATCAGTGCAGTTTTAGCAGCAGTTATAAGCTTCAAACCCCGCCACATATCCTCAATGGAATCATCAATGGCGCGCAACTGCAACCTGTATGGCAGGCAGATATGAACATCAAGCCCTTGAATCACCCAATCCCATGTCACGGAGGCTGGTATTTTTGCATCAGACAAGCTACTGGGAGTGCTAGGGATACGGGAAATTTGCATTCTGCTGCTTTTCAACACTCTAGACCCATTGAAACTGAGAAGAAGCCCTTCAAGAAGCAATCCTATACAGGCATTCTCAGAGAAAATTGACTGAACCTGAACCACTGCTTCAACCCCATCTCCAACCTCACCAGATATGGTGAGCATTTCCACATCAACAGCAAAAATGGATTCCCTTCTCTTATGCTTATCTAAATGTTCTGGTGCTGAAGGGGCTTCTTTTTTCTGATCAGTGTCTTTCATGTTAGAGGCATCTTCCTTGGATTCATTACCATAAACCTGGAGCTTCTGATGGTGTACAAGCAACCTCAATTGCAGAACTAGTTCAATTAATGACAGATGTACATCAGGCTCCCACCTGACTTTAATATCAGTAGCACTGAAGAGAGAGCAGATGGCAATTCCTTTAAGACCACCAGAACGCTGTACAAATTTTGCATTCTGCATGTCAAACACTGTAACCTTTGTATCAAGACTGCGTTCCTCCAAATATTCCTGATACATAGACCTTGCTCTTTCAAGTTCCATCTCTGTGGACTGTTTCTCCTTGTTCATACACAGAGTAAAATGGAAAATATCAAGAGAAACAGAATACTTCAACTTCTTGCACTCATCAGAAACACTGGACATTATACTTGCAGTACGAGGAGTGCCATCATCCAAAACACTGATTATTACCTGACCACCCTGTGATCCATAATTGACACGCTTGGGATCTGGAACAACTGTGCTTTCCAAGCTTGTGTCACCACAAAAGTTTACAGAACAGCGTTCCAGATTGAATTTCAAGAATCGAGTCCCTTTCCCTGCTGGTTTAGATGACCGACCACCTCGGCTCTGTGTTGTTCTTTTACCAGAAGCTGAAAGACTTTTCAAGAGAGCTTGAAAGGAAATGCCAGTTGTTATAAGTGATTCTACACGCTTAAAATTCAAATAAATACCCATTCCAGTGACATCAACATTAAGGACCAATTTACATCTAGAACCATCTTCTTCCGATGATTCAATGTCTTTCTTGCCCCAATCCAAACTAACCTTTGCTATGTGCATTAAGGCACCTGAATTTGATTCCATACCAAATGGGCTTTCCTTTAAGCATTCTTGATATTCATCTGCCATGTGCAAGTTTAATTCACCAAGTTCCATATGCACTGCAGTTCCCATGCTTGATATGTTATTTGCAAACACATGTGATGATTGGGAGCAGCCCTACACAAGGAAATTAAAAGTTAAGATGCTATATGATTGAGACTTGGAGGTTTCAAACTCAGAGTAAGCTAGCTTTCTGATATTGATGAATATTTCACAAAGATGGTGAATTATGAATTGGGCAGGGAGATATAGATGGCTGACTACTTAATTACACATCTTATCAGCAGTGTCTGTTGGGTGTAAGAGATACTAAGAGGACCAATTCCCAGATGTCCTAAACAGATGGTAGAAATGAAGGAGCAATTGAGATGAAAAAATCATTCACTCAGCCTAAAGCATAAAATTAAACTTTGATTGTATTTGTTTGGATGGCCCAACTAACCCTAGGTTTGCTATGCCACTAGATAAAACCCAATAGAGAGTTCAACTTCTCATCCTTCTGTTAGGTTCATAACTGAGAAGCTTGAAAGAGAAAAACAAAAGAATGTGGGAAATATCAATTTACTTGGAGATGCAAAAAAGACTCAAGATTTACACTCTTTCTCCTTCTCATTTTTGCACTACAGTCTCTATACAATACCGAAACTTTTTAAAGTATGACCCTGAAATTCCTAAAAAAGGTGAAACAACCTGTTCACAATAAATGTCTCAAGTCAAGTGTGAAGCAAGTGTGGAAATGACCTACTAACATTCTGACAACTAGATTGACAAGTTTGAGCAATTTCACCATCATGAAATTTAGATGCATTAACTCAAATGGTTCCCTTACAACATTGGCTAAAAAGGCTGGATAAATATTATAAGATTTCCACTTTTAAGATGCAAGGTCCAGTTACTGGAAGTGACTAAAGATAAATTATCATGTTGAGAGTTAAAATGAGGACATAAATTTTAAATACATGTTTTCCATGCTCTGGTCTGTGAGAAAGCGATGAAGTCATGGCTTAAATGATAGACAAACCTCTCCTCCAAAGAGAAGGTTGCAAGTTCAAAACCCCCCTCTCTCCCCTAAACTATATAATAATAATAATAACAATAAAAAGGTTTTGGACTGAGGAAGATTACTAGAAAGTAAACAAACACAAAAAAAAATCCTGCAGATATGGGGCACCAGCAAAATGTGAGAACTAAGGTAAGAGCTCAGCTGTTTTCACAAAATTCAATACCATTTAATAATTTAATATGCACATAACTTACTTGATACAGAGGCAAACCATTGATACTATAAAGCACAATAGTCATCTCAGGAGCAGAGACAGTACATGTCCACATGATGACTTTGGATTCAGTGGTCGGAGACCTAACTGGAGTAGATGTTTCCTCTCGAAGCACCATTTTTTTCTTCTTTGAGTGGTGGAGGCGCAGCCACGGCTTTAATCTGCTCATTATGATGTTGCACTGTGTACCTCCAAGCTTAACATCAACTTCTGCTCTAACTGGTGAGATTGGCTGAAAGTTGGAGCATCCAACGAATAAGCAAGCAATAGGCATAGAATCATTAATCTGGAAACTGTTAAGTTCCCCAGCCTTAAAACAGATATAAATCACTCTGCTATTTTTGTTACAAAAGTGCTCAATTTATTATTCTCTAACAAAAAGAAAGAGTGCATCCCTGGATCGAACAACCTTATTTATCTGATAGCAAATTTTTTTAAAATAGTTTTTTCTCAATTTATACATAAAGCCTTATTTTCTTTTTCTCAATAGGAAAAAATCACTATAAAGAACTCTAAGGACTTGTGACCTATAAGAGCAAGAAAATCCATGCATTCCTTCAATTGATCAGCTGTTATGACCTAACAAATCCACAATAGTGAGGATATGCACTCCCACAATGTTTGGCAACTAGAAAAGGGATCTGTTGACAAAGAGTATTCCCTTTTGTGGAGATGTCAAAATAGTCTTATAATACTTCCAACAGAAAATAACAGCAACTAAGGTAACTTTGACCTTTTGATTCATTGAAAATATGATATAGATTTTTCTCAGTAGAAAGCTCTTATAAAAGCTACCAATATTGATGAGGTTCTTCTTCTGATAAGTAAGTGCCTTTTGATTAGGTTAAGAAGGCATTAAATACCAGATGCATATAAAACATAATGTAGGTTTATTTCGGTCAGTTCTTGAAGAGTTCAGAAGAAAGGGTAGGGTCTCCATAAAACTATATGGGTGCAAACACCAATTTATAATCTGCCACCTGACCTGTGTTACAACAGGAAAATTAAAGAAAAATACTCCCACTGACAAGATGGAAATAAAATCTATCCTCACCACCATTCAAAGAAAACTAAATGATATGATAATCATCACACTTGACTCCATCAAGAACTAGGAATGTAAAAGCATTAAAAAAGAAAGAATTATTCGGTAAAAGTCAATCTAAAATCAAGCCTGCTTTTCCAGAAATTAAAGCAGCCTGCATCAATTGCTTCCAAAACCAATAAATCGGCAACTTGCACCATCAAAAGGCCAAATATGCAGCGAGAATGGGTTAAACCCCCACAACTCTTTTGAGGGTACTAAAACATCTAACTAGTGCCAAAAAACACAAAGCAACAAGGATTATTTTTCCTCCTAGTTTAAGAAACCTTAAAAAGTATCAAATGCAGCAATCTATGTGAGCATCTGTTTAATTGGATATGGAAAAGGTACCATGAAACATGATAAGCGATTTTTTATATTCCAACAATGCTATCCAAGCATCAGCCAGTATAAAACAATATATGTTCAGCTAACAGCATAAGGAAAAAGTAAGCATCAAAGTCAGTTATCTGATTCAGCACAGTGATACAATTGCCCCTCACCATTATACATCTATAGGAAATCAGCTGAACAAAGATGCTAAACTGCAGTAATTGAAATGATAGGAATTACCTGTATAGGAATGTAGACAGATGAGACCATGTCAACTTTCAATATCTCTAAGACAGAAGTGCCAGCTTCTCTAAGAAGCTGAAATATAATGCAAAAAGCATGGTCATCAAGAGGCCAAACAGCATGAGAAATATGAAAATTACACCACCAAAAGAGCTCTGACAATTGTTATGCTCATACATGAATCTCACTGAAATCCATTTGAACTTCAATTAGTGTACTCTCTCCCACATCTTCAGCGGATCGTGATTTGATGCTCCTTAATTGAATGCCCATTATATTATTCTCAACAACAAGATCATGTTCTTGATGCACAAACCTAACATCCAGTTTCGGTAAAGTGAAGAAAACCTGTCAGATTAAAATAAGATTATCAGTTGATTCCATTGGCATTCAGATTATTAAGCAAAAATCAGGCTTATGTAGCACGTGTCTTATCTTGACACGGATGGCTTTTGTAATTTATATATAGATCAAGAATAACTCATAAAAGCTAAAATATGTTCTCTAACAAAAAAAATAGGAAGCTCAACGAACAATTAAAATTTTCAAATTTGAAGAGGCCCGCCATGTAAGCTTAGGATAAGATAGGAAATTGAGAGCTAAATACTACTAGACTTTTTGAGCATGAGCAAACTCTAGGAACAACTAAATGTGAAATATGGAGGGTATTCGTGAGAGAGGATGTAGCAAATCAACTACCGATAATTACAACAAATCAGCAAGAATTACAAAAGCACCATAATAGAATTAGAGGATCTAGATGAGCAAATACCAGCTTTTCATGTTGCATATATAGCCTTATTCTAGCATGAGATATGAAGTTGCATAGACAAAAAGAAGCAACTGAAATAGAAAAGAGAAGCATGAAGACAGAGAGGGCATGTGGTAATCAGCAATCCCATCTAAATGGCATAAATAGAAAGCCCACCAACCTTTTCTGGAAACATGGAAGTATACTTTGTAATTGCTACAAGTTTTGATTGTTTGTTGTGTTGATTTTTAGAAACTGCAGAATCAGCAACCAACTCTTTATCCGTATGAGCAAAGGCATCGGATGAACTCTTTTTTCTTGAAAGCAGTTCCTCATTGAGATTAACAGTGACCTCTCCACTGTTAATGTCCACATTCTGGATTATTACACCTACTTCTCTACATCCAAAACAGACATACATAAGAACCTTTAATTGACAGACCAGGCATGTCTATAACTAGAGCTGAAATAAGAGGCAAAGACATTCTATAGAACTTTTAACAGGATGAGAGCAGGAAAGAAATGCATCCAAACTGTCAGAATTGAATTAAAGAACGTCCTAAAACTCTGAATATCAGCAGTGGTAATCTTGCCATTAATCAATCACTGATTGATAGAGCAGTTATGATCAGATTTCTGACAACTGCAATTAAAGGAAAAGAACTTATCAAGAGAAAAATACCTATCATGATTAAATTCACAAGAGAGAGAGAGCTCTTCGCAGAAAAAAGCAGCAGAAGACCTGTCCATATTACCAAATGCCACCTCTCCTGAAGAAATACATCCTCCATTGTTGAAGTTAGGCATTTGGTCAGAAATGATGCGTGGTTCACCCATTTGGATAAGAACAGGTGATATGTTAAGCTTGACATACAGATTTGGCTTGGATCCCCCATCTTTGGATATATCTAATCTCAGTTCCTTGACATCAATTGTAGCTTTGGGTGTCTGCCATGTTTCCAGAAACAATTTTTGATATAAAACAGAAGAAAAGGGGGGGAATGATAAGTGAGTAAAATATAAGTTAATATCACAAATTCAGAAAGAAAGGTGCTTTAAGAACCTCCAGGTGTACTTTCAGCACCACCTTTTCTAGCATTGCATGAGCAGTAGCTGTCTTAACACATTGTTATGCCCAATCCTTTTAAAGAATCATGTTCAAGTCTCATTGTCAAAAAAAGAAAAAAAAAATCAGACTCCAACTACTAGAGGCCAAGCAAACCAGTAGGTCGAGAGGCAGGTCAAGATCAAGTCAGGTAGAACCAAGTTTACATTGACCAGGGTTTAGTCCACAAAAATTGGAACAAAATGAACTTGTTTCAGCTGTTCAGATTGATACTAAACACAAAACCAAAACATTTACTAATTTGACTAAAATCAGATCAGTTGATGTGTTAAACATTTACTAATTTGACTCAATCAATACATGAAATTAGCTTTCAGTTGTGGACCCTGCAAAAACTACAGCTATACTCCTTCTTGATAACTTATAAAGAGCTAATGCAATCAGCACATATGTATTATTTTTAAACTTATTCCAATTTACTTATCTTGTGGAAAGGATACATAGATAACTAACCTCAATTACATCAATAGGAAGAGGATTACTAGAACCTAAGCAGATTTTTTTATATAAAAAAAAAATGCTCATTTAACAAGTTGTTAAGAAAATGTGTCTTTCTAAATTTTCTGGTGCTTAATTTTGTAAATTCATTTTTATTCACCTTTAGTAAAAAAAATATTCTTTTATTAAACAACGAGGAGGAAAAAAAAGAAATAGATGGAAGCCAAATAATCAAAAACCAATACAAAATTGAAAATAAAAAACAACAGAAATTGACAAAATGCAAGTTGTATGCTATATTTTACCCATGAAATGAATGGTGAAAAACATATGCTATTCCCTTACAGTAGTGACTATTAAAAATACTCACCTTCACCGCCAAATCTGTCACAGAAACTGACAAAAATCTTGCGACATTAGCTAAGACCATCCATTTTCCCCTGCCTGAAGTGCGCGGTCGGGGTCTCTGAGTTTTTGTTTTCTGTGTGCCTCTACTAGAAGGCCTCATTACAATCTCCAGGTCACATATTAATACTTGTAGCTTGGGATCCCTGGAAATGAAACCCACCCCGAGTTTGACCAAAGACTGACGTATGCTAAGTCTAACCTCACCAACTGATATAGACTCAACAGGACCCTGTAAGTTATCAAGTTCATAACAAAATTAATTGCATGGTCCGATGCTTCATACACTAAACCAGTATATTCTTTGAGGAGAATACACTAGGTTCTTCATCTCAAACTCACAACAACATTTCAATTCTAGTAAAATTGGCTCATTGTATATTTGAAGTCAAAATCTACTTTTGAGTGACAGACAGTTTGTAGATTCCAGTTAAGAAAAATTCTTCCAGACCATGGAATCATTCAACCAATATAAGCCAATGTGAATTATGACCAGCGGATAACCCTACTTTTACAAGCCATTCATTTATTCAATTTTATTTTTATTTTTATATGGAACAAGGATTTAGTACAATGTCAAAAGAGGTGATCCTCTCTAATTCACTCTTAAAAGAACAACTAAAATGGAATCAATTTTTAAAAAAGGGACTGACCTTTCTAAACTTCACCACAACATCCCTCAAACATTTCCATCCCCCAACTCGAAATCCAACAGATGCCCCCAAGATCCGGCTCAAAATCCAAGCCATCAACCTAGAAGCAAAACTGCAAAGAGATGCACAATAAAAATTAATCTAATCTCAGCACGTAAAACTGCCTGTAACTTTGAACGAAGCTTATCTACCATCAACGCTAAGGTAACTGAACAGTATGTCTTAAACCACAAAGCATCAAACAATTTGTTAAATCCAAATCATCTATCAAAACATAATCATATACTTCTCCTTGTCTCCTTCTAGTAACATTAACATGACTCCTTCATTCAATTATCCATCTCCATGGCTTTAATCATGAACCATAGTCAACTACATTCTATCAACAACACGCAAAAGAAATGGTTATTTACATTCATTCACGCGCCTAAATTACCAGCCATTTGAATCCATTTATGCTAGCGATCATCAATCCAAATTTCGACGCAGTAAAAAAAAATTGATCTTAATTGAATGACTTACATGAAGAGCAACCACAAAGTGACGGAAAGCGACAAGAAACCGAAGAGAAACTTGACAGGCGAGGCTGCCATTTTCGTAGTTTCTCGACTTCTTCCACTGCTAATTATCCAAATAATAAGCCACAAAATAATATTCAAATACAGAAAACTCTCTGTGCCATAATTTCAGGTCGCAACCCACAAATGCATCAAAATAGAATAATCGAAACCCTAAAAAAGCTAAATTTCTTCACAGTTCTTTTTTCCATCTTGCGAGTCAATTGAGAGAAAGCCGCGTTGATCGCGTTCGTTTTTCTTTTTTCTTTTTTATTTATAAAAGCGTAGATCCGATCCGTGAGACGCTCGTTGATCACACACTGAGAGAGACATGGAAGAGAGAGAAAGACCGTATTTATTTTCTTTATTCTTTTTACCCTTTTTGAGGGGTTTTATCAGGTGTAATGAGGGTGCAGGGATTATAGTGTGGAGGGATGTTTCTAGGGAAACGTGCTTCAGATGTCGTTGTTGGAGGGAACGTGTCCTTCGTAACTGGGTTGATTTGGAGGCCATTTTGTCAGCGGAGAGTAAAGAGTAAAGACAGCGTTACGGGCTCGCAAATAAACTACACGTGACGGTTCAAAATCATTGGTCCACGGTGGAAATTCTACCGTTAAAATGGGCGTCGTTGAACAGAAGCCTGTTATTGGAAGCGGACCAATAAGAACAGAAGCCCAAATCAGCAATTCTACAAAGATCCTACCAGTTGGCCCAAATTAGCAATACTATATTTACTGGCAATAAAGGACAAACCTCAGCGTTCAGAGAGAGCGGAAGGGGAACCCTAAAACCCTAGTTCCTGTGCTAATGTTGACCGCTAACAGAAAAATGGAGGACGCTACTAAAGAAGAACAAAGTCAAATCATAGGAAAGTTAGCTTTCGATATTTTCAATTCTCAATATGATAATTGAATTAGGGTTTGATGTTTTTATTTTTATGGATTTAACTTTTAACTCCTTTTCTTCTCCTTTTTTCTCTTTGTTTTTTTTTTATTAGTGGAGCTCCACACTTAACTATATTTTTTTCTGCTTTTTTTAAAAACACCAGCGTTTTCTTAAAATACTTTTCCATGTTAGGAAAACTTTAACTTAGTCTGGAACATAAAAAAGACTATTCATGGATATTTTTGACGAGAGCGATCTTGAAGATTCATTTGCATGGGGACTGTTCATGGAGGTTTTTATCGAGATCAATCATAGAGATTCATGAAGATTCATCTGGGAAATATGTTTACATGCATGGTGGGCAATCTCCTTGTTAATTCCATCGTAAGTTTTGCCATATTTGGATATGATGGTGGTGTTGGTCTCATGGCATAAAAGGTTAGTTTTTCCCAGACTGATGTTATGAGCGTACTTCAGTATTTTTCTATGTGAGGATGTTTCCCTTTGTCACGTGAGTTGTAATATATTCAGGGATATTGATAATGAAGCATTATTGGTTGGGAAGTTAGCATCCTTCTCATGTCCCACCTTTCTAGAATATCTACCAAGGAAATAGCTAAAAGACAATTAAAGAAGGTACAGGAAAAGGTAGAATAAATAAAAAAAACACAATAAAGCAAGAATGGCCACACACACACACAGAATTGGGTGGAAAAACAAAAAACATGGCGGATAATAGTTTAGAAAGAAATAGAGAGGCAACAAAAAAATATCATCTAAGAAATTTTTATTTTTTTTTAAAAAAAAATATATATATATAAATATATATATATATATATAGGCAGGGAAATCAACACCAGAAGCAATGAATGAGCTAAACACACAAATCCAATCAATTTGTGCTTATATGAATACCAGTTATCGTAGAGAACGCTAGATTTTTTTATTGATACCAGTTATCGTAGAGAACGCTAGTTTTTTCTCTTCTTCTTTATTTCCACTGTACCAGAAAAAGAAACCTAAAAATACATAACAGCAACTTATAAAGAAAAAAACAGAGCAAAACCTCACCCGAGAAACAAAAATTATGAATATATGCAGGGGACCGGAAATGGCAAGTACAGTAAATGGTTTGAATCTCCAAACAACAACATTTAAAAAGCGTTTTGTTTTTGTATTTTAAAAATACTTTTAAAAAATATATTTTTTATTATTTTATTTGTTTCAAATTAATGATTTTTTGATATTTTTAAATTATTTTTAAGTGTCGATGTCAAAATAATTATTAAAAAATAAAAAAATTATTTTGATACATTTCCGAATAAAAAATATTTTGAAAAACAACTGCAATCACACTCTGAAACAGGCAGGGAAACAAACCAGAAGTACCAAAAAAAAATGATTGTTGTTTATAAAATAATATGTCCTCAAATATGGCAAACCAAACATCATGATTTATGGTGATCTGATCCTAGACTTTGATACTAATACAGTTCTATATTTGACTACAACAACATCATTTTAATTTTTAATTTCTAGTTACCCAACTCTACTTAGCATTTGTAGAATAATATACCACCAAATTATCACCCAACCCCCCCTTTGTTTTAAAAAAAAAACACTCAATAAACATGTAATTTGATAGTGTAATTTATTTATTCTGTGGTGTAGGTAAAAATTGGATTTTGTTTTATTGAGGTCATCACATCAGCCTCTTTTATTTATTATGAAATTATAAAAACTATTAAAAAATTAAGATTATGATAAACCCCTCTCCACAGTCTACATTTAAAAAATATTAAAAAACTATACTTTATGTCCAAGAATTCTTAATTACTATTTAAATCAACAAAAAACAATTATCAAAACATGAATGGATATGATAATTATTTAATTTCGTGGATGAGCAATATAAAATTCATTGTTTAGTTTTGTTCAATTTAGGTTTTTTTTAACTTTCTTTCTCGAATTATTAATATATTTTTAATTTAACTATTTTCAAAAAATTTAATAATTCATGTAATTTCATTTTGTTTCAAGCAGGTAAGAAATTTTATAGTTTTTAAAGAGTAATTAGTGATATTCTATTAATTATTTTATTGATGTTTTTTATCAGAAAAGAAAAATTTTAAATAAAAATATTTTTATCATTTTTAGTGATTATAGATTTAATTTTTTTTCTTTGTTTTTTTTTTAAGATGAACCCAGTAAATAATTATAGGAAACACTATTTTCCTGGCCGCTTTCAAATTTTCATAGGGGATTATTATAATTTTACCTTATTAAAAAAAAAAAAAAAAAACAGAAAAGGAAAGGAAGTATAATTTTGGGGCCGGGTCGCTAACCCTCTCATCCACGGCCCACTAATTAAAAGAGTAATAATTAACGGTCATATAAATTTGAATTTTGAAAACCTAAGATCTCCCTTCCTCATCAGCACGAGCGGAAAAGGAAAGCGCATAACATAACAAATTAAACACGCTCCAAGCTCTCTTTCCTTTTTCTCTTCTTCCAAACAAACAGACTATACAGAATTCTCTCTCAGATCCCAGAAATTCTAACCCTAAAAGACACCACTCGTGACCAAAATCCCGCAAACAAGAAGATAGGCACTTTCCCAATTGACGGCCAAGATTTCATGGATTCCATGCTGTGCGTTTCGGGTTCGAGATCGATCCAGTCAGGGTTAACAAACACCAATAATTTCAAAGGT